>JAJKLG010000001.1:2777437-4166156 GCA_022539325.1 Xylariaceae sp. FL0804
TCGATGCTCGCCTGCCGACTCATGCTCTCTTTCTTGCGTACGATGAGGTCATCAATGCGCGCGGCATCGCCCGGAGCAATGAGGACCACATCAGCAGACTCGTGTTCATGGTCGGCGGAGTCAAAACCGAGTCCACTATCAAGGGCAAATTCAATGCCGTCATGAAACGGATGAACATCAGTGTGGTTACCGATGGCGACGATGGGCCTCAGGATACAAAATCTGGCAATGAGCCCCAGTATATCAATGGCCACGACGAAGCCCAAGATACCGATGGCCACGATGAGCCCCAGTATAGCGATGGCGACGACGACTCCCATCACACCGAAGATGACGATACATCACATCCTACCAGTAAAGATGATGATGATGATGATGACGACGATGCGGCCAACTACTCGGAAAACGCGAAATTGGCAAAGCTCGCCACTGCGTTCCGAGAAAAGCATCACACAAAATTTGCCGCGATCGCCGCTATTCGCAAGTGGCAGAAAGCAACGCCGTTGGTTGACCCGCGCATGGAGTTTCTTGCGGCCCAAACCCACCGAAATCTGACGCTGTCACGCGCCTTCACGACCTGGTACAATCGAGCCGAGGAGGAAGCCCAGAAAAGTGAAATGGCCAACAAGGCTTATGAAATGCAACTAAAGGCAAAAGCCTTCGCTGGGGCCAGGGCTGGTCCTGGAGCTGCTCGTGCTGCCACCGCCGCTCCTGCTGCTCCTGTTTCTCCTGCCGCTCCCTCCGCTCCCTTTGCTCCCCCCGCTCCCTCCGCTCCCTCCGCTCCCTCCACTATCCGTGGCGGCGCCGCTTCTACAGCTGCTCGTACCATCGCTGCTGCTTCGACAGCTGATCGTGCTGTCGCCGCCGCTCCAGCAACTACACGTACTCCCGCCGCCGCCCCGACGGCTTCTCGCAGCACTTCCGTCGTTCCTGTGGCTACCCGCGCCACTACTATTTTTCCTACAGCTGCTCGTCCCATGGCCGCTGCTCCTGCAGCTGTCCGGACCGCTGCTGTCACTGCTACTGCTGAGGACGAGAACAACGACGATGACGACGACTACGATGATGAGAATGACGAGAGGACGATGCTGGCACGACGACACATTCTGCGCTTCCGGTACTTTGGCGCCTGGGCGGAATATACGGCAGAGAACAGCAAGAAGATCGAGGAATTTCAGGTTGAGACAAAGAAACAACGACTATCCAATCTTGTATCCGCTTGGCGAAGTCGAAAGGCTTCACAGGAGCAACAGATTACAGAGAGCCAGATCCAGCACGAACATGTAGACTTTTATCAAAAGGCTAATAAAGCGGTCCCTCTGCTAAGGGAAGAAGCCGGCAAGGCTGAGGAGAGAGAGCAACTGCTCAAGCACTACGCCGACCGTGCTTTTTACTACAACAGAACAACGCAAGCTTTAGGGACATGGAGAGAAAAAGCGCAAAAGGCTGCGAAGGCTGAACAGCTGCAGGAGCACTATGGCGAACGTGCCGACTTCTACTATAAAACCACCAAAATAGTCCCAGCTTGGCGGGCGAAGACTCGGGAGGCCGTCGAAAAGAGACAGCTACAAGAACACTACAGCCAACGAGCCGACTACTACTATTCTGCTCGCGAGACAGTGCTGGAGTGGCGGGAACGTGCTCAGCAAAGGCGCAAGGAAAGAATGAGAGAGGCGTACCTCGAGACGCGACGGATGGTGAAGAAAGGCATGGGAGAACGGTGTTTCAAGCAGTGGCGCGAGAAGTTGGGACCAAGTTATCAGCGATACGAGGCGATGAACGCCAACTTGGCAGAGGCTGTCGAGAATCGAGAATGGCGACAGAAAGCTCATGCCCTCAGCACGTGGCGGCAACGGGCACGAGAGGAACGGGAGTTGGCTTTTGAGAGTGGCAATGTGGTGAAACAGAAGGCCCTGGGACAGTGGCGTGAGAAATCAGCAGCGCATCAAGAGGTACAGACGGAGGCCGAGCAGCACTGGGAGGATAGAGCAAAGTCGCGGGCTCTTAAAGGCTGGAATCTCAGCGCGCTTCAGAACGCAAACCGACCAGAGATGGTTGCGCATGCGCAGGAGAAGCAGGAGAGAAGGCAACTACGCCAGGGGCTCGAAGGCTGGAGGTCTGCGGCAAACAGCAAGGCGAAGGACGGCGGTCACCCACCACCGACGCCGGGCAGACCACAGATCTTCCTCGGTTCTCTCGGCAGGAGAGAGACGACGACGCCGCTGGCACCTGTAAGGAAGAAGAGCTTGAGAGTGTCATGGGCAGCATGAGATACCCCAGTACTACCGGTTCCGGTAGAAGGCGTTTGTACCTAGGTGGTTACTTGTTTATTGTGGCTACGTGTATAGCCCAGTTTTGGAAAAATGAAAACCACTGAACTTGAATAGTACCAAGTGCTCATCTGATTACCTATTATGTGTGAGTCCGTGCCGAGAGAGGGTGGGATTGTTCACTCACATGAGCTCGGGCTGCAGAGACGGAGCATCACGCGGGCACGGCGGACAGGCCGCTAAAGAGGACCGGAGGCCGTTCGGACCCCTGGGTCGTTCAGCCCCACGTTACACTCCAGATACGTACCGTACGGTATGCTAATAATTCTAAATTCGAGGCAGGACGGGAGCTTCTATCGACAACTGACTTACCTACTTGAGGTACCTACTTTTACATACTTCCTAGCTGACCTTCATCTTTGTTGTCTGAAAGACCGACTGCGCGTTGTCGCATTGGCACTACTCTAGCTCAGTATACTTGGCTCGATCCCGGAACACTTCGTACAGCACTAGAAAGCGACGCTCTCCCGGCCGAAAACGCGCGACGAGGCCTCCCCTCTCCAAGAACGCGCGTCTTCCATCGTCAGCACGACCAGGCCGCTCCAATCCGCATTGTTACTAGCAATGCCATTCCCACTCGAAGCGCACCGATAGTATGAAGGCAGTCCTTCCAGGCAAGCCAGAAGCCCGTCTTCAAGCTGTTTCGACCGGGTACTGGGACGGCAAGCGCATCATCGTCTACGTTACCGGCAACGCGCTTGCCATCCTCTCGGACCCCGACACTCTCTTGCAGACCATCTACGACGATGACGAGCGCAACTTGGAGGCTGTCTCCTTCGACGAGTGCTCCGGCAAGGTAGCAACGTGTACAGATGCGACGGTCCGAGTCTACCGCCCACTGGACGGCGCCGACGATTCGCTGAAGGTTAGACGGTCCGCCGCCGCGATGCTGTTCACTCTTCGAGTCGCGCTGATTGCTGGCAGTGGGCATTGCAAGCTTCATTCGAGGTCGACGACGCGCCGACCCCCGTCACGCTCTCGTGGGGAAGCTCCGAGGAGCTCCTCGTTGGCCGCGCCTCTCTGTGGCTCTACGACACGGCCGCGAATCCTCCGTTTTGCCATTGGACACACTCGCTCCCGAGCCCCGCGAAGGCGGCCAAGATATCCTATGACTCCTCCTATATTGCGTCGGTGGGCTACCACGACCGCCTGGTCAAAGTCTGGCGGAGACTGAACTTTGGTTCCGAAGAGGTGCACTTCGAACTCTGCTACCTCCCACACCCCCGAGCCGTCACGAGCATACAGTGGCGCCAGCCTTTCCACCACGACCAGACTATCGAGAATGTGCTGTACTCCTTCTGCGCCGACAATGTCATGCGTGTATGGACCGGCGCCGACGGCCACAGCTGCCAGTCTCTCCGTCAATGGGGGAAGCTGGACCTCGCCGGCGCGATACCGAGCGAGCCGGAGAACGGGGAAGGGGATGTGAGATGGGCTTTCATTATAAGTCAACGGGACCTCGCCAACGCGACGGAAAGGGCTGTTCAAGAGGGGGCAGAAGGGCAAGAAAAGGAAGACGTGGCCCTGCAGTACCTTCTCTCCATCGCCAACAGGGATACCGAGATTTGCGTTGTCTTAGACGGCCAGGGTTGCATGTCCGCCTGGGCTCTGGAGAATGTCAGTAGCAAGTCCAAAGGTGCCAACAACGTGGACAATGTTGCGTACGTGAAGTCAAAAGAATTCGCCTTCTCCCGTCCCTCGGCCGCGCTGCCTCACGTCGAGGTCCTCAGCTACTGCAATAAGAGCTCGGGACACCTGCATATGCTTTTCCACCACTTCCACGGCAAGATTGAGGTATTCGAGAGCAGTGTGGCGGACCTGCTGGACCCGACCTCCAAAGCCGGGCGGCTGACCCATCGGGCGACGTGGTCTGGACATTCCGCTCCGATCAAGAAGATTGTGCGGAACGTCAGCGGACACGCTATCGTGTCGAGGACGGAACAAGGAGAGAGTATTGTCTGGAACCATACATCCCACGCGCGTCGAGCCAGACTGCAGCAGCATAATATCATCCCAGAAGCGCGGCACATCCATCGAATATGCCTGTTAAGAGGTGGTCGCTTTGTGGTATTTCTACATCATGAAACCATTTCCATATGGGACTGTAGGACACCTGATCACCGACTGTTGGGTGACTGCGACTACAACATACCCGGCAAGCCCCTTTGCATCTTGGTGCTGCCGTCCCATGATGCCAGCGAGAAGCATATTGCACACGTGTCAACCATCACATCAGAGCAGCGCGGGATTGTGTGGGAGATCCATCTGCCCCTTGCGTCAAATATGAGCAACGGCGCGAATGTCAATGGCCATCACGAGCCCATTCGAGAATTTTGCACCTTCGGCCTGGAGGGGGCAGGAGATCTTGCCTATGTCCTGCCCGTGGATCCAGTCGGCGTGTCTCCCGTCGTATCTGGGTTCCTGGACGTATTTGCTCGTGATGTGGCGGTATCATACACACACGGCGGGCGAGTTGAGTTTTGGACGGCCAGAGTCGACACGGAGCGGAAAAAGGTAGAATGGCTCTCGACATCTGCGATGGAGACGGGAGTATCGGAGCCCGCGCTGGTGAGCGGCAGCACGATGAAAAAAGCCGCCTTGGTCAACCAGAACCGCTCCGAAGTCACCATCTGGGACATCCGCGGCGCCCGCCTGGAGTACGGACAGGACTTTGAGAGCCATAACACGGTGCAGGACCTGGACTGGACATCCACGCCAGACAGCCAGTCGATACTCGCTGTTGGGTTCCCTTACAGGATCGTGGTGCTCTGCCAGATGCGCTTCGACTACCTGAACAAAGGCCCGGCCTGGGCTGCCATCCGCGAGATCAACATCAGAGAGCACACACCCCACCCGATAGGGGACTCGACGTGGCTGAGCGACGGCAACCTCATCATCGGCGCAGGCAACCAGATGTTTCTCTATGACAGGCGGCTAGAGGCGGCGAATCGGCTGGCCGCCCGCGCCAGACTACCACACGCCAAAGACGGGTCTCGGGATCTGTTCGATGTGGCCCAAAAACTCAACGGCCCGTTGCCGGTATTCCACCCTCAATTTCTCAGCCAGTGTATGTTGGCAGGGAAGAACTTTGCGGTGCGGCGGGTCCTGCTGGCCTTGAACTACACATTGAAATACCATGTGGAAGGCGACGTGATCGATGACTATCTGGGTCTGGACCCTGCCCTATTTTATATGGGCGACCACGTGAGTACCGCGTTGCCATCGCTTTCTGTCATTGGCTAATTGTGTAGACAAACGGAGGCGGTCTTAGGGATGATCCTTCATATCTGGTCGGGCGCACACCGTATGAGGACAGCGATGAAGTATTCACCGAAGAGATCGCCTTGGCTATCTGTGAAAAGCTCCAGAGTGTGACGCTGCCGCAGCTCTCGGGACATGAACAGATTCAGCTGCTCGATATTGTTGAATGTGCCGGCGTCGTTGAAAAACAGCGCCGGTCTATGGACGAGAACGGAGCCAGGTTCATGCTCTTCTTCCGGCAGCATGCTCTCCGGAAGGGCAGAACCAATGAGATCCACATGTCATGGAGGGAGATCAATTGGGCCTATCACTCCACGAGCCAGGACATATTAGCGGACTTCGTAACGCGCCAGTATCATGGCACGATGCTGTGGGAGAACGCCAGAGAAAGCGGCATCTTCATGTGGCTGAGTGATGCCAATGCCGTGGTAAGTGGCCTCTTTGTGCGGCTGTCGCGGGGCAAGTCTCACACTTTTGCAGAAAGCGCAGTTCGAGATTGTGGCTCGAAACGAGTATACCAAGAGCGAGATGAAGAACCCTGTTGACTGTAGTCTCTTCTACCTTGCCCTTAAGAAGAAGACGGTACTCCAGGGGCTCTGGCGGATGGCCAGCTGGAACAGGGAGCAAGCGGCGACGCAACGGCTGCTGGCGAATAACTTTGAAGACCCCAAGTGGAGGACGACGGCCCTGAAAAACGCATACGCCCTGCTTAGCAAGCGTCGGTTTGGTACGTTCGGTCAGCCTCCCGGTGGCAGACGATGATAAGACTAACGCGAAGACAAGCATATGCCGCGTCCTTCTTCCTGCTCGCCGACCACCTGCAGGACGCAGTCAACATCTGTCTGAACCAGATCAAGGACCTGCAGCTCGCGATCGCCATCACGCGCGTGTACGAGGGCGACAACGGACCGGTCCTGCGGGGCCTGCTCGAGAACGAGGTCCTCTCGGTGGCCGCCAAAGAGGGCAACCGGTGGCTGGCCTCGTGGACCTTCTGGATGTTGAAGCGCCGGGACATGGCCGTGCGCGCTCTCATCGTGAGTTTACCTACTTACCTGCCCACCGTGGGTTCCCTGCGGTCCATCCATGTGCCACGTCCAGCCTCTTTCACTGTTTTGCCGTATCAGCGTGTCTACCTACGATTTTGGGAACTAGCTGACTGATGATTTTTCGCTCGCCTGTAAAGACGCCCGTCTACACGCTCCTTGAGACGCCGGCCTCTCCGAACATCGAGGCCAAGCTGTTCCTGACCGACGACCCGGCGCTCGTGGTGCTGTACTCACAGCTCCGCCAGAAGACCTTGCAGACTCTCAGGGGGGCGTCCAAGGTCACGCCGCGGACCGAGTGGGAGTTTGTCATCCACAACGCCGGGCTCTACGACCGCATGGGCTGCGACCTTCTTGGTCTGGATCTCGGTGAGCATCCATCACAACTCTCCCCAAGGTCCCATCTCTCATCTTCCATCTATTCATACCCCATCCCATCTATCCACTTGCCGCTGTATTTGTCCTTTTATCGCATAGGTCTCCTGGCCGTCCCCTCCCCTTCCCCTCCCCTCCCCTCGGCCCCCTTGCCCAACTTGGTTTTCTGACACGTCACGGCCGTAGTGCGCAACTGGGAGTTCCTACGCCACCCCACCACGACGACGACTGCGGCAGCGACAGCGGCGGCCGGCAGCGGCGTGCTCGGCGGCGGTGTCGTCGACGACCCGCGCAAGCTGCTGCGCCGCCGCAGCTCGCTGGTGGTCCAGGACATGCCCATGCCGCTCTCGCCCACAGCCGCCACGACTAATATGGCGCCCAGCGAGATGAAGACGGGCGGCGGCCACGGCCACGGCGTCGTCAAGCCGCCCGCGAACCCGACCGTCTTCGAGGAGCCCGACGCCAGCTCGCTGCTCGACAGCTTCGGCTTCTAGTGATGGGTGGGGGGGATGTGAGGTGAGATGATGAAGTGAGATGAAGTGGGGTGAGGTCTTATCTAGTGAGGTCTTGAAGCACTCGTCGTCTCTTCTCGGTTGCCTGCGTCCTGCTTGCTTGATTGCTTCGCTGGCTCGCTGGCTGGCTGGCTGGCTGTGGTATCTACCTACTTGAACGCGCACGTGGCGGAAGGAGACCACGGGAGGAAGCCGCGCGTGTGAAGACGCGTGTTGAGCTGCGCTGCGGAGTCTTGAAGGCTTCAGGGGGAGAAGAGTCGGGGCAGGATTGATGGAAGGAGATGCGATAGGGGAGTGAATAAATGGGGTAGCAGGTGTCTTGGAGCTGCGACGAATGAGACGGGGCCAAAAGCAGGGCAATAAATGATAGCATTGGTTAGGTGTCTGGAGCCGCTCATGCTGTAATAAGAAAACCAATGCCGCGATTTCTGCTTTTGTTCGTAGCTGACTTGTATATATTTATTTATATAGCCTGTTGGCTTCATATCCTACTCATATCCTGATTCCTGCCTACAGCCGGTCACCGTCAAGTCCGGTGAAGACGATGAGAATTGCTTGGGATCTTCTCAGGACAGGTTCGATAATGCAGTGTCACCGCGTAGGGAGGTCGGAGTCCGAGCGACGAGTACCTAGGTATGATGATAGAGAGGCAGAGTCGGCATTGGTACGGCAGCGGCAGCAGCAACAGGAAGGCGAAAAATACCACTTGAAGTCTGTCTCCAGGAAGACATAGGTTTTATCAAGAATGAGAGGGGTATAACTCAGTCCGGACGTGCTTCTCTGCCCAGAACGCCCCATTCCGACGACACCTGCCAACCCGCCCACTAAACTGCCTTCTTACCCATATGTCACATCTGTACGCGTAGAATATACACACCAAGACATGAGGAATGGTTGTTGGCCATTTACTCAGATCCTAGACCTCCTGCTTTTCTAAATCCAATGCTCAGCCGCGCAACGAAGCGGACAAGTGTGAAGCGCCCCTTGTGATGTTGTCGTGTCGTTCATGTCCCTCAGCTCTCGGTTATTAGGTATTTAGAAGTGGCCCTTCCTCGTAAGTCTCCAATGATAGGTACGTATGTTTCGAGTAGTGGTGTCGGTTGTGCCAGCGTCATCACGCGCGGCACTAGCAGTAGCATCACCAGAGCCACCGGTAAGGGCACCCGCAGGCTCAGCACTCTCATCCTCTCAGTCTTCGCTCGCCAGTATCTTTTTCTGGGCGGCCATCTCCTTTTCAAACGCCTCGACCTTCACCTGCGACGAAGCAAGCTTGTCCAGGAGGAACGACACGCGGGGGCCGGCTTCTGCGGGCTGACGCGGCAGGCTTATCATTTGCGATCAAAAGTTAGCAATTGCCCCTTTTTCAGATCTTGAGGCGGACAATCGGTAGTTCCCGTTCACAGAAACATTTTCTCCCCTCTCGTGGACATAGGCACCAACTCCCGAGAAGAATACAAGCTGAAGAATGGGAAAGCGAGTGCCGCTACTTACCTCCCCAGCACGGCAAGTTCACGCTCCGCCTTCTCAATGGCCAGGGCCTCGGCGCGGGCGAGCTGCGTGGAGACGGCGAGATCGAGGCGCGCCGCGAGGGCGCGATCGCGGGCCAGCCGGACGAAAGCCGCCTTGGTTCATGATCGATCTTTAGTCAGCGCTCCTCTCTGGCGTAGGTACTTCATCGGTGTATCTGCATTTCTGGGGTTCTGCTTCAAGAGCATTGACTCCGGAATGATGAGGAAGGGGCAGAGATATGAGAGAGGTCCTGTTGCTCACCTGGTAGACGGGGCGGCCGGGAGCTAAGCGCAGCGGCCGCCCGCGCGGCGACTTGGCGACGGCCACCAGCTCCGTGGTCGCGAGGGCCTCGAGCGCGGCCTCGCCATCGGGCTCCGTCGCGAACGGGCCCGCGAGCAGCACCTCGTTGTAGCGCAGCGAGTCGTCGTCGGCGGCGGCCATGGCCTTGACCACGTGCCAGGCCTGCTCGCTCGTCCACTGGCGCTGCTCGCCCGAGCCCGGCAGCAGGAACATCTTGAGGATCTCCGACGCCGACTGCTCGACGATCTCGCTCAGGGCGCGTCGCGGCGTCTGCCCCGCTTTAAGGCGGCGCGCAAAGAACTCGAGGTCCGTCATACGACCCCCGAGCGTGCCGATGCAGCTGTCCAGCTCGGTCAGGTCCGGCCGCGGCTTCTGTTTCGGCTGCTTTTCCCGCCGCACGTCGTCGGCGTCGTCCTCCTCCGGCGCCTCCAGCTCCTCCTGCTCCGCTGAGCTGTTGAGGTGGCTCAGGATGAACTTCCGAGCGACCGAGGGCGATAGGTCGCCCAGCGCCGCCTGCCTGAAAACGCGATCCGGTAGCGACTTCGACAGAGACTTGGAGTAGGTGGCGTCGGTCGTTAGGAACACGACGTGTGCGACGTGGGACTGTACGAGCGCAGCGGCCCATTCGGCAATCTTGTCGTAGACGATGGCGTTACCCTCGCTCTTGTGCAGGAAGTTGTCGATGACCACCACCGCCCGTTTCTCCGGATGCGCCTCGAGGTAGGCATCGATAGGAAGTGAGGCGTCGCTGTCCGACTTGTGACGCTTGGACGCGTCGAGGTCCTGCAGCGCGCCAGCAGTCGTTTGCAGGATCTTCTGGAGCTGCGACTCGAACGTGTCCGAGAAGCCGGCCTTCACGCCCGTCGTGCTCTGGACGGCGAGATCGGCCATGCTGCTGAGGCTGTTCGCCCACGAGAAGATAGGTCGATAGCCTACTTCGGAAGCAAGCTGCTTGATAGTCGCCTGCTCCCCTCTGGCTTCGACAATGGGCTTGCAATCGATGACCAGCACGTTGTTTCTGCCCTTCAGAGCCTGATCCAAGACGAACTCCTTCTTCCCGGAGCCGCGGGGCCCCTGAATGACGATGAACGTCTCGGCCGTCTCCATGAGCCACTGTTGGAGCTGGTCTATCAGGTCTTTGCGGTGAGTCCATACGGCCTTGAGCCCGGCTTTCTCCGATTTCCCGCGGCTGAAGGCAAAAATATCAGACGTCTGTCTACGGAGCCATCTGTACAGCCTACTGTTGTTCAGTCGATATTTTCGCGAGATATGGGCCTTGACGAAGAAGGATCGAATGGGGTCGAATATGACGACGGTCAAGCCGGTGAGGAGAGCGACAATCACAGGGATGACAATTCTGGGATGGTTCTGTATCCATTCCCAAAACCTATGCGGCTTGACGCGTTGCTCGTAAGACATGCGAAACTTGGTCCCAGACTGGCCGCCCCCGAGCTCTTTGGGCACGATAAAGCCGTGTAAGCAGTTGCGCGCCATAATGGCGTCCCTAACGAATTCAAAATCGACGAAGGCATACTTGGGAAGGACTTTGGAGTCCCACGGCTGGGAGATGATATCGGCGATCTTGCCGTATCGACGAAAGAGGCCATACAGAGTCTCTTGAGAGAGCTCAACCGCTTCCTCGCCGGGGTTGGGAGGGACGAACTCGACCCGTAGACGACTCTTGGGATATCTGGCTAGGTCTTCCAACCAGGGGACACCCTGAACTAACCCGGCCTTGACTCGCCGGAATGGGTTATAAAAGGGCTTCACAGGTTGCTCACTGCGTGAGTGTCAGCATATAAACAGACCAAACCGAGGCCCCTTAAATTTTTGCCATGTTCCTCTCTCAGGGAGCTAATGCTGCAGCGGTGTCGATACTGGTGCTGGTGCTGGTGTGTGTGATTGCCACTGTCTTCAATGCTATGAATCCTTGTCGTAACCACTGTGGCTGAGAAAGGCAAGTCTCTGGGCAAACCAAAAAGCTAGGCGGGCGGATAACCCCCAACGCATCCAGATGTAACAGAAAAGGAAGGAAAAGCTTGGGGGCACTGACTCGAGGTGACGAGATACCCTCTTCTCGATGTCTCTCGGGGAGATGTTGGTTGGGTGCTCAAATTTCACCTTTAATATACGAAGAGTCAGTAACAACTCGGCATCTCCCTCCGTCCCTCAGGGACAGCATCCAGCAGAGATGTCGAAAGCGGAAGAAGAAACACGGGGTGTATGCAGGGGTGGCATACAAACGCGCCGCCGTCCTTGATCCGCGGCAGGACCTCGGTGACCCGGAAGGGCGCGCCGTCCTGGGGCACAGCGCGCTTTACCAGGCCCATGGGGTCTGAGGAGGCCACGGCGGCATCCGCGAAGGTGCGGCCGGACGTGACCCCGGGGAACCGCAATAGGCCGGACAGCCGCAGCGGGAATAGGTTGTCGAACCACAGGATTGACTCGTCGGGCGCCGTCTGGATGTGCCCCGTGTCGTCGCCGGTCCCGCTGGTGCCGGTCCGGTCGGTGCCGGAGCCGGTGCCGGAGCCAGTACTGCTGCTGGTGCTGGTGTTGGTACTCTCCCATGCTCGCGGCGCGGCTCTCCAGCTCGCTGACTGCCATACCGGCCGCGGGGCGAGCGCCGGCCGGCGCAGGGCGTGCCGGGCTCTCAGCCCGAGTTTCGGTTGCATCATCGTCCGACACTCGTCCCCATACTCTGTGAAAGGGACACACAGTCGGGCAACACGTTTGGCTCGTAGAAGCACGCCAGTCGCTCCCGGGCCTTCGCACGGATCTGAGTTTTGGTACAAGGTTAAGTATGGATGAGATGAGATAGGTGGTCAGATATGAATGAGGTTAGGTATGAAGGTACTGGAGGAGTGTGAGAGAGGTTGCTCAAGTACGACTTAGGTTACTTAGAGGTACCGTAGGTGAGAGCTTGAGCTAAGGTACAATACAGCGCAAGAGGCCAATGATATCATCGTCCTACGCGCGACGCTAAATATCAAGGATAGGTACCCCTGAGCTTCAGTCCACCTTAACCACACATAAGAGGTAGGTATATTCATTCAACAGCCGGAGCCGGCAATGGGTTTTCGCTACTGATCTGCCCAAAGAGCCGAACGATAGTATCGAATGCGAAGAAAAATTCGCTGAATGGGTAAGGTCGCTGTCGTAAGATACCTACCGTAGATGCTGATCACGGAGTTTAGGCACAGCGGTTGGCTCAGCCACAAATAATTAAGGTTGGTTCCACAAATATCTACTCTCAGCCACAGATCGTCTATTAGACAGAAAAGCTTCAGCTTCACAAAAAGTTGTGATAGATAGCACGTACTTCCAGGAAGGAAGAGAAAGCCGCCAACAATCTACCTAGGTGTAATCAGCACAATAGAGGCGAGCTATCTTACATGGTGTGTGCGTCTTTTGCTTGAGAAAGTCCTGCTCCGAGACAGGCGTTACGCGACAATTCGCAGACCACGAACCCCACGCTTCTCGACCCGATCTCCCCGCACGACAACACTCTCGACGTCAGACTTCCCGAAGCTTCTCGGCCTCCGTCCTCACACACACGTATCGTATAGACGAACATCCCCCACTCTCGAGAGCCTGCGAGGAACTATCCTGCTCTCCTCTCTACACCGATTATCGAGCCGAAGAACAAGACGAAGAAGTAATAGATAGACAGAAGGGCAGACAGACAGGCAGGCACCATGGGCTGGATCTGGTCGGACCCTCCCACGACCCGCACGGCCGGCCGTGACGCTGAGGGCAGCGGCCAGAAGCCGACCTCGACCGCGACAACGCAACCAATGGCGCCGGCACCGCCGCCGCCCTCCTCCGCACCCGCGCCCACGCCCGTGCGACAGACGGACGGCGGCGACCCGGAAGTGGCCAGCTTCCTTGCGCAGCTCCAAGCCGAGCTCAGCCCTAGCACTACCACCAGCACCACCACCACCTCCTCCTCCCCCTCCTCCCCCCCAACCACGACCACGACCACCGCGCCCACGCAGCAACAGTTTCAACAGCACCAACAGCAACAAGCAAACCTCCTGGACCCTCTCTCCGAGGCCCTCCTCCCGTCCGAAATGTCGTGCCGCGCGGCCTTCGACCACGTCTTCCACTGCCGCTCGCTGGGGGGCCAGTTCACGTCGGTGTACCGGTACGGCTCGCTGCGCGACTGCTCCGACGCCTGGGCCGACTTCTGGTTCTGCATGCGCAACCGCACCACCTACTCGGCCGCCGCCAAGGCCGAGCGCATCCGGGAGCACCACCGCGAGCGCGAGCGCCGGCGTTACTTCGAGCCCGAGCAGCGCGACGACGACGACGACGCGGCGTCGAACGGCGGTGGCGATGGCAACCGCCGCCGCCCCCCGCCCTCCAGCGCCGACGTCTGGGAGCCCCGCACCGAGCCCCTGCCCCCCGAGCAGGCCGCCTTCCGCGCCCCCTTCCACGAGCTGCCCGACTTCCTCGAGGACGACGAGTTCCGCCGCCACGTGATCGAGCGCCGCCGCCGCATCCAGGCCGAGCTGCGCCGCGCGGAGGAGGCGGAGGAGCAGCAGCAGCAGCAGAAGCAGGGCCGGGGGGGAGGCGGCGTGACGAGGGAAGAGTGAGGTCGAGGTCGAGGTCGAGGTCGACAAGCGCCAGCAGAGGTGACGACGGCAAGGGCTGGCAAGGGGGGGTTTGGGGGGGGAGAGAGGGAGAGAGGGAGAAAGGCCCCGTCGACACCCTCGCTCTTTGGGTGTCGAGACGTGATGAACCCGCAAGGCGCGTGCTGGCAGCTGACGTACGGACTCGAGGATCGGTCGGGACAAGACTGCTGAAGCTGGACAGAGACCGCAGTTTTGGATCGCCGTCGCCATCGCCTCGCTCATCATCGTGAGCTTTGTCTTTAGCGTCTACTCGGCCCTCCATGCCGGAAGGTCGTACAGCCTTTCCGCGTTGCAATACCAGCGGGCACTCGCGCAAGCTTCGTGTCGGACGGCCGCGGAGCAAGGCCATCACTTCCAGCGTGCTCGGGAAGCTGTCAGGAGGCCTTTGCGGTTGAGGCAACTCCCTAGCTCTTTGAAAAAGGCCTGCATTTGGTTCCGCAGGAGATATACATAGTAGATACGGTTGATCGCCGGCAGATATAATGTGATATACCTAGACCGGGTGCCGTCATTGTGTGGTAGGCCAGCTACTAGCCCACCGTGACAGTGGAAACCTCTTCCTGTATGAAAACGCTCGAGTGGTATATTTACTTAGTGCTAAGGAGACCCCCCGAACAACTTCTTGGGTGGGCGGTATTCCAGGGGCTACGAACTGTGCCAACAACCTAGAAGAGTATCACGTTGTCGCAAAGGTGGCCTTTCATCCGGCTTTAGAGATGATACGGAATCCCAGAGCCTTCCGTAGCCCCGTTCAAAGCAGAGAAAGCCTTCACGAGCTCGGCAGGAAGAGGACCAGCGTCAAGGGCATCGAGCGTCTTACGAAGCTGTTCCAAATTCGAGGCCGCAAATATGACGCCATCGCCGTACGTGCCGTCTAAGACGCTGTGGAAGGCGGTCCAGCGAAGCGCCGCGGCGTGGCCGGTGATCCCATGCTTCGCGGCCGCGTCGATGATGGTGGAGACGGAGGCCTGGATCAAGGGCTTGTCGTAGAATCCGGTGTACACCTGCCCGATGGCATTCTTTATGATTCGTGAGCTTGTTTCTCTCCTGCCTGGTGTGACTCTCTTGGGCAGTTTTGCTTACCTCTTTGCTCCACCTAGCCGAATCGCTCGTCTTTCCAGCTTGGCCGGAGAATAGTCCGCCGGCAGCAGGGCTAAGATGGACGATCAGAGGACGACTTTTCGAGTAGCTGGTTCGTGTCTAAGGACACTGCTTACCTGTACGCATAGAAGGCAATCCCTTTCTCGCGCAGCAGTGGGAAAAGCTCTTTCTCCCCGCCCCGGGCGATCGCGTTATACTGTCCCTGGTACGCGGTGGGCTTCACATAGCCCTTCTCCTCGCAGATCTCCAGCATGCGCGTGACTTCGGCAGCCGAATAGTTCGAGACGCCGAGCCTCTTGAACTGCCCTTTCTTGTGACTATCGTTCATAACCTTCATGACATCCTCCAACGGCGTCTGGCGGTCGGGCACGTGCAGGTAGAAGGTATCGACGCTATCGACGCCGAGCTCCTCGAGGGACTTCTTGATGCTCGCCTCCACCTTGTCCGGCTCGTGGGACCCCCTCTCCCCCCCGCCAGCCACCTTCGTCGAGATGGCGAAGCGCACTGGGGCGTTGTTCTGCCCGAGCCGGAGCTCCGAGGTCGGGTAGTTGGCGGCGGTATCGATCTCCCTGATACCGCGCTCGTAGGCAATGTCCAGGACGGTCCTGACATCTTCGCTCCTGTCGAAGTGGACGATCCCTGGCGCGATGGCTCTGTCGCCGAACTATGAGTATCTCGGTCAGTCAACCGCTTGTCCTGGACTGACTCTGGTTGGACGGTGCACGTACGGTGTGGGCGCCTAGGACGAACGACACTGGTTTTTGAGGTGCCATTGTCGCAATGAAGGGGAAGTATCGTGAATCTTGTAGTGTCTGTTGATCGTAGTAGTAGCTTGAAAAGCATTCTTTCCCGCCGCGTTGAAGAACTCCCGCTATAAACCTTTAAATACCTGGCAGCAAAACCCAAGGGCATGCTTCTGTCATCACTGTTCACTATCGATCTTCGCATGCTTTGGAATCATTGCGGGGAGTTGCGCTTTCGAGTTTCATACTTGTCCTTGATTTAGATGTCATCCCCCCCGACAACTCGGCTTGGACCGTGGGCCACTCACTCTATCTGCTGCACTTTAGCTAACCTCGTTAAGGTCCCTCAACGAATCAGCGCTGCTTGCAAGTTCCGCAAACTCCCCGCAACTCCCCGCAACTCCCCGCAACCTTTTCCGCAGACAACGACACTACTCGCGACCTCTTTTGCTAGTGGATTCGGCGACCATGATTCACGGTAAAGCTAACTGTCCATGCAAGACGTGTTTCCCGTGAGTTATCAAGCAGAACATATCAACGCCCATAACTAGTATGATCGTGACTGGCGGTTTGAATTGTACTGTAAGCCATCTCATAGCTACCCGACTCTTCACAGCGAGGGTAGGTAAATATTTTAAGGACTTCGATACCTACCGCTTACCTTACCTTCGAGAACCAGGTTGAACAATTTCCCTCATGTCCGCAACTCCCCGCCAGAAAGCGTGTCTACCTTGCGCCAGTTCAAAGCGCAGGTGTGACCACGAGCTGCCAAAGTGCCGGAGGTGTCGGGACAGGGATATCGACTGCGAATATCCTCAGTCGAAAAGACGGCGCCAGGATATCTGCGTGGGCGACTTCGACGGGCCCACTCCTGTCCAATGCCGACTTGGTCAGGAGCAAGATACATGGGCTGGCCCGATTGATCATGCCGATAACACGGATCCGAGCGATGGCATCATCGATGTGACTGACGCTTTGGAGTTTGGAAATTGGGATCCAGCGACGGAGTTGGATATGTCGTTCATGAACGGACCAGACATGAATTCATCAGAATCCGTTGGTCAATCGACTCATCCTATTAATCCACTCCCAGCGCTACTCCCATCACCGCCAGATCAAGGTCTTGAAGCCGACAGCAGCGAAGAAACCCCGAGCAGCAGCAGCGGATGCATCCCCTATTTCCTCCGAGACGAGACATGGCCTTTGCAGCATAAATGCCCCGACGAAGAAGACTGCGGGGCAACTGTAGAGATGGAACCCTTCATCGGCGAAGTAGAGAAGATGTTCCAGTCCTGGGTCAAGGATGGGTCCAACGGCTTCATCCACCGCCGCCTATATCACCGGAAGATGCCCACGTGCGTCCAAGACGCATTCACCACGCTCGCGGCGTACGTCGCCCGGTCTCCAGCTACCAAAGAGATCATCCTGCAGGCCGCCGACGACCGCGCCGGCGCACTGCTGAAGCAGCCTCCTCTCCAGCGCGCCGCGCTCGGGGTAACTGCCGAGATGGAGGCCCACCTCGCGCGCCTGCACGCCTTGTTCGTCTACGTCTTCATCAGGCTCTTCGACGGGTCCGTCCGATTCCGCGCGTCGGCCGAGGCGCAGCTCCCGACGCTGCGCTACTGGCAGCGGGAGATGTGGCAGACGGTCAGGCGCTACACCTGGCGCGAGGAGATCCGCAGCTTCAGCCGCATCTCCATCGACAGGGGACAGATCGTGCGGTCGCAGCGCGACTTCGACCTCGACGCCAACTACGAAGCCACGTCCCAGATCTGGCACCTGTGGGTGTTGACCGAGAGCCTGCGTCGGACGTACCTCGTCGTCGATTGCGTCCTCAACACGTACCAGATCATGTCACAGGGATGGGCGGACTGCGAGGGATTCGTCATGTGCACGGTGCATCGCGGCCTGTGGGATGCCGAGTCTCCTATGAAATGGTTTGTTCTCAGCTGTAATGCGAAAGCTCCTCTGCTCGCGCCGTCTCTTTCCCCCGGTGCTCTTATGTCGCAGTATAGCGCGGAAGACTTTGACGACTTTGCAAAGATGTGCTGGTCCTTTGTGGTCGGGGCTGAGAAGATGCAATATTGGGCCGAAAGTAGCACTAGACCAACTTAGCTGTCACAGCCGACTATAACTATTACTGCAATGAAGATTTATATTGAAGGATTTATTCCGAAATACAATGTTTGCCTCCTAGCCCGACCTCTTCACCTCCTCGCCCACATAAGCAGCCATGCTGTGGATGCTGTCCTTTCGAGACTCGAAGATAGTTCGTGATCGGCCAGCCCAGATCATAGACATCGCGAGATTGCTAATGCTCTCAACCGTGTATTTGATGGCTTCAGCCCGAATTACATACTTCAGACGTTCAGTTCAAGTCACGGACAGCGATTTGTGTTTTGATGAATTATCTCATTGCTTCGTGGTGGATGAGACTAGCACCAAGTACTACATACATCCATGCCAGTCATGAAATCTGAACTTTTGCTCCTGTATCAGTCATTACCAGTGGAATCTAGCATAAACCCGAACGACCATGACCACCACTCTTGATGCCGTGACACCAGAGGAAACGCCGGAAGAAATCAAATGTGCACAACACCAAGATGCTGCTCGACTTAGTCGACCTCCTCGACCGTGGGGCCATCGTCACCACCGGCACCGGGAGCACCGCCAGCACCAGGGAAGCCGCCGGGACCGCCACCGGGCATACCACCGGGCATGCCACCAGGAGCACCACCAGCGCCGCCGTAGAACTTCATCATGATGGGGTTGGCAATGCCCTCGAGCTCCTTCTGCTTCTCCTCGTACTCCTCGCGAGAAGCCTGCTGGTTCTCGTCGAGCCAAGCAACAGCACTGTCGATCTCGGTCTTCAGCTTCTCCTTGTCGTCAGCCTCCAGCTTCTCGTCGACCTTGGGGTCCGACAGAGTGTTGCGGAGAGAGTAAGCGTAAGACTCAAGGCCGTTCTTGGCACTAATACGGCGGCCCTCGGCCTCATCCTCCTCCTTGTACTTCTCAGCCTCCGACAGCATGCGCTCGATCTCCTCCTTCGACAGGCGACCCTTGTCGTTGGTGATGACGATCTTGTTGGACTTGCCCGTGCCCTTCTCCGAGGCCGACACGTTCATGATACCGTTGGCATCAAGGTCGAAAGTGACCTCAATCTGAGGCACACCACGGGGCGCCGGAGGAATACCGGTAAGCTCGAACTTGCCGAGCAGGTTGTTATCCTTGGTGCGTTGACGCTCACCCTCATAGACCTGAATGAGCACACCGGGCTGGTTGTCGGAGAAGGTCGAGAAGACCTCCGACTTCTTGGTGGGAATGGTAGTGTTGCGGGGAATGAGCTTGGTCATCATGCCACCAGCAGTCTCGATACCCAGCGACAGCGGCGCGACGTCAAGAAGCAGGATCTCGTTGGTCGACTTGGAGCTGGTGTCGCCCGACAGGATAGCGGCCTGGACAGCAGCACCGTAGGCAACGGCCTCATCGGGGTTAATCGACTTGTTGGGCTCCTTGCCGTTGAAGTAGTCGGTGATAAGCTTCTGGACACGGGGGATACGAGTGGAACCGCCGACCAGGACGATCTCGTGTACCTGGGACTTGTCAATCTTGGCATCGGCCAAGACACGGTCGACAGGCTGGATGGTAGAACGGAAGAGGTCCTGGCAGAGCTCTTCGAAACGAGCACGGGTGATGGAGGTGTAGTAGTCAATACCCTCGTACAGAGAGTCGATCTCGATCGAAGTCTGGGCTGACGACGACAAAGTGCGCTTGGCACGCTCGCAAGCAGTTCGAAGACGACGGAGAGCACGCGCGTTGCCGCTCAAGTCTGCAAGACAGTTGTTAGTCTCTCTATACATTTTCTACTGCGGGAGGAAAAGGAGGAAAAGGGGCGAAAGGCGAAAAAGAGAGAAAAATGAGAGAAAAAAGGAAAGAATGGAGGAGAAAAGGTGCACACTAACCCTTCTTGTTCTTCCTCTTGAATTCAGTAACAAAGTGGTTGACAAGGCGGTTGTCGAAGTCCTCACCACCCAGGTGAGTGTCTCCGGCAGTCGACTTGACCTCGAAGATACCCTCCTCGATAGTGAGGAGAGAGACATCGAAAGTACCACCACCAAGATCGAAAATGAGGACGTTGCGCTCGCCCTCGACCTTCTTGTCGAGACCGTAGGCAATGGCAGCCGCTGTGGGCTCGTTGATGATACGCAGGACGTTCAGGCCCGAGATGAGACCGGCGTCCTTGGTAGCCTGACGCTGCGAGTCGTTGAAGTAGGCAGGTACAGTAATGACAGCGTTAGTGACAGTACCACCCAGGTAAGCCTCGGCCGTCTCGCGCATCTTGATCAGGACCATCGAGGAGATTTCCTCGGGTGTGAACTGCTTCTTCTCGCCCTTGTACTCGACCTCGATGACGGGCTTGCCGCCCTTCTCGATGACCTTGAAGGGAAAGTGCTTCATGTCCGCCTGGACCTCGGCATCTTGGAACTTGCGGCCGATGAGGCGCTTGGCGTCGAAGACCGTGTTGGCCGGGTTCATGGCAACCTGGTTCTTGGCGGCATCACCAATCAGACGCTCCGTGTCGGTGAAGGCAACGAAGGAAGGCGTGGTGCGGTTGCCCTGGTCATTGGCAATGATCTCGATGCGGTCGTCGCGGTAGACGCCGACGCACGAGTAGGTGGTGCCCAAGTCAATACCCACGGCGGCAACCATGATGGGCAATGTGTTGATGGACGTGTATGGGAGAACAGACAATAGAGGGCGTGTATGAACAGGTGTAGTGTGAAAAGCCTGCGTACAAGAGTGTTGATGGGAGGAGAGACGGGTGAGATGTGTGTTGCGGAAGAAAAGGTTTGTGTGGCAGGAGCTGCAGGCGCAGGCTTAAAATACAAAAGCGGCAGAATTCTGCTGGAAGCTGGAGGAAAGTGCTAGAATTCGCGGGGCAGGGGGCGGGGCTTCAGGCAGCTTCCAGTGCCTCCCAGTTGCTGCAGCCGGCCAATTCACACCGTTATTTTTTTATTTATTTCTGCCTTACACCACCAGAATGCCCTGCTCAAGCAAGACCAAGTACTCTTCGGACGTTGGTTTTCGTATCGCGAGCTGTCTGGGCATCTGCGCCATCCTGGAATGCCTTGGACACCAGATTTCGCTTCTCTTTCTGGATATCCAGGACACGATATTCGACAGAGTCGTCAACCACCAGTTTGTACACATTGACCGGCCTCTGCTGACCGAGACGGTGCACTCGGTCAATGGCCTGATCTTCGATGGCTGGGGCCCACCCTGTCGGTATCGTTAGCAGTCTGTACATTGTAAGCAGTTGCGCCAAGACTTACAGCTGTCGGACAGAATGACCGTATCGGCCGCATTCAGATTCACCGCTTCGCTGGCTGCATTTAAGCTGACCAGCATGACACGTATCTCTGCATCCTCGTTCAGGCTCTCAACGGCCTCTTCTCTCTGCGAGGGTCTCATGCATCCTTCGAGTCGTCTGCTCTTCCACCCAGTCTCAGCAACCATACCCTGGAGAATGTCAAGAAATTTCGTCCACTGAGAGAACACAACCACTTTCGACTTCGGATCCGCTAGGTGCTTCTGCAGAAGAGCTCTGATTTGGTCGACCTTGGCACTCCGTTTTTCTGGAGCCACTTCCTCGTTGCCTGCTTCTGCCCCCTCGAAAGTCGCCTCCTTGTCCAATTCGAGAAGCTGGTCCATGCTGAGCGATTCTCGGCACATCGGGCATTTCCTTTGAGTTTGAATAACCTTCGTGATGCAATCTTTGCAGAAACGGTGCTTGCAAGCTGTGATGACGGGCATCGTAGTGCTGATGGGTTCATAACAAACGGGACACTCTTCTCGAGTATTGTAGGCTTCCTGAAGAGCTTTCTGAAGGACAGCCCTGTTCTTCGCCGCCTTGATATCGACCGAAGCTTGGTCGTCGAACTGACTGAGAATCTGGTTGACCCGAGACCCACACAGAGTCCAATGATCGCACCTAAGGCCAGTTGTGAGTCGAATACCTGCCATGAAATAGAAATAGATCACTCACATTTGTCTCAACCGCAGGAGTCGCTCCAGCACTGATGCGAACTTGACCTCGGGTTTCTTATCCTTGGATCGCCGTGACCCGCCTCGGTGTGATCGATTGTCCTGATACTCCTGCAGAGTGCCTCGAGCCTCCGATCTGAACAGTGGTCAGCGGATGTAATCAAACAGACATAATAAGACTTACAGCAAAATCTCGTACTTTTCCTGCTCGTGCTTGTAAAGCTTCACCTGATGCAGGAACTCCGTCTTCGAGGGCAGTCTCAAGTCGATAAACGCCATCTTCTTGTTGCGCCGCAGGCATAGGTCCTGCATCAGGCTCTTCAACATCATTTCTGCTGCGAGGCGTGCCTCCGTTGAGGCTCCGTCTTCTCCCATCGACCGTACTTTGACATCTTTCACGGCATCTTCGAGAGGACGGCCGATCTTGTGAGCAAACAGGGCCTTTTGTTCCACGCCCCCAGTGATTCTGAGAAACTGCAAGAGAGACAAGAAATCATAAACAGTATTGACTCTGTACAGGTGACAACGGTCAGCAAGGCTCCAGGTAGCGACGTGGTAGACCGCCCGCACGATCGCAGCGTGAGCCGCAAATGTAATACTCACATAGGGGTGCCTGACACAAGCCAACGGGACTTGGCCTGTATCTTACAGACGGCTTTGGAAACTTTAGTCTTCGAATTTCTGATCTTGTGACCTTCATCGAGGACCAGACGGCGCCACTTGACCGAGAAGAGCCCATATCGGGGTTTGTCACTTTCTGTAAACTCAGAAGTAACCTTGCCATAGCTGGTGACGACAATATTGTACTCGCCGAAGTGCTGAGGCCCATACTCCTTTCCCTTCGGAATATTGTGATACGTCAAGACTTTGGCATGATCTGCCTTGACATGCTGTTGAACTTGCTGGCGCCAAACGCTCAATGCGGATACAGGAGCAACGATTAGTGTGGGACCGTCACGAGAGCCATTTGTCAGTATCAGACTAATCATCTGGAGAGTCTTGCCCAACCCCATGTCGTCGGCGAGAATACCGCCCGAGAGTAGGGACGGAGGCTCAGCTCGTACATGACTGGAGATGAGGTTCTTGAAGTTGCTGCCAGTGGTTCGCATCCATAGCTGGACAACATCAGTCGACCCAGGGGCAGGGGGTGTAGGAGCTTCTTTGGCCGTTAGCCAAGCCAGTCCCTAGGAAACAGTCAGCGAGTGGCCTCTAGAAAGAATTGTACTTATCTTACCTGAAGCTGGTATGGAAGCAGCTTGGTCACAACACAGTCCGGCTGGGTGGCCATTGGCAGACTAGAGAGCGTCGCCTCGTCTAAGGCAAGGCTGTCGAGTGCGCCTGCGACCTCACGAAGATTGGATTCCTCACTGTTTCCTAGTATGTCTGGAATTGGCTCCTCTGCTTCTGCTTGCTGCGAGGCACGAGGAGAACACGTCAGGTCAATCGGAGCGGAACCATCCCCTTTAAGGCTTTGGGCAACAGCCCTACGAGCTTCTGCCTCTTTTCGGGTATTCTTCAGCTCAGTTGCCTTCAGAAGCTTGTCAGCCTTGAGCTTGCGCTCCAGCTCCAGGCGTATGGACGAGTTGCTCAAGCCGTAGAAGTACAGACGGATGGGGCAATCGAAGGGGCCTTTGTGACCGTTGAGCACGCCCTCTAGAATAATCTCATTGCGGTCAAGGTAAGGGGCCAGCTTAGCGGCAAGGTTACGCGGTATATGCCCAATCTGGGCTCCCATGATGTTGTCCACGCGTATGGCGTTCGGATCATATTGGTTTCGAGGTTCCCGAATGCAAAGGATAGCCTCTCCGGGAGTTACAAGGCCATTGTAATAGCGGACGCCAACAATCTTCTGGTCCGCTATCGAATAAGTGAAACAAGTCAGCTCATATTCAACGTGAATGGATCAGAACAGAACCTGGGCATCGCCTCCCTACCAGTGCTCTCAGAGGTTCGAGTACCCCTGACACAGGGACAGACGGGAATCGAAAGCGGGAATGAATGGAGACGAGAAATCCTCGCGAATCATTAAATCTTACTTACTTGTTCCGTAGAACTCAATGGGATCCGTGAATTCGTCATAATCCTCGTCCTCGGCATCTTCAAGTGCCCGTATGTACTGGCTGGAGGGGCCCAGCGACGATGGCGGAGTCGACTGGGAGGTCACGGCAGGTTGCGAGCTCCCGTAGCCCCGCGAGACTTGGCTGGAAGACTGGCTGGACGATCCAACCCCACGGCGGACCAACTTGGTAGGACGCTCGTCGTCCCCAGTCAAATCTATGACTGCGCGACGCTTCGCTGGCGCCATGGTCTGCGAGCCTGGTGATCAAGACGCGTCTAGCTGTCGATAGCCTTAAGACTGGAAACACTGTGTCACAACAACTTACTCAGGCAGCCTTTGGAGGTAGCGATGAGACACAGAACCACATCCAAGCAACTCTAGGCCAATGAAAAGAAGTTAAGTAGATGAATACGGGGAGTAGGTGTCTACCTGAGCTCGTGAGCTCCTGCCTCATGACTCGTACACCACGCGTTTCGACTCGCGACTTCCCAAGGCCGACGACAACAAACAGAAATTAAGATTTCCCCGTAGTCACGTGATGTAATTTCTTCTGCCAGCAGCCCGCACTCGTGCGGCCAATATCGAAGCACGTCACTGTCTATACTCTAGGTTGATTCTCATGTTTTCGTACGAAGCATGAGGCTATCGCGAGCACACCCTAAGCACTTCATGCAGCAAATATGCATGCCAGGCCTGGCAGGTTGCAGTACAGGATCCATTGGAGCAGTGCAGCTGGGGAATGTCTTCTGCAGTGGTGTGCTTTGTACTTTGTGCTGTAATTGGGATTGTGGCCAATCACAGCCTTAGAAGACACGGCCTAGCAAAGACAAGCGCCACCGAGGACCGTCACGGCAGACCGCCTTGGCCCGACAACCGCCCCGATCCGGCTGCGGCATCTCGTCATGCCCGGGCCGCGGCATCTCGTCATCCTCACTAGGCCAATCAGGAGACACTGAAATGTCGCAATCTGAGCCAAGACTGATCCGGACCACAGCGAGAGCCGACGCGCCGCTAATATCACAACTTTGAGCCTCGAAAAGCAGAATCTCCCTTCAGATTTTAGACATCGTCATCCTTGGTGCAGGCAAACGACCGACCTGGAGTAGGATTTCATATCTTCTCTTCTATTTCTCTAATCTGTGCGCGATGCGCAACTCAGCGCGCGTGGGGTGAGCTCCGGCTCGTCTATCTGTGCCACTGAGATTCCTTGCTTGATGCTAGCAAGCGCCGCGACGGGTAAGTCCAGACCTATCCGCTTGATCACCCTCGAAACGAGAAACGCCATGCAACGCCCAGAATCCTCCGCTCTGTGGGAAACGCTCGACGAACACTCCGATATCACTCGCTTCCTCAAACAGAGGAACACACGACAGCGACCGCCCTGCTCAAATCACATCTTCTCGCCGAACGCCGAGTAGAAGCCTTGGTTACGAACATGAGTCTTCTTGCCATTCTGAGCATTGAAGACGCCACAGCCGTTCTTTGCTACATTGGGAGGTGTATACACTGCCCGCGAAGTCAGATCAAGTGGCTGGCTAGCATGGTTCCAGTCGATCTTGGAAACTTACGGTGTAGGGAGACGGCGAAGTCGCTTCCCTGGTTGGACACGGAGTGGAGGCCCAGCTCGTCGGCCATGTAGGCGACAGCGTTCTCCCGGTGTACTCTCTCGGACTTCACTTCCATCGGCGCGGGGACCTGGACGTCGGGGGCGTCGTACCGTGTCTCGGTGAGGTTGCCTCGCAGGATCTTCATCAGGCAGTGCGCGTTGCCGTGATCGTGAATGGGGCTGCCTTTACCGGGAGACCAAACAAGCACCAGCTACCAACAAGAGTCGATCAGCAATTGCGGCCGTGGATGGCAAGAGAGGGGGTCGGCGTCCTTACCAGGTTGGCCTTGCCATTGCCCTCGTCGACGAGATTGCGAGTGTATGCCCTCTTGCTGTCACGGAATTCAAATTGGGACCACTCTGCCTCATTGGAGACGTAGCGCTCCATGAGATGTGTCAAGTCTTGAACGTCGACATCATCCGAGACCAACCCCGACGACGGTCCAAGGACATCTGCGATGTCATCTACGAGTTGGTCAAACTTGTTCATGACCTTCGTTGGTCCGTTCGACTGGAATCGATTCATGTTGGGACGTGTGAGAGTGCGAGATATGTGGACGACGCTTTTCGCTACCTGATGGTCGCTTTCGAAGATGTGCGCGCAAGTACGACGACGACGATGGGCAGCAACGATGTTGAGGTGGGTGACTGACTTGAGGTCGGTTGGGAAAAGTCTTGGGGTGGTGGCCATGTGGACCAGCAGAACTAGCGGTGTCAGTCGACAGTCACGACCCCTGACCCCTCGCTTCTGGCATGAGCTGCGCTGCCGAGCTTCGGCACTTTCCTATCGTGTTCGCTGTTTGACGTTGGAAGGTCACAGCCCGCTCACCGGCTTGATGGCAACTGCTGATTGGCTACTAGCCGCTGGCGCCAGCGATTCTTTCTTTATCTGAAAGAGACGTGTGATCCGGTCCGGACAGTACAGTGTCACGACCTTATCTCCACCTATGGACATCTGTCGACCAGGGACAAAGGCACTCCGAAATGCGGCAGAAATGTGTCCAAAAGCCTCGGGCTCTCCGAAGTCATGCCATTCCCTTCTACTGAAAGAAAGAAGGTAAGTGCACTGAGGATCGGGTCGTTGGTCTTTAAAGGTGAGATGACGGTGCACTGTTGGGAAAAGCGAAAGCCGAAGTGCGTGTCGGCTCGGTCCCACTGTTCCCCCCTTTGGTGGTCCACCGCAAATTGCCGCATCTCGCCCGGTCATCCCGGCTTCAATCCTCCACTCCTGATGAGAGAGGAAGCTTGTAATGCTGGGTTTCGATCGTACGAGGCACCGGTAATCAGTTGGTTGAGGGCTATCTACGAGCCGTATCCTTCCGCTAGAATATATCTCCGTATCACAGCGAATTGAAACCTGCCATTTGGCGACAAGCAGATCCAAGAAGCCTGACTCAAGAACTGATGAAGAGCCCGCAATGTGCTACCCCTCAATTGACTCGCAATGGCCAATGAACAGGCGGCCTAATCGCATAGGGCGGCTGATTGCACACGTGAACTGCCAAGCGAATGCTTCGCTGATATCTAGGGGATCGAAGAACTCCAGAGTCGTCAAAAGCTAACGTGGTAAATAAATCTACGGCTTCAGAAACGCATCAGTATTATTATTCAAAAACTAAGGTACCTAGGTACTTAGGTAGGTATGGAGAATGACAGATTCAACAGCTTCATAGCGGCAGGGTAAGAGAGGTATATCAGTTCAGCTGGTAGATGTGCTGTAGAAAGTGTCGCAGGGAACTAGTACGAAACGGGGTTGGCCGTACGGAGTAGTCCGGACGGAATACGGAGTACGCTGCGCGCGAACCCGAGCACGTCGTCGCCTCCGCTCTCAGCCCCGATTCGGCCCCGGTGCCCGGTTTTCGTCGTCGTCCTCATCCACGCCACTATACCGCTGCTCTTGCTCCCGTCTGGTCTGTCCATGCGGACCCGGATTCGGGTCCGGCCCTGGTTTCGGCGAAGGCGAAGGCGAAGGCGGGACGGGTTTTGTGCTGCCCCCCGAGGTCCCCGGCGCGTATCTACATTGGTATTCGTCGGAAACATCGGCAGCGAAAAGCCCGGTATTCTCACAGGGACAGCCGGCCGTGTCCTCGGACGTAAGTTACCAGCGTCCGGCGTCGGGATGCCGCCCGGCACGTCGCTTATAACGCTGCGCTCCCGAGGATCCGCATCCCCGGGCCCCGGCTGTATGCACAGGGGAGGCGAGGCGCGGATAGCCAAGCTCGGCGTGGGACTCGAAGTATCCCCTGCCAAGAGCCGGCTGGCTCGATGAGATCGCCGTCGGTCACTTTGATGCTTGGCGACGCCGTCTTGAATTTGCACAGATGGGCGTATAGACAAGGGGACTGATTGGACTACTGGGCCCAGCAGCGTAGTCAGAAACGGCTGCAATATCGTAGTACTCATTGTCGGCATTGGCCGCCCCTACTGTCGGTTCGAAATGCGCGGAGTGTCCTTATCCTGGCCTCTCAGCGATTATCCGACTTGTTCATGGCTCTTAAGAGTGAATGTTGAGCCGATCCAGACCGTAGGGTGGGACATATCCAAGAAGCCGCGAGTAATCTTCTGTGACAGGAATTTTCCTGCTTAAATATTGCGATCAATGTTGCACCTCGTGCTCAAGGTGTCCGCGAAGAACTTATCCAATAATGCGCTCATAGAAATTTACTCCCAGAGAACTTCTTCCAGAAACACAGATTCTCGCTAAAAAGAGCAGCCAGAAGAAGCGAATCTCTCACTCGGTTATCGCAATGAAAGCAGGTCGCTGGCTGTTGCAGGCTCGCCAGCCCATTCTCATTCACGTAAGTAGTCCGCGGAGCCGAAATCCGGCCGGCTTGTCAGGGAAAGAGCCGACTGTCACCAAACAAGGAATGAGGACGCGTCCAGTTGCTTCGTCGAGTCACCGTCTGGAATGAGCCCCTTGTCGTGTAGTAGGTACCGGTATAGAATGAGTCGAGCCCGAACAAGACCTCGACAGAGAACACAGACGTCACCGCTCAGCGCGAGCATAGGAGAACTTCAACTCACGCCCGGCAACATTCGGGACTGGTGGCAATGCAGATGGCCGAGATCGACCACGACGTCTGCCTCGGTTCCTTATCGTCGAGGGTGGACCAGAGCAAGAGCATCTCGCAGACGGACGGCGAGACTGCGGCGACTGGCCGGCCACATGGCGCGGGAGATGCGTGCGGTCGGCCTGGAGAGCCAGGCTGTAGACGACGCCCTTCGAAGACGGCCCGCGACAGCACGCCCAAGAGGAAGAACACGAGCAAAAAGCTCAGTCCAGGTTCGATTTGGATACTGGACCTACGAAAACCACACTTTGGCGCAGTTTATCTACCCTCACGGCGTGATTCAGGGGTGGTCCTTTAAAACGGCCCCCCTGCGCCTTGAACCCAGCGGCGACCGTCGCTTAATGCGCAACTTACCCACTGAGTCATTGATTGAGTGATAGAAAACCGACTTGTTTAGGTATATAGCGATTGCCAGACGACACTGGGTTGCCTGGCTGAGAAGTATGGAGGTACCCAGGTACCCAAGTACGTACCTCTTCCTTACGGATACTTCTTACCTTACCTACCTGCCTCAGACGACCACCTTTCGGGACACGTGCACTTCATCAACGCCCGCGCTCGCTCAGTGTTCGGCATCTTCGCGTCAGGGCAGGCCGGTGGAGGCCCTGTCTGGCGTCTCTTTCCAAGGCGGTGAGATCCATGCGTGCTTGGGCAGACAACCCAGAGTTCCCTCCTGTACAGGCCCGATATAGCTGGAACTTGTCTGGCCATGAAGTCTGGCTTCATGGCCAGACAGAAGCGCTTCCGCTACAGCTAGTCGATCCCAACGCGTCGAATTGCCCTCGAGCCGGCACGCTTGCCGTGGATGGTCCCAGGCTGCAGATCCGTGTTCTCGTGGTTTTGAGGTCGGCTATGTTCTATTACCTAGGTAGTCTTTCGCCCGCAAGATTTAGTATGAACCAGGCCCAACATCCAGTGACCCGCATTGGCACCATGCCTACCGTTAGACATGTGGTGGTCGGGCCACGGCGGCGTGTAGAGAGGTCTCGCCAAGCAGCAGTCCAATCCATGACCTCGACCGTTCGTCATACCTGGCGGTATCGCGGATCCGAGACTGTCACTGCTGGACACAAGCCTCGAGGTGTTCGGCAAAGTGCGGCGAGGGTTATGGGCTCTTCGAGGAGGGCAGCCCGGAAAACGCGCCCCATGAGAATTCGGTCGCGGCGCGCCGGGGGATAGACCTTCACTTGCTTCTCCTGATATCTATCCTGTAGGTATGACTTGACATTATGTTGACAAGGGTGTCGTGGGTTGAGCCGTGCTGTTCAATTTTCGCGAGGACCTGGTATGTCGGCACACAGTACTGGGCAGGTCACGCTCTCCCCTCGTGATCTTAGCCTCCGACGTCTTCAGCCAACGAGACTTCCACTATCCTCCACGGAGGCCAAGCACTCATACTGGGCTCCTGGATATGCTGTAGCCAAGCGCAATGTCCTGCTTCGGCAAACCTCGTTGCCCAGTATCTGGCCAGGTACGACTTGCACAGGGTTCAAACGCCGCATAGTGCTTTACCTGTCCGTTCTGGGCTAACGAGTCTTGATGCCTGGGTGAGTCAATGAGCTTAGCTGCACTCGCACCTGGAAGGCTGACAGTGGGAGCTCTAGTTAGTCACCTTGGGTTGTAAAACTCGGCAGGCTTTATGACCATCCGTTTCTCGTCAGGGGTGACGGATGCTCTTGTCGTTCCTATCCTTGTTTATACACCAGTACTGCAGCCGGGAAGCTGGGCGACGTCAGCGGATATTGCCGCGATCTCGGCCACGATGGACAGCGACGGCAACAAGTACGGTGGCATGTTCGCTTACTGGCTCATCGACTCGTATCGATATGCCTTCACGGTATGACTTTGTTGTTTCTGGACGAGGCGCCATCCTGGATGACCAGACCTGAAGTGACGTGTCGACAGTGGCCCATCATTCTCGCTATGAACGGGCAGAACGTGGCCGGGTCACCAAGCGAGTCTTTACGGGACGCTTGTGTCGGTCTTCTACGCGTTGAGCAGCACCGCCAAGCCTGCTCCTCCTGCGACCGCGATGCGCCCGGGTACCGTACGCGCCAGCGATCGCGGGCATCCTCGCCTTCTCCTGTGCCGTCTTTCTGCGGCTCATCAGGGTGTCCAGGAAACGGCGGCGAGACCGGACGTAAGGCGCGGTGGACACGGCGGAGGATAAGACGACCGAGCCCCGCGTCGACTTACACGGCGAGACGGACCTCGAAAGAACGCCGAGCTCCGCTACCGGTTCGTGCTATGGGCGAGTATATATACCTGAGTATCTATCTTGCAGGTATTTATGTAAGTAGTACCAGAAAAATTGGTTGAAATCAATAGTAATCGATTGGGAAACGGGGTTCTCTTGTGCTTTCTTCCTTTGGTACTCCGTACCGTACATGCAAGAGGCCGAATCAGGGGCTCTCGGCCTACCCACAAAAAGGACCGGCTCTGGCCGGAGGTATCATTCCGGGCTTTGGCTCCACCTTGTCCCGTTTGGTGGTCGCCAGTTCCCGGGCTTTTTCTTGTGGCTGACTTCCGTGGTCCTCGTGACGCTGTGGCCAATCTCGATCCTGTTGCGCCTCACGGCCAGATACGGCGTAGACTAACGGCCTTGTTCCTTGTCATACATATTACACGGTGGGCGCAAATCCTGATTGGAGGCCCGGAGCCTAGCTGCTGCTCATTGCCGCTCGTTCTGGGCGTCTGCGAGGCGAAGCAGTTGGTTCCACCCAATTGCTCGGTGAGGCATGACACCGCAAAGCAAGACTGCATATGACTCAGATCACACCTGCACCCTTGGCGTTTCATACCACGATACCTACTGTGTCCGCAGAAAGAGAGAGGGAGATGTTTAGCTCCACGTAAGTCAAGTGAGTCTCAACCTCTGAAAAATGTTACAACGTTTTGCAAACAAAGGGTTATGATGCTTACCCGGACTAAAGACGCCTTATGCTGGTCTATACGGAGGTTTCCACATTTAGTACCTTAGGTATAGTAGTACTAAGGTTCTCACTTACCTCCTTATGTAAGTTGTAGAACACAATGTGGTTTCAAATAGGCTGAGACGTGCCTCACGGCCTTGCGCTCTCCATTTTACAAAGGTCTGAACATACAGGCAGCAGGTATGACTGACCAAACCAGGCCCGGATAGGCATCCGGCACGCACAAATCAACGTCACTGTCCTCTTCCCCGCAGATTCTGTGTGCATTCAAAGCGACCCCACCATCGTCATGCCAATGGGATAATAACAAGGGGGCCTGTGGGATTCGCACTCCTCCTGCCTTGTCCAGGCATTGGCCTTCTTAAAATAAACACTGGAGCACTGCTGCTGTTGCAACTTCTTCTGCTACTTCTCCCCCTCATCCGACCGTCCCCTTCGATAGTCGAGCTTCAGCGCAGACGAACCAAGCGGCCCTCATCATGGAGCGGATTCATCACGGTAAGACTCGGACGCGAATTGGACAAGTCAGAGGCGTACATGGCTAATGGATTGATAGTCAACCCGTTCGCCAAGCGCGACTCCCACACCAAGAACTCGGTCATCGCCTACAAGGTCCTGACCATCGTCACCTGGCTCCTCTCCGTCGTCGTCTCCTTCTACTACACCTTCCACAGCCCCGACGATGGCCTCTGGCACCGCCGACGCATCTGGAAGCAGAACGCTGTGCATCCCACCGCCTTCCGCATGAACCACATCATTGCGAGCATCTACTGGTAGGCATGCCCGCGACCTCTCCTCCCGTCACATCCTCCCTTCACATCCTCCCTACCTGCTTCATCTACTCCTTAGCTGACTCGCCGACCAGGATTGTCATGTTCATCCTCCAGGGAGGATACATCGCCCACCTGTTCTCCAGCAATGTCGAGAAGCTCAATGCCGCCTGCTCGGTCGGGAGCCACTTCATCCTCAACAACCTGTTCCACTTCGCCTTCGTCATGCTCTTCGTGCGCTCTGCCTTTGGCTGGGCCGAGCTGATCATCATCCTCAACTTCATCAACCTGTCGTCGCTCTACTTCCGCCACCCCGGCTATGCTCGCTTCATCCACACTCCCGTTGTCTCGGGCCCGTTGGCCTGGACCTTTGTCAGTATCTACTGGAACGGGGCCATCATGGTGCCCAATGCTCAGAATCTGGTGGCCCGCATCTTCGGGAACATCTTCATCTGGAGCATCCTGGTGTATGGCTTGTTCTTCATCTTCATCTACAAGGTAGGCCAGCCAGCCAGCTCCTCCGCAATGCTTTGATGATATGCCAAACTCGTGCTGACCCGGCGCAGGACTACACGATGGGCTTCAATCTCAGCGTGATTTCGGCAGCCATCGGAGTGGGGCAGTTCTTCGAGAAGACCATCGCCTTCCAGTGGATCTTTGCCTTTACCATCATGGCCGTGCTGTTCGTCGCTACCGTCGTCGTCGCCATCCCGGCTGCTACCGGCAAGGAGTTCAAGTTTGCGAGGACGCGTGAGGGCGACGCCGAGCGAGCCCCTCTCCTTGGGGAGAGCTGATCGTCTCTGGTGCTCTGGTAGTCGACCCCTGACCAAATGTTGGTGGCGGGTCAAAGAGTTGCTGTCCAGCGTGCCCACTCTGGCCTGGCATAACGGTCAAGGTCGTCTTACATTCGCCCATCGTCGTCACCTTATTCTGTCGCTTCATTGCCTTCCGGGTTCTGTGTCTCAATATTCGGAAATATCTGGCGTGTAGGGTCTCTGACGAGGTAGTGCAGCTTGGACGGCGGGCTGCAGTTCGAGTGGCACCGTGTGAGGAGAAGAGATGAAGGGGCCTCGGCCTCTTGCATCGTCATCTTAGAGAATGGAGGGGATAGTGGCACCCCGAGGTACAGACTCTATCGTGCAAATCCAGATTGACTAAAAAATGGTAGGCGTCAGTTGTGAACCTGGGAAGATGAGATATTTCGTTGGTACCTCACCGTGCTTCTGATACTACAAGTTACGCAGTGCTAGGTAGTGAGATGAGCAGGACCCACAATACTGTAGTTGGCTGCCCCAAGCTCGTTTCTTGACCGAAAGTGACAACACTGTTTCCCATATCGCCATTTCACTACCTACCGGTACGTGTTAAGTAGGTACTTACAACACTGCCACTGTATTGATTGTCTCGTTGTTGAATGAGCCAGAGCACACGGGCCCGAGATATACCTTCTCACGTCATCCTGCTATATACCGTACCCTGCCTTAGGCACTGCGACGCGAAATGACTTGACGCGTCCTCCATTCGCCCGAATATTCTGCGATACGCCATGCGCACGCGGGGGCCGATGCCCTTTACCATCGGGAACGACATTTGTCACATCCCGCGGATCCTGGGACTTTTGAAAAGGGCCGGGCCCAGGTTCATGGGGCGCATCCTCACGCGCGAAGAGATACAGCAGCCCCGGGCCGCGAGGCACCTCCGGTGCGTCCTCGACGAGCGGCAGCGCCCCCCGCGGGACGATGGCGGAGACCGATCCAGTCCGGAGCTATCGCGAGCCGCGCAGTTCATGGCCGGCAGGTAAGCAAGAAGAGTGCCTCTCCCTTTCTCCCTTGGAGCAGGGTGGTTATACACCCCGAGACCATGAGCTCGAAAGAAAGACTTGACGTACGAAACCACCAACCAACCAAAATCCCCCTTGGGTCCCCAGGTTCGCCGCCAAGGAAGCCGTCATCAAGGCCCACCCGCACCGCAGGCTCACGTTCCAGAGCATTGTGATCACCACCAGCGCATCGGCTGCGGCTGCGTCCACTGCCGCGCGGCGCGGCGTGGGGAGAAGACCGGCGGCGGCCGGGAAGACGACGACAATGATGGCGATGGCGACGGCGGAGGAGGGGGTGGAGGAGGTGGAGGAGGAGGAGGAGCAAGGGGAGGGGGAGGCGTCACCGGGTAGGCTCCCGCCGACGATGGACAGCAGCGGACCGCCGGCGGCACTCATCAAGGGCGCCGAGGGGGCCGAGCAGGACGTCGTCGTGCCCGTCAGCATCAGCCACGACGGCGACTACGCCACCTCCGTGTGCATCGGGTACCTCGGGGACGACTGGGCGGCGGCGTTCGAACGCACATGAATGGTGCGAAGAAGAAGATATCGCGGTTGCTAGCGCAGGCTGCCGCGTTAAGGGCGGCCAGGTGTCGGTTTGGTCGATAGGATCACACTGCTGATACGGCAGCACGGAGCCTAGGGCAGCCCGGAGCTTCCGGCGGCACGGAGCCTACGGCAGCACGGAGGGTGAGGGTACCGGTATGAGGCGAAAGCGTCGGTCCACACCACATGACACCTCCGACTAGATACTCAACGTATGAACCGCTGGACACAAAAACCACGGTCAATTACCTAGGCAGTACTCCGTAGCGGTAGATACTACCAACCCCCAGTTCTCCCTACAGAACCACAGCCACAAGTCCCAAGGAAGGTGTGAAGTGAGGGTGTACCACAGCAGCTAGTGGGGTTTTCGGCGTGTCAGCTCGGTGTTTCAACGGGCGATGTGGCTAAGGTTTCTAGGAAGACAATTAGACTGCAACTGAATCAGACATCCCTGTCAGTTCTGGCCGGTTGGCGCAATGGTAGCGCGTGGTCCTCCTACACATGATATTCATATCAGTGTAAGTAAGACTGAGGTTGCGGGTTCGAGTAAGCTATTACCATATCTCCAGCCTTTGATACACCACGCTAACTTCCCGCAAAGGTCCCGTGCTGGTCGGTTGATTTTTTTTGCTTTCGTTCTTCCTTTTTCCACTTTGTCCCCTCTCTTCCCATCATGTATGTTAAGGTACTTTCGGTATGTTTCCAACCGAAACCGAAGCCGAACCAGCTGCAGCCGCCCCGGTCCCGGAAGCAAGCAGGAGCCTCTGCCGCGGCCGACCAGCCGCTGATGCCCCGTTACCTGTCGCAAGATGTGTTGATACTGTGGCGTCAGTAGCCAAAGGTTGAACCTCGATCCGAGCATCGTGAGCAAAGTCGTAAGCCGGACTTGTGTCTCTCAGGGCACGGAGTATTATAATGGATTTCTCTATTCTATTAATGTATTTCCGCGAATAACCCTTGGCCGTTTTGCTCGCCATCTTCGAAGACAGTATTAACGGCGTATGCATGTACTGGTTCACGGTACTGCTGTAGCTGGGCGCGTGGTCTGATAAGGTCTTATCAGCGCGGCTGGCCGTGGCAGGCCAGTCTTGTTCCTCAACCACATAATCTGTAGAAGTTACTCTCTTTCTTCGAACCTTCAATCGAAGACGACCTAGCGCTACACCGCCTTAGAAGTACCGGCAATTGAATTGAATTCCTGCCACAATGGCCACCGATGTTGACCTGCCCAAGCGGCAGATTACCCCCGTCCCCGTGCCTGTTCTCCCCGTACCTGCTGTATCCTCTCTTCCTCAGAAGCGAGCTCTCGAGGACGACCATGCGCCGCCCGTCTCGTCGCCGCTCAATCCCAATCCCATCCCAGACGTGAAGCTGGCAAAGACCCAGTCGCACGACGACATAGCAGCCATGGTTCGCGAGAAGCCCGCGCGCACCAAGAAGGAGACGCTCAAGAAGCGAGAGTCCAAAGGTGCCTTCGGCGCCGACAGCTCGCGCGCCACGCCCGATCCCAAGACCAGAGACCTCCCGCCGAACGAGTCCTCGCCGCTACGATACAAGCTGGCGCCGCCGAAACTCTCGGATTTCGAGCCTGCGCGAGGCCCGGTCTTCACTCCCCACCACCAAGTCGCCGCGCCTGACGGCTCCGTCGTTCAATTCTTCGAGACTTCAGAACAGTGAGTGAGCAGCGCCAGTCTTGGGCGCTGGGAGCTCGCAGAAACCGACCGCTGACCATCCTGCAGCGTGTACAACAAGAAGAACTACCATTACCTCCACTGCATAGCCGACCCAGCTTTCCCCTCCTCCTTCTACTATCGCCAGACCGAACCCGAGCCCCACGGCCCGCACATCAGCTTCGAAGATGCCTCGACGCACATGTATCTGGACCAGTCCGGCAGACATATAACCACGGACAAGGGCTTCAGGATGGCAAGGGCGAATGTGGCAGTGCGCCAAGGCACCTGGTACTGGGAATGCAAGGTCACCAGGGGCACGGTCGCCAACGCCGACGGCGGTGCAGGCGGGTCGCATGGCCACGTGCGTATGGGATTCGCAAGGCGCGAGGCTTCATTAGACGCGCCGGTGGGCTTCGACGCATACAGTTATGGGATCAGGGATGTGCAGGGCCAGAAGGTACACATGTCGCGCCCGAAGGACTTCTTTCCCCCGGGCGAGGACATCAAGGAAGGCGACGTGATCGGGCTCGAGATCCGGCTCCCCTCCGAACAGCTGCATCGGAAGGTGGTCCAGGGGCAGTACAACCCGGCCGTGGACCTCATGGACGAAGAGGAGCCCGTCGCCGAGGCGGTCAACATCGTGCGGGATCGGATACCCATCCGATTCAAGGCGCACATCTACTTCGAGAAGATCGACTACCACACGACCAAGGAGCTGGAGGACCTCATGAACCCGTCGCCCTCCGCGGGCGCCTCCTCGGGGACGGGCGGCGGCAGCAACAGCCGCCCGGCCGGCGACGCCCCGAACCCGAACCACCCGTGCCCCGCCCTGCGCACGCTGCCCCGGTCGCACATCCGCGTCTACAAGAACGGCCGCCTGGCGGGCACGCCCTTCACCGACCTGCTCGCCTTCCTGCCGCCGGCCTCGAAGCCGCAGGTCCAGGTCGGCGCGCGCGAGGGCATGGACGACGGCATGCTGGGCTACTACCCGGCCGTCAGCGTCTTCCGCGGCGGCGCTGCCGAGGTCAACTTCGGCCCGGACTTCTGGTGTCCCCCGCCGGAGCTCGGGCTCGGGCTCAGCCCCCCCGCGGCCGTTGGCGATGGCGGTGACGGTGACGTCGACATGGCCGACGCCGACACGGTCACCGTCACGGCAGCAGCAGCAGCACCACCGGTGGCGGCGCGCGGGGGGGCCGGTGCCGGTGCCGGTGCCGGTCTGGATCATCTGGACCGGCCGCGGCCCGTGGCCGAGCGCTACGACGAGCAGGTTGTCGAGGACGTCGTCGCCGACATCGTCGACGAGGTCGACTTCTGGATGCAGGACGGCGCCCGCATCATCGACCGCACCGGCGGCCGCGACGACCGGGCCGATACCGTCGTCGGCATCGCCCCCGCCCGCGAGGAGATCAAGGAGCTGGTCCAGGAGGACGACTGATGATATAGAAAAAAAGAAGAAAAGAAAAAGAAAATAAGAGACCTGGCATCGCGGGGGCCGGGCCGGGCCGGGCTGGGCGCGGGGCGTCACGCGTCCGCCGAGGACGGTCTTCTGGCGGTGAAAAGGGGGACCCTCTGGGCCTGCCGCGCCGTGGTGGTGTGCTTAGTGGCTTGATCTGGTATACAGGGCGCAAGTCGAGTCGTCGGGACGAATGCAGAAGGTCTCGTGGGAAAGGGGATTGCGGACCTGGAACGTCATTGTACGATAGCATGAGCTGCCGTGGAGTACGGAGTACCTAGCTAAAACACCAAAGCCGCGTGCGGTCGTGATGCGGGATGCTCACGGGCCTTAGCCTGTGGCCACTAACTCCTGGCTTGGTTGTGCTTTTCTTATGCAGATGGAGTGATGCGAGAGAATGCGCCGCGGTTTCGCGGAGGAAATGAGCGGCGTCTGAACAGTGAAGCCAGAATACACGCCCCTTAATACTCTCGAGGATGACTGATTCTGTTTGTATTGTAGCTACCCGTCAACGCGATACCTATTTCGCCAACATGAAAGCGACTAGCAATGCGGTCGACGAGTTCGCGGCTGCAGACTGGAAAGAGATTGCAGAGGGGTTGCAATCGCGAGCTCGCAGGGGCTTTATAGACAAGTTAGACCGTAGCAGTTTGATAGACTCTAGCAGGTACCGCAGGTGTTGCTCCCCCTATTCTACGAGTCTGCTACTTTCCACCGTTCCCAGGCTTGCCCATGCAATGATCACCACCATGACCGGATGGGATGGGATGTGTCACTCCCCCAACTCTGCCTCCTCCCTGCGGCGGAGAGCCTCGTCATCCTCGCGTGTGTAGGAGGGAAATCCAACTTGCTGGTGTTGCAACGTGTGAGTCGTTCAGGATAGTCGGCGTCGGGATGGTCGGCGACAGGGTGGTCGGCGAAAGGATGTCAGCAGGTGTGTTTTGCAGAATGTAGACGCCAGAAGAGGCGCATCTGGGATAAACAAGAAGAGGAATGAAAAGGTCTCTGGCCCAGGACGAGGCTACACGACTGCTCTTGGAGAGAACGTGTGGCCCATAATGGCATATCTATAGGGAATAATATTTACAGACTGGTCCACATCTCCGCCACTTCCTCGTCAGTTGTCACCACGCAAAGTGCGATACATCTCATAATGCAGCACCAAAGAGAAAATATATGGCGTCATTTAACCGTTGCAAGTCAAGGTCTGCGTATAGAGAGCTCTTTGGGGCGCGTGGGGGGGTAGTCCTTACCAAATGAGACTAACAGTGACTGCACAAGGAATCGTATATGGGAACTGGACTTTCAGGAAACTGTGCTGGGCAGTCAGGGAAGAATTCGAAAAGGCTAAGGAGAAAGCGAGGAAGAATAGTTTATTGTAACCTATTCCCTAAATTCATGCATAATCGAGGCCATCTTGGTGTACCTTGTACTAGTCGTTCAAAATGGAGGGTAAGTTACCTATGAGAATCCCCCTTGGGCTGTGTGGGATAGATAGCAATCTTGGTCCTATTAGTATAATTAAATTTCCTAGTTGTGCAATCGCTCGCATAGGTTTTGCCTCTTTGCCCCGACTGGTTATGTGGTTGTGCAGTTCCCGCCACTTTAAAAACCACTGAATTGGAAATTCTTCGACTCCAGATTTGTTAGAGTACTTGGTGGTAGTCCTATACAAAACACTATGCTGTCCCAGATTATTTGTTAGTTTTTGCTGTCCCAGAATATCTGCGCCTCTAAGCGAAGCGCAGAGGGTCCCCTACCATAGGTGGATCCTCTAGTAAGTCAGATTCACAGTCGCGTTGTATGGCGTAACGTCGGTCAACCATGACTTAACTTTGAGCAGTCTATAGGTCATCACTGTTTCATGAGGTATCGCGTTGGCTGAGATGCTGCTTCTCTGAGCAACGACTCTTCATTCACATTTGAGTTGCTCTGCAGGAGGCAAAGCCTATGTGCTGGTGGAGGTTGTCTTGAATGAAATCCTAAAACTAATCCAACAGAAACGGCGACAGATAGATACGCCTGATGACCATATTGGATTAGAAGACTGGGATAGCCTTTCGAGAGAGCAGAGAGGGAGAGCAGAGAGAGCAGAGAGAGCAGGAAGACGGGCAGTTACTAATTTAGTCTCCAGATTGGGAGGGTGCTGGTTCTTAAATGGTATAACTAATCCGGCTGTTCCTGTCGTCGATCTTGACCAAGAAACACCGGCCAGAGAAGAGGCTACGTATCACAGTTCTGGTCTTCGAATACTAGCAGAAACATGTACTGACGTTCTTAGGTCTGTTACCGATCTGAGCTAGCATTGAGGGATGTTTTCCCAGCATATATGGCCAGGCTGTAGAATTTTGGAGAAAAGAGCGAGTCGTGGTTTACCGTGCCTCTTGTCACGCTCCTAGCTTGTGGTATCCCGAATCCGCATACCCGGGCCAGCAGTCATTCACCTCATCCAAGATAAATCTCGTGATGGCTACGTTCACATCCTCGGGCTTCTCAAAGTAGCTATTATGCCCCGTCTCGATCGTGACCTCGGTCAGGCTCTCGCAAGCCTCACGCATCGGCTCCGACAGCCGGGTCGTCAGCGTCGAGCACAGGAAATCAAAGCGGGCGTGGATGAACAGCACGGGCTTGTCAGCGCCCAGGCGGCCGCCGTTTGGCGCGCGGGCGTTGTACTCCGCGTTCGCCTTGTGGTTCGAGTAGTAGGCCGAGCCGGGCCACAGCCCGGTCTTCTCCGTCTCCCTCACCAGCCTGTCGAAGACGTCGCCCTCGAGCAGCGGCGGCGGCAGGGCCTCGGCAGATGGCGCCGGGTTCCCGCCGAACAGGCCGTTGTTCTTGCGGATCTGGGACGTGAACCATGGTTTGGCCGCGTCGGCGGGGTCGTACTGCGGCGGCGCGTGGTACAGCAGCTTCAGCAGGCCGGCGACGTTGGCTTCGGCCTCGCGCATGCACTTCTCGAAGCTCTCCTCGTAGTAGGCCATGTAGTCCCACTGGCCGAAGGGGTACTCGTCGGCCGGATAGACGGAGCGGTCGACGAGCGACACGACGTGATCGAGCCCCAGCTCCACCGACCGGTACGGGATGCAGAGCAGGACGAGCGCGCGCACGGCGGCCGGGTGCTGCGCCGCGAGCGACGAGGCCACGGCGGCGCCCCAGTCATGGGCCACCCAGACGGCCGAGGGCCGGTCGAGCGCCGCCAGCAGCGCCAGCATGCCCTCGACGAGCGACTCCTGCGAGTAGTCGGCGGTGACCTGGCGGTGCGTCGAGTGACCCCAGCCCGGCATGTCGGGCGCGACGGCGCGGAAGCCGAGCAGCGCGAAGGCCTCCAGCTGGAACTTCCACGTCAGGCCGATGCCCGGCCAGCCGTGGAGGAAGATGATCAGGGGGCCCGAGACCGGGCCAGCGGCCAGGTAGTGGATCGTCTTCGCACCATCGGCGTAGGAAGCGTCGTGCTCGGTGATGACGGGCATTACGGCGTGGGGGAGGGTTTGTTCAGGGCCTGGGCTAGGCAAGGACCTTGCATGCGCCGCGGCGTCACGTTCTTGGTTGGTTCGAATGAGACCGAAGAGGACGGAGGTTCGCTCAAGCTCTGGAACCTAGAGAGAAGAGGCATTTGCGGTAGATATGCCCGTTGTGGACATGTCACATATCATATCAGGGGCTGGGCCAACATAGTGCTGAAGCTCCCTTACGTACCTTGATGCTCTAATTAGCACTCAGTTCCAGTGCCACAACGGTGCTTGCAGCAGTTGCTGGGCATCTATCGTTGCCTGAAACTATGGTCCACGCAGGTGCCCTGCACTGCAGAGGCGGTACAACACAAACCATGAGCTCGGAGGCATGGATGCAGCCTAGTCAGGTGGTCGAGACTGATCGGATGCCAGCCTGCCTGCTTCCAGCCGCGGGTCGACGTAAGGGGGTGTCAAGAGGCGCCCCTAAGCGAAGAGGCAAGACTGGTGGATAACTCCAGCCTGCTTACACCAGGCCGGCGGATTCGGCAGGCTGGCATCGAGCCGTTGACCCGAGCACCAGGCGTGACTGTGAGGCGGGGGCTGATTCCTCATCCGAGCACCGATCGGTGGCAGCCACGTCGTTTGCGTTGCACCGTAGCGTGAGGGATTGCTACCTCGAGCAGGCTCTGGAGCAGGCTGGCCAAGCAGGCCCAGGCGATGTTGATGTCGTCGACGTCGTCGATGTCCGATACTTATACAATTATAAAAACGGCCGGGTATATAAAAAATATATTCAAAACGTTAAGGGTAAGCCTTTCGGATAGAGCAAGCTTTAGCAACCGGGGAAGTTACAACACAATACCCTGGAGATCTGTTATTGCATACCGTACCCCAACCCAAAGGGCTTACTCGCATTCGTTGCCGTCGGTACTTGTAGAAATAGTCGCGACCGATTACCATTACCTCCCGCCGTTTGTGCCAATACCGCGACTCCCATTTCTCTCTCCGTGTCTCTCGCGCCAGATACAAAGAGACCCTTGCAACAACAGTATGTCATGAAAACCAACGTACGCGCTCAAAACCGGGTATTCATCGTCATCATCGTTATGTCTGTCTGGTCGTGACCCATCGCGTGATAAGAACCTCTACCTATTTAGCCGGCGCAGCCGCCGGCACGGGGGCAGTGGCCTTCTTGACAGCATCCTCGCCCGCGCGCGAGGAGCCGGCCTCAGCGGGCGGCAGCGCCGAGCCCGCGGGGGCCGGGACCGGGGCGGGCAGCTGCGGGTCGTCGGGCAGCTCCTCGACGCGGACGGCGCCGTCGATGGGGTCCTTGCCGTCGTCCCTCTTGCCGAGGGCGGCTTGGGCGGCGGCCTCCTCGCCCTCGAGGCGGACCTCGCGGCCGCGCTTGTGGCAGTACCAGAGCATGGAGAGCAGCAGGAAGACGGCGACGCTCCAGAGCACGTTGGTGCCCATGAAGGCGGGCCAGCGCGTCTTGAGCGCGTTGACGATGCCCTTGAGCAGGCCGGCCACGGCGCCGGGCTTGGTGACCAGCTCCTTGAGGTTGCCCGGCGTGAGCAGGCGCTTGGCCGCGGCCTTGACGCCCGCGTCCGCCGCCGCGCCCTCCTCTGATGCCATCTTGAGCCCCTGGGCCTCGGCGGCGACGGCCAGCAGCTCGGGCGCGAGCGAGCCCGTCAGCTTCTCGGGCAGCTGGGCGACGAGCTTTTTCAGGCTGCGCGGCAGCTTCTCGTAGCTGCGGGCGATGGCGCCGTCGCGGTCCTCGAGCAGGCCGACCAGGTCGCCGTAGGCCGTCGGCACGCCGTTGGCCAGGTCCCGGAGCACCTGCGTGAAGCGGCGCACCATGTCGGCCGACTCGGCCGAGAGCGAGAAGGCCCGGTTGTTGCGCGCCGACAGGTCCAGGTCGTTGAGCACCCGCGTCATGTCGTCCTGCTCCCGGTCCACCTCGGGCTCCGGCACGGCCAGCCGCTCCGGCTTGAGGTCGGCGTCGGCGGGCTTCTTCCCCTGCCCCGCCGCCGAGGGCTTGCGCCGAACCGAGATGCTGCGCGCCATGTTGGTGACGAAGGAGAAGCGCTTGTTGTTGGGGGGCTTCTCCTTCGGGTCCTCAGTCGTCGTCGACTTGCCCTTGCCTTTGTCTCCGGCCTTGCCGCCTTTCGCGCCGGCGGGTTTGTCGTCCTTGCTGGCAACGCTAGAGTCGTCGCTGTCCAGCTCGATGACGGGGGTCTTCACGCGGGGAGGAAGAGGTGGAGGGGGGCCTTCGTCCTCGTCGTCATCGTGAGAAGCAAGCTCGGGCGACGTAAGGCGTTCCAGGAACTTCTCGTCTTCCGGGTCGAGAAGCGGCGTGCCTTCGTCTGAAGCTTTTGGCTTGGGCTTCGAGACGACTACCGGCGATGAGCTGGGCTCTGGTTTGTCCGCGGCAGTGTCCTGCTTGGTGGATTTCGCGGTAGCCGCTTGTTCCTTTTCTGGTTGTTTCTTGTCAACCGTCGCCTCCTGCTGCTTCTTCCCCTTCCTTGCGGTGAAGTACTGCAACATATTGTACTGCGTAGTGGTTTCTTCCAGTGGTGCCTCTCCAGTTACTTGTCGAATATGTCTGGATCTGAAGCTGGTAAGGGTCGGTGAAGGCTTCTGAATCGGGTCAATTTTGACAAGGCGCGGTTGTGCGGGATTGTAATGTTTCAGATGTAGCCAGCCTGCAGCTACAATCCTGTTTTATTTATTTGCTGTGACAGCAATGACTGGTTGGAGGCCTTCGACCTTCCACTGGACTGGACCTCTACCCCAGGTCCGACCCGGGTCTAACGCATAGAGGTACTACGTCACCAGTTGCACCGCCACATCAAGCGGGTGTGTGTGGCGAGAGCTTCTGCTCTCCGTCCGAATTGCATTAGGACGAGTGGGCGATCTCGGCGACCGATAATGGCGCCAAGCCTCTTGTAGTTGCGCCGGCATGTGATATGATATGGCGGGAGCTAACACTGCGATTCCGATTTCATGACTACCGGTACCGGTGCTAGGAGTTCAAGAAGAAACAGCAAATGCTCAGGCACTCAGGTTGACAATCAGACGAAATGAGGAGACACATGTAGTTTTGGATGTCCACTTATATCTGTTTGCGAGTTGCCTGCTGCCAATACACAACGTCCATACTCCGAACTCCGGACACCATTTCTCACTGCAGCCCGAGCCTCACACCAGGTTTTGTACTGGCGCATATCCCAGACATGTCCGAAAAAGTATCTTGTAATCCACAGACGTCTTCAGCACCTGGGTATTGTCGCACTCTATATTCCGCTACTCGTCCTCGTAGTCCACGCTGTCGTCCTGGCCGTCTTGCATAATCTCTTCGACGAGAGCGCTGCTCCGGCCCCGCTTCCCGCTCCGTCTCTTGCCGCGGATGTACGCCTCGGTCTCGGTGATGGCTCTCTCGCCCACGAAGTGCCTTCCGGTCCAGTCTCGGTCGCACTTGGGGCATTGTCGCGCCCTGCGCGTCCGGAAGAAGGCGTCCTCGCAGATGTCGTGCAGGCGGGCGAGGCAGTCCCGCTCGGAGCAGCGCTGGCCAACGGTGACGATGTCCCGGCAGGCCTCGCAGAACTTGACGCGCTGCCACTCGCCCGGCTGGGCGTCGGGGTCGTTGTACGAGTCGACGAGCCAGGTCCGCAGCTCCATCAGCGCGCGCGGGCTCAGGCTGTACAGGTCGTTCCGGCTGCGCTCGAGCCAGCCCTCGTCTACCATGCTGCGCATCACGGCCTCGGCCTCGCTCGACTTGAGGCCCTTCAGCGCCTGGGTGGTCGAGGGCGAGGGCTGGGCCTCCTCGCCGTCCTCCGCGGCCTCGTCCTCGTTGACGACGCGCGGGGCGGTGCGCAGCTGGTTGGCCTGCATCTCGTCGAGACACATGGCTTCCATGCGGGGCGTGTTGTACTTCTCGAACATGGCATCGATGACCCGCTTGACGAAGGCGATCTCTTCGGCCGAGTGTAGGGTGGCCAGCTGAGCCATAGCATCCGAGGTCGTGTTCACGATTGCGTAGACCCGTTGGTTCCTCCTCTGGTGCATGGTACTCCTGATCTCCAGATCGAAGGGCGATATTGCCGCCGACGCCGCAGCGACGAAGGAGTTGAGGTCCTCCTGTGTGATTTGGGCCGGATCCGTTTGCCGCGCTTCTTGTGCCGAGAATATAGCAGCTAGGATTGGGCGCGCTTCCTTGAAAGTCATGACGCCTCGCGCCATGAGGGCTTGGAGGAAAGCGCGATTTCCGTCATTGTACGGCGCACCATATCCATCGGCTTCATCCATCATGGCGGTCTCAGCTCTTCATTTGGTCAGACGTAAAGGTCTGCAGTGCAGCGAGGTTGTGCCTCTAAAGACAAGACGCGTTGACCGCGTTAATGAAGAGGTGGGTCTCAACTGTAGTCCATTTTTCCAGCCAATGAGACCCCGCCAATCTCAGTACGACCCATATCGAAGTTACGTCAGCAGCGAGTTACTACAGACGACAAAGGTCACCAGCCAGTTCATCCTCAGTGTCTCCAAGGGGTTGGCGGTTCGACTGAAGCGCAATCGCACACTGTTTAACTCATCCACGAAACTATCCGCGATTCTCCGTTCAAGGGCGTCAGCATCGCCAAAAACTGGCCTGAGTACGAGTCCAGCTTGTCGGGAAAAAGCCACAATACTTTATTGCCATGTTGCCTCATCTATATTTGCGGCTCGCCTATACATCCAGAAGGAGGTTCAACTACCCGCGGGACATGGACTTGAAACCTGCCTTTCTGGCGATTGCGAAGGAGATCGTATGTGATTGCTCTATCTATCCTGTCCTACTCTCTCAACGCTACTCCTACCTAGTACCAGCTTCACGACTGTTGGGTTTTCGTAGACTGTTCTCACCTTGATGGGATCGTGGGGCTTCTCTGCCTTCGTAATGGAAGCATTGATTGCCTTGACTAGGGACACAACTAGCAGGCTGTCGAGCCCAGACTTGAAGAGATCGGTATCGTCGTCCAGGTTATCAACCTCGACACTCTCCGCGAGCATATCATGGATTAGTTGACGTAGTCGCTTCTGCTCATCAGGTTGACTGGCGAGAGTACTCGGTCCTGTCGCCGGGTAATCAGCTTGGACCGCGCAAGTCCTCGCTTCTCTCGAATGGCCGACGCTATTCGTGAGCCCTCCAGTAGAGGCCGCGCCTACAGCTGACGGTTTGAGGTCCTGCGCATCAGGAACCGGGAGTGAAAGCCCTGTCGAATCGAGCTGACTGGCTGCTGCCATGAGTGCAAATGCGAACCGGTCAAGAGCTGCAGAAACTTGGCGCTCAACGAGGGATTCAATTGCGGAGCTTATCTTGCCGGAGAGGATGATGTCGCCGTCAGCTTCACCCGAAGCTCTGCCAGGGGTCTCAGGGGATGATGACGATGGCTGCATCGCGGGGACTTCAGAACTGTGATCCGTGCGGGCGAGGCGCTCATAGAGAGCCTTCCACTCTTTCCCGTAGAGCTTGAAGAGCGCATGACGTTGGACGGTATCCTTGCTTGCTCGCGGTAAAGGCTTCGAGGGGTCTGTCAGCATAACGAAGCCTTTCATGATGCGGCCGTGGGCGGGAAATTGCGGTTGGCCTGGATGATGTTCGGCCACACCTGGTCGAGGAAAGCTTGCTCTTCTGTGGCGGTCTTGGGATATTCCCGGGCCTCCAGTAGAAGAGAGGCCTGAAACTGACCCTGGCCCCCGATGACGGCTGACTTGACGAGCGGGTTTCCCTGGATTGTACTTTCCATCGTGCAAGGGTTGAGCCTTTCTGCCGTGGTGAAAGAGATGATGTCGTCCGCCCTGGCTCTGAAGCGCCACAGTCCCGGTTTGAGCGGGTGAGGCTCAAATAAATCGCCCATGGCATGCTCTTCTTAGTGTGGGAATGTTGAGAAGACGCCTTGATAGAGCTCGTACTTCTTCTGTCTCACAATGGTGAGGTTTCCCAGCCCATCGCGCTCATCTTTGAAGTGGGAGCCTACCTAGACAGGGGCTTAGTGAGATATACTCCCAGTCGCGAGGGTCCTCAAGCATCTCGTGAGGTAGCAAGGACGTCTCGCAAGATCCCATCAGAGTCATGAGTCTGATTCTCTGGGCGAGGGCATTTCCCAACTCTTCAGGCAGCATCCCGCCTCCATAGACAATAAGTTTGAGATTATGAAGCATTCGGGTGCGGTAAGTGTCGTTGTTGTAGCAATCAGATATGAGAGATGGCGCCATAACTACACAGTACGACTGAGAATGCCCAAACATTTGGCTGGCGAGATCCGCAGTCAGTGGTACTGGAGAGGGCAACACGCAGACCACACCAGCGAACAGGGCTATCCCAACGGTCCAGTTGAGGCTTGTAGCGTGGAAAACCGGAAGAGCAAAGAACAGGCGTTTTGCGCGGACATGGCTGAGGAATGTCGGTTTATGGCCGAGCGATAGGATCGAAAGCTGCGCGTCCATGCTGCCGTAAGACCCGTAAGTGACGGGTACAGGCTTCGGAATACCGGTCGATCCCGACGTATGGAGAAGACAGAACGGCTCGTTCCTAGCTTCTTCAAACGTCTTTCGAAACGGCACCGGCTCGACAGGTTTGGCATCCAAGAAATAGGCCAAGTCCGGTGTTGTCACTTGCTCCATCGGCCAGCCTTGCAAAATGTGACGCGCGATAGGGTGGGGATCTTCAGACAGAAGGAGTGCAGAACATCCTGATTGCCTCACCAAGGAGATATGAGCCTTGACGCTGTTTCTATGAGAGGTGAAGAAAGCCTGTATCCTATCGTCAGCCTAGAGATGATTGAATAAAGGAATTAGCCTACAGTATGGCCGGCTTTCGGAGCTGCCATGACTAGAATGATATATCGGAAATCCAAGGGCCCCATGTAGCAGAACACGCGCGGCTTAGCAGTCCCAAGCTTCTCCTTGAGCCAGTGACACAACGATTCACTGCATTGGCAACCGTCTTGTAAGTAATATCTTGGAAGCCGTCTTGCATGCTCTCCGTCCTCGGGATGGAATAGAGCGTACGCTCTGGGTCATCAAGCGCAATCTCGTCCAGTAGGGCGGGGGTAAACGGCGACCACACCGAGGTGGCGGCCTACGCCATTTGGGCTGCGAAGCTCCCTCGTCGACTGTGATACCATTGGTCGTTCGTCTTTCCCAGAGAAGACCGGCCGAGTTTCCGCCGCGGCAAGAATGGAAGCCCTGCCTCTTCGTGCAGAGTGAGAAGTCCTATACAGGATCAGGACCAGCTACCGGTAGGGTGAGCTTGTGAATGAAACCCCAACGGTTAGCTGCAGCGGCGCATGGAATCTGACTGGCTGGAAATAAGATAGGCAATTCGCCCGGGATCAGTCGTAATAAATATGCCTTGGGTTCTGGGAATGGGGTTGCTACTGCGATCGACCTGGGGATGGGATCCTACCCCGATCGATGCGAATGATGGTTGTGATAGGACGGGAGGTACCTAGGTACCGGGCGTTATTGTACTACCACACCTGCATCCTCAGCCGCATCGGCGTAACTATCGTTCCTTTCCCCGGAACTCGGATGCATGGAGTTTCGTAGATCCATCATTCGTCAGCAAAATCGTATCACGGGATCTGAGCCACTCAGGTCTCGCTCATCCGCAAGGCTTTGTCGAGGCTTCTCCGTATAGCCGGGTCTAGGATGATACATCGCCAACAGACAAAGAGCGGTGTGCCAAGCTCACAAGGCCTACCTACCTAGTTTTCTATCCCAATATCCGCTTCTTGGTCGTAAGTGAGAGAGAATCACCTTTCTCTCCTGGGATCTAGCTTAAACATTCGTCAAGTTCCATGATGCCTACCGTGAGCCTCCCTTCGAAGCCGAATGCACCCGTTGCATATGAGCTTTACGAAGGAGATGCATCAAGCAACCTTCTCGTCGTCTGCCTGAACGGCCTGGGCCTCCCCCAAAGCGTCTGGAAACCGGCTATTGAGCTCTTTCGGCAATCTGACATCTCACCAAAGCCATGGATCCTGACGTACGACCGTTACGGCCAAGGCAGCTCGGCCAGAGACCCCCGCGAGCCCAACAAGGAGCCCGGCTACGCTCATACGCTGGACGAGGTCACTGACGATCTCCATGAGCTGCTCCAGACTCTCTGTCCCGACCGGCACTCCCGTCTTGTCCTCCTGAATAATAGTATCGGCGCACACGTTGCTCGGAGATACGCTGACAGGTACCTATCCAGTTAATAGCCCAACATCTCAAGTTCCTGTAACGATTGATCCGTGGTCAACCTCATCATCTTAACCTCATGATTTTAACCAGATATCCAACGATCGTTGAAGGGATACTGTTCCTCGACTCTAACCCCGGTAACACTGACTACGCGGAGATCTGGCCAAACCCAAATGATCCATCCTTCGATCTTGAGAAAATGGCACCGCCCGGCACCTCGCTTGAGGTATACGAAGCCGCATACGAGAAGATGACCACGATCTTTGCCCCAGAAGGGAAGAATAAGGAGGGCTTCGACCGCAGAGAGATCAAGAACATCCTGCCCGACCCCTCATTGCCCAAGCTCAAGGGATCCAAGACTTCAGACGAGGGCCCCTGGATCACGGTTGTGGGCCATGAGCTCGAACAGTTCTCACAGGAGGAGTGGGCAATGATGAAGGTTCCTCTGGGGATGGCTGCCATGTACACTCAACCCATGTGGGAGAAGTACAACGAAGGGCTCTGCCGACTCACTGATGCACACAGAGTGAAGGGGCCGCTGATCTCTCCAAAGAGTGGGCATTTCGTCCAGAAGGACAACCCACCCTTCGTTGCCGAGCAGCTGGTAGACATGGTCAAGAAAGTCGAGGGGTCTCAGTGACGCTTTCATAAGCTCTGAGGGTTTCCTCGCCGTCATTTCAAGAGAAGTGAGCAGGACAGGTATGTATTCAATGAGCAGCAGAGAGATAGTTTCTCAATGGAAATGTTTCCTCTATATCTAGGTGGCTTCATGTTACATTGGTATGAGGATAGGTACCATCGCATCGTGCATCGTCTTGAAGAATTATCTGTCCAGGACCTCTAGATTCTGCCATTCCCCATCCCCAGGTGGAAATTAGAACGAACTCAAGGTTGAGAAGAGTCCGCTGCCCGGAAGGCTTTGAGCCACCGCCTGCCTCCCCGTTGATGCCTCTGTCCTGTGATGCCTACGCATGTTGTACTGCTGCTTATGGTATATCAAGCCACAATTCAGGCCTCGTCCTAACGGTTGGGGGCCATTCAATATGGGCTGACCAAGAACGCCTGATATGCTGTGTTACCCATGGTCTTCGGGCATCGTGGCATCTTCATAGGCCGCCCCATACGGGACACCCCTATCCACGCACACATCTTATCGACTTCAACCATGCACCTCGCAATAGATGGTGACTAGCCGTTAAGATCTGGGCGCCACTGGAGCGCGCTTGGTATGTTTCTATCCCCTGAATTCACAACCTAGTGCCTTTCTACAGACATTGACGACCAGTGTAGGGGTGTGTAGTCACGCGCAACAAGGACTTGCGAGATTCGATAGCTCGTTGCGCATACCGGAGTTTCGAATCTTTCAGTCCTTTTCGCCCGATCGCTACTCACATCCCCGAAGCTGCATACGATAATCCAGAGCAATTCTTCACGTTTAGCCACGGCCATTGGAACCATCAGTTCGTTTTTTTTATCAAAGTTCGATCGAATATCTTCCGTGCCAGGCTACGACTTTTGTTCTTGCTAGGCTAGTGCCCCTCAGTAAGACAAGAGATGAGGAGATAAAAGCGGTTACGTTTTACCAAAACTCAGGGGTTCTGGTTTTCTCAGCCGCTGGTTATCGTATGCCGCCGACATTTGTTGGCTGGATACGAGTCTCATTCGCCGTCGAGCTAGAGAGACTTCAGATTGCCATGGAGCGTCTGAAAGTAGCCTATGGTGAATACATGTCGGATAAACTGAACACTTAGGAACTTATGTATCCGTGAAGCTCGGAAGCTCGGTCGTGCTAGGTAGCCTGAGCTCTTGTTCTGGGTATGTTGAGGTAGCAAGGTTGTTTGTCCCACGATAGGGTTCCTGATTTATACTTGAATTTCGTGGTTCCTTTTTCATGAATCCTGTCAAGTTCTCTTGTCTTGAGGTGCTTGCAGATATTCAGTAGATATTCGTGGTTCGTGAAGTTATTCGTGTCTCGTGATGTACTCCGCATGCCCGTAGGCGTTCTCGAGTCGTTCTCGAGGCGTTCTTTTTCCTTATCCTTATCCATGGTGCCGATAAGGTCTGATAAGCAGCTGTGGGCGGTGGCAGGCCCGGGCGCAAATACCTAGTAGCGCAGGCCTAGATGGCTCTGGCTCAAGGGCGCACCTCTTACTTCCCCTCTAGATATGGACCTTGGTGACAGCAAACTCTCACATGCAACGACTTTTCAGTGAGCGGTGAATCGTGAAACGGCCATATCGCCCTCCGGTTCTGTTATCTTGACGTTTATTCCGTACTTCTCTCATCATTGACCTCGCCCAATCTGTCGACTGGGTACCGTACCGGTACGGATTGAAGCCCTCGCAACCATGCCATGAGTCCGTACTCAAGGCTTTGCCGTCATCTGCGTCACCTGAACCTCCTCTGCTGCTTTAGTATGGCGCCGTGATCTCATTCAGTGCGAGCTCGTTCCTGCGAGCAATAAAGCCCTCGGAGGATTCCATATCCTTTCCCTCTGGTTTTCCGCGAGTACAACGAATGTGCCACGAATACTGCGGTCCACCTCTATAGGTCCCTGGATACTTGATGTGGTTTTCTTCGGCAACCAGTGCGAGTGCTACTCTACCTGCAGAGCATTCCTTGCGAGTACTGCGCCAAGTCGGTTCAGTGTCCGAACTCCGAGGCACCTCAGCGTGGACCCTTCACCCCCACCTGCAGAGGGTTCCTTATGCGAGTAGAGAAGAGAGTCTGAATAGAGCGCGACTCCCGATGCCAGATAGATTACTGTCCGGTGCACCTGAGGTACTTGGGTACTCGTTCCAAAATGCCAGATCGCTCGCTACGTACCGTCTTGTTCCTACCCTGATATCTGCGTGGGCGTCATGTGGTTGTCACCAGTGCGACCTTACCGATGAAGCCGCTCACTACCGGTAGTCTTCGTCTGATCTGTTCATGAAGAGCCTTCAAAGTACACCTCATGTCATATGCTCCAAGCTGTCCAGTCGCCAGGGACTGTGATCTCAGGCTCCAGCTCCAAGTTGATAAGACCGTCACTGATCAGATACACTGGTACGACGAATAGGTACTTGGGTTCTTGACGCAATGCGTATCACCAGGGGCGGACCCATGTCCAGACCCAGACTGGCATCTGCTTTGCTTCTACAACCATCCGACTCGAAAGTCTGGCGAATCCCGCATTCGCCCCTTGTGCCCTATCCATGCCCACCTCCACGAAAACCCGCTACAATAGGGCGGGGTGGGGGTGTCAGGGGGCTTTAGATCGGCAGTGTCGTTCTTGAGATGGCTGCGGTCTAGAAAGATGCGAGGAAGGCATGTATCGTGGTGGTATAAACACTCCGAACCCTCTCCAAGCTCAGCCACCTCAAACCGTCTAGATATTCGGGGCCTTCCATGTCCGACAAAATCTCGCTCGACTCTCCCATATCGCCAAGATCAGGCAGTCCACCATCATGGCCTTTGGGATTCCTGTCGAGGCCCAAGGGACCGCCGCCGGCGTACTCATTTATTCATTCCTTTGCACGCTGTGTGGTGCCCTGCTGGTGTGGCTCGTTTGGTCTCACCACGAACGGACGAGTTGTACGTTTCTGATCCCCATTGAAAGCATACAAGCCGGAGCTCACCTAACCGGCCGCAGACGTGGCCTACATCGCCTACTTTACTGTTCTTTCCTCAGTGGCAAGCCTGGTTCAGCAGTTCCACGTCTACGTGTAAGCCGAGGATGCCTATCGCGTGCTAGGCTTCGATAAACTCACCAAAAACTAGAGACTGGAGTTCGATTATGGCCGAGCAGCTTCGCCATGCCAAGGCGAATGTTGGCAATCCGGAACTCGTCATCGCCAACAGCTCAACCGGAATGGACCTTGTGCTGTTCTACATCCGTTGAGTCCGCCCTTCACCGTTGACGCCAGAGATTTAGACTGACTTGTTCCAGAATACTGCTGCTACAACATAGAAGCAACATTTGTGTTATTTTGGTGTGTCACCATGCTGCCAATTCCATATGACTACTCTGACGGCAGACCCAGGGCGTTCTCGCTCACCCAGTCGGTATACGGCTGGTCCTCCAAGCCACACCTGAGGCGACTGTTCATGTATATCAACACATCTGGAAAGGTTATATCTGTTGTGTTACCAATCATCATGATATCGCTCCTCCAACTCGACTCGGTTCAGCGCACTTTCTTCGGCTTTCTTCTGGTGGCTGATATCCTGCGTACGCGACCCGATCAACTCTTGAAGGCTGCTTTCTAATACTTCACCAGTGATCATAAGCCTTGCTGGTGGCTGCTGCTTTGTCCTGGCTATCCTCGGAAAGTATGTCCAGTCCCGCAGACAGTTCAAGAGCTGGAGTGTCGACTATGGGAAGAGAGGGGGTCTCGAGTCTGGTCAGAACAGCAACGGACCACCACAACCAAAGTCTCAGGGCATATACGACAGATGGCTCTTGGTCCGCTTTACCCTGGGCTTCATACTACTCGGGTGAGTGGGCTGTTGATTTCCAGTACTGCTTGCCTTAAGGTGAACTATTCTCATTGACCCGCTTGTACAGCACCTTTGAGATCACCAACGTGCTTTTTCAGCTGGCCGGCCGGCAGAATTCGACCCACGATGCAAAATTGATGCATCCAGATGTCAGTGCTGCTCGAGCACGGTCAAGTGCCGTTTTATTCCTCCCCGGCGTTACGCCACCCTTGCTCGCGTTTGCAGTGTTCGGGACAACGAAACCCTTCAGATTGCACATGTATCGAACCTTCGTACCCAAGAGATTCCAGCGTGAGCCCGAGCCGGCGGCCAAACAACCATCATCGACATACGCCAGTCATGATTCGAAAGCCTACGGTTCCGGCCCTCGGCCCTTCAGTCCCAAAGGCCCCCAACCCCAAGTAGGAGCTATTGCCCTTGCGGACATGAAACCTTCTAGACCGCAAAGAAGGTCGCCGAGCGGATCAGATGACGAATGGCCGATATTGGATGAGATACAATCGGCAGGCCGAGAAGGCAGGCTCTGGGCAGAACTGCCGCCGCTGCCACGATGAACTCCCGTCGAGGATGGATGCGAAGATACCCGGTATAGGCGGCGATTCTCGTCTGAAAGCCCGTGGTTTGGGTGGTGGAAAAAAATGGAAACCCCTGCATCCGTTGGTGAGAGTCGCATGCGTTCGAGGTGGTACCCCTGCGTGCCGGGGGGCCTCGGCTCAAGCCGGAGGAACCCACCGCGGCGACGGTCGTACTACCGTCTGAACTCTTGCTGTCTTGCAGTCAGTCAGTCGACCGGGCACGTTCTGTATGATGGCGTTTCATTATCATATGCTGCTGCATAACAATACTCGCCAGCACCGCGCCACCCGTGCCGGTCTGCATCACTCCCACCTCACACGGAGGCAACCCTAAAGGCCAGGTCTGTACGCCGGCGTCTTGAGGCTCCAACCGTACCGGCGAGAGCTGCATATGTCATCCGATCAGATTCTTATCAAGTGGGCGATGTTGATGACCTTTGGCTCGCTTGGGGGGTTGGGTGGGGGTTACCTGCCCAAGAGGGGCGCAGAGGCCGACTGCGTGATTCCACAACACCATGGTCTCGGCTCACGTTCCAACAAGTTTCGCAAGCTCGCGAGCGCAACCGAAGCTTTGCTGCGTACAGTCATGCTGTGTCATGCTCTGCGACTGTTCGACGACCTATGGTACGACATGCCACGTTCAGATGCACGCACGGGCCAAGTTGCCCTATAGGGCACCCCCCCCAGCTCGCCGCTCGGAGTCCCTTCCGGAGTTGCCCATGACTAGTCTGCTAGCTCCCCGTCCGGGCAGCCCCGGCCAGACCCGGGGTGCTGCCGGAGTTGGGAAGCGGTGACCTCGGCGGCGGGGTCAGGGGTTACCTACCTTAGGTACCGCATGCAATACTGCTCAAGTGCAGTAGTTGTCGATCACAGGGGGTTTTCGAGGTGGAGCTGCCGCGATTGGCTTGCATACCTAAAGTATGCATGTGCTGCTTGTTCATGGTAAGAGATTCTGCAAGCCAAGAAGCTGTTTTCGAATAGTAAATGCCAGATGCAGCACGAGGTTGAATAGGCCAGCCACCGCACCGGCCTTTTGAGCTTTTCTCCGACGCTTTCTCTCCCTATTCACCCTTCCCCCTTCCCCCTCTCTCCTTCTCTCCCCCCCAGTACCCCCACTGCGGCCCGCGCGAGCACTGCTCCAAGCCGAGTCGTGATCCGAGGCACTCTTGCCAACCCCCACCCCGTTTCCACCTCTGTCGGCAGAGAACTTTGGACGTTGGAGTACAGACTGTGGCGAAGGGTTGCGCGAAGCACTAGGCAGTTGAGAATGTGCTGGACGCGACAAAGCCGCGGTAGGCGACCTTAACGACCTTTGATCTTGCCTTGGCAAGATGGGACGCTATAGTCAAGAGGCGACGGTGATCAGACGGCCACGCACGTCCATAAATGGGTACCGATTCGTGAACTACTTCTGGACTACCGACCCAGGTGGCGGGTAACCAAACCCATCCTTAGGTACCTAGAGATGACCCGTTCGTGCAAGGCCGCCCCAACCGCGGCACTTCTCCAGCGCCGGACAGACCAGGCACCGACCAGTTCTCGCTCGCCGGTCATGCAACCCGGCAGCCGAATCGACCGACTGGACGCATTTGGATGGAGCGGGAACGGATTTGTCACTATTGGCGGGACTGTGCTCGGTGTAGAATTGATCCTCGACTCTGGGCCTGGTGATTCCCAGTTTCGGCCCCTTGCTGCAGATCAAGAAGTGAGTGCGTAAGGTAAGGTATCGATCTCAAGACAGCGCTTCTTGCGAGTCTTGGGGGGCGCCGGTGACCTTTGCGACGGGGTGGGTAGGGAACTTGACCGGTAAACGTCTGTCTGGTTGGCCCCTATCTTCTGAGTATATCACTACCTGTTCTACCTCAACTCCGATCTCGACAAGACACTGCCTCGGTTCCTCGTCTCCTCACACGAACCGTATTTCCCACTTTGGACGAGAGTTTGACCATGAGATACTCCAGTCTATCCAGCCAAAGCCAAAGGTACTTTTTCGACGAAATATGTCCCGGGGTTTGGGTCAGGATGCGGCTGTTTTCCTCTACCTGACGTGCGAAGTGAAGCTTGCTACACTATGGTCTCTATATAAGATGATATCGCGATGTATTAAGTCGTTTATACATGATCCCCGGGAAGCAGACACAAAATATGGAGAAGGCCCCTTGTACGTCACGCCCTGGTAAACACGTTTCCGCGCGGTTAGTACCGTCCCGTGCGCGGCGTTACCTTGTCTGCTTGGTACTATGCAGATCACGACAGGACATATATCTCTATATGTCCAGTACATTATATACCGTAATGGCTATATGTCTATACCATCTGAATGTTAAGCTGAACGCACTCCATTATCTCAAACGTATATGAGGATCCTCCTCTCGCACCACCTCCGCGAGCATGTCTCCTCCGCCCGAGCCAGCCACTCTCCCCTCCCCTCTCCACACCCCAACCTCGGACGGGGCCGACCCGCCGGCCGGCGGGACCCGCTCGACGGGCACCGGCCGTTCACACAATTGGGCACGCCGCACAGCAGAGCGTACCCGTACCATAGGAGAGCACCAGCACCAGCACGCCTACTATCTCATTCGCGCCGGTGCAGGAGGCCCGATAGCTTACTCCTCGTCAACTTCCAGTACGCAAGCATCGACTGCTGCACCTTGTTCCCATCCAGCGTACCGTTTCAATGTGGACCCCGTCTTTTCGCGCGGTTCCGCGGCTGATCCAGCCCAGTTCGACCCGGCCCAGTTCGGCCGGGGAAGAAAAGGGTACGGCAGGGGGCTAATGATTGCCGCCTGATTATTGTCTTTGCCCGCTGGGTGCGCTTGGCTGGGGGATCGGGGGAGGAATGGGAAACCAGTCCTGTTTACACGGAGTAAATACTAACCGAAGCGGTCAATCTCTTCTTTCGGCGCCTCCCGGCGTTCCCTCCGGACCTCGCGACTGCTGCGTTTCGGGTACGTCTAGTTGGAGAGTCTTGGTTCAAGGCTGACCGTCTCTCTCTCTCTGCCCCCCCCCCTCCGAGGACCTACGGGCCTCCCTGTCACGCAGCAGCAACGACAAGATCCTACGCCGACCTATCCAGGTGCCTTTCTGTCTGGCGTGGACTATCCAATTACGCGCGTGGCCATCTCAACTGGCGCGCAGGAGAGGGGCCGTCCCTTCAGACGTCACGGTGCGCTCGCAGTGCACCTGCGAGGCGGTCGATCGATCATCTGTCCTACCTTACATACACATGCTGCCGTGCTATCTGACGAGGGAACGAGAGATCTACTACTCACTCTATACAATATTACCACTTATCGGCTAAGGGGTCAGTCAACGACCGCCGCAACGCGCCAGCACGTACGTGGGCCTCACGCAGTAGTAGATTATCCTGAACGATGACGCGCGCCTCGACGCGCGTGACGAGCGAGCACCATATATGTTGCAAGGTCCTCTGGGACGGACATCGTCGTCGTGGGTGCTGCTGGCTTGATCGATCGATCGTGTAGCTGCCAAGAGGAGCAGAGCATAGTCGTGACTTGAGGCAGAACGACGGCGGTGCTGGGCCGCGAATGTGAGCAGGGCGACGCGAATGCGCGCGGAGGTCGGTCGAGGCGGGCTTGATATCCCTTGGCGTGGCTGGAGCGGGAGGCAGGAAAACGGGCGCCAACGATCTGTGGATCTGGTCGAAATCATTCGGGATATTGCAAGTATCTGCATTGTTCTCGGCGAAGGGGAAGATAAATAGGGGTCACCTCTTACCCGCCATCAGGTCCTTTCTTTCACTCAAGCCAGCTGCACGTACTCGACATATCCCAACGAAACCAGCCAACTTGGCAGATGGCAGGGCTGAAAAAATGCTTTCTTTTAATACAAGCTACTTGTACTTAACAAAATTGCTATGCTTCGTCGTGGCGTCGTGGCGATGGAGGTTGATCCTGCGGTTGCCAAAAACAAATATGTACCTTATGCTTCTCCGTCCGCGAGAAGCTCGACAACGGTTATGTGGTAGTCGATCTGCTGTGATCTGTAGGCGCCGACTTCTCTTTCTTTTGATCCATGACGGATTTGAGAACCTGCAGCTTCTCCTCCGTGACCCTGATTGCTTCTTCGACTTCACGCTCATTCATGCGCTCTTCGCGCAACTTGTTCTCAGCTGTCCGTGGTTCCATCGTGCGCTTGCGCACAGGCATCGCGCCTTCATTGAGGCGATGCAGCCCTACTCTTTCCTCCAGCCAGTCCCAGAGGTCGCTTTCCTCGCGCCTCCAGATCTCCTCGTAGGCAGCGGCACGGTCGGGATAGCCCAGGAGGCCTAAATCTCGCCCATATCCCACGCCCCTGGGTTGGCCGTTGAGCCCGAAGCCGAACCATGTTGCAACTAGCAGTCCAACAAGCAGCCCATATACAACGTTGCCGGTAAACACAGGTTTGAGGATATCAAAGATAGGGCCAAGAATGCCATGCAGGGGTTCGAAAAGGCCCCAATCTTGTGCTTTGGACACTGTTGTCGCCGTAGGTCCTCTGAGGTTTTCTTTGGATTCTGTCTGCAATTTGCCCTTGGCTCTCTTCTTCTTGCCCTTTGCCGCTCCGCCGTTGAGCGTTGAGGCACGAGGCCGAGACGAAACGGCTGCCTTGAGGCTAGCGAAAAGGTCTTTACAATAGGTCGTCTGTCCGTCTCTGGCGCCCTTCTCGATAGGACCTACAGGGGTTTAGCAGAGAACGAATCACCCAAGCACAGGAGCTTGTAACATACCTTTCAACCAACTTTTGCCCGTCCATTCAATTGTGCAGTTGATCGTTACATGTGTTGCATTATTCTCTGCCCACGATAGACAGTACTTGGTCTTGACACAGAACACATTGCCACTCGGTACGTCTGGGTTCTGAGTCGTGACGAGCACGTTCACCGCTTTTTCGAGGTCTATATGCTCGATGGTTTCGTTGACAATGCATTTGGTCTGCTTTGGCCCAATTGAACCGTATAAGGGCTTGATGTACGTATAGCCTCGGGATTTGTTATCCTGAGTCAACCCTTTCTTGTCGTCCATCTGGAAGTCGAAGCACTTCTGCTCGTTGGTCAACCATTTCGCCATGAACGATACCGACGCCGGCCCGAATATAAGATCGTAGATTCTGCCCAAGGGTGCAGCGACGATGTCGTCTCCCACCACTGTTTCGTAGTGAGCATCAGCGTCGCCACAGTCTGTAGGTGCATGAGTCGCGGGCCCAGGGAAATCAACGGCGCCAGGTTGAGCAGGAGCGGCATCTGATTTCTCAGCGCCGCCGTTGGCAGTCACAGCTCCCGACGCCTTTCTCGTGACAGCTTTCTCGCCCTCGGTCTCGGCGGGACTGGTGTCGACGGGCTGAGTGATTTCATGCACATCATCGTCTTCCTGGTCCTCGTCATATATGTCGCTACCATCCTCGCTCTCTTCATCATCGGATGCCGAAATGCTCTGGCTGCCGGTGGGGACTTCGCCATCTTCAACTTTCTCCGTCTTGTCACCTCCCGTCTCGTCCAGCGAGACGCCGTTCAAAGAGCTGCGTAGCGTTGGATGGCCGAGTTTCCATATGTTAACAATCAGGTCGTAAGTCGAATCCCGGCTCGTGAAGCTGGCAAATACATGCTTGGCATGCAGAGTCGTGATCATGAGGCCGTTCTTGAAGAGCAACGCCGTGCTCCGTTTCTCCACCGACACAATCTCGTCGAAGCTCATGACGAGCGTGGTGACCCATCCAAAAATATTGCTGCTAAAGCACAGGTGACCTTCTGACACGTATAGCCTTCCATGGGCAAGAATCTCTCTCTGCAGCGCGCAACTGTAGTCTTCGATCAAGTAGTCATCGTCGGGGACGCTCTTGAAAAGTGCGTGGAAGTCACGATTGCGTTTCTTACTCGCCACAGCGAATCCTGTGAGCTTCGGAACGCTACCGGCAGCGGAGGGATGGGCGAGAGAGGAATTGGCAGCAGCAATGGCGGCACCGATAGTGTTTCCAGTGGCAGTCGTGCCTCCAGTACCCGCTGTGCTGCCGCGCTTTCGCCGCCTTGAAATGGCGCTCCGAATACTACCGCTGCGATGAATACCACCCGTCTTGCCCTCGTAGACACTGGTCGGAGGAGTAGCAACTGCGGATTCATTCACGGCCGTAGTCTGGCTGGCTCCGCAGTCATCAGAGGGTCCATCGGCTGTGACATGAATAATGGCCGGATCCGCGGGTGCCGACTCGGAGCGCGCCCGGGACCGGACGCCTGGTTCCGAGAAACGAGAAGCTGTGGGTGTAGGTGTCGTGTTCCCAGAGTCCTGGAGGCCGAGCTGACTGAAGCTCAGGTCGCCGGACCCCATAGTCTTGACGGCAGGTTCTTTCGCTGCCATACCGGTAATATCCAGTTCTTCTGATGGAACGACTTCAACACCACTGTCAGGCCTTGACACGGTCTCTTTGGAATGGGCTGACGAGGGTCTATTTGCACTGAGCCCAATGTTGGTGTTGGTCACGGTAGTGCTCAAAGTGGTGGCGGCGTTCTGGGCAGCCGATAAAACGCTTGAAAAGAAACTATTGCCAGGCGTGAGTGGCTCCGCCTTTTCGAGAGTCGGCGTCAGGGGGGCAGGTATGATATTGGATAGTTTGCTTGGTCCAATGCTCGCTCCAGATCCGGATCGCCTTCTTCGGTGGGATAGAGAGGTGCCGGGGGGCGATACGGTAGCTCGGATATTCGGGCTCGAGGCAGACGAGGAGGCGTTCGTCGGAGTGGGCGGCGTATTGACGATGACCGGGGCTCCCGGGTCCGACGGGGGCGTAGAAGGACGGGCGGAGGTGTCAATGGGGGCCGGCGGTCGCTCGCGCGTTGTCAGCCGGGGATCAGGGACATCAGCGCGAGACGAGGCTGGCCGGGAGGACGTCTCGTCAGGCTTCCCAGTACTGGGGACGCTGCTCGAGCTCCCGCTGGTCGTCACGGCGCTCAGACTCTTTCGGCCCCTGAAGGCGTCCTTGACCCTTCCTGCCGGCGACCTCGACCTACGAGACGACGGATCCAGAGCAGGCTGCAGGCCGGTGTCGGTGGTGCTGGCTGGCAGCGTACGCGCGTGGGAAATGGCGGCTGAGTGTGACAGAGAGTCGAAAGAGTCTTCTTGGAGATCCAGCGGCTGGACCTCGGGCAGATGGCCGGCCTGGATCAGAGGCGAGGAGGTCGTCAAGTGGCCGATCTGCGAGGGATGGGTTGACGGTACGGTGGGTCGAGCAGGAGGAGATGGGGGAGACTTGTCGGCCCTAGCAGAGCAACCGCGTCAGATCAAGCGCTTAGACCAGCAAGCCAGCCAGGCCGGTGCGAACTGGCGCAGCGAGGCCAGCAGGAGGGTGGAACACTAATCACAACCACTCGCGGGGTATGGACTGCAAGCAACTTGGACCAGTTGATGAATATTTGTGACTTGCGGATGACCGTGACAACAAATAATAACAAAAACACCAGAAACAGGGCAGGAGAGCCACGAGGATGACACGGAATCGGGAATCGGCAAGACGGAATAGCAGGTTAGGGATGACCCATGGGTGAGGTACAGGATTATGATTGTGGCTGGCATTGGCAGTCCATCCCAGAGCTCCTTGGCTGGGCTGAGCTGACCTGAGCTGAACTGGACCGAAGTGAAGTGAACTCGCGCCGGAACTTGCGCCGCCCGGGCTGACGGGGAAGCGGGCGGCGTAATCAAGACGCACGCCCACAAGAAGAAGTAACAAGTGCGAGCCCCCGCTCCGGCTCTGGTAGTCTCGTGGAATGGCCGTTTGTGTTTGAGACAGAAAGGCAGTACTTACGAGTCACGGTCTGAATCGTCCTCATCGTCTTCTCGTTGGCCAGATGCTGTCTCACTGGATTGTGTGGTTGAGGCCGAGCCGTCTCTGAAGAGCGAATCGCGCGAGACGTGGCTGCGGCCACGAGGTTGCTCGTCGCTGGCCGCCGACCCGAAACTCTCGAAAGACGGTTGCTTCTTCCAGCGCTTCGCCGCCAGCTTCTTGGGGATGAACCTGGAGCCAAGCTTGCTAGAGCCGGCGCCCTCCATTACGAATGGTGCATGCAGAGACGGGACTGTTGGTTGCTGCGAGGGCGTTGGATGACCTGGACTGGCCAGACCTAATTCCTAGCCCTCTTCCACTGACAAGGAACAACGATATGCCTAAAGATGAGGACAAAGGATGCTGGAGCTGGAGATGATCCCAGCCAAGTGTCGAGCAAACAGGCGGACGTGCTCAATTGATTACCTCCACTAATGCCGTGTCGTCATGATCAAGAAGCAGCTGGCATCTAGGCGTAGCGCGCATGAGCTAGGTAGGGTAGTTTGTATAAAATACGAATTATTCCGCACTGCGCTGACGATGGTGGACTAGTATGATGACCGAACCCGTTTGTTCTCAATGTCGGTCAGCCGTGCTCCGTGCAGACGTGGAGCTCAGAAGGAGAAACGCGAGGGTGGGTGGCTTGCTTGGCTCCTTGAGGGGCGCCTCAGGGACCACTCCGTAATAATGGTATCAGTCCCCGTCAGTCCCCGGGTCAGTCCTCTGGTATCACCGTATCACGTATCAGGCAGCCTGGCAGGTGCACCTCAAACAGGAGTGGATCTTTGCCGTTGCTCTGAAATAGCTGGACTAATCCAGAAGCGGAACTGTCTCTGGGTCGAAAGCCGAGGTCTCGGGCCCGCTTCAGCCGTCAAAACGTCCAATTAGGTCAGCATTCCGCGCTCTCCAGCCACCTGCATCCAACCTCCAATCATTCCCTCTCGCTTCTTGAGGACACAACCCCTACGGTACAAACTACGCATCAACCACAGCGCAGGGTGACAGGCAAACATCTATCTCAGCATGGAGTCATCGCCACTGATCAAGGTACTGTGTTCCCTCAACTCCTGTTCAACCTTGTCCCTGTAGGCCGGAAACTGACTGTCTGCAATCCAGGCCCACGACCATGCGAGGGCCGCCTCTACGGCTACCCATACCGCAGACACCACCGTCGCAATCAATGAGCACACCCGAGCTGCCGGCGAGTTCGCCAACGCCGCCAGGAATACCACGAGCGTCGAAGCTCTGCGCACCTTGAACCTGCTCGAGCGCCAGCATCGTCGTCTCGCCGAGCTTCTCCAGGCCCCTTCCCGACCACCCGCCTCGCACATCGCCTCCGAGAATGAGTCCCAGACCGAGGAGAAAGAGGAGCTGGGCGCATCGTCCCCGGCCGGCGAGGCACTGAAATCCGATGCCGCCTCTGGACTCAATGAGAAGGCCGCGCCTCCGATGCCCACACTTTCGAGGCCCACGAGAAACCCTTCACGAGACCTCGGCGCCTCGATAGCAAGCAACCTGGCCTCTGCCCGTGGTATCCGCTCCAAGTACCGCTCGCAGCCGCTCAGCCCGAGCGTCTCGAGTACTGAAGCCCCAGGGAATATGGAGGGAGCCTTGAGACGATCGGGATCGCGCACAATGCAGAACGTACTTGAACATTCTGACAAACCGACTTCCTCCGGGTCACCCGAGAGGCCCACAGCATCTCAGGACAATTCGATCGGCAGAAGCTCGCCGGATGTGGCGGCTGTTACCGATGAGGGGTTTTCTAGGTTCTACAGTGCTTTTGGGAGCATCATCAACAGAATCTCAGCCCCCCTTGCCTTTGCTGGGCTACCATTGATCGGCGAGGAACCACAAACCGAGGAACAGGCGCCTACGCCAGCATATGCGCCCACGACACCTGTGAAGAAACGGAATAGGCCCAATGTATCATCTTCAACGCCTGCCGAACCCGAGCTCAGCAACATTTACTCCAAAGCTGCCCTTAGAGCGGTGTCCCGCGAGGGCCATTCCACCAATGACTCGTTCTACGTCGTACCCACTAGCGGCCACACAGCTTCCTACGCCAGCATTCTCACTTACGCTGACAAGGAGAAACGCCGCATGGTGGCATCTATCCACGGAGACGGGGTGGGCGTGGCCGAACCAGCCGACGAGGATGACTTTGTCGATGCGCGAGAGTCCCAGGCCCCTCCGTCGCCAACTCTGAGAAGGCGCGCGGGCAAGAGCCGCTCGGACAGGGAGCTGGCCAATATGTGCGAGGAGCTCTTCCTGGAGAATAAGGGCCTGAAAGATATGCTCGACAAGCTGAGCAAGCGGCTCCACGCATTCGAGTCCATGTCGCAGAATTCGGGCATGCGGCTGGCGGAGAGCATGCGTCTGATGCGCCCGGGCTCCCCGCTCTCGTCGACGGCTACCAAACCGGGGTCCGTGGAGGATCTCACCAGGGAGCTCCAGGAGGTCAAGGAGCAGAACCAGGCCCTGGCGAGGCAGAACGAGGAGCTGGAGAAGAGCTACACCAGGGTGCGGGCGAACCTGGGCCGGTACAGGGATAAGTGGGATCAGCTGAAGGCCGGCGCCAAGGCTCGGAGGGCTCAGGGGAGTTTGGAGGCCATGGACGATGGATCGAAATCTCCTAGCTTAGGCTGAATTCGAGACCATGCCTCTCTCCATCAGGGGGAAAGCTTCACTTGTCCCATTGTAGAGGTTGCCCTCGACCAGATGAGGCATCTGGGCAGCGTCCGTGTTATGCCGACGTCAGCGCGCTGCCCACATCTTTGTGATCCTGTCATAAACCAAGCCATGGAGGCGGCGGCGACGACAACCCACCCGACGCAAACCACACATGCTGATCTGACGACTCGGAACCCCGCCCCTCCTTCCCCCCCACTATCTCGCAACCTGTCCCAACGACATACGTAGGTGGTTAACTATCATATCTCATGTCCGCCACCACCCCAGTCGAGGTTCGACCCCGAGTTCCCCCCGCCGGCGGACACGGCGAGGCCGCAGGAAGAGCCAGCCACCCCGGCCCTCCGTCACCGAGGGTCGTCATGCCCCGCCCTACCCAACGCCGATGGCGGACTCCGAGCGAGTGACAAAAACACCAACAACCGGGCCCCCTGAGCGAGCTGATCTGGTCAGCGCCGCCGCAGCAAGGCCGTCGTCCCATTTTGATGTGTTCTTGGACTACGTGGGTACATAGGTTATCTACGTTCGTGAAGGGGAGAGATCTACCAAAGCCCTGAAAGGCATAAGTTACATAGCGCTTACTCACGCTTGGTCTAAAAATGAAACATGTATTCTCCGTGTCCTCCTCGAAGGGACCCTGGCGTGTTTCCTACCACCTAGACATCAAGGTTGGGCCTGCCTATACAATAGTCGCCGAGACAGGGCTCGAGTAGGTAGGTAGTTAGTTACCAACAGGCAGCAGACGACGAATATACCAAGAAAGAGATTTCAATCAGCAGCCCCGGCTTTTCGAAGAGCTACTTGCCCACTGGCACGAGTATGCCCCGAAGCACGGCGTTGTTGAGCTCGACACGGTCCAGCGGGGTTACACGCTACAAGAGGGACAGTGAACTGAGGGCGAGCTGGAGGGTGTGTGAAGTGTCGCCTTCAACTTACCTGCCGGGCTTCTTCGCCGACTCCAAGGAGTTGGTTCTAATTTCGATTGACTCGCTTATACAGCCATGGATGATGGAACCGCAACAGACGTTTTGTCCAACAAGGCGCGTGACAGATATTTTTATCAACTCTTTCTGTTAACACTATCTACATGTCCGGACTCGCTGAGACACGAGTCCCGCCGAAATTTTGGTGTCTTCTATCTCTGTGGAAAAGCGAAATAGCAAGAGTCACGAGCTTCATATCCTGACAAACAAACGTAGGGGATCTCAAGGGAAACTCATCTGGCGACAAAACTTGTTTTGTTCAGGGGCGCGGTCAGTTCGATGTAGTTAGAGGGATTAGTCATGGGGTCGCGGGCTTTTCTGCGGCTGGTGTCGTCGTGCCCTTCGAGTGTGATGACATCGAATAAGGTGCCTGAAGACACAAGATCAGCTATTGCATTAGTTTAGGTTCTGAAAGGTCGACATACCAGGACCTGCTTTGCGTTGCAGATTCTCCACGCTAGATTCTTGACGTTGCCATCAGCGGGGACAACGGCCGGCGTGAACTCGATCCCGAACATCTGTCGAATCGCGTAAACAATCCTCTTAGCATATTTACCGTCACGCTCGACATGACCACCCCAGCTCCCGGCCGGAGTGTTGGGAGCGATATCAGGATCACGGTCTAGGCAGTTCTGCACCACAGGTAGCAAGGCTGACTCAACCGACTCCTGGTACATGCCCTGATGGTCAATCTCGACGTCTTCATCGTCGAAACGGCCGATCTGTATCTCGAAGGGCTGGGATATCGCCATCACGTTATGATTGCCGTCATGGTGGTAACGGAATTCAAAGACACCCTGTGTCCACCAGAGCTTGTCTCCCGAAAATTCCATCTCACCTCTGACAAGTTCGTCATCAGAGTCGGCGCTCTGGATGGGCTCGTCGGATACGAGGATGCCTTTGTCCGCCGTGAGGGACTCGTACTGGCTGGGAGTTGTCGCAATCCATCGTCCGAGTGAGGAGAGTTCGGTAAGCTCTCGTGAGCTGTTGTCAGCTACCATGTAGAGACCAATCCAGTCCTTCTTGCCGTGATCCGCCGGCGCGGTCCACTTGACTTTGACCGGGGTGCCGTATTCAAAGATCATTGTCTTCAGTTCATTCGGGAACCGACCTGCTGTGCCTTCCTTTCCACTAGATCTTTCAGTAAGCGCAGAGCTGGCGGTTGCCTTTCCTTCGACGGTCACCGAGTAATCCTTGGGATCGAGTCCTGCAAGGTCAGGAGAGGATTTGGTCAAGGTGAGACGTGCCGGGTATTTGTTAAACAGCGCTGTCGTGTCACTCATGAACGTCGAAACTCCAGCAGCTAGTTTGGGGCGGGCCATATCCAAGAGTTCCTCGACAAATTGGGAAGTACCATCCATCACTCTGTTTACGCTCTCCTGCCACACAGATACTTGGGGCGGCAGTGAGCGTTTGATGAACTTGGTCAGGCCGGCTTCCTCTCTCAAATTCCGACCATAGATCTTCTGCATATGGGGTTGCTCGACGAATTGAAGGAATCCGAGTGTGAGCAGATGGCTGACCAGTGCCAGCAAGAACAATGGCTTGCTCCAGGTTATGAGAGCAGCGCCCCACAGGCCAGCAGTACCGATGACGCGCTCGGGGTTGTTCAGAAAGCGATAGATGGACGTGTATTTCAGTTTGGCACCGCGGTCGAAGAAGAAATCCCCGCAGAACCATCCAAACTCGCCGAGGGACTCGTATACGCTCACGGCTGTCCAGACATGCAAGGCGATGAGGCTAGCACCGATGACATGCCGAAGTATGGCAAAACCGTAACTCCAGTCGACTGGGGCCTGATACATCTTCCAGCACGCGGCAACGAAAGAAGAGTAACACAGAACTTGGGATATGTGATACATCCCTTTCCACTGCCGCCAAGCTTCATCGGTGGTCTCGCCAAACTTGAGGAAATGACGAGTCCACATCTTGTCTCGCGACTGGCGGCTAAGGATAATGCCCAGCCCTATGGAATACCAGAGGCGCCACAGAAGGGCATGTCCCACGAAGATGAACTGATAGACAGATTTCTGCGGCGTGACAGCCGTCAGCCCAATGAGGTAGAGGACTAGCAGTATAGTCGAGTAATCTGTATTGCGGAAGAGATCGACATTTTTGAACCCAAGCAGCTTGTGAAGACGCGAGGGTGTCGGTTCCGTGCGCGGGGTGGATGCATCACCGGACAAGCCATCTGAGTAGTCGGACACTTCTCCACGCTTGCGAGGAGCAGGTGGATTGTACGTCTTCTCAATGTGAGGATTCTCAACGAGCACCAGGAAGGCGAACTGGGCAGCGTGGGCGACGATAGAGATAAACAGAACGGCGTAGCTACCAGCCAACAACGATATACCGTAATAACCGGCGTATCCGATGGAGTACATGGGATGCGGGGCCATCTCGAAAACACCGTCGAATGTCAGCTCCTGGTCGACCAGGAAGAAAAAGTCGCCCCAGTACCAGGCGTAGTCCTTCACAACGCGGAGAGCATCCAGCTTGACCCAGAGGTTGAAGCCAATAGTCGCGACTCCGAAAACCCATCGGCCAATGGTGACCGGGAGGGCCTCACCAGCTGGCGTGTGGGCACATGCTATGGCAAACAGGCAATACGACACAAAATCGCATAGCAGGATCAGATCCACAAAGCGGCGGAAGAGCAACCATGTATTGTACTGGACGGGCGCCTCGTCGAAGTCGTAGTCAGCCTGGATCTCAGTAGCGGCTTCGCGGCCGAGGAGCTGGTACAGCCATGGGCGCGGATTCTTGCCCGTATCGGGATGCTCGAACAGCTTCCACTTCTGAGCCCAAGCAACGAGCTTATTCTCGTTGGACTGCAGGCACAGAAGCACTCCAAGACCGCCATTGTAGGCAGCGCGCCAGAAGAGGTAGACGACAGCAAAGACTGGGCGCTTTAGAGACGACGGCAGCAGGTACAGAGCCAGGACATGGAGTGCGAGCACGCAGAGCACGACAATATCTGCTACGTTCTTGGGCTTCAGCGGGTCAAGCATCTGCGTGATCCTGTCATTGGTGGGGGGGACCACGAAGACTGTTGAGATAGATCAGCACGGAAACGGTGGCGGCCTGCGTCGCCTGCTTATGTCACGCTCGGCATGATAGGATGCTCACCTGTTCCGTCCGGGGTACGGCCATAGGTCTTCCTGGCCCTTGGCTCTGCGCCCTCGTCTTGCGTCTGGGCATCCGGGGTCGGGCTGCTATCTCTGCTACTCCCGTTGCGGCCAGCCTGGCGGCGTCGCAGCTCGGCTGCATCGACCGAGGGATGATCGGGAGCGCTCATGATAATTGGTCCGGTCCGGCATCCAGGAGTTGTGGCGCGACGCGATGTGTGTTGAACTGCGTCGACTCACGAGGAAGAAGTGTTGAATCGAGGTACGGGCAAAGGTGGAAGTGAAGGCAAAGACCTCTCAGTAAGTGAGTACTTTTGGTAGTACTTAAGCCGGCCACGAAGATGGAAAGGCACGGAGGGCGGCGTTTCAAGGTCGGGCACGGGGCATGCATGGGACTGCATGGGACGGGCTTCGTGGGCGCGGGGTCCCTGGGACCTCAGGACCTTGGCCTCGTCTTGAGACGTCACGATCCACTGCCACCTACCCAACCCTGAGGGGAAATAGAGGGGTAGTGGGGGTAGGTACCAAGGCACTTCCCAAAGCTTATAGAGGCCGACTCTGGCCGACTGCCGCTTGTGGTCAGCCGGTGGCCGCCTTACATAAGGACTACCGGTACATAAGGTACCGGTATGAAATACCTTAGTTCGTACTTCGTAATCGTTATGTACCGTAGCGCCAAAACCCCCTGGCTAACTCTCAAAGTCTGTCAGACTCACAAAGTCTGCCAGACTCTCAAAGTTTCTTCTGGCCAGATTCTGGTACTCACCTAGGTGTGGTAATAAGTAGAGTTTGGGTGCATAAACTTTGTTCTTCGTAGCGTAGTTGATAATAACCGTAACCGTAGCCGTAGCCGTAAATCCGTAGCCGTAGATCCGTAGAATCCAAAGGTCTTCTGTTCAAAAGTAAAAAAAAAAAAAAAAAAAAAAAAAAAACCAATTCTCTCACTCTCGCCAGTCCTCTCCCACCTCCGCCATATCTTTGGAGATTTCTCTTTGGCTTATCCTTTTTGGGCTTATCTCTTTTATCGACCAATTAGAAGCCTCCATTTAGGCGGCCAACTTTGTGAGTCTGGCAGACTTTGAGAGACTCCAATTCACTAATTGTGATGCAGACACTCAAAGTCTGACAGACTTTGAGAGTTGGCCACCCCCCTTTCCCGATACGGTACCTACTCTCCGTCTCTTCAACATCTGCCGGTGCCTCAACGCCGGCCTCAAGGCACGCTGACAAGGCTTTTATGAATTAACATGACTAATGTAGATGTCTGCTATTTGCACGCATGTTTTCCCGGGTATTCGATCAGTCCTGCCACTTGCCGCGTCATGGGTTCAAGAGGGTGGACACTGGGTGCCAACCCCTTCTTGTTCTGGACTACCGACAGAGCCGGCAGCGGACATCGTGACTCCCGGGCCACACAAGTACTACCCATGCTACGGGTGCGAGCCAATATACTACGTACCCAAGAGTCATCGGAAGAGGTACCCTTAGGTAAGTACCCGGCACCCTACTCAAGACGAGAGAAGAAAAGGAACAACCAGATGGATTCGATTAGAGACAAGTTAATGGACCATAGCTGCGGATTCCGCACGGGATATGTTGTATTTGGGGCTACTCACTCGGGCTGCCCGTCGTCGCCCTTCGACCGGCGAGTTCATGCGTGTCGGGACGTTGCCGATGTGCCCGCCGTCGAAGGTCGATCTGCGGGTCTCGAACGAACTTCACATGCTCCACGCTGCCTTCTCGACCAACCAAAGGGCCGGTCTACTCATCACAGGAAGCGATCGTGCGCAATGCTATGCCGGATGCATGTGAGATATCCGCGTGGTGGATGGGGCAGCGCCAAGAACAGCGCCAAGGACAGCGCCAAGGACAGCGAGCTTCGACGGCTTTCGAGCACGGCGAGGCAGCTTGCTGGGATTCGCAACAGTGTCCCTTTCACCACGGACTGACAAGTTCTGAATACTTTTCTTCTTGCGAACCTGGCGTCCATGAGCTTTCCGGACAAGTCCCAAGACGTCCTGGCGCTAGGTTGAGCAGGTCGAAAGCTCGGCCTGTGGCGAGATATTGCCCTAAGCCGAGCCCACGACGCGTTAAATTGGATTCTTATGCCTTCGAAACGCGTTCTACGAAACATATCGGGCTGGCACGACTTTTGGGACGGGGGAGGCTAGAGTTGAACCTGACCCCTTGTCAGCCAGCTGCCCAATCCTAGCTTTCGCAATAACTTTCGCATGAATTTCTGGAATTTTTCCATCTTGGGCTCTTAATGAGGTGCAACTAGTCCGAAGCCATGATACTGGACCCTTGTCTGGACCCTGGATTGTCACTGGGGAGGCCCCCCAAGAAGAACTCGAGATCTTCCCACTTGCGCCGTCGCTCGTGTTTATGCGATGAATGAGCGAGGGCCCAAGACAAGGAACTAAGGTAGGTAGGGGAGGATATGAGGTAGGGTTTCTGCGGATATTATCGTGGCTGAATACCATAAATACTGGTAGGCCCCTGCCGTCTGCGTGCTCTCCTACTCTCCATGTGGTTCGGCTTTCTCGCCCATCAAAGTGTACATCATCGTACTTTACGATATCAACATCGACTATTCGCTCCTTGTCCTTCAGAACTGAAGTCTGTCACTCCCTAACAACCTACTACATCTCTCTCTTCACCCCCACCCACAGCAGGAACACCATGCCTCTCCTCGGGATGGGCAGGGAGGACGCGACCTCGACCAAGAGCAAGGCCAGGGGCAAAGGCAAGGGCAACAAGTCCCAGGACGCCGAAGCCTCGCCGCCCGACTCGCCCGGCTCGCCCGAGTACGCCGCGGGCGCCGCCCCCGCCTTAAAGCGGCCCGGCACCTCGGGCACGGAGCACCTCCTGGTGACGAACCGGCGGCAGGCGTCGGAGAACCTGGCGCGGGCGACGCGCGCCGAGCGGGCGTACCGCAACCGCAAGCAGGCGACGCTGGCGCGCGCCAACTTCGAGGCGACCAAGTCGCACTTCCGCGCCGTCGGCACCCACCTGCGCCTCGGCTGCGGGGGGCTGCTAAGCGCCGCCCGCGCCGTGCCCCACCTGGTCGGCGAGCGCCGCGAGAACCGCCGCCGGACCGCCGACGCCAGGCGCCGCCAGCGCCACCTCGAGCAGAAGCGCCGGCTCGAGGAGGAGCTGGCGCGCCAGAGCGCCGACGCCGACGGCGCCGGGGGCGAGGCCGAGGCGACGGCCGGTGAGGAGGATAAATAAGTAGGCGCTGCTCATGCTCGCCTCTTCTCCCCGAGCAGCCTCGTGCTCTCAATGAGGAGAGAAGACGCCCCGGAATAGGGGGGGTGGAGTGAGGGGATGTCTTGAAATATCCCTTTCTTCCTGGACAGACACCTCAGACGGTGCCGGCGCTCGCATATCTGAACCGCAGCTTTTACACCCACGTTCGCTATTTCTTACAGTTTTCATGCGGGAGGCACACTCGTGTGTCCCCGTCGTCTTAACCGACTCCACTCTCGCTATTTTCCTACCTCTTACCGGTACCTTTGCCGGGTTCTGCTTGAACGGCCTCTGCCACTATCATACTTGCTCGCACATTCCGCCAGCACCGACGCTCATTCTCCTTCGCCAACAATCATCGGCTCGAGCCGACACTATACGCCCGCTATGACTAGCGGGCCGCACTCTTCTAATACCGTGCTGACTTGAACTACTCACCTACTTACTCACTCGCTCACCGCACGCCTTCATCCTTGACGATATGACGAGACCACACGATCCTTACGAGACAAACCGCGACGCCACACATATACCCAAGCATAATTCTAATCAGTCTTCCTCGTCAAGCCCGGAATCCCAGGGCAATCGGCTGGACATACATATTCAGGTATCAGTCACAGCATTCGCCCGCGGACGGGCCCGGCAAGGAAGGATCCTATCATCACAGGCGTCAACGTTAGGTCTCCCACTGGGATCTTCGGTTTTTTGGTCATATCTGTCCAACGTTCTTGTATTAGCGCAACTGATACCTGTTGCATTTGCACGCGGTACTCCATGAGGAGAACTCGTAGAGTGGGCTATTGTATCATCACATACATAGCAGTTCAAAGATGACTTGTTTTCTCAACCTGTTCTTCTGGTTATCGAAATATTTGGTGTACACAATTATGTTCACGTGTTCAACAGACAGAAACTGGACCGGTTTCCCTTGGCCATCCGTCCATCCACGGGTCCACCCCAGCAGAAAACATGTCGACCTCACTCCGTACCTGAGCCAGGGAGAGTCAGAAGCTCTTCCTGTCTCCCTCACAAATCCATCCCCCCACCCCCCTTCCATGCCCTCACTTTCCTAATAATTTTACTATCACCTACCTGTGGTAGAAGATCTATGATAGCACGGCCCTCTGATAGGCCCCTGCCCAAGTAAGTACTTACTCACTATCCACGGTCCCCACGCCATTTATGTCACGGGGGAGGAGGGGAAGGCCGTGGCGGCGTGACTCACGAGTGACTCAGAAGATAGGTGGCTGTCGTTTCGCGGACGACTCACATAGCAAGCAAACTCTACACGCCGGAGAAAGTTGGGAGCGTGGAATAAATATAGAAGTAGGTACATCAAGTACCGCCTACCTTAAGTACCTAAGCTAAGTAGGTAGGTAAACAATCAGGGGCGCCGGTCTGTCTCAGTCGAAGCTCAAGCACGGAATGGCGCAGGGGTCGCTTCTAGCTGATCCAGCCTCGACCCCCTTTCTAGTCTCTCCGTTACCTACCTAACTACCTAACTTACCCAGCTGCTGCGTACACGCAAAAGACAATACTACCTAATGCTTTGGTATTCGAAACTTTCTGGCCGGTTTCCAGATGGCCGCTTTTCCACAGGGGGAGAGAGAGAGAGGGAGAGGGTGAGAGACGGAAGGGGGAAGAGTAGCAATTTCGCTGCTTCGCCCTCTTGTAGTCTCGACGTCCGAGTTGGACAACTAGCGGCTGGTTCGTGATCCCGTTCCATGCCCCTGCTCGAGTGATCAAGTACGTCCGTACCTGATGTGCAGCCGTAACGGAAAGATTGACGGTGCCGATCAGCGGTGCAAGAGGTCTCAGACGCCTTCATGAAGTTTGATGCTCTTGGTGGGTGTGAAGCCGTGTACTAGCTCTACGTATGAGGACATTTGCCGTTCTGGAACGGGGCGCGTTAATCATATCAGGTAGATTGTTTGAACAAGGACGCGGTACACGTATGGACGTTGCAGACATACCGTTATAGGCTAAAGGAGCAATCAAAGTCGCGTTCACCACAGGAGTATTCAGTTGAGATGCTTCATGTACGCAGACTGTCCAGCTCGCGGTGACGCATAGGCACGGTTTTCCCTGAAAGTACCTAGGTAGCGTTACAGTCGAGCTATTGCATGGAGGGCTGGAAATACATTCGAGGACGTCCATCATCTCACGATCGGCCTATTCACGTTGGCACCGTGCCGTCTCCAAGTTCCGTTACTCGGGTTTTTATGCGCTGCAATCTAAATGACAGTTGAGCAGGTCCGCAAGTATCCCCAACGAAAAAACCCCCGCACTCGACGACGTATCACAAATCTGGAGCGTCCTGCCTCGCAGCCCCACGCCCACCGCCCGACCAGCGCACGGAACAATAGTAGGTACAAGCTTGCTTAGTTTGCCTTCTTGGCGAACTCGACGCGCAGGATGAGATGCTTGAAACCGTAGCCGTCCATCTTGCTGCAGGCCTTGACGGCGTCGCTCCGGTCCGCGAAGCTGATGAAGGCGAAGCCCTTGGCGAGGCCCGTGTCGCGGTCCTTGGCCAGGAAGACGCGGGTGACGCGGCCGAAGCGCTCGAACATGTCGCGCAGCTCGCCCTCCTCGGCCATCTCGGAGACCTGTGGAAGGAAATACCTGTCAGTACGAGGACCCAGTGAAGGCGGCAGGGGACGAAACGCTGTCCTCCGTGGACGATGGGCAGGCCGCAGGATGGATAATCCGGGAAGACTAGTACGTGGGGTAAGACGAGGGCGTGAGAGGTTTCAGTACTTACGTTTGTGACGCGCAGGGTTGCGAGGTCGTCCCGCTCGCCGTACTTGCTGCCCATCCTCTCGCCGGCAGCGGCGGGGCCGCCGCGCAGCGCGGGCGGGACATAGCTGCCGCCCTTACCCATGGCACCGGGGCCGGCGCCCTTGGGTGCGGGCTCGTCGCCCATGCCGGCGGCAACGTCGCCGGCGGCGCCCTCGGCGCCGACCGGGGCCATGGTGTCCTTATACGGGCAGCGGGCGGTGAAATGCTCTCCGTTGCAGATACGGCACTTGACCGTCTTGTCCTTGAGCTTGTCCTTCATGGCGTTGGCGTTGGGGTCCTTGGCCTCGTCCTTGGTATCCTTCTTCCAGTTGGTGCTAAGGCGGAAGATGATGTTCTCGCCCACGCTCGTCGTGTCCGGCTGCGGGCCGGCTCCGTCCTTCTCCGACAGGCCAAACTTGGCCCATTTCTTGCGCTCGGCAACGCGCGGGTTCACCACCTCGCGGTGCGTCACCAGGCGGATCCGTCGTGTCGTCTTCACCTTCTGCCCATTCTCGTTGAATCGGTAGGTGATCTGTGTCTTTGAGCCGTCTTTGTTCTGAATCGTCTGTGGGGGTGGGAGTTCGGTCGCGACCTCCTCGCCCTCGTCGTCATCCGCCCAGTCTCTTCCCCGGAGTTAGCGAGGGGCCTGGGCAAGACATCATCAAGGCTGGCAGCAGTCGCCACTCTTTACTTACCTTTTCTCCTTGGTTGCCATTATGGTTATGGAGCTATGGAATGGTCGTTGCGATGGTAGCTGAGTTGCGCGGATCGTACAGGTTTTGTCGGTCGGGTTGCAGTCAGAAACGTGGTTGGACAGTGAGAGCAGAGATGGGGTTTTTGAGGTAGGTCTGAGATTTAATTCTGAGTCGATGCGCTGTGGGGCGATTTTTTGCCCCGCGCTGTTATCGGAAAGTGCTGCGATTTAGAAGGAGACAGGCTGGACAGGTAATAATAAGTCAGCCTCTCTCGCCTCTCCACCACATGCATGTGCAAAAAGCGAAATAGCACGCTGAACCAGATGGATGGGGTTTTAAACAAGTAGATGGTAATATTCAAAAGGACGATGGAGAGCTTTATTCAGGGGCCCATTCAGAATTCCCTTTTGTACTGCCCAGTGCGTAGGGCACCTTCCACACGCTGGACCTTCCCACCAGACCCAACTCTACCGACCTCTGGTTGCATATGAGGCCGAAAAACTCTGAGCAAAGAGACAATTAATACACTCTAAACTGACAGGTAGTATCGCGTTCTTCCCTTATTCAAAGGCTGATAAGTGGTTGTGCATTAGTCACTAGCCCTTTAACAGTCAATTTGAAGCATTGCTTCCATAAGGTAAACAGCCAAGAGGTTATTAGTCCTCCCGAATCCAAGGTTCACAATACCCAGGTATCACTGTTACTACTATAGGTTCTGTAGCGCGTAGTATCACTACTACTACTAGTAGTTTTAGAACTTTTGTTTGATAACTATCTATGGAAGCTAATGTAGCCAGTCAGGCGTTGGATGCTTCGAGCTTGAGGCCGTGTGAGAGGTGTGTCACAGTGGCCTCCAGAGTCTATCCGTAATGACATCGCATGCAGTGGTATATCCCTCCCTGTCCTCTCCTCGGGTATCAGAAACCCAATCTTGCCAACCCTTCCCTCGTTCCTATCCTCGTTCCTATCCAGCCTTTGCAGCACAGGACTCTATATACTACAAGTCTTCAAACATCGTCATATCGGGTCGTAGCAGGCGTCAATAATGTACACGAACAGGAGAACCACATCAACCAGTGGATATAAGACAAAAAGAAAAAACCGTTGTGGTGCGACGGCAGCATTCAGGACCGGATGCTCCGGAGTCCTGCTGCGTGCTTCGAGGGGATGGGGGGAAGCGCACAATTCGGCGGCGGTGCTGGTGGCGGGCCTTCGGCCAGATGAGGCATGCTCCGTCGAGCCGAGAGTGCTCTCGACTGTGGCGGCGAGACCCGCTGCGAGTTGCGCAGATTAGCAGTCGACCGTCTCGGTGTGCATTTGCCAAGGGGCGAGAGACTCGGCTCTCCGGCTCGATGAGAATTCCAGTGTTGGACATTCGCAAATGAATAACGGAATGGGTCCTCAACCAGCATCGTTGACCGTTTGTAACCCTGATGGTCGTGGGTGATTGTGCCATCGTAGGAATCCAGCGCGGAGGAGGACCTTGGAATTTGCTCCGGAAAGCCTATCGCATCCCAGTTGAGCATATGTTTTGCCCTCTCATCGTCGGATACGCTGAAGTCCCCAGTGATAGGACGAGAGATTGACGCAGCAGGAAGGAGGCTTGTGTTGCGTTTAGGAATCTCTACCATGTCCTTCTGTGCGCTTCTTGGGATAGCCTTGTTGATCCAGGGCATTTTCATGGGCGGCGGCTGCATGCGTCTAGAGCCGTTGGAGCTCCAAGACCACGACATGGAGTTTGGCGAAGACGGCGACCGAGCAGATCTGGAAGATCTGGGTGACGGCTGATCAATCACCACCGACAGTGGACGAGACTCGGCTAAGGCTGTGGGTGGGTGTTTCCGGAAAGCCTTTCCTTCAGGATCCCCATTGGACAGCGAATGGTCCGCGAGCGAGTTTGACATGGCTGGATTCAAGGTCGAGACGCGCTTATTAGCCGCGTGAGGAACACTGAAGTTGGGAACACTCTGCTGCGAGGCCGCCGCGTATTGACGACCGTCCTCTGGGCTTGCCGTGGCCGAGGCTGACGCATGTGCGCGCTGATCTGTGTCCGCAGGCAGCTCTACACCGGAGACCAGATATCGCATTGACTGCCTGCGGTCTGATATCGCTGCGGCATTGGGTCGCAATCGAGCTTCGGACGCAGCGGAGAAGCTATGGAGATCCTCGCCGTGGCTGGAGAAGCTTTCGCGCGTCGGAGAGCATGCGGGCGACGAACCCGATGATGTGAAAACCGTCTTCTGTCCAGAAGACATGTATGAATGTCGGTTGTTGTTTTCGCTGGTTCGAAGATTCTCCAGTTGCTGGTCATCAGAAGAGACCAGGCTCGCTGTAGGAGAACCCTCGCTAGCAGGCGCCTCGGATTTACGCTCGCGCACGAGCGTCGTGAAGTCGTCTTGCACGTCGCCCAGAAGAGGGCTGTCATGCAGGTCAGAGAACTCCCGCGTGACGATGCTCAACGGCCGTTTGTGGTCTCTGATGACTGAAGACCTATCGCTGGGTGGTGACTCGAAAGCGGCGGGGGGAGCACTCTCCTGGTCTGGCTTTCCGGTTTCAGACAGCTTCTTTTTCCCGCCCAAAGACTCGATCTCGTGGCGTAGTATCGCGAGCCACTCATCCATCATCTCGGCACTCTCGAAAACCAGTAACATGCTTGACACCTGTTTCTTTTCGCCGCCCTTGAGTGACAGCTTGGACTTCTTGGACTTGGGATCAGAGAGTATGTTTCCATCGGTATCAGTGGCGGATGCCACCTGCAAGACCCAGTGTCTGCCTGGAATGAGGTCGCTCGCGAAAGCAGCAGAATCCTTGGTGAGCTGCAGTATTCTCTCCGGGAGTCTGTCGTGGTTCCCCCGAGCGGCATACTGCAGGAGGTAGCCCGAGGAAACTAGGCTGTAAATCTTGCTTGTCCAGTCCAAGGCACCCTTGGCGCGAGCGAGTCGTTGGGCCTTCTTCCCCGAATCACCCTTCTTCTCTGTCCCATTATCGTCGATCTGGTCCTGGTTGAAGTTGCTCGGCGAAGTCTCCCCCTGCAGGAGCAGACTATTCCTCGCTTCGCCAAGTCGAGTAAGCGCCTCGACAGATTGGTTACAGGCGGGTAGCGTTGCGTGTTTGACGGCCTGCAGGTGGAGTTGAAATAAGGCTGGTGGTTCCCAGGTCGTCGAGGCAGCCTTTGCCTTTTGAGGTGCCAGAGGTAGTGGTTTATCTCTGTTGGTCATACCATGTTCCTGCTCCGAGTGCGCCAACAAGTCTCCCGTAGAGGGTCTTGATCCCATAGATATTGCGCTCACAAGCGAGACTTCGGAGCGCGATGAGTGCAGCTTGTATGGCCAATTGCCGAAATCGGCCAGAGAGGCTCGCAGTCCGCCATGCCGAGGAGTTTCTCGCAGAGATGAAAATGCGTAGTCCGAGTCGTCATGCTTCCCTGCTCGGCCCTTGGCGAATAAGTTCTTCAATCCGACCCTAGAGGCGCGCTTTACCACCTTGTCTTTTCGCAGTGGGGTCCTGGCGTCGTCCCCAGTGACGGTTATATCGGGCGGTCTTGCTCGTCGCGTACTGGCTTTGCGGTCCTGCGGTGCTTGAGACGAGTCCCTAGTCGGGCTCATGATCTCTGGTTCAGTCATCGAGAATAGGCGCCAAGAGCTGAGAGAAGCCTAGGCGGGGGTAAATTGACGGTTGAGAGGAAGAGGATGCGCACGCCAGCACAGGGAGGCTATGATATATAGGATGAAATGCGCAATGCGCCGCGAGCTGGGCATACAACAACAATGGCTGCCACAGTGACGAGCAGAATCGATGATGACGGCGCAGGCATGTAGAGCAGATCCGAAAGCTCAAATACCATCGAACCATGCCGTGGCTAGTACTGGACGGTGGAGCGCACCAGGGCAGACGTTGCGACAGCGAGCCCAAGGCAACCCTGCACCGCGGTTCGAGAGACCAGTCTACGGAGTAGTCACCAGCCCACGGACCAAGACGTCTCTGGCCAACTGGCACTTCTTGAATTTAGGGCCGGGACGCGCGAGGAGGGGTTGACGGCGGACTTGGGGCCGCTCAGAGATGGAGACAGACGGGCAGGTCAAGACCAGAAGACGCAACGGCGCAGCGGGGGACGGGACTAGATATCGTCCGGTGAATTAGTCTCAGCCAAGGCGAGTAGTAGGTCTCGTCCGAGGGTCTCGTGTGTTTCTTTTCGTGTCTCGTATCGGGCGAAAGCAGACACACCGCCAGGAATTAGAGGTTAGGAAGACACGGTGAGAGGGAGGGCGAGAAAATGGAAGGCTTGGGAGGTGTAGGTAGGTGGAGGGTGAGAAGGATTATTCATTATTCAAGTGGTGATGGGACATGGCCCACGGCCGCTTACGAGTTGAGTGTTGCAAGATCGGGTTGGGACAAGATGCATGGGAATGGCAGAATGCCTGCAGCATGGCTGGCCCCGGCACGCCCCGCCAGGGCCCTGCTGCACCCAGGACTGCACTCGCCCAGGCCGCAGGGGTTCCTCGAGGAAACCCCTGCATTACCGACAGGGATGTCTCGGCCCTAGTGATCCTGGGGTGGGGGACGACCCGCGCAGCCCGCTCAGCCCGCTGGCAAAGTTGGCAACGTTGGGAGTCCAACTCTGGAGTCCAGAGGGGAGTCCGAGAATTCAGCGATCTTTGCTCGCAGCTATTAGTAACAGCCTACGTATGCTCCTCGGGATGCATCTGCTTTGAAGGAGCTGCCAATTTTCTTCTTCTCCTTCTCCCTCGCCGTCTTCCTATGCAAATGGGTAAGGTAGCTTGTCTGTTGCGTCTGAACTTCTCAAGTGCTAAAGCCTAAGGTCGGTTAGGCTTTCCAGCCTCTCTGACTTTCGGACGAGTAACACATTGCACATCATCCTACCCTCCTCCACGCACGTGCCCAGGTATCTCCCACCCGCCTCTCCGTACCAAATGAGCGTGCTCTTCGAAGAATGCGCCGGCCCCCTCCTGCCAGCCGCGCACCGAGCCAGTAGAAGACGAGTGACGTCGGCTTGCTGAACGTGACCGAGTCTGCAGTGTCCAATCATCATCAACCCCCAATTTCCCCCGCGTGCGCTGAATTCTGGTCACCTCGATGGCACCCCTCCAGGGTTTCTGATGTTGTTTTGAGTTGGTGGGAAGAAACGCGTCTGCAGCGAATCAACGACGTGTCGGGACGTGATGACACGCAGGGCGAACCGCCGCGCCCGGAGGGATCCTGCGCCTTCTTCCACGGTACCGTGTGCCGTTCGGCCATGCCCTTTCAGGTGCCATGCCCGTCGACACCTTCACGTCGCCGACTACACGTGCCTATTCACTCAATCAAGCACCTACCAACCTTGGAGAGATTGGCAGCCAGCCGGACGCGGCTGCGCGGGTCTATCTAGTAATTACGAGCGCCGCCATGGCAGCTCGGTTGGTACTATCTATGAGGCCTAGGGCATATGTTTCATGCATATGTCGATATCATGTCCCTATATCAGAGCCAACGGTTGGCTCGTTCGGCTTCCTTTACGCGAATCGGCAGAGTGGCAGCACGTGATTGGATAGACGGCGCGGAACAGGCTCTAATAAAAGATTCCGGTGCGGCTGCCGTCTAATGAAGATGTCCGCGCCCGCGAACGCTACGTTGGTGATGACGGATTCTACCCGCGAATATCGTGTGGCACGTTAAATAAGCTATGTTGGTTGCGGGAGCCTGCCGCAGCTCTGTGCCACGCCGTACCGTATCTCGTGATTACATTCAATGTCCTCGTCCGTCTGAAGAAGGGTCCCGACATGGTGTATTGGTACGGATGTTGGTAACACGGTACGCGGCGCCGGTTGGCCGGGTTCCACAGCCGTTGGCTTGCATTGTCCACGGCGGAGGCTCATTACCGGTAGAGGAAGATGTCAAGAACACGGCAACTCGTCAAGAACACGGCAACTCGGATTATATGTCATGATCATCCGTAAAATGCCGCGATTCATGCAAACCACAATTGATCGGCATACAGCAGCGAGGACACATTCCGACTTCACACCAATACGCCGGTGCCCCATCTGCTCTCTGCCCTGGTGTCGCACCGAAGGGCAGCTGCATGGGCAGTCAAACTCGCCATCGGAGAACACGAGGCATGGTCGGTTTGCCGACAATGTAGAAAGCGACTCGTACTCGTAAGCACGAAATAATCTGTAGCATACCGCTACCCATTTCACCACTAGAAATCGAAGTAGACAGAGCCCCGAGGGAAACAAGGGAAAGTGTGGCCGCTAAGTCATAGCTGAGCACTACTCCGACACTACCGTAGATTCTACCGTAGGACCGGCATCCCCAGGGAGGCGGGAGCCTCGCCTAGCTCATGTAACCTTTTCTTCTTCTGTAGGGCTGCGGCAACATGTACCGGTGGACGATGGACGCCGCCAAGCAGCGACAACTGCCGTCGTGTGTCAAGTTTCACTGCTGAGATGAAAACAACCCGTGCTTTTTCTGGCCCGGGCAACGGTGAAATACCGGTAGCCCTCCCTACGAGCCTGCCTACTTACGTAGTATTGCTGTTTTCTTTTCTGTCGGTAGTTCTCCAGATTCAATTCAGCAAATGTGCCGACGCGGTAATGATAGGCCGCGCGCGCGACGGGCAAGCAAGCAAGCAACATCGCTGCGTGCTTACTAGTAGCATTATGTCTGTGCCACGATTCCTCGTCGTGGATCTCAGCCAAGGTGCTGAAGGTGGGCTTGCCGCCTCCGCTTGCCACGACAGCAAAAGAAACAGAAAAAACCGTCGCGCTCAGACCTCAGAGCTGCCAGACGGAAAGTCCGCGCTCGCTAAGCAGGGGACCCTGTCTGCTCTCCCCTACCTATCCCCTGCCGCGCGCACAGATCCAGATCGGTGAAGAGACTCGACCTGACAACTTTGATCGTCACGTCAACCCGAAACCTCGGGCCTCCCCGCCAACCCCCAATCAAAAACTCCTAGTCCCGGAGCCCGGCCGGGGACCCCGAGGCAGATATATAGAAAATCGCTGCCCAACAACTCTGAACTCTCCTTGTCTGGCCACCCAGCCCGAACATCGTAGATCAAACCAGAACGGTCGTCGCACGAATAAAACATCCTTTTCCCCTCCGAGTAGGTGTCGCGAAGCAAGATAAGGAGTGAGTTATGGCGCGAAACGGCTGCATCGAAGACCACCTCAAAGCGCGACACGCGTGACCACCGAGTGCCATGCGCTCAAGGCTGTATCGTCACCGGTAGATTATCTATGATACGATAGTGCGGGAAGTTGTCGAACCAGATAGAACAATATTGGCTGATTTGCTGCCCCTCCCCCCCCCCAAGCTGGGGAAAAAGGGGAAAGCAGCTTCAAGTCAACTCCTACCGTATTTACCCGCACACGTGACTCCCATTCGGACGACCCAACCGGGCTCGACTTCCAGCTTTTCCGTTTCCGCCGCCATCCGGGCCGCATGCGTGTGCAGTGCAGAGCAGATTCAGCCGCATTGCGGCGTCTCGAACAGTTTCTCGAGCTCCGTCAGCGACACGCCGATCAGCCGCGACAGCCGCTTCTTGAGCTCGTCCACCGAGATCTCGGGCCGGTCCGGGCTCAGCAAGCCACCACCCCCGGACTTGTTGTTGTTGTGTGCCAGACGCACCCTCGGTATATCGTCGTCGTCCTCTTCTTCTTCTTCTTCGCCGCACCTGTCATCGCTGCTCCCTTCGTCCACTTCCTCTTCCTCCACCACCACCACCTCGTCTTTGCCTGCGGCCATGGTACCGGTAGTAGTAGTACCATTAGTAGCAGGAGACGTTACCGGCGGCTGCTGGGTGATCGTGCCGCCTTTCTGACCGAGCTCCTTCCTCGCCGACTTGGTCGGTGTCCTCGGCTTCGCCCTCTTTGTGCCGGCGTGGCGCCGCGTCGGGCTGGCCGGGCTCCCGCTCCCGTTCTTCTTCTTCTCGGCGGCCACCACGGGCTGTGGGATCTTGGTCGGCGGCGTCGAGAGCAGGAATCTGCGGGGGCTGCTGCTCTGGCTCTGGCTTTGGCTCTGGCCCTTCGGTTGCTCCTCCACCGCCGCCGCAGCCGCCGCTGCGTGGTGCGGGCGCCGTGGCACCGGTTCCCGCACCACGTCGTCGGTCGCCGTGGGCTGGTCGATGTCCGGACACACGCACTTCAACCCGCTCTGGCGTCAGTTACTACTCAATCTGGAAGATAGTACAAGGGACTCTCAGGATCATATAGATCGGGGACAAAGATCGTATGTGAGCAATAAACTTGGGGCGAACGAAAACAAGGAGATGGGCCGCCCAGGGCGGAGCGTAATGAGTCCCAGAAAGCTACATACGCCATCGTACTGCGGGATGCGAAAGCGCGCCCCCGGTCGCCGGTCCCACGCGTAGCCGTCGCCGGCACGATGGAAGTCCGGCAGCGCCGCGACGGCATGAGCATCACGCGCACGCCGGCCGTCGCCGCGTGTCGAGTCAAGCTCGGGGTCGGGATCGGGGTCCGCGAGGTGTCGCTGCAGGCCGACGCTCCGCAGGGCCTCGCCCTCGACGAGTGCCAGCGGCTGGACCAGTAGCCGCTCGGCGTCGTCCGCGCTGTGCGACGACCAGGCATCTCTACTGAAGAGACGCGCAATGCTGCGAGAAGAGCCGGTCAGGATTCGTTCCTCGAACTCTCCCTTCCTCCCGCGCACAGGACAGCAGACAGGGATGTTGGCAGCAGCAGCGCGGAGGGGAGGGAGAGGGGAGGGCAGGGATACGGCGGGAGACGAAGACTCACTAGTCCACGGGGATCGAGTAGTGGGCGCGGTGCTTCGGCCGCATGCGGTGGTGGTCCCAGTCCAGGGCCTGCCTCCAGGCGAGGCCGTCGGCGAGGGAGAAGGACTCCTCGCGGAGGCGGGCCGGGCCCCGGACGGACACGGGGATCCAGCCCCCGAAGGCGTGGGCGACGAAGCTGTCGCCGAGCTCCATCTCCAGGTCGGATCCGTAGAAGGGCTCCCGCAGGGCCCGGGTCAGGTGCCGCCGGTCTCTCCAGTAGGCGGCGTGGCCGAGTCTGACCAAGCCCTGGCCGTCAGCGGCGGGGGAAACAAACAGCCCGTGGGGTGGGGAGCATGGAAGTAAGTACTCACTCGTGCAGTATCGTGACGGCGGCCATGAAGGCGGTCAGGAGGTACTCTTCGGTGCCGGCTCCCCCCTGATGCCGCAGCTCGCCTAATCGCCTGGGGTATTCCTCCGCCACCAGAATAGTCATCTTTCGAGGGCTGTCTCTTGGACCTTCGCGATCTGACCTCTCGATTGTTTCGTATCTGTCCAGCTCTTCCAGCGGCAGCTGGCCTCTGGGATGCCGGCACGTATATCCGACCCAGCCCTTTTCTTGGAACATCTTCCCATCGAGCTCCCACCTGATCGACTCCGCGAGCTCACCCTTCAGGAGACTCCGGGTGACATCCAGCCATTGCCTCCGGAGCTCGGGAGTGGCCCACGGCGCGCGATGGTGTCGCACGATGATTTCTGGTGCTGCTCTGCGCCCCTCTTCCTCGCTGGACTTTTGGGATCCGCCCTTCTGGGCCCTCCCGGGATAGAGCTCATCGAAGACGTCGTCGACCACGAAGTCGGAGAGCCACAGCAGGCCGGACGACTCGAGCAGCCTGCTAGCGAGCAGGAGCGGCTGTTCCAGCTCTCCGCGTAGGTCGGGGTCTGTCTGGGCCCAAGTCGCGAACACGGGGTGGACTTCGCCCTGAAGATTGGGCTTTTTGTCGCATCCCGTGCCTTTCTCGTTTGGTCAGCTTGCTGGTACTGCAGACGGCCGCGGGAGAGCCGTACCTATTGCGCCACATCGCACCAGCTCGTCCCGGTCCCAGAATATGGCCTTCGAGCCGGGTTGGTTCGATCTGCGGTCGAGGGGACTTCTGGCAGCGGGCGGCGCCATCTTCACGAAAGGATGGCTTCGGCTCGGTCATCCATTACGATGGACACTGGAGCGCTTTAGTAGGTACTTACTTCGGCGGCTCCTCTGTGGGATATTGAAAATGTCCCTTAGTAACGGTCCCTTGTGCCGAGCGGCTAAGAGTGCTCACATTCCTTTCAAGCACGCCTATCCAGAGAAGGGCTGTCAGGCTCAGGAATGAGACACGCTGTGGCTCATCTAGATATATTCTATCAAGAAGCCCATCCCTTCGGCTAATGCGGTAACGTCTCTTTTGCAACATTCTGAACACAAATTAGGGCGGGAGATGGCAAGAAATGTGCGCGAACTATGGGAAATTGTTGGCATAGTCCCTGGGTCTTGCTGGGCCCCCTTCCTCCCTATTAGTTGCGTGGCCTCTTTCGATGATGCCAACGCCGCCGTCCTCGAGTCTCAGCTCTCATACTCCATCTGGCCGAGGCCGATGACCTTCCAGAACTCCTCGACGATGCGCTCCTGCCCACTCGGCGCGCCGCGCACGGCGAGGTACTTGCGGTCCTCGAGCTGGGGCGACCAGACGCCCGGATTGCCGCCGACCATGCGTCCGCCGGCCTCGGCCAGGATGCACCAGCCGGCGCACTGCAACTGGAGTCAGTATTTTACTCGATAGAGAATTGGTTTTGCTTATAGATCAGATGTCGGAAGCAGGGAGCAAGTCTCGGGAGCAGACAAGATCCCCAAAAGAGGCAAGAAAACGACCCCGGGATAAAGCTTACGACATCCCAGGCCCAGCAGCCGCCCTCCCAGTAGGCGTCGAGCTGGCCGGCGGCGACGGCGCACAGGTTGAGGGCGGCGCTGCCCAGGCTGCGCAGGCCGTGCGCCATGGCGCCGCCGCCCTCGCGGCTGGCGCACAGCTTCTTGAACACGGCCGTCTTGAGCTCGTAGTTGCCGCCCGCGCGGTCGTTGCCCACCTCGACCGCCACCAGCGCCGTGTCGAGGCCGGCGAGCGGGCGCGGGCTCCGGGCCAGCGGCAGTCTCGAGCGGCGGCCCCCCTGCTGCTCCTCCCCCCCTCCTCGGGATGCGGCGGCGCCCCGCGTCATGTACGCGCCGCGGCCGCGGATCGCCGTGTACAGCGTGTCCAGCCAGGGGTTGAAGACGACGCCGACGGCGGGCTCGCGGCCGACGGCGAGGCCGAGCGAGATGCAGGCGGACGGGAAGCCGTGCACGAAGTTGGTGGTCCCGTCGATGGGATCCACGACGAAGGTCGGCGCGTCCGTCAGCCGCGTGCCGGGCGCGTACGACTCCTCGCCCACGAAGGCGAAGGCCGGGTAGGCCGCCGACAGCCGGCCCGAGACGAGCGCCTCGACCGCCTTGTCCGTCTCGGTCACGATGTCCGCAGCTGTTCCTCCCCGCCCCCTCGTCTTGGTCAGCTACCGGTACTAGGTAGCCGGCTGGCTGGCTGGCTCTGCGGCGTGGTGCCGTGCTTGGGCTGTGTGTGGGTGGGTTGGGGATTGGGGGTCAGTTGGCATGGTGGGTGCGTGCCCGGCCATGAGTTATTAGGTATTACGCACAGTTGAGCTTCGTGCCCGTGTCTATGTCGGCGGGGTTGGCGTCGAGCATCATGCGGCCAGCCTCGTAGGCCACCTCCACGAGAGTATCATGTATCTCCTGAAGATTGAGATCTTCCATGATGGCGGATCGATTTCAGTCTGCGGATTTCAAACACTAGACAGCCGACTTAACTGGGTGAGAGCTCATACCTGTAGTAGACTTGATACTGTGGTGAGGAGAGAGAGCGCGGTTTTAATGAGCCCATACTCCGTATATCCGTGTAATTCTATCTATCGGGGCTATGCCCCTATTGATTTGGAAAAGGGGCAGCGTCGCTGTATCACCAACAACTCGATTTCTGCCAGTCCATGGTCACGATGACCGGCTTTAAATCGGATAGTGAAGGATCTCTGAATGGAATCCGCGTCATCAAGGAATTCATCTTGGTGCAGCTCCCAGTGCACCATTTACCATGGACCCTCGGAAGAAGGGACTCCGCCAACCAGCTACAAAATTGCTTGCGAAGTCGAAAGCCTTGGCTGAAAAGGTATAGAGGTATAAGTCTAGTTGTTCTACGAAGCATCTCAACCCTCTACGAAAGCTTCGCTCTTAGCTTTCTGCATGCTCTCATCCGCCGATCCATCTATATTGGTAGAGGGCCGGTTGGCAATCAAGCGCTTTGATACGTCAGCGTCTCCTGGTCCTGTCTACAGAACGAAGGGAACTACTCACCACCAGATTCCGCAGTAATACCGCATTGGTGACCTTTCCCACTGAAGGTACGTATATCGACGCTTTCTCCTTCACTGCGGGACCGTCAAAGTTCCGATCGGATGAGAAGTTGATGCACACGGCACCCTCGCGGATGAGCTCGGTGGGGACCTTGAACTTCTCGGAAGGAACGCCGCTGATGACTACGTCGCTGATGGGTATGCATTGCTCTAGACCCCAGCCCTCTTTCTCCTGGACCTGGTGGCGGTGCTGGCGAATACCTCGTCCCCGAGTAAATACTTGCACTCCTGTCAAGTCGACCGAGTAGACTGTTGCTCCGTCATTCGCCAATAAAGCAGCGAGCGGTCGGCCGTTAACCTCAGAGCGGTTGATCACGGTGATGGTCCTTCCATACAGCCGGTTTCCAGAAGGGAGTATGGGGTTGTAGATTTGCAGATACTCAAGAATCTTGACCACGGCCAGTGGCGTGCAAGGGAGGATGGATTTCTTCAAGTTGTGCGGCGGGTCAATATAGCGTACGTTGTGGTACATATTGAAGATGTGCTTGTGGCAAAGACCCTCGACGTCTTTCGATAGTGAAACGGTTTCCTGAAGATATTTGTCGTGGGCCGAGTTGTCGGGGAAGATGGGATAGTAGACAATGATGCCGTCAACTTTATTCTCTTCGTTGGCGGCCATAATCGCCTCTTCGAGTTCATCTTTGTCGACCTGGCGAAGGTCGAAGTCGAACCCGCTGATGGTTGATGAGCTTCCGTCCCTTGAGGCAAAACGACCAATCCGTATGAATGCGAGCTCCTTACCTATCTTCGCAAGTCTTCTTGGACCATTCGGCATACTTGACGGCAGCAGGGTCACCATTGGCCAAAAAGGCCACCAGAGTTGGCTTGCCCTCGCAATTTTTCTGAACTGTTTTCAAGGTGGCGGTAACCTCTGACAGCAGACCCTTGGCGATGGTATTGGCCAAAATGACCTTGCAGGTCTGGGGAACATTCTGCGAAGCCATATTCCTCCGGGCAGCAGGCTACATAGACTTGATCAGCTAGGTACCGATGAACAGAGACCGCTCATGAGTGATTGTCTAGTCGAACCAGCAAGAGCTTACCCAGCTCTCACAAGCGTTGGTGTGTTTGCGGTGCCGGAAATGAGTGAAAAATAATAGAGCCAAAAGGTCAAGTGAAGAATAGCCCAGTCTCAAGCAGAGTGCAAGATGAGAAGACGCTCATGACTGAGGATGAATATCTCTACAACCACAACGCTATTGCCTTCTGAACACTGCCGAAAGCACAGGAGCTTGGACGATCAAGTCTATCGAGATGACAGCTGCGTACCTGCTCCACTGTATGCACCCCACGATGCTGCAAATTTGAGGGTTGAAAAGCGCCGGAGGACAGGGACGGGCCTCTGAGGGGAGAATCGATACGGGAACCTAACCTCCGCAGCCGAGAAAAGGAGGACAAATTGCGGGATGGCAACGGAAGGCAAGTACGAAAGGAAGAGAGCAACGGAGAGCGAATTACGAGCGAGCTACACGAGTTCATCCCCATATTGGAACAGGCCACGACGGGACTGTAAATCGGCTACTGCATGCGATTTTTTTTTGGTCCCTCTCCTTGTATGTTACCTCTGTTGCAAACGCGTTACGTACGGCTATAGCCCCTCCTTGTGCCCCTCTTACCTCTTATAGACTAGCTTAGACAGGAATTGCAGCCAGAGATTTCGTGGAGCTAGATACTTTGTCCAGTCATATTGCATCGTATACCGCGATGTGGAGAACCCCGCCATATCACCGTCGTGGCTTAGGTAATGTCTTGACATCCTTGCGAGAGATAATGTACTACACTGAGTATTTCTCTCGGAGCAGTTGCATCTATTCAAGTGGAACATCACTGCTAACTCATGGGTAAACACCGCTCATACGTGTAAGCATTGATGAAGCAGTTAGCTTTGGAGGCTGAGAGGTGCTTTACCCGGACAGAACTCTACCCCTTGTATATTTCACTTTCCGTTGCTATTCTGCAGGCCGTGCTCACCTCTACACATCTGGCCCCGCCAGTTTAGAGGTAAAGGCCCAAGGGGCACTGAGACAATGGCGAATTCCACCTTCAACGAGCTCGCTCTTCGATATGTCCTCGCTGAAAAAGACCAAGAACGTGATATTGCCGAGAAGGCTGCTACGAGTGAGCTTCCATGCAAAATCGAGTCAACATCAGAAGTGCTAACCTCATATCTGTTTCTAGTTATTACAGAGTCGCCCAATAATCGTGCCGTCATTGGCCAGTGGGTAGCCTCTATCAACCGTTGGATACATCCCGACGACGAAGATGGTGATGACTTCATCGCACGGGCCAAGGCTTTGGATTTCCTTGCCCATACCCTTGAAGTTCTTAACAGGAACGGTCACGCCTTGAAAGCCGACCAGGTCAAACTCCTGGTTACATTCTTCGCGAGCCTCTTTTCCAGCGATCACAGAGCTGGTGTTGCCGCCTCTGCGAGAGCTCTCACCCACCTCTCAGGTATGAAAGCCTTCCAGCCTTCACTCGGGAACGACATTGTGGAGAGCATCTGCAAGCTCGGCGATGGGTTCAAGCAGCAGACCCCAGCGACACGTCTCGAGCTTTACGAGCTCCTTCTGCGACTTTTTCGGGACCCGACAATTGCCAACGACTTGGAGTATCGCCACGGCAATACGTGCGGCTTCATGACTGATCTATTGGGTCTTTGCCGCAACGAGAGAGACCCCCTGAATCTACTCAAGTGGTTTGAAATCTTGAGGACATTCTTACAAACCTTCTCACCGTCGGAAGAAGTCACATCAGAGGTCTTCAAGACCTTTTCGGCTTATTTCCCCATATCACTGCGGGCTTCTGCAACCCCATCCGGCGTCACCGCCGATAAACTGAAAATTGCTGTTCGCTCTTGCTTCGCAGCTCACCACCGCCTCGCTGGCCTTGCCATCCCTTATCTGCTCAACAAATTAGATCAAGGGGATGCAGTAACCGTTGCCGTCAAGGTCGACATCCTCCAGACCATTGATGCATCCCTTGCACAATACCAGCATCCTCAGAAGAGTGTCGTCCCATTTGTCGACCAGATATGGGGGTCGTTGAAGTATGAGGTTCGCAACGGTGAAATCGCCGACACCATCAAGGCGACTTTGAAGGTCATCACCACTCTTACGAAGCGGCTTGATGTCGACGAATTGCGATCCTTTGTGGGAAATGCCTGGCGGGACCTAGGCGAGGACTTGTCCAACCCGACTTATACGGCACAAGCTGGTCGCTTGCTTGTAGCAATTGCCGGTGCGACTATCGACTCATTCGCTATCGTCACACCCCAGGCGATTTCGCATATCAAAACAACTCTGAAGCATACCAACTCAGCGCAACATAAACAACACCTTGCCGAGTTGTTGACCTCGATTTTGCTACTACGCGCTCACCTCGTCGACGAGTTAGAAGCGCCCCTTCTCCCCGACAACGGTGGCCAGCAATTCCTGAAAGATGACCTTTTCAGCGATACTCTATTCAATGACGTGTATAAGCCGTTATGGCAAGAGTGCTCAGCTAGCTCATCGCCGGCAGAGAACGTCGGCATTGTGAAAGCGGTCATGGCGGGCGTCGCTGCTCTCATGGGTCAGAAGTCCAGCTGCGATCAACCTCCGCAACGACTATGCTCCGATGCCATGTGCGAAATGAGCCTCAGATGGATGGCAGATCCAGCACTCGTCTGCCCTCTTGAGGATAGAGCGTTCCTCTCTTTCTCCACTGATCATGCGGCAACCCCAGATCTTCAAAGTTCTGCCGCCATGGCCTTGAAGAATGCAGTTCCCCGATACCCCCCAGCATTTCGACACCTGCTGCTACAATTTTTGGCGTCTGTTAAGACGGCGTATCAGTCACCAAGCTCGTCGAATGATCTTGCATCACAAATCACAGTTGCAACCGCCACTTTGTGCGAGATAAGCAGCTCACAAGTCGGCGAATCCAATCTGTCCCTCTCTAATCATGTGTCCCTCCTCAACACCTTACAAGAAGGGCTGCTCTGGATGCTGTCTCAGCAAGCACATCCGAGGTTCTGGACCGCATTTGTGTGTTCGCTCCGCCTTGCTGTTGGTCAGGTGCTCGCCCCATTGTCGAGCCGAGGGGCCGATGGCCTCCTTACAGCAGAGCTTTACGCCAAGATTCTACAAGAAATTGAAGGCGTAGGTCCAGCAGGAAACGACCACGGATCAAACCTCGAGATGATAAGCAACGCCTTCGAAGGGATGGGGCTCCAAGACGTAGACATCGCTCGTCGACGGATTGCTTATTGCCTTTGGGTCGTGGGCCAACTTTACCGTCGCTTTACAACCGTCAAGGGTTCTGAGGATTCTAGTCAAAGGGAGCATTCCTTCTCTGTAGGGCTTCAGCAAGAGCTCATGGCAGGAACTGATGAGGACATGGCTACTTCTCAGCAAGATATATGCCTTCACCAGCTAGGTATGTTGGCTACAGAGGTTGTGCGCTTCCTCCACGAGGACGAACAATCAGCTCTCCAACTCGATCGAGAGGCTTTCTATTTGTTTCACGGAAATATTATCAACGGGACAACCCCTAGCCTCAGTGCTTCCGATTCGTATCGTACAGCGCCATTGTCAATGGGCGTTCTTCAGGGACTCTGGCCCGGTGCTATAAGCGTTCAGGCAAGTCTTCAAGCACTCCCGAGGTTTTGAGGTCCCGCTAATTCGTAATTGCAGTATCACATTCGGGCACTGGATCAATTGTGCACCGTGCTGACTTCAACCGCTTTACCCTCGTCGGACTTGACGAGGGCCGCCCTGGACACTATGTTCGTGATTCTGTCCAACAAGCTTTCTGTGAAGGGTCACGCCGATCTTGCCGATGCGAGACGACGATTTCAGCAATTCTTGGGAGAAAGATTCTCGGAAGTTGTCAACACAGCTTCGGAGCCCGGTCTGGATGCGTCTACCGCGTTAAGGATCTTCCGCAGCATCCTGCATTATCTGGCGGGCGACGTCGCGCGTTTTGAGGCGCCCCCCAACGAAAATGTACTACTTCATCGGATCTTTTCAGAAGCACCTTTGGGCAGTACGTTTGGCCGCCAAGTGGCCCAGAGCTTCGAAGTGCTCGCCAGCCCCAAGGAGTGCCTGGATGCCAAGAACCACGCTCGTCTGAAGAAGCTCAGCGGCGGATGGCTCTACTCTCGGTACGTCTCGCCGTACCTGCCGGCCTGCCTGCCCAAGGACGGGTCGGGCGAGAGCAGCCAGGCCGTCAACCGTGCCGTGGCGACGTTCGCCATCCTCAAGCACCTCCAGTACGACCAGTACTCGAGCGACGTCGGGGCCATCGCGCGCGTCGGCGTCCGCTCCCTCTCGACCTTCGGCGTCGACGTCGCGGTGGGGGGGCCCGAGATGGAGTCGTGCCTGAGCGTGCTGCTCCGCATCCTCGAGCACGAGCCGGCCGAGCTGCGCGACCACCTGGCCGGCATCACCAACGGCATGCTCGCCGTCTACCAGCAGGCGAGCCGCAGCAGCAGCAGCAGCAGCAGGAGCAGCCGGGAGGCAGCGGTCCGGTGCCGCAAGCTCGCGCTCGAGTTCTTCCGCCGGCTGCCCGAGGCGTACGAGGCCCGCTACCTGCTCCCGCACCGGCCGCTGCTGCTGCGGCCGCTGTCCGCCGCCTGCGGCGACTCGGTGCGCGAGACCCGGCGGATCGCCCTCAGGGCCAGACAGGCCTGGGAGGACGTGAACTGAGGAGGTCTCGCAGAAATTGCACGAGCACATGAGGGCTTTAGGATAGGTAGTCACCGGATGTAGCCATTTCTGTAGTTCTCTCCAAGTCCCGATTTCGGGAGGTAGACCATTACTGCATTTACGAGCTTCCCGGCGCCATCGTACCCTGATTGGCCCCCCTATTGTAACTCAGGCCTCAGGAAAGTTTCTTGACGCATCTGGGATCAGCGCCAATGGCTGCCATAACAGCCAGCGATCTGTCACGGGAAGCAGGTATTCTACCGAGTCAGAAGTCTTCATTTGAATGCCATGTCAGTGTCGCCCGTCTCGAGAAGGATGAACCCTTCCATACAGCAGTTTGGTTTCGATTCTGTTCTCTTACAGTGCACATAGTCACAGATTCATGGCTTAGCACCCCACCCCCGTTTCCACCCGCTATACACTATCCCCCATTCCCCTCCTCATCCCCACGGACCACCGCGGGCACGCCGGGGGGCATCATCACGCCTTTCTCCGCTTCCCCTTCTTGCTCGCCACGCCGGCGCCCGTCGCGGTGGCGATGGCGGGCGTCGCGCCCGGGTCGTTCCCGGCCGACCCGGCCAGCAGCGCGTCGAGGAGCTCGGGGTCGGCGTCGGCGAAGTCGCTTGGGGATGTCGTGGACGTCGTCTCGGCCTCGGCGAGCTCGGCGGCGCGCTTGGGGTCGGCTTGGGCGACGGCGGGGACGGCGGCCACGAGCATGGCCTGGAAGGGGCGCGCGACGAAGTGGCCCTGCGCGTCAAACCATTCGGTGAAGGGGCGCGCGAGCTCGATGGGCTGCGGGGGTGGGGAGGAGGAAGAAGTGCCCTTGGGGGGCGGCGTCACGGTGATCTGGGCGTGGTAGACGGGCACGTTCTTCTTCGTGGACGTCGCGATCGAGATCTGTGCAAGATCGATCAGCCTGGCGCTCGCTCGCTCGCTCGGTCACCCACGAAGGGGCAAGCAAGAAAACCAAGGGCAGGGGCGCGGCGAACCTTGGTGCCGTCGGGCGCGGTGCCCTGGTAGACGGTGCCCCGCTCGACGAGGCCGATCCAGTAGGTCAGGGCGCCGTTGAGCAGGGAGTAGAGGGCGACGGCGGCGGCGGTGTAGAGCTTGGTGCGCTCGAAGCCGAGCCGGTAGTCCCACAGGAAGCAGGCGGCGGCGACGGCGAAGGCGCCGTAGCCCAGCGCCAGCCGCGTGTCCGCCAGCCGGTGGTCCTGCCGGAAGCCCAGCGAGTTCAGGTAGTTGGGGATCGCATCGTCGGACGTGTTCTTGAGGTCTAGGGAGCCGCCGCCGGGGGAAAGTAGTGGACTGGTCAGCTAAGTAGCTCCTGGGAAAAGGGCATGTATGGGTGCGTGTAAGTCGGGGTGGGTTGGACGGCGGTCTACTTTACCTGCGAGGTTGTGAACAGCGATACGTTCTTGGGACGCCATGGTAGAGGAGTGTACGTCGTTGGCGGTCCCTTCGTAGTTCAACTCATCAGCTCAGGACCTTGTGAGTTCTGTACAAGTTTACCGTGATCCGCGCTTCTTCACCAGGTAACATAGTACCTTAGGTATCGATAGCAGCTGGTAGCTAAACGTGGCTCTATCCCATCCCGCTGGCTCAGCTGGTCCATCCCCGTTCGCGAAGTGTGGGGCATTTTAAAGTTAGGTAAGCCCCTGACCCGAACCAACCCAAGACAGACGAGCTGCAGCTGGAGCCAGGGACTAAGATATCAGCCTCAACTTTGGTTGTCTACAACCTTCAGTCCACCAAACCGGGTCAATATCGCTACCAGGCATTCCCAGAGTCGAGATCGCCCACCGACTTGTCTCTTACCTGCCAACGTCGCAACTCTTGCTGTCTTGTCAACCATGGGGCAATTACCGGTGCAGACGATCCATAGGGATCCCCAGCTCTTGTCAGTTGTGCCCGCACCCAGCGTCAAGCCATGGCTGGTGGACTGACTTCTTCCAAGTTACTGGATCCTGTTTCCCATCACGGTAGTCATGGTAGGCAATCTTGCCCGCCCCAGCCTCCAATGCAGATGCGCTTACACGGCGGACGTGTAGGTCCTGACCGGCATCCTGCGACACTATGCCACCGTCCTCATGGCGACCGCGCCTAAGAAGCTCGACGAGAAGACCATGAAGGAGCAGCGGTCCATGATGCACGGCGTCGCCACCCGCAACAATTTCCACGTCCTCTCGGGCCCCTCGTTCCGCGCGCGCAAGGACTACCTCCTCAACGCCTACGAGACGGGCGCCTTCCTCAAGAACCCCGGCCAGGCCGGCCAGCCGCCGCCGAACCCCATGACCGACCCCGGCGCCATGGACGGCATGATGGGCATGATGAAGAACAACATGGCCATGATGATTCCGAACACCCTCATAATGAGCTGGATCAACGCCTTCTTCAGCGGCTTCGTCATCATCAAGCTGCCCTTCCCGCTTACCATCAAGTTCAAGAGCATGTTGCAGGCCGGCGTGGCTACAAGGGAGATGGACCCTCGGTGGATGTCGAGTATCAGCTGGTATTTCTTGTGTATCTTTGGACTGCAGTCCGTATTCAACTTTCTGCTTGGCAGCGACAATGGTGAGTCTCCGCATTCCGCCTTTCTCCAGCCAACAGAACTGACCAGGCCGCAGCCGCTAGCCAGATGGCCCAGCAGATGGGCGCTATGGGCCCTCAAGCCGCGCCTCAGATGTTCGGTCCGGGTAATGACCCCGACAAGCAGTTCAAGACTGAGGCCGAAAATCTCGCGGTTGTGGAGCACTACTCGGTCTTGGAAGGTGTGGAGGATAGATTGCTCGAGGGTATCAAGTCTAAATAGGGCAAAATCGTAGCGCCATCCTCCTTTCCAGCGGCCGAACCATAGTCCTCCCAACGCCAAGCCGCATTTAGGAAATCAATCATGGTGAGCAGCATTGACACTCGGTCACCTCTAGTCCCACCAGAGGCATACGCCCAGCCCCTCTTTCATCATGGTGCCCTTGATGCTATAGGGCGCCTGCTTCTTGGCCTTGTCGAGGGCCTCTTGCTCTGCGCTTTTGGGGACTTGGTCATTCCATGCCTCGTCAACAACCTGGAAACGGACAACCTCGTTCTTGTCATAGTGCATTCTGTCTTCGTCGACCACCCAGACCCATGATTGTTCGTTATGGTCGCTGGCATAAATTAGCACTAGCACATGGTGATGGCCACAGAGAGCCATCTTCAACACTCACAATTCTGTGCTCTCTGGCAACTCTTTGTACTCGACGAATATCTCTTCGAAGAATTCGGTACGGACTGGTCGTGGTTGTTAGCTTCAAGCCAAGTCTTTCAAGCTGGATGAGAAGATATCGTACTGTGTAGACCTTCTGGCGTGGCACTGCTGATTCTGCCAAAGAGAGTCTCGCCCTTGAAGGGCCTGAATACAATCATGCGGAATTCCACTATATATGCCCCTGGTGAGCACCTGCCAAGAATGGGACACACGATGGCTGCTGGTGTTGGGGACTTTACCATTGACATTGACAAGGCCGGTGCCGTGGCCGATGAGCCCTTCGGATGCCCACAAGACATCGTACAGGCAGACGCACAAGCCGATTTTCTGGATCACTCTGTTCGAGTACTTGGCGTTGATATTGTTCTCAATCGCTATCTGGCTCTTCTGCTCAAACTGCGAGGGAGGAATCTGCACCAGATCCGCGATTTTTGTCTGTCTCGGCCGTTAGCAGTGCTGCATGGTCATCTGGCTCGTGGAAGCGACCGACCAAGATAAACATATCTGCGGTTCTCTGTAGCAGTCAAAGAGCCACCTCCCGGTCTCCGTACCCAAGACAGACTAAGGTCAGGCATATATTGAAATGTGAGGTGCAACTGTGTAAGTCACTTTGAAGTAATTCGTAGTAGCTTCCGCCCCACCAGCCAACAGGGAGGCAAGGAATCCCGTTTTAGAGCAAAGTTTCCAATTACATACTCTGTAGTATGCAGCTAAACGTACCCATTCCCTGGCCAATATTTCAGCTTCAAGCCAGGGACAGCTTTTTGTCGCCAATTCTAAATAACTTCCTCAGGCACTGACTGCCAGCTACACTGACAACGGTATCGTTTGCCCGCTATCTCTAGTTCCGCTTGGAAATATTCTCGTGCTCGACTTCCACGAACCTATCCGATACTTCAGGTCGACCCTGCCTACCGCCGACGCTGCACCATTTCCGCGTTTACGACAGCTCCCCAGGCCTTTCGTTGCCAGCGCGATGCGGTGTGGGCAAGACTCTCCTCACTAGACCAAGGAACCTCAGGTATAGCGACTGCCTCAAAGCCGCAGAGCACCCAGTGGTTGCGCAGATACCGCAATTCGCCTTTGCCAAGAGGCAATTACACCTGAAACCCATCGAATCGTACGTACTCTCAGTCGCACCTCAAGGTCTCTCCTACCCCTTCGTCTATCGGCGGATCCGCCTTGCCTTTGATCGATGAACAACACCTGATTATTCAATTAGGTCTTTTTGTCTTGGGCTGTATATACCCTCTCGAGTCAGCGCGTTCACTCGGCCACTCGACCTTTTCTGCCCTATAACAATCTCTCGGCATGTCTAACTATCCATACGCGCCTCCGCCACCTGCACCCTCAGCGGCACCGCCCAGTTCGTACCACCCATATCAAAGCCAGGCATATGGTCATGGATCCTCCCGAGGCGGTCCCTCTTCTGCTTCCAGTGGCGGAAGAGCGCGTAGCCACCATCAGAGCGGCCCTGGCCGAAGTGAGTACGGCGCGCCGCCGTACTACCAGCAGCAAGAGTATGCTGCTTCTCCAGCCAGCGCGCCATACACTCCTCCCCAACACCAGCCGTATTGGCAGAGTCCACATACGGGTATGAGCCATCACCAGCAGACGGCCTCTCCTCTCCCTGCTACCAGCTACCAACCGGCCTACCCGCCCCAGGGATACGTGTCGTCGCCAGCTCAGGGATATCAGCCACAGTACCCGAGCCAGCCGTATCGCTCTTACAGTTCTGCATACCAGCCGCAGCCGCACGAGTACCACCCTCCTCAGCAGTACCCTGAACAAGGTCACTCGTACTCACCATATACCAGTCGCGGTAGTCGTGGCGGGCACTCCAGTGACCGGGGCGGTCACAAGACGGATTCTCCGATGGGACCTCCTATGCGCATGGGTTTTGACCAGCGTTCTGATCCATCTGCTCATGGAGGCAGTAGCTATGCGCAGCCCTATTCACCTTCTCCTCACCAGCCGCCTGCCCCCTATCCCCCACACCAGTACGGCTATTCTGCCTCTCAGCCGCCCCCATACTCAGGGTCACATACTTCCCACGGATCCAACAACCGCGGGGGTCAAAGTTATGGGCGGGACGGCTTTTTACATTCCAACCGAGGTGGCCGGACCAGTCAGCCAGACCGGGGTGGGAAGTTCCATCACCGTGATCAGCGTCCCCAGCATGGACATAACAACAACCAGAATAACAAGAGCAATGGCAACGCCAACCACAATTCTCAGAAGTCTGATCATGCTTCCAGCAAGAAGAAGAAGCGCAAGACAAATACACTTGGCCTGACCCCCGGGGACGAAGATTCGGACGACGGCGTCGATGATGAGGAGAAGCGGCTGGAAGAGTTGCTGGGCGTGGATGCTCCCACGTACGTTTCCTATTCTCTCACCGAGTGAACTACACACATTGACATACTCTACCAGTATACCTGACTTGGCAGCTTGGATTGCCGAGAGGAAGGCCAATTATCCCACCAAAGCCCGCGTCCAAGCCAAGCAAGCTGCTGGTGCGAGCATGGCGTCGGCATCCAACGTCGCTGCGCCTCCTTCAATCGACAAGGACGAGGCAGAAGCTGACAGGCTGCGGAAGCGCCTGGCGAAAGTCGAACGCAAGTTAGAGAAGCGTAAGAGGGCTGCCAACGACGAGGGAGATGAGATGCGAGGCAGTGTGTCGGGATCGTCAGACGAGTCTGATGATGAGAAGCCCGAGGTTCAGTCGTCTTCGAAGCCCGCCAACACGTTTCTGCCTCCCCCGCCCGTTTCTCGGGCTGATCCATCGAACCACTGCAAGTACTACTCCACTGGAGGCACTTGTGGTAAAAAGGGCAAGTGCCGTTTCAAGCATGATCCTGCTGTTCGCGAGGCTGCGCTCCAAGAGCGAACCCGGAACGGAGGACGAATGACGCTCAAGCAGCGTCTCCAACTGAATGACAAAGACCATGAGGACATGGAAGTGGTCAAGGCGATTGTCGAAATGCGCTCCAATGGACGTATTCCCGATCCTGACAATCCGCAGCATCGTGCTCATCGCCATGGCAACGAGCAGACGGCGGCCCCCAAAGCCATTTCCACCCTGCCGTCCACTACTGGTGCGGCCAATCTGCCTCCGAACCCTTACTCGTCCTCAAAGAAGACAGACGCACTGAAGCCAGAGGTCCACAGGCCTTATGAAACCTGGTACCTCGGCGGCTTCTCGAACCCGAACAAGGACTTGCAGCCTAGGCAGCTGCCCTAAACAGGCTCTAGCGGCGCGTTTTCACTGTCAATTATACACCTCATATGCCTTGACCCTCCTCATCAATGTGATGAGATCTCTGGTGCCTTGCGATATCTGCAAAGAGTCAAGTTGAAGTGCGTCGTCGAAACAGTACATTCCAAGGTGCCTCAAAATTCCAAGAGGCCTCGTCCACTACAACTTTTGTCGCATCCGTTCAGCCGGTCGAAAATCTACTTATCGCTGCTGGCTCTGCATTTATCGAAAACATCAAACGATCCAGTTACAAATTTCTCCATTCTTAATCTACGCTGGGTCGTATCGCAAAGCTGCGAGCACCATTCCGTACTAGTCAGGACATACGAAGCCACACGTTGAAATGTGCGGTGTTCTGAGAGGATGCACCCAAGTCTTGAGGTCGAAGAATTCGATACAGCGTCCCGCGGTAGCAGAGGCCAGACGAGGACGAAGAACAAGTCTGACCTGGGGCCACCGCCTTAGACTTGACTGGCTATGATGGTTAGGAATAGGGCAACCTTACCCACTGAACTCTGTCTTGGTGAGATTGTTCTCTGTATTTGAAGTTTGCACATGATCACAGGATGGGCGATTCTGGTCTAAAAGAGATCTCTGCTTTCGGATACGTACAGGATAGATTGCATATCACGCACGTGGACAAGTAAGTAGGCAGGTAGCTGACCATGGGCTACTGGGCTGGTTACGGAGTCTGGACTGGGCATAACACTTTTATTTTTCCCATTTGGAGTACTACACGAGGCAGATGCTGGGCTATATGGGAGCCAAAAAGCCAAAGTCACTACCCTAGCTCGTTTTACCAGATACCTTAGGTCGATATCTCGTAGTGCTCAACAGCGTTCCTCTTAAACATTGCTCGAAGTGCTTACTCGTCATTCCCGCGAAGCGGGCGTTTGAAACGAGTGGTCTGGAGCACTTCCAGCCTGCTCTTGGCTCACCGGCAAGGAGATGATCATGCTCTCGTAGGGCGTTCAGACAAACTACACGCCTCTTGGTGCGTCTGGGACCAAACAAATTCGGTGGCAACAGCGGCAGATACAACCAACCCCAACGATATCGGCAACTGCTATGACAGTAAAACAAGTGGCAATCACACTGATGGCAAAGGCGAAGCTGGAAAGGTTCCGTATGAGGTAGGAAGGCAGTGAGTGGTTTAGGGATGGTGTGCATGTTCACAATAGGGTCCCGCCAGCTGGGAAGAAAAGCTCGCCCTCAGAGTGAGGTACCAGACTGAATGGTTCATATGGATCTACGCAGTCTGCCTGATAAATCTATCTACCATGGTCTGTGATGGATCCAAGACAAGAAGACAACCTTTCGGTGGGCCACAGACCAACAAGATCAGGAAAGTGTTCACCACGCAAACATTATGCACGACACGGGACGCCAGACGCCTTTCGATGCTTTTTCTATTGCCGAATCACAGTCTGTCCTCCTATGTGGTCGTTCCTCTCTAAACCAGCAAGACCGCGTTGACACATCCGTCATTCTGTAAAGCATTAGTATATACGTGGGCCGTATGGGACCGTGTCAGTCAATTAAGCTTACCTCGGGGTTATTCGTGACCTGCGCATACCTATGAGGAAGATGACAAGTTAGCGGGCGTTTGTTACAATGGGGCCAAGGTCCTAGAATGGACCAGAACAGTGCTGAAGGCATGTCGAGGATAGTACTGACCTTCCCCAGGCGATCTTGCCTCCCGCCGTTGTCAGGCCTAGCTCGGATACGTTGACCTGGGAGAGCAAAAGGTCAGATCATTTCTCCCTCTGGCAACATGAAGTGATAGACATACCTCTAGGATCGTGCCCTTGGATAAGACTCCTAACTGCGTGAAGAGTGTCTGTTGGGGGTTCTTCTTGACGCTGATGATCTGTGCATCTGTCAGTGGTCTGCGATAGAATCTTCCCTCCGCCATTTGCCACCTACCGGTAACTGAACCGTGACTCCAAGTTCTGGGTGGGTCACATTGGCCTTCTTATACCTGCGGTATCATCAGCTCTGCTCAAACAATGACATTCCGTTGCTGGTGTTGGAGATATCTTACCGCAAGCCCATTGCTATCGACCAGAGAGCATTTAGCATCAAACAATAGGGGAATTACGTTGGACTCGAGTTGAACCTACGTCTGATGAACCTCTCGTACCTGGTGTATCATAAGTCAGCACTCTATGTTATCTGAGCCCCAAAAATGACGTGGGGAAGTAGAAGTCAGGCGTATGGATTTCGAACACTACTCACTTGACAGGTCTGCGTGTGAAGTCGGCTCCAACGACTAGGGTTTATGCAGGTCAGTACTGAAAATGCTCAAAAGGGCGCTGCGCGAGCAAGACGGCTCGAGGCAAGACGCACAGGTGGGCTTCGTAATCATCCTCTTCCAGCCCTTCTTGGCGGTCTTCTTGCCGGTATGGATGACCTTGAATGCTTCCTGAAGTAGCAGTGTCAGCACCAGTAGTAGCGGGCAGCGAGGATCGGGCGCGCGGCGCGCAAGAGAGGAAGCTATTTGGGCAACATACTTCTTCTGAGATGCCCCGGACTGTGGGCAGGGGCACGGCGAAGCGGGCACTCTTTTCCGACCTGCGGTTCTTGATGGCGCTGCTCAGGCTCTTGGCCTGGGTGGGGTTCGTGCGGTCAAGCAGGTAGTTGGGCAGCGGCGTCGAGGGGTCCTTGTCGGAGGCGGACTGGACGTTCTTCTCCTCCCTGTTTCCCCGACTCCTTGTCAGCAGCTGCGGCGCAAGACTCGGGAGCTGCCGCGTCGAAAGCAGGGAAATACGGTGACAGAAAAGAAGGAGACGCACATGGCCTTGATCTGCTTGCGCATCTGGATCTTCTCCTTGTGCCGCTTCTGGGCGAACTGCTTCGCGGCCAGGCCCCTCAGGTTCTGCGCCTTCTCGCTCGTTTTCTGCAGCTCAGGGGTCAGCCGACGAGGGCTACATTCCGGAACGGATATCGTGATGTCGGGTGCGTACGTGGCCCTCTCTCGCCTCGCGCTTGCGCGCGCGCTCTTCGTGATCCAAGCGACGACCATGTTGCTTGGTGAAGCGTTCCATATACTCATTTTGCGGCTGACACAGGTAAGCTTTGGTCCTAGAACATGGCAGGATATGGATTGCGTACCATGATTACGTATCCCTCCCTGGGAAAGGGGCTGTCGCTTCAAAAGATGGCGCGTGGGGAAGACGGTGCTGTTGTCGAAGCTGTTCAGCAATCCAAAGTCGACAATGGTGAATGTTATCGGAGTCGCCCGCCACCTTTTGCTGACTATCGATAACAAAATTTCCTGAGAACCCATGGACCAACAGCTGGGATCGGCTGGGAAGAGCCGAGCTAGAGTGGGTACGCCTCCGAACGACATCTTTCTCTGGACGGGACTTTCAGACCAAACCTGCAACAACGACCGCCTGGCCATCCGCAGCTCTTGACAACCCAACGGCGCTGCGGACTGCACATCCGGGCCACCACACCACAGCGGATCGGTGAGGGTCAGCGCAGCAACAACAACAATACCAACAACAACTCTCCATCCCCTGGCAAGATGAGCCGCTCGCTCCTCCGCTCCGCGCTGGAGCTGCGCACGCCCGTCACCCGCCTGCCGCCGTCCTACCTGCTTCCGCTGCGCGCGCGCCGCCTCATCACCAGCACCACGCAGCACGTCGACCCGGCCGCCGGACCGCCGACCACGAGCAGCAGCACCGCCACCCACGCCCCGACGACGTTGTCGCGCACGGTACCCTCCTCCTCGCCCTCCACGCACCCCCCCTCCCCGCTGTCGACGCGGCCGCCTCCCCCGTCGCGGCAGCACCCTCTCGCCTCCCACGCGCGGCCAACGCCCGCGCCCGGCTCGGCGTCCGCGGCTTCTGCCTCGGTCATGCAGCTGCTGCCGCTTTTGCGGGCGCAGCCGGGGCCGCACTACGCGACGGTGCACGTGCACGGGCGGCCGTACCTGGTGACGGCGGGGGACCGGGTGCGGCTGCCGTTCCGGATGGCGGGCGTGGCGCCGGGGGACGTGCTGCGGCTGACCTGCGCCAGCGCGCTCGGGTCGCGCGACTACACGCTGCGCGGGGCGCCCTGGGTGGACGAGGGCCTGTTCGCCTGCCGCGCCGTCGTCGAGGGCGTCGCGACGGAGCCCATGCGCGTCAAGGTCAAGACCAAGCGCCGCCAGCGCCGCGCCCGCCGCGTCATGAGCAAGCACAAGTACACCCTGCTGCGCGTCTGCGAGCTCGAGGTCCGCGACCCGGCCGACGCCGCGGACGAGGAGGCGCCCGCCGCTGCCGCTGCCGCTGCCGCTGCTCCTTGAGGCAACTGTGTCCGCCCGCGACGACGTCTTGCCGTGTTGCTGGGGGAAGATGCCCCCGGGGGGTGGATGAATGGCATGGAGTTGCTGGAAACGCAGTCCGACACTGACTCGACGGTGTTGTTCCGACTGCTACCTGTCACGGATGGATGAGCGCGTAACTCGTGTCGGGCCGCTGTGCTGAGTGCCGGCGGAGCCGACCGTCCATTCCTGCTACATATAAAAGGGCGTGTCGAATGTTATAGATATGTACAGAAAGGCAATTGTGTCGATTGTAAGAATAACAGGACACGGTATTGCTCCTACAACGTGGAGTATTATCTCTTAACCTACGCCGCATTATATTTCAGCTTTGAATCTCTGGCACACGAACTTGAATACACCGCGAGATTAGGAAGCATGTCATGTCCAAACGAGTGAATGGCGATTCGATTAGAGGTAAGGTGGCATTTCTAGAAGACAAGATTCGCTAATCAAGCTTTCATCATCAAGGCTGTGGATCGCCCGGTCTAAGTAAGTAGGTAGGTAAGGTAGGTGTAGTCAACTGCCCAGGCCGGCCATACAGCCAGCCCGAAAGGGCTCAATCAAACTCCGTCGGCTATGGTGCAGGTGAAAATAGGGGGTATGCCAATAACAAGAACAACAAGAACAACATCATCATCGACAGCCACACCGACGGCGACAGCACAAGTCCAACAACAGGCGCCGGCGGGGGAGTTACATTCTTCTTCAGCGAGTGGATATACATTTAAAGAAAGAAAAAAAAGGGCGGAAGTAGTCGCGGCCTGCGGAACAAGTGCCGCTGGCCAGCCACTACCTCCCCGCGGCCGCAGGAGCAGAAGCAGAAGAACTTGAGGCCGAGGAGGAAGACGCGGCGGTAGCGGCCTTCGGAACGTCCCTCCCCACGGCCTTGGCGACGCTGCCCCAGTAGGCCTGGGGCCAGACGCTGAGGGCCTCGGCGTCGGTGGGCATGCGCTCGCGGCAGCGGGCGACGACGCTCTGGATGATGCGGCCGAGCAGCTCCTCCGAGATGGGCAGGCCGGCGCCGGCGCCGGCGCCGGCGCCGGCGGCCGTGTTGTCCGAGGAGGAGGGGATCTCGGCCGGGTGCAGGAAGGGGTCCTCGGGGCTCAGCAGGTCGGCGCAGGTCGGGCGCAGGCGCTGGTCGCGCTGCAGGCAGCGGCGCAGGGTGCGCAGCAGCGAGGGCGGCACGGGCGCGCCGCCGACGCCGCGCGCCGCGAACTCGATGTCGTACTGCCAGTTGATGATGGCGTGGCAGCGCGCCATCTGGTTGGGTATGTGCCCGAACGGCGGCGTGCCGTACACCATCTGGAACAGGATGCAGCCCAGGCTCCAGATGTCGCTCGGCTTGCCCAGCTTCATCAGCTTGGGCCGCGCCGGGTGCGCGCTGAGCCGCCGCGCCCCCGAGGCCGAAGCGTCCGCCGCGTTCGCGTCGATCAGGCTCTCGGGGCTCATGTAGTTGGGCGTGCCGATCTGCGTCTCGCGGTGCACGTTGACCGTCTCGTCCGTCTGGATCGCGTTGGCGATGCCAAAGTCGATGAGCTTGAGCCGGCCCTGCACCAGGACGAAGTTGGCCGGCTTGAGGTCCGAGTGCACAATGTCGTAGGCGTGGACCGCGGCGAGGCACTCGAGCATCTCCTGCCAGTAGTACCTCACGAAGACCGCGTCGAACTTGGCGTTCTCTGGGGAGAGGCGCAGTCGCAGGAGCGTGTTAAGATCCAGCTCGCCCATCTCCATGAGCTGTCCGGCGTGTTAGCAATGGCATAGCCCGAGACTGCATGAGGATGATTGTGTACTCACAAGACTAAGGACCTGCTTCTCCTCGTTCATCTCGTAGTCAAACAGGGTGATGACTCGCTCGACGTTGGTCAGTTTCTTCAAGAGGTCGATTTCTCCCTTGTAGCCCTTCACTGTGCCGGCGTCTGCGCCCTCGAGAGAGACGCGCTTCAGGGCAAACATCTTCCCGTTGTCGGCCGAAACACGGTAGACCTTGCCACTTCCTCCGCGTCCAAGTGCATCGATTCGGTTGTAGTGCTTCCCATTGACCTTCAAGTAGTTGCGCCGCCGCGATGCTTGAGCCGTGGTTGCCGCTCCAGCATTGGACGTAGCAGCGTCCAATATGGACATTTTGGGCGGTGGTGCTGGTGCAACCCGACGAGGTGTGTTTTTGCTCAGAACGGACAGCGCCTGTCGCTCGGGAGACGCACGACGCACCGAGCCCCTGTCGATGCTCAGGGGCCGAGCTGATGCCTTCTGGGGATCCTTCTCGAGCAGCGCGCCACCGGCGGCTTTGTTCCTCTTGAATGTTGGCGGCGCTTCATTTTCCTGGTCATGCCTCGAAGGTAAACCCGGCCGTGGCGGTGGGAGTTTGTAATGGGGAATGGGGATCTCATCTCGCTCAGGAGAAGGCCGCTGAGGCTGTCCCTCACGCTCCGGGTCTACAGCCTGTAATTCTCTCTTCTGAATTGCTCTCGCGGAGGTGTTGGCACTAACGGGACTCCCCGAGGCCATGCGGTCGGGCTCGTAGTATGAGGATGCCAGGTTGTCAATGCGTGGCAAATCGCCCAAATCTGGCGGATGTTGGCCGTCGGGTTCCTGGCTGGACGGCAACGGCTCTTCCCCGTTCTCGGCATCTTCTTCGCTTTGTCTCCTGCGTCCTCGCCGAGCCGGGCCGCTCAGGAAGCTGCCAGGGACCTTGCCAACCCGTTTGACTCGCATCGAGCCAAGCGCTGCCTGGTTCTCATCGGACCGGGACTTGGACCCATTGGAACCAAGGCGGGAGACGCTGCCCAAGAAGGAGTCGGCTTGCTGGCGAGCCACCGTCTGCGGCTCTTCGGGCCCATCGTTTTCGTCAGCCTGGGAGATATGAGAGCGGTTGGAAGCCGATCCTGCCCCCTTCGAAGAAACGGCAGAGGAAGTGCCAGATCGTCCTCGGTTTCCTGAAGATCCAACCGCTATCCTCACAACGCGGCCATGTGACGCAGGCGTGTTGACGTCTCTGTCCTTCTCCTTGACCTCGGAGACATCAGCCCTTTCGTCTGCAGCACTGCCTCGGCTTGGGGGCCTGTTTCTGCTCTGGGAAGCAGACAGGGACGACGTCGACCTCCTCTTGGGGGGGTGGAATGGCACAGCACCGACTGAAGCAGCTCCTTGCGTAGTCGTACTCAGCCGAACAACCCGCTTCCTGACAGGGCTGCTCTCTCTGCTGGGCTGACTGCGTACAGGCGATGACGGCTGGCGGGTCGATAGCTGCGCGCTGCTGGCTCGAGTATGCCTCCTCTCCTCGCCGACCGAGGCTCTCGACGCGTTGAGGACGCTGCGTCTCTTGAGGGGCAGCTCCTGTTCCTGTATCGGCGGGGAGAACGGGCGGCTATTCTGAGCCCGAGTCCGGATGCGACTGGGCATCTGCTCAGGTTGCGCGGCGCCGTCACTGAGCAACGCTTTCGTAAGAGCGCTGAGCTTCATAGGCACAGGAATCTCATCATCGGAGCTGTCATGCGCGGCGCGTTGCGGTTGGGACGCACTCGAGGCCAGCATAGGATTCGATTCGGCACGGCTCAGCGGTGGCCGAGGCTGATTTCTGCGCAGGCCTGATCGTAGCGACGTTTTCCTCGTCGGAGCAGGCAGTTGGCTGGCGGCCGCAGGCGTAGGCGATGTGGCGGAGTGGGCGGCCATGGGGCTCTATTTGTTTTGTTGTGTAATCAAATTCAAGACAAGGAACGAGTAGCGATGGCGTGTCGTAGTGGCGATTGGAAGGGAGTGTCGGTCGAGTAAGGGATGTTCTACGTGCCGAAGTAGCTAATTGCCCAAGAAATTGCCAAGGTGACAACAGAAGTGTCGGGAGGCATTCAGGGCGCGAAGCAGAAATGGAAGTATTTGGCGCGTTCAATACTTTACGGTCGAGGGCGTTCCCTGCTCAGCGCCCACGTCGCTTCCACTCTTGGCAGTTGTTGCCCCACTCGCGCCGTTGTTGCGGCAACGGCGAGTCCTAACCAATCAGAAAGCAGTCTGGATATCCTCTTAAGGTACCTTCCTTCCTGGCTTATGTAATTATTCCCACAGCTCTGTCGGCTCTCATCTCCTGAATGAGGTGGATCTGATTCTTGCCCACCTACTCGGTAGAGGTAGGTAATTTCTTCCACCAGTTGAACTTTCACTGCCGTACTCTACTTCCTACGATGAGGTGCCTACCTACTTACATATTACCTACGTGTGTAGAAGTAGTCGATAGGTTTTTACTATTGTTCGTTGTCGTGGCCGGAACTTGAGGCAAGGCAGGCCTCCCGTTTCTCTAAGCGAGCAATAATAACAGACCGACCTCACCAGCCCTATGCCGATGAACAAGACTACGACGACTCGATTGATTTGGGAAAGCACGTGTTCATGCACATGCAACTAGATTGTGCCGATTTGGAGAAGCTGGACTGCATTGGGCTCTATCGTCTCTAGATGTTCTATCTGGATCCGAAGCCGCTGAGGACCATCACACGCGATGTACGAGGAGGCCCAGGCCGAGCGGCGCAATTGCAGCAGACCATTTTCGTGCAACCCCTGCGGGCTCACATGGCTTTGTTGGGATTTGGAAGCGCGGTAACTGCTTAGTCGAAGAGACCGAAGCCCATGTCCTCGTCGGACTCTTCCTTCTCTGCACAAAGTGTCAGCATACGTGCGTACGAACGGGTTGTTTAGGGCATCCACTAGAACGTACCCTCTTCCTTCTCCTCGGCCTTCTCCTCGGCAGCAGCACCACCACCGGCCGCGGCACCGCCAGCAGCCGGCGCGCCACCGGCACCACCGCTAGGGACAGAGGCGAGCTTGGAGGAACCCTCCGTGATCAGCTGTATATATTATGTCAGCCAAGGTCTGTCCGAGGACATGAGTATCGTGTCCTACCTCGTTGATGTCCTTGCCCTTGAGCTCGGAGATGAGCTTGTCAAGGCGCTCGTCGTCGGCCTCGATACCGACAGAGCTAAGAACGCCCTTGATGTCCTTGGCGGAGGGCGAGGTGTTGCCACCCTGGACGAGGAGGAGGTAGGCTGCGAGGTGCTTCATTTTGCTAGTCGGGTACTGTTTGGCAGCGTGACCGGTCAGACTTCAGTAGTAATAGTCGCGCGCAGACAGGACAACGGGAAGCGGTCGAAAGTGCCTCGGGCAAAGGGAGCGCAGGTACTTACGGTGAAGAGTTGATGGTGAAGAACACGAGAAATCAATCGATTTAACCGCAAACTTGGGGCGGAGACTGAGCCTTCGAGTCCTGTGGGAATTTGGTGACGAGGGTAGAAAGCGGGATGGGTGAATCGTCGGGCCAGAAAAGTTACAGGCGCAATAATTGCCTGGCCAGGGTAGATTTTACGTGCCGTGGGGGTGAACACCTGATTAGGGTCGATAAGCAATCGCGCCCACGGCTGACCTGCCAGTGGCGCTTCAGCCAGCCCAGCTGCAACCAGCTGAATCCGTTTTCCGCAAATCAACGCCTATAAATGACGTAGCCAAGCCACATGTGGCTCGTGAGCTGCCGGCGAACGGAGACGCTAAGGTAGACTTTCTTACCGTATCTGCGTTCAGATTATAAGTACCTTTCGCCATCAACGTCCTGTCGTTTGCAATACTCAGCTCCGTTCTTTGTGCCTCTGCCGGCATGGTTCTCCTCTACGCGATAATACTATCTGTCGCGTGCGCTACCCCATTTTCTAAGAGAGCCAGATTCGAGCGGGCTTAGCTGCCGCGCTGACTCTCCCTCACATCAAATCCTGAGTCACGCCGGCGGGCAGCGTTATGAATGCCACAGCCCACTCCCAATTCATGACGCCTTGGCACACGACATCCGCCGAAGACTGACTACCGGTCCACGTGAGATATCTGACAGCTTGCGCCTGTCGTCCTTCCTTCTTACAGCCGCCATGCCGGTACGTCTCACCTTACTCCGGCCCTGGCATCAACACTATAGGAGGTCTGACACGAGTGTGCAAACAGATTGGCGATCTTTTGGCCGAGATCTCGGGGGGCGAGCCGTCGTCTGTCCCATTAGGTGTGAAGCGCAAAGCAGGCGACGACTTGGAGAGCGCCGCCCTCTCCAAGGCTACCAAGGTCACCAAAGCCCAGAACCAGGATGACACCTCTTCCTCTGGTAAGCAAGCGTCTCAAGGATATGGCGGAGGAGTATCACCGGTTAACGATATATACTCAGCGAGAATCGTGAGCTCGACCGTAACGAGGCCCTCTGCTGTCTCTCATCGAACGAATATCCCTTCATCGAATGGCCGATACGAGCCCCCGATTCCCGGCAGTCAACGAACGCCGACTTCCAATTCGGCGAATGGCAGGGCGCCAGCCGGATCATCTGGTATTTCGCGAACGAGGCAGTCTTCAGATTTTCCTCGGCCGAAACCCAACCCCTCTACGTCTGCCGCCTCAAAGGTCCCGGCGGCACGGCCGTCCCCGACGACGCCAAATGCTGTAGACCTGTCCAGGGCTCCCAAAAAGGGGTCATTTGCCGAGATCATGGCTCGTGGCGCGAAAGCTCAACAGACAATGGGGAAGGTCGGTGTCATTCAGCATAAGGCAATTGACAAATCCATTGGCAAGAAAGAGCGTGAGGCTATTCAATTAGAGCCGAAGTCCGGGCTCAAGGGCCGAGCGGGGCAGCAATATCGCGGGAATGCCAGGCCGTCTTCCACACCGTCTCGCGATGGTAGACGTGCAGGCGCAAAAGTCGGCGAGTCTTCTCGCAACGGCTCAGCGAAAGGAGCGAGGGAAGTTAGCAAGCCCAGGCCTGGCCCGTCGAGAGAGGAAACCCCGGAAAAGAAGATCAAGAAATCGGCCACGGCCACGACTGGGTATACAGGAACTGCCCGGCCTCGTCCGGGAGCATCATCCGCCAAGTCATCATCGCGCGGGGAGCAGCGTGGGAAGGCTTCCCGTGACGGTGGCCTCCTGGCACCTCCTGGAGCACGCCGCCGGGATCGGTACGAGGAGGAGGAAGACGAAGATATGGATGATTTCATCGAGTACGACGACGAGGACGACGAGCCCGGTCCACGGGGCCGTGGCTACGGCTACGATTCCGACGGCTCCAGCGACATGGAAGCCGGCCTGTCCGACATTGACGGCGAAGAGGCGAGGGCCGAGAGAGCCGCACGGGACGAGGACCGGCGGGAGCAGCAGCTCGAGGAGAAGCTCAAGAGGGAGAAGGAGGAGCGCAGGCGGCGTTGGGCCCAGAGTGGCCGGTAATATCCCTTCGGAATGGTGGTGCGCGGATCGGATCTCTGGCGAGCGAGTCAGTTGTGGCTGTTGCATCGTACTGGCGGTTGTCTCCATGTGCGCTGGAGCAAAATTTGCATTGGGAGGTTGGCGGCGTTTCACGTGGTCCTGTGTCATACCGGACAGGCCGAAAACATTGATGCATTTCATACCCCGGGCGTTCGGGATAAAGCGAAAGCGAGGGAGACGAAGAGGGTTAGAGGGAAGAAGAGACAGGCAGAGAGAGATGTCTTCTGCTACTGCTACTGTCGAGGTCACGACCATAGGTCGAGTCAATTTTGTACAACAAAAGCGTGTTCACTGCTACCGCAGCTCTTGCTACCGATGCCCCCGTACCAGATACCATGCAATCTTCTCGATCATGTGTGATGTCGAGGGCCGTACGGTACGCTTTTCGAAAGGAAGAAACCAAGTGATGAAGTAGATGAAACTACTACCTCAACGAGCGGGAACTTATCTACAAGTCTGCCCCCCTAACAGTCCGCGTCATTAGAGGACATCAGAACGGAAAGACTGCCTGCCTTTTACCGAGTTACTATGTACCTAAGGTAAGGAAGTAAACACCACGTACTGGTTCTGTATCGACACGCGCTTATTGTAGACAGCAGCGCAGTTATAAGAGACAGTCAACAGATCCAAGTACTTCCTAAAGGGACATCGACAAGATCCCGCTGTATGTGCGTGTATCATACGGAGATATTTCCCGCCGCATGATTAATGTCGAAAGCGGGATGGTAACGCCTTCAACTAAACAACCCCCAGTAAATGGTTGCCGCAACTCGCACGCGCAGCGCGCTCCCGTCCTCTACTCGTGAGGCAAGAATGATAACCCGCGAAGGTACGTAAAAAGTGAGTTCCCATGTGTCTTGCCCAGGTAAATACCGTAGGTGGGTAGAAAAGCATAATCGACAGTCCGGGGCGAGACGGGCAAGCCCCTATCCAGCTTCCCCAGAACCGCACACTCGGGTCGTAGAGGGCGCGAGCCTCAAGCGATGGCACAAGGGGCCGCTTTCGGAACGTGAGCTTACAGCGTGCCTACGGAGACTGTTGCCCGTTGGATGAGCATGGCACGATGTCGCCCGCGTAGGTGGCTCACAGAATAGCATCTAACGTCTATTTATTACAGTACCTATCTACCGGTATCATTCTCCTTCGTAATTGGATCCCATGGTCTGACCAACAAATATACACCGATCCTAGTTGGTCAACTAATCAGACACGTCAGGGCCGGATTTCGACGCAAGGTCAGACATGACCTCGCACGAGAGGATGGTGCCGAAGCGGCTGAAGATGAGCTCGAGATCCGCGTTGGTCGTGCCCGGGTTGAGCGAGCTTGCAGACGAAAAGCACGTTCTCGGGTGGCCTGACGTCGGCGAAGGGCAGGTCGCCCATCATCTCGAGGTTCAGGGCCCAACTCTGGGAGGAGAGACGAGGTTGAGGTATTGAGGCGCGAAAGCGTCCAGTACCCCCTGCATTTCGTGGCCCATATCACTCTTTGTCCAGACTCGTAAAGCCACCACCTGGTCGGTAAACCTGGTCACTACCGGCACCCAGGTATCTGGCCTATGATGGTAACCCTGGTGGATGTAGGTCAATAAGATGCGTGACAGCCTGAGCTGAGATAGATCAAGGTTGAGCTTGGCTATCTCGCGGAAAAGCAAGATCCAACCATTGACCTCTCCGTCTGAACCGCACGGCCACTCGCACTGCAATTCTACTTTGTGAAGACTGATGTAGCGGAGGGTTGCCCTATACCTGCTGTACAGGTTGACCAACGTGTCCTGGTTTACCTTGGCCATGCCGATATCCAGGTGTTGAAGGTGTGGGAATGCCGGCGGTAGCGGCCATCCTAGAGGACCCAGTACACTCCTGTCCTCTGCGTCTGCGCGGTGTCAGTTACTCTGTACAGGAGCTCACGAGCCAACAAGGACACTGATGACAGTTTCTGTAGCGATCATAGCAATACCAATAACGGCCAGCAACCAATAGGAATGGATAGACACAGGTACTGTTACAACCTGCAAATGTTTGTGCAATAATATAGTGACAAGACAGATTTTATAGGGGACACCAAAAAAATGCAAAGCTCACCTGTTTGATCATATGGTCCATCGGCCAGCCACGATAGGACTTCTTTTATGTCCTCTGCTTTCATTCCTTGGAAATTGAGGCGCAGATGCTTGAGGTCGGCGGCCTTGAGGAGGAAGTTGGCTAGCATCATAGGGTACGGGCCGGTGATTCCATCTAGGAGAATGGTCTTGAGGTTGGCAATGACTGGCAGCACAGTGGGCTCCAGGCGACGTGGAATTGGGCCAAGCACAGCTGTCGAAAGCTGGCATTTATGCAAGATGACTTCTAGCCGGCTTGGGCGAGCTTTCTTTGCTAGTCCCAAGGCGCGTAGGAGGGACCAAATGACATGGTGGATATGTGTCTTGGTTTCATAATTGCCAAACGTACGCTGCTGCCCATCATGCGGTTGCGGTTGCTCAAGCGTGCACATGAAGTGCTTGTGGTAGGTCCGACTGTTCACCGTCAAGGGTAGATTAGTTAGCAATTATGGCTGGGACAAGCGAGTTTCTCTTGGTAGGAAGTTGGGAATTGTGAGTCGGGAATACATTGAGCATTGACTTCCGGCTCCTACAGGACATGGAGGCAGGGGAAAGGGGGTATTTAGTGCTCACCTTCCGTAGCTATGCATTTCAGTTTCACCACGCAGGCAATTCTTCGAGTTGAAGTCGCGTATCCCAATCGTCCGGAGATTGGTTAGACTCTTGAAGGCTTCCGTGAGCATCTCGACATCAATACCGGTCGACGTCAAGAATCTGAAGCGCTCCATGAGATCTTCATCCAGACTAGGAGGAGCACTGGTACTCGGCCAGAACGCCCACTCCGTGGGTGCGTGCTCCAGATGAATGACCAGATGCGTGAGACTGGGCCCAAGGCGCGACTGGGAGATGTCGACGAGGGCCTGGAGGCTGAACTCGGTAAAGCAGAACTGCCTCTTAGAGAAGAAGTCGAAGGCGAACGAACTGAACAGCGATGCCTCGATGTGTCTACAGGTGTGACGAAACCGGCGGAATTCCTTATTGGTGAGATAGGAGGCGATGTGCAGCAGGATCTCGGCGGGCACTCCACGGAGATGAGGCGAAGCCATGATGGCGGCGCATCTCTGGGAAGAGATGGGGTAGGGATTGAGAAGACGCGTACAGACTGATGATGCTTGGAGGACTGCTGCTTTTTGTGAGGCACGCCGACTTACTCTTAGATTGTGTTTTTACCCAATCGGCCACTCTGGGCAGAGCAGGCAGCAGCAAGTAAGGTATTCTGGCAGGTACGACTGACAACAGATAATAGGCTAGGTAAGTTGTGAGTACCTCTGGTATCTGCCTAATAACGGCCATGTACATGTACAAGCTACCTACTGCCCACACTAGGCCCGTGCAGCTCAGGCCAACATGAAGTGTTTATTCGTACTCCTTGTTCCACCTCCATTCAGCCATTCTTGGGAATCACCAATTTTATTCCTGCCTTTACGGTAGCTAGCAGAGTACTACCGTAGTAGTCATGCCTGTCTCCAGCATTCATCCTAATTCCTATACGAGCGTGTCTACTGCACAGCACACATGCTGAGGGAAAGGAAAAGGAAAAGAAAACCCCAGGTGCTGGGCGATGTAACAGAGAGAAGTACGTTAGTTGTTTGGCAGTGAGTTCGAGATGAGGTATGCTGAAGTACCTATCGGCATCTTGACGTTGCCTACCGCTAACAGGTACAATTTCCAATGTCCAAACGCCAATGCCACTTTCGAGAATGCCTCGTCTAGGTTAGGTTGAAGTACTCTATGAGACTCTATGCTCTATGCTTGCTAATGCCCATTTGGCTCCTTCGCACCGTTCGCCGCCGAGTCTGCCAGGACGGCCTTCTCGAGCGCCTGCTGCACGTCCCGCACCAGGTCCTCGGCCTCTTCGATGCCGCTGCTCAGGCGGACCAGGTCGTCAAAGACGCCGACGGCCTCCCGCTGGTCCCGCGGTATGCCGGCGTGGGTCATGGCGCTCGGCAGCTCGACCAGGCTCTCGATGCCGCCCAGGCTCTCGGCGAGCGTGTAGATGCGGGTGAGCTGGCAGAAGCGCTCGGCCGCGGCGCGGCCGCCGCGGATGCGGAACGAGACCATGCCGCCGCCCATGCCGTCGCGGTGCTGGCGCCGCGCGAGCTCGCGCTGCGGGTGCGAGTCCAGGCCCGGGTAGTTGACGGCGAGGACGTGGGGGCTCGCCTCGAGCGCGCGGGCGACGGCCGTCGCGTTGGCGCTGGACTGGCGCACGCGCAGGTGCAGCGTCTTGACGCCGCGGTGGGCCAGCCAGCAGTCGAAGGCCGAGGGCACGGCGCCGCCGGCGTTCTGCAGGAACGACAGGCGCTCGCGCAGCTCGTCCGAGTTGCACGCGGCCAAGCCCATGACCACGTCGCTGTGGCCGTTGATGTACTTGGTGACGCTGTGCACGACCAGGTCGGCGCCGTGGTCCAGCGGGTTCTGCACGTACGGGCTGAGGAAGGTGTTGTCCACGACGACGGCGACGCCGCGCGCGTGCGCCGCCGTCGCCACGGCGCGGATGTCGACCAGCCGCAGCGTCGGGTTCGACGGCGACTCGATCCAGATCAGCCGCGTCGCGTCGCGCATGTGCGCCACCACGTCGACCTCGATCTGCGGCGTGAAGGTGACGTGCACGCCGTGCGCCTTGGCCACGCGCGTGAAGTAGCGGTGCGTGCCGCCGTAGACGTCGCTGACGCTGATGACGTGCGAACCCGCCGCCAGGCTCTGCAGCACGGTGGCCGTGGCGGCGCTGCCGCTGCCGAAGGCGAGCGCGTGCCGCGCGTGCTCGAGCGCCGCCACCGCGCGCTCGAAGTTGTCGCGGTTCGGGTTCGCGCTGCGCGAGTACTCGTACGCGCCCACCGGCCGCCCCACCGCCGTCTGCGCGAACGTCGTCGACAGCGAGATGGGCTCGATGACCGCCCCCGTCGTCGGGTCGTGCGGCGCGCCCGCGTGCACCGCCAGCGTGCCGAAGCCATGCGTGGGCGACGGCGCCCGCGGCGGCGTCTCGATCGAGTGGTCCGCCGGCACGGTCATGGCCGCAGCGTGCGAGGTACTTCTGATCTTTTGTCCCGGCGTGATAGGTACTTTAGGTAGGGTAGCGAGCGGGCTGGCTGGCTGGCTGGTGCTGTGTCACTGTCACCTCGTCACCCTGTCAATCTTGGGCAGCCCTTGTGTAGATCTGTGGTGGGGGTGCCGCGATCTCTGCCGCGACGAGGGGTGAGGGGATGAGGGGTGGAGGGTTGGAATTGGGGATTGGAGGGGAGCACGGGGAGCTGCGCAGGCAGTTCAGATGATCTCAAGATACCTACGACAATTCTCTGGAGGCACCGAATCTTATATAATTCCAACAGCGGTGAGACCGAGATCCGGCCGTCGGGGAATCTGGACGAAGAAACAGATCCTACAAGTTTGTCATCACCACGGGAAGTCGGGGATCACCAATCTGACACGGTTTGTCTTTCGTGGTCCTTGAGCTCGTCATTTGCAGGCGGGATGATAAAAACCGCCCCTGGCGCCACTATAGAATTAGCGCTAGATTACCCCAGATCTGGAGGTTCCAGCGCACAATCTCCGGCTCTCCATAGTCCAGGTTCCGCAAACGGGATAGATCCGGCCGTCGGGGAATTTAGATGAAGAAACAGATCCTAGATTCAGTAGCATCGTGGCATGGTGATACAATACAGGATAGCTACCGATCGAGAACATCTTCTTATACTTGTGTGGTCAAGATACAAGTAGGCAGTAGTTGATAGATGACCTTGTCTTTATATTGCATCTCGAAAGCTTTACCCCGTACCTCGTATACTGGAGCTTATCGCACTAAGCTTCCAGCTCCAGTGTTTTCCTCCCAACATTTGTACCCACTAGGCCCGGCGGAGTACCTACCGAGGGAGGCACTTTTGCTATACATATCAAAAGAGCTTCTCTCTTTGCTAAGTACAGTACCTACCTACTTCTATGTCTAAAACCGCACCCTAGTAATGGAAGTGCTAGAGAAGGATGATTATAAAGTACAACGTTCCGTAGGGACTGAGGGAATACGGACAGGCGCACAAGCGGGTCGTTCGTAAATACCTCACGCTCCAATATATCATTGCCGTATCTGCTTCGTATGCACAGGTAGGTAGTAGACACTCTCCGCCTCCCAAAGTAGGAAAGTCAGATTGAGACGCATAGCCCAGGCTCCAGGATACCGTGTATCGTTTTGAATGAACACGGTTAATAATATTACCTACATGTAACAATAGCAGCAGAAATGGCAAATAAGAACAGCCGTGAAGGCGCAGAAGAGCAGATGATAATACACCTAATCAAGTCAGAGGTTATTAGAGTGCCTACCTGTCTGTGTACACTGCTTTGCCTAACTCGACCTGTAAGGAAACGCTGGCACACATCGGCGGGTCTCCTATAAGTGGGATTATCCCACTCGCCCTATATCTTACTAATTCTATAATAAAAGTGAGGCAGCTAAAATAATATTATTAGTAATAATATTATTATACTCGCTGCGTTATAATAAATATATTAAAAGCTAAGAGAATATATAAACTAAATAATCGTAATGTTTTTTTAGTGTTTTTTGCTTTTACGCGTTAATCCTTTATTTATCCCTATTTATTAGGGCCTGCCACCGGTTCGGTATATTTATAATAGCCTTATTTATTTTCTCTTATTTTACCTGTGTTATTTATGCCTTATTTACTAAGTCCCGTAATTATATAATATTAAAGTAGGGGTGGTTTTTTTATTACTCCTGGATAACGTTAATAATATTTCGTAACTTAATAAGGTTAGTTTCCGGGCATATATTAGTATTTTAAACGATATTCCACCTCTTTTTAACCTATTAGGCCCGTACGGCCTTATTATTATGCGTTTTATTTACATCCTCCTATAATAAAAACTCCTTTAAGCTTATAAAGCGCTTAATATTAGATAAAACCCGGTTATATACTATTATATAAATACGGTAATCGATTTTACCGTTATTATTTAAAAAAACCTCGTATTAGTAAAGTCTAGGCTTATAATTATAGCTTATTATGCCTACGTAATATATTAGAGTTTACTCTTAGGGCTTTTTTTTCTCTTAAACCTTTCCTCCCTTTCTTAGCTTTTTTAGTGGGTAAAGGCCGTCGGGTTATATTACAGGTCGGCTAAAATACTTTTCTCGAGCGGTATTATTAGCGAAGATAATCGGCCGGGCGTTAATAAGCTTATCTCGTATTATAAATAGCTTTTTTAAGTGGCCTGGCTTCCGGTAAAATCGGCGGCGCTTTTCTGGTAAAAAGCCGAAATGGAACTCGTCGGCCGCAAAGAACGTAATTAGCTAACCCGGTAACTAAAAAAAGCCTAAGGTTTTCTTATATTCTGCTCGTAATAGGGCCCGGGCGGCGTTAATATTATCGCGGCCAGGTTTTATCTCTTTTAGCCGGGAGTGCTAATTATAAAGCGTGGTTATTTTTTAATTAATCGTACGCTTCCTGGCTTAGGTATTAACGCCGGCTTTTTCCGTAATATTAACCTAGCTTATACGTAATAGCTTTTATATATACCGCTAATTAATTCTTTTAACGTGATTAAAGTAATTATTAATATTGCGAGCGTTATCTTCGCTAAATACCACTTTATAACCTTATTATTATAGATAATAACCGCTTTTACCGCGCGGATTAAAGGGGAACCGCTTATTATTATTAAGCGTATAAGAGTTAGGGTCGGAGTTAATAATAAGCTATATTTCGAGATCCGCGAGGTTATTATTATCCGCTTAATCCTTAAGCACCCGGTATATTATAAACCGGCTCGTTTAAAGATAATCGATTACTTTAATAGCCGGGATTTAGCCGGCACCTTAGCTAAAAAGGTTAAAATAACGCAGTATATTAAGGGCATTATATACGCGCGCGTATTAAAGCGTATTAAGCGCGTTATTATTCGGCGCTATAATACGCATTATAAATACTTTTTTAAATAAGCTTTCGATTAAGCTATTTAGTAATGTTTTAGCTTTTCGGGTGGTTAAGTAATAAAGGAGTGTTAATAACCGTAATAATAATAATTTTATTAATACTAAGCTTTTTTTAGCTTTTTATATTATTAGTTATAGTAAATTTACCTTTAAACCCTTATTAACTAACCGGATTAAGGAAAAAGTGGGTTAAATTTAACCTATACCAGCTTTTTATTACGTTTTAAGCTTAATTTAACTCGTTTACTTAATAAGTAGCCTTTTAAGCCACTAAAGCGTTAATATTATATATACCTTAGTTTATACCGGCTTAAGTTACCTGAGACTAAGAGTTGGTCAGGGTTACCCCACTGAATAGTATCTAGCATTTGATAAGAGCGAAACTTTTTATTGATTGGTCTAGAGACAGAAACTCCCAATAGCTCAGTTGGTTTAGAGCGTTCGGCTGTAATTGTTCAATTCCTCAAGGAAGTTGCCACCGAAAGGTCACCTGTTCGACTCAGGTTTGGGAGAGTTCTCTAAGCTTTTGTTGTCTCACCAACAGTATCTATCCTATCTCTTTTGCTGCTGAACTCGATTGGGATGTGCGGAAAGATAAGTCAGATACATCCTGGATTCAGGTCGGGGAATCTTTTTGTGATCTATGACTGTCAACAACAACTTGAAAAGGGCATGCATGATCAAGGAACTGATAGAACCCGCCTTACCCCCCCTAGACATCAACACAGAAACCCGTCCCTGATCACAAGACAGAGCAGCCCTGACTATTGTCGACTGATAGAGACAAGAGCACGTACATCCACGGAGTCACAATAAAAGTGATGCGGGTAGAGGCACTTAGATCTTCAACAGCCACAGCAGGACGGTAAATCCCGACATGATATTCCCGACTGCGGATTTCTATCCCCTGGAGTCACAAAACCCAAGAGGGTCCAGGTAAATGTCATGGCAATACGCCATTCGCAGGCTCGTATCCCTCGTCGGCCGAGTAGATACTGGCTCATCCATTACCCAGCGCAAACCCCAAAACCCCATTCGTATGCCGTTCGTATGCCGCCACTATAATGTTCCCCTATATAGACCCAGAGACGCCTATGCTTTCTTTCCTAGAAACCAACTCCAATCCCGTGTAGCACTTTTTGACATTCGAAGAGTAAGTATGCAATGCCTTCCCAATCTAACACTCAACTGCCGGAGCTTGTTGCCCCAGTGCCCCCATCGCCCGGATCGTTCAACCTCTCCCTCTGCACCATTACGCGCTGGTTACAGATGTCGATAAACATCTCAAACTTCTCGATAATCTTGTCTTTTTCTCGCATCTTCTCATTCAGCTCATCAATCTCTTTTTTAGAGTCCTCCTTGAGTTTCGTCAACTCGTCCTTCGTAGCCTGGAGCTCCTTTCTCAGATCCGAACGGATGCGCTCTTCTGCCGTCGGTGCAGGCTTGCTGTATATGGCTGGGCGTTGCTCAGCAATGCCTGCCTCAACCTTCTGCGGATTGCGATTAATGGCCGCACGCGCATTGTAGATGTCTCTGGGCAGCAGAGGCACGTGGGGATGTTGCTGCTGCAGAATTTCCAATGTTTGGCTGACACCGATACCTGTGCCAGCATGAGCGCTCAGTTTTGATTGGCGCGAGAGTGAACAATACGTACCAGACTCCTTGAGGCTTTTGACGGCGGCAACCATCTTGCTGTCGAGCTTTCTAGCAGCTGGATGCAAGAGGGGGCTCTCGCTCGGCCCATGGTTGTGTTGAAGGTGGCCCGCATCTGGACGGTAACGAATCGTCCACTGTGTCCTTTGCTCGATGGCAAAGAACCCAAACTGGCAGTTGCACTTGCGTGAAGACGTCTTCCGTTTCCTCTGCTCCGGACTGACACGGCTGGGGGGCTTCCCGGCACGATCACAGACGAACAGAACCTTCTTCAAGCCCGGTACAGTTTTCTTCGACCTCCCGATCACGACCGCGTACCCCACAGACGTACAGTACTCTAACACATATCTGTGGACGGCCTCCAAGCTGGCAAAACTCCCTCCTTCCGGCGGTGCGGACATTTGGTTACCCATGGGTGACCGAGGTACAAAGGGTGTCCCATCGATTAGCTTCGGGCCCAGATGGCTGTCATCCCCTTCTCCTTGGCTATCGATCTCCATATCATCGTCATGGTGGCTGTCGTGCAGCTCAACGGCAGGCTCAGGCGGAGACGGCGGGGATGGCGGCCGAGTCTGCGGCTGCCGGTTCGGCTGCGGCGGCAATGGCGGAGGCTGCTGGTGAGCCTGCGGGTGAGGCTGGGGGTGGGCCAGCGGATGCGCCGGGGGCTGTGCCTGTGAATGTGGCTGATGGTGGGGAGGAGTGTGCGACATCAAGTTGCTATCATTGGGCTGTACTTGTTGTTGGGAGGGCGGCGGCGGCGGCTGCTGGAGCTGTTGCTGTTGTAACGACTGGGCATGTGGAAGCTGCTGTACCGGCGGCGGCACTTGTTGTTGCTGAATGGTGTGATTCTGAATCGAGTGGTTCTGGACCGAGTGGTTCTGGGCCGAGTGATTCGGGACAGAGTGATTCGAGACGGCATGGTTCTGGACTGAATGGTTCGGGACTGAGTGGTTCTGGACCGGGTGATTCGAAACGGAATGATTCGAGACGGAGTGGTTCGAAACTGGATGGCTCGAGACGGAATGGCTTTGGACAGGGTGGTTCATGGCTTGCTGCAGATAGGCCATTGAAGAGGGAGAAGGGCCTGGTTGAGCCGGCATCTGACGTTGTTGGCTGTTCCGTTGATGTTGCTGCCGCTGAACAGCCTGGACGGCGGCCTGGGCTTGCTGGGCATGGGCTTGCTGGGCGTGGGCTTGCTGGGCATGGGCTTGCTGGGCAGCCTGGGCCGCCTGGGCCGGCGCATGTCTGGAGGTGGTGGCATTGGAGAGGCTCGGGACGCTGGCGACATTGGGTACAGGAGACGACGTGGTACTCTGGAAGAGGTGATGGGGGTAGGAGCCGGCCGGAGGCTGTTGCGGTGTGTACTGTTGAGGCTGGTAGGGAGACTGGTGTTGCTGAGGTGTTGGAGAATGCTTCGGCGGCGTGGAGGCGTGGGTGGGCGGATATCCGCGTCTCAACCCGTTGACCGGTGGACCTGGAGGAAAGGTCAGGCCCGGATGGGTGTGGGAGCCAGACCCGGGCGGACCCAAGGTGGACATGGCTCGGACGAAGAGAAGGGAAGAAGGGAAGAGAAAAAGAGGAGAAAGGAAAGGCCAGAGGGGAGGCTAGCAGCTGGGAAGGGAAAGCCGTGAGCTCAAGGAGTTGACCTCACCCTGGCCCTTTGGGTTTGAGCAGAAGGTGCAGAAGGGAAGGACGGGTGTGGAAATATCATGAACGATCAACATGGAGGGGTTGCGGGTGTGGGTAGAAGAGAAGAAGGGTGGGAATTTTCGGGGCCAGCATGAGCGGGAGTGCGACTGGGATAAGCTTGGCGGGCGTGGATGCCACTGGATGGCAATGGCCTACGGTACATGATATCTGGCGTGCTGGCGCCGGCGCTCGGGTCTGCAGCTAATGCAGGTTAAGCAGCTAACGGGGGCTGGAGATAGCCGGTACGACACAGCCTAAACCCCAGACCCACTAATGTTAGTACCTTACCAGGTAGGAACCCAGCCGGTTATGTAGTAGAGTACGGAGTATTTGGGAACTGAAACTCCATGTAAGCCTGTCTGACTTTTTGCTTTCTGGCCACTTATTACCACAATATGAACATTGGGTAACAAGTTTGAAAAGTCTACCTTGAGAGGTATTTACTTACCTACCTTAGGTAAGCTTCAGCTAGGATCGGTAGACCGGGCATTTTATACCCGACTAGGCACATACCTACCAGCTCCAACCAACAAGCAATAGCAGATCCGACAGGAGAGCCAATGAGCAGCACCGCTCACTAGCTTTGTTGCCCGAAATAGACCACGGGGGGGTCGGATGAGGAGTCCAGCTACCAACCTCCCAACAAGCAACAAGATGCCACTTCATAGTAGGCCAATAACATACCTAGGGTAAGGAAGAAGTAATCTGTGCCGGGTAAGGTACCTGGGTAGTGTACAGTAGAAAGTAGAGACAGTAATAAATATAAGCAGAAGAAAGACGTAGTACCTACCTTGCCTCCTTACTTCACTTGAGCACCTACTCTGCTATCCAGACTGCCATCCCGCTGCCTCTGCCCAGCGGGAAAGAGGGGAAAACAAGATGACGGCTGTGGCGTGGTGTGGCAGATGTGGCCCAGCCTCCTCAGAGACAGACAGATTCATGTACGGTATCCTCATTGGTCCTGCAGTCCTTGGAGGGTGACACAGGGCATCATGCAGTGCAGTCTGAAAGGGTAGATACATCAGGTGTTATGTCGTTGCGTTCGGATGCTGTCCGCAACTCCAGTCTAGATGGTGCATGCTGGCTGCTACCGGCTGGCACCTGCGCCACGAGTTTGCCGGTGGTGCATACCTACAAGAGTATTACTCGGAATTCCCGTTTCTCTACATTGACTGGAAGGCACCTTAGTACCAAAGAGGTAGTAACTCGTAGTGCCTACTCCGTACCTAAATCCAAGTCTTGCCAACCACTCGAGGCATTTAGTACTAGTAGTTCCACCCCAGATACGAAGTATCGCATGACCAACCTCCCATCCTCCCACGTTGTCTTCTAGTAGCTGTCTACTCTCTTTTAGCCTCAAGCATATAGGCATGCACATGTGGCTCCTCCTTGATTGAACAACAGGCATTTACAACAGACCTTACCCTTCTAACCCGTATTTCTGGTCACAGTCCCAGACTCCCAGCGGTACCAACAGCAAAACCAGTGTCCCTGTGTCGCTGTTCGAGGACGGGCAGTCTCTCAGGCCGGCAGTGATCTGGTAGTCGCCCTTTACCTTTCACGGCCATGTCCTGCTAGATACGTAAGTTAGAACAGTGACCGGCTCTGAAGCCGGGAGAAAAACCGTTGATCCAAGTCACCCATTGCCTAGCGTACTACTTGTCGTAGCCTTGTCCCAACAGCCTCGCCTCTCCTTCACAGCCCAGTCATTCTCATTGCGGAAACTTCCACAACTATTTCGCGACCACATCCTCCATCGGAAGAACTGAAGCAACGGTCGTGGCTGTACTGATTTCGTGAGCAGGTGGATTGGCAGCTGGAGCCTGGCTTGCCGCGCGGTAGCTTTGCGATATGGCCTCAGCCCGGGCCCGTGCTTTTCTGCGGTGGCTCGACAGCAGCGACAGCGAGCATTTCCATTTCGACCCTGTTCCCGCCGTTTTGCCCCATTCCCCTCATCACCCTAGTGCCATGAACAGGTTCCAGAGCTTGATAAGATTGATCGACTGGCAGATCATGCAGGATCGGGGTCGCCGACGGGTTGCCAGGGCCCGTCTGGATCCTGTCTTCCGGGCCAGACTGGAGGCTGAGGCTCTCACCGCGGACCCTGTGGCCTTTCCGCTCTCCAAGGTCGACCAGCTAGAGGCCCTCCGCTCTCTCCCGGCCTACTGCATGCCATCAAAGAAGCCGCTTCCAGTACCGGCCAGCACTGGCTTCTCTTTCCTCAAAAGTTTTCCTCCCGAGATTCGAGTTCTCATATACCAGTATGCCGTTGACTATCCGGACTGTCGGGACCTCTATGACTCGTACTATCGGCAGAAAGCCTCGGAGAGCTCTGAGGAGCGACGGCGCCGCCGTGCTAACTCGGTGCCGTTTAGAGTCAGGTTGCAGACACCCACTATCCTCCTGCTCTGCAAGAAGATCACTCGAGAAGCCTTGGATGTCCTCAGACTGCGCCCTTTGGTCATCGACCGCATCCCGCCATGGATCATGGGCGCCTCGTTCCCACTTGCCCTGACCGACTTCATCAGCGAACGCACACTCCAGTCTATCCGCTTTGTTGAGATCAAACCATCTTTTGGTGACAACCCGAGTCACCCGACCGGCATGATATGGCTCGTTCTGATCCAAAACTTGCTGGATGCCTGGTCCAAGATGAACTCAGTGGTGCGGCTCAGGGTCATGGTCAAGGCATCCAATGTCTTCAAGATGGTATTGTGGGACGTCGAACTCCGTGCTTATGAGCAGCTGCATGGGATGGTAGGTCTTCCTGGCAAACCCGTACCAGCACATGTAATTCTTCAAAAGGCTTTCAGTATACTGACCAGCGGCCACAGATTGATCAGTTCGTCTTCAAGCATGGGTCGAGACCCAACATCGTAGACTATGAGCATTGGGTCCTGGACGGCAGCTTTGCGTACAGAACCGGCTTCAGGAGTGAGTCGCAAGCTTTGTGCCCTTGCCCATATCTATACTGACGCCAACGAACGGCCCACAGACCCTCTCATTCGCAGGCACCCGGACCCCAAGATATGGCAGGGAAGCATATTAGAATGGGTCTGAGAGATTCAGTGCCTGCCGAGCCTTGGAGACTAGACTTGTGACCAGTTCCAAGAGGCGACGACATGATGAAACTGATGCGACGTTGAGTCTGAGGCGGGAACGGCGATTGCACGGATATACCCCAGAAAGATCTTTATACCGGCCACTTGCGGTGGAACCCGGCGCTGGTTCTGTTTATGGCTACGGGATTTCCCTCAGCGCGACGGCTCGGACGGCTGTAGCGGTGAGTCTGCATACCATACTTTTACAAGTTGAGGCAGCCGCCGGGCACAAGGGCTGAATGTCTCTTTCGAGGTATTTCTCCGACTTCCCGGAGCCGAGGGGAACATTGAACGGCAGTCAGCCCTAGGGAAACCCCTGCCGGCAGGCCCGGGAGGATAATAAGTGGCGTCGACGAAAGCGAAAGGAAAGACGCGGCACGTTGCAAATGAGTAGTAGAAAATAGAAGAGCGCGTTTCATCAAAAGAACCACTCCTTCGGGATGACCAGCCGAAGAGCGTGACGCTGCAAGGGTTTTTTTCACATGTGGTGCGCACGACGCCACCGGCCGCTCTTCATACCTTGATCGCCAGAGCTAAAGGACCAGCCTGCCAGCGAGCCTGGAGACCGCTGACAGCTGAAAGAGAGCTGAACGTTTTATATATATATATATATCCAAGGACGAGAGGCATGAAGGGAGGGAGACTAGGAGTTAGGGGGCCGTTGACAGATCTGTTGCGAACGGAATAAGCAGAAGACCGCGGTGGCAGAGCATGACAACCTCTTCCTTGGAGAGAGGCTTTGCGCGAGGAAAAAACAGGGGAGAGAGCGGGCTGGCGTGTTATACGGTAAGGGCCGGGCGAGTGGGGTGGAGAGGGGTGGGGGGACATTGGCATTACAGGTGCCAGCTTCCAGCATCATCATCTCATTATGGATATTACGGTGAGTAATCTTCTCTCCCATCTTCTGCACCCCGGCAGAGGCCAGCCCTACCAGACTGCCCGACCGCCTTACAGCTTACCATCGTGCCGCGCATCGTACTCTAGAGGACGGCAGACCAGACCGCCACGCCACGCGGATGCAGGTCGGGGGGGTAGAGGGGCCAGGCGGCCCAACAGGGAGTGAGGGCGGGTGAGCTGGGGGTGGCAGGGAGGGGAGGGGAGGGAAGGGGAGGGGTTATTGCTGCTGTTTGTTGTTGGCGGCAGGGGAGAAACGAGATGCTACTGGTGGTTTCTGGTGTAATCAAGGGACCGACTGGCCTCTTGAGTCTCTTTTTTCTCTTTCCGCGCCCTACAGGCTACTGCTGCCGCCGCCGCCGCTGCTGCTGACTTACGGGCCCCGGTCGCGCAACGTCGCAAGTACCGGTACTTACAAAGGGCAGAGAGAGAGAGGGCCCCGGGGCGCGCAGGCCGGATCCTGCAGGAGCCGTTATCCCCCTCCCCACCCTTCCACCCCCCCTTGCCTACCGCTCTCAGCCTTATGGGGAAGAAGGGGGGGAGGGGAGCAGCAGAGCAGCCTCCCGGTCGTTTTGATTCGTTGATTGTCCGCCCGTCGGTTCTCTCCTCCCAAGACTCGAGCCAAGCGGAAGGAGAACGAGAGAGAGAGAAGCGGAGAGACAGAGGAACCATGCATTACTAATCTACAGAATGCGATGCCTTGGCGGCCAAGAGACAGCATTCCCAAGACAGGGTGGGCCCCCGAAGAGGCCGTGCCAAGCAGGCGAGTAGATACCATCGCGGACGATGATGGGCAGGTGAGGCTTAGTGCCAAGGGTAGGGTAAGCAGGTAGGTAAGATGGGAGGCCAGGTCAGATGGTTCCCCCATCCCCTTCGCATCCGCACTCGGTTGTCCCGGTTGGGAGAGAGAGCTGGGCGCTGAGATGGCGGTACGAGGAAAGGCAGGCTGTGTGGGACGGGGAGCCAGCTTGTCGGCGCGCACACGGGGATGACGGCAGCAGAGAGAGGGGCCGTGAGGGACGGAGGGAACGGAGGGAGGGCTTGGCGGAGGCCTGCCAGCTGGACGTGAGAGTGAGAGAGCCACGGCACGTCGGGTGGGTGACGTTTTGCACATGAGTTGAAAGGTAAGTACCTAGGTAGGTAGGTACGGATTACGGTAACGGTAACAAATGCCGATAGATGATACTCTGTATCTAAAGTACTGAATAGGACAGCCTGCTCAGGGGCGGCCTCGGCACGGTGTGTCCAGCCCTCCGTGCCGTTTGGTATCCAAAGTTCTATCTATTCCCTCATTGTACTGCTGTGTATCACGGACGTATATGTGGTAGTGGTGATGATGGCCGTTGTGGTGCGGGAGCAGATCTGTGCTGTGGGATATCGATCTCGGCCACGGCCAACCCCCTAGATCTGGATGGTAAATAACGCACACCGCTGAGCCACCTCAGCATGAGCAGCCCGGAGTCCTCTATCAGAAATGCAAAACCCATAAAGTCGTCCTCGAACGCCCTGTCTACACACTCTATTTAATACAGTGGCACAGTGGATGCCTTCCAGGAGAGAGAGAAGTGGAGGGACCAAGAATAGGGGGGGACGACATCCGACTGCTGGTATTGCAGGCGCCCGCCCCCCCTTGCCCCCCTCCACCTCACTTCGTGTCCTACTGCTGCGGCGAGATCCTCTTCCTCTTGGGCGGCCTCCGCGACGCCTCGTCGCCGACGAAGTGGTTCTTCTCGATCTGGTGCTGCCGCAGGTTGTCCTGGCGGTTCTTGTACTGGCTGTTGCAACCGGGGTAGGGGCACTTGTAGATCCGCGGCGGGCCGTTCGAGTGCTGCATCTTCTTGTGCTTGGCCATGCTGCCGCGAAACCACTGCGGGTCGCCCTTGGGCCGGTAGCCGCAGATCTCGCAGCACTCGTCGGCCTCCGTCTTGGGCTGCTGCTGCCCGGACGAGGAGGACGGCGTGGCGGCGGCGGGGGGCGCGGCCCCCCGCTCGCCGCCGCCGCCGCCTTCGATGCGCGCCGACGCTGATCTCGGCCGGGTCGCCGCCCCGGCGAGGTCAGGCGAGTCCCTCGGGGACACCGCGAAGGTCTCGTTCGGAGTCGCGGAGTGAGTCGTCGTCGGGACCGGGAGCTTTGTGCTAGGGCCGGTAGGGACCGGTGGGAAGCCCAGGTACATCGGGTCAGGGAAGGTATTGTGCAAGTCTCGAAGAAACGGATCGTCCAGGAACTCTGTCATGGGGTTCTCCAGGGCTTGCGGGTACGATCTTGGATCTTGTTGTGGATTTGGCGCCTCTTGGGTGATGCTCTGTAGTAGGGTTTCGACCAGCGAAACTCCCAGTTGTTGAAACCTAACACGTGAAGAGTCCTGTTGGGCGTAGATCTGGTCGCACAACTTCCTAACCTCCGGAAAGAAGTTGGTGTAGCGGTCGACGGCCGGTAATGATCTCTATCGTGCTGCGTGTTAGCTGAAGTATTTCCTATCCTGAGTCTGGCCCACGGTCTATGCTTCTTGACCAATCTAGACATGACCGGAAAGCGCTTCCACCAGAGGGCTGAAAAGGTGGACTGTATTCCGGCCAAAAGGGTGACCAACGACTAACCTTGCCTGCGTCAAAAAGCTGAAGCTCAAGTCTTCGAATGGTGGGAATATATCCAGCCTGAGCGCTTTGGCCTATGGCTTTAAGTCTTGGCAGAAGATTGCTGAAGTCTTGAAATCTTTGACTGAGTACTTGTACAATATACATCGACGTGGCCGCAAGACCAATTTGCGAGGATGAGGGGTGATAGTCGGTGGAGTGAGTAAACGAAAGCTCTGATGCGATGACCTCAGGTCCCTGCTGAGCATCGCCATAGAAAACGGAGCTCTCAAGATCTATCTTATGTTAGCCAAGGGAAGAATGACTCGACACCGGCTTTGATAAACGGACCATCCAAGTAATTTTGGCCCATGACCAGTAGGGGATCCGAGTTAGAACCATGCTCGGGTTCTTTTCCCTTGGACCTTGATCGACTTGGAGCCGCGTCCGCATTGTACTGGCCTTGTCGGCCCAGAATCGGCTTCCAGATAGTGTTGACAACCTGACAGTAGAGGGGGACGTATGATGGGTTTATGCGCCCCTGATAGGCTAGAGCCTGGTCGTATAACTCTTTGGATCGGGACAAGACATGATCGCCTTCTAGGACCAGCGAGAATGCGAACATGACGTGGACAAAACAGAGGTAATCGAGAGGGTCGGTAGAGTCGATGCCATTCAGGAGCTTTCTTAAGTGTGCAAGTCCAACCGAAGCCACTTCTCTGGTAGATTTGGAGAGGAGCTGGTTTGCCAGATGATTGCCCTGGTTTCGCGGCAGCTTTTCCATAGAACTCGCAACATGTTCTTGAAGTACATCCCATGTCGATTGGACGGTTTCCGAGGTTGAGACGGGCGATTTGTCGAATTGCGCCTGAAGGTCTGTGGGTTTGGAGTTGGGGTCTGTGAACATCATATTCACGGAAGTGCCCAGCGAGATCTCAGTATCCACGGATGATATCCACGAGTAGTTATCTTTAGAACCGATTGAGAAAAGTGAAGGATCGGAGAGTCCACGTGGAACAGCCAAAGATAAGTGGTCATCACCGGCCAGCTCGAACACGTTTCCGAAGCTGTATTCGCACAGATCCTCTGAACACGCTGTGGCATCCTCATCTTTGTCGATTACACGATTCATCTGTGACACGGCTGGGGGGCCATTGGCACTGAAGGGCGTTATCGGCGATGTCATCGTCGTGTCGATGCTAGAAGTCATGGTCCAAGCCCCCGACGAAGTCGAACTAGCACACCAGGGAGTGGCCGGAGACAGCGTGTTGCAGCTTCTCAACGAGTGAACTGAGGGCTGCGTGGTCTGTGGGACGTTTCTGTAACGGTCTAGGTGAGTATCCAGGGTTAAGGACGGCCGGCGACTCTCCGAACTAGACGGCAGTGGCTTCGGCGGATGCAAAGGGGTTGATCGATTCGGAGTGAGCCATGCTTTGGAGGATTGACCGTGTGTCGGCCCCGTCTCGTGTCCCGGCTCAGAGGGTGTGGCTTCGGGGGACGGACTGTCCAAAGACTCGAAGGCATAGTTCACAGCATCCAGTTGAGAGGTGGGAGATAGCAGCTCGGAGTCCAGCTCCATAGGTAGTTCTGTACCATTCAATTCCAGCAGAGGTGGTTGAGGCTCCTGCTCTAGGCCTTCCCCCTCGCCGCGCCGCTGGTCTTGCTGGTGTTGCTGTCGTTCTCGCTGCTCGTACTGCCGGCAGGTATCGACGACGAGAGACTCGTAGCTGGGCGGTGGGACGAGACAGTCAGACCTGCGAATGACCCTGGACTCATCTCGTCGCGTTTTGCTACCAATAGTCGAGAACAAGCTCCTTGCCTTGTCGAGGATCCGTCTTCTCTTGGGCGGATGGTCAAGTCGGCGACGGCACCTGCAACTCCGGTCGTTGAAGCGCTCAACCTTCATGCATTCCCAGCAGAGATATTCGCCGGTCGAGAGGTGGTCGCAGCCTGACAAGTGCCTCAGCATGGTTTCGTGGTCCTCGAAGCTCTTGCCGCATAGCAGTAGAGGGCATTTCAGCCGGTCAGCTGCCGCCATGCGAACGGATCTGTTCCGTTCCACAGCAGCCCAGACAATGAATCTGTAGCGGGCGCAGTCCTGCTCGGACATGGCCTCCCGCGATCTAGCATGATCAGCACTTGAGAGGGCTCAGCCGACGCGCTCTGGAAAGTGCTTACACGCATGATGCCGATGCGAATGGGTGCTCTTGGGGTTCGGACTCTAAGCTGGACTGTGACCGCCTTCTACTGCTTGGTGAACTGGGCTGGAAGGCGGTCGTGCTGCGTCGAGGCTGGGGGTCGAGGCTCCCCAAGGCAGCCGCTGGGGGGGCCGGGTCGACGTCGACCAAGGGCTTGTTCTTGGGCTCCATGTCCTTGGGCTCCATGTTGCAAGAAAGCTAAGTAGTTGGCTACACACTACGGCACAGACGGCACAGATGGAAGGAGAATCCATAAGTCCATTTTCCCGCCGCCACTCCATGTCTTTATTATGATGAAAGACGGGTAGGGCAGAAAATAGACGGTTGACTCGAACCGGGATGGCGATGTAGGACTTTTCCGCATGGATGGGAGGTACTTGTACAGGTACCGTAGGACCCGCGGCAGTGACCGCAGGGACCACAGGGCAGGAAGTGCCATTGGTGAGCAGGCTCCCTCCCACAGATCTGCCCGGCAGTGCGGTCAACAGGCGTTCGCGGCGGTCCGAGTTGGTGGAGATGCCAGTTGGGGGCCAGAAGCGGACTCGGTGTGGTTCGCAACAGGCAACAAGGCAGATTAGGACCCTCCATGATTACGCCTTAAGACGTCCAGCTGAGTACTGTAGGAAGGGCAGCGCTGACTGCAGGACTCGGGCCTTGGCCAATCGCAGGCGCAGCATGCGGGTAGGGCTCGCTGCCCGAGAGATGAGAACGGAGATTGAGGCTACTCGAGTCTGTCTCTCTGCCGGAATAGAATAATCATCCTTCCCTTCCAGAGACGGTCTCGGATATGGACGTATGGCATGCCGCCAGGGCTCGGAAATGCCATGATGCGGCTTGCTTCAGTGCCCTACGACGGTGAAGTGGACGTGAAGGGCCTGCAGCGAAAGGAAAAGGAAGAACGGTAGAAGATGCGACGCAAGTTGCCCATGCTGCTCCCAGGCTTCGAGCTTGCCTAGATCTCAACCTGCGTTCGTTGACTCCTGAGGATGCATCGTGAGAAGGCGTATCCGTACGGTACACCACGGAATGAGAGGGCGGTCGAGCCCTTCTTATAAGAGTGCAAAGACGGGACAAAAATAGCAATGCGATGGCACTGTCTTGTCTCGCTTTCACTGTCTTCGAATAATACATAGGGTATGCAGCGTACACATGGCCTCGCACATGGCCTCGCAGATCAAGGCGTGTTGAGGGGTTGCTTGAGGAGAGACGGGTGTGGCTGGGACAATGCAGAGGAGACCCTGACCGGCCCGAGCAGGCGGGACTGGAGACGGGAGTGAGGACGGGGAATCGGCTACCGGAGGAAAGCGGAGGCAGCGGAGAGCTTGAACGGTGGAACCTGTGCAGTGACGGGATTGGAGCTCGGTTTAGGACCAGTAGGACTATGGCATGATTAGCGAAGAAATGGGAAGAAGTACTCATTCGTACTTCTAGGTATCGCAAATCCTGACGGCTGCAGTGCGCAATTACTAGCTGTACTTCTTCAGTCCTAAAAGTACCTACTCCATACTCCTAGGCACTTATACGCCAATATGCAGGACTCATGGTCAGACCGCTGACCCAATCTCCATTCACAACCAGTCGTCAACTGACCTTTCAGCACTCCCCACCACTTCGTACATTGCAGTAGCAACCCTAGAATTTCCCGTACAATCCCGAACCGCGGCCGCCCATGTCTTGGGAACAAGAAGGTCGGCAGAAATCCGAGCCTCATCAGCCCGGTGGTAGTCCCCGCCAAAGACTTCAGATGCCAAGCTGAACCCCCCCGACGCCGGCTTACCACGCACGGATGTCCCGACCTCCCATCAGAGGTTGATGATCTGACGAATCTGATCTAATGAATCTATGGTTCTACTATGGGGAGTAATAAGGTAGTCCGCACGCTACAATACCGGTATCCTGACTACACTTTGCGAAGCTCCCCCACCTCGGCAATTGTTGTACCTCTTGCGGTCGGTTAATGACGACGGCTGGATGCACCCAGCGACCGCAGGTACATCTATACCTTATCCCATCAGACTGCGGGGTAATCAGTCTGAAGTTGAGAGCGAGCGCACAACTACAACAGTCACGTCACGGCCCGTCTCGTGAGCAGCAGACCATGCCTGCGTCAGGAGGCGGTGGGCATCAGCCGTGAGGCCCAATCAGGCCCCGCCTACGGCAAGCTGGCACGGAGGCGTGGGGAGGTCCGGGGCAGGTTCCACTTGCAAGCAGAGTGGCAGAAAGAGGGATGTTTCAGAAACACCATCGCCTACGGCCTAGGGCCGTTTCAGATGGGTGACATTGGCACATTCCACCTTGTCTCGGTCTCGGGCGGTGTGGACATGGCACAGACGGGGACCTCACACAAACCATCGCCGTCCGCGGCGTCCGATTCCCGCTCCCTGAAAACGGCGACGTTGGTCGAAGCCGCGGGCGGGCGGTCTTGAATCGCCATAGGCCGGACCGGCCCATTCCCATTCGACGCTACGCATCACGCCTTGGCGGTCGAAGGATCAGCAGCTCACAGGCCGCGCCGCCGCGGTAGCGGCGCCTCTTACTTCTTGGCTGCAGCGCCCTTGGGGTTCTATTCGCCTACCGTCCTTGTCTTATCAGCAGAACGACCGCTCCTCGTAGTAGGACAAGGCGATGACCGCATCCGGCCGGCGTGGGGAGGTTATCATATCATCGCCCTGCCTGTGTTCAATACCATGTGCCGACATATAACCCCGTCTTTGTGTCTCTGTGTTTGCAGATAGGTGAGCGCATTTCCTCACTTGCTCCCGTTCTGTCGTGATCTACTATACCCGGCCGGCGTCGTCATCCTCCCACCAGCCGCCCACGGTCCCCCAGATTCCTCAAGGGCACAACGAATCCGGGGGTGCTTGATCGATTTGACTTTCCTCTGAAGTCTGCTCCTCCCTGCCTCCACCGCAGGTCGACTTTGGAGGCTTCTGATACACTGCTCTTATCTACCCTCGATCACCCCCTGAGGGTCAGTTTCATCTGGACGAGTCCCGCCAGTTCGGCACTTATCCATATAAGGCCTGACCTTGGCACCCTTTCTTTATTCTTTTTTATCTACTTCATCTATAGACATTGGAGCCTGTCCACATATCGAACCGGCACTGCCACCCACCGTCTCACCTGCCAGAACGTTTGTGGTTGCTGCCGAAACCCGGCTGCGCCCTATAATAAGGCATGCCGAGATGGCGCACGTGGCACGCGAGCTGGACCTCAACGCCTATTACGGCGGCTACCACGATACCATGATGGACAAGATACACTTGGCCGTGGTTCCTGGCCTAAAGTCTAGCACTGGTAAGTAGCTTTTAGGTAGTCAAGTCTGGCTATTCGCAGCATACCATCAGCCGTGGGTAGTGCCTTGATGCCAAGCTCCCCTATCCCTGGGTGTATGGTGTCTGAAGAGCCGCACGCACCTTGGCATCATCCCTTTCAGATCGCGGTGATCTACAGAAGCGAGCTGGCGCGTTACACAGCACGACGCATACTAACCACGGCGCAGCATTTTTCACATTCCTGCGGGCCAACCTAGTGATCCATCCCTCAGCCCTCTCGACGCCGAGCTTGGAGCCGATCTCGTCGCCCATATTCCCGGCCGTGGAGACCCCGTCATACTCGCCGCTCGCCGCCACGCCTGTACCCGACGACCTGCTGCCGCTGTCCGTCAGCATCCTGGAGTCGGACGCAGACCGCGCCGACGCGCTGGCCCTGGTCGTCGACAGCGTCGCCCAGCAGCGGCACACGGCCTTCCGCCAGCTCGCCGTGCACCCGCTGCTGCTCGGCGCCCTCGCGCTGACCATGGGCGTCGCGCACCAGCTATGGCGCAATCTGGGAGGAGCACTCGCCGCCGTCGGCCTGCCCCTCCACAGCGCCGCCGCCCTGCCCTTCCACGGCGTCGTCGTCGCCGCCTACCTGCTAGCCCTTCGCCTCCTCACAGACCAGTACGCCACTGTCGCCGCCTCGCTCTGGTCGTCGTGGCCGCTGCCCCAGCACGAGCACCAGCGGCAGGACGGCGAGGATGACGACGGCGGCATCAGCAGCAGCTTCTGTACCGACACCGTGATCGGCGTGCGCTGCGGCGGCGAGGACTCCAGGCCCGGGGCTCTGGTCGGCGCACTGGTGCTGCGACTCGAGCCGCGGAGCTCGCCGCTGGCATCGTCGTCCTCATCCTCGTCCTCGCCGTCGTCATGTTCCTCGCCGTCGTCCTCGTCCTCCTCCCCCTCGTGGAGCGCTGGCCATCGCCGGCGTACGTCGCGCGGGGGCTCGTCGTCGTCGTCGTCGCTGTCGTACCTGCGCGGCGGACACGGCCTCGTGCGCGCGTGGGCGGTGGCGCCGGCCCACCGCGGGCGGGGCGCCGGCCGCGACCTGCTGCGCGAGGCGGTGCGGGTGGCGCGCGCGCGCTGCGGCCGCGCCGCCGCCGTCGGCTTCGCCGCAGCCCACGCCCACAGCGCCGCCGGCCTGCTGCCCGACCGCCTCTGCGGGCCCGCGCGCCGCGGCGAGCAGCGCGCCGCCCGCGCCCTCGAGCGCGTCGTCGCCGAGGGGCGGGAGGGCGGCCACGGCCACGGCGGCGGTCACGGCCACGGTCACGGAAGTTATGGCGGTCACGGCGGTCACGGCGGTAGCAGCAGCAGCAGCAGCAGCAAACAGAAGAAGAAAAAGCAAAGGAGATAAAGAGAAAACGAAAATAGAAGACAGAGGGAGGACAAAGAGAAAAAGGGTAGGACGGGGAGATGGGGGAAAGGGAGAAAGAGAGAATCATAGATCGGTGGGGAAGAAGAGTGATGAAAAGCAGGGTGAGAGGGAGGGAGGGAGACAGACAGCAATGGAATGGGGGAAGAGGAAAACTCCCGACGGGGTCTCGAGAAGTACACCCGGAAGAGGTCGACGGCGACGGTGGTTCTGGTGGCGGTGGCAGGCGTTTTGACTGGGTCTTCGGCGTAGAAGCGTACCAACTTATACCCCCTCTCGTTTTATGTAGAATCTGTCGTTTTCAGGTACCCGGGCTAGGCTGGGCTGGGCTGGGCTCTTCCATTCTCGGATCGGAGGGCACGAGGAAGATTGAATGGTTTTCACCCTGGATCCTCCTGGGCACAGTATTCTTTACTTGCGTATAGTTACAATGTGCTCAGACATCTCCTGTGAAACCGTTCATTTCCATTTCCATTTCTGCTCTGTTCTGTCTTCGGGACCGAGTGACTGGTAATGGAGACGCATCTCACCCCCTTTCTCATAGCCATCTGACTGTCATTGAATAACCACAATTCTGCCCTTTTTGTGACAGGAAGAGACTTCGGGCTTCCTCCTACCGTTTCATTGCTGGAGGATGGGTTCTCCCTCCTCATCCAGCAGACAGAAGCATTTGTACATTGGCTCCTGACCGGCAACATGCTGCAATCATCTGGGTATACCCAGTCCGTAGGCTTCGGCCTGCCATACCGAACCGCCTTCACATGCCCTTCTACCTATTCACCCAGACCTCAAAAACGTGACGCCTTGTCAAATCCCAAATTTGATAGCTCGCACCCAGCCTCGATTGCGGCCGACTTGATATACACGCCCACCGCGCCGTTCAACGCTGCTCCTTCGCTTTGGCCGCCTTGATGGGCTTCAAGGCCTGAACGTCGTCGAACCCATAGATGGGCCGACCCTGGCGGCGAAGCGCGTGCAAGATCTGCGAGGGGCAGAGCGTGTCAGCGTGGCCCAGGGGGCGCATGAAAGTCCATACGGGGAAGTACAATGTCGACGTACATCATTGATCGTGACGGTCTTGGCCTGGCGATACTCGGTGTAGGTCACGGCATCCCGAATGATCTACGCAGACAACCACCAGATTAGCTCTGCTGGCTGATCCGAAGAGGCGACAAGCCAGCCAGCCAGCCAACCAGCCAGCCAGTCAGCCCAATAAGGGGCCCCAACCGACCTACCTCTGTGAGCTTCGTCTTAACGACGAAGCGGATCTCTTCATAGATGGCGCCGGAAATTCGCTTGACACCGCCACGGCGCGCCAGACGTCTGAACAGTCCCAGTCAGTCTTCAGCCGTCACCTCTTGAGCAGAGCCGGCAAACGCGCTACCAAGGCGGGCGATGCGATGGTAGGCGCGCGAGTGAGAGGCAGCTCGTACCTGATGGCGGGCTTCGCTAAAGGCAGAGAGGAAAGGCGGGGTTAGCAGGCGGGCGTCATTGTCACGACCGGATATCCGGTGGCGGGTCAGGTGCCAGACCAGGTCCAGCAGTTAGGTAGGCTACTTACTGACGCCGAGGATATTGTCGCGCAAGATCTTCCTGCAGTACAGAGATTTATCAGGCAATTGCACTTCAGAGGGAGGCCAAACCGCGGCTGCAGCGGCATGCGTGGTGGCGGCGGCAGCAACTGCAGCGGCGGCGAGTGGAGCGACGATAAGGTAAGGTAGGTTATTACCTGTGCCGCTTCACGCCCTGTAGGTAGCACGCCTATTAGCACCAGCACCAGCACCAGCACCAAGAGCCGCGCGGAGACAGGTTCAAGCAAGCTTACCCCTTTGCCGCCAAGACCTTTGCCCAGGCCCTTTGCACCCCGAGCGCTTCGCGGATCGACCTTGCCCGGCATTTAGGCGAGGAGGGCTCTGAGGCTGATAGTTGCGACGATGGACAAGAAGAAATGACCCGACAGGTGGGATTATTGACTTTGGGGCGGGATTGGCTGGTGAGGCAACCACTGTACGGAGTACAATAATGAGTTACGATGAGAAGCGCGCAGGTGGGGGGAGGGGGTTGTCCTCACTAAATGGGTTGTGGCGAAAGCAGAACGCGCCAGAGTCCAGACGCGCTAATGTGATTTCTGTGTCTTACCCGCCATGATCCCTGTCAGCCTTGATAAGATATCCAGAATCTGATATCTACCACAGTAGGGAGTACGGAGTACTAGTAGGCACGTAGGTATTCCGTACCTCATTACCTGTTAACATATCCTGTTCATGTACGAGCTAGGTTCTTTGGGAATTGTTACTGAAGTGAGACTGCAATTCTTTGGAGTGAAGGCTGCAAGGACTTCCGAAGCTATCTTGGGCAGTTCCGAAACAGTAGTACTCCGTAGAATCCGTCAGTAACAGTAGATGACTCTTTTAATCTCTACTGGTACCGTAACATAGCAGACGCAAGAGATTCTGTGTGTCTACTGACCAGCAGGCAGGCGCATACCTACCTAGGTATTTGGGAAATAAATATAAAGAACGAGTCATCTCGTCTCGTGGTGGTGATACAATAATTCCCAGTCGTGTGGGGGTACGGTAGAAATGATAGATAATCCAGTGCGGTCAATCGTCACACGGAAATGGCCACGAAAACTGCAACCCCAACTCTGAGGCATGTGGCACTTGTGGAAGACATCCGTCCAAGCGAAACCGTAGGGCCTCATTCAGCACAATGCTCAGCAGCCACCGACCGCGCATTCACCGGGGTCTGAGATGTTTCGAAGCGCTGTGCTGTAGGAAGTACTGTTTACTCTGATATATGACCATGTCCTCTACTGATCATTGTGAACGCGGTTCTCCCTATACGTAATGTTGAGGTACGTTATCCAGACCCCAGCGGATTAGAAAATCTGCCCGACTGAGCCAGATGCCAGCCAAGGCCAGACAGGTGAGGGCAAGGATTAAGCCCAGCGTCAACTGACAATCCTCAACTCTCAGCCGTGGGAAAGCCACACCTTCCGTATCTTCTGGAACTCTCATTGCTGAGTGGGAGATTCGATGGGCGAAATAAATGTGGCCTCGGAGAAAAGCTTTCCTTGCTCGGTGATTTCCTGGTCCCCAATCTTCATCTTGAGAGTCACGGGAGTCTTGGTGGGATAGTACTATTCGCCAAGTCAGTCCTGCATCAATCAAAGGCCTCGCCAGTGCGAACACTTACCTGGTAAATATAAGGTTTGGTCCCAACTGCGCCAGCCACGATTTTCTTGACGAAGCCTGGAACTTCTGCCATCACATCGATGCGGTCAAGCTTGTCCCCCAGTGGTCCCTCAATCACTGCTTCGATGGGCTTGCCGTCCTTGGTGGTCCCGGACCAGGTAAACTTGGCCTCGGTTGGCTCCGGCCAATCATTCTCCGAGTCTTGTATTGTCTTGGTGTGTTCGGAAGCGCATGAGCTTCCCGCGATGATGATCTCGCCGTCTTTGACCAGGCCACCCACAGGCACCACAGTTGCGCCGTAGGACGGCGGAGTGGTAAACTCCATGAAGACGCCCGAGTAGGTTGGTCCTTGGAAGTCGAGGAATTTCCACTGCGCTGCGGCGTGATGCGGCTTCATACCCTGAAGGGCATGGACAAAGAGGGCCTTCCCTTTCAAGTCGACCGGGCCGTCTGGAGTCACGATGGTCCCCTCGGCTTCGCATCGCGGCCAGAACGCGTGTCTCATGTTCCCCCAGGGCTTCGAAAGGTCTGTACCGTACAGAGTTCTGCCATCCTTGCCTGCCACGAAGCCATCCGTTGTCCTTGTCACCTTGAGGTTGACAATCGATCGCTGGTCATTCATCGACTTGATTGTGTACGTTCTTCCATCTTCCGACAGTTCGAGGGCACAATCGTTCGCGTAGAAGCCCGTCTTGTCGGCGCTGAACTCGACATCGCTCAAGGGCGTGGAGCACCAGAGATGGGGCTTCGATCCATCGGTGTAGATGACCTTGGAGTTGAACTGGCAAGTCGTGCGGAGGCCGCTTCACGAGTTGTCAGCTGGTTGGAGATGCGGGTGGGCGGGCTGTCGAGCTCCATACGCCACGTTACTATAGATGACCTGGGCAAGGGCTACGTGGCCACTCTCTGACATGAAGTAGAAGGACTGCGTCTCGACAGAGGTCGAGTCCATCGCAGCCCACTTCATGTCATCCCGGGTCAGGGGCGTGTAGGGCGTGGTCTTGGCATCTTCGGCAACCGGTTTGATGGCCGACGGACCGTATATCGGCTCTTCTGTACCGACCGCATTGGCCAGACTGGATCAAGAGCTGTCAGTAAAGTGCTTGCGGTGCGGGAAGATACGGGCCGCGGTCTCTTGCATACGTCTGCTTAGCCCAGTTGAACATGGTCACGGCTTTCGACAGTACTGGATTGACACAAACAGACAGAGTCGATGGGAACCACGGAGGAAGAAGAGCGGAACGAGGACAAGAAGCAGTCTGGAGAATAGTATGTTTATCGTATGAGAAAGAGAAGGAGGTTGGACTATAGGAGGATTGCAGCAGTGTATCTACTGCAGTGCGCCTCTGCCATCAAGTGTGGTAGGTAGACGAGGTAGAGAGCTACTATCTTACTACCACCTGAGGAAGTACTAGTACCTGTAAAATATGGAGGGGTGGTCAGTGGTCACCATCTCGAGGTGGTCTGACTTCATCCGTGGCGCAGTCAGGGGGTGGGGCGGTCTCCCCTCGTGCTGTTCCAAGTACCTGAGTACCTGTGGCTGGTGTCAATTCGTCCAAGCTCCGCCAAATTTGCCGTTCCCTACGGTAGATGCCTGCCGCATCGACTTTCGCATTGCGACGGCGACGACGAGGACGACAACGACGAAGACGACAACGACGAGGCGACGACGCCCCACACCATCATAACTACCACCCCCTCTGTCGAGCCCTCAAGAAACCATCACAGCATCATGTCGAAGGCGCGCGGGGGTGTGGACCAGATGGTCAAGCTCATTGTGGGTGCTGGGCAGGCCAGTCCCAGCCCTCCGGTCGGTCCTGCGCTGGGTAGCAGAGGTGTCAAGTCGATGGATTTCTGCAAGGTGATTCCAGCAGAGCGCCGCGAGCAGTGGTGATGTATGGCTTACCCGGAGACACAGGAGTTCAACGCCCGGACAGCACATATCGTTACTGGCACGCCGATGCCCTGCCGAGTCACCGTCCGCGCCGACAGGTCGTTCCATTTCGATGTCCGGACACCGCAGACGTCCTGGCTCCTGAAGAACGCCGCAGAATTGCCCCGTGGCAAGAAGGGAAACCGAAAAGCCGCCGCCAAACCCGGCCACGAGGTAGTGGGCACAGTAACATTAAAGCACATCTACGAGATCGCGAAGATCAAGCAATCGGAGCTTCGACTTTCAGGCTTATCTCTGCAAGGGCTCTGCATGTCCGTCATATATCAAGCGGCGTCGATGGGAATCAGCGTAGTTCCATGAGCCAACATGGCCGGCGCTGGAAATGCGACCTGGATTGATGGAGGAAGCCACACGGTTCGCCTCGACGGATCTGCTGGGATATGTATGATACGACCATTGCAGTCTGTCTGGATACGTGTGTCCTCATTGTACTACCAACCAACCACTTGTACGAAAGGAGAGCGCGAACTTGGCTGTACTTGGTGCCTCTCAACCCCGATGCTGGTTCTGAATGCGAGGTATCAAGACGACTTGAGTGCAGGGAGCTCAAGGGGGGTTGTCGGGACGAGAAGAAAATACCCGCCAAAGTCTGGCCCTCCTTCTCTAACACGGAAAATTAAAATACCTTCTTCTGCACACCTCGTCCCTCATGTCGGCAAAATAAGTTCCAAAGGTAAATGGTCTTGTGACATGCAAAGGGCGCGGCTCTACGCGCAGTCTATGTCTGTGTCTCGTGTCGCGTTACTTGATCGTAGTGGAATGGTTTCGGCCCGTCTCCTCAAAAACAAGGGAAGTCGTCGCTCAACCCCTCGGAGCTAAGATAAGGCGCATCCTGTGATAGGTGAGAGACAGGGCGACTGACCCGGCTCTTGACTCAGTAAAAGTTTGAATGGGTGGCGCAGGCAATGCGGGCTGCCATGGTCCGAGATCGCTGATGGGGCTAAAATGTTGCATAGCAGCAGGTTATGGACCTCTGTTCTGGATGACTGGATACGGCCGGCTTAGTTTAGGCAAAAATGTGCCCAAACAAAACTTGCCGGTGAATGGCCAACCAGCCAACCTATCGGAGCAATGATCAGGACCACAGACGGATGGATCTGAGTCTTCTAGAACAGCCTTTCCGCTCATTTTAGCTCGTAATCTTCATGTGATTTCAACGCCCTGTCAGCCCTGCCAGGGATGTCTCAAAGCGACCCCCGATGGGCCGGTATTCCCGACAGCATGCCCTCTACGGAGCCGAGTACGGAGTACTCTGCCCTATCCTTTGCGATTTTGCAATATGATGTGATATTTGAGTGGCGCTACATAGAGTTCGACAGCGAGTTGATGCCGATAAGCTCCATGATGAATTCCTACATTCAGCATACAGGTTCTGATGGTGTTTTGTGGCCTGTGGCCTGACTACAGCACCACACGTACTTCGGACCCGTGGTACAGATCCTCGCACACCAATCTCACCATCTCATTATTACAGGTATGTCTGAATAACCACAGTACTGAGCTTCAGCAACCGGGGATGTCCAAGCAAAGTCCTTGCGGCAATGTACGTAATGACATAGCTCGGCGTAAGGGATTTCGGCAGTGAGCAAACCCAAGACTCAAGAGGTTGCATTATCATATGCGTGGCTTACCTTACCTAGCAACAGGCTGTTACCTCTAGGCCCAAGACTGCGGGAATGCGGTAAACCCGGGCCCGGCATTTGGGTATCTAAGTAGAGAAAGTCAGTTGAGTTTAGAGTCGGTACCTGGTAAGGAAAGTAGACAAACTTCCGACTTGATGCCGTTGTGAAATGCGCGTCTTACAATAGTGGGACAGTGAGACCAAGCACCCCCACCATCCAACACAACCTCTCCCGGTGCTGCTTGACGACGTGTGTCACGTAGGTACAAATATTCGGCAAGCCCATGCCGTTTGCTCAGTCAGACACGGCCACGTGCGGGGGTTGTGATCTGATCTTGCACAGGTATGAGTCCCTGCTCTGCTGCTGCTCTGTCCCGGCCATCGGAGCTCATCTGAGATGTTGAAAGTCTGTAAGTTCGTGGTAGCGAGTGTACCTGGTCCTAGTACAGTGGTCCCCCCTGTAATTGGAACCCCCTTTTGGCGGATTATGTGGGGTAATAGGATAGGTTTCGAGAGCCCGATATAATTTTAGTGAGGAAATCACCCCTAACCGCCTAAGTGCAAATTGGTTACCTTTTATCAGATCTATGCGATTGCAGGGGGCTTACCTTAGTGGGCTGGGAACTTTTGGGAGGCTTTGATTGGTTAGAGCCCCACAAATTCGGCCGGTCGCAAACCCCCACGGCCGCACACCCCCATGGCCGCACACTCCAATGGCCGGTTGCACACTCCAATGGCCGGTTGCACACTCCTAATGGCTAATGGCCGCACACTCCCAATGGCTAATGGCCGCACACTCCCAATGGCTAGGTAGGTAATGGCCACACACTCCAAGTGGCCGGCAGGTCTTAATGGTCGGTAGGTCTGAAGTTCTCCATGTTGTCGCGAGAAAAGGTTAAAATATAGTTGAGTGACTTCATATCTGGTAGTGGACGCAGCAAAATTTGAGTACAGAGACTATGTGGGGCTGATATCTTCAGAAATCACGTGCCGACCCCTAAGAGGATAGGGGCTACTAGTTGGATAAAAAAGGCCGGTCTACTATAGATCCAATTACAGGGGGGACCACTGTAGAGGTAGGCAAAGGTTACTTCCGTATTAGAGGAGGACCGGCGGGACCAAGAGGCGGGACCTTCCAAGGACCTCCGGCCTGCACTCCTGCCTCTGCCCCTGCCTCCCGCCAGCTCCCGCCGACCTACCAGAGTGCTCCTAGCCTGCTACTATGCAGTATGCAGTATGCCTAGCCCGTGCAGTGGACTCTGCCCCACCATGCTGGCGGATCACTGATCACCACCGCCCGCCACGCCCGCTGGCCCGCCGACATGCATAATTCTTTTGGCCTCGAAGCCTGCCACACTTTCATATCGTCATCCTTCCTCTACCACTTTCAACGGAGCCCGGCTCTCCTCCTCACCGTCCTCCACCGCCGTATGCAGTAGGTACCGATGTCCACGGCCTGCCCACACCTCGGCTTCGACATCAGTCTGCACTCTGCAAACATATCTCCGTAGACACGGCCTATGCGTCATGATGAGTCCCGACAGCCCTCGCCAACAGGAGCGGCCCCAAGGTGCGTCTAGCCCAGACATACATCCTTTGTCCGCCGATCCCACCCCGGCATTCCCTCTTCGAAGCACATGCAACCCTCGACAGACGAAACTGGAATTTCTTTGTTCGGGTCACTGACCTTCGACGCCTCTCACCTCAGGCGCTTCCGTCGGTGCTCCAGAACATCCTGATGGGAATCTCAAGCCCCCCGAACGCGCCCCCGCCGTGCGTTTTTCCTCTACCGTCGAGAACATCGAGCCTCCATCGGTTGCGCCGCAGGAGGGCACCGAAGCGCCGGAGAGTCCCGCAGCGTCCAGAGACGGTCCGCCTACGGACCAGGTGATACGGGAGTTGACCAACACCCTCCAAGGTGTCAGCCTCCAGGAGCAGCGTATCAAGAATTACTCGTACGAGGCCTTCTCGCTCCCAGCTTCCCGGGTATGTGTCTTTTCTCTCCTCTTGGCAAGCGAGACGAGATGCGTCGCCCTGTTTGTACCCACCTTTGGGCTTTATTGCCGCCTTCGAGTCGGCATGCGCCTCGCTGTCTAGCTCCGTCGGCGCCTTTCACATCCAGCGGTAGACCTGCCATGGCTGACCGGAGGCTTGCAGGCCCCTTCGAATGAGAACTCACCAGTCGCGACCCCACAGCTTAGCCACAGTCCAATGGCACCCCAGTCGCCGCGGTTCGCTTCTGGGACATCCGATCCAACGTCGCCGCCGTTAACGCCTGCCGGGACCACAGCCGCAGAAGCGACGGCCAAGGTTGAGAAATCCGAGAAGCCCTCCTCAGCCGACGGGTCCTTCAACTCGCAGGCTATCACTCCCCAGGCCTCGGGGCAGGACTTGCCGTCGACCTTTTCGCGAATCGGGTTGCCTCACCGGCCGGCATCCCACGATAATATCACGCACAGGTTACAGATACAGACGGCCGACAATGATGAGAGAGGGATACGCGGACACCGTAAGGGCATGGCCAGTCTCGGGCCCACGGGCCAATCGCTACCAGGGACCAGGGAGCCGAGTCCATCCAGGTACAGCGCATCTCAGTTTTATACGCGACCTTTCACACCTCAGGGGGATGTGAATGATCCGTACGCCGCGAGCCGGCGGCCAGTGCAGAGCAGACAGCCGGGGCCTGTCGATCAGCGATTCGTGTTTTCTAGGAAGAAGAAGCATCCGTCGCCGTCGTCCTCGTCGAACAACTTGTCGAAGCAGGAGAAGAGGCAATCTGGGCTCTTTGGAACCAAGAACAAGTCGGGAGACCTCCACCCAACAGGCAGCGTGTCTACTACGTACAGCTCCCATGGGTCCATGTCCAACCTCAAGAGGTTCTTCAAAGGCGATGGTGGCCACAAGTCGAAGAAGGCGTCGTCGCCGGCGCCCTCTAAGTCAGCTTCGGCGTCCAAGGCCACCCTGCAGGTACCGTTTGCAGACGACCACGGACTTTCGTCGAAATACGGGAAGATAGGGCGGGTCCTGGGAGCAGGTGCCGGCGGCTCCGTCAAACTTATGAAAAGGAGCGAGGACAACACCATCTTTGCCGTCAAGGAATTTCGACCGCGCCACTCGTATGAGACGGAGAAGGAGTACGTCAAAAAGTTGACGGCCGAGTTCTGTGTGGGTTCCGCGCTGCATCACGGGAACATCATCGAGACCCTCGACATCGTCCAGGAGAAGGGCAAGTGGTACGAGGTCATGGAATACGCACCCTATGACCTGTTTGCTATCGTCATGACGGGCAAGATGTCCAAGAGCGAGATAACGTGCTGTTTCCTCCAGATCCTCAGCGGGGTGACCTACCTGCATGCCTATGGTCTGGCTCATCGAGATCTAAAGTTGGACAACGTGGTCGTTAGCCAGCAGGGAATCATGAAAATTATTGATTTCGGTAGTGCGCACGTGTTTAAGTATCCGTTCGAAAGCGAAACTGTACTAGCTGGTGGTAAGTCGACAGAGAGTTTCAAAATGGAGGACTGGGCTAACGCGGCGTCAGGTATCGTGGGTTCGGATCCGTACCTCGCTCCCGAGGTCTACAATGAGCGCAAGTACGACCCGCAGGCGGTGGATATCTGGTCCCTTGCCATCATATTCTGCTGCATGTCACTTAGGCGCTTCCCCTGGAAGGTCCCACGCGTGACGGACAATTCGTTCAAACTCTTTGCCTCGGAGCCGACGCCGGGGCATGATCCTAAAAGGCTTGTCCTTCCGTCCGGGTCGACAGACGAACCCCATACCGCATCCCAAACCGACGTATCCTCACAAGGGAACGCGCCACAGGCTCAAGTCAGGTCTAATACGGAGGCCACGACGTCACCCACAGAAGCCGCTCCCCAACAAAGGGAAGTGATCAAAGGGCCGTGGAGATTACTGCGACTCCTGCCCCGGGAGAGTCGGCACATAATCGGAAGGATGTTGACCATCAATCCTGAGCAGCGAGCTCAGATGGCTGAGATTCTCGAGGAGCCTTGGGTGTCAGACACGGAGATTTGCAGGCAGACCGGGCCAGGAGTGGTGGTCAACGTAGAGGATCATAAGCACGTTCTCGAGCCTCCTGCTCCGCCTAAGTAGAGAAGTTGGATGCGCATCAAGGTCCTCGGTACGGAGTCTGAGAAAGGCGTGGTCATGCCCATGTTATGGCCTTGTGGAGAAGAAGCCTGCGAAGCGGCAAGGTGAAGGGAAGAACTACGACTTATCGGGCGGCTCTACTCAGGACCGGCACAGCGATACATATGCAGGGAGCCAGGAGCATCATGAACTCAGGGGGTTGTTGGCCCGGGGTCATCATATCAGGCCCCCAGCGTTCGGGGCGTTGTGAATGAAATTTCGAATATTCGTCAGGAAAGCGGGAGGTGGTGCCAGGGGGTCAAGGTGGTTAGACAGCTATACAGGTATACCGGTAGACCAGAAGACATGTATTGTGTGTCAAAAATATCAGCATACAGAGACAGTACTAATTACCATGTACCGGTACCACCTGGCGTGCTTCAAGAGTCTGGAGTCACTTCATGCGAAGAAGTAGCTTGTACCGTCCTAAGCGTGGGGTGCTCGCACGCCAAGACGGACAGGGGAAGGTACCTTCAACTTCCTAGCTTCAGCCGGGCAGCTTCCACCATCCATAGAAGCTTCCCGAGCCCCGGCATCGGAAAAACCCAGGGATAAAAAGTCTGGATCCACGGGTCTACATTAACCTTCGAAAGCTTTCCAATCAATCTATACCCGTGATAGCTTCATCTTTCCAGACAAGATTTTCAACCGACAGACTCCATCATCCCAAATCCACCGGTTTAATTCTCTATTTACATTACAATGGTAAGCGCACGACGGCATGCACCCATCCTCTGCAACAAGAGAGGCTGCGCGGCAAACAATACCCAACTGTGTGTTCGGGGTCTCGCGCGCGCGCGCAAGAAATGACTCCCCCTTCCCCCTCCCCCCCAAACTTTTTTTACGATCAGTTCGGCTGACCGCGACGAACTGTTCCTCTGCGAACGCCCCGACACCCCCCAACTCTCGCAGGCCACCTCGATCCGATCGATCCGCTCCCTCGTCCCGCTGCTGGACCGCGTGCTGGTGCAGCGCGTCAAGGCCGAGACCAAGACGGCCGGCGGCATCTTCCTGCCCGAGTCGAGCGTCAAGGAGCTCAACGAGGCCAAGGTGCTCGCCGTCGGGCCCGGCGGCCTGAGCAAGGACGGCCAGCGCCACCCCATGGGCGTCAAGGAGGGTGACCGCGTTCTGATTCCCCAGGTGAGTAGGTGAAATCTGGAGAAGGAAAAAAATTCATGATGGTGGTGCTGGTGTATTGCTGGTACTGGTTCTGGAGCTGCGCTCTTCAGGGCTATCCGGCCAAGGAGCGCACACCACACAGCAACACAAGCAAGCAAGTAAGCCGCGGTTGCTGATGACTTTGGGATGCAGTTTGGCGGCTCTCCCGTTAAGGTCGGCGAGGACGAGTTCCACCTGTTCCGTGACAGCGAGTAAGTGATGCATACCGTCCATCCTTGGCCCTCCCCTCTCCTCCCCTAGTCGTATAGAAATCCGGTCGGTGATCACATGCGACAGAGACTGACGCACCATCGCAGTATTCTGGCCAAGATCAACGAATAAGAGATACCCCCCGAGTCTCGACACGAGTGTACCATATACAATGTACGATACAAAGTCAAAACAAACCGGCCCGCATCTAAGAACGAGCCACCACCTGCATATAGCGAGATGATGTGTTTTGGGACGGCAGATGTGGGAAAGCGTCGTTTAGCTCAGGGTACCTGATTCGTCTCTGCCCCCTGCGTGGATGACGTGAAGAAGCTCCCGAGGTATATAATAATCTATCCATCTCTGCTCTCTCCGACAAGCTGCGGCCGTCGACACAATAGACGAAAGGGTCACATGTAGCGTGTTCTCGCAATTTTTTTTTTCTTCGAGTCTCCCCCCCAGGTGCTGCACTGACGCGTATCTCCATCCTCATGGCGGTTGCCAACCAGGTGAGAAATGAAGCAGCGTGCCTGTATGAGACTCCCTCTTGACGTGGGTCGTCACTGAGGTGCCTGCCTGAAGAAATAAGGAGGAGGGGGAGAGAGAGAAAGAAAGGAAGCTAAGTAGAAGCATGCTGGCCCGACAAGCTGGTCACGCGTCAGGTTCCCCGGCTGGGCCGTCAACCCTGGCGACTCTGCGCCCCACGCTCGACGTCCCATCGGGCATCCGGACGACCTCCGGGCCCTCCCCGGTTTTCGGACCCGGAGCTCCCGACGCCCGCCCGCCCGCCCGCCCGGGTCGGGCACGGGCCCGGGCCGGCCGGGCCCCCTTATCTATCCAAGCTACCGACCATATTATTCCCACTACCCTAGCCATCCGTTTTCCTTGCTCCCTCGCTCGAACCCTCGGGCTTCGCGTGACAGCTGACCGACTGACCGACTGACTGACTGACTGACTGCTGCGCTCGAGAGAGCGCGGCGCGCCCCGGGCTTGGTTCCCGCCGGGAAGGCAGTTGCAAGGCCGCCAGATAGCCAGCCAGCCAACCAGCCAACCGGCCGTCCGTCTTCGGCCGGGCTCTTGTCTCTCGGTCGCCGTAGAATGAATGGATGGGAGCGATGTGGATGAATGCACCTTTACCCGGCCCCCCTTCCGAGAGCCCTGAAAGGGGGGGGGGGCCTGCTTTACCTGAATGGTGACTCCTTCGAGCACCTTCCGCAACGCAGATGCGAAGGAAGGATGGACCTAGCCCGGCATTGCGTGGGAGAGCATAAGCTGAAAGGTTGGGTTACCTGTTAGAAGAAGACATAAGTCACTGCAGCAGATGCGTATATCAAGTACGTGAAGCACGCTGCGCCCTGATCTAGCATATAGGGACCCAACCAGACTTTGCCAGCATCTGAAAATGCCTACGGCGGCTGTTGGTCTAAGACAGCAACTTGGCTATATTTCGATGCTTTTTGGAGGACTCCTCATATAGTACAAATGTGACGCCGCACCTTTTATAGCAGCCAGATATCATATAGCAAGCAGCGGTTGGACTTTCCGCCAGATTTTCTGACATTTTATCATCGGTACGCCACCTATTTTCGAGCACGAAGCAAGTCGTACACGTAGAGCAAGGTTGTAAATCATTGCGAGGTCGTCATGTCAGGCTGGCTCAGTACCCCAGAAGGTCCTACATTCTGATTCGAAGGAGGTATCGCAATCTCACCTGAGAGACGTCATAGCAGATCTGCGGAATATGAGCTTGTTGTTCGACGTCTGGGAGACTTACAGCAACTTTAGGCTTCCTTAGCGACCGCCCCTTGGAGATTTACTCACTATCAAGTGACAGGTGTGTTAGCTACTTATGAAGCACCGAAAAGAACAATTTGAAATCTTTTTGGGCCAGGAGATGCGGCCTTGCTTACCATATTCATTGTAGAAAAGACCTGCATTAGGCACCTGAGTGTCACCTGGCTTGACCGTTGTGTCCGGCACTGTGACACGTACGATCAGTATATCATCAATTGTCCTCCGTGCCTTGACTCCCCATATATCATGTCGTTGTCGAGAGCTACTTACTCATCGTGCCCTGGAGTGACGGGTGGACGCAACTGGCGTCCTTCCACTTGCTTGGGCCCATCTGTCCTTGACCCCAGGTGGAGAGCATTCCCTTGGCTTTCGCGTCTTCTCCTGCGTTGTACGAAGCATTTGTCAAGGTTTGCATAGGATCGCCCAGCTCAGCTTCACATAGAAGCAGGAGCGCATGGCCGTTGGAGCTGTAAGGACAACAATAACCTGCAGACTGCGCAGAGGATTTAGTCGCATCTCAGAAGCATGCCAATGGGCCCTAGACACTCACCTTGGAGGACATGTCTGCGAGGTAGATCCCCTTGCCAAACATGTACCCCGAAACCGGTGCCTCAGGGGGTGCGATGCGAAGGCCTTGGCTCAGAATACCGCCGTAGTTGGTGCAACGAGACCCGTGCCATAGCAGGCGTCGGTTTCGAGGCGTCCCATGTGCGCTCTCAAATCGACTCAACTCGCCCTGACGCTCGACTCGGAAAATCTGCATGATGCGATAGTTGACATTGTGCGTGTCGCCACAAGAGCCCATCAAGTACTCTTGCAGCTGCGAGAACTCCTGACTGGTGTTGACGAGGGGAGTCATCTCGTCCAACCCGAGGCCTTTGAATTGCCGGTCAAGCAGATTGACAGCTTCCTTCTGCTCCTGGCTCTTCATCAACAGCGCTGCATCCTTCATATCACTCAGGCTTTCGAGAAGCTCTATTTCTTTCTTCAGCCTGTTGTGGTCTTGGATAACGGGAGGCCGGTTACGACCAAATGCATGGGGAATCAGAGTGTAGTAAAGATTCGACAGCTGCTCGGCGGCTTGAGGAACACTGGTCTGGTACTGGGACACAGCCAGTGATGGGTCATCCAACAGTGCCGAGAGTTCCTTCAGCGCCTCAAAGCCCCTGGTGATGGTGAGCTTGCTGAGTTTGCCGAGTGGTAGCTTTGCGGAATCATAATTGAGGTCAGACATCGTGTTGGCGAAGTACTGCTGGTTGAAGATGAGCTCCATGAGCTCTTGGGTTGCCTTGGGAAGTTCAGACTTCGGCTCAGAATCCTCTTTATCTTCAGACTTGACAGGGTCTGCATTTGGCTGATCATCGTCCTCCGAGTCAGGTTCGTACGACCGTTGGATAAAGGCGTACTTGCCACGCTTCGGGGGTTCCTCGCGACTGGCCCAGGACAAGCCCGACTTGGCTTTGAACTTGCTGTCGAACTCACGAAGGGCATGGGCCAAGCTACCATCGCCAAGGGTCTTGTACTGGCCAAACTCTCCGACCCTGCCCCATCGAGTCCATGTGCGGTAATCACCGGCCACAGAGCGGAGCAGCTGCATGGGCGTCAGTGTAGTGCCATCGCGGGAATATCAGGCTTCATACTTGGACACGATAGAACTTGTTATTGTTATTACTCGCGTTTGTCTGGTTGAGCGAGGCATCAAAGATGACGCCGTCGTCGTCAATGTAGACTTCGTAGTTGGTCAGCTCGCGTTCAGAACCCTCGTCAACAGGGATTCGTGCGTCCAAAGACTTCGCAATCTGGCCCTCGGCCACTTTAGCCTCTTTCTCCTTAATAGCAACCTCTTCCTCAGAGACCTTGGCTTTCTTGTTTGTGGGGGCAGCCGCGGCATCATCCCCATCTAGAGGGGGCGTATTGGCGCCAGAGCGCTTCCGAGAGCCATTCGTCAGAGACGGAGATGCCGGGTCTAGCTCGTAGGCTTTCTCGCCCAATCGAGTCTGCTGGGTGAGACAGTCGTCCAGCCATTCAATTGACACAATGGGGATGCCGTGAGACTGTGCAGATTTGACCTTGGATGAGGCTCTGTTGTAATCTGCCTCGGTGGTAATAAGCTGAGTGGTGGAGGTAGTAACTGACTTGGCCAGGGTTGCGCCGAGGGTGTTGATGGAGTCCCTTTCGATGATGGCCTGGGAGCGGCCAGGGATGGTACCGCTGATAGCAATGCTGCAGCCATCCAAGGGCGGTGGCGTAGGTGCAGCGGCCTTCGTGGCCCTCTTCCTTGAAGGCATGGTCAGCAACCTTGTAATGCTTCCTCAGGTGTTGATCCTGTCGAAGTGCGCATTCGGGATCAGCTCTCAGTAAACAGTCAGTACGGTACTCTTAGACTTAGGCAACCAATTGGCTCTGTGCAAGGACCATTCAATTCAAGTGGCAACCACAATGTGCGAAGAGGTGGTGCAATGGGTGACGCCAGAGAAAAGGATTGCAGAGTGAATGACCCCCGAGATATCATTTATAAATCGCGTCACTGTATGAAGTAAGAACCCCCTGGCCACTGCACTTTCTAGGCAGCAGCAGTGCCCAAACGCTGGACCCGAGCTGGACCAGACGCCAACTGGCCACGAGAACACGTGACTGCTGGACTTAAGTCTAGCTCGAGCAGCAGGCAGCAGGAGCGGCCGCCTTCCGCCTTCGTAGATTCCCATCAGCCCAACTGGTAATTCAGGTCCGCTTACCCCCAGTGCAAGTCATTGCAGTGCCTGCGAAAAGGTGTGTCAGCAGGAAAGGGGCAAAGGAGGGGGCTCCAGGCTTTACTGGGGTCCGGCACAACCAAAGCTGACCCACCGCATTTTGGTTTCTTGGAAAACAAAGGGGCCCGGGAACCGGTGTGATCAACAAATTCCAGCATGTATACTTCTCTGAGTTGTCACTTTCAAAAGAGAACTCTTCACACTGCATGCGATAAGGGTGGTAGGCACTGCTATGTTGGCAGAGCAGGCTCGTTGGCAATACGGTTTTCGTTTTCCTTCGACACCCGTTTTCAACCAGGGCTCATCCTGCCGCGCATATGAGGTACCTAATATTCTTTACTGGGCTAGTATGTGTGATTAAGACTCTTCACACAGTATACCTACTACCATCCTCACAGCCATCCCAACTCCCAGACTGTAAACTACTTAGTACCCAACGAGGATTCTGTGGAAGACGATGTCTTCAAAGTTAGCCTTAGTCCTGATTCCACAGATGCCAAAGTTGTTTCTAGAGGCATGGGAGAGGATGTCAGCCTTTACGATTCAACAAAAGGCAACGAGTGTAAGTGTTTAGATGCCCATGAGTTAAGCAATCACTGAAGAAACACGACCATATATAGGTCAATAGGGTTGAAATAGTACATCTGATAATCAGTAGTTAGGATATACTGTACCCGTGCATAGCTTTTGCTTTCAATCCTATAACTCCTTGCCACAGTCCAAGTTGACACACTCTACAAAATTCTGGGAGATTACGACCTGATTGAATAGATTATTATTATAGTGGTCCAACATGTACTTGAGCCGTTATTGGCAACTCCGTTGACAATCCATAAGTTAGTGTACTTTGCTATGTACGGTAGGTATTGGGTAGTGTCTTCTATTGAAACGTCATGATTGATAGCCTACCCTGCTCTGCCCCCTTTCTCTGTCTGTCTTGAACACGATTTGCCCTCCTCCGTCCGCATCCTTCTAGCCTCATACACTTACTTCAACTATCCTAGACACCGGGCAGCCCAAACACTACTTTAACGGAGGAACAATCCTTTTAGTTGTTCTGAAGTACTATACCAAAAGTTGACATGCCGAACCGTACGCGGTTGTTTGCCATTAGGGCGTAGCTACCATAGGTCAGGCCAGCTACAACGATTGACCGTGAGTGGGCCGCAGTCACTTCAGTGGTCAAAGAAAACCCTTGCACCAGCTTTAAACCCTTATCGATCTAAGCCAACTTGAAGTAAAAGCACGCCGAATGTATTACTAGTATTCTTATACACCTTACATCGAATGTATCGAGTAGTACAGAGTACAGCAAACAACAAGCAGCACCGGTCACACTGTCGCTTTCGCTTCTGTTTCGGGTCTTGTAAGCCACTTGAGAGAGGACCATGAGGCACGAAACGAAGCAGGTCTTATCAATGCCGCTGGCCTGCCGAACTTACAGAATGCGATCGAGTAACAACTCAGCTGTCGGAAACCCTGCGACCCCCCTGGCGCAGACTCCAAAAGTGTTGCTCGATGGGATGACCTAATTATTTTTGGGGACGGATGATAAGAGCTGCTGGTACGGAGTACGTATCTCTTCTGCAGCGCTAGCTCATGCAGGGCGTCGACGCCACGCGAACACGCCCGCCTACGGCGTGCGCCGTGCGCCTCTCAGAGCGCATCTGCGGACTCTGCCGTCGTCAGTAGCACCGAGGACTGTCGTCTATGGCCTCACGGCCTTTGGCGCAACGTGCGGTCACAGGCGGTGTCCGGCAGGGAGGCAGGCAAGTCAAGTTTTCCGACGATCTGCCACGGCGACGCCGAAGGTCCCAGCCAGCTGACCGATTCCGGCCCCGGGGTTCGCCAGCAACCATGTATATTCCCCACGGCAGTGCGGGTTGAACCGATGAGCGAGACGGGAGTCAGGTTAGTGTGGGGGAGGCTGGGATCTATCCCAAAAGCGTGGAAGCTTAAGCCGTGAATCATTGCAGGGTCTCATGCCTCTGGAGAGGCTGTTATCGTGGACCCGGCACGCCTCTCATAAATATCTCGAATCTCCTGTTAATCTTCGTCGCACACATGTTCTCGCGCGAGCTGCTAAACTTTTTGATTTTCTAGCTCAGCCATATACCACGCCGGGTGCCTCGTACATGTGTGTCTTCTTGATCTGTTGAGTCTCGAGACCGTCTTGCCTGACGACTCCGCACGGCGAACCTTGTCTACTTATTTTCTTACCCCTCAGCGGCCAGGCAGAGACGGTGGGCATCAGGGCATGCAAGCTGCTTCTCATTAGCAAAGGGTTACTCGACGAAAACTCGTGAGCCTCAGCCCTACGCTGCCCAACCCAATCGGGGAACCGGACGGCTTGTTCGTAGCTGGACAAGATGGAGAAGCTCTACAGCTCTCGGCTCAGTCGTTGGGGCCACAAGCTAGCCGTTGACAGTGAGGAGGGCCTGTCGACCGCTCAGCTGATGGTATGGCTGCAAATCCCCTCGTACCTGCGTCCCTAGGGGCCGAGTTGGGTTTTTGCCCATCGGAAAGGGGGGCCAACAGCAGGCTGATGTGACGCGCCGCAGCTCACGAACCACGATCTCAAACCCGTCGAGCCTGCGCGCCGGCAGTGGGGAGCCTGGAACTTTGTCGGCTTCTGGATTGCCGACAGTTTCAACATCAACACGTGGATGATCAGTAGTAGCATGATTGTCGATGGGCTGTCGTGGTGGCAGAGCTGGCTATGCGTATGGATCGGCTACACCATCTCGGCCTGCTTCATCTGCGCAACAGGCCGCATCGGCGCCACCTACCATATAGGTTTTCCAGTTGTCAACCGCGCCAGCTTCGGCATCTGGGGCTCCCTCTGGCCTGTCTTTAATCGCGCCGCCATGGCGTGTATCTGGTACGGTGTCCAGGCATACATCGGCGGCCACTGCGTCTATCTCATGATTAGGAGTATCTGGAAGAGCTGGGTGAGTCCCAAGAATGGGTCATGAACGACGCCGACGGAACCCCCTGATCCATACGGCGGTGGTATGGGGTCGGGAAGCTACCTGTCCATGCTAATGGGGCTACAGGACCGCAATACGATCCCCAACACGTTCCCGGCTGACTCGGGCACGACGACGGCCGACTACGCATCCTTCTTCATCTTCTGGCTCTGCTCGCTGCCGGCGATCTGGTTCCCCGTGCACAAGATCCGACACCTGTTTACGGTCAAGGCGTACTTTGTCCCTGTGGCCGGAATCGCTTTTTTCATCTGGTCGCTGGTCCGCGCTGGCGGAGCAGGTCCCATCGTTCATCAGCCGGCCACTGTCAAAGGCTCGGCGCTGGCATGGCAGTTCATCTTGGGCGTACGTTTTACTCCCGTGTTTCCTGTGCGAAGACCGCTAACCTCAAGTCACATAGGTCATGAGCAGCATCGCCAACTTTGCGACGCTCATTGTCAACGATCCGGATTTCGCTCGCTTTGCCGGCAAGCCGCGCGACGCGCTGTGGTCGCAGCTGCTGACCATCCCCATCGGCTTCGCCGTGACGTCGTTCGTAGGCATCTTCGTGTCGTCGAGCTCGGTCATCATCTACCCGGGGACGGAGCCGATCTGGGACCCGCTCGACCTGCTGGAGAGGTTCCTCGACGATGGCGGCTCGGCGCAGCGCTTCGGCGTCTTCGTCATCGCGCTCGCCTTCGCGCTCGCCCAGCTCGGCACCAACATCGCCGCGAACTCGGTCTCGGCCGGCACCGACATGACGGCGCTGCTGCCGCGCTACATCAACATCCGGCGCGGCGGCTACGTCTGCGCCATCGTCGGTCTTGCCATGTGCCCCTACACGCTGCTCACGTCGTCGAACCAGTTCACCACGTACCTCTCGGCCTACGCCGTCTTCCTCAGCTCCATCGCCGGCGTCATGATCTCGGACTACTACTTCGTGCGGCGCGGCTACCTCGACGTGCGCGAGCTGTACGACGCGCGCCGCCAGGGCCCGTACTTCTACGGCTGCGGCCTGCACTGGCGCGCCTACGCCGCCTACATCTCGGGCATCCTCATCAACGTGGTCGGCTTCGCCGGCGCCGTCAACGGCGGCGACGTGCCCCAGGGCGCCACGTACATCTACAACGTCAACTTCTTCGCCGGCTTCATCGTCTCGTCCGCCATGTACTGGGGCCTGTGCCGCCTCTTCCCCGTCCCCGCCTGCAGCGACACCTGGATGGAGGTCGGCGACCAGATCGACGACATTCGCCTCGCCTACGACGACCACGACGACGGCCACCACCGCGGCGCCCCGGGCAGCAGTAGCCAGCACGAGTTCGACGAGGAGGCCGTCATGGGGGGCAAGGGCGGCGGCGAGGGGAATGAAAAGACGGTCTAAGAGGCTGGAGGAGGATGTACTGGTCGGCGGCGGAGCCATCGACTGACTGACCGACTGATTGACTCGGCCTGCCGCTGTCGTTCTCATCCCAAGTTTGAGCGTCAGGAGCAAACAAGAATGGCTATTCATTTCGGCCTGGGATTTCATTGAACAGTTCTGACTACGAAGCGCTTTTCTTGGATGGACGGTACCTACCGAAGTATTGGGCACCTCTGGGGTTCATGACCGTCTTTGGAACGGTCTCTATTCCCCTACCGGTATGCATGCGAGGCAAGTCGGGCGTGTACGGAGCTTAAGACAGAGGGAGACTGGTGTTTTTACGATACGTTTTGAATGATACCAGATATAAGAGAAAGAAATAGAAAGCATAACTTAGCTGCAGGTGGTACACTCTGGTATATTCGCCGTGTTTGTGATTTCCAAATTGCGCTTGAATGGACTGTAGTAGACATTACAGTTTACGGAGTACGGAGTACTGTGCCCACGTCGCCGTGCACGTCGCACGTGTTAACCGGTCTCGGGCCGGGTGTGGTGTACCGCGTGGGGCCGCAGAACAGGACCTGGACGAACCCCTGCTGGGATGCTCCCGCCAATTAATGCACTACGACAAGCACAGTGGGGCGGACCCCCCTTCCCTGCAGCGTCGCGACAACTGGCAGACGGCGCGTTAGAAACAGATCCGACTGATCGCCTCTGCCTTCGCTTTCCGGCTCCTTTTGCATGTGCATCTGCCGCCAACCCTCATCGGCGACCACGAACCAACGCTGGATACCCAACACTTCCGCTCTTTCGTCTCTGTTCTTCTCTGTGCCGTCGGTCTAGTTTGCATAGAGCTTCAGCGTTGTTAGCGGCATCCTGTTTCTGTTGTTGATTACCAGGCGCTCGCTCGCAGCCCCTGACCCTTCAAGTCATGCCACCCGCGACTGATCGACTCTGAGCCTTCACTTCCCCCCGCGCCACTATGGAGGCCGTGGCATCGCCGCTGGGGCCCCAGAGTCCCGGCACGAACGGCGTGTCGCCCTCGTCCTTCATTTCCATCGATCCCGCCCTCATCGTGAACTACCTAGCCTCCGTCGTCACCATTGCTCTCGGGGCCACGCGCGCAGAGCTCGAGAGCCCCGAAAGCCTGCTTTCCGAGCGCAACTATTCCGATACCATCCAACGATGTAGCCGTTTTGCCTCTGATGCCCAGGTGGCCCTGTACATACAAAAAGACGTCAGACCGTCCGACGAAGCGGCCGACGGTCCGGCCGACAATGGTAGGATGGCACTCGCAGCGCGCGTGATCGGCCGGGAAGCTATGCTGACCTGTTGTCTCCCAGCTCCTATATCCCATGCGTACACGATAGCCTCCGAGATATCCTCTTCCTCGACGACAGTTGCTTATCTTGCCCTGTTAAAGCGCCCTCAGGCGATCGACCCCTCGCTTCCCCTGACTTCCCAGGTCCAGATCCAAACGCTGCCCGGGACGGCTTCCTCTACGAACCTCGTCGCCGAGCAGGGTCCCTCGGCTTCGCCTTTCGAGATACTCCATTCCATCGTACATAATGCGCTCGCGCCCTACTTCGATGCCAACACCAAGGTTTCACAAGCTGTCAACGGAGCTAGGAGCCGCGCAGATGTGGACGCAAAGACGGGCATACCAGTCACCAAGAAGCGCATGACCGAGCTCGAGCTGAGCCTCCTGCACCTTCAGCAAAATGTCGAGATACCCGAACTGTCCCTCTCGTTCCACACCGTCGTGCAGTCGACGCTGGAGAGCGCCGCGTACAGCAACAAACGACCGACCATCGATATGATCCCCAGCGAGCTCCTCGGGGACAGCACTTTCATGAACAACCTCCAATCGACTGTCAATAGCTGGATCAAGTCAATCCAGGCTATCACGAAACTCACCAGAGACCCTGTAACCCGGACCGCGACCCAGGAAATCAACTTTTGGTTGTCGATGGAGTCGGCCCTCGAAGGTATAGAGGCTCAGTTGAGAAGCGAGGGTGTGACTCTGACCTTGGAGATTCTCAAGCATGCCAAGCGTTTTCAGGCTACCGTCAGTTTCACCGCCGACACTGGTCTGAAGGAGGCTATGGAAATGGTACAGAAGTACAATCAGCTCATGAGAGATTTCCCGTTGGATGAGCTCCTCTCGGCAACGTCGCTAGCCAAGATTCAGGACGCCATCTCCATGATCTTCAACCACATGAACAAGAAGATGAGATTCAGCAATTATCCCATCGCCCGGACTCTGCATCTGGTTGAAGCTATTTCGGCCGATCTGGAGGAGGTCATGCACCGTCTTTTACCGGGCTCGGAGCTGGTGGATCTTGAGTACAAGGATTTCAAAAGCCTCATGGCTATCGCCGACGAAATCTTCCGCTCTTGGGACTTACAAATCAAGGAATTCACCAACGTTGCGAGGGACACTACACGCCGGCGGCAGGAGAGGTTCATACCCATCAAAATCACCCCCAAGCATAACGAGCTGCAGAGCCGCCTCAAGTACATTGACACCTTCCGGGACAACCATGAACAACTACAGAGAACTATTGTCAACGTCCTGGGACCGAAGTCAGCGGCCAACGGCCTGGGCGAGGAGACAGCCCCTAATGGAGTCGCTCTTGTAGAAGAGATGGGAGACGTTGATGCAGTTGAAGAGGTCAACCAAGCCTGGGAGGCTCTGAAGAACGTCGATCTCCTCGACGTCTCGCCTGAGGGCACCCAGAGATGGGTGAAAGCCGAGAACACGTACAACGAACGTACCTCAAGAGTTGAGAATTCGATCATCGCCCGTCTACGTGACCGCCTCGCGACTGCCAAGAACGCGAACGAAATGTTCCGTGTTTTCTCTCAGTTCAATGCACTGTTTGTTCGACCGAAGATTCGAGGTGCTATTGCCGAGTACCAGAACCAGTTGATCGACAACGTCAAACAGGCTATCTCGGGACTGCACGAACGGTTCAAACAGCAGTATGGCCATTCGGAGGCTCATGCTATGGCCCAGCTGCATGATTTGCCTCCCGTCTCCGGCGCCATCATTTGGGCCCGCCAAATCGAGCGCCAGCTCGATGGGTACATGAAGAAGGTAGAAGACATCCTGGGCTCGGATTGGGCGTTGCACAGCGAGGGTCAGAAGCTTCAGACGGAAAGCGAGCTTTTCAGGAAGAAGTTGAACACGCAGACAATCTACAAAGCTTGGATCGAGGATGTCCAGCGGCGACAAATATCCATCTCTGGCCGTCTCTTTAATATCAACAAGATCCGAGCAGCGAACAATGCCTTGGAACTCTCCGTCAACTTCGACGCCCAGATCATTGCGCTCTTCAAGGAAACCCGGAACCTAGGCTGGCAAAATTACAACGTGCCTCATTCTGTGAATAACGTCGCGAAGGAGGCCAAGAGAGTGTACCCTTACGCTGTCAGCTTGATGGAAAGTGTGCGGACCTTCAACCAGACTACGCGGCAGATCTCAGAGATGTCTGAAGTCCGTATTCTTCTGAGTGGTTACCAGAGTGAAGTCCACGTCTTGGTTGCCAAGGGCATTCCTTTGAAATGGGAGACGTTTGTAAACACCTGGGAGGCATACCAGAAGCCACTGCTTGCTAATGGCGGCATCGACCATGCGATGGGCCGAGGGGCCGAGAGCAAGCACGTTCAGTTCGTTCGAGAGTTCGCTGCGGCTGCTTCCCTGCTACAGTCGAAGACCGTAACCCTCTCTAATATCCACATCAACGTCCAACAAGCCCTGGCGGAAATTGCCACCTGCCCGTACGAAGCTTCCGAGTTTGAGTCACGCTTGCAGACTATGCAAGCTGCTGTCGATCAGCTCAATTTGGAACAATATGTCAACCTCGGCTTCTGGGTGGAAAGAATGAACGAACGGATCAAGCTGACTCTTCTCACCCGACTACAACGTGCAATTTCGGCATGGATCGAGGCCTTCCTGGACGATACTCCCATCAAGCAGATGGAGACTAGCCGACGGAAACAACTCGCCCCTTCCGGAGAGCCCATCAAGTCGGACGCGCCACAAATGAAGCACTTGGTTCACGAGATCACCATGCGCAATCAGGTCATTCATCTAGATCCTCCCCTGGAGCATGCCAGGGCTAGCTGGTTCCTGCAGCTGCATGACTGGGTTGGTATCGTCTGCAATCTTCCCAAACTCAAGGCCTCAAGATATCAAATGAGCTTGACGCTAAGCACCGCCATCCATGAGGAAGCACGGTTCAATGAGCTACCTAGCGATTGTACCGACATACTCGGCAGAGTATACACCTCCGTGGAGAAGAAGCTACAAGGCATCAGCGAATACGTCGACAAATGGTTACAGTTTCAGTCTCTCTGGGATCTGCGATCAGAACAGGTCTACGAACAGCTTGGCGATGAATTATCTAGATGGCTGCAACTTCTGCAAGAAATTCGAAAGTCTCGTGAAACCTTCGACACCTCCGAAGTCAGCCGCCCTTTTGGTCACCTCACCATTGACTATGGCCAAGTCCAGGACAAGGTGAACGCGAAATACGACCAGTGGCAACATGAAATCCTCATGAAGTTTGCTGGGCGTCTTGGCACCCGCATGAGAGAGGTTCATGCTGAGATCGAGAAGGCTCGCAAGGATCTCGAAGCCTCGAGCCTAGAGGCTACTTCGACAGCCCACGCCGTCCAATTTATCACTATTGTTCAGAGCTGCAAACGCCGAGTAAGAGCCTGGGCTCCTGAGGTGGAAACTTTCCGACAAGGGCAATCTACACTCATTCGAAACAGATACAACCTCCCGAACGACTGGGTCGACGTGCAGCAGGTCGATTCGCAGTGGGAAGCCCTTAATGAGATCTTGAACAAGAAAGAGAAGATCGTTCAAGACCAGACAGATGCTCTGAAGGCGAAGATCGTTGCAGAAGACAAGGTAGTGACCGAAAAGATTGCCGAAATTGCCACTCAATGGAACGAGGAGAAACCCGTTTCAGGCACGATTGCGCCCGAAGTCGCATCCGCTACTCTTGTGTCATTCGAATCGCAGATTACCAAGCTACAACAAGAATTCGAAATGGTTTCTAAAGCCAAGGAAGCTCTAGATCTCCCACCAAGCGCCGAATCGTCTCTCGCCATGATTCTGGAAGAAGTCCACGATTTCAAATCTGTATGGGCTGGTTTGTCAACGATATGGAAGAGCCTGAACGACCTAGGGGAGACGCTCTGGAGCAGTGTCCAACCCAGGAAGATCCGAAGCTCGATTGATGGCCTCATAAAGATGACCAAGGAGATGCCTAGCAGGATGCGGCAATATGCCGCTTTCGAGCACATCCAGAACATTCTTCGTCAGCATCTCAAAGTCAACAGCATCTTGGGCGACTTGAAGTCAGAGGCCATCCGAGACCGGCACTGGACCAAGATCTGGAAAGAGATCAAGCCAGGACGCCGCTACTCGCCGGTGTCCATGACTCTGGGTGACGTGTGGGATCTGAATCTTGTCGCTACCGAAGTCATAGTCAGGGACATCATCACCCAAGCCCAAGGTGAAATGGCTCTCGAAGAGTTCTTGAAACAGGTGAAGGAGACCTGGAACAACTACCAACTCGATCTTGTGGCCTATCAGAACAAGTGTCGTCTCATCCGCGGCTGGGACGACTTATTTGCTAAGTGCAGCGAGAACCTGAATTCCCTACAAGCGATGAAACACTCGCCGTACTATAAGGAATTCGAAGAGGAGGCTTCCTCTTGGGAAGACAAACTCAATCGTGTGCACGTCCTGTTTGACGTGTGGATTGATGTTCAGCGCCAATGGGTGTACTTGGAAGGTGTGTTTACCGGCAATGCCGACATCAAACACCTCCTCCCAATCGAGTCCTCAAGGTTCCAAAATATCAACAGCGAGTTCATGTCTGTCATGAAAAAGGTCTACAAGCAGCCCATGGTGATGGATGTTCTGAGTATTACAGGTGTCCAGAAGTCACTAGAGCGACTGGCTGAGTTGCTGAACAAGATCCAGAAGGCCCTTGGAGAATATCTGGAGAAGGAGCGCGTGTCCTTTCCTCGATTCTATTTCGTTGGTGACGAGGATCTGCTCGAGATGATAGGAAACAGCAACGATACTCTGCGCATCGCCAAGCATTTCAAAAAGATGTTTGCCGGGCTCACGGGCCTCATCATGGACGATGAGTCAACGATATCCGGGTTTACCTCCAAGGAAGGCGAGGAGGTACGGCTGAAAAAGGAGATATCGCTCGCCAAAGTACCCAAGATCAACGACTGGCTAGCTCTGCTCGAAGGGGGTATGAAATCCACCCTTGCAGAACTACTAGCTGAAGCTGTTGAGGCATATAAGCCGATTTTCGAGTCTACCACCATTGACCAGACAGCCATGAATGACTTCATGACCGCTTACCCGAGTCAGATCGTCGTCTTAGCCGTCCAAGCAGTATGGACCACAGCGGTTGAGCTGGCCCTGGCTGATGGCGGTGGCACACTACAGTCTCTGTTCGACCGTGAGGTCCAGGTCTTGAGGCTTCTGGCTGGGACGGTGCTTGGAGACCTGGAAGTCATCCTCCGTAAGAAATGCGAGGCTCTCATCACGGAATGCGTTCACCAGCGCGACGTTATCGAGAGGCTCATCAAGCTCAATGCCACTACGCCGGCGCATTACTTGTGGCTGTTGCAGATGCGATACGTCTATGCGCCCGAGGGTGACTTCTTGCAGCGCCTCCATATCAAGATGGCCAATGCGAAGCTGAACTACGGCTTTGAATATCTGGGAGTGCCTGACCGTCTTGTCCGAACGCCTCTTACCGACCGCTGTTTCGGTACTCTCACACAGGCCCTCGAGCAAAGGCTTGGTGGCTCGCCCTATGGGCCTGCGGGTACTGGAAAGACAGAATCGGTCAAGGCTCTTGGCCTTCAGCTTGGTCGATTTACCCTTGTTTTCTGCTGTGACGACACTTTCGATTTCCAGGCCATGGGGCGTATCTTCCTGGGTATCTGTCAGGTTGGTGCCTGGGGTTGCTTTGATGAGTTCAACCGTCTCGAGGAAAGGATTCTCTCCGCCGTCTCGCAGCAGATTCAGAACATCCAGCTTGGCCTCAAGCAGGGTGCTGAGGATGTCAACTCTCAGATTGAGTTGATTGGACGCCAGCTTCACGTCAACGCCAACACAGGCATCTTCATCACCATGAATCCTGGCTATGCTGGTCGTTCTAACTTGCCGGACAACCTGAAGAAGCTGTTCCGCAGTGTTGCCATGTCTAAACCTGATAAAGAGCTCATCGCGGAGGTCATGCTTTACTCGCAAGGATTCAACCAGGCCAAGCAACTGTCAAAAAATACCGTGCCATTCTTTGACCAATGTTCGGCGAAGCTGTCCAAGCAAGCTCATTATGACTTTGGTCTTCGTGCTTTGAAGAGTGTTCTTGTCAGTTCTGGCGGGCTGAAGCGCGCTCGTCTCACCGATAGCGATAGCAGCTTGGGTGCCGAGGAAGTTGTGGAACCCGAAATTATCGTCCAAAGCATCAGGGAAACCATCGCCCCAAAGTTGATAAGACCCGATGTCGACATTATGATGGACATAGAAGCAGAATGCTTCCCTGGTGTCCAGTATGTACCAGCCAACCTGGTGCTGCTTGAAGAAGCCATTCGAAGACTGGCCGCAGAGAGGCACCTTGTCGTCAACGATACGTGGATGACCAAGGTTATACAGCTCTATCAGATCCAGAACATCCACCACGGTGTCATGATGGTTGGCAACTCCGGGACGGGCAAGTCTGCAGCCTGGAGATTACTGCTCGATGCACTCCAGCAGGTGGAGGGAGTTGATGGTGTCTCCCACGTCATTGATTCCAAAGTCATGTCCAAGGAAGCTCTGTACGGCAACCTGGACTCTACGACCAGAGAGTGGACCGACGGTCTCTTCACCAGCATCCTCCGCAAAATCGTCGACAACCTTCGAGGAGAGGATACCAAACGGCATTGGATCGTCTTTGACGGCGATGTAGATCCTGAATGGGTGGAAAACCTGAACAGTGTTTTGGACGACAACAAACTGCTCACGCTGCCCAATGGCGAGCGTCTCAACCTGCCAGCCAACGTTCGCATCATGTTCGAGGTCGAGACACTTAAATATGCTACCCTGGCCACTGTCAGTCGATGTGGTATGGTCTGGTACAGCGAAGACACCGTCACCCCCGATATGCTAGTCACCAACTACCTGGATACGTTGAGAACGGTCGCTTTTGAGGATTTGGACGAGGACACGGCTGCTGCAGGTCAAAGTCCCGCAAAGGCCCTTCAAATCCAGAGCCAAGTTGCGGACTTGCTGAACGCATACCTAACCCAGGACAACTTCATTCATGGTGCTCTCAAGGAAGCCGAGACATATAACCATATCATGGAGTTCACTATCGCTCGCGTCTTAACAACTCTCTTCTCACTCCTGAACAAGGCAGTTCGAGACATGATCGAGTACAACGCTTCGCACGTCGATTTCCCATTGGACCCTGAACAGGTCGAAGCGTTTGTATCGAAGAAACTACTGCTCGCTCTGGTCTGGGCGCTTACTGGCGACTGTCCACTTCTTGACCGCAAGGCCTTCGGCGACAATATTGGAGCACTCGCAAGCTTTGGATCACCCCCACTCGATGGTAGCAGCTCGTTGATCGATTTCGACGTCACTCTTCCCAGAGCTGAATGGGCGCCGTGGCAAAACCAGGTTCCCAGCATTGAAGTCAATACTCACTCGATCACGCAGACCGATGTGGTCATTCCAACCTTGGATACTGTTCGCCACGAAGATGTGCTCTATTCCTGGCTTGCCGAGCACAAGCCGCTGCTCTTGTGTGGTCCTCCAGGTTCCGGTAAGACGATGACGTTGTTCAGTGCTCTTCGCAAACTACCAAACATGGAGGTGGTTGGCCTCAACTTCTCCAGTGCCACTACCCCTGATCTCCTCATCAAGACCTTCGAGCAGTATTGTGAATACAAGAAGACCCTGAACGGCGTTATGCTGTCGCCAACACAGATTGGACGATGGCTGGTCATCTTCTGCGATGAGATCAACCTGCCTGCGCCTGACAAGTATGGTACTCAGAGAGCCATTTCGTTTTTGAGACAGCTGGTCGAACATAACGGCTTCTGGCGGACTTCCGACAAGGCCTGGGTGACTCTCGACCGGATCCAATTCGTCGGTGCCTGTAACCCGCCCACTGATGCCGGGCGTACGCCCATGGGTGCCAGATTCCTCAGACACGCTCCGCTCATCATGGTTGACTACCCTGGAGAACTGTCCCTGCTTCAAATCTATGGCACATTCAACTCTGCGGTCCTCAAGATCATCCCCGCTCTGCGCGGATATTCGGAGGCCCTCACACAAGCAATGGTTCGCTTCTACTTGGAATCGCAGCAGCGCTTCACACCCAAGATACAGCCTCACTACGTCTACAGTCCTCGAGAGCTGACACGATGGGTGCGAGGTGTGTACGAGGCCATTCGGCCCCTAGAAACCCTTTCGATTGAAGGATTGATACGTATTTGGGCACACGAGGCCCTGCGTCTGTTCCAGGATCGACTGGTTGCCGAAGACGAGCGGCAGTGGACCGATGAGGCAGTTCGCAGAATTGCTTTAGAGTTCTTCCCAACCATTGATGAGCCGAAAGCATTGGGTGGTCCGATCTTGTTCTCGAACTGGCTGTCGAAGAATTACATTCCCGTCGATCGAGAGCAACTCCGAGATTTCGTCAAGGCGCGTCTCAAGACGTTCTGCGAAGAGGAAGTTGATGTACCCCTCATTCTCTTCAATGACGTTCTTGAACACGTTCTCCGTATCGACCGTGTCTTCAGGCAGCCACAAGGTCATCTCATCCTGATCGGTGTCAGCGGAGGTGGAAAGACCACGCTCTCAAGATTTGTTGCTTGGATGAATGGCCTCAAGGTCTTTCAGATCAAGGTACACGGTAAATATTCTGCCGAGGACTTCGACGATGACCTGCGCGACGTGCTCCGTCGATGTGGGTGCAAGGGAGAGAAGGTCTGTTTCATCATGGATGAATCCAATGTCCTGGATTCAGGCTTCCTCGAGAGAATGAATACTTTACTCGCCAATGCTGAGGTTCCTGGTCTTTTCGAGGGAGACGACTTCGCCGCTCTGATGACGGCTTGCAAGGAAGGGGCTCAGCGCCAAGGACTGCTACTCGACTCGCAGGAAGAGCTCTACAAATGGTTCACTCAGCAGATCGTCAAGAACCTGCATGTCGTCTTCACAATGAACCCACCCGAAGGCGGGTTGTCATCCAAAGCTGCAACCAGTCCCGCCTTGTTCAATCGATGCGTACTCAACTGGTTTGGAGATTGGTCCGACCAGGCCCTCTTCCAGGTCGCTAACGAGTTGACGCACTCCATTGATCTAGACAAGCCCAACTTTGTCGCTCCTGACAGTATTCCTGTCGCCTACAGAGGTCTCAACCTGCCGCCTTCTCACAGGGAAACCATTGTCAACTCCATGGTGTATATCCATTATTCGCTGCAGCGGTTCAACTCCAAACTCCTGAAGCAGCAGGGCAAGATCACCTTCCTCACACCCCGCCATTTCCTCGACTTCGTCGCGCAGTACGTCAAGCTTTACAACGAGAAGCGCGAAGACCTCGAGGAACAGCAGCGCCACCTGAATGTCGGCCTTGACAAGCTGAGGGATACCGTCGAGAAGGTCCATGACCTCAGGGTCAGCCTGGCTGAGAAGAAGAAGCAGCTCGAGGCGAAGGATGCCGAAGCCAACGAGAAATTGCAGCGCATGGTTGCCGACCAGCGCGAGGCTGAGCATCGCAAGAACATGTCTCTAAACATCCAGGCTGCCCTTGAGAAGCAAGAAGCCGAAGTGGCATCTCGGAGAGAGGTCGTCCTGAACGATCTCGCCCGTGCTGAGCCGGCTGTCGAGGAGGCGAAAGCAAGTGTTAGTAACATCAAGCGTCAACACCTGACAGAAGTGCGCTCCATGGGTAATCCACCCCAAGGTGTGCGTCTGGCAATGGAATCGGTATGCAATCTGTTGGGCCACAAGATCACGGACTGGAAGACCGTGCAGGCCGTGGTGCGCCGGGATGACTTCATCGCGAGCATTGTCAGCTTCGACAACGAAAAACAAATGACGAAGCCTCTACGGACCAAAATGCGGACTACTTACCTGAACAATGCCGATTTCACATTTGAGAAGGTCAACCGCGCCAGTAAGGCCTGCGGTCCCTTGGTCCAATGGGTGGAGGCCCAAGTCAACTACTCTGAAATCCTTGACCGTGTTGGGCCTCTACGAGATGAGGTTGACGAGCTCGAAAACAAAGCGCTCGAGACCAAGGCAGAGGCCAAGGCTGTCGAGAACACCATCACCAGTCTCGAGGACAGCATCGCCACGTACAAGACCGAGTACGCAGCACTTATTAGCGAGACTCAGGCGATCAAGACGGAGATGGGTCGCGTCCAATTCAAGGTCGACCGAAGCGTTCGACTCCTAGACAGCCTGTCCTCGGAGCGAACCCGATGGGAAGAGGGCAGCAAGTCATTCGAGACCCAAATTAGCACACTGGTCGGAGATGTGCTGGTCGCAGCGGCGTTCTTGGCCTACAGCGGTCTATATGACCAAACATTCCGAAAGTCGATGATGGAAGACTGGCTGCACCAGCTTCACCTCTCGGGTGTCAATTTCAAACCCCATAATCCAATGACTGAATATCTGTCAACCGCTGATGAGCGACTCTCATGGCAGGAGAATACTCTGCCCGTCGATGATCTCTGCACCGAGAATGCTATCGTCCTCAAGCGCTTCAACCGATATCCACTTATCATCGACCCGTCTGGCAGAGTCACCGAATTCCTATCGCGCGAGTGCAAGGATCGCCGCCTGACTGTCACCAGCTTTCTGGACGACTCCTTCACAAAGCAATTGGAGAGCTCTCTTCGATTCGGCAACCCAATCCTCATCCAGGATGCCGAGCACCTTGACCCCATCCTCAACCAAGTTCTCAACAAGGAGTATCAGAAGACCGGAGGCCGTGTTCTTATACAGCTTGGCAAACAACAGATCGATTTCTCGCCCGCTTTCAAGCTGTATCTGTCTACACGAGACCCTTCGGCTCAGTTCCCGCCCGACATCTGCAGTCGGACTACTTTCGTCAACTTCACCGTCACACAAAGCAGCCTTCAGACTCAGTCCCTTAACGATGTGCTGAAGTCGGAGAGACCTGATATTGACGAGAGACGTTCGAACCTCATCAAGGTCCAGGGTGAATTCAAGGTGCATCTTCGACAGTTGGAGAAGCGTCTCCTCCAGGCGCTCAATGAATCTCGTGGCAACATCCTCGACGACGACAATGTCATCGAAACACTGGAGACTCTCAAGAAAGAAGCTGCGGATATCACAGCAAGAATGGGCAGCACCGAGGGCGTAATGGCGGAAGTCGATGAGATTACGCAGCAATATAGCATCATTGCACGATCGTGCAGTGCTGTATTCGCTGTCCTGGAGCAACTGCACTACCTCAATCACTTTTACCAGTTTTCGCTGCAGTACTTCCTGGACATCTTCCACTCTGTTCTTCACGGCAACAAGAATCTTGCGAACGAGACAAATCATAACGTCAGACGGGACGTTATCATCAAGGATCTATTCATCACAACCTTCAAGAGGACTGCTCTGGGGCTGCTTCAGAGAGATCGTATCACTCTGGCTATGTTACTCGCCCAGGCTTCCCCGTACAAAATGGACAAGGGTCTAATCGACGTTATTCTTGACGATCGCGTCGAGGGTAGAGATCTTTCTACTGACCGAGACGCCAAGGACGAAGCATTTACTCAAGCCAGGAAGCTCATCGTTCTCAAAGACAAGCTTGATCAGACGCCTTCCGATGCGTGGGACAAATTCCTCGGCGAAGAATTTGCAGAGAATTTTGTTCCGCAAATATGGGAGTCAGATAGCGACCCTCTTGACCAAGGACTGCTGTCGCTACTGCTGATCAAAGTATTCCGCCTTGATCGCTTTGTTCCAACCGCCGAACGATTTGTCATATCTGTCTTTGGGACCGGGTTGTTTGACATTGTTGAGGATCTCAAGGGAACCGTGGATCAAGTACCAGCAACCCGTCCGATTTCCCTTGTATCGAGCCCTGGCTTCGATGCTAGCTATAAGGTTGACAATCTGGTCGAGCGAGTGCGTACCCGATGCACCAATATTGCCATGGGTTCGAACGAAAGTCTGGCGAGCGCCGACAAAGCTGTCAGCAATGCCGCGCAGGTCGGAAATTGGGTGCTCATCAAGAACGTCCATCTCGCACCGACTTGGTTACAGTCGCTGGAGAAGCGCATGGAGTCGCTCAACCCCCATTCGGACTTCAGACTCTTCCTATCGATGGAGTCCAGCCCCAAGATTCCCGTCAACCTTCTTCGTGCATCTCGGGTACTTATGTACGAGCAGCCGGCCGGGGTCAAAGCCAATATGAAGGACTCGATGACTTCTCTGTCGACGCGGGCCACCAAGAGCCCGGTCGAACGCACCCGACTGTATCTGCTCCTGTCCTTCCTGCACGCAGTAGTCCAAGAACGTCTACGGTACGCGCCAAACCTGGGGTGGAAGGGCTTCTGGGAGTTCAATGACAGTGACGTAAGTTTTGAAAGCCCTCTCCTCTGACTGCCCATCGCATACTGACAGTACTGCAGTACGAATGCTCAGCCTTCATCGTTGATACGTGGGTCGAGTCGGTGGCGCAGAACCGGTCCAATATTGCACCACAGAACATCCCCTGGAACATGATCTGCTACCTGGTCCGCGAGATGTATGGCGGCAAGATTGACGACGAAGGGGACTTCAACAGCCTCACAGCGCTGGTCAACCAGTTCCTGACACCGTCGGCGTTCGAAATTGGGCACAAGCTAGTGGAGGGCTCGGACGAGCAGTCGAGCCTGGTGGTGCCCTCTGGAACGTCCATGCAGGAGTTCATGGACTGGATCAGCAAGCTGCCGGAGCGTGAGCCGCCGACGTACCTGGGCCTCCCGTCCAACGCGGAGAAGCTGCTGCTGGTCGGGCTCGGAAGAAGCTTGATCCAGAATCTGAAGAAGGTGACGGAGCTGCTGGACGAGGGAGAGCAGCTCGTCACTGAGGCGTGATCTGCGTGATTTGAACGCGGAGGAGGCAGGATGGTTTTGGTGGTGTGTATTTGCATTCCAGGCAAGATGGGACGGCGCATGATGGCTTTGCTTAGACCATCAACATCATTCGTGACTGCTGGAGGGGATGGCATACCCGTGCTACATTGATACCCCTATATCCCACATACTTAGATTGTCGTTCTCCTCTGTCTTACATAGAAAAGGACTTGACATGGTGTTTGACTACCCGAGATACCGGTTTCTGTCTCTATGCTATATCCGTGACTGGGGTTGGGCTTTGACGAAAACAATCTCGGGCGGATCTATCGAAGATCGGCCATTGAGAGGGATATATGTACATTAATTGTCATGGGTTACCCAGCTAATTGCGCCCCGATTGTGCCCAGCCTGCCAGCCAGCCCTGATCATCGATCTCCGAGTCCCCGACTACGCGCGCCGGGCAGTGGCTTGACCTTTTACCGGTATTTGCATTTCCAGTGGTCGCCAGCTGGCCAATAAAAGTACTAGACAATGCACACCGCGTTTATGCGTACCAGCTACCAGCTGACCCTGCTCACTCAATGTGAGGCGGCCGCCCCGAACAGCTCACGACGCCGCCACCGCCGCCTGGCTTGCTGTCAGCGAGCCATCTCTCTCGGACACAACAACGCGACGTTGGTTGATGGAAAATGATTTGCGGGTCCGACTGATCGGAGATCTTATCTATGGGCGAAATTCTTCTCCGCGCGCCGAGGCCGAGCTATACTTCGGATATAAGCCCGGCCCCGCCAGCCGCTCAATCTTATCTCTTAGCTCCTCTGTGCCCCGTACTGTACGTACCGGTACCGGCACTCGGCCGACCGGGGATGCTCTCGATTGACGAGTCACCACCCCTGACCGCTGTTTTTAGAGATGTATACTCCGTGGTTTGCTACGTAAAACCTTTACCGTGTCTTTGGACGGAGCATGGCTAACATATCGGGTTTTCGTCAGTGGCAGCCATACCATAGACGTAGATTCACTGGAGATGTCCTAAGCTGTTGCACAAGTATACTCCGTAGAGGTACGTCTGTACTGCGAGGCGGGCCTGCAGCCTGGCAGCCTAAACATCATAGCAGCACTGCTAGCGTCAAGGTACGTATCTACTAGCCCCTGCCGGAAGCCATGCTTTTGGAGCCGGGCCTCAAAAAACAGCCAATCACGGGTCTCTCAATTATAATCATCTGAGCTCAGCCGGCCGCCGATGTTCCTTCTCCCTCTCACCCTGCATGACGCCTTGGCCTTGATCCTATCCAGATCAGGACGAGTCGTGGCCTTCCAGCACCTTCTGACTCCCTTTGCCTCCCTCCATTTCATGATAATCCATTGCCTAAGTGAGATACCGAGCTCTACCTACACGGCGTACACGGCGTCCACAGCGTCTTACAGGACCCTCCATAATCCTCCGGGTCCCGCATCCCCTGGAAGCCGAAGCTCACAAACTCTCATAGACTACCACCTGTGACTTTCTCACAAATCGCCAGTCTGATCCAGTCGGGCCTGGTACTCTTCACCTCGGCTCCTCTTGGCTTTCTCTCGCTGTTACGTCTCTGGCCTGACCGTAGCTGCGTGAGTTAGTCACTCACTATCCGACTTTCTCCGGTCCTGTCAGAGAAAAGCAGCTGAGGCGCCCTGGGACCAGCCAGCTGACAGGACGATTCAGCTGAGTGTTGCCACTTCATGTGCGCGCGCCTCTGCTTTGCATCGCGCACCGCTCCGGCTTCCACGCCTACTCCGGCCCGGCTTCACATATTCTCGGGACCTCTCATGTCGGCCCCGTTTCTGCGGTGTTGATATCGTTTGTGAGGTAGACCTTGCTGGATTGATATCTGACCTGTGCACTTTTTCAAACGGACGGCCTACGTGGCACTGGCCCCTCCGTCTTCATCGGATGTGTGTGCCCCCGTCAAGTATGATGGAAATAGCGCAACACTCGCAAGCCAGGCTGTCAGGTCGTGAATCCCGTCCGGTGAGGACGGAGCTCCCTTCACGACCAACCATCTTGAAAGAGGGCTCTCGACTATCTCGGTCGACCAATCTTAGTAGCAGCGCCTCTATGGCATCTCGGAGTCCTTCCGCCCACAGTTTTGCTGCGTCACAAGACGAGCCCAGCCCATCATCGCAGGCCTCCGACAGATTGCTTTCCAAAAGTCCATCTCCGTTCGACGCAACAAGCTCTCCCAGCCCACTCTGCTTCCATCCAGGCTGGTCAGGTTTGCAGGTAATCCATTTTCTTCCAAGGCCATCTTCTTCAGCAGCTAATAGCACTCAGCAATTGCGGAACAACGAGCACACCGTTATGGAGACGTTCGCCTCAGGGCGCTACAATATGTAATGCCTGTGGGCTGTATCTGAAGGCCCGGAACTCAGCTCGGCCGGCAAACTTGAAGCGGCCGCCGTCGGTGGTTTCTACGACGCCCCGAAGGCCGTCTGGAAGGGACTCATTAGCACCTTGTTCTCAGTCAGGAGCTGCGAGCACAGGGAGCTCTACCTATGTCGCCGCAGATCAAACCGCCTCGGGATCGTGTCCCGGTGGCGGACGATGCAACGGTACGGGTGGTGCGGAAGGCTGCAGCGGCTGCCCGGCTTACAACAATCGGGTGGCCAAGAGCGCTCAGCTGCAGAACCAGTTGCAAGGCCAGAACCAAAACCACCAGTCCAGCCGGGCGGCGGTAGGAACTGGTCCGACTCCGATTGATATCAACGCTCAGCGGGCGCAGAGCCCAGACCAGAACACGACGGTAGTAATAGCCTGTCAGAATTGTGGCACTACGATAACTCCGCTTTGGCGTCGCGACGAAGCCGGACATACCATCTGTAACGCATGTGGTGAGTTGTTGTGTGGAAAAGGGGGGACTGCTCTTCCATGTGCAAACACTGACTTCAGCAGGACTGTACTACAAGTTGCATGGTGTCCACCGACCGGTTACTATGAAAAAGTCGGTCATTAAGCGGCGGAAGCGCGTAATCCCGGCAGGTCATGGGGATGCTGCGACCGACGCCGCGTCCGATGATGCGATGGTGATTGACCCGGTAGAACCCCCGAGCCGGCATTCAGAATCTACCGTGGAACGCGGCAGCGTGAATGAAGATGGCTCCGTCAACCTGGGTGGGAGACGGAGAGACTTGCCAGAGCCTGCGGAGCCTGCGTGGTCCAGTCAGGGGTCGACACCAATGCCGTCCAATGACTTAATGGCGTATCACTCAACACTACCTCTACAGTCCCCTCATGTTCGCGATTCACTTACTGACGACAATCGACTGCCACCACTCATGTCCATGTCGGCTGGAGGTGATCGGAAGTCTTCTCTTTCTCCTGCATCGTTTCTGTCTCCGTCGAGAAAACGCTCTTTCGCGGCAGCGGAGTCTGATGCTCTAGTCAACGATTCCGGACAAGATAATTCGAAGAGATTGTCTTCGATCAAGTCCATTCTAAACCCAGCTCACGGGTCAGGTGCCGCTTTAGACGAGGAGCCAGAATCACTACAACTCAGGCCTCTGTCTACAACGCTGGCCTCTTCTCGGGACGCTCACCTATTCTCCAATGAACATGGCTTGCTCTCCAGTGCACGGTCAAGGGAATCAAGGGAATCAAGGGAAACAACGGCCGAAAGTGACCGAGACAGGGCGGACAAACGAGCCGTACTTTTGCAAGAAGCAGAACGAATGCGCGAGATGCTGGCAGCCAAAGAGCGGGAGCTAGCGGCGCTCGAGTAAATCAAATTACTCTACTACTCTTGTTCAGGATTGAATACGGTTGGCTCTTCCGGGCCCAAAGAAGATCTGGGAGACCTACAGCAGTCTCGAGTGCCTGGGAGCGAGACTCCATGTCTTCAATATCTCAAACTTTGGCATGTTCGGCGTTGGCACGGCCGAGTTCGGGGACGGAATAAAGCTCTAACCTTCCCGATATCAACAACAGCTCTCGATAAGTGCTTAGCATCTCTGAACTTGGTGGGTTTGGTGCATCCAAACCGGCCAAGGAGGATGATAGCATGGGAGCAATCCCATGAAAAAACTTGACGAAATGGATTCCAATGACTGCCCCAGACTTTGCTGTGATACGACCCCTACTCAAATCTCGCCCGACGTGATCCATTGGCTAACATCATGGCATACGCCAAATTTTGCAACTTTTTTCACTAGGGTAGCTCGCCAGCCCTTCATCTATCGCACACTGCTATCGCTCTTTAGCCCTCAAACATAAGGGAATCAAGAAAGAAACGAATCTCGTACATAGCCCACCCGCTCCAACTCCCCGTGCCTCTTTGGTAATCGCTCGCTCACTCACTCGCACTCTCTTACAGCATCCTCCTTCTTAAGTGGTTGATCGAAACCAGTCCCAATTGGCGGAGACCCAACTCACGCTCCTCCGCTGCTACCCCGTTGCTCCTACAACATCGGCCTGTGCTCTCTCTCTGTGTCTCTCCCTCTCCCTCTCTCTAGCCCTCTCCCTCTCCCTCTCTCTAGCCCTCTCTCTGCTCGCCCGCGTAGACAACCCCCGCCCCTCACTCTCAGCCCCGCAAGGTGAGGCGCTCTTATTATACCTGCTCGGCGCCCCAGCCCTGGTCGGCCTCGCGCATGTTGGCCGGGGGCTCGATGGAGGGCACGAACTCGAGGGCGATGTAGGCCAGGCCCACGATGCCGATGACGGCGCCGGCGACGTAGCGTGTCCAGTGGTCGGACAGGAGGGTCGAGCCGATGAAGAGGTAGACTGTGCGCGGCGGGACGGCAGTGGTCAGCTAGTGTGGTCCTTTCCAAACCCCGGTGCTCTCGGCTCTGCTGTCCCTGCTCCCATGACTAGTAGGGGGGTGAGGGCGCAAGCACGGAAAAATGAATATCAAGAAATCGCTGTCTCCCGGGGACGATGAGATGTGAAGAAGGGGCAAAGGGGCGGGGAACGTACAGATGCCGCGGCCGATGAAGGAGAACATGAACGAGGCATAGCGCGAAACTTGCGGCGGGATCTGGAACTCGAGCAGGCCGACGGCGGCGCCGAAGATGATCACGTAGATGCCGATGACGATGGACTGGCTGCTCGCCGGTGAGATGGTCAGCAAAGACAATGTTCTCGGGAGGGTCCCCTCTCTTCTCCGCGGGCCGTCTGCTGCCATCTCTTCGGCCAGGTCTCCAGCTCTTCTTCTCCCCCCTTCTCCTCCTTCTCCTTTTTCCTCCTTTCCTGCTTCTTGCTCCCCCCCGCCCCCTTTTGCTTCGCGACTCCAGCTCCATCTAGACACAGGACCAGGTGAGGGTGAGGTTGGTGGTGGCGCGACGTACATGGTAGCGCTGAAGAATTGCGAGATCCCGCCGAGGATCATGACAACCCCCACGACGAGGTTGACGATTCGGCTGCCATGCGCGCATTAGCCGGTGGTGCTTCCGCAGGGTGTGAGCGCAGCATAGTAGCCGCTGGTCAGCTCCTCTGCCGCGTACAGACTCCCTGCAGAGTGCGCGACAGAAAGAGCGCCTTTGCGCCTGGTGTTGCGGGAGAGGGAGGCGCGACGTACAAGGAGTCGGAGAAGTCCATGGTGCAAAGTGTGCTCTCGTCTGGCAGTGGGTAAAGGGGGATACGGTTCGCTCTCTCTCTCGTCGAAGCAGAGAAGGAGGGACGAGGAAGGTAGACGGAGTGAGTAGTACTCGTGGGCAGATGTTGTTGCGTTGCTGCAGGCAGACGTTTGAGGAAGATTATCGATCGCCAGCAGAAAAAGGAGGGATTGACGTTGTCTCGTGGTGGGTTCTGCTCGGGGTCCTGGACCACACAGCTCTTTCTCTGCATGTAACACCTTTTTTGGTAGCAGCTCATTAGCTGCATGAGGAGCTGAGCTGACCCGACCGTGCGAGGTTCTGATAGGCCGGGAGAGCCGCTCCCCACTCGCGGCGCCAGAAACAGACAGGGTGACGACGCTTCTGTATGAGCCACAGGTGCCACAATTACTAGGGACGCGTGCGCCACGTCTGGGACCTCAGGGGCCTGAGGTGGCTCGTGATAAGGGGGCTCAAAAGACATCGAGTCAAGTTATGAAGTTAAGCCCGAGCAGCTCAGGAAACACCAATACATCGACTCGACCACTCTGCATCTGGGATTGGAGGTGTGGTCAGCCTGCCAGCCTGACAACCTGGTCCTACCGAGACCTTGCATACCTTTGCCTGACTTCAGGGTCTACGGTAGAGAGTACTACAAAAGAGGGACAGCCATGACCGGGACCTTCTAGAGAACTTCTTGAGGATACCTGTAGGTAGAACCTCGCATAGCACAGTCGGAGGTTCGAATGCCCAGAGGCCGATACCTCTAATACTGCTAAGGGGGACAGGGCGGCAAAATGGCGAGTCTCCTCCCGACTTGCAGATGATAAGCTTCCTGGACTGACTGCTTCTTCAAGCTAGCTGGCAAACTCAAAGGAAAACATGAGCTGTCTCGCGTGGCCATCAACGACGATGACAGCTACTGACACGCGGTTTTAAGCTCGGTTGCCACTACTGTGACGCGTCTAGTAGGCAGCTATTCATGGCACGGCCTGGCCGATACCACATCTTGGGCTCAGCGCCCTGCGTTTCTGTGAGCACACATGTCTGAAGTCCAGAATCTCCTCGGGTGGACATCAATATCCACGGCCATGGCGGATACATGAGAGGTCGCGAAGACTGCGACAGCCGGGTCGTCATGAGCTGGCCATCTACCTTGGATCCCCAAAACCAGCTTCCAGGGCCGTCCCCGTCGCTTGCAGAAAAGCTTAAGCGGCCGTCGGTCGTGGACGCATGCCTCCTCGCTCGCCGTCGTGCCATGATTGGACGGCGCAGTCCGCATCTGGCCTGGGGGAACGCCGATATGTAGTCATTGCACCGCGCGATACACTTCCACACTTCGCCGCTAGAAAGGTTCCAGGGCCGATCATGGTCGAACGTTGCCGACAGGTTCTCAGGGGGAGAGGCAGGCAGAATCTTGGCCTGCCTAGGGACCCCGTTCAGGACCGATATAAGGTGCCTCACTCCACCGAGGGGGCTTCCGTGGTTTGGTTGTTCCTCCTTTTCCCGCTCTGTGGCACTCAGGTTGAAGCATTTTCGTCTTCTTCCAAGCCGGTCGTTCTCCTGCATCCAGTCAAATTGCAACCAAATCTTTTCGCGGCTTGAAAATATTACGCTCGTTTGGTGTGACAAACTCGAGCCGACGTCAGTGCGTAGGTCACGGCACCGCTAATAGCTCCCTATATCGAACCGTCCCACCTTCGATCGAGGGGACGTGCCCCTGAAGAAACCACGGCGTGCTCTGTCATCTGAAGGTCAAAAGGGGACTGGTCCCAGACGCCGCAGTCATGTCAAACTGGACTGCCACCATCACCCCCGGGTTCAAGCCCCCCGCTGAACCGGCGGCGACAAACACAGCGAGCATGGTGAGTTTGCCTCTTGAGTGGTGTTCCAGCAGGATCCCCCGGCGAGGTTGTCGCACTCTGGCTGACGTCTGTGCTCGTTCAGATGGCTCACCAGATGGGGCCCCCTTATCCGGTGAATGAGGCTGTCGTTGGTGGCACGCCCACTGTCGGCGTCGACGATCCCATTTCCGCCGTGCTGCTCGCCCTGTTTCTCGCTACGGCGGCGGCGCACATGACGGTCTTCCAAATCAACAAGCGGCGCGGCCTCAAGTTCATCTTCTCCGGCATGCTCTTCGCCTTGGGCATGCTACGCTCCGTTGCGCTCACCATGCGTATCGTGTGGGCGTCCAACGCCCACTCGATCAAAGTCGGCATCGCTGCCGGCATCCTGACGCAGGTGGGCAGCGTGCTCATCCTCATCATCAACCTGATCTTGACGCAGCGCATCGTGCGCGCGTACCACCCGGGCTTCGGCTGGCATAAGGCGCCGCGTTTCGTCTTGCGCTTCCTGGTGGGCTCTGTCGTCGGATGTCTCGTCATGCTTATTGTCTGCACCATACAAACTTTCCTGACGCTCGACCCGACCACGCGCGCCAACGATCGCAAGGTCCAACTCTTTTCCGCCACTTTTCTTACTACGCTGGCATTTCTACCAGTGCCGATTATCTTACTGGCGGCCATCGCGCCACGCAACAACGCCATCGAGCGCTTCGGCGCTGGGAGCTGGCGTGCCAAGCTGTGGCTGATCCTATTCACCGCCTGCTTGGCTACCCTCGGCGCTGGATTTCGTGCTGGTACCGCCTTTGACGCACGCCCGCATGGAGCATCAGCATGGTTTCTTACCCGACCCTGTTACTATTGCTTTAATTATGTCACGGACTTGCTTTGCTCCGTCGCCTACCTCTTTTCGCGCTTCGACCGGCGCTTTATCATACCCAATGGCTCTTGCAAGCCCGGCGATTACAGTCTGGGTCAATTTGGGTCCTTGTCGTCGCCCTCATGGGCATCTGGGGGCAGCAGTCCGGTGCGGGAGAAGACGGCTCCGGGCGGCCATGGCGGCCTGCTCCAGCCAAACGGTTTCTCGACTCGGTCCACGGTCTTCAACAATTCGAGCACGGATGCGTACAGGCTAGACTCGTCGGACCTGGGAGCGCACGTCGACTCCTTTGACGGGCGTGACGGGCGTGACGCTTGGTGGTACACCAGCGGGGGCTCAGCTACCGGCTCAGCCACCGACATCGACGGCGCAGAAGTACCGGGAACCCTCTTCGGCATGATCGACAACATCTCCAACTCGAGCCGCGACGATGTCGACCTGCTGCCGGCGCGGCCCCCTCCTGTCGTGCCAAACCGCATTCGCGTGGGCCGCCCCGATCGTGTTCCCCCACCGCCCTCGACTTCGCTCGCCGGCCCAGCGGCGCACGGTTCGAATTCACCGTACTACTCGCGGCGCGATGTTGGTGGTCGTGGTGGCGGTGGCGGCGACGGCGGCGGCGGCACTGCCGGGCGAAGCCGCTACCACGACTATCGGCACAACCCCGTCTCGCCGTCGAGCTTCGAGACTCTGTTCCCGGCTGCTCTCCTCAACGAGCAGCGGCTGGACTGGCCGCTAGGCGTTCACCACGGCCCCACCGACCGCAGTCACGGCGCCGACCACGACGGCTTCGACGGCCCTCGCGGCGGCTCGGACGAGCGCCGCGATGTCGACGGCCGCTCATACGGCAGGACGGGGGGCGAGAAGGGCGAACGTACGAAGACGGTCTGATCCTAATCCGTGAATGGCGAAAATACTTGGGTATGCACGGGAAATAATTGATGAGAAGGAGATGAGATGAAAAACAACTTTAGAGAAGAACGAAACCTGAAACGGGGACGCGGGCATTCACTTTCCTCCCGTTGCAGTCGCTACCTGACAACTGTCGCTAGCCACTCAAGGGGTAGGAAAAGTGAAAGTCAAGCCCGAATCCCCCTGCATTGAATATCCAGGGCATGAGCAGGATGGCGTCGGGATATCATGTTTCCTTTGCGATCCTGAGCGCTCTCTCGCTCTGTAAGTATAGAATGGACGCTACTCTCCTTTTCACCGAACAGAGTGATAGGGTTGAGAAGGGGGGGCAGAAGCGAGTTGGGTAGAACAGAATATTATGAAATTAATTATCTGATTGTTTGGGCTTGCCAACAAATTAGATGACACTCACCACTACTCCCGGCAGGCTGGCTCTTGGATAAATGAAATTATACAAGAACATACACGGGCACTCAACTCGACTTGCTCACGCCATGGCTCATCTCGACTTGTTCACGCCATGGCTGTTGGCCTGGCATCGGCTTCACGTGCGCCTCGACGCTCCTCGGAGGAGACCTGTCGAGTTGATTTTCCTTGTCCGGACCCACGTCTCCTCGATCAATGTACATAGGGGACCCTCGGGACAGGCCTGGAGCATGCGGTCCGGTCCCAACTTGTCTGACTTCCTTACCCCTAACTACCTTACCTCCTGCTCATGTATACAAGATACGAAACAGGCAGAGCACGCAGCATGAGCGCGGTGAGCATCGCGACTCGGCATCAATATTACTTTGTATTCCAGCGGGGGTATGGATCTAGGATATGAGCGTCCAGTACGTCTGCGGTCTCTCCCTCACGTCGCAGTGGAAGCCGGGCTGAGCACCCGCCGGCATGGCACCTCTGAACGCGGGTGCGCGACCTCATTGACATGATTCGGTCACTGTGTATGTGTGTTTTTCGTCTGTTTGGCCTGGGTCATGGAATGTGCCTAATCGTACAAATCTGATGGGACGCGTTGAGGTCTGCTTTCCGCCTTGCAATTCTGACTTTCGGGCCCAGTGGTGTGGCAGACGGCTGGTCAGGCACATACATACACATTGACACCCACGTGTCTGACTCGGAGACCGAGGCGGACCAAATCTTGCCGGCCGCATGTCAGAAGAGGATCGGCAACAGAGCCTGCATCCACCTCAAGCTCAGAGGAAATAGTCTGGTGTGCCTGTGGAAAAGTCAGTCCATGTCTTTCCCATGCTCTCCAACTCATGAAGAGATAGAGTGGCACGCAGGGCACTGGGGCTTCACTTACGTCGGGAGACCATGGGCTCGCCAGCCCGGGGGCAGGGGTCAAACTGTAAGCTGCAGCGGACTGGTATTAGCTACTGCTTCCTGGACGGTGGTATTTTTCCAGCTGGGGTCGTGGTGACTCACAAGGTGTACTTCAGGTGCTCGTCGATTTCCATAATAGCTGCTTGGTTGCCACATCGGTAACAGTAGTTGGGTGCTGGGCGGTGGGCGTCAGTAGCTGCTACTGACTTCTCACGGGGTTGTGGAGGACAGCTTACCAGAGAAGATGGTCACGACGTTGCGGTCCTGCGACCAGTTGTAGCCTTCCATGACCAGCTGGTGAGCCCTTGCAATCAGGGTTAGGCCGTTGTTATGGTTGAAAGCCTCCGAGATGTCTTGGCCAAAGGTGTAACCAGCACCACGGGGCGAGATACCCCAGCCACAGCGGTCGTCGGGGTCAGACCAGAGAAGATCACACATGGGGCCCTCGTGTGGAACCTCCTGGATTCGGTCAAGAGCTCTGATGTTATCGAGAGTATCAATGCTGGGCGACAGGCCACCGTGCAGGCAGAAGATCTGGTTGTCGATGAGCGCCGTCAGGGGGAGGTAGTCGAAGAGGTCGGTGAAGAACTTCCAGACGTTGGCGTTGCCGTATTTGCGCAGGCACTCGTCGTAGAAGCCATAGACCTGCGTGATCTGGCGGGACTCGTGGTTGCCGCGCAGGATGGTGATGCGCTGGGGGTATCGGATCTTCAGCGCGACCAGCAGGGTGACTGTCTCGACCGAGTAGTAACCTCGGTCGACGTAGTCGCCTATGCGCCGCAGTCAGCATCTGGGTGTATGGTCGTCGCGGCGCCTCGCCATGGGAGGGCATCACGAACCCATGAAGAGATAGTTGGTATCGGGGTTGGGACCACCAATCTTGAACAGCTCCATCAGGTCGTGGAACTGGCCGTGGATGTCGCCGCACACGGTGACGGGACATTTCTAAATAAGACGGGCAGACTGAGGTAAGCGTATGAAAGGTGAGAGAAGCAGCGAGGAGATCAACGTACTACCGGCTGCACGTTGGACTCATCCTGGAGGACCTCTCTCGCCTGCGAAGACGCGACGTTAGCATGTTGCTAGTGGCGGCGGCGGCGGCGACAGAGGGGTGGCCAACCTTCTCGCACAGTCTCTGAACATCGGCCTCGGCGAGCTGCTTGCACTTCATCAGGTTCTCGATCCAGCCGTCGAGCGTGGGGATCGTGGTGGGCTCCGAGGGCGGCATGGGAGGCAGGTCCGACGGCACGACACGGCCCACATCCTCCATGTTGGTGTCCATGGTGCTTCTCGTCTTCTATTGTTCAGCCGAGACTGAGGCTGCAGAGTCTTCGGGTCGGTAGGCCCGGCGACAAATTGGTAGAGTGGGCAAGCGGGCGGGTGGACGAGCGAAGTATGCGGGAGGAGGGCGGGTTGGCTCGAGATGACGTCCGGGTGGCCACGAAGGGAGGCTGAGGAGGACAGCGCACGAGAGAAGGCTGGAGGTGGGGCCTATCGCGTTGCTGATCGCTGAATAGAGTACTTCGGGTATCCGAGTATTCTCTCTCTGGTGGGCGCGGTCGAGGCTCGTCGTGTCGTTGCTATCGTTGGGGGGGAAAGGAGACAGACAGCAAGTGCAATATTGCAGTTTCGGAAGGTGATGTGTGGCTGATGGCGGCGACCTACCGTGCTACGGTGAGAGGTGCAATAAAGGAGCCGCCCCTCTACCGGAGCTGTACAAGTCCAACCAGCCGGGTGGCATCCCCACTTATATGACCAATCAGAGAGCCTAGCAATGGCAGTACCCAACTGCCCAGCCAATTTCGTATGACAGCACTTGTACTCTTATTCCCTTTCACGACTCCTTTTCTAACCGTTGCGCGCACTTCGTGGCAGTCGATATTGACCACGGGATTTCGATGAATTGGATTGCCGGTGTCGATGAATCGGAGGCATTCTGCATATTTGGAGCCCCTGCCTCCACTCATCGAAATGCGCAATCAAAGTCGTATCAAGTGCCATTGCCATTGCCATTGCCATTGCCATTGCCATTGCCATTGCCATTGCCATTGCCATTGCCATTGCCATTGCCATTGCCATTGCCATTGCCTTTCCTATAGAGTCCTACTACAGTGTGCTCCGGCCACGGCCCCGGCCCTTGTGACCTCTGTCGGTCCCGGGGCTCTGGAGCCGTCCGATCGGACTCTTGAACGGTCCGGTACTCATGATTTTTGCCCAGTGGACAGGCTTCGTGAGTCGCCGGCAAGGTGAGCTGAGGCGGCACAGCAGGCGTTACTCTTGTTGAATCGATGTTAGTGGCGTCAGCAGCAAGGCAGGATGGATCAGCTTACCAGCTTCATCCGAATACAGTTGAGATCGAGACCTTTATATAAGACCAAATTGTACCAAGATCATGGCTTCATCCAGCAGATCATCTTCCCGATGTTCGTGAAGACTTACTTGCCAGCATTGAAGACTCAGCCCAGCTTACATACAGTACTCCCACCTTGTACTCATTCGTCAACTTGCTGTCTTACTCACGATGCCCTCCTACCTCATCACTGGAGTTTCCAGGGGTCTAGGTGTCCGTCTGGCCGTGAAGCGCTCTTGGGCTTTAAGTAGAGACTGACCGCATCTCGTGACAGTGGGAGTTCCTCCGTCAGATATCCCAAGACCCGAGCAACACCGCCATCGGCACAGTCAGAGACAAGACTACGACCGACAGGAAGGTCTCTGAAGAGTTGAGCGCGCGGTCCAACATCCACATCCTGCAGGCAGACATCACCGACTATGATGCTCTGAAGGTGAGAATAATCCTAAGCCTGCCGTCTCGCCGACTGACGGACGCGGTTGGATAGAAAGCCGCGGTGGATACGGCCGCCATCACCGGCGGAAGCCTCGATTACCTGGTCGTCAATGCAGCGTACATAAGCTACTTTGACGAATTTGCCAACCTTGGCGAACTGTAGGTCCCGCTCTCTAACGGTAGTTACCCCGTCCTACCTACCCCTTAACCCGGTTTTCCATCTTCGCAAAACTGTCTATACGGGCACTACCCCGGTACCTGACAACAACAGAGGGAACAAGCCGGCCGAGCTCGACGCCGAGCTGACGACGTACCTCCGGACGAACGTCGTCGCCAACGTCCACGTGATCAACGTCTTCATGCCGCTCATCCTCCGGGGCGGCGTCCGGAAGGTCATCGCGCTCGCGAGCGGCCACGCGGACGCCGACTTTGTCGCCGGCTACGACGTCGACGTCGCCCCGCTGTACGCCATCTCCAAGGCGGCCCTGAACGTGGCCGTGGCCAAGTTCGCCGCCCGGTACCGCAGGGACGGCGTCCTGGTCATGAGCATCTCGCCGGGCATCGTGGACGTGGGCCGGGCTGGCGGTGTCGAACGTGAGCGCGCGATCCTTTCTTCTTCCCAGGCCCAAGCCCAACCCCTCCCTCTCCCCGCCACCCAGGAATGCTACACGATGCTGTGTTTGATGACGCGAGACGGGAAAGGCTGACCGGGGCTGGGTGGTCGTTCTAGTGACGGCGGACCAGATGCAGGTCGCGGAGGCATTTGGGCAGAAGGTACTGCGGTATGAGCCGCAGTTCAAAGGGCCAACTAAGCCCGAATCGGCGGTTCGCGATGTCATCGCGGTCTGGGAGAAGGCCAGTATTGAGAATGGGGATTCTGGGACTTTTGTGTCGCACTACGGCAACAAGCGCTGGGTGTGAGCAGTCAGGGGTTGAGGCATGTAGTTATGCCTGTGCTTCAACTGCGTCAGTTGGGTAAATTACCTAGGTACTTTGTTGCTCTACCATCAACTAAGTCACCAAAGTATTGACTCCTAGTCAGGGACTTGCTGCTTGATTCGGGACCAGAGCTCTGTTCTAGGAGTTGACATACCAAAGAAGGAGGGTACACGGGCTTGAGTTGAGCCTGTTGCGGGATTAGCTTAGAGCGACGTATACCAATACTCATACATAGCTTGATTAGGTAGGTAGGTAGTAGAACCATCTTCTGAGCTCCTTTTCTTTCTGACTTGCAAAAGACGGGTGAGACAATCAAAGGCTCCATGTTACTTAAAGAAGGAGTTTGACGGGCGGCGTTGGGTGTCTATCATGACATCCATGGCCTTCGGCGATTACGCTTTGGTTCTCACCGAGCAAGACTTGTAGCATAGAGACATGGAATCTGATTGGCTTGCATACCTAATTCCCTAGTTGTATCTAAGTAGTAGGTGGTCATATAAAACTTGGACAAATGACTACCTACCGCGTAGGGTCTAACTACGCCAGACCCAGCCCGACAGGACCGTTGCCGTTCGTGGCCGGCAGCGGCACGCTCTCCCGTCCCACCAGGTCCTGGAAGTCCAGCTGCACGTCCTGGAGCATCTGGGCGTGCAGCTTGGCCCGCTCCATGCACTGCCGCCAGACCGGGCCCTCCTTCTCCGTGCTGCTCAGCTGCCGCGCCAGGATCACGTTGAAGGCGTCCACCTCCTCCTTGGCCCACTTGACGCACGCGCTCATCATCGCCTGCGGGAAGCAGCTCTGGAAGCAGCTCACCGTGTTCTTGATGATTCCAAAGTACACAAACGACAGCTGCCAGATGTACACGTGGAGGTCGCCGTGGAAGATGCACTGTCTGTATGTCCCAAGTCAGCATCGCCCGCCCACGATCGGGGTGGGGGACCGCCCAGACTCGCACTCACCTGGACCGCTTCTGGATGAGATCCGACCGGGCGCCCAGGTACGCCTCCCGTGCTCGGTCCTCAAAGCCCAGACGGTTGAGAAAACCGACGTTGCGCCGAGTCTTGGAGGGTTCGCTGTGCGTAACCGCGAGCTCTCTGGTGACGAATCCCCCCAGTTTAGAACACCTCTCCTCAACCTTGAAATCGATGAAGTCCTGCGCGATAGCGTTATTCTTGAGACCCCGCGCCAGCTTCTTCAGCTTCTCAATCCGATCCACGGCATCGTCGAAGCGCTGAAGCGCGATGTCGATATCCAGCTCGTCCATCTGCCCCTCTACCCAGCGCAGATTCTGCTGCCGCCCGTCTACTTCGATCAGCATGTCCTTCACGTCCGAAAGCGTCTCGAGCAGCTCCGCCTTCTGCAGCAGGCCGGGATCACGCGAGGCAAAGTAGTTGATGGTCTCCTTGGCCTTGTTGTTGGCCTCCATCTCCGACTGTAGACCCTTACGGAGTTCCTCCACCGCCTTGCGCATGTTCAGCAGCAGTGCCGACTTCTCGGGGTCTTCGGGCTTCTCCGTCCGATAGATGAAAGACTCCTGCCCGACCCCTCTGACCATTACGGCATCCGCCAGCTTATTCCTGCCACTGTACGACTCGCTGGTTGCTGCCATATCCACCACCTCGATGTCTAGCAGGGGCCAGCACCGGTCCGCCACTAGCTTCGTCGCCGGGCCTCGCGAGTCGTTGGGGTTGTCGACTTTGCGCTTCCTGCGCGAGGCAACGAGGAGATGATCATTCAGTAAGAACAGCTGCATGGACCTCCTCGACTTGTACGTGGCATTGTCCAGTTCGATCCAGGGCCCGGCGTTTTGGAGCACGTGTCTGCCCATCGAATTGGGCAGAAACTTCTGCGAGCCTTCCACATTTTTGTAGAGGGCCTGCATCTGAGAATTCCACAGTGCTGTTCTGTCGGCAACCGAGCTCCTCTTGTCCCTCTTGCTCAGGCCCGTCGTCATCTCGCCCCCGGCATTGTTCCTATTCGAGGCGGCGCGTAGGGCATTCGTGTTCGTCTCCAGCTCCTTGAACAGGTTGCGTAGGGAGCGCATTTCCGCCTTAAGCTTCTCGGCCTCTTTACTGATCTTGATGAACTGCGTCCGATTCTGGTAGACGCTCAGCTGCAGGTCATTCGCGGCCCTGCCCTTCAACGACCGCAGCCCCTCTTCATATTCTCGGATCTCGTCTTCGGTGGCCTCGCTCAGTGTGTTGGCGACGTACTGGTCAGGCACGAGCCGGGCATCTTGGAGGGCATTGGGATCGACAGTCGGCGCGGCGGCAGGTCCCCTGCGGGTAGGCCCATCGAGTGAGGGCGGCGCCCGTGGCTTTGGCGGCTGGCCATACTTGGAGATATCGAAGGCGGGCAATGCGGGCACAGGGGGTTTGGTGGCATCGAAACCGTCGGGGATATTATTGAAGCGGGTCGAGTAGCGTCGCTTGACCAGATCACCAGTCTGGCGAAACAATCAGTAAGACCCCAAGGGCGCGCGTCCAGGTGAGGGTTACACTGACCTTGCCTCCTTGTGGTGGTGGCCGAGGGCGAGGGGTAGGGCCAGCTTGGGCAGCTCCAGGCGCAGGACCAGCTCTACCACCTGTACTCCTGGGCACTGGCACTCCGTCGTTGGGGACGGGGCCTGATATCTGCTGGGGCGCACTGATCTTCGGACGACCCTTCCTCTTGCCGCCGCTGCGGAGTGAAAACTTATTCCGCTCCTCAGACATGGCGGGCTGGGTACAAGTGCAAACGTCAGACAGTCAGTCGCCTTCGAGATCGAAGGCGCCGGACCCTGCAAGTGGCGTGGTGGCTAATAGTATAGCATGATGCGCAGGATCCGAAGGTCGTGAGCCAATACTCAAAGCACAACTTTGAGAGAATCACAAGACGTCAAGATAGTTGGCCGCGGGCGCATTCAATCATGATCGTGGTGACGGTGGTTAGAAGGGGCATACAGTTTAATCTGTACGAAGTCGTCCGTCCCAGGACTCGAAGGAGCTACAGCGGGGCCATCTGAGACTCGGCCGTGGCATGGGCAGCTGCAGATCTTTGGCAATCAGTGCTGGCAGCTGCCACCAAGCCACAAATCAACTACGAGCCATCCTCCCAGCCATTGCCGCCTGCTGTACGGTACTCCGTAAGGCTGCCGACACGGAGTACTCCGTACATCCCCATTAATCCCCACCAGTCCCCACCAACTCACGGGCCACGGCACGTTGATGAACAGATTAGAGCTCCGTTCCATGTGCATGGATTGGCTCTTATCGCCAGCAATCAGGCTGAGCTAAAGCTTTGCTGTCGAAAAAATCACGATAGCCTGACAGCCTGAACGCATTCGGCATTGAGCTTCCCTAACTCTATTGATCACTTCTACCCAATATTAGCATCTCCCACCCGGCCGCCTTGATCAGATACCCTTTTACAGTAGCTGCCGACAACACCCCAACCAGCCGCCCCTCTCGTCTCGCTTTCGAAGCAGAAGCAGCAACACACGTACTTCACCCAGCCCAACACCATGGTCCAGACGAGCACCGTAGTCACGATATCTGCCGCGACAGCAGCAACAGGCCTTCTGGGTACGTTACCCCGAACTCATCAGCAATCGCCGCCCTTCACCACGGCGACCACCTGACTCTTCAGGGCGCAGTCGGGCGGCAGCATTGCATCATCCCAACCCCCCTATCTTGCCCTCCGTCCGATCTCCTCTTCTGCCCGCTTTGCCCGCTCTTCCCGCGCTCCGCTGACTCGAGAGGACTGGCGTTGCTCGCCCCCCCGCCTTCCCTTCTCCCTCCACTCCAGCCTACGCGATCTACTTCGACCGCCAGCGCCGCGCGGACCCCGGCTTCCGGCGCAACCTGCGGCGCGAGGAGCGGCGGAAGGCGCGCGCCGAGAAGGAGGAGGCCGTCGCCGCCACCAGGGCGCTGGTCAAGGACATCCGCGGCGCCGTCGACGACGCCGTCGACGAGGGCTTCCCCACCGACTCCGCCGTGCGCGAGCAATACTTCATGGAGTACGTCCAGAGGGGCGAGGTGCTGTCCAGTAATCGTGAGTGATTCCCCCCCTTTCTTCCCTACAGAGAGACAGAGACAGAGAGGCAGGGAGGGAGAAAGAGAGAGAGAGAGAGAGGCAAGCAAGCGGTCGCGGGCAGATGCTTGAGAGAACCCCCAGAAACTGACCTGGGGCCTTGCCGCATGAACAGCGTCGAACACGTTAGAGGCCGCCATCGCCTTCTACAAGGCCCTGAAGGTCTACCCCACGCCCGGCGAGCTCATGAGCATCTACGACAAGACCGTCGACAAGCGTGTGCTCGACGTGCTGGCCGAGATGATCGCCTACGACAAGGATCTCGACATCGGAGGCCAGCTCGGGACCCGCGGCATCAACCTGGAGGATTTACCTACCGCCGGTCTCGACTAAAGAGTTGGCCCGCGACACGGCCAGTAGAGGCAGCGGCAGCAGCAACAGCAGCCCCGTCACGCTCCTCGGGTCGAGACTCCTCATTTCTCCCCTCATGAGTACCTTTCTCCGCACACGGACTGCGGGACCAGGTCCATTCGTATGTCCAGCCAAGACCGAGAGAGGTTCCAGAAATTGATGACCGGCCCTCCTCGGGGCCTGGTTTGCAACGCATGTGAAAAAACAACGATTGTGGTGTGTAATATAGCAGATCTTCCTGCCCCCGGTGTTTGGGCTGTGTTTGGCAGTAAAGGGGGCCGGTGTCACTTTGTACAATTCACTCGCGATGCCGGTTGGGCAGCTCGCGCGACCCTCGGATAGACAAATGATCAATGACAATTCTCTCAAATTTTCCCCTTACTACCCTTGATTTTGCCCCTTTCGCCCCTTTTGGGCGCTTTCTCGTCTGAACTCCATAGTACATACTTCCAACCGCTCTCCTTCTCCGACGTGCCACAGTTCCGGACGGCACGTCACGCCTTACGCCTCGATCTTCGGACGCCCCTTGCGGTCGACGCGCTGGTCGCGCGGGTCGAAGCCGCCGCGGCCCCAGGTGGCCCACTCGGGCGTCTCGGGGCCCATGTAGTCCTCGGGGGCCCACTCGCCCCGGGGGCCGCGGGCCTCGAGCAGGTCGAAGAAGCGGTCGTAGTCGATGCGCGTGTGCCAGCGGCCGGCGACGCGGAAGCGCTCGCTCGCCAGCAGCACGCAGCAGCTGTGGGCGTGCTCGGCGGCGAGGCCGTAGGCGAGCCCGCGGGCCCGCAGCGCCCGCTCCAGCGCGAGCACGAAGGCGGCCACCTCGTCGTAGAAGGGCACGTTGGCCATGGCCAGTCCGCCGCCGCCGCTGCCCTTGTTGTTGCTAGAGGTGCCGCAGTACGTGACGCCCTTGACCTCGACGAAGCACGGCAGGCCGCGGGCCACCAGGTCGGCGTAGCCCTCGACCTCGTCGTCGACGTTGAAGCCCTTGACGAGGGTGAGGCGGAAGACGGTGCGGGTGCGGTGGCGGCGGGCGCGCAGGATGTCGAGGCAGCGCAGGAAGCGCTCCCAGAAGTCGCGGTGCAGGGGCCGGTCGATGCGGCGCAGCGAGTCGCGGTTGCTGGCGTCGATGGACACGTACAGCTGGGTGACGGGCCCAAGGGCGGCGAGCTGGTCGGGGTGCTGCGCGTTGCAGACGAGGAAGCTCGAGATGCGCTCCTCGTGCAGCATCGCCAGCAGCGCGTTGATGTGCGGGTAGAAGATGGGCTCGCCGACGAGGCTGAGCGCGCAGTGGCGGACGCGCAGCGCCTCGGCGAAGCGCTCGGCGCGCACGCCGGGCACGCCGCGCAGCATGCGCACCTTCTGGTAGTGGCCCGCCTTGATGCCGGCGAAGACGAGGTCGGGCGGGTCGACGGTCCAGCGCCACGTCGTGCCGACCGGGTTGGTGCCGTGCCGCCAGCAGAAGACGCACTTGTTGGAGCACGACAGCGACGGCGTCGCCTCCATGCACCGGTGCGACGCGATGCCGTAGAACGAGTACTTGTAGCACGAACCCCGGCCGCGCAGCGCCGACTTGGTCCACCGGCAGATCTTGACGCCCGAGTGGGAGCCGACGATGGTGTAGCCCTGCTTCGTCAGCGCGGCGTAGGTCGGCGAGCTCTTGGGCACCATCTCCTTGATGGTCGGCGGAGGCGGAGGTCTCTTGGGTGCGGATTTGCTGCTGTAGGTGGTGAAGTCGACGGCGATTGGAGCCGCTTTCGCATTGGCACCCTCCAAGTCGGCCTGAGATGCCTTCAGGATCCGTCCCAGATCTTCTACGTCTTCCAGGCTAGAGCCGTTCGCCTTGGTTTGCTTCGATGGTCTTTTCGTCATGACGGCTTCTTCCATCATGACCTCGCCATCATCTTCCTCCCCCGCCGAGGCCTCTTCGTAATCGCTCTCGTCGGCATCTCCGCTGCCGGGCACGCCTTGTCCCAGACTCCCCGTCTTGGCGATGAGCTTCAAGACATCCCTTACGCCTTCGACCCATTCGCTCAGACGGACTGCAAGGTCTCGCTTAGGGTCTCCCATGCCCAGAGGAAAAGCTCTTTTCCGTCCCGTGAGTTTCGCCATCCATCTATCGACCTCCCTTGCCTGAAAGCAGAACCCCTCTTCTTCAGTGGCCCATCCGTCTCGATCTCCCAGACCAAAGACAGAATAGCCGAGCAGGCTTGACAGGGAAGCGTTGTCGATTCTGAAGTCGTGATGTGTCTCTCTGAAGTGCTCCAGGACGGTGTCGTTGATGGTGTCTATATTATAGCTGGGAAGCAGGAACACATAAAAGTAGTCGACGGCCGCGCCAGTTTCTACCGGCTTTGGGGGTGTTATGAAGTACTCGTCATAGTCGACTTCGGTCAGATCGAGAGTCTTGGGGGTCAAAAAGACTTTCCCCGGCTCGGAACCCAGCAAGTCACGTATAAGCTGCTTCGCAGTTCTTTCTGTGGTGCCGGTTAAGGAAGAGTAGAAGACAAGAACCTGTATCCGTCGGCTGTACTCGGCCTGTGTCGCGCTTCGCGCGCCGTTGTATTTGGGTCGTTCACCCCTGATGCGCCGTGGCCCTGCGACGGTGTCTTTTTCTGCTTCTGGGACGACGATGGCCTTCTCCTCCTGCCATGTATCACTCCTGAGGGCATGTGCTTGGGAGTCGGCCAAGCCGCGCACTGGAATTTCTATCGCAGGCTTCGCACTCCGTCTGAGACATGAGAGAATCCTCGCCGAGATGAGAATTGAGACTGTCACACCCAGAAAAAGGAGTCTGTGATTATGCCATGTCTCCAGAGCACCTGTGAGAGGCGCTTCAGCGAACAGCCCTAAGCCCGGCTGGGAAGATGAACAGGCGATGCTCTTTACTCACCCCCTAGTGGCCAGCCGATAGCAGAATCAGACCCATGGATTTCGGCCATGATTTTGATTTCTGATGGAGAGTAGGCTTTCGCCGAATGAAGAAGCGAATCCAAAGATCTTTATGATACGGGTGGTAGTACTACTGGAAGGGCCCAGGTATTGGAGCAGTACCCAAAAATTCGGGAAGCAGTAGTTCCACTCTTTTCAGCCAATAGCGTTCCAAGCAGCAGCAGTACTCCCTCCCGCACCAAAATTTGTATAACAGCCGAAGTACCTATCCTGTATCTACCACACGAATTAGAATTACTTCTAATCTGACTTTTATACACCTGCAAAGCCGACCGCGTGCTATTGACTGCGTGCCTATGACTGCGTGCCCTTGGCTATGGCTGCGTGCCCATGGCTAAAGGCTACCTAGGCGAGGGGGGGCCGTTTTCGGACAGGGTTACAGTAGAGTATAAGGGGTCGATTTAGTGATATATATGTAATATAGTACTATTAAAGTATACGATTATTATTAGAGTTATATTATAACCTAATCCGTTATAATTTATGCGTTATTAATGTGTTATTCCTATTAGTGTGGTTTTAACCTAAATCGGTGGGCAGTAAAATATAAGCATATAAAGCTGTAATATACCTCGCTAACCGTAAAGGTATTAATTTTATTATAATTATTTTTAATAAGTATTAAAAAATTACGATATTTTTTTTTAATATTTATAACCTTAAACCTTATTATTGCGTATAAGCTAGTTAATCGTGTTAACCGTTATAAAGCGATTATAAATATATTTCTTTTTAGCCTAATATATTAGCGTAATATAATATAATCCTTTTTATAATTATAAGCCTATTATTATTTCTTAGCCGGTTATATTAACCGAGTAATATAATTACGCTCTCGTTATTTTATAAGGAACTCTTTTTATTACGCGTAAAATCCTTTTCGAATACCGTTATTATATTTTATTAATTTTATTAATATAACCGTATCCCGAGGTATTATTACGCCTGCCTTAATATTAAGTTATATAGATCTCCGCTATTAATAAAGTATAATAAAAACATAATATTAAAAAAAACCACCGTAATTAATAGGTTTTTATATTAAGCCCGTTATTATAGTTTAAGTCGTTTTTATATATACTTATCTTATTATAACGGAATAGTTAACGGTAACCGGTACGCTTATAAGGGGTTATATTAAATAAAAATTATTAGGGTTATATTAAATAAAATCTATTACGCGAATTTTTTATTATATTAATAAATACTTATAAAAAGTAAAGTATTTATAATATCCTCCGTAAATAATATATATTTAAAGTTAAATAACCCTTACGTTAAGCTATTATAATAATTTATAATCTAGTATATAAAAAAAAACTCCCGGGGTAATTTATTATAATAAATACTCGTAAAAGAAAGCTATTTACCCCCTTATTAATAATTCCGTATTAATTAAAGTAAATATACGCCGCGAAATACTTTATATCTGCCGTAAATAACTTATTTAATAATCGCCCGATAATAAGCGTATAGGGATAAAACCGCGATTCCGCCTTAATACTAGGTATTATTCCGAGGTTTATAAAATAATTATAAGAATTAGGTAAACTTATGGATATTATTCCTGGGCGCTTATAATAATAAATTATATTAACCGTAAAATCCCGTTAAGGCTCCTTAAATATAATATAATTTTACGGTATAGGTTAAGGTAATAAAAATATACCAGGTATATATAAGATAGAGAAAGGAAAAAGTAAATTATATATATTATTTTAAAGGTTATAATTACTTTACTCCCCGTTACCTCTTATCTCCTTAACCTAAAAAAGGGTATTTATAACGGGATTTATATTATATATTATATTATTATTTTCGCTTATATTATTACCCTTAAGCTAATGGTTATTAACTTAACGCTGGGTATAATTCTCGCCCTGGTCGACCTTGCCCTGGTTAACCTCGCCTTAGTCGATCTCGCCCTAGTTAACCTTGTTATTATCGCCCTCGTTAACCGTATTCTCGCGATCGGAGTTCTCGGCGTTATTATTATAAATATTATTCTCGGCGTTTTAAATATTAATAATTATACCGCCTTTTTTACCTCTCCCCTTTTACCTGGTACCGGGGCGCTTAATACGCTCCTTAGGGATAAAACTTTTATATATTTTACTCTTAGGAAAGCGGATACTACCAGGTATAAGCTTTTTTAGGTAACCGGCTAATCGCCGAAAAAATATAACCTCGGCTTTTTAATGCGTTTTTTTATTATTATTTTTAATCCTTGCTTAGCTTAGGGAATTAATTATTATTATTATTAAAGAAATTATAATAAGTGTTTTAATTCTCCCGTAATTTTATAACCTAATTATTATTTTTTTTATATACCTGGATAACCCGGATATAACCGAGTAAGTTTAAATAATATATATTATTTATTTAATCGGGTATATTACCGCTTTTAATATATAAGCTAAAATACGCTTAAAATTCTTTTAAGGTAATATCGGATTAAATAAGGTAATAACCGTTTTCGTTTTTCTTATTAGTTTTATTATTTATTTACTTTTTTTTTTTACTAAAATCTTATTTAAGCGCTTAATTATAAGCTTAATCGATTTTATTCTTTATTACCTTTAAAAAACGTTATCCTGTTATTTTAGCTTTAATTAACTTTTTTACGGGAGGCTTATTAACTTTATATATATTTTTAGCGGGTTTTTTAATTATAGCCTTTCGGGCGGTAGGTTGCTTTTTAAGAGGTATAATCGGTATAAATAATTTTTATTTAATTTATTAGCTTATATTATTTTCGTAGGTAAAGTATAAAATGGTTTTCTAAATTACTAGGTAACGAAATAATATTATTAATAATTTTATATATTTTTCCTAATTATATAGTTAAGAGTTTTATTAATAGGATAAACTCGTTAAAATTATAGAAAAAAACTAAAAAACTTTTATTCTGGGTTTATTTTAAAGTAGGGATATTATAATATACGTATAAACCTTTTATTATATGCGCTTAGTTTTAATAAGGTAAAGTTTACCGGTAGGATTAGAGAATAATAGTATAACCCGGAAAGGGATAGGAATTAATAATAAAAAAATAGCTTATATCTTGCGTTCTTTAATAATAATTACCGCTGGAAATTAAATAGCGGGTAGGTAAAAGCCACGAGTAAAACGAATAACCTCGGGGTTTTCCGCTTATACGGTACCGGACTTATTTTATAAGTAGTTATATAAATAAGCTATAAAGGAAGTAAGGATAAAAAGCGGTTATTTAATATATGGTTATTATATTAGTTTGCGAAATAATCCGCTATTATAACCGCGTAGATTATAATAAGGTTTAAATGGAAAAATATAAGGGAAAATATTAATACGCCGAAATAAATAAAGCTATAATACTTAACGCCGTAATAATAAGCCTTTATATAATAAACGTAGGTAAGGCGAAATAATAAAATAAAATATAATAGGAAAAGGTAATAGGAAAAGGTATATATAAAAGAAATAATAAGGTTAACGATTTTTTTTAGCGTGGGTAATAAAATCTTACTTACCGCGTATATACTCCTTCCTTCCGATAACCTAAAATCTATATTTTATTAAATCTTAACCTTTATTTATTTTTTCCCTTTATAATTATAATACTAAATAATAATACCCTTACGGCCGATTATAATATTATTTTTACCAGTATACCGTAAATATAATAGCGTATTATACCCGAGATTTTTATTTTATCCTTAATAATAATTCCTTTTTTTTTTATATTATAATATCCGCTCGCGTTTTATAATTATTACGAATACTTACCGATTAATACTACCGAATATTATATAAATATATTATTTTTATAATTATTAATTACCCTATTTTATTTTAAAACGTTAAGAGTTTAAAGCCGCTTATTTTATATATAGTAAATTCTTATCTCCTATTACCTTTATTTATACTAATACGCGGAAAATATACATATTATATAAAATAATTAAAGCTAATTTATTCTTTTTTTTTTTAGTAGAGAAATATAATAAATAAGTATTCTTTTTTTTCTTTCCAGGTATTCGATTTATATTAACTGGAAATTAAATAGGCTTTGGTAATATTTTATGTTTAGGTATATATCTTAATACCCCCTATCTTTATAATCCTTATTAATATTTATAGGTATTAATAATAAAAAAATCCTATATTATATATATAAAGTATAGGTAAACATTAATATTCTTTTAATTAATATTATTACTTCCCGCTATATTAACGGATGTTTATCCTTTTAACCGCCTCGCTAACTTAACGATTAAGCTTCCTTTTCCCTAAATGTTTTTATAATTACTTACGGATTTATTCGAGGTATAATATACCGGTTAATAATAAAATATCTATTATGGAATTAGTTTTTTATTAATTAAGTATAGTAAAGCCGCCTTAACCGTTTTATACCTATACTGTATTCTATAAGTATACTTTTTACCTCTCTCCCTTATATTTTATATTATTTATTAATTTCTTAGCGGTAAGGTTTCTCGAATATATATTACCGTAAATATATAAAAGGCGCGAATATATTTATAATAATATTTATATTATATTATATGCTTTTTACGTTATTTATACTCTTAAATACGCTTTTTTCCCCTCCCTCTTTTATATTACTGGGTTTTAACTTATTTATTTGCCTTATTAATAATAAATAATATCCCGATTATACCCCTTTTCTAATATATTTACGCTATATCCTAATACTTTTTTTATTTTTATACGTATATAAGAACAGTTTTACCACTTTTATTTACGAGTGCTAATAACCTTTATACTATTAATAAATTAATTATTATATATATTAATATTACTTAATAAGATTTAATAAGGTAAGTATAAAAACAGGAAATAAAAAAAAGGTTAATAAGCGTAAAGCAGGGTATAATGGGGTAAATAGGCACCGAATAAGCAAGGTCGGTAAATAATAGGTAAATACGCAAATAACCGAATATAATATAATACTAAGATAAAAAATATAATCCTCTTATACTCGTATTAGTAAACCTTATAGCGTTAGCGTACCTTATAATAATACTTTTACCCTTATAATACGCCGTATATAATAATACGCCGTATATAATAATAAACTAAATATAATAACCTTTACTATATTATATTATTAGTAGGCCTATATAATATACTTGATATAGTTATAACTTAGCCTTAATATTAAGTATAATATAATATTTAAAATATTATAATAATATTCTAGTAAGTATACGGTAATTATAACTAAGTAAATATTATATAAAGTTAATTAAGGTAATACTGGCTTTATTAAGGAGATTATAATAAGATATTGCTTATAACTATAATATTATTTTTTATTATAATAATAAATATAATTATAAGGTTAGCGTAAAGCCCTCGCTAGGCCGCGTAAAACTGATTTTTACGGCTTAAATATTATTTAAACCAGCTTAGCAATATTAAATATATAGCCCTATATATTATAACTGCTTATATAATACTTCGACTAGTTTAATATTATAACGCTATTTATTAATGGTATTATTATAACCATATATTTTACGAATATATTATAATTAACTTAATATTATAATATACGGAAACGATTATATTTAATTAAAATTATAACTTAATCAGTTTTATAAAGCTATAATATACCGTTTAACCCCTAATAACACCCTAATACAATGCTGACATAATTATAACACCGTGTTAAAACTTAGTACCCACCCGGGTAGGTATAACTGCGTGCCCAAGGCCATGTCTGCGTGCCCATGATTGCGTGCCCTTGGCCATGGCTGCGTGCCCATGGCTGCGTGCCCTTGGCTAAGGGCCATGACTGCGTGCCCTACGAGCCCTTAGCCATGGCTGCGTGCCCTTTGCTAAGGGCCATAACTGCGTACCCATTTGGTACTGGGTTGTCCGCCGGCCGGCGGTGCGGCCGGCGGATTGGGGAGGTGGTGAACTTAAGCCTCCATGCCTTTGCTGTAATGGTGAAGGTGGTGGGCGAAGAAGTGGAAAGGTCGCTTCTGATTAGTAGGTTGGCTGCAAAAAGTGGAATTACTGCTTCCCGAATTTTTGGGTACTGCTCCAATACCTGGGCCCTACTGGAAGTAGCTTGAATGTACCTAGGATTTTCCATTAGAGGTTGTAGTAAATCGAACCCCACTGAGGGGCACTGTGAGAATTATGGGAACCCACTGAGTCAGCATGCTCAACGGGCTTCTACTACATGATACCTTACCACCCTTCACCGTACCTACGGACGCACCTCATCAGTTTACTACGTCTACAAGTCCGCGGCATCTCGCTCATGTCACAGCCAACAGAGGAGTCATTGGAGTAAATCGAGTTGAAAGCAACCCTGTACCCTGAATTGTACATTTGGATCTGAGGAGCGACTATGAGAAAAGCTTGAACGCTGCCCGGTGCCAACCAACCCCCCGTGCCTCTGCGCAACCCGCCACTTAAGAGGCCGAGCTCCCACGTGGTAAGGGCGAGCCATTGACTCGTCTGCAGAGGTTCCCTTCCGCAAACAAACAGGGCACACACCTGCGACATATGTACCTACACTAGCTATAGGCCCTTAGGCATCGGGGTCGCTGGCCGGGCCCTGTGCCTCGGGCGCCAGGTCGGAGCAGTTGCTCATGAACTTGGCTAGATGGTCTCGAGCCCAGCAGATGGTGACCATGACCGCCAATGCATTCCACTGGTGCTGGTTGAATTCCGACATGTTGAGCGAGCAGGCGACATGGCACCTGGCCCCGGGATTGGAGGAATCCAGCGTGACGATTAGGATGATGTGCTTCAGAAGGACGAAGCCAAAGATGACAGGTGCTTGCGGCGCGTCCTGCCCTTCCGGCGCCCCCTCGGATGCCACGTTCCGCCATTGTGCCCCGGACTCACGCATTTCTGCGTTGATCTTCCGGTCGGATCGGTCCGGGTCCTCCTTGGGATCTTGGTCGTCGAGCGAGATTATGTTGATGAGAGGGGGGATATTGTCCCTGTATCGCACCAGGTCGCCGTCCTCACTTGCCCAGGCTACGGCCTGCTTGAGGGCTTTCGAGAGCTGCGTCTTGATATCGAGTATCAGAACACCGTTGCTGTCTCTCCACTCAGTGCCCGTGACAACTCTGTCTTTGAACTGCTGTTTCAGGAGCTGCTGCTGAGTACGAATGTCACGTACGCGCGCATGCGTGTCTATCAGTTTTCGAAGCATCATGGCGCCTGTGCAAGGTCAGTAATCTGGCCGCGTGCTCGGCGGTATCAACTAAGCTCTCACGTACCTCGGTAGTCAAACTGCTTGTTGCGCGCGTATATTCTAGGTCGATCACTAGATGCCTTCTTCTGTGTGTAGAACAGACCGTCGGGCAGTGGGATGCCTCTGAAATGCATTTTCCACTCCCTGGGCATGAGCGAGAACTTGTTCCGGTCATTCAAGATCAGATTGAGTCGGCGCTGTTCCTCCCGGAAGCCTGGATCACTCTCCCCACCGTCCTCGCCGCTCTCGGACGACGTCGAGGACCCTGAGGACCTCGAAGGCGGAGAGGGCCGGGACTTCTTCCTGGGTCGCGGCGGTGTCTGTGAGCTGTTGGCGTGTGCGGCCTGATGGTAGCGATGAAGCATCTGCTCGTAATTGAGCTTTCCGGTACCTGGGTCGATAAACTGCTCCACGCCTACTGGGATAGGACGTGCTGCGGGGGTAGCGCTTCTCGTCTCAATTGAAGGCATTGATACCTCGCTGGCCTCCTCCTCTCTGGCCTCCTCCTCTCTGGCCTCTTCCTCTCTGGCCTCTTCCTCGCCGGGCTGCTCCTCGCCGGGCTGCTCCTCGCTAGGCTGCTCCTCGCTGGGCTGCTCCTCGCTGGGCTGCTCCTCCCTAGCCTCCCCCTCGCTGGGCTCCTCGTCTGACGATTCCGGTGGTGCAGCTGTCGCCAGCTTGGCCGTTGGCACTTCCAGAGGCGAGGCCTTGCTGGAGGAAGCACGCTTCGTTACGCGCCCTTTCAAGACCTGGCTGTTGGTGCGCAGGGCCGGTGACCCGCTCCTGAGGTCTTTGAGCCATTGACCGAAGCCCATGGTCGATCTAGATGAGATGTTATCCGAGATGCCGCCTGTGACGTTGGTGAGACTGCATATGTAAAGGAGTACCTAGAGGATTGGGTTGCTTGGATTATGACGGGATGCGGAGTACGACAGGCCAAATGGAATGCGGAAGGCAAGAGCGTAGACAAAGATAGATAGATGCGTGGTGGTGATGAGATGGGTCCGGATCCGATGGGCGCCCCTCGCCCGACTCCGAGATGAATGCGGGCTCTCGAGCAGTGCTGTCCAATGCAACCTTTGTTGCTTCTGTTGTGGTACGATAACGGTCCTAACCAGACTCGGTGAAACAGGTGGCAGTGAATGACATTGTTAGGTACGAACTCAAGAACCGGCTCCGGCATGGTGTTGGCTAAGCCTTACCGGTAACTCTCAGAGAGGTCGGTTCTGTGGTCTATCTCGCATTCAAACCGCTAGAAACGTGCTGCTAGGTAAGGGGAACTTAGACATGGGAAAACAATACCTTGGCGCCTAAGTACCTATATAGATACTCAGCCTTCAAGTAGGAAAGAGGAACAGAGCAGTAGAGGTAGGTAGGACCATTGCCGAAATATCTTGACTTGACAATTGGCTACTCTGTACAGGTAGGTAGCGGGCAGTGGCACCGATCCGGCACAAGCATTCCAAATAGTACACCATCTAAGCAGCCTCCTCTCTGTTGGTCCGCATCGCCACCTGCAAAGAGCTCGCAGGGCCAGATATGCTCACAGCTCAGTGGTAAGAAGCAGAATTTAGCGTATAACCCAGCTCTCTGTTGCCAACCTTGCAAGTGTTGATGAAGCGGCAGTGACGGTTGCCCCTGGAAATCAGGTGGGATTGGAACTGCCCATAGGAGGTTAGGTACCCTGGGCTAACGCAGCTAGGGACGGCGGAAAATCTAAAGCCCATGGATACCGAGCTTGTCTAGATGCAGTCTAGCTGGACCTGATTGAGGTTTGCATGCCATTGATTGTACCATTCAGATGGCACAGAAAACTGGGGACCCAAGACTGCGATACGTAAGGTACTTGGTATGGAAGAAAGGAAATTTGTAGTTCAGAGACTCCATCGATCGCGACGCGCCTTCAACTACTACCTACCTTCACCTCCCCTGCCAATTCTAGCACACGCACGCACATACAATACCTACACATGAGTCTCGGCACATTCTCTGGCCATTCCTTCAGACCTCAATAAGCGACGTCGTCATACATACTTGCCCGTAACTGCATGTGCCTCCGTCAATACAAGCGATTAAGCAACATCTGTCTGCGACAGTCGATTGCGCAGCAGCCGGCCTCGACCTAACGGCCTCCTTGCCTTCTTGACATTGGAAAGCCGAGACGCCAGACATATCTGCATCTACTTCTATACCTGCTACAAGCAATGCGCACACAGTCGTAAACTCGGCCCGCATCCACAATGACGACCGACTTCAGCAAGCTGAAGGTAGTGGAGCTCAAGGCCGAGTTGAAACGGCTGGGCCTACCACAGAACGGGCTCAAGGCTGAACTGGTTTCGCGACTCGAGGCTGCTGCCTCGGATGATGCCGACAACAATGCCGACGACAATGCCGACAATGACTCTCCACAGCCAGCCCCTGAAGAGCCCACGGCCAGCGTTGGCGATGAGGTCCTGCCTGAGCCTGTCCGAGACCCTCAACCTCCTCCGCCAGCCACGAGCACACAGGCGCAAGATGTCTCCGCGGATGCTGAGCCCCAGACAGAGGGTGCAAAGTCCCCCGAGCCAGCCGATACGCTTCAAGATAAGCAGAAACGCAAGCGGAGATCCACCACGCCTCCTCCCTCGGCTGATGAGGTTGCCCGCAAAAGACCCCGCAACAGTTCTGTGGTTGGTGGTGATAACGATGAGGATGAGGCTATTGCTTCTGCTGGCACTGGCGGAGGTGTGGAGGGTAACAAGACTGGCACCGACCTAAACATCCCCAATGCTGCCACAGACTCTCAAATGGAAGAGGCAGAGCTGGAGACGAAAGAGCCTGGCTCCCGGCAAGCCATGGATGACCCGAGCCGGACTGAGAACGGCATAGAGCAGGAGGGCGAAAAGTTGAAGGGCCATGCTGCAAACAAGATTATGCAGAATGGTTATTCGCCGGATCGTGCCATGGTCGATAGCGATAATGTGGCAATGCTGGACAGAGCGCCTCTCGAAGAACCCACCCCTCGAGTGCCTGCGTCACCCCGCAACGCGTATGAACCAGAGCGCGACGTGGACCCGTCTATGCACCCTGCCACTTCCGCACTTTACATTAGGAACTTCATGAGGCCTCTTCGATCTCAGGCAGTCAGAGACTACCTTGTCGAGCTAGCAACACCCGCCGGCAGCAGCATCGACGAGCGCGTCGTTGTTGATTTCTACCTCGATAATATTCGAACCCACGCATTTGCTGTGTTCGACTCTATTTCTGCAGCATCGCGCGTGCGCACTTCTCTGCACGCCCGTGTTTGGCCAGACGAGACCAACCGCAAGCCACTATGGGTTGACTTCATGCCTCCTGAACGCTTTGAAGACTGGGTCAACATGGAACTTTCAACTGGTCGCCGTGGCTCGACCAGCCGCTATGAGGTCGTCTATGATGACGACCGCGACGGAAATGTGACCGCAACCCTGGAGGAGGGTGATGCTGGTGCTCCTGCCTCCAGACAAGCACCTCCTGCATCCCCCCCTTCTGGTGGAAGACCATCGGCCCCCAGCGGCCCAGCTCGCTCCTTTGGAATTGAACATGCCCCTACTGGCCCTCGCAGCTACCAGGCTCCTGGCCCAGAAACTGCGATGCATCCAGCCCGACTTCAGAGAAGTGAGCCGACCTTGTCAACTCGCACTTTCCCCGTCATCAATTACCAGCCTGTGCCCGACGAACTTGCTCAGAGACGCCTGGACGTCATTGCAGCAGCCAAGGCTCCCGAGTCCCGTCGCGAATTCGGCAAAGAGTACAAGCGATACTATTTTGAGAAGGGAGAGTTCCTGGTGGACCGTGGTCCCGAGATCTTTCTGGGCATTCGACCCCCGCATCGCGAGCGGGAGAGAAGACGCGAACAGGCCCGCGGTTTCCCGTCTCGTGGCGGACGTGGCGCCGCTGGTGGCGGCGGTCCAATGCGCCGCCGACCTATGCCGACGCCGCATGGCGTTCCCCGGGGTGGAGATCGATTCCGCCCGCCCGGGTCCTCGGCCCCAGCCTTCGATGAGAGGCCGCGCTTCGGCGAGGAGAGACCACGATTTGGGGAAGAGCGACCACGATACGGCGATGAGCGACCCCGTTTTGGTGGGGAGGAGCGACCGCGATACGGTGATGAGCGACCCCGGTATGGCGATGAGCGACCTCGCTATGGTGACGAACGACCTCGATTTGGCGACGACCGTCCGCGCTACGGCGGCGGCGGCGGCGGCGGCGATCGAGGAGGTGGCCGCCGTGGTGGCTACGGCCGCTACTGAGTTTCCATTCTCAACTGCTCTGATGGCAGATTCCACTTTCTGACCATCTCGCGACATGGTCGATTCTGAAACAGTGGAGGCTTCAAGCTTGCCAGTGCTCACCGTTCGACAACACCTGAAAGCACAGACAGGCATGGATGGGGGAGGTTAGGGGAGGGAGCCACGTGTTGGACATGCTACGAATACCTGTATATGGATGATGGGACTGTACAGCATATCACGAGAGAGAGAGAGAAAAAAAGGAGGCCGGTGGCATCTAGAGAGCGTACATGCAGCTAGGGGGACACCGTCTTCCCTACTGTACTGAGAGCTGGAGATGGGATGCAGAGACAAACCAAAGCCCCCCCCATTCACCGGGGGCATCTCCCAAGCGTGGCTGCTCGTATACTCACGGGGCTTCATAGACACACTTGCGAGGGGGCTAGAGTTGGCCTCGCTCACAGTCAGTTGTTGATACCGCTTAATTCAGACGGGGGTGGATTGATCGCGCCTTGCTTGCATGTGATTTACTACCTAGGTGCCAGGTAGGTAGCAAGTGGTCATGTCGTATTCTGCAGAATGTCACTACAGCATTCGAGAGCTGGTCCTGGTCCCGGCCTGGTCCAAGATTGATTACGGAGTACTACCTACCTTAGGTATCTCAAGTACTCACATATAATTTTGCTTCAGGCGCAATGTTGCTTACTATAATCTCCGCGTGGACTTTCTGTTCAGAACATCGGAAACTACGAGTTTCTCCCATTCATGGCAAAGCCCTCGCCGGACAGCACCTGCACTCGTGCCCTTCACTTCTAGATCACATGTTCATGTCCTAAGAGCACTACTGGGCAGATTATCATATCGTAGTTCAGAGAAAGGGGCGAAGGTAGCTCGCGAGTTTTCATACGACAAATCCAGAGCCATGTTCCGTTCACCTGCCAGTACACCAAATCGTGCGCCGTCAAGGACACTCATCCTAGTTCAAAGTACGTGAAGTAACGCCGGTCATTGATCGATAGGGCAACGCTCAAGCAGCGGCAGCTAGATGCTCCGGTCGAACACCAACCCGCTCCTTGCTGAGAATGTCGAGCATGAACTGCGATGGCCTGTTGTCCTTGTACACAGCTTGGGTAGACTTGAAACTTTGAACATCTTCGATGTACTTGTCAAAGAGGTAAGAGCTGTCCATCGGGCCGCCTCGAGCCTCAGGATGGAATTGAGTCGAGAAGATCGGTCGCGAGTTGTGGCGCATGCCTAGGCTCAGTGGTTAGTCGAATGTTACATGTAGTATCGCAGCTTGGTGCCAACATACCTTCATTGCTACCATCATTCAGGTTTACAAAGTACTCCGTCCAGTCATTTGGCAAGGTACTGGCGTCAACAGCATAACCATGATTCTGGCTGGTAATGTGGCATTGGCCAGTGCGGATATCCAGCGCAGGAATATTGTGCGCGCGGTTTCCATACTTGAGCTTGATGGTTCGCGCCCCAGCGGAAAGGGCCAACAGTTGGTGGCCCAAGCAGATACCCATGATAGGAATCTGAGAGGTCTCCATCAGCACCCGCAAGTTGTGGACTGTTGATTGGCAGTGGGTTGGGTCGCCGGGCCCGTTCGAGATGAAGACACCATCATAGTTGTCGGCGACCTTCTGGATCTTGAAGTCGTAGGGGAAGACAGTCACGCTAGCCCCACGGCTGACGAGACTCCGCAGGATGTTCTCCTTAACACCGCAGTCGATCAGTGCGATGTGGTATTTGGGGTCATGAGCCTCGACAACGAAGGGGGCTTTTGTGCTGACGCGCTTGACGAGGTTGATCTGGCCGGGGTCCACAAAGCTCTCGTCCTCATCGGCGTCATATTCGTCGCCAATCGAAATTCTGGCAAGAGAGGATCCCTGCTCCCGGAGGTACGTGACAATTGCACGAGTATCGACTCCGGAAATGGCAGGGATTCCTTCCCGAGCACACCACTCGCCCAGACTCTCGACGGCAGTCCAGTGGCTGTACTTTTCGGCCACATCAGCGACAACGACACCGGCACACTGAATATGGGGCGACTCGAAGTGTCGCAGCAGATTCCACTCGTCGCGCTTAGCCGAGGGCACACCGTAGTTTCCAATGAGGGGTTGGGTGAAGACTAGGATCTGGCCGCGATAGGAGGGATCGGTCATTGACTCGGGGTAGCCGACGAGAGAGGTGGTGAAGACAGCTTCACCCGAGATGTTGGAGTTCGCGCCAAATGCCGATCCGTGAAACACGGGGCCATCCTGGACCACAGTCAGCATTCAGCCGCCGTCGAGCGCAGCCACAGCCCAAACTCACCCGAAGAGTGAGGGTGGCCTCGATACCGGTAGCAGGAGCGGTGGCTCGAGAGATGGTCTTGGGCATCTGGCGGCCGGTGCTGCCCGGGTGGTCCACCTCAGCCATGCGGGCAGTGGCTGACAGGAATCGGGCCTGGGGCCTGAGGCCGGTGGCAGCAAAGGCCGCGGGCCTGGCGGCGGCCCTGACAGCCAGTCGGGAGAACATGGTGGTCGTGGAGTTGGTGGTGAGTCGAGCGGAGCTAGAGAGGTTATTCACTGGCCTCCTTAAGCGGACAGAGACCGCCACAAGTGGTCTAGGACTTGTTAGCTTGAGGCGGTGAGTCAGGGTCGTGGAGCAAGCGGACCAGAGATATAATCCTGCACGAGATAAGCCGTTAGCAAGAGCCATTACTTGAGTGAAGGAGAGTCTCGAAGGTTGGGAGGGGTACGAGTCGTTGGGAGAGCGAAGTGAATGCTCCAACTTCGAGCGGAGGGGCAGTGGAGGGGGTGCTCTGGCGGAGCAAAAGGAGGTGAAGCTCAAGGCGGGATGTAGTCGCGGCGGCGGTCAAGGCACGACACAGCCAAAAACAGCAACTGGCTGGCAACATACCTGTGATGTGAAGACTGACGAGCGCCCGATCATAAGGGCAGTGGTGGTATCGACTACCAGATTCAGGAGGAGAATGACAGGGTGGAAGGTTGAAGAGATTCTTGGCTGGAGACAGAGACCTGACCGAGTAGATAAAAAGGGCGGGATGGGGGCTTGAGGATGACGAGAAGGAGAAAAAGTTATCGTGGGTGGGGGGCAGTGGAGCCTCAATTGGCCAAAGGCACGTCAGTGAAGAACTCCACTCTGGACCTGGACCAGCTGGACCCAGCTAAAGCTAGGCACTTGCCAGGGGTATCTGCGACACCGTCCCCTGGGAAGCCAATCACAGCACTCGTATTTGCATCCCCGCTGCCGCTAGGTATTGAGGGTCCAGTCCGAAAGCGGCGCTCTGGCAGCAGCCCCCCACGAGAGCTCAGAAAGTCGGAGACGGAACCAGTGAAGCATTCCACACGTCTGTCCCCAGCTGACAACTTCGGTTCACCGACTCAACTTCTTCTGCATTGTGGGCTTTTTCTACTTCCATTTGCCCTGACTTGACTCATTAGCTGTCTCTTATAATACATATGTCCGTTTGTCACAGGTAGCTTCCACCTGGGAGGGTTTATTGATTCATACATGCTTTGCGGATAGATAATGAGGTACCTAACTGGCAGTGTCTGACAGACTAATCAACATATGATCAAGATTGATATAGACAGCTAGGATGAAGATGCCGCTCTTCTCCAGGGGCCTCACTCACCCCCATCTGTCTTTTGCGCGCGTTGCCCCATAAACGTAGAATTAAGAATGCCCGCCAGGGCTCTTTGGAAGCCCACCTCTGATATATGCAAATCTAGTAGAGCTCGGCCTATCGTATGATCATACACACCCCACCAGTCTTCCACGTGTCTATAAGGCGCCCAGCTCCTTCAGCTTGGAGACCATGCCGTCAACGTCCTCGACCTTGCCGCCTCCCTGCCGCGGCGCCGGCTCTGTAATTTTCAGGTCAGCAAGCATGTCCAGCCCCGGAGGCCGGAAGCCCCCTCCGTCTCAGCATTAGGTAGTAGAGATAGCTATTGAGCAGACGCAGAGGAAAGAAAGGAAGTGAAGCCCCGACTGCGTCTGCGGGAAGCATCGCGGAGACAAGGGAGGAGTGACGGGAAAAACGTACCGGTGACCTTGAGGACCTTGAGGCGCCGCTGGTTGGCGACGCCGAGGTCGCCGAGGCTCATCTTGACGAGCGGCTTCTTCTTGGCCTTCATGATGTTGGGCAGGCTGGCGTAGCGCGGCTCGTTGAGGCGCAGGTCGGTGGTGATGACCATGGGCAGGCGGGCGCGCACCGTGTCGGAGCCGCCGTCGACCTCGCGCGTGACCTCGACCACGTCGCCGTCGCCGTCGGGAAAGGTCACGGCGCTGGCCTGCGTGGCCTGCGCCCAGCCCAGCAGCCCTGCGAGCATCGGCCCCGTCTGCGCCGCGTCGTCGTCGATGCTCTGCTTGCCGAGGATGACGAGGTTGCTGTGCTCGCGCTGCGCCGCCGCCGCCAGCAGCCGCGCCACCGCCAGCGGCTCCAGCTGCTCGTCGCCCTCGGCCACGTCGACGTGCACGGCGCGGTCGGCGCCCATGGCCATGGCGGTGCGCAGCACGTCGGCCGCCTTGGCGGGGCCCGCGCTGATGGCGCAGATGTCCTCCACGCCGCCCGGCGCGCGCTTCTTCTCGCGGATCCGCACCGACTCCTCCACCGACAGCTCGTCGAACGGGTTCATCGAGTGCTTGACGCCGACCGTCTCGACGCCCGTCTGGGCCTTGTTGACGCGGGGCTTGACCTGCCGGGTGAAGAGAGGTTATTGTCAGCAGAATCCGCTTCGATTATGCTCTGAGTCTGGGCCAGCGGCGCCGGCGCAAAGATCCGCGGCACCGGCGAGACCAGTGGTGGTGCCCGCAGGCGGGGCCCTGCCAATGGAAGCCGAGCTGCAGCGAGAAGACGAACAGCTAAGGGGACTGCTTACAGCATAGTCGATGACTCGTTTCACCGGGACGAGGATGCGGAGGGCGGACATGGTGGATCGACAGCTTCTTTCGTATCCGGTGGTGCTGGCGGCGAAGTGTGAGATCGGAGGATTGGTTGTAGGTAAGCTCTCATGACGCTACCGTGGGAAAAAGCGCGACCCGAGACCGGCAGTAGCCGCCGACTTGACCTCGGGCCACCAGCGGCCCCACGTGATACTAGTTCTATGTACCTGACCGTGTAAAGTACTTGCCCACCTGCGCCGGTCTACTTGTGAGGGGGACCTGGCTGAGTAGTACTCTCGGTAGGTTACCACGTTACTTGCCGCATAGACATCGAAACCTCACGAAGTAAAGGACTAGGAAAGAGCGGTTAGGATCAAACATGTGCGCCAGACTATAAGCCGGGCAGATGGACGTCTGGATAGCCCACGTGATACTGTCTCATCCAGACTATGTCGATAAATATCTCTTGATGTAGAACTATTCGGTTCATATGCGCTATCCAGGACTCCGTATCTTCTAATGGTACACCCATAGGCAGCACGCATGCATTCTCTCCCTCGTCCATTCGTTCGCCGATCCAGGCAGAGGAACCCCTCGCCCAGTCCCCTTTCCCCCCCTCTTCCCCCATCACCAGTCGTCCCATTCGTCGTCCTTCTTCGACGGCTGCGCGTTCGGCCCCTTGCGGGGCGCCTTGCCCATGGCGCTCGTGCCGATGGCGCTGTACTTGGGCTGGGTCTCGTGGCGCTGGTCCGCCAGCGACGAGAAGTCGTCCCAGAACGGCTTCTTGCTCTCGTCGATGGGCGACCTCTGCTGCTGCCCTTGCCGCTGCGGCCGGCCGTCGGGGCCCTCGACGAACTTGTTGAACTGGGCCTGCGCGCCCACCGCTCCCGCCTGCACCGCCCTGCCCGCGGTGCCCGCTGCCTGGCGTGCTTGTGCCGCAAAGTCCGACTCCGAGAACTGCCGGGTTCGCACAGGTTTAGTAGGGGCGTGAAGGAGACAGGACAGACGCGAGACCGGTTTCAGAAGGAAAGACAGTAGAGGTAGACATAGGATAGATATTAATGCTAGTGTTGCCCACCTGCTTAGCCCTCGGCTGGATGAAATCGTCGTTGATCCCCTTGGCCGTCTTGCCGACCGTCGTGGTGAACCATCCGAACCCCTTCGTCAGCGCGGCCACGGGGTCCTTCTGCATGTCGGCGAAGTCGGGCATGGCACTGCCGCCGCCGCCGCTGCTGCCCGCGGCCGGGCCGGGCGTGTTGCCGAACCCCGCGTACTTACCGCCCTGGCTGGGCGGCAGGTCGGCGCTCCTCGCCGCGTTCTCCTCGCCCAACCGCGCGAAGTACTTGTCGTCGACCCGGGCCTTCGAGCCGCCGGTCGCCGCGGCGCCGCCGAGGGCGCCGGGGCTCTCGGTCCGACGAGAGCCGCCCAGCGGCGTGGCCGACCGGCTGGCCGCCTGCTGCCGGGTCGCTGCTGGCTTCGCGGCCGAGGAAGCCGAGGGCGTGTTACTGCTCTTCCGCTCGCCGGGCACGTATTCGCGGCCCTCCACCTTGGCGCTGAGGCGTTCCTTCCACTCCTCGCCGACGTCGCCGCCGTACCTCTCCGCGATCGTGGCGTCGTCCCAGCCGAGGCCGCGCGTCTGCGTGTCCGCGTGCTCCTCGAAGAAGGCCCTCCACCGGGCGTTGCCGCCGAGCCGCATGCGCTCGATCTCGGCCTGCTTGAAGGCGTCCATGGTGACGGAGCGGACGAAGGAGATGTGTACGCCGAGGCCGCGGTGCACGCCGGCGCACGAGAGGCAGATGAAGACGCCGAACTTCGGGGAGGCCCATTGCGGGTTCGGGGCGTTGCAGTCGCAGCAGTTGTTATTGTTGTTCGTCTTCTGGATCGCGAGGAGCTAGAGACCATGCGCCACCTTAGCTTGGTCCTGCGCAAGAAGAGGCTGTTCACGGACGAGGTGACGACCTGCGGAACAAGATGCTCGTACCTTCGATTTGGTCTCGGGATCAACCTCCCACATGGCTTTTGACGCCATCTTCGGCACTTTGGGGGGCACTTCAGGGCTCCCCGAGAGTTGACCTCGCTGCCTCGCGCTGGCACCTTCGCCCGACAGTGGTGTTGGGTTGCACGAAGTAGTTCAATGGGAGGATGGTCGAACAAGGCCAAGTCTGGCGACCAATGCCTTCTTGACTGCAGGGGGTTTATTGACGCTGTATCACAATATCCGTAAGTAATTTGGCGGTCTTTATCGCTGTGAGATCTACCCCTGGCACTGGGCAGCACTGTATCTAAGCGCTTTGTCCACAGATCAAGCTACTGTGCTAGTATTCCTTGGGGCAGTTTATTAGCCTGTCCAATAAAGTATCGGAACCCCAAATCTCAGATTCTCCTTCTTTTAGAAGATAGGATTTTGAATACCACCCCACGAACGTAATCCGTATGTGTCTTGCATGTCCTTGCGAGAAAATATACCGAGCTACGTGAAACCATTTCAAGTTAACTGGCATCAGGAGGTGGACTTGGGTCTCAAACACAGCGAATGGATTCAATCCGACACGCGAATGGCAATCAGCTTGGGCTCGATTAGAAATCTTGCCCAATGCCTGCGCCTGACGCTTCTCGACCAGATAGAAAACAAGTCCATGCGTCAGGGACTGGTCGAGGAGATACTCACATCTCGCAGCTTAAGTTAGATAATAAATAATACAACTGAGTGACCTGGTCACAGACATTGCAAAAGAACGCGCTCAATCAATCGTATCTCTATTTGTCGGTGCATCACACCATTCCCAGTCACCCGCAACGCCCCTTCACCCGGCCGTAAATCTAGTGTACAGTCCGAGAACGGTGCATATCGGAGACTGAGAAATGTCGCAAGAACGAGGGCAGGTGCCAAAGGTTGAAGCATGGTGACCGCAGTCTTTGGAAAGATGCACGGCAGTAGCTTTCAGGACAACCCCCACCGATCATATCCGGTGCTATATCTGCTATTGCCTTGTCCATCGTACCTATCATGAAATCAGGAGCGCCAACCATCTGATGCGGCATGTCGTCAACAGGCTTCCCTCTCTGGGGCCTCGTGCCGAAAAGATGTTTTCCCAAAGACAAAATCGATGATTGTCCGGTTTCACACCTGTCTCGGTGAGAGGGATCGGCCTATGAAGCCGAAGATGCCACTGGCAACGATGCTCTAGGCAGCTACCGGGGCAGCTTCTTCCTGACCATTGGTGCCAGCTTGGGCATCGGCGGGCATGTTGGACTCCTCGTCAGTCTTGTCGGGGCTGTCGATAGCCACCTTGACGGCAATCTCGCGGCCCTCGATGTCCTTGCCATTCATCTCGCTAACGGCCTTCTGCTGCATCTCTTCCGAGGCAAGAGTGACGAATCCGAAACCGCGTCCCTTGCGGGCCTCACCACGAGCTTGGAGTTTCTTAATCATGAAACGGGGGATCGGTCGGAGAGCGATCTTGGCAGAGGACGGCTCGTAGTCCTTGAAGAGGTCCTTGAGCTGTTGGGTTTAGTTAGCAAGGCGACCGGCAAGCTTCGAGTCTAATCAACCATACCGTTTCCTCAGTCAAGTCGTAAGGCAGGTTGGCGACCATGACTTTGTTCTTGGAAGGGATGCCGTCAGCTGGCGGTCCACGCTCGCGGCGCTCACCACGAGCAGGCCCCTTCTTGTTCTTGTCAGAGTTGTCAGTATCGACCTTGTTCGTGATGTCGGTCAAAGGTGTAACCTCAGAAGCTTCGGGGCCGGCTTCGGCGTGGTCAGCGGCCTCGTCGGAACCAAGGTTGCCTCCCTCCTGAACGCAGCATTAGCATTAGGTCAAGGTGTAATTGCTTCCCCCCGGGCTCCAGGGCCAAACATACAGATCGTCCACCACGGCCAGTTCGGCCGGCACGACCACGACCGCGGCCACGGCCACGGCCAGAGGGTCGGCGGCGAGAGCCTTCGGCACCTTCCTCGCCGTTGGAAGCACCCTCGGCTTTCTCGCCAGCAGTCTGGGGAGTACGGGCGAGCTGAACGGACACCTTTCGGTCGAGGACCTCTTTGCCCGAGAGCTCGGCAATGGCACGCTCAGCTTCAGACGGGGCAGAGACATCGACGAAGGCGTAGCCAACGGGTCGGTCGGTGCGAGGATTCTTGGGAATCGAGACGGATTCACTGCAAACGAAGTGTCAACGGTGCGTTCTTCAAGTCTGATAGGAGACTTCTTGTCTCGGCGCAGCTCATGTAGACCAGATGGACTTGGCTGCAGCTAGGTTATCCAGGATGGAGGTACAATATGCCAATGCAGGGTGGGAAGGCGGTAGGAACTCGAGCTTTCAGAGGGACGTAGGAGGCCCACCATCCCACCTATTGGCCGGAAAAGCGCCCTGAGGAAGCTACTGGCAGAGGCGAGGTAGACCGCAGGTATGAAGAAGCACTTACACCAAGTAACCCTTGAAGAACTCCTGCAACTCCCCCTCAGTAGTCGCGTAGGCAAGGTTGCCGATGTAAAGTCGGCGGCCTTCAGCGGCACTAGCATGGACGGCATCTTTGTTCTCGTCCTTGCCAGTAAGCGACGTATTGCTCAGAGCGTTGGTAACGTCATTGACGGCGGTCTCGACAACTTTCTCCACGGCGGCAGCCATCTTGTCTGGTGGAATGGGGTGGAAGGATTAGCTGGTAAGTTGTGTCGAAGAGCGAGGCAGTTCGGGATTGAACTCTTGAACAAGGTCCGGAGGGGAGGAGGAATAGGGTGGCTAGGTGCCCTAGAGAGATGGGAGAGTTGGGTGGTGGTCGGGTGGTGACACACGAGCTGGCTCGAGATTGAAGTGGATTGAGAGGTGTGAAGGGGAGAAAGGGAGGTGGCCGATGGATGTTCTGCGACCAGAAATTTTTAAGGGTTGTTTCCTGTGTGGACCCTGGGGCAATAGGGACACGGCAGGCGTGGCCGCTGACTGACGACCTGGTGCAGGAGCCGCCGGCCAATCAGGGGGGGCGGGGAAGGACGTACCTGGATCTCAGCGGGTGGGTTGGCTGCAGTGCTTGGGTGGATCAATGGAGCTTGACACCTTTGCTTTTAGTTGCCTTCCGTTTGCTGCAAAGGTGCGAACGCTGAAAACCGAAGATGGAGGATGGATACAGTGTTTTCTGCCCTCGAAGCAGGTATTGCAGTCAGGAACGTGCAGCACCTGCGTGTGGAAATGACGCCTTACCTGTTTAGCCAAAGACTTGATGCTTCCTCACTGGTGACTCAATTATGTTATGGGTGCAGAGGAAGAGCGTTGCAGGTGTGGAAGAGAAAGCAGAAGGTGGGGAGGGAGAGGGACAGACAAAGATGGCGGCGGGTGGGTCAGAGAAAGGCGGCCAAGGCAACTTCAGCTCAGGTTGGCAAGAGCAAACACTTATGTGCCCATCTCAGGAAGTAACTCCTCTTCATCCATTCTTTGACCAGAATGCATAAGCCATCATCTCTGCGATAGCAGTTACCGCTGGGTCTTTATTATAGTACACTCAAGTACCTACTACTGCTACTACCAGAACCTAAGTACGCAGGTACCGTGAGGTTTTCTATTTGCTGAGACATCACATTGGATCACGTCTTTACATTCTCCTGTCTAGGACTTCAAAACTCAAGTTGGGCTGTTCGCCTTTCGCATCTAGCCAAATAGAGCAGTACCTGGGCAGTGGAGGGTATCTATGAAAGGTGGTACAGAGGGCACCTTTTCGCTCCTGCATGCAGGGCATTCAAGCCTCCGGGTCTTTGTGTCGATTCAATCATCCTGCAACTCCAATCCTGAATATTTTACCTTCCCCGAGATAGTCTCATTAAATCTTCACTTCGTACCAGAACCCTGCTCACCTAGTCAGAATTGAGGGCAGTGGTTTTAGTAAAGTCTCGTAGCCTGCTGCCCTCTTCGTCAGAGACCCCATTCGCGCATGAAGGCTGTAAATTAATCCATCTCCTTCAGCAAAAGACTGGTCCTCAGGACTATGGGTAGCGAACACTCAAATATCTCGAGCCATATGCCTACAAGTAGAGACAAGAACTTGTCTGCTTCTAATCAGCTTCTACCTTCTAGCAAAGTGTCATCTGGATAGCATCATGATGTGTGAGGTTCAGCCCAGTAGCCTGGCACTCGGCAGTTGGAGCTTCTGGAAGACTAGTGGAAATTCTCTGGGGTTGGCACATCCCACAGGGGATAGGTACTTCACTATATGCACCCTCCTTTTCTGAAGGCTACCCCTGGCTGTCCCGGACTTGGCACTGGTCGACTGTACAAACATACAGGCCTAAAATTTTCCTTGCCCCCTTTTTCCCTCCTTTTGGGCTGAAGAAGCAGGAATGGATCTTTCTTATTCTTGATATCTTCTCGTCAACCTCGGGATATTCAACCTAGTTTGGGGAAGGTATCATATTTACAGCTCCTGCTCTCTCTGCATCCGGTACCTTGATGACATAGGTGGCAGCGTCATGAAGCTCAACCTGTAAGTACTCTGCACCTTGATATGCAGCTACATGTACGGCTTGATGTACTGTAGGCGTTGTTACCCTATTACTAGTAGCTCAGGGTTTTTACCATGGTTGGGATAGTCTCTGGTAATTTAGGTGAAAACCCCCACCCCGGCTGCTGCCGGTTAGATTGTTTGCTTCGTACCCAAAGTACAGAGTAGAGCTGCGCAAGCAGTACTAGTAGGTAGGTATTCATATTGTCTTGAGTTACGATTATCACCAGGTTGCCTGTTGCGCGTTCAGTTCCAAGCTTACATGACTTGGGTAGGTAGTATGTAGCAAATGGTAATAAGTGGTAGGTACCTTACTTAGTGAAGCCCTATGAATACAGTAGTCCCCCCTGTAATTGGATCTATAGTAGACAGGCAGTTCATATCCAACTAGTGGGTGTTATCCTCCTAGAGGGTCATCAGAATACTGTATTTGGATCTATAGTAGACAGGCAGTTCATATCCAACTAGTGGGTGTTATCTTCCTAGAGGGTCATCCAATTACAGGGGTCACTACTGTATTGAGTGTCGGATCCGAGAGATACGCTAGCGGCGTTGAAGTTTCTTTAGCAGCTTATTCACTACTAGTATAGTACTACCGGCAACCCGTGTTGTACTTCGTATCTCGCATCTAGACCAAATCCAGGTTGAGGGCTTTTTATTCACTTTCAGCCTTATGAGCCTCATCCACGCCAGGCATCACATGATAATGATCACACCGTATTATGCCTCCCCAGCATGAGTTCGTCGACTCCGGCCAAGACACGGCCGAGCTTCCGATTGACCGCCGGCGCATGCTCATCCTCTATGGATCCGAGACTGGCAACAGCGAGGATTCGGCCGATGTCGTGGAGCGGCTTGCCTGCCGACTGCGCTTTCAAACCGTGCTCTGCGAGATGAACGATGTTGACCTGGTGAGTTTCCGCTTCCATGCCTTCGCCTAACCTGCAACTTGTCCGTTCCGACGCTGTCCTGCTCCTTCCGCTGCTACTTTACGCCACATATGGCGGCTGTCCCCACCGCCCACTCGTACCTCCTGCTAATTCATCTACCAGGGCTCCTTACTCCAGTACTCTCTAGTCATCTTTATCATCTCTACGACTGGTCAGGGAGACCTGCCCAGGAACGCACGCCAATTTTGGAAGAGCCTACTGCGGCGAAGACTGCCCCCGGACTGCCTGCAACCTCTCCGCTTCACCACCTTCGGCCTTGGTGACAGCTCATACACCAAATTCAACTGGGCCGCGCGGAAGCTCCATAAACGCCTTGAGCAGCTTGGCGCCTGCGAGTTCTTCCCGCGCGGTGAGGCAGACGAATGCCACAGTGACGGCATTGACGGTGCTTTCCTACCTTGGTCGCTCAGTCTGCGCAGTTACCTTGAGAGGGAACATCCTCTGCCCGAAGGACTATCTCCAATCCCACTGGACAGCCCACTCCCGCCAAGGTTCTTCCTGGAGTTGGCACCCAGACCCAGAATGGATCCCCCTACTGAAACTGGGGTTGCTGACGCCGCTGCTTGTGCAGCTGCCAATGATGTCGGTGCTGCGCTTGCCCCCCAGACATTAGATCGGACAGCGGCACTCTTCAGCCATGTTGACAACCCTCACTCCGAACTTCTGCGGCTCGAGATGCTGTCGGAGCGAGTATCAGTCCGCAGCCAGACCTATCTATCGCGGCTTTCGGAGGTCACGGCAAAGGCTGTAAAAGGCGGTATAGATATCCTAGACCGGCCAAATGTGCTGAGAGACGATCCTGCGCAGTACTCCCTCGAGGACAAAACTGGCGAACTCGCACCGCCGCCTGAAGCTTTACTACCCATACCGCGTTGTTGGACGGCCATCGTGGCGGGAAATGAGCGTATTACTCCGCCTGAGCATTGGCAAGACGTTCGAAGACTCACTCTCTTAGTCCTCCCTTCGGAAGATCTCGCTGTCGAGGATGACGGCAGCGTCGATGTCGACGAGTCTATACTCACCTGCCTCCCGGGAGAGGCCATCACGCTCTATCCGAAGAATTTCCCTGGCGACGTCCAGGCCCTTATAGATCTAATGGGTTGGGTGGAGGTCGCAGACCAACCATTTGTACACCGTGCCAGGGATAACCGTGAACCATTTTCAGCACCCCGGAATTGTCACCCCATCCCGAACAGTACTCTGCGGCAGCTGCTTACAAATAACTACGATATAACCTCGATACCGAAACGCACTTTCTTCGAGAACATCGCTTTGTGGACTGAAGACTCCAATCATCGGGAACGTCTTCAGGAGTTCTCAAATCCCGCGCTCTCGGACGAGTTTTACGATTATACTTCCCGGCCTCGCCGTTCCATTTTGGAGGTACTACAGGATTTTCCTTCGGTCCAGATCCCCTACTACCTCGTTCCCTCCATATTTCCAGTCATAAGAGGTCGTGACTACAGCATTGCGAATGGTGGGAAGCTTCTTTTGGAGCCCACCAGACCTGGCTGTACTCGGATTGAACTTCTGATCGCGCTTGTCAAGTACAAGACGGTACTGCGGAAAACGAGGCAGGGTCTGTGTTCCCGATACGTGGCCTCCCTTCCGCTACAGACGGCTATCCAGATCACCACTCGAATGGGTGAAGCGGCACCCAGCGTATACGATAATCAGAGGCCTTTCATAGGTATCGGTCCCGGCACCGGCGTTGCACCTCTCCGCTCTTTTTTCTGGAGCCGCGCCATGAATCGTGTCAACGCAGAGAATGTGCTCTTTTTCGGTGGGCGTAAACGCAACGCGGATTTCTATTTCGAAAAAGAATGGGAGCATCTTGGTGTCGAGATCTACACGGCCTTCTCCCGGGACCAGAAGGAAAAGATATATGTGCAGGATCGAATCCGGGAACAAGCAGGGAGGGTCTGTGAACTTCTCAGGAAGAATGCCGTGGTTGCTCTTTGCGGAAGTTCGGGGAAGATGCCCGAGGCTGTGAAACTCGCCCTCTACGATGCCATGGTGATAGGCAAGATGGCGCCCGACCGCGAGACGGCAGAGAAGCTCTTTCGAAAATATACCCTTTGGGAGGAGGTCTGGTAGAAATCTTAATCACATATGCACCTCTGCCTACTCTGTCTACTTCCAGGTACTAGAGCTGAACCGTATAGCAGGGTCACTCGGGTTTGATACTGCCATTGGCTATCATCGCTCCCTTTACTGCTACCGTTACTATCAAGACTGCTTTGAGAATTATAGCAATCGCAGGAGGCTACGTGCTCGTGATGACGCACCAACATACGTTGTAGAATAACATCAGTCACGGACTGACTGAAATTTGATGCAGACCGACATGGGGCTCAGCCAGACAGGTACCGTCAGGCTCAAATAGGAATACTTTTCCTCGAGGAAGCGCGAGTAGTCTCCAAGAAGGGTAGCAGTTAGTCGTGCCACCCGCCTGCTTCCCCTTTTCGACCAGCGAGAATTCTTTGTGCCGAGATCCGCGGACTTCATTTATCTCCGGCTCTCGCATGCTCCTCGATCTTCGGTGCTGAGGAGGTACTTAGGGAGATGGCAATCTCAGCAAGTAAGGCCCCTCCCTCTCCCCTCCCTGAAATGTCAGGTTGAATTCCATTGGATCTACACTGCCTCGAACTATACAGAAACAGGAGAAGCGGGAGACTGAAAGGTATACCTCGCTATCCGCCCACCGCATCGCACAGCATAGCACGCGCATCATGTCGCCTCCGCCGTCCTTCTCCGTCACTCTTGAGGAGCACGCCGTCTTCCCGTCCCTGGGCCACGACATTCCCTTCTACGATGGCAGTGAGCACAGCCCCCTCCACCCCCCGCCCCCCTTCGGTTCAGTCAGAGCTAGACTACTGCGTGCGTGGGTGCGTGGGTGCGGGCAGGCGGTTGCTCACCACCTCCCGTGCCCGATGTAGTTTTCCGCCTCTTTCCCGAGGCGCTGCGGTCGCTGGCCGACCACTCGGCCGCACGCCTCGCCGACATGGACGAAGGCCACGTCTCGTACCAGTGCGTGTGCTTCCTCCTTCCCCCCCCCCCCCCCCCCCCCCCCCTCCCCTCCTTATGGAAACTCTCCACCTCCCGCTCCGAATGCCTTGATGTTCTGGCCGAGGTATCGTTCGAGAGTTTGTGCTGATTACGGGTCACCGCTGGGGGAGGAAAACAAAAGAATCATGTCCCATCTGCCAGGCATTGCCGCCAATGCCGAGCCGGACGCCTGCCGCCGCGCCAACGACGAGATGGCCGAGGCCATCCGGCGGGCGCCGGGCCGCCTCGGCGGGTTCGCCGCTCTGCCTATGGCGCATCCCGTCGAAGCGGCCGCCGAGTTCGTTTCCCAGAGCTGATGAGACGCTCCAGCCCTATCCCCCCTCCTCTCCCCCTTTCCCCTTTTTTGAAACCTTATACTCTTGCCCCTTCGGCGTTTGCGGCGTGTTTCTAGAGCTCACGTATATGCCTATCTCTCCACCTCCCCTTCTCTCTCTGGCCCCCTCTCTTCTCCTGCAAGGTCCGATGTTCTCCTTTCCCTGCAATGACTCCTCCACCAGACAGACAGAGCCATGTGCCGTACGTATATCCTGCTGACTCCAGTACCGGTGCCTCCCCCGCCCCCTCCACAAAATCAGGCTGGAGCGGGCGATCAGGGAGCTCGGCCTGCTCGGGGCCATGATCGACAACCACTACTACCAGGAGGCGGGCGCGTCGGCGTCGGCGCCGACGCACTACGACGCCGAGCGCTTCTGGCCCGTCTTCGAGGCGGCGGAGCGCCTCGGCGCGCCGCTGTACATCCACCCGTCGCCGCCGAGCGCGGCCGAGGTCCGCGACCGGTTCGCGGGCGGCTACGCCGACGTCGTCTCGCTCGGCCTGGCCACGGGGGCCTGGGGCGTATGTAGATAAGTATATATATATCTTACCGTGCACAGTACCTGACTACCTGAGCCTTGTGGGCTCGCTTCTCTCCTCTCATTGCCTCTCTCCCCCCTTTATCCTCCGGCCTGTCCCGCTCGGTGTTCGTGGGAAGGGTTTCAGGGGCACCACTCCCAGGCCATGCAAGACCAGACAATTACTCTCGCGTTAAGGAGATTTTGCTGACTCCGGATGTTGAAGTGGCACGAGAATGTCGGACTGCAGTATGTCCCCTTACCTACCTACCTATCTGCAGCCCCCTCGATGCATTTCTAACCCGGGGCCTCTCTTCCTCTTCCTCTCTCTCCACAGCGTCCTGAAGCTGTACTCGGCCGGCATCTTCCGGCGCTTCCCCGGGCTGCGGGTCATCGTCGGGCACATGGGCGAGCTGCTGCCCATGATGATCGACCGCGTGGACGGCCTGCGCTTCTTCCACGCGCGCAGCGGAGGCGGCCTTGGCGAACGCTTCTCCGACGTCTGGGCCCGCAACGTCTGGGTCACGTCGAGCGGCGTCTTCAGCGCGCGCGCGCTCGAGATGCTGCTGCGCGTCACGGCGAGGGACCGCGTCCTGTACAGCGTCGACACGCCCTTCAACGCCAGCCGGCTGGGGTGGGACTTTCTGCGGGAGCTGGCCGACCGGGATGTCCGTATGTTTCTGTTTTTTCTTGTTCCACCATCTTCTTTGCCCCTCCATCATGCAACTGCGCGTCTCTTCTCTGCCCACGGGGATCTTGATACCCACTTCAAATTGATCCCGAAATCCAAGGCAGAGCACCAGGCCTACCGTATCGAGTAACTGCTGACTCGGGATGTTACAGTGTCAAGCGAGGACTTGGACGCCTTTGCCTTTGGCAACGCACAGAAGCTGTTCAACCTTAACGTGGATTTACAGAAGATGTGATATAAGGGGCGTTTTGGCGGCCGCTCCTGTCACCTGGCAGACAGTTCTGACCCACGACCCTACGGCCAGGAAAGGATGGATGCTGGGAAGAGCTCGTGGTATCAAAAGGCGTCCTGGCCGTTGGCGTGGGCTAGGACTTTCAGTCAAAAGTCAAAGAGCAACATGTCATCAGAGTCACCGCTGAATACGAAGAAGCTCAGCTTCCGCCATTGTCATCTAGGGACGGACCTTCGTCTGTAGACAGTCATGGGTGTTTGGCTGTCTCATTTCAATGTTCACTAATCTTGCCACAAGCTGCGAATCAGGGCCTCTGTTGAAGTCACGATAGAGTACGGAGTAATCAGAGAGAACTACCTCTGAGGGAGGGGCTAAGTGGTGAGACCGGTGTGTTGACAACAGTCCAGCCGGCAAAGCCACTCGGCAAGAGAGAATGATGAGAGAGTCCAGATCGGTCCAGACAGTGGCCACGTGGTGTGCCCTCGGGCCCGGTGGCCGGCACCGAAAGGGAGCGTGCCATTGCAGCGTTGCAGCACAACCTACCTTAGGTGCCCATCTACGTGCCAAGCTACCTGCAGTCTTGCGCTGTATATGCAGCCACGACGTAAGGTGGAGAGCACATGGCCGTGGAGCAGCTGAAGGTGCATGATGGGGTACGGCGCGGCGCGGGGCGCCTGGACGCCGGATCCGAGAGCGCGCGGAAGAAGAACCATGCATCAGAACGGAGTACTCCGACCTGTACTCCGTACTTGAGTACTACTTACATACTTGGGTAGGGTAGGATTGGGGGCCAGGACTGTAGATAAGGCTCTCTCTGCTCGCGTGGGATTGCGCGATTGGTCGTTGTTGTCGCTGCCGTTGCTGTGTTCTTGCCGCCCCGACGGCGGACAGAGTGGACACCTCAAAGTCCACGTTCCCCCAGCCTGGACGTGACGAGGTTGCAGTGAACTCCCAGCTGAGTTGCCATACTAATACTGGGGGAATTGCGCGAATAGCTTCATAGCTATCCTACGATGTACGGAGTACGAGTCACGGAGTGGGAGTGAGGACTGAGTAGTCCCTAAAGTACCATAGTATTCGTACGAAGCTTTCTTACCTCCTACAGAATATCTTACATACTACCGCAGGTTCTCATACGATTCGGTTTCTTTTGGTTCCCCACTCTTTTTCGGTTGGCAGATCAGTAGGAGGTCATTGGTTCGCTTGATAGCGGCTTCGGTCAGGTGATATCAAAACCCACTTGCAGTGCGGCTGTCCGCCGAATTCCAGCACCGCCCGACGCACGGGCCAAGAAGCAATGGCTGGAGCTGGCTGGAGCTGGCTGGAGGAGGTCAGGATAAGCAAAGTCTTGGCTGCATGACCCGATAAGAGTGGGGAACCAAAAGAAACCGAATCGTATGGGAACCTGCGGTACGAAGTACGGAGAACAAGTCTGACCATGTCGGCGCAGACTCCTTCCCCCCCTTCCTGCCTGCCTCGCTCCCTCTCACTTACATATCTTCTCCGTACTACCCCAACATCCTCCTCCCCCCTGCTCCGCGGCACCCTTTCTCCCACTTCCCTCCTTCGGGCGCGCGTCTAGACATGTAGGTGCAAGTTACCTACAGATATCTGGCCGCTTTTTGGCGCACGCGAGGCCGTACGCGGCAACCTTCCCCCGCGCGGCTGCGCGTGCGGGCGACGGCCCTGATGCGGATTGCGACTCCGCTACGTACGGTAGGCGATACCGCTCCTCTACTACGGAGTAAGTGAGATGCATATGCCATACAATAATCTGGTAGGTAGGCGTGCTCGCGTGGTAGGCCAATGGGTCCGCCGTTCGGCCTGGCCTGGCCTGGCCTGGCTCTGCCGGAAGAAAAATGGCCCTGCCGGAGAAAAAAAGCCCTAAGCATCGCGCTGCTGCTGAGTGCTGAGTGATGAGTGCTGGGTGCTGAGTGCTGGGTGCTGGATGCGAGACGAAGGTGAAGGATTCCCGGTGGGCGGGCGTGTGGTGGTGATTGATGGTCAGACTGGTCAGGGAGTGATGACGGGCCGAGGGCGCGCACGTTGGGGTGAGTGCCGGCGTCCCCCGAGTCCCCCAGGATCGAAATTGCGAGCGCCCCCACCCCCGGCCACCCCCGGCCGCCCGCCGGGGAGAGAGCTGGAGAGAAAAAGAGCAGTGGAGAGAGGACGGCGAGCGTCAGGGGGCGGGGCACCAGGGCTGACCAGGGGCGGGCCACCAAGGGCCAAGGGGCGGCGCCAAAGACAAAAACAAAGACACGGGGCGAGAAGGCAGACACGGGGCGAGAAGGCAGACACGGGCTGGCACTGACTGGGCAGGTAGACGATGGAGACGCGACAAGCAAGTCCTAGCTGCGATCCGGGGGGGAGAGTAGGACTTCTTTCGGAAGAGTCTGGGCTGGACTCTCTCTCTGCGGCATGGGGATCCGCCCTGCATCCTGACCCCTTTTGCGAGGAATCCGAGCCGTGACGGGCTGTCATGACGTCTCACGTGTGTGAATCGTGCAGCCAAATCTCCCGCGAATGATCCTCAACGTGGTGCCCTACGAACGTACCACTGGTTCGGTACATATGAGAGAGATGACCAGGGGTTGATGCTTATTCAAGGGGGGAGGGAATCCTTTGGCCTCGATGCGCGCCAGCCACTTGATCGTGTCCAGATCGTCGTCAATCATTCATCATGCACGCCATTCAATGCTTCATATGCTCATCGCTGCTCATATTCTCATTGTTGCTGTGAAGCTAAATTACCTATTATACCATGCCTGTTGTGATATAGCTCTCCACTCATGTCGCCGTGGGTTTGTGATATAGCTCTCCACTCATGTCGCCGTGGGTATTCCAGGGTTTTTCGCACTCCGTGGACCGTTTTACGGATGCATGTTCAACGTCGTTACCCCCGTGCCCTATGCCTGTGTTCGTGCGCCGTTTGATTTGGAATCTGTATCTTCCCAAGATTGGCGCAGACCCTTGAAACGGGAGGTCATGTCCAGAAAAGCAGAGGTCCCAGCAAACCCGCGCCCGCCGCCATGCAAGAAAGAAACAGTCCGACTCCCCTGTCGGGCCTCGCACGTGCACCGCCGTTATGTGCCTTGTGCGCCTTGGGCGCCGCGGTCGCCTCCTCACCCCCCGTGCCCGCTACCATTATCGTCGTCGTCGAGGCGTGGTCGGGCGCGTCGAGCGTGAACGTGGACACGGCGACACCGTCCGGTCCAACGGTCACGGCCTCTCCTCCGACGACCGGCGTCGCCGTGGTCGCACCCGCCCCGATGTGATACGTAGTGCCGTCTATGACGACGGCGGAGGGGCCGGCCTGCGTGACAGTCACTCCGCCCACCTGCTCGTACGTGGTCGCCGTCGGCGCTGCTGCCGCGGCGCCGCCCAGCGTCTTTCCGTGCACCACGACGCCGGACGGGCCGATCAGAAGCGTATCTCCGTCGATGACATCGGTCATCGTAGGGGAAGCTGGCCCGTATGTGATTGTAGTGCCGTCAACAACAAACTTGTCCGACCCTATGGCCGTGATCTGTGCCCCTCCCAGCACTGTTACCCCTGTAGGCCCCGGGTTGGACCAGGCAGATATGGTCTGGCTGGGAAAGGCAATGCCCTCGGAATCCAGCACCACGCGTTGCCCGCCGACGACCACTGTATTCGGTGTCGGTTCGAGGGTGAAGACGGTGCCGTCAATGGTCGCTATGGATGACCCATATATCACCTGTACGCCGGCTACCGTAGTCGTGGCTGGAGAGTCGGTGTATACGGCTCCTCCCGCTGTAGGTCGGTTGACGGTGACACCGGCACCAACTACCTCAGTCGGATTGATGACAAACGGCGCGTCCCCTACCGTCACCGTGGCGGTTGAAGCCCCCTGCGCGGGATTGCTGGAAAAGGTCTGACCATTGATCACGACTACGCCAGGCTGCACCGCGACAGTCACTGGGACTGTCGTGCGTACGGCCCCGACGGCTTCTGCTGGCGTGGATTTGGCCGATTTTGCAGAGGTCTTAACGTCGTACCCGGGGAGCCCGTTCGAGTCTCCCACGCTGGCAGCAGTCATAGCAATGTTCACCGGCACCGTGTCAGGCGACCCGCCGTAGTTCGGAGTTGACATGGGAGGCAAATGAACTGCCGGATTCTTGTCGGTCGTGGTAACAACAATCGTTCGTAACTGCGGCGTCCCCGTCGCTTCCCCAAGATTGCTCAGGGAGCCGCCGCCGTCCGCCTCTGTCGCAGTGGATACCGCCGGTGCAGTGATGAAGCCCGTTTGAATCTGAGTGCATAACCCCATTTGGAATTGACAAGAGGACGGGCTGATCTTGAAGGCTCCTCCTGATAGCGTGAGGCTGGCGCTAGTGGACTTGGGGGTACATACTGTGGGCGTGACAATTTGGGGAAACGGAGGCGTGTAGTCAGAAAAGTTACCACTCAGGGTTGTAGTGGAAGTGTAAACGATAGAATAGGAGGTCACCGTCATGGGACCTCCCACACTTGACGGACAGCCATCCGCGTCCGTAGTCAGAGACGTGAGGCTGGGAGGTGGTGACGGAAGAGACTGAGGAAGTCCGGGGATAGAGGTATTCCCCGGCCTTAAGGTTGAATTATACGAGTCGGGCCATGATATGGATGGACTGCTCGTGTTCCAAGCTGGAGTATATTGTGTACCATACTGCGGCACTGGTGGTGCTGTCAACTGGTCAGCAATGAAAGACTCATCCTCCGCACCGAGACAACATGAGACGAACCGGCAGCAGCAAATGCCAGATGGCTCGAGAGCACCGCAACCCACCATCGGGGGGGCATGGCTGAAAGCATAGCGAAAGAGTAAGGCTGAAAAGGGCGCGTTTGACGGCTATCTGAAGGAGAGAATGATGCCGAACCGCGAGGCATGGAGCGTAAGCATCGTCGTGATTGTGGTTTTTCTCGGGACTCTTGCCCAACGCTTGTAAAGAGTCCAAGGTAACAGCCCAAGAGAACAGCCCGAAGAACAAGAGAATCCCAGGAGAGTGTACGGGACGCGAGGAAGGATTGGTTGATAGGTAAGTATTCTGTACTCAGTACGGATAGGCAGTGCTTGAATAGAGATTCTCACGACTCCCTACAGCAGTACCCCTTACCAGTGGGACAGAAAACACCAGACCCGAGCCGGATAACAGCCCAGCTCGGCCGTCGGGGCCGCGTCGGGGGTTAATACAGGTTCATCACAGACGAGAAGGGTCAAGGCCCAAGGCCTAAGGCTGCCAGGGCCCCGGGCAGGCGGCACAGCAGAACGTGGTCACGACTCACGACTCACCGGCACCTATCACGATTCCCCTTTGGACTTCCGTGCTGCCCCTGCTGTCTGATACGAGCCGCTGTGGCGCGCTCATTACGATCTTGGAGGACGGGGGAGGCAAAGCAATGCCGCGGCCAGAGTTGTCCCGAAGAGTTGACGTGGTGATGGAAAAGGCCTTGCCTAGCCGGTCCTACGGTAGAGTTCAGCCGTTTGCCCCAGTGCTAGCTCAGCGGTGCCTTGCTTGGCGCATTGCTTACGCCCCGCGCTAATCTTCAAGGCTGGCCAATGGCGTTGCACAGAAAGGGCGGAGTGCTCTGAGAAAGCGTAGCCCTGGCGCGCTAGAGTGATCCAATTGGCAATCTCCAGGCTGCCAGGCCGCCGGCCGCCTCGCTTATCGGGTGGCAGGTGGTCGGCCTGAGTCAGGGACGGGACGATAGGCACTCTGCTATGGACTTCTCGGAATGGCTATTTGCACGGTAGACTTGATATATAAACGGTAACTATGCCTTTTCGGGCATGACTATCTGCAGGGTTCAAATTTGGCATGTACCACCAGCCAAACATTATGAACCCTCATAGCTCACCACCGCCGGCCGTAGTCACCGGTCGTGCGGTCGCAAATCTATCTCACCGCACGCCGTTAATTGCAATCAAATGCACATGGCCAGCGGCACTGCACATGGCCAGCGGCACTGCAAATGGTCCCGGCGGCCGGCGGCGCCGCGCCTACCACAACACGAGATAACCTCCCCGCGGCGGCGGCGGCGGCGGCAGCGTCGGCGTAGGAATAAGGTGAGTCGGTCAGTCTATGGCGGGCGGCAGTGAGCGATGAAGATACATTTGCTCTGGTGGGAGTACAAGCCAAATTCCCGGCCTCCACATAGCTGGGCCGGAAAAGGCATAGTTACCGTTTATATATCAAGTCTACCGTGCAAATAGCCATTCCGTGGACTTCTGATGCACCGTGCCCGCAGCCCGGTTCAGCCCTTCAGGAGAAATGTCCCGCACAGGGGGCCTGCTGCCCTATTATCTCACCCACCGTCCAGCCAGTGGAGAGACACGGGAGCACAGCATCGACGGCCAGCAGAAGAGCCAAGCAGCCGCGACGTCCACATGTTGCAAATGGGCGACCAGACCAGAGCCAGCCAGCCCAGCCTCGGCCTAGCCCTCTGTGCAGAGTCTCGGCAAGATACATTAACTCATTAAGTACTGAGTTAATATCCACGCGCCGCAAGACCGTGAGCCCTGGGATATAGAAATGTCACGCCATGGCCATGGCAATGGGATCTATGGTCCATAGACGACTCCGCAAAAGCCTATCGAGCCTACAAATCACGGCACTGGTAATTAGCTCCAGGGCTAGCATCTTGTTCAGAGCCAGGGCCAGGACCAGCCCAGGACCTCGGCCGAGCAAGCCGGGAGGAGACAATACCGAACCGTTTGCTGATGATTGTCCAATGACATGATGATGCGGCCGTGAAAAGACATGATCTCACCCACGGCCCATCAGCCCACTGCGGGCCACAAAAAGGTACCCGGCAGCTCGGCCAGCAGCTCGGACACTGGGTCTCTGCTGGGGCCATCCGCCCGACTGGGCCGGACTGGGCAGAAGAGCTGGGCGGTGGGCTGAGCTGGGACACGCCAGGACACGCTGGGAGGCTGGTAAATCACCATCTGCGAAAATCATCAGAAGATCCGCGTCCACACCAGATGAGACAGGGTTACGAGATGTGAGTGTGGTCTTATTACGCCTGGTCTCAATCTTGAGACGTGCTCACTGCTGCTGACGGCCTGCCACGCCTATCTGCCTGAAGCGTGTGTGTGCCTTAGGACCAGTGGCAGAGCGGCCTGCATCTCCGAGTTCATCACAGACAGCATCGATGCTTATGTGGGCGGACTGACTTAGGCCGAGGGCGTGGGCTGGGTGGATAGTGATACGATCGAGACAGTCGACGGCGAGGACAGCCACCAGGCTCCCCTGCTCAGGACCCTGCTCCCAACCCTGCTCAGTGCTCGGAATGCTCTATCCTGCACCAGCCGGACCAGCACGCTGAGAGTGACCGAACGGCGACCACAGCACTCCAGGCACTGCAGGCACTCTGCAGTCTGCACAGCAGAGAACACCCATGCTACTACTCTGGCAGGGGTCGTGCTGCAAATGCCAAAGCCTGCTTTCTGCCCACATGCTGTGCCGCAAGCTCTCCACCACGGTAGTTCGTACTCTATCAGTTCCTCTCGCTCTCTGTGCGAGCACCGCATCTTCTCGTCCGTGATACCGTCTTCTCTCGAGCCTCGTCCTTCAGACTTCCAGACAGCACCGAGTCTGGAGACGTTTGCGCAAGCACGGCAGCACCTCGACCGCCAGGAGAGACTAGGGGCATGGGCAATACGGGAAATCATAACCCAGAAACGCCCATGAAGCATACTTCACAACGGCTCTGGTAACCTCGCGCCCGACGATGTCGAGGTCTACCATCGCCGTCGTTGTCGCCACTCTGCTGGCCGCGCCTCTCGTCTCCGCTAAGGAGCCTGGCGCCCTATGGATGGACCCGTCCGCACTTGCATGCTCATGGCATGTATTGTCCCCTTCGCACCAGGCGAGCCGTGGGTTAACTGGAATCTAGGCACGGCATCGACGGCAATTGGTCCTCGATGGGACTGCTGGTGGGCGAATCGACTCAATCAATTGATGTCACCGTCAGCACGAGTCTTTCTGAGATATGGGTCGTGGATGACGGCGGCTGCGGTACGAGTAAGTGGCGACCGATATGGAAATGAAGTTGGCAGACCAAGATCGCTGACGAGTCTGCTCAGGTGCGCTCTGCATCCAAGCCCGTGGTGGTGTCTTCAACACTAGCGCATCCAGCACCTGGGAACCCCTGGGCCCCTGGCAGCTGGGACTGAGTTATCTCGGACTGGGCGGTGATGGAGACTATGGAATGGACACGGTCGCCGCGTACAGCACTGCCGACCGAGGGCGCGTGTCTCTCGAGAAGCAGATTATAGCTGCCATCAACGACACCGACTACTACAATGGCTTCTTCGGCTTGGGCGTCACGGCAGGGAGCTTCGGCGGCGTGGTCGTATCGAGCCCTATCTCTTCCTTGGTTGAGCAAGGGGGTATCATTCCCAGCCATAGCTACGGCTACACGGCTGGGGCGTATTACGGTTGGTATACACCGCTCAGCCTGATTCTGTTCATGTTTCCCTAACTGCGTCTAGTCGGTACGGGTATGCCCATGTCCCTGACCTTGGGCGGCTACGATGCGAATCGCCTCGAGCCTCACAACAACTGGTTCAGTCTGAACGCATCGGCACCGCAACCGGAGGCATTGGTGCGGTCTATTATTGCGTCCGTCTCCGACGTTGATAAAGCACCCACTGCCTGGTCATCCTCGTCGATCCCCTTGTCCTACTTCAACGAGTCCGTGACGGCCTTGATCGACAGCTCCACCCCGTACCTATGGCTGCCGCCAGTCATATGTGATCGATTTGCCGCCGCCTTCAACCTTACTTGGAACGAGACGTTTGGATTGTACCTGTACACGGACAACGAGGGTCTCGAGGCCTACCGTTCGGCGCCCGACCTCTCGCTTACCTTCACTCTGACCAGCCAGGACAACACGAATGACTTTGGCCAACCCCTTGACGTTGCCGGGGTTGTGAACATCACCATCTCTGGGGATGCCTTCATTCAAGCTCTCAGCTACCCTTTCATGAATTTGATCGAATACGAGGCACCGGCCGTACCGTATTTCCCCCTGAAGCGGGCCGAGAACGGTAGCCAGGTCATACTGGGTAGATCCTTTCTACAGGAAACCTACCTCATTACCAACTACGAGAGGAGTACTTTTTCCGTCCACCAAGCCAAATTTCCCGAAAATCCCTTGACGAACACTTCGCTGGTGACCATGGCATACACTGAAAATAGTATCTACCCTGGACCTCCCTCTGGACACAATCAAAAGAAGGGACTTACCGAAACGCAAATTATTGGTATCGTCCTTGCCATTTGCGTCCCGATCATCGTAGCGCTCGTGGCATTCTCACTGAAGCGCCGCAAGAGGACGAGGCTACCACAGGAGAGCGCGATGACTGCGGGTACTGCGACAACCTATTACGACGACTGGAAGGAGGAGGGTTACATCGAAGAGCCCGATTTTCCCAGGAGCCCCGTCAGCCGATTCCTATCCAGAGTAGTGAACGGCCACTCCAAGAAGACGCATACGAGTGAAACAGGCAACGCCGTACACGAAGTCAGTGCTGATGCGAGCCATGAGCGATATGAGCTCCCGACTCAGTTGGGGCCCGCGGAGCTAGACGCTGGCGACACCATGTCAAGTACGTGGGGAACCGAGTCTCAAGAAGGATTCGAGGGCAAACATGATGCGTACACAATGTCATCGCAGTACCAGGAGCGGCCTATGGAAATCTTTGTCCCGCAATATGTCTCGGGAGCGACAGCGCACCGCCGACTCTCGGGATATTTGGATAACCCTTCTCCGACGACGAGTTCGACACAAGACAATCGCAGCAACCGATGTCCGTCACCTATGACCCCTGGCAGCGACTGGGCCAGCTTGGACCTCACTTCTGCCATGGGCGGCATAACTCCTGCCCAGGCACTATCTAAATCCGCCTCCAACCCGAACATGCTTTATACTCCCCCTTCGCCAGAATCACGGTCGAGTGCTGGTCCAGACTCGCCCACACGGCCGGCATCTTCAGACGAATCTGCTCCCTCTTACGGAGCTTCATTAATGCCACCACAACCGTCCTTTCAGAGGACACCGATAGATCCGGCCCGAGTCATATGCCTAGGACCATTGCCCAATAATGTCAGCCTGCCAGGTTCGCAACCAGGCTCCCGAGCTCCCAACGTCTCAGGCCACCGTTTGAGCGCCCTGCACTCGCCGCCGTTTGCGCCCATGCACAGACGCGAGTCCACGACCGAGACGCTAGGGAGCAACTTCACCATCGAAGAAGAGGCCCGCGTCTTTGCAACAGGCACGCCCACCAACAATCCTACCTTGGGGCGGATGGACGGGTTTGAGGACATTGTCCACGTCCCCCAGCCGGCTCGACGAAAATACAGTTGGGAAGAGGAGCGTTGACATCTCTCCACTCCACTCTGACAATACTGTCTCTAATTGCACGCCCTCGGCGCTAACTTTACTTGGTTCAACAGCATTTCTGCTTGCATATCACATATACACCAGCGACGGAGTTTTATGGTTCAAAGTCATCGTCTCTTTTCTTTCCCTGTCTCACAGCCTCTGGGGAGGCATCTGAATGACACGAGATAATCATCGAGCCCGGTTTGAGCTGGATCCTCGAAACTGGACTGGATGCCGGGGTTGGGGGCGAGGTCTATGGGGGAAAGACCACGATGAGATGAACCACAGGGGCTAACATGCTCGAACACACGAGTTTCGAGGGAAAATATCTTCGGGATACCCTTAGAAGTTGGCTACTAGTCATGGAATGCATGACGGATGCTGGAAAGACCAGAATGACGGCATCAGTGGATGCCGGTACATAGGTATCACCCACAGAATACCTAGTAGTAAATATACCATAATGAGACCCAACCCCTAACTGATCACGCGTGACCCTTCGGCATTGAGCAGCGAATTTTTTACACTCATCAAGGCAGTCGTATACACCTATCGTGCCCGTTCATGTCACCCCTCTTGTCTTGTGGCCAGGCTCTAATGATGGCCAAGCTCCAATGGTGGCCAACTCTCCGTGTATATATTACTGACAGCAGTAGATAGCAGGAACCAGCGCGAATTATACGACTCATACTGCCTACAGCCAGGTGGTGATTATACCTGGCTCGAAAGCAACCTTTGAGAGGGGGCAAGGGGGGAGAGGGGGGGGGCCGCTGGGGGGCGGCATGGAGCGAGGAGGATGCAGCGAAATGTTAACACCCTCGACGGCAGGCAAGCGGCGAGACCGGCAGATATCTTAGATGCATACCTATTTCAACGCCCGAGTACTTGAAGTCGTCAAACGCAGAGTCCACAGGCGGGGGAGCTTTGCTGGGCGCGAGAGCAGATCCAGGCCCCCCCATCACAATCACTGAGAAATCCGCTGGCAGAAGTGTTCAGACGAATAGTAAGGTACCTTATCAACCAAGTCCCCTTAGAGAAGTGGTGCCGAGTTACACTAACCTATATGAGCGGGAGGCTGTCTATCCAGTCTGGGTACATAATTTATAATCTGCCTTGGGGGTGAAGTGGCCGGGGAAGAAGAGAAGGGGAGAGACGCAGTCCCGGGCATCTCACCTAGCGAGGATGACTTTACAGTCGGCCACCACAGGAGTTCATCGGCTGAACGGCATGCCCTTGACCTCTCACCATTTCTTCTCGTCGCGGGAAGCTCGGTCGGTAAGTTGCTTACAAGTTGGTATAAGTGAGTGAGTCAGTCTGCCACTGGCATTACAGTGAGTCAGTTGCCTGTCAGTAGCTCTTCACTTCTTTGCAACTCCCGACAGATAACCCAAGTTGAATGTGAGCTCTCTACGCCAAGACTCTAGAAAACAGATGAAGTTACAGGGAAGGATAGGCTACAGTTTATAATATAACATTGCCTACTTTCAGAATCTTAATCAATGGTAACATATATAACGTATGCATGCCTGTATTACCAGTATATTGTGCGGGTTTTATTACTATTAAGGTGAAAGGGCTGCAGTCTGCCAGCTACTAGCGCAAAACATTGTTCGGCGGAAAAGAAAGCATGAAAACTTTAAGGAAAACTACCTCAAAAAGAAATCGAAGGTGCAGACAGCAATGCCCGATAAAAAAGGGGCTCAACCGGGATTTGAACCCGGGACCTGCTACATTCCCATTTTCTCATGGCAGGGAGTAATCCCGAAGCAGCAATCATACGACTAGACCATTGAGCCTTGGAGGCGAGGACTCATGGCCACTGGGGCACACGAGACTTGACCAATCAGACCGTTGTGAGGTTGATGACAGATCGGCTCTTAATTAGCTCTAGGTTAAAATTCACACGTCTGTGTGTCCTCCCACTCTGTGCGCTGTGGCTGAGGTGGCTTGTGAGGCTACGTTATCTGAGGCACTCATACCGTAGGTACCTGTCACCACCAGCAGGTTTACTACAAACCAGTTGGCTACAGCCTTTTCTACGAGTCCCAACTGTCCAGTCGTAGCATTGTTGTTTCGAAACCTCTCCTTTCTGAGAGACAGAGCCAAGCGCGATTCTTTCGGGTTTCAATGATAGAAACCGGCACAGTACCTTCGGGTAGGTACCGGTACAGCAACCACTCTGAAGACTGCGGGTAAGTCTTGCCAGGACAACGTGACAAGAAAGCCACTGACATGCTGTTAGATTGTCTGCCAGAGCGAGGGTTGTTCCCGCTGTGTTCTGTCCCGAAGTATCTCGTGATACTGCACGGTACACCTACCTAGGGCCGGGATTATTATTCGGCGAGCGGTCAGTCCCGAGAATGGCCAGGAATTGAAGGAACTTTCGGCTATGCCTTACATGAGGAAATTGCGGAAGCCACGTAGGCAGTCCTCGGTACATCCATTCCTTCTGCGCCATGGTTATTTCCCGGGTGTGGAAACCAACCTTGCCCCCTTTTGTTGGTACTCCGTCTGGAGGTGGGTGGGCGTGCTACCTCCTACCTGTCTCACCGCAGTAGGCGAATGGGAGACAATGACGGGTTAACCAGCACCGACTGACGGGGCGGATGATAGTTGATACCGGTAAGACACGGGAGACGCGGACGCCCGGCAGCTGCTATTGAGGCTGGCTCCGCTGGCTCCGGGGGAGGCGAGCAATCTGTAATCATGGAGGCGGTTAGATCTGCCGCTCTCCTCGGGATCAAGTGGACAAGTAGCACAGCCTACCATTTGTAAGTCTTCATGGGTAACGCCTTCGGTGGGTTGTCAAGATGCCATACTATACCGGTACTCATGGGCCAGGTTGTGTGCGACACTTAAAGCCTGGGCAGTGACGATATTTGTGACAACTAAGAGGGACTTGCTACGACAGAGGCTGGAGACTCTCCTCTTGTTAAGTTTTCGTCTTGCTTACAACAATAACCTCAGCTACCCCTTTCTGTCCGGGCCGTGCTGCGCTTTTTAGCACAACCCCGAGTACGATGTCGTTGGGCAGAGCTGGACGTTGACCAAATATATACATAGGCACTGCTGTCAATCAGCTCCCGTGAGAGCTCCGCTTTACATAACGGATTGTATCGAGTCATCATATGCAGGAGCATGTGCTACTAGCTACCTTACTCACTCCGACGTGGTATTCATATTCCGACAGGTTGCTGCTGATACCACTGGCAGTCGTTGGAGAGCCCGTCACCATCACTAAATTGGAGCCGATTTCAGGTCAACCCCAAGTGAGTAGGGGCTGGATTGCTTCTATGAACACGGTTCTTGCCACGCCTAGCGGTCGGGCCAGGACGAGAAGCGGCTAGAGATACACTTGACTCACGCTTCAGGCCCGGGCTCAAAGGACCAAGCCGCCAGAGGTGAGACACTTCTCATGGTACTTCAGGGACGCTTTCCTTGGGATCATCAAATGCCTAGATGACACTATTCAGAAGCACCTGTCGTCCCGCAGCGGGTATGGTGTCCATGTCATGTCACCGCGCGGAGTCCCTGATGGACCGAGACGCTCGTGTGCCCACAGCCATTCGAGATTGTGGACGACCGCATTGGGCGACGATGACTTCAGCCTAAAGCCAGGAGGGTCACGGACCGGAAACGCGAGCCCTCACATGCTTCAGATGCATACGGCCGCAACCCGTGGTAAGATACAGCCCGTCTTGATGGACCGTAGACGGGCAATCCTGCTGCCGCCCTGCGTACCTGCAGTCTTCCTCCGTGTTTTCCCCCTGAGCGACATGGCGAGCTGACAGGAGATCCCTTGCGGGACACACGAGGGCTTAGAGCTACGATGGAGGGTACGGACGTAAGGAGGGCAGGCGGCCTTTCGCTTATATGAGAAACTGGTGACAGAGCAGTTGGAGGTAGTGGTGAGGAGATGCTAGATATATGAGGTCAAGTAAAGGAGGTAGGCAGGTGCTAGTACCTACCATGACTCGACCGTGAGTACCTCGACGTCAGTTTAACCTTGGCAAAAGTGAGGTCATTTCCGCACTTACCTAAGGTACACATTTCATAGGAAGTAGGCACCAACACAGCGTCTCCTGTCAACATCTAAGCTCACTTCCTAGTCATATACACGGGCCTCATCGCAGAGATTTACCACCTCTTTCTCGCCCCTGTTATCGGCAGCACACACACAGACAAGGCGCCAGAGAAACACATCACAAGATGCGCCTAATCAACTACTCCCTCCTCGCCCTCCTCGCGACCCTCGCCTCCGCGCGCGGCATCCCCTACTCCTCTCCATACCCCTTTTCGTCCTCCCCCTCTTCCTCCTCAGCCTCCTCGGCCTCCTCGTCTTCTACCGGCGCGGACCCCTTTTCGAGCACAACCAGCAGCAGCAGTAGCAGCAGCCCCAGCCCGTCGTCCTCGTCCTCGTCCCTATCGTCCTCGCGCGGCTTCGCGCTGCGCGTCCGCGTGGCCGACGGGGCGCGGGACCTGTCGCCGAGCGTGCAGGGCCACTACCTGGGCCGGGCGCGCGTGGCGCAGGGCGTGTACGCGGGCGTCGTCGAGCTGAGACCCCAGGACGATCATGACGACGAGCCTGACGTGTACTATCTCAACGGCACCACCGCCGGCAACTCATCATCCTCCTCCTACTACCCCTCCGCCGCTGACGTCGTGACCGACATCCCCGGCGTGTACCCGCTCCGCCTGTCCGTCGCTGGTTCCGGATTCGGATCCGGGTCTGGGTCCGACAACTCCTCCTCCTCCTCCTCGGTGACGGGGAGCGGAAGCGCCGTGAGCCTGCTGGTGGCGGGCGCCGGCACGCCGCTGTGGGTAGCCACCGACGACGTCGACCGCGTCCCCGTGCTGCATGACAACGACAACAACGGCACCTGGGCGGCGTGCGTGCGCGCCACGCCCCTCGGCGGCGTCGTCGCGAACCTGACGACGGTGCGCTACTTCTACGGCGACGGCGACGGCGACGGCGGGCAGGAGGAAGCCGTGGCGGCCGGCTGCGCACCTCTCGACTTCGTCGTCGAGTGCGCCGCTCTGGACGACTTGCCAGCCAACAACAGCAGCAGCAGCAGTAGCAGTGGTAGTAGTGCGTGGAACCACGACTCGGCGCTGCGTGTGCCGTGCCTGCGGAGGAGCTCGTGAGCGTGCATGATGAATCGACCTCACCTCGGTTCAAAGTGAGATCGGGTGGCTATAAGCTCTCTTCATCGTCCGCGGGGTCGATACCTAGGGGTTGGCATCCTGCTAGCTGAGGTGGGCATATCACGACCCGTTCTCGAGATGGGACACCGGGTCATATCAATGGGGATAAACTTGAAAATGACAGATGTTGGCTAGCCGAGTGCTAGCCAGCACGGATGCTCATGATGGGCGGCTCAGATAGATAGATACCTAGACATACCACGACGCGCACAATAGACTAGAACGCAGACCGTACCTGTTGAGATATATGCACACACTCATTATCTTCGAATGCATACCTTACTGATTGCCACGATGGACGTACCTACTCACGGAGAGCAAAACTTAGGAACTAGAGGACAGCGACATTGCAGCCCGACTGCTGCGTTGGTGGCTCCACGGTCGAGAATCTGGTCTGGGCCCCCTATTCTCTCAACTTCGGACGCCTCGCTTATGACTACGCTACCTACTATCCTACCAAGTACCTCGCAAAGTAGCCCAGCCACGAGCGGGAAGGTGCAGCAGCCGTTGATGAATGAATATCTACTGCCTGCGGACCTTTCCACGAAGGCCGGCGGACGGAATATCGGCCCCGAAACCAGACACGGCTCCTGAGCACTGGGTAGAAGCAGCCCAGTGCCTGGGCGATCCGCACAAAGTGCATCTCACATCCCGCAGACCAGGGGACTGTCCTGACTTGTGGCGACGTGAAGCACCTCGTAGGAATATCGGCGCCGTGAATGAGGGGACATGGCGTAGCACAAGCAGCGACGACGACAGCATACGGGCGCGCGCGTTGATATTCGGACGATCGCAGCAGCTACAGATCTAGACGGGTCCCTGGCGGGGGGGTCACGATGCCAGAGGCCAAGCAAGAGGCTTGGGGGCGAGGTAGGCGGCACGCCTGCATGTGTGTCTTTCTCGCCCTTGACACGCTGGGCTGCAAGTATCTAGTTGGCGGTCGTGGGCACTTGCACCTTGGTCTTTCTCTCGCTCATGGAACCCGAGAAAGCATGAGGTGAGACGACCGTGCTGACAGATAGACCAGTTTTGTTCAAATCGGCCGTTCGGTCCTGCCGGGCGAATAGGTTTGACCCGGCTGGATTTCCAGTCTAATAATACGGTACCAAGAGGGACCAGAGGCTGGAAGGCCGAAGAAGCACTGGTGAACGATGGGTTATTTTTTGTTTTGCATGCCGCCCGTAGAGAAACCGGTCTATTCTATAGTCCATGGAGTCACATCTCGACGAAAGAACCAAGGCCCTTAGAAGTCGGTGCAAGGGAGCCACTAGCTGGCTGTCCACCCATGAAAGAGAACATCTAAGCAACCTTCTTCAGGTGGACGTCACTACGCAGGCAACAAATCAGTCCCGGCACCATCGGGGTGGTTTGAGAAGACTTACAAGAGGAGGTCGGAGTTGGGGGGAATGATGCCGGAGAAACCGCTAAGGACATCGTCAGCTTGTAGGTCACCCTGTGCACGGCAAATCTGCGTGCAGTCGGATCGGGTAGGCGGTCATATATCTATCCCGGCAACAACCGCAGTGGCCCGTAGTGCCGCGGGATTAGGCGAATAACGAGCGAGGAGGAGCTTACCGAGCACCATAGCCGTAGTCACTACAGGTGGACTTGGTGTTAGTCTGGCCTCTTGATCAAGGTGCCTTTGGCGGGAGGCTGCAGTTGTCGGTACGTACCTGGAGATGTCGAGAGTGGCCTTCTCGCCAACCTTCATCTGCGTGACACCCTCGTCCCAGCCTGGATTGTGGATGTATGTAAGCGATCGGGTCAGATCGGCAGGTTGGGCTTGCCAGGAACCACGTAGGTATGTATAGCAGCAGGAACAGGAAGCAGTGTTGACATACCCTTGATGACCTGGCCGACACCAATGCGGACGACAAAGTCTCCGCGGCCGACGGACGAGTCGAACCTATGGCAGTTGGTAGTCAGCTACAGCTGGAAGAAAGGAGGGGAGAGGCTCTCGATGTCACAGGTGGCGGGACAATGGAGGCTTAGGCAGAGGAAGGGAAGCTGGGAAGGTGAGGTGAGATCAGAAAGCTCTCACTTGTTGCCTTTCTGGTCGGGCTTGCTGGGGTCCTTCAGGTAGCCGGTGTACTCGATCGTAACGGTCTGGCCGGCGTTGGCCTGGGGACCGGAGCCCTCCTCGTGTGTGGTCTTGGTAACGCCCATGGTGCAAGACGAGTTGGTGTGTGATGTGTTTGGGGGGAAAGTGATGTGGTTGCGTTTGTGGTTGTGGTTGGGTGGAGGAAATGGAAGGTTGAGCTCTGGCTGAGGAGGGGGACGGAGGTGATGTAGCTCCAGCTGTGGTGGGATGTTTAGCGCCTTTATGCAGAGAGGGACCAAGAGAGGGACCAGAGAGGCACTTGGGGAGTTAGGGCTGCCAGACTGTCAGCTTATAGGCCCTGGACAGCGTCATGTCAAGATTTTTGGTGGGTACCTGCCTACATGATGGTAAGGGTTACGTTTATTCCTCGATCGATTACGGATGTATTCATACAGATACCTGAGAGAGAAACACTCCAACTCCCGGCCAAGTTGCTGGGTAAGAAGTGAATTGTACTAGGCAAGTATCAACTACGGATTAAGATCCAAAAAGCCTACATGACCTAGTACTGGGTAAAAGTAGCAGTACTACTAGCTTTCCCGTCGAGAGAGATAAGTTTTGTAGGTAAGGAGCTCAACCCAAGCATGGAAGCTACCTCTGGCTTGCTAAAGTACGATTATCTTCTACTCCCTCTCAACTTTTCTTCTTCAGGTCGTATGGAGTATTCGTACTACTACTACTACCACATACTGGTCGCCCGCCCAATTCTTCACTTCCCAAGTCGCGTCCAGCCTCTTTCGTCATAAGCGCTTGCCAGCCGCGGGGTAATCATGCCCCACGACCGGAGAGACCAGGGGAGAGTGCACAGGCTAGGTAAGGTACCTGAACTACTCTGTATCGATACGAGAAGCATCGTGAAGACCTCACGCCGTGCGGGGGTACAGAAGCACGTCAGCTACGAGCCTGCAGGTAGGGCGGATCATCATAGCTGCTCACAGCCAGCCTCAAGCTTGGGTCGGTGATGCAAGACCAGACGAGCGCCATGCCACCTCGGCCCGGCATCATAGGACGAACTCGCCCGCATGACGCGATGGCTCGCCAAGATCTAGGGGATCGTCGAGTACACCCGTCTGGGAAGGCTTTGCACAGCGATGCAGGTGCTTCCTCGCCGTTGTCAACGGCAGCTGCTTGTCCACCCGCCATTGGCTCCTCCGGGAGTCTACCTGAGTACTACAAAGGGTATTATACCTACCAAGAGCCAACCTACTTCTCAGTATTGCGCCGCCCCATCTGTCCTATGCAGCCCGAGTCACCGCTGTTTCTTCTCCTGCCTTGAGCGGGAGGGGCAAGCTTGGGAAGGGTTGAGCCGTCTCCCATCCTGCATTCGAGCCCGCCGACCCGATTTGCCGGAGGGGGACCGTACCCTTTCGGACATGCTTGCGATTCTTTCATGCAGCCCAGCGGCGAAGGAGACTGGCGATGGGATAGTGTGATGTCCTTTCTCAACGTCGCTGCAGAAAGACCCTGGACAATCCCGCATGCTGGAGGTTTGAGATGACATACACGTGATCAGCCGCCTTGACAGCGGCTCTTTCCAGATCCAACGTCGTCATGAAAACCGCCGCCATCGAACGAACCGATTCGGGCCCGGCAACCAATCGGGAAACACTGGACGGGATGCCACAAGGCCCCTCCTCGGGCGATGGGCGCTGCGAGGAAGAAGGTCAAATAACTTTTCCTCTGGTCATCATTGGGCCACCGCCCTGCTTCATGGCGTGGGACAGCTGCTCAAACAACCGAATCTCTCTACAAGTCTCAGACACTATCAACGTCGACATGTGGTTCCCAGTTTGGGGCTTCTATCTGCAGAGACGACATCGGAATACTCTCTACCATGACCATTCATAGGTACCTTGACGGGCTGGGGCTCGGACACAAGCAGCGCCGACCAAGCTGCATGCCAAACGCCTAGAGCCTCGCCAGGGCGAAAAGAAGCGAAGCCACCACTTGATAAATTATTGACAAGACCTCTGCCATCTTACAAGTCGTAACCTCCGCTCAAGGGGCCATTGCAGTTTGCATACGGCAGCTCATCCAATGCTAGCAATTCTTTTCCTCGCCTTGCGAAACCAGCCGTAAACCCCATCCGCTCGGTAACGGGGGGATTTTCAGGCTGGGTCGTCCAAGGCCGGACGACCTTGTCACCTGAGACCGGCCCCGTCATAGGCTTCAAGGACAGCAGTGTGGACGAGGTATGGTACGAGGTAAGTGACAATGGGAATCTGCGCTTCGAGGAGTCATGACTACATACCCAGACAACACAACTGGGACTACCGTCGATTCATGTTCGTTACCAGACTTGCATAAAGAGGCGAAGGGGGGCCCAGAACGATCCACACTACGCCGCTCGTCATAAGGCTCGCCGCCAAAAGCATTGTAAATATCCGGGTAAACATTCAACACCAGTGGAAACATGCGACTGACCTTTAGCCAACGAGGAGGTGAAATTTTAGCTATTGTCCGATTCATCCCAATACTGAATCGCCAGCACATGGCTTTCTAGTAAGCTTCGTGCGTTTCAGACTTGGTTCTCCGGGCATTATCTTCCATATGATATGAAATCGCCCTCCGTCTGCAGGACATGGTAAGGGAAGCAGAGAATGCTGAAGATGTTCACTCTACTATCCATGGCGGACATGCCGCATCAGATCCGGTCCAAACTAGTCAGCTAGTCGTATAAATGCTCGGGGTTTTGTATACGCGTTAATGCGGTTGAGACGTCTTGATGCGATGCGCATTCGCGGGACGATCTATCATCTATCTGTATTATATTTACGAGGTTCCCGGCCCGCCCCGAACGGGCCATTAACAATGCTGGCGTCATACCTATGGCGATCATATCATGTTATGCCGAAGTCATGGCATGGATCGTCTCCTGGACACTTGCTTCCCAGTCACATCCCCCGAGCCCGTGGGAGGTACCGGTATCGGGGCCGTCGGAGAGGATTTGGTGCCAGAGCATGAGGGTTTGGGCCTCAAGGCGCTCGAAATGATGCATGCGTTGCACGTCCAGGCGGCTGGGAGCTTGGTCTCCAAAGCAGTCACCGGCGTTGCGTTAGAATACTGAGGCCTGGCCGGGCGTGCTGGGCTGCCGTCACGGTAACCCAAGCGCACCCATCCCAGGCAGGCGTGGCAGGGTGGCAGGTAGGAGAAACCAATGTTGATGGCAGGCATACCACTGCATACTACAGGGACAAATGCGCCGAGCAACGTGGGATCATAGTTGACCGCCCAGCAACGCCATGAGATAGCAGGAACTGGCGCATCCAGTTGGGCTCGTCGCTGATAACTACCGCTGAACCAAGAGGGCTAGACGGGATACATCATCGTGGATAGATGCGGGCAATACCTTAGTTGTACCGGTACTGGCCTCGTATCATCCTTTCAGCCCGAGAAGGCAAACCCATTTGAAGCCCTCGTTCTGGCGACAGAGCGGTGTGCCTAGGATTGCTTCGTAGCTGTGGCGGTCTCGAAAGACGCCATCTAAGTGTCACAGTAATGCGCCACTTCTGGGAAAGAGGTGTTATTCCTTGAAAAACCCGGAGTCCAGCGGCGTGAGGTCCTCGGATGGCAGGAAAAGAAACGTCCTGACAATCCGGAAGCGCTGGTGTGGCTTGGGAGATTCACCGAGCATTGAATTCGGGACGGTGGCCGAAGCAATGCTTAGGGAAAAAGCAAAAAGATGTCAACAACGTCTTGCCCATAGACCCTGCTGCCTACCGCGTAGAATAGTCTATATAGTCAATACGAGACCATACATCAGAGGACGGGTAGCCAACCTCTTCAAGCCTTCGCCACTTCTGTACACATAAGATGCAGGGCTTGAACCGAAAGCCGACTTTTTCAGGAAGTATGTATGGCGCCGATCGAGCGGTCTTACCCGTGACGTCTGCCGCTTCCGTGTTGCCACGAGAGCCGTCCAGAGGACCCGAAGCCCGGGCCCGCACCGGTACTGGAAGGCAGCGGATGGCAGGAGCGGGCCATTCCACGAATCTGAAACAGCCTCGCCACCACTGCACAACCCCGCCGGACTGCAGGAGCACTTCCCGACTCGCCGCTGTGAAGCCCCACAAACTCCGTAGGCTCGTGGATACCTACGGAGAGTGATCATCCTGCAGATCCGGGCCTTACGGGGCATCATATAAACAGTCTCGCAGTATATTGAAACACAAGGTCTAGACTTCACATTGCCCCAGTGGCTGTTTTCGAGTGAGACCGAGTTGATGGCTGTCGACGGGTGCGTTTTATCTGCTGGGACGAGAAAGCCCTTTGTGACATGGCGAGTTTAGGTCGAGCCGTCTCCTCCATTGAAGCCGCCGGAATGCTCACACAGAGGGCCTGTGGTATCACCGGCGGAAGGCCCCGGACCGACGGAGAGCTCGAGCCTCGGAGAGCATGCCGTCGTCAGCTGGGTCCTACCATCGGCACCCTCAGGAGAGCGCTGCCAGATAGTGAGGCTGTGGGACTTGCCAAGAGCAGTCATCAATCCGGTGGCTGACACATCATGGTGTCTGCAGGAGTCGCATGTGGTGGCTTTGAACCGATCCTTCAAGGCTTCAACATCCAGCTGCCGCTCCGCGAGAGTGCCAGCAAAGGGTCCCGGGGAGACCAGTACCGGTAGTCCTTGCCGTCGGTTGTCGCTGACCGGATTGAGTGCCTATGTATTTACTGCAGGTTTTCCAACACTGGATTCTGAGGTAGAGTCACCGTAGCTGCGTAGGCGCGAAGGCGCGAAGTCACGAAAAAGGAGGGCTGCAGGGGTGCGACGCGAAATAGGTGCCTCTGTCAGCAGCACGTTGGAGCATAGGGTCAGACACGAGATCTGCTCAGGTGCACCAAAAAGGGCCAGCCGTCTGGACCATTCTGGGAAGCTGTCTGTGAGGCACTTTATTTTCATGCCATCGCTATTGTTACCGTCCATCCGGTGAGATCCGTCAGGCAGGCTGCAGGTTCAGCTTTGCAGCGCGCGCTTTCACAGCAACGCTGGCGGCCCCTGAGAAGCCCTGAAGCCCGGGCGGTTCCATGTCTGGATCTGGACTAGTCAGGCACAGATGCTTCAGGTGGCCGTGGGTCGGCTGTGGGTGAAGAGGCCCCGTTACCGGTACGTGAGATTAGGTTATTAGCTCGGGGTAGTTTTGGAGGTTGAATCTTGACGATCTTTGATCTCCTGGAATAAACCGTCTATGCGTTTTTATTGTGTACCTAGACATACCAAGAGCAGAACCGTCCGAGATGCCGCCTGCCACGTGCCTGCCTGGACTGCCCAGGCCTCACCAGTCTCTGCAGGAAGATGAGTATTCTCCGAAGGAAGTGCTCTGCTCTGGGGTTGGGTGGACTGGTGGAGGTGCGAGACTCTGATCCGATCTGCAGCACGCGCCGGAGCTGGGCGGAGATTTCCTCACGCGCAACGACGCCTGCTTGCCAGCTCTGGCAGCTCTGGCCATGACAAGATCTGACAAGATACGACGTCTGGACGGCAGACATGGCCAAGAACGCCGAGCCATCGGTGTGACCGTCACTTGAACTGCGCGGTGCATATCCCGTATCGTAGTCCGAACAGTAAGTCGCTCTGGCGTTACTTGGCACGCCCCAAGGAGCGTTGCATTACTGCATACTCCGTATTACAGTAACAATGGCACCTCTGGATTGTGCAAGAGGAGCTGTAAGGGGCGAAGGGGCGAGGGGCCGAGGGGGATCGCATTCCAATTCCGAGTCCAGGTCTCTGCACATCTTCTCCCCTTTCCGCTAGCGGCCGAGCGGCAGCCGCGGGGAAAGGCAAGACATCGATCTGGAGCAGTGGATGATTGTCTGCACCAGCACGTGGTCTTCACTTGAAAGTGAGCACTGAGCAGAATCCCACGAGCCCACATGCAGCCTTCCCCGAAGACGTTGGCCAGCCTGGCGTACCACCATGCCGAATAGACTGCGGATAGAAATCTGGCCATCAGTTCGCAGCTGCTGGAACTGGCCCAGCCAAACGCGACGGAGCGAATTGGGGGCCACAGTCCACAGTCAGGTAGTGACGGTGGACACTCGCTCCAGAATTGCCTCACGGCCAGATTGCTTAACGGGCATGTCGACAGCGTGAAGTGCCGACCGTGGCGAATCGAGACAACGAGGCTGCTCTCGGATGTCTCTGTTGTTATGTTGGAGGTTGTCCGCAACGCGTACTCCGTACGACTTGAGCATACAGGTAGGTGTCGTGTATGCTGCCAGGCTGCGCGAGGAAAAGGAAGCGTGCCATGTGCTCGCGCCCTCGTAGCAATTTACGGCTGTGTGAACGATGCAGGCGCCGTGCTTGCGAAATTGGCCCGATGAGAGCACGCGCATAGGGTCACCGCTTTTCCTGACCAGCCGAGCCAATGGGATGGGTACAAAAAGCTGGGGTCAATATAGATTAATTACCCGCCAGTAGCTCCGAGTACCTCAGACGCATGGGCTAGTCACTTACGCTTTGCCCTGATCAGGGACACTCTCGTGGGTACCCTCGAAGGGCATTTGAGGTACTTTGCGTTAGCGGGCGCACACATCCAGGAGCTGGGTGGGCAATAGACTGGCCAGGGGCACCCCTGCTCCCTGGCAGGTAAAGTGGTACTGATCCTCGCGCCAGCGCCCTGCCGGCCGGATTACCGCCTATGCCTTCTTGGGTAGGCCAACGAAAACGTGTGCCAGCGCGGCCGTAGCACACAGACGCGAGCGCTGCCCGGCGCTGGCCGGCTCTCCTCTCCGTCCGCCCATCTCAAATTGCTCTTGCGCAGCTGCTGACTCCGGTCCCTCTCATCATCGAGGCTTGGAAGAAGCTGGGGGCAAGACCGGCAAAGGTCTATGGAGCACGAACATAGGGGCGCTCTTTGTCATCTCAATAGTGCCATGCTGGCAAGCGGCAGGACTAGGACACGCGGGGGCTAAGAATATATCATCAACGAGGCAGGTGGGGCGGCGTCTCACCAGCACTGCAGTCTGGATACTGGCAGTCTCGCAGTCCAATGCCGCAGTCCTCTTTTCTGCCGTCTGCTCGCTCCCCTCCCGGGCCTCCCCTGCAGTCCCCTGATGGTTGACCTGAGGCCCTGCCACCCACCCCAGCCTGCCTCGCCTGCCCAGCCCATCTCGTCCATAACGGGCCTGCCACCCTGGTTCTCTTTTCCTCTCGCTCTCCTCCCACGCACCCACGTTCCCTGTACCTCTCTGCCTGTCTCTCCTACCCCCCCGTCGCCCGTCTGTGTGGTGTGCGTGTCTCTCCTTCGCCCTTCCTTCCTAATCCCTCCTCTCTGCCGTTCCAATCGTTTCCTGTTGTTTGCTTGTGCACGTTCGTTTCCCTCTTTACCCTTTCTTCGCCTTTTCCGCCCTTTACCTCCGCCTCACCTCTTGTCCCTCCTTTTCCCTCCTCCCCTTCCCGGCCGCCCTCGACCATCAACTTTTTTGTTGGCCGTCCACCTTGGTCTCGACAATATTCTTTTCGTTCGTTGTGCCTGACGAGCGACTCGAGTCAGCCAGGACCCCAGGGCCCCCCCTCCATCCAAATGCCTCGCTGAGATAATCTCTCGACCGCGAACACGACGAGGCCAGGCCACCAAACCTCACTACTGCGAAGTTGCAACGCAACAAATTTTGACGATTTTATCGTCGTGCCACTCTTTTGAAGAAGAATTCCTGCGAAACCACATCCCCTTGGCTTGTGTGACTACAGGGTGAGTTGTCCCGCTTCCTGCGCATGATCGTTTTTTTCTGGTTTCTTTTCCATATTGGAATGCACCATGCTCACGGGCTATGTACTGACCTCGCCGCCCCTGAAGCTGCCACTCGTTGACAATTCAGTCAAGTACATTCATTGCAAGCTTCCCTGACACAGTGAGTTGCCTTGCTGTTGTACACACCCTGGGCATCATCACTGATGCCGCCAGACCGTACCGCCTAATTCTCGAACTCCGCCCGTCGACGCCCCAACCGCGCGCACACGAGTAGTGACCCGATTCGAATCGATCATTCATACACGATGCGTACCACTTCTTTCGTCGCGACTGCCCTTGTGGCAGCAGCCTCGATTGGGAGCGCCCAGCCCGACGACCGTCCCAGGATCTACTTTCCTCGCCATGTCAGGCGTCAAACCACAAACCAGACAATTACCAGTGCCGCTTCGATCGCACCGAGCACCGCTTCACTTGCACCGGGCAGTCTAACGGATTCTACCACATCATCGACCAAGAGAGAATCTTTGACGAATTTTCTGAGTGATCTGGGTCTCGGGGATTCGTCCTCGGTAGCCAGCAGCTCGGCGGAAGACGCGAGCTCTACCACGGACGACGGCGGCGACTTACTTTCGTTGTCTAGTGTTGGAATCAGTATTCCTGCTCTTCTTTCTACCACTTCCGACGCTGCAGCAGTTTCCACCACCGCCCAGACCACAACTGCAATTACAACCACTGCCAGCACAGCTACCACTGCCGCCACAAGTAGCACCTTGTCCACCAGCCCTGGAACGACAAGCACCCTTAGCACCGCCGCCGGCACGACCAGCGCCAGTACGACCAGCGCTAGCACGACCAGTGCCAGCATAACCAGCGTCGGCACGACCAGTACCAGCGCAACCAGCGTCGGCACGACCAGTACCAGCGCAACCAGCGTTGGCACGACCAGTACCAGCGCAGCCAGCATTGGCACGACCAGTACCAGCGCAGCCAGCGTTGGCACGACCAGTACCAGCGCAGCCAGCGTTGGCACGACCAGTACCAGCGCAACCAGCGCCAGCATAACCAGCGTCGGCACGACCAGCACCAGCGCAACCAGCGTTGGAGCGACCACGACCGACAATACCGTCAACACGACAGCTGATACCACCCAGGCCACTACGCAGGACTCTACTCAGGAATCCAGCGCCACCGGTTCCGAGACATCCCAGACCGCGACCTCTGGGACCACCTCATCTGCTATTTTAATCGCACCCAGTGGCGTGGTGACTCCGGCTTCAACCTCAAGTGCAGCCGTGGTTGGTGGCTTGACCAGTATCGTTGGCGGCTTGACGAGTGATGTGGGCACTGTCGTGTCGGATGCGACGGGTGCGCTCGGCACTGCCGTGTCGGACGCAACGAGTGCAGTTGGGACTGTTGTGTCGGACGCGACGAGTGCAGTTGGGACTATCGTGTCGGACGCGACGAGTGCAGTTGGGACTGCCGCTTCAGACGTGACAAGTGCGGTTGGTAGCGCAACAAGCACTGCTGCGAGTGTCACCATTGCCGATTCTTCCGCCTCTACGACCAACGCTACAGAAGCGACCGCCACAACGACGTCCGCAAGCTCTGCTACGACGACAGGTTCCTCTGCTACCACGGCGGATGCTGTTACGACGTCAAACACGGGTGTTACCACAACTGCTGCTACAACGTCGGCTGCGGCAGCATCGTCTTCGAACTTGAGTGTAGGTTTGATCGGCACTCTGACTAGTGATGTCAGCAGTGTTGCTTCAGGGGCCACGAGCATCGTCGGCTCCTTGACCAGTGATATCGGTAGTGGCGTCTCTTCTGCAACAAGCGCCGTGGGCAGCGTGACGAGTGCTATCGGGAGCATCAGCTCTGCCGCCACCAGCGCCGTGGGCAGTGTGACGAGCATCGGGGGAACCACTACGGACACGGCCAATACCACAGACGTAACCACGGGCACTGTACCAACCACAACGTCTAATGCCACCGATGGTACTTCAACTGCTAGTTCGGGTGCGGTTTCGAGCACGGCTACGGGCACGGCTACGGCTACGGACACGGCCACGAGCACACCCTTGCTGTCCTCGACAAGTTTACTGCCAACTTCGACGCCGGATATTCTATCGACTGCCACGGCAAATGCCACGGACTCCAGCTCCAGCCTTGCTTCGTCAGGCATTGTCACTGTACCCCCGACTTTGACTTCATCTGCCGCGGCGAGCACGGGTACCAGCGTTTCAGGCAGTTCGACTGCCGTCACCGACACATCGACTGCTGTCACCGACACTTCAAGTTCGGCCACCTCTACCGACACAGCAAGCTCAACCAATTTGACGTCTGTCGCCAGCTCTACATCAGTATCCGGCTCATCCTCAGCCGTGACGACGTCAACGGAGAACTCCACAGAGTCTACTAGCTCCGTTGCCATCTCCACTTCGTCAGTACCTCTTACGACTTCTTCGGTGCCTGCTTCGACCACCTCGGTACCTACTGTGACCTCATCGGAGTCCGTGACGACTTCGTCGGCGCCCACCACGTCTTCATCGATAGTCACCGTGCCTCTTACCACCTCCGAGGCCACCACCGCGTCACCCTCGAGTACCAGCACAGAGACTTCTGTGTTCACCAGTGTCCCCAACATTGGGACTCAGGGAACAACCTGGCTACCGTCTTCGACGCTCCTGATCCAGCCCTCGACAAGCACTATCAGCACTGGAGGAATTCCCACTTCCACATCCACCTCCTTCCCAACTACACTTCCGGACTCAATTACTCCCTACGCGACGCCAGTCGCGCAGCCGGAGGGCTCGACGCTGATTCAGATCTCTTTCCTCTACGGTGAACACTATGAGCATCTGGTCGATGAACCGCTAGCCGCTGCTCAAATCTTCCAATTCCTACCATACGGTCTTGCATACGACGTCGGTATCAAAGCCTCTGATGTCGTCATGGACAGTATCGTCCCGTACGACACGCAGAATACGTTGGGTTACATAACGTCGCAGGCGCTGGTCTACTTTCCCACTGCCAACATCAGCCAGCTCGCAAGTGACGTCAAGTTGCCCAACGCCGCCATTTACCACAACCCCAGCCCCATTGTCAACAACCTGACCAGCCAAATCAACCCGGCGATTTCCATCATCCTCGGATCTGGCTTGGACGGAGGCTCGTCGAGCGGGAGCGGTGACAGCAACGACAGCGGATCGGACTCTGGCAACCATGACGCCTTTGGAGGCGGGACTGGGGACCAGACGACGAGTGTGCAAAAGGGAACGACGGCTGCGATTGCTGTGGGTGCCCTCGGCGTTGCAGGCGCGTACGGTGCTGCCATGTTCGTGATTGCGCGGCGGTACAAGCGCAAGAAGCAGAAGCACCAGCGGACTAGCTCTCTGACCGCTTCGGATGAGATGCGGCAGCAAAGCGGAAGTCCCATGATGGGTGGCGCGCTCATGGGTGGCGCGCTGCTCAGCCGTGACTTTACGAGCAGTCCTCAGTACGGTGCTGGATACGGTGGCGTTGAGGGAAACATGCGCGACAGCCACGGCAGTGGACGAAGCAACGGAAACCACTCTGCACGGACGGCGAACATTTCGGCGCCGGTCGCGGCTGAGAATTCCCTGGGTTGGAACTGAACCAACATATACGACTGCATGTCCGATTCGTTTCATCATCTTTTTACTTCGATACCCTTCCAGGCGGCCCTACTCGTTTGTTGATCTGCTACCGAAAGACACTACGGGGGGCGGACCTCGGAAATGCGATTTATGAGCACGACTCATATTTTCTTGCTATCTTCCCTTCTGGACATTAAGATGGACCGGGGTCATCTTTTTCTGACCCTGGTCTCATGTCCAGTTGCTTTTATCTAATTCGTTTGACTAAACTTGGAGGCGAGAAGGGGGGGGAGAGACTCGAGCAGTGGAGAGACTCGAGCAAGGGAGAAAGAGACGAAGGCTCGGGGTAGATATGTGTCGATGGACTGGACGGAGCGTACAGCACCCACACAGCCATCGGCCTGTATATTACAAGCGATTTACGGCTCGAGCTGAGTGGTGCTGAACAGATGTGGTAGGCCGCATCTGGGACATTCAAGTCGCCCTAAAAGCCATTTTGCCTAATGCATATATGATTAGACCGAAGAGAATAAAAAAAAATCCAAAACACAGAACACTTGGCTCGGGCGACACCAGAAACAGTAGCCAGGTATGTGCTCGTTGGCGAGCCTGACGGGCTTGACTCATTGATTCGATCATGCATGATGAACCTACCGCCAGGTACCTTCGCTAGGCCTGCCCTGGCGGAGCCTGACGATTCGTACTCCGTAGCGGTTGCCAATAACTGGCTGAGCTCCGCTTCTCGGCCTGCCATCAACCCAACCCGGGCATCCCCAGCAACAGCCGCCACTGCCGAGGCCATAGCATACGCGCGTCGTTCGAGTCTGGCTATGCGTCCAATGTCTGCGAAGTACATGGTCTGAGCTGCGAACCTCGGCGGAGCTCGCTCGCAGTTGCGCCTAGTAGCTAGGATGGTACCAAACGAGGACAACCGCCGCACCTCGCTGCTCCCCGCCCCGCCGCTGCCGTTGCCGCCACAGCAACAGCACCACCACCACCGCGACGGCCGCTCGCCGTCGCCCGACTTCGCCATGACGACGGCGCAGTTCTCCTTCGACGACAGCGAGCTCGAATCGGCGACGGACGCATCTGATCTCGACTACGGTGACGACGATGACGATGAAGACGAAGGGGGCGACCATGACCACGACCCCGAGCTCGGACGGGGAGGAGGAGGAGGGCCCGCCGGCGCCGGCGGCAGCCAGAGCTTCGAGATGCGCGACCTTGGATCGGACGAGGACGAGGACGAGGATGGCGAGAAGGGCGGAGGAAGAAGACAAAGACAAAGGCAAAGGCAGAGGGCGAGGCCGGGGCCGGCGGGCGCGGGGACCGCGACGAAGAGGAGGACGAGACGGCACAGTGATAGTACCGTGGCCAGCTTCCAGCTGTACACGCCCGACGAGGAGAGGGCGGTGGTGCGCAAGTTCGACAGGCGGCTCGTGGCGTTTCTGGGCTTCTGCTACATGCTGTCGTTTCTCGACAGGTCGAGTGCGTCTCTCCTTTCCTTCCTTCTCTCTCTTTTTCTCTTGTGCGTGTGTGTGTGTCTTTCAGTCTGTCTTCAGTTCTCCTGGCGTGTTCATGTTCCTTTCCTCGGCGCGTCGCTGGCCGACCTTCGTCTTGTGTGTCGCATCGCCTTGCGTGGGCCACCCCGAAGATCAACTACTACCCGCTGCCATGCGTGAGCAAATATTGCATGCAGTCTTGTCTGACTTGAGTCCGGCCCGCCCTCCCTCTTCCTCCCGCCCAGACATCGGCAACGCGCGCATCGCCGGCATGGAGGAGGACCTGCAGACGACGCCGCCGCGCGCCGACTACTTCGAGTGGGCGCTGCGGTCCTTCTACATCGCCTACATCGCCTTCGAGTGGATGTCGCTGCTCTGGCGCGTCGTGCCGGCCCACGTGTACGTCTCGCTCGTCGTGCTCTCGTGGGGCGTCGTCGCCTCGCTGCAGGCCGTCGCGCCCTCGTACCCCGTGCTCATCGGCCTGCGCGCCGTCCTCGGCGTCGGCGAGGCCGCCTTCACCGGCGTGCCCTACTTCCTCTCCTTCTTCTTCCGCCGGCGCGAGCTCGCCTTTCGCACGGCCATCTTCATATCGGGTACGTAGTGGTGTGGTCTGGTCTCGTCTCGCCTCGTCTCGTCATTTCGTTGTCGGGTCCTTGTTCCCGAGCATGTTCGTCCGTCCGCCCTCCTGTCTACCCGCCCGTGCCATTAACATTCCGCGTTGCCCCAGCCGCCCCCCTCGCATCCGCCTTTGCGGGCTTCCTGTCCTGGCTCATTTACTTGATCGGGCAGAGTCTGCCCATTGCCTCCTGGCGCCTGCTCTTCCTCGTCGAGGGCTTCCCTTCCGTCATCGTTGCCACGTTCGCCTGGAATGTGATCCCGGACTCGCCTGGCACTGCGTCGTACCTCACACCGCGGGAGCGCAAGGTGGCCCGTCTGCGTCTGCGGAACGAGACGTCGCCGCACGAGGGACGCTCCCCCGCCTCTTTAGGGACGAAGGCACCAGCGTCTTCTGCCCTCAAACTCGGCGACAGCATCAAGGTCTTGGCTGATCCCAAGGCCTGGGTCACGGCGTTCATGTTCTTCCTGGCCAACATGGCCTTCAGCTCGCTCCCGGCCTTCCTGCCGACGATTCTCGAGGACATGGGCCACAGCGCGCTCGAGGCCGAGGCGCTCTCGGCGCCGCCGAACCTGATCGCCTTCGTGCTGGTGCTGGCCACGGCCCACGCGTCCGACCGGGCCCGCCGGCGGGCGCCGTTCATCGTCGCGCACGCCCTCGTCTCGGCGGGCGGGTACGCGGTCCTGGCGCTGGCGCGGCCGCTGGGCATCGGCCCCATGGTCCGCTACCTGGCCGTCTACCCGGCCGCCATCGGCTTCTTCAGCGTCGTCGTGCTGGTCATCGCGTGGAGCGTCAACAACCAGGCCGACGAGGGCCGCCGCGGCGGCGGCTTCGCTCTGCTGCAGGTCGTCGGCCAGTGCGGCCCGCTGCTCGGCGCCCACCTGTACCCCGAGGGCGAGGCGCCCTTCTTCGAGAAGGGCATGTGGGCGTGCGCCGGCGCCATGGTAAGCAGCCCAGCGTCCCCGGAGGTCTTTATATCTATCTCATCTCCTGTCATGTTTTGGGCGCTTGGGCGGGTGTCTGGCATGGTGATTTAACACCCCTGAGACAAAGCCCTACCACTGAGTGAAGTAGATGCTGACGCCTCATTTCCCATAGGCCGGCGTTGCCATCCTGGCCACATGCCTGGCCATCTACCTTGGTTGGCTTAATAGGGCGCTCGACCGGGAGGCGGAGGGCGCTGGACCTGGAGGGGAGGAGGTAGAAGAAGAGGAAGCCAGGGGACTGGTGGGAGGCACGTCTACTGGACAGAAGAATAGCTTTCGGTATATGCTATGATGTAGGTCGTGCCCGGGGACCTGTCGGTTGGTAAATATTGCCCTGGTTTCTTACCGGAAGGGCAGTGCTCAGGCATGGAAAGACAGGAAATCTGATTTCGAGGGATCTTCCTACACCGTACAACAGAGACTGAGACTGTGACTCAGACCTTCCAATATCTGTACATAAATGTCTTGCTCATGGCCAAAACTGCCCAGAGACCAATTCCCCACGATGACTATACATAGATGCTCAGCCCGCCCAATAATACGTGCCTAACGTCGAGCATGTAAAATGCATCTTTAGATACGGAGTAGAAGTTTCCCTTATAGAGACCGGTAGTACCGACAGCTCATCGTGTAGTCCAACTCGGCGAATCTGCTGTCAACCTCGGTCATACTGAGAGACTGACAAGCTGTAGAAGCACCACTTGCCCTTTTCGCAGACTCATCTCCTCAACAGAAGCTGTCGACATACAATGGTGACCGATACGACTGAATGAAGTACCTACCTGGTACAGGCACTTCCTTAAAAAAAAGGGAATTCGAGGAATTGACAGCGGAAGGCTTAACATTCGCGATGAGTAGATCGAAGTATAAGTACTCGCCGGAACTAACATCTTATATAAATGAGTCTTGGACAAGTACAGGCAGGTATCTAAGGTATAGGTAGGAGGTACCTAACAAAGCACGGAGTAGTCACCGTAGGAGGTATTTACCTTACCTTGCGTGCCTTGATAGTACTTACTTGAAGTACCTGGTATCTATTAGCTGGTAGGTGCGGAGTATGGAGCGCGGGTGCCTCCTTCATTCGGAGCTGGTCGGGTTTAGCGGGCCTACTGAAAGGGAGACACGCACTGACCAACTCACGTCTGGCAAAATCGCGACGTACTTCGTAGCCTCCGCCCAATCTCCATCTTTTCCTCCTCACCTTTCCCACTTCGAATGACGCTTACGACCGCAGCACCAGACGCCTCCTGACACGCCTCTACAGATTCTATTCCTTCGAGGACTTCTCTCCGTTGACTGTGCCATAAGATTTTGCACAGTCAGGCTACATCACCGTCGCGCTTTTCCCCACAACTTTATGCAACAAGAGCTTTCCGAGACTTCACCACAGACTCAACAAGGAACCACTTCTCAACCTCCCCCTTCCCAAGCCCAACATGGCCTCCAGCAGCGCGATGATGCCATCGGTTCAGCCCATGATCCTCAACCGAAGCAGCAAGCTCTCGGAATGTCGTTGCGATCAGCCCCAGACACCGAAGGGGTCCGCGCCGTCGGCGAAGGCGTTAACGCGCACTCTCTTGAAGAGCGACTGCTCGGACTGAGTATCCCCGAAAAGGGCCAGGATCAGCATGCTGCCGAATTACTCAAGGCTCCTGGCCACCGCGTATCCGAGTATGAAAAGGCGTTGATGCCTACGGTGCCTAGACAGGCCCTTGGTTTCAAGGTCATCAAACGCTCTGGCACCGAAGCTGATGATCTTCATCTCGAGGATTTTCCCAATGGTATGCACCACCTACCCAACTTCTCAGGCGACACGCTTCTGACTATGATGAATAGAGATTTTGACGCACATCCTGTCCCATTTGCACCCTGACTCGCACGCGTCCGTGGCTTTGGTATCGAAGCGATTCTACACCCTGATCACCACACCTCATGCCTGGCGCATGGCTTTTCAACGTTTCTTCCCCGGGCAAGACGCGTTGTTGGCCTCTGGGAAAACCCCGGGCGGAGCTTGGAGCCAGGACGATGAGGACACTGTGCGCTCGGAGATTCGACACTTTACCCGTCTGACCCCTCACGCCTCGTGGCGTAGTGAATACCTCCTGAGAACCCGACTGCTTCGCAGCCTCTCCAGGGGAAAGCCAGTGTCAAGCTCTGGGGGGATTGGCGGTTCATCGCGTACTAGCCAGTCCGGCAAGAAAGGCAGTGCCGTTTTGACCTATAATACGAAGCTGCCATCCGTGGTGACCAATCTCCATGCCACTTTCAAGCCCAACGCCAAGAAGCCACCGAGAGCAGTCCACGGTGCTGCTGATACTGGGGTCGGCAGTGCAAGCGACCCTTCCATCGGCAAAGTCGAGAAATGGGGCCTGGACGATCCATTCGCATTTGCTCAACTGGACGAAGTCATGCCGCAACTGCTGCCCTATGGCGTTGGCGAGGGCCCAGCTGCTGTTCCTAACATCATGGACGTTAGTCAGCCTTACGGACTGGTTGGAGGGGAAGGGTTTCCCGGCGGCCGTGTCTTCTACCGCGCGACTGGCGAGTTCAGGGGGAAATATCTTGGACAAGAGCCCGGTCTGATAGAGGCTCACCCGGATATTCCGAAGATCCCAGAGCTCTCTGAGGCGGTATGCTCTGTCTGGATTGCCAAGTCATCTTCGGTTCCTTCGATGACTCAATCGATGGTCGGAATCATGACTGGATCAACCCTAGGGGTGATTACCGCCTATGCTCTGGGTTATGATCCATCAGGTCCTCGCTATACTGCTGGTGAAATCAGTGCTCGATGGGTTCTGAGCCCGGGAGTCCCGATCATCGAGCTGAAGGTTGACGACAATTACAGCCAGAAGAGAAGAGCTCTTAACCGAGTATGGGCAGTTGCTCTGAACGCTCTGGGTGAAATATTCTACTTGACTGAGCCTCCCACCCCGCCTGCCAACAAAACAAAGGCCGACGACAGTACTAAGCTCGCCTGGCTTGCTGGCCGTACGACATACTGGCACCTAGTTGAAGCGACTCGTCGCCAGGCTCGGTTGGATGAATCTGGCAAGAATGCGGTTCGCGGCGCATATTCCCCGAGATCCCCTTCGAATACCATGGACCTTAAGAAAGAGCAAATGGTTGCCGAAGCAAGAGAGATCGAGAGATTCCTCCGGTACAAGCCTGCTCATTTCCGAAAGGTATGCTATGGCTGGGACATGCGCCGAAGGCTCGAGGTAGATTTTGCAGGTGACGACGAACGCGGCGCTGGTGAAAGCCTCTTCATCATTGACTGTGCACTTGACGAGGACCAGGTCTCGTCTTTACGACGCTTCACCCGAAGTCTCTACAGTCGAACTCGTCCAGATGCCTCTCCGACGCCCATTCCTCGCCGTTCAGCGGATGCGACACCTGCCGCCTCGATCTTTGGTGGAGGCAGTGCCCGTTCCCCATCTCCCAACTCCTCAAGCTCGCCGCTCCTCAGACAGGTCCTGTCATCGGCGGGGAGACAGTCTCCACCAAACGTCCCAGTCGCCGCACAGTCAGGCGTCGACGATTGGTCGGAAACCATCTTCCTGGCAAAAGAGCTGGGTAGCAGTATGAGAATTACCAGCAGCAGCATGGATAATTCTCTTCTCGCACTGGCGACATGTTTCGAAGATCCTCTCAAGGATGCTCCTGGAAACGGCTCTCCTGGCTCGGCAGCACCTGCCGGACAGGTCCCCTCGGAGATACCTGGTCGGCGTGCAAGGCTACTTGGACTAGGTACAGAGACTGGAAAAGTGATACTCTGGAATACTCGAGAAACCCACACTGGCGATGGCATCCAGCCTGTGCGAATCATCCAGACCGAGTCTCCGGAAGTCTCAGCCCTGGCCATTTCCGCTCTCTACCTCGTTCATGGTGGCAGTGATGGACTAGTTCAGGCTTGGGACCCATTGAGCTCAACTCTGGATCCGATTCGAACTCTGAACTCTCGCTCACCAGGGCGGATGCCTCGCCATCTACTCGCGGTCAACCCATCGCTGCGTAACTCAAGCTTTTCAGCCGTCGGTGCCATCTACCTCGATCCTGATCCAACTGTCCTCCATGGAATCGTGGCCTTTGGCACCTTTGTCCGGTACTGGGCGTACAGCTCATCTAATCAGGCTGCAGGTCGCAAGCGTAAGCTCCGGCACTCGGATATACATGGGCGTGCCAGTGGACGCCGCCACGGTGGAGGTGTCAAGGGTTATATCGCTGCTGAGACTGAGGAGTTGCGCGCCGAACAGCGGCTGAAAGCTCGAGAGCAGGCTCGGCTGCGGTCTCGTTTCGGCGTCGGATTCAGTGACCTGACTGAAGAGGAGGCCCTCCAATACGCAGAGATGGTGTCGCAGGAGAGTTTCCTTCTGGACGAACAGCGACGCACCAGTGCCAGTGACACAGGCTCAGCTGCCGATCTCGATACATCGTCTACTGTTGGGAGTATGGAGACGGTCACGCCGGACCCGAGCGTCACGGGTCTGAGCCCGCCCACGGCGAACACTAGTGCACCGGTCGACAATACGGATGAAAGTGACTATGAGCTGCAGATCCAGGCCGCCATTCGACTTTCCCTGCTTGAAGGAGTCAACGACCTGGGTCGATCTCCGAAAGGGAACAGTTCTGCAGAATACGACGCGCCGATCACGTTCAAGGAAAAGAAAAGCAGGAAGGCGTCGTCCAGCTCGCCTTCTTCAAGCCACACTCCTATGGTCAGGCAAGCGGCCGAGTCGTCAAGCAGCGCGCTGAGAAGCCCCGCTGCCGATGATGATCTGGAGCTCGCCATACAACTTAGTCTCGCCGAGGAGGAGAGCAGGAAGACGGGCCTGGTCGCCCCGGGCACTGAAGAGGAAGAGTTTCCCGCCCTCGAGGGAACGGGGTTGGGCAAGGGGAAGGGAAAGGCTATCTGAACCACAGACTAGCATTCCACTGCGAGGGGGAGAGAGAGGCATTCTACCAAAGCGCAGAGTTCGTTCTTGATAGCCACGTGCGTGTTTTATTGTTGTCTTCTGCCAGTAGGCATAGTTATTACCCTCAAGGGCCGCAATTTGAACAGTTTGACAATGGAGCCTCGCCTGACATGCTTCGTGGTTGCAGCGTCTTGCAAGCCGGTCTTGGTCCTGGCGAGTAACCAAAGCAGTGATCGGTAAGACGAGAATATCCTGTGTATTGCAATCATCGTTGTCTGGAGCAGGTCTCCAGCCCTAGGTCCCTGGGTGCGTAAGAGGTAGGTTACCACAACCGCCGCCAACGCCACATAAGCATGGGCCCGCCTGGCGCCGGCGCACGCTCCGCCCCATCGTCAAAATTTCATCCCACATCCGCACAGGAAAAATGTCTGGATCCGAAGAGCCCCCAACGGCCCAATCACGGCTAATGACTGCCTAATTAAAAGATCCCGGTCTGCTCGGCCGGGTCGGACTCGGTGGGTGAGTCACGGATACCGTAGGCTGCTGGATGGATACATTACATGGGGCAGGTTAAGAGCCCCGACCATCATCCGAATTCGATGTTCTCTCTCGAGGAACAGTGAAATTAAGACATCACGGCTTGGTGGTCTAGTGGTATGATTCTCGCTTAGGGTTCACCCTACAGCATAGCTTGCGAGAGGTCCCGGGTTCAATCCCCGGCCAAGCCCTATTTCTTTCGTTTTGCCTTCCGATTTGTTTTCTGCTGCCGGTTATTTTTTTCTGTTCGTCCGAGGGTTTTTTTTTTTTGTGGTAGCTATGATCCACTGAGGGGAAGGAGCTTCAGATGTGCGCTTCTTGAGCTGCAGTAAGAGAAATCTGCATCACATGGTCCTTTGGCCCAATGGTAAGGCGTCTGACTACGAATCAGGAGATTCTGGGTTCGAGCCCCAGGAGGACCTTCTTCCGACTAGCTTAACTCAGTGTTCTTTCACAATGAGGCAGCAACTTTTTGCTTCTCAGAGCCCTCTGTCAACATATGTCTGAGTCTCAATGTTTTGCTGTCGTGTGCAACCTTCGCGATGCTGAGGGAATTATTCATTTTTTCCATGTTAAAACCCGCGTTAAGGGATTCCCCTCCTCATCTCCGTGTTTCCCCAAGAAAGGGTACATACGGATATATACTGCGTCACTCGTCAAGTCACAAAGATAGACAGACGGTAGGTATCTCGCTTTCTATTGCAGTCAAAATGTCAATAGGACAGAGGAATGCAAGAATGTTGGTATACAAGAATGAACAAAAAGAAAGAATGCCCCGATTGTACAAGGTAGTAAAGTAGTGCCTGTATCCGCGAGGCCATGCACGATGATGGTATGCTGCCGACCCTGTCCGTTCCGCCCATGATATTCTATCCATCCCACCCATCCAACACCGTCGCTTTCATTTAATTTTTGTGTTCTTCTTCTTATCTTTTTCTTCTTCTTTCTTCTTCTTTCTTCTTCTTTCTTCTTCTTTCTTCTTTCCCCCTCTCTCTTCCTCACCTCGCGTCATCAGCCTGGCTGCTGGCGCAGCATCTCGACCAGCTCCTCGAACTCGCCGCTGTGGCGCATCATGTCGTAGAAGACGCCGCCGGCGGCGTAGAGGTCCCGGGGGGGGCCGCACTCGCGCACCGCGCCCGCGCCCATGACCACGACGCGGTCGTAGTCGATGATGGTCTTGAGGCGGTGCGCGATGGTCACCAGCGTGCGGCGACCCCCCTCGTCGTTGTCGTCGTCGGTATCGTCGTCGCTGCCCTCCCCGCCTCCGCCTCCGACCTCGCGCCGCAGCACCCGCCGGATGCCCCGGTCCGTCTCGTAGTCCATGCTGGCCGTGGCCTCGTCCAGCAGCATGAGCCGGCTGCGCCGCACCAGCGCCCGGCACAGCGACAGCACCTGCCGCTGGCCGTGCGAGAAGTTCTCGCCCTTGGCCTTGACCGCCGTGGCGAGGCTGATGCCGCCGCCGCCGCCGCCGCCCGATGCGCCGTCCTCTTCCTCGCCGTGGCCGTTTGCTTGCTGCTGTGGCTGGACACCGTCTTCGCCGTTGTTTTGGTGGTGGTGGTGGTGGTGGACCTGGAAGGATGCGATCCCGCGGCAGTATTCCAGCGCCCTCTGCAGTGTCTCCTGGGGAATCTGACCCGTGGGGTCCAGGTTCGAGGCCACGTCGCCGTTGAACAGGACGGCCTCCTGGGGGATGATGGTGAGCGCCTCCCGCAGCCTCCGCCGGGGCAGGCGCGTGATGTCGACGCCGTCGAAGAGGACCTGGCCCGACACGATGTTGGTGAAACGAAGGAGAGATAGGACGAGCTGCGGGTTGGCAGGTCAGCCGTAATTCATCGACCATATCCAGCAGTTGATGCGTAGGTAGGTAGATTACTTACTGTACTCTTCCCGGAGCCACTTCGCCCAACTACAGCGACTCTTTCGCCCGCTGCAAATTTGAGGTTGATATTCTTCAGAATATCGGGACCGTCTTCATCATACTTGATGGTAACATTCCGGAACTCTACCTCGCCCGTTCTCGGCCAGTTCTCGGGTATGGTAGGCGATACTTCTGGGTCGTCCGAGTACGCATTTGCGTCTGCGTACTCGTCAGGTTTCTCCTCTGGCTCTACCGAGGCATACTCCTGAACACGGTTGAACTGCGCTGCGTCAGTGCTGGGAACTCCCGCTGTCTTCGGGGAAGGGGGCCATAGCATACACTCTGCAGTTCAACCTCTAATTGGTTTGATGACCGCACAAGCACGATGATGAGTTGGCTCAGGTTCTACATATCACATTAGCATCATGTCCAGCCCCAGCGCAGGAGACGAAGACTCACGATCGCGTTGGATAAGGAGAAGCCAACGATGCCGGCTGCCACAAGGCCGACCTTGGAGACGGCTATGGCTCCCGCAGCAACGGTCACCAGCGTCGTGACCATGTCCACCTTCAGCGCCACCCACCTATTGCAGTTGAACTGCGCCTCGGCCGCCGTTTCGTATGTCCGCAACTTCTCGGCGAGCCGGTTGCCAAAGACCTGGGGCATCCCGGCGCGGGCGCGGATGACGGGAAGGCCGGCCAGACTGTCGGCGAACTGAGAGAACAGGGGGGATTGAGAGGACGAGACGATCCGCCTGACGGCGACTGAGGTCCTCGTGTAGATTTCGCCGGCCACGATCCCCAGGGAGCAGCAGACCGCGGCGGGGACCATGAAGATCGGCATGACGGATCCGACCGCGACGATCTGGAAGCACAGACGCACGAAGGCCTCCGTGGTTCGCCGGACGTTCTGAGCCATGGTCAGATCAAGCGCGTACATGTCGCGCGAGAAGCGGTTGACCACGCGGCCGATGGGCGTGGTCTTGTACCACGAAAGGGGGACGCTCATAACCGCTTTCATGAAGGTACGGTGCAGGGTCCGCGCTGCGTGCCAGCCGCCTCTTTCGTAGGCAATGCTCGACAGGCCCCAGAAGAAGACGTCGGCGAAACTCCAAGCGGCGTAGACACCGAGGTAGAAGCCAACGTCACGGGCATCGTCCTTCTCGTAAGCGTCAACCCAGACGGCGATCCACAAACCCGTGATGACATAGACCGCGTTGCTCATGACTGCCAAGAGCAAAATGCCTAGAGCCCAGAAGGGATTGCCGAATAGTCTCATGTATTGGAGGACTGGGCAAGTTCTTAGCGTCAGCCATCTCGAGAAGCCAGAAAAACATCACTTACCCTGAAGACGAGCGGTCTGGCCAGTCCTGAGTGCCTCTTGGGTGACTTCGTCACGGCGTTTCGCTTCAATCGAATTGATTCGGCTAAGTGCGGGCGTCACACTCATGTTGGCAGCAAGCGCTGCGGCAGTGTCTACGGCCAGGAGACCGTTTTTCTTGTGCGCACCGCTCTTGTCCGCGAGCGCTTCCTCGGCCTTGATGGCAGAACGGGTAACGCCGACATTTCGTTCGAGCTTGGTGACAGAGCCGTCCTCCAGCGCGATGGACAGGTCCGCCTGCGGGGCTATCCATGGCAGCTGGGTGACGAGCACCACAGTCCTTCCGTGGAGCAAGTCACCACAGAAGGCTTCTTGCCAGAGCGATGCCGAGGTCTTGGCATCGAGGGCGGAAAATATGTCGTCAAGCAGGATGGTAGAGGCTTTCGAGTAGAGGGCACGCGCCAGCGCTATCCGCGACTTCTGGCCCCCTGATAGGGATGTGCCATTCTCGCCGACTTCGGTCTCGTCCCGGTCAGGGAATTCGTCGAAGTCGATCTTCAGCCCACAGGCATGGATAACACGCTCGTATCGGAGTGGTTCAAAAGATTCGTTGAAGAGGATGTTGTCTTTGATTGTCTCGTTTTGCAGCCACGGGCTTTGCGACGCGAAGGCGATGTCTTTGGGCTTGGTGATGATGCCATCTACGACAAGTGTTTCGCCCAGTATGGCCATGAGCAAAGTGGACTTGCCACTGCCGCTCGGGCCTGTCACAACGTTCAAGCCGCCTTCAACAAAGTCGATCGAGACATTTTCCAGCGCAAAATCGTCCTTCATCTTCCTCTTGAAAGTCGCATTATCGATCTTGAGAGGACCAGTCGGGTGAGGGCTCAGAGGCGTCACATTACTGAAATAGCGGTCAAGTCGCCTTAGAGATGCAGCAGCTTGATTTCAGGTTAGATATTAGCCATATTAGCACTTGCGGAGCTCGTTTCTTACCGGCAGTGAGATTCCTGGTGAAGTATGTCCCCTGGGAGAAGTTGCGACGCAGAAGTCTTATTAGAGTGATTGCGGTGAAAGCAGTGCCCGCTGTCAGCTGCTGATGGCGGACGCCGACGTGTAATGTGAACGTCAACAATAAGACCAAGACCGGGATGGACTCGGAGAGTTCACCGAGGACAATGACGCTGAGGCCGGAGTGTTTAGCAGCTTTCCCAATGCTCCAGGAAGTGGTGGTGCTTACTGAAGACATAGGCGCCATATCCTCTTCTGTTCGCCGACACGAATCTGATCGACTTTCTTGATAATGGCATCTTCCCACGCAAAGTATTTGATGGCCCTGATTGAGGATAGATATTCTGATATGACCGAGATTCGGGAGTCTTGGACCTTCTTCATCTCTCGTTGGAGACCGACCATGCGCTGGGTTATCAGCATGGGCAGCGGCGTCACCAGCAGCATAACGCCAGTGCCCACAAGAGACGGCCAACCAAGCAGCTTGTAGAGACCGACGAGTGCCAGTACCGTGCCGGTCGATATGCCAACCGTAGTAAGAAAGAAGTCTTTACCGTCCGTCACCTATCTCAACAGGTAAGCGATTTCCTTTCGAGGCAGAAGAAATGAGATAGATGGCATCAAAGATCAACCTACGGCATCAATATCTGCACTCATGAGGTTTGCGAGGCGACCTGCTGAAGACGTGCTTTGCTGCTTCTCGGATTTGGCTTGACCGTTCTTCGAGGCCGCGATCTCTCCAAAGACCTCGTCGTCCAACTCCATAGAGCCCATAGCTTTATAGTAGAGTTCTTGGGTCAAGCCGGCCTTGACGCGTACGAGCCACCGCGTGGAGGTAAAGATATACTGCTGGGCCGATATGGAAGTCGAAATGGGACCGGCAAAGAGCAGGACCAGCCAGACCCAAGGTCGCACAATGGCCAACTCGGGATAGTCGAGATAGTCGAGCAGCTCATACATGGCGAATGGAGCAACGAACTCCAGGGAGGCCTGACAGAATGCCCAAAAGGCCATTTGGAAGATCGACTTGGTCTGGAAGAGGACTATGGTACGGAGAGTGGACAGACCCTTCTTCCGGGCCTTTTGAATGGTAGAAAGCAAGAGTAGCGGCTCGTCGTACCATGGAAGACGGGGAAGCTCCTCGACAGTCATCTGGCGCCTCATTCCTCGCAGCATGAGTGGAGTCAGCCAGTCGAAGGTCAGATAATATTCAAGCCAACTGCAAACTTCTTCAGGCGCAGGCTCTCTGGTCGGCATCTGGCTGGAGAGGACCAGGTCAAGAGAGGGCGGGACCCATTCTCGTGGCGTTGCCAGAGCCAGAAAGACAGCAGCAGCGAGGGTCGATATGCTGCATATGGTGGACGGCGTAAGCCGTCCAATGTAGGAGGCGTCGGCGAAGGGCAGCAGTTCGGCTGCCGCGATGACCAGTAAGACGGCGAAGAGGACGAAGTTGACGTGGTGCAAGGCCACATGTCTCCAGTCGAGCACATTCACCAGCCTCAGCAGACCGAGGAGGAAAGCGTAGGCCAAGGCGGCGACGTAGGACCACGTGCCTCCTCCATGGTGGGCCGCGGCGATGCTCATGGAGACCAGCGCGGCGGCTCGTAGGAGTTGATGGCATAGCTCGAAGGGCAGGGAGACGGGCGCGACATAGCCCTCTGGGCGCGAGACCTTGGAGTTCATGCGCCGGAACTGATGTTGGCCGAGGAAAAGGAGCGACGCGACCACGATGGTGGTCTGCAGATAGCCGGACGCCGCAAAGCGAGACAGGCCGGCGATGCCTCCAATGCGCGCCCTGCCAGAGCACTTGTCAGGCTGGGCATTTCTCCCCGGGCCGGCAGAGAAAGGGGGGGCCTACCTGTGTTCCACATGACTGCTCTGGGCCAGCTGGTAGTGCTGGGTATCAAAGAGCGACGGGCTCCAGAGGCCACCGGATATCGTGAAGGCTTCCATGGTGTAGCAGCATGCCGAGCAGAGTTGGCTTGGCACGCAGCGCGGGAAGCGCGAGGAGTGGGCTGTATGTAAAGCGCGTCGCTGACATGGGCGTAGGCAAGGGGAGTCGCCGTCCGGGGCGAGGGCGGATCGGGTACCTGGTCAGAAACGTGTATAGATTTCTAAATATTCACATTGCCTCCGCCTCGTCCGCCCATCATGCACCTTTTCGGGCAAAGCGGCTGGGGGCTGGTGATCCTGCAGTCGGGACTCGGGACAGCACGGAGATTCATCAGACAAGACATGGCCGAGGCATGGCAAGACTCAGCGGAAAGCGGCAAGCTTTCGCTTCCTCGGTTTACTCCTTCGTCTCATGGCCCTGGCTAAATCGAGGAGGATCCCTGGGAGGATCGCAAAATAGCCACGCTTGATTCTTGAAAGCGGGAGAGGCTTGCCTCTGACTCTCTGAGAGTCTTGAGTGTCTACATCTCTGGCCGACAGGGTCGAAATACCTGTTCAGCTGGGCTGATGTGTGACATCAACCTCCCGTCCGGTTTGTCTGGTACATCGGTATATCCTGCCTCGCCTGCCCGGCACATGTTGATGAGGCACAGGGAAGCAAGCATCTGGACGAGGGGACGGGTGAGACTCTCACTCATCGGGGTGAGAGTTGGACGTTGAAGACCTCAGCTGGAAGTTATAAATAGCAGCTTCTTTAACGGACCCTTGCTCTAGTTTACCCCACTATTCCGTAAACCCTGTCCCAACCATCTGTCAACTGTCTTAGCTAATCCGATTGTATCGATAGATGCATCATTATTTGATCTACGCGACACTTGCGCGTAACCCCAGATATACCTTTACGAGGTAGTGAGGCTGGCGGGCGGCAGCGGTCAAACTCAGACTTCAGAAGCGAGTCGGCACTTACTACTACTACTTGTCCTCCGTCGAGGCAGCATGCTGGGCAGCTGTCCCCGTTTCACAAGCTTTGGGCTTGCGCGCCTCCCCGTCTCTGTCGTCACGCTTCCATCGCCTATTACCTACGCGGCTACCAGTGACAGCCGCCTTGGAGCCCAAGGCGGCATTATGTGTAGGTAGCTGGTCTTAAGCTTGCTCAAATATCCGCGCGTCAACGCCTCCTTTCGTTCCAACCCGACCCAGGGCTCATCATGTTACATCCCCTCCGCCGGGCCTGATCGACGATATGTTTCTCTCATCTCTGTTGGGAGCCTCGACTGGTCGCAGAGCTTCGTTCCAGTCCAGTTGGCCAAACAACAAGCTCGACGTGCCTAAAAGCAGCTCCGATACAGCCCTGGCGCCCTCTTCGCCCATCCAGGCCCCCATTCCCGACTACCTCTCCGACGAGTCCCAGCTCCAGCCCGTCGCTCAGCCACCTGAGGCTATTGTCGACCTGAACAAGGGCCTCGAGACCCTGGCTGCCCTATTTCCCGACGTCCAGATCGAGGTCTTCCGAGAGATGCTCTCCAGCTTTTCCGAAGAATCTAAACTCTTTGTCGTGACCGACAAGCTGCTGAAGAGCCCGTCTACCTTCGTCAAGGGCCGTCGGAGAGCGAGCGACCACGAACCCGACCAGCACGCCATGGTGTCAAGGACCGAAGCCTTCCGAACCCCCGAATACAGAAAGGCCGCGAGAGCCCTGGCATTGCAGGAATTTAAGGGGCTATCCAAGTCGGCTACCAAAGCGGTGCTGTCTGAGCATAACTACTCATACCTGGACGCTCGCCCGACTCTGGTCGACCTCTCTTCCAAGTCATGGAAGTTTGCTCTCTCTTCCTTCCTCTTTCGCCGAAAACCCGTCACATCCGCCGAGGCCGAGACGCATCCCTTGATCGTGTGGAGGGCCTCGGAGAATGGTCCGCCTAGACCTTCCATCAAATCAACAGGTTGCGCAGAGTTGGACAAGGAACTGTTTGATGAGCTCATAATGCCTCTGAAGAGGCGTGAGCGAGACACCCGGGAGGCCTCCGACCGAGCTGTGGCCGTCTCGCTCAATGAAGAAGAGGCCGAGGCACACGAGGCTACTTACGAATGTGCTTGCTGCTTCACAGACACGGTCTTCGAGGAAATTACGACCTGCAATGCTGAGGGACATGTCATCTGCTTTCGATGCGTTCGCCACTCTATCACCGAAGCCGTCTTCGGCCAGGGCTGGCAGCGCAGCATAAACAGGGAGACGGGTACGCTACGATGTCCAGCCGTGGCATCTACAGAATGCGAGAGCTGCGTGTCATATGAGCATATCCACCGGGCCATGCGCGAGGAAAAGAAGGGAGCTGAGATACTGCACAAGCTAGATCAGCGCCTGGCCGAGCACAGTCTTATATCGAGCAGCCTCCCCCTGATTCGATGTCCCTTCTGCAACTACGCCGAGGTGGACGACCTCTACCTACCGGCTGGTTGTGATATGCATCCGAAGCTCAACATTCCCACCCTCCTGCTCCTCGGCTTCGCTTCTATTGTGTTCTTCCCCCTCTCTGTACCCATTTGTTTCTTGGCCGCCGTTGGTGTCTTGCTTTGCTTAAATCGCTCGCTCAAGGGCTATGTGACTGGACAGCTCAGAGCGGCCTACAGTCGGTACCAACGGCGTCGGCGCGGCTTGAAGTTTACGTGCCAAAGTCCGGAATGTAGGCGGTCTTCTTGCTTGGGATGCTCGAAAGCTTGGGTTGATGTACACGTGTGCCACGAGTCGTCACTCGTGGCGCTTCGCACCCAGGTAGAGCAAGCCATGTCGATGGCGGTCAAGCGTGTGTGCCCACGCTGCAACACGTCCTTCGTCAAGACGGCAGGGTGCAACAAGCTCACCTGCCCCTGCGGGTACAAGATGTGCTATGTCTGCCGCAAGGACATCGGTGCACCCAAGGAGGGGTATCAGCACTTTTGCCAGCATTTCCGACCCGAGGGCGACGGCCGGCGGTGCCGAGAATGCGACAAGTGCAACCTGTGGGAAACAGAAGACACCGAGGCCGCTCTGAACAAGGCCAAAGCGGACGCGGAGCGCAAGTGGCTGGAGACGGAGCAGCGCGAGCTCTCCAACGCCGAGAAGGCCTACCTGGAGGGTGGCGTGGGCACCATAGGCCGCCGGAGGGGACTCCTCGGCCAGCTGCTGTCCCGCGGGAGATTGCCGAGCCTGGAGGAGACGTGCGACTACATTATCGAGACATTATTCGTCTAGTGACGAGGGACAAGTGGCGTTCGGTTTGCTTACGGGATTGTGGCCATCATTATCACCACCACCACCATTATCATCATCATCACCCCATGTTCATTACCGGGCGGAGGGCATGAGACTAGCGTTTGCATGGAAACCTGGCGTACGGTCGGAAGGAAAGAAAAGAAGTCCCCGATCCCTCGTGGAGACGAGGAGGCAGGGAAAAGGATGGTGCGATATACCCCAAGACACCGCATCTCACATGCGCCCACAACCCGAGCTCGGCCAGTAGTCATTAGGTCACTCGTACTTATCCTTATATATCAACATCATGAAGCTCGTTATCGTGACCGGCGCAAGGCACCTCGAGGCCTTGATACCCTTGTGAAAGGCATGCCTCGTCCCTTTCGGATGTGATGAGCATGATCTGATAGGTAGTGGCAGTCCTGTTTCCGCTACCCTGCGAAATAATTACTGTTGGACTGGTACAGACAGACCAGTCTAGGTAACAGAATGTCCGCGACTGTCGTGTCGCCTTGGCCGAACGGCCGAGGCCAACGGGATGGCAGGGTTCGAAGAGCCTGTCTCGGTCGCTGACGACACATAGATAATCAGGACTCTGAGGGGGGGGGGGGGGGGGGGGGGGGGGGGGGGCGGTGGCGGTGCGTCAGCCCTGTGGGATGGATATCTGGCACCAGATATCGAGGGGTGTGACAGTGATGGCCCACAGACAGTGATATAGTCTTCCTTCCACAGTCACGCATGCCCAACAGGAAGGGCGACAACGCAACAATCTAGCCTCCACGAAGCTGTTGCCAGAGGAAGCCGAGAGGGCGCATAGAGGAAAGCACAAACTACCTGTCCCATTTGCGCCGGGAACGTGCCCGGGAAACACACATGCATGCATATAGAAGTATTCAAACAAAATGGAAGAGGGGCTTATCGTCTTCTCCTCCTCTACTCGCGAGAAGAGGGCAACACAATCGTACAGGCCTTTTCCTTCCTGTGTAGTGAGTCTCTTTCCCTCTCCTCCCCATCGATCGGTCCACTCCTCTCTCCCTCTTTTCCTTTTTCTTTCTTTCTTTCTCATCCGATACACCCCCCTCAAGATGGAAGCAAGGAAGCAAGCCCTACCTACAGCTTCTCCTTGGCGCCGGCCCCGCCGTCGCCGTCGACGAGCTCGGCGGCGGCGCCCGAGATGGCCAGCTTGCCCGTCTCCTTGACCTTGGTCTGGAAGACGACGGTCGTCACCTTGCTGTCGCCCTGCTGCTGCTTCCACATCTCGGTGGACAGCGTCTGGCCGGGCAGGACGGTGCCGGCGAAGCGCACCTTGATGCTCTTGTAGGGGCCGAAGGCCTCGTACACGGCCTTGCCCGCGATGCCCATGGAGCACAGCCCGTGCAGGATGGGCTCCTTGAAGCCGCCCATCTTGGCGAAGTTGGGGTCGATGTGCAGGGGGCTGGTGGGACGGAGCGGTCAGTCAGATCAAAGTCAGGTTTTCAGGTAGGTACCGGGAAGACGCATGCTCTCGCTATGTCGTGACAGAGGCGGAATAGAAGGAGGCGAAGGGGGGGAGAAAGAAAGGAGGAGGGGTGGGTGCAGGGGGGCGACTGGAGTGGTTCAGGAGAAGGAGTAGTAGCAAGAGGAGACGCGGCGGAAAGAAAAACCCAGAAAGAGACCAGGCAGGACATGGGAGAGAGAGAAGAAGGACGCACTTGTAGTCGCCGCTGAGGCGGTAGACGGCCGCCTGCTCGGGCGACGTGGGCGACTCGACGACGACGTCGGGCGCGCGCTGCGGCGGCTTGTTTTGCGCGGTGGCGGCGCCGCGGTCGGCGGGGCGGGCCTGGCCGCCGAAGCCGCCGCAGCCGCGCAGGAAGACGGTCGACTCGTTGTAGAAGAGCTCGTCGCCCGTCTCGGCGTTGACGGTGGTGACGCCCGTCTTGAGCACCGCCGCGCTGCCCTTGTCCACGACCTCGAGCAGGCGCGCGCGGCTGCGCGTGCGCGCCGCCGTCAGGAGGGGCCACCGCCGCACCTCGAGGTACTGCTCGCCGTGCAGCAGCATCATGGGCGAGAAGTTGGGCACCAGCTCGTCGAAGCCGAAGGGCATCTCGGCGTCGAACTGCGGGATCACGCCGTACGTCGGCAGCGCCTGGAAGTCCTCGTGGCCCTCGAACACGTACGGCAGCTCGGTGCGCTTGGCGCCCACGCCCAGGTTGTAGAGCATCACGTCCCGCTCCGTGTAGTTGAACTCGGTGCCCGCCGACTCGGCCTTCTTGGCCTTCTCCTGGGCCTCCAGGTACTGGTTGCCCTCTCCAGAGGAGGAGGGCGACGACTGCGGTGCGGGCAAGAAAAGGTCAACATCGCGTCTTCATGCTAGCCTAGTACATATATACAAACGGACGAGCGGGCATCAAGGGAGAGGGAGGGCTCATACCTTGGATGCCCCTCGCTTGTTTCCCATGTTCTGCATCACCTTCTCTATCGAATCGCTGGACTTCTCCGGGTTGTCTGCCCGGCCGTCGTCGAAGTCGATAACTTTGGCCCAGTTCTTCACCACCTCTTCAGGCACAAGCTTCACATCAAGGGGGAAATCCGCACCGCCCGCTCGCTGCCACCTTGTCCGGCCGCACCAACCACTGCCAACCTCGTACAAGCCACCAGTGGGGTTCTTTGGCACCTTGTCGCTGCAGAGTGCCAGGACGAGGGGAGCGACGTAGTCGGGCTTGAAAGCCTGAACTAACTCCTCGGGTAAGATGCTAGCAGTCATCTGTGTTCCGGCGTTCGGGGCAATGGTGTTGCAGTAGATGTTGTTCTTGGCACCCTCAATGGCGATGGTGCGGGAAAAGCCAAGGATACCGCATTTCTAAACATCACGTCAGCCTGTACATCTAGTTTAGACAAGATACTTCAACTCACAGCTGCAGCATAGTTGGCCTGGCCAAAGTTGCCGTAAATGCCACTCGTCGACGTGGTGTTGACAATGCGGCCGTACTTCTGTTTCAAGAGGATGGGCCACGCAGCCTTGGTGATCTTATAGGTACTGCGAAGGTGGACGTTCATGACGGGGTCCCACAGGCTGTCGTCCATATTGGTGAAGGCCTTGTCGCGCAGAATGCCGGCATTGTTGATGATAATGTCGATCCGGCCAAAAGCGTCCATGGCGCCCTTGACGACCTTCTCGCCCTCTTCCGACGAAGCCTTGACGCCAGCCGCCTTACCACCCATCTTCTTGATCTCACCGACGACAGTGTCTGGGTCCATCAGGTCGTTGACCACGACAGCGGCACCGTGCTTGGCAAAGGCGAGACAGTAGGCCCGGCCGATACCAGCGCCTCCACCAGTGACCAGAGCAACCCGACCAGTGAAGTCCAACTTCTCGCCCTGCGCGTTTGGTCCCATCTTCATCGACTCTTCCAGAAGGCCCATGAAGTCATTCGGGCCTGTGGGATACTGGGGTTTCGAGAAGTCGTTCACCTTGTTCCACTGCTTCAGGATGGCACCGGGCGTGTAGCTATCGTCGGCCTTGAGCAGCAGGCCGTCCGACCGCTCCCATCTGTACTTGGAGATGTGGCCACCGCCAACCTCGAAGATGCTACCGGTCTCCTCGGTATTGTTCTTGTGCACCAGAACGGCAACGAGCGGCACGACCCACTCGGGCTTGAGGTTCGCGAGCATGTCTGGCGGCATGATGGTCTCGGTCATTCGACTGGCGGCAATGGGCGCGATGACATTGCAGATGATGTTGTACTTGAGGCCCTCTTTGGCGAGCGTCTCGGTGAAGCCGACCATGGCCAGCTTGGCGGCCGAGTAGTTGGCCTGGCCAAAGTTGCCGAAAAGGCCGGCAGCAGAGGCCGTGTTGATGACACGGCCATACTTCTGCTTGCGGAAGTAGGGCCAGGCGGCGCGGGCGCACTTGTAGGCGCCCCTGACATGGACCTTCATGACCAGGTCCCAGTCGTTGTCGGTCATGTTCTTGAAGCTGATATCCCGCAGGATACCGGCGTTGTTGATGAGGATATCGATGCGGCCGAAAGCCTTGATGGCCGTCTCGATAATCTTGTCGCCATTCTCGACGCTGTCATAGTTGGCCACGGCTTGGCCGCCCGCGGCCTTGATCTCGTCTACGACCACATCGGCAGTCTGCAGTGTAGCCAAGTTATGTCAGCATGTCAGAACTCAGTGCGCCTTTAGTGTGGCTCGCAGCGTGGACGAGGAGCAGAGCAGAGCCGTGGGCACAGTACCTTTGTAGAGTTGCCCTCGCCCTTGAAGGAGCCACCCAGGTCGTTGATCACGACCTTGGCTCCTCTCGAGCCGAAGAAGGTAGCGTAGGCTTTGCCCAGACCGCCTCCAGCGCCGGTAACGACGACGACCTGGTCGTCGTAGCGCAGCTCACCAGCCATGGTGCGATGCTCTCTGTGTGCGGAGTATCGGCAGGGAAAGACAACACTGGGAACAACTCGGGGGACGAAGAGTAACGCAGAATCAAGGGAGTATGGTGATGCAAGTCGGTAGGTTGGCACGATGGTTGCAGAGGTTGCGCGAGTGGAAGGACTGAGAGGCTCGGCAGCATTTCTACCTCACGAAGATATGCCGTGCTCGGCCTCTTGGACCTCCGCCAAACCAGCCGAGGCAGCTCTGAGCTCACTCCCAGGAATGCCGAGGGGCCCCGGATTGGCCGAGCCGGGTGGGACCCGCTAGGCCGTGTGTGGCTAGCACTCCCCGGCGGCCATTGTCCCCACGCAGTCGCAGCCAGATTCACATGTCAGTTGCATGAGGTCATGTGCCTCTGCGTAATAACTCATACCGACTTCAGTCACTTCCATTACCTAAGGTACGAACGTACTCCGTACATCAAAAGGAACGGGTCACATGGTATTCATATGTTTTGTCACGATAAGTCATGATATGTTCAAGGAGGCAAGTAAACACCTAAGCCCCCCAGCCCCTTGGATTTGCCCTTTCTCATATGTCACTCTGTCTGATGTCACTCAATGTCAATAATTCAACACTCCTATCAACAGTCTGTCTACTGAGAGATCGCACGAGATGGCAGAAGCCAACAGGTAGCTATAGGTGACACGACTGGTGTATTTTAAATCTGAATGGGCCTCATTGACCAAGCAGATAATGTTCCCAACATGCATCTCGTTGGCAATACAGAGTCAGTATTCTCGACTTCAACGAGCTGACTCCTTGTTCTGGGGCTGAGAACGCGGGACGATATCATAGCTTCCCCGCAGACTGAGTGCTGGGAGTATCGCCTCGTCTGCAGATCAGCTACGAGCCGCCCCAAGGACAGATCAATCTTGTCACCGAACCTCGGTCGGTCCGGCTGCAACTTGCGTGAGGCGTCCAGTGGCACCGCTAATACCTCAGGGGTCAGTAGACTCAAGGCAGCATATTCCATTACCCTCACTTACAAGGGGGAAGTGAAACCCCAGAATCTGAGCAGATGATCAATAAAATGGTCCATATTGAGAATTTCCTCAGATACCCATGACAAGTTCATGCGCAGCAGTCTAGCCCGGGACCTCACAATGGTCAAGCGCGCAAGCACCCGGCTCGACCAATCCATGTCCGTGAAACCCAACGTTCTGTTCTAACACAAAAGAAAGCCCAGAGTCGCACGCAAGCGGCTCCCCAGCTCAGCTCTACCATCACAGCGTTTATCCCTGTCCCTTCTTGGTGCCCTCCTCCCTCCCCCCCTTTAGCTCACCCCCTTTCTGCGGCCCCCGCTTCAGGCCGAGGTGGAGGAGGAGCCCCTGAGCACTCTGAGGGCGGCCTCGAAGTTCTGGATGTCGCGGCCGAGGCGCTCGCGGCGCAGCTTGACCGGCGCGTCCTCGGCCGCGATCATGTCGAGCTGCTCCTCGTTGAGCCCGAGCACCATCTCGGTGCGGAAGACGCGGAGCGGGCTGTCGCGCCCCGCGAGGAGGTGGTGGTTCACCGCCTGCTGGCAGACCACGTCGACGAACCGCTTGCGCGAGACCTTGTAGTAGCTGTGCAGCACGTCGTGCACTGTACGGTGGCGGGGCCGGGTCAGCAATTGCTCGATGACTCTCTAGGCGGTCCCTAGGGCGGGGGAGAAGGGGCATGAGGACGGAGCTGAGAAAGGCCGCCTCTTTTGTTTCCAGAGGAAGAGTCTTGAAAATGGATGGGTCGGGATTAGATCATGGATACTCAGGCTTTTGCTTACTGTATTCCCGCAGGTGCTCCGAGTTGGTCTGGTTCACCGCGAGTTGGCGGAGCTGCTTGGGGTTCAAGAAGCACCCCCGTTCACCATCCACTAGGGCGATACAACTTTGATCCGCGACTTCTTTCATCATCCGGTCTGACTGGACCTTCTGGAGATTGTCGTTGAAATAATGATTGAGAGTCAAAGGCGTCCCCTCGCGCTCAATCTCAAGCAAGAACTTGACGTGGGCCAGAGCTTTGCGGTAGCGTTCTTGCAATTCCTCGAGCAAATATCCAGACCAGAGCTCGTCTCGCACCCGCGGATCGGGACAAATCTCCTTCATCACCTCGGAGATAAAATGGTGCACGTGGATGGTGATCTGCTTCATATGTCTCAGGGTCATCGCCTCCCACTTCTTCGACTGCTCCTTGAACATGGTTCCCAGGAGTCGGCTGCCGAACTGAGTCACCATTTATTAGCCTCTGCATGGGGGAGAAAGAGAGGTCGACTCACTGTTCCCAGCTCCTGCCCTCGGCTGCTTTTGTATACACCCTCAATGTACTGCCCGATGCTCGAGGGGCCGCTCAGGCTAGGCATGATGGTGTCAGTCGGATCAAAGAGCACCTCCAGCTCATCAGACACATCCAGCTCAGTATATCCATCCTGCTCACTGGACTCGTCTTCTTCACTAGACTCGTCCCCGTTGTCAAACTTGATCGGGGACTTGGCCTCGACAGCGGCTTTGGATTCGAAAGATCTCATGTGGCCTCTAATGGCCATCTTCGTAGCATATCTCTCGTTCTCCTCTACCACGCGCGTCACAAGTCGCAAAGCCGGTCGGTCTTCGAAGATCCTGCCTTGCGTGTAATTTGCGTCGAGAGCATCTCGGACTAGCGACTGGAACTCCTCGCTCATCCTATTGAGGTAGGCTCTCTGGGTGTGCGAATCGCTTCTGGACGGCCCCATCTCGTCACGCTCGTTTCTGAGCCTCGACAGATTCTTGGCAAACTCCGCTTTGAGTTTCGGGAACTCCTTTTTGATGAGATCAATGAGAAGTTCGCGCACACGGAGCTTGAGAGCATCCATGCCAGCTTTGTCGGTTTTCCTCAGGATCGACCATGGTGCTGATTCAAAGAACATACGCTCGGCGGCTTGGCCTTGCTCAAGGGTCAGGTGAGACTCCTCGGGCCCACGGTTTCTGACGATGTAGTACCCCAATGTGAGGCTCCTTCTGTTCCCGAGGACGTGCTCGATGGCGATTTGTTGCGTGGTACGTTCGACTGCCAGATCTGGCTTCGTCAATACGGCCATTGTTCTCGTCATAGTGCTGTCGGCCTCTTTGGCTAGCTTGAGAATCTCCTGGGTTGCCGGATCGACATTGCTAGGTATGATGGCCAAAATGCTATAACAACGTTATCAGCAATGCGAAAAACACGACAGCTATAGCGAGGGGTACCAGCACTGCTTCGATTACTTACATTGTTCTGTGATGCTCCACTGCGAAAGGTTTGAGCAGGTCAATGTCTGTATTGGCAGCCTCCGGGGTGGTTGCTAGGAATCGCTTACTATACTTCTTCACCATCCTCCTCACGAGCTCAATGTCGGCTTCAGTGGTTAGACCTGGTTGCTGGTCAGAAACTTGCTTGAAACTGTGAGACTTTAGAGAATGAATCTTACCATCGGTCTGATCTCGAAAGATTCCCGGCACATCGATGACGGTGAAGTGCTCCTCATTGGGACCCGATTTTTCGATCCTCAGGATATGCTCACTGAAAGTTGGCCGATCAAAGTCACTAGATTCACCACCTTTTGCACTGCTCCTGATGCCCATCGCTTCATTGGCCTGTGTGCTTTGTCAGTCTTAGTCTCACATTGGGCCCATGCACACTTACATCCTTGAAGAGTTGCGCGAGGCTCTCGGGGCACATCTCAGTCAGAGTACGCCTGAAAGCCTTCACACGCTGCTGCTCATGGGCAGGAGAATCTTGGTTGGCTATGATGGATACAGTTATACTCTCTTGCATCTCACGACGGCAGGTGATCTGGGTGGCGTAGCGGGTGCAGAGCTCTGCATCTCGAGGGAAAGCGAAACCTGTCAAGCCTTCGAGCACAGAACTCTTGCCTGACGACTGATCACCCACGACAACGAGCTTGAGCGAGTCAGACATTTCATACATTCGTACCAGAAGAATCGGGGTGTGGCATACCTGGGGCAGGTCGACTCCCGTGCCAATGAGCTCGCGCAGCTTGTCGATCTTCGTCAGGATGGCATGATTGCCCGCGCCTTGCTGCTCTCCGACAGTGGTATCGCCCATGCTCGTGGATCTTATCATAAGCTCCTGGAAAGATGGAAGACGAGAGTGAGGAAGCAGACCAGCCTGTGTCATGAGTCAAACTGCAGATGTAAGCATGAGTGGACAAGGAGGGTGATCTGGACTGTACAGACTGAAGACAGGGAGTCGAAAGACGCAGATTAAATAGCTGAAGGGTTTCGGTGATCCTCAGTTCATGAAGGCCAGGTAATGGAAGGCCATGGACTGCCATAGCCTTGCAAACGGGGTGGTTGGATCTAATTGGATTCAGTCTGCGGATGCATGACGGTATGCTGCCTGCAAGAGGCCGTCAAATGGGCCGTCCTGTGTCGAAGCTGGCGCCTGAACCCTCAAGTATCAGGCTGAGGGGTCTCAGCCTGATGGGTGAGCCTTACCTCACTGTGGTGAGAGTGAGTGCATGAATTTGCGATCAACCCGGACCCCAGAGTGCCTTGGCTGTTGGCAGCACCGTACCAAGCCACCCATTACCAAAGACCAGTTTCTGATACCTGACTCTGATATCTTTGCGGCGATAGATCTCGCAGGTGACCACAAGAGCACCCTGCAAACAAAGCCTGTGGTTACACAGTACGGAGTAGTGGATCCTGAGTAGAGTAGATGGTGGAAAGTCTCATACCGGTATGCTTGGTGGCCCGATCTGAGTTGCTGTTGCAACTCGCAAACGGTCAGACTTTGCGGATGCCCGAGACAGTGAGACCGTAGTTGCCGGCGATCATGTCTGCAGCCGCGGTTGTAACCAACCATTGACAACATCTGGCGCTTAAGTCGTTGTTTGAAAGGGCCATCCTCCGGGAAGTGCAAGGATGCCCAGAAGCCCTCCACGTGCTTCCCACCATTGTGGTTGCCTCCGTCAAAACTTCCGTGCCGCTTCAGGAGTATCTCTACTTTGTACACAGCCAGCGCACGTCCCGCCTCCCTCTTTCTAAGCAGGGCTCAGCTACTGCCTGCCACTGCCCCAGCTACTGCTCGAGGTCCCCCAAGACCGGTGAGCACGGTGACATCAGGATCCGATCCGTCGACGGCGCGCGGCGAGGATAATCCTATCAATCCATGTCTTGAAACCACAGCCCGGTAGAGACCGACTGATGGATGGCAAATGCGGGTTGGCCAACGCCGCACTGAAGCGCCCTGCCAGCCCTGCCTCCTGGCCGGCCACTTCTGTGGCGTCTCTTTGGCAGATGAGCCTCGGCACAGTTGGCCCCGGTGCCCCGATGATTGGCGCTCCAGACGCTGTTGGCGCTGTGCCGGATCGGACATGGATTCGGACTCCGGGTCGGTTGCAGGGGTCCGGGCTGGACATAAGAAGCTGCCTCAGGGGCAAACGAAGCTGGTCATGACCTGATCAGACCTCGAAAACCTAGTTGCGATACGAAGTACAAGATAGCCTCGCTCCCTCTGTAAGCTTTCGAGCGCGATATGCTTCCAGGAGGTAGCCAAGCTCGTCTACTACGTACCTGGTAACTTGTAAGCATGTAGGAAGGGCGTTGAGGATGAGGGGAACGTAGCAATATAGTACCCAACAAGTGATACCAGTCGTGCCAGTATGGGTCAGGCAGGCAGGCCGAGAAGGCGACGTCCTCCAGCAGGTAGTAGTGGTAGTCAATCGACCTCTCGCCATCTTTTGCCCGCGATGTAGTCCCGTAATCGCGACATCCAGGGTGCACGAATAGGACCCCCACGAAAGAGCCGAGAGCCCCATGAGCCCTGACTACGATGCCGGCACAATCCTCCGAGGAAAAGATCCGGTCGTAGCCGGCTCCGCTTTCGCCACCCTTGTCCATCCGTGATCCCGAATGCGGGGGGGAGGCCCTGGGACCCTATATCTACCGATAGGTACCGCAGCAAGGGAGACACCCACGTTCCCTCTCAAGACTCTCACAGCGGCCTTGTTCTTCTGTCTTGACGCTCCGGTATTCTGTTGATCTCATCTTGGTTGACTTAAAAAAAGAAAAAAACCAGAGCCAAAATGTCTCCTCATTTGACTTTTGCATCAAAGGGCAAGCCGGGTGTCGAGGCTGCGGTATCTGGGAAGGTAAGTTCACCTCAGGTCTCCGTCTCCTCCACCCAAAGCTCATGTGCGCCCTAGACTCCCTTCCCGAAGCCGCCAAAATTCGAGAACCCCTTGGATGAACGCCAGTATCTGAAGGAGAGATTGGCCTTGGCGTTCCGGATATTCGCCAAGCAGGGATTCGATGAAGGGTAAGCGGCGCGTCCCACGCCAGATGCTGCCGGCCAGACTGACGACTCGACAGAGTTGCGGGTCACATCACGGTCCGCGATCCGGTCGACCCGACCACCTTCTGGGTCAACCCTTTCGGCGTTGCGTGGCCGCTCCTGAGATCATCGGATCTGATCAGGGTGGATCACGAGGGCGAGATCGTCGACGGCGGCTCGACCCGACTACTCAATGTCGCCGGTGAGTCTTCCGCCCTTTGCCTTACTGCCCCTCCTCCTCGTCCGGACCGGGTCCGGACTTGACTGACCGTGCTCCCCGCCAGCTTACATGATCCACTCGGCCGTCCACACGGCACGGCCAGACGTCCAGGCCGTCGCGCACTCGCACTCCATCCACGGGCGCGCCTTCTCGACCCTGGGGCGGAATCTGGACATCACCACGCAGGACTCGTGTGCCTTCTACAACGACGTCGCGCACTACGACAGCTTCGGCGGGATCGTGCTGGGGCCCGAAGAGGGGCTCCAGATTGCCGGGGCTCTGGGCGACAAGAAGGCGGCCATATGTAAGCGACCTTGTTTCCGGCAGAGGGAGGAGAGGGGAGGGGAGGGGAGGGGAGGGTTGGTTAGAGCCGAAGGGTAAGAGCCGCAGAAGGCTGTGCTAACATCGGACATCGATACAGTGGCGAATCACGGCCTGCTTACCTGCGGCGGGTCGATAGAGAGCTGCGTCTACTGGTTCATGAGCCTCGAGAGGTGCTGCCAGGTCCAGCTCCTCGCCGACGCCGCCGCTAGCGGGAAGGGCCAGTCGACGGTCAAGGTCTCCGACGAGGAGGCCGAATGGACGTACAAGACGGTCGGGACCGACACGGCCGGATGGTTCAGCGCCAAGCCCACCTTTGATCTGATGGCCAACGCCTCGGGGTTCGAGTACAAGATGTGACGATCTGCATGGCTCCTCAGGCATTGGCTGTTGCTTTTCCTCTCCCCTAGAATGCCAGCCTCCTCCTGTATGATGATTTGTATACCCTGTGACGCTTAGAAGATCTAAAAACCCATATAATATCTATCTTATACCACACGCTGTACCACGGCCTGCTCGCTAGAGTGAGAAGCTTGCATGCTCATCAGACACTGTACCTTGTTTGAACCCAGTAGTTTAAATCCTGTGTTATGATTCTGGTCAATGACTAATGCCCGATAATGAGATATAAGTACACTTATTCATCCCTGAGATAGAGTACTTCTATACTTTGAGGCCGCAGGACAGCAGATGAGTGAAAATGCCCATTTTATATATCATACGTTATAAGCTGGGCCTTACTTGTTGACAGAAATGACTTATTCAGAAACCGCAGTCAATGTAACTAAATCACATCAACCAGAAAACAAGTTGACTTCGCGCCATCGTGGCAGCTTGCTGTGGGAAGTGGGTTTTGGCTGTTGTTGCTGGTATACCAGAGGGTTTTCATACATTTCTAAGTCATGGGGTGCCGCCAGATCTGTATTCAGATGAGAGGCCCCAGACTGTGACTGTGCGCGCTTTCCAGTCCCCCAGTGAGTCAACACGGCAGTGATGGCGAGGCTTTTCATCGAAGAAGTGGTTACTGCTATATAAGGAGGCTGAACTTCGACATTGGCATTCTTTTCTTACTGATCATGCAACGTACCCAGTGGCCCCTCCATATCTCGATCGAGGCAATCCCTTCTATTCGGAGCCTGGCTCTAGTGTTTTCAACCCTCTTTGACTATTCCCACATATTACTCGTCATTGTTGCGGAACGGGCGAGGCAAAAGACAAAGGCGCCAGCCCCCCCTTCCTGAACTGATAAGAACGATTCCTCGGCGCCGACGCTTCGTCTTTCGGCGATATTCCAGCCCAAGCCTTTCGTTTTTACAGCATAGGATTCGACTATAGAGCTTGGATACAGTACAACCACGACAAAGACTCGGCCGAATATAGACAGCATGTGTTGGTATCAGCGATACAAATGCCAACACATCCTCGACCCCAGATGGCCCGCCAGCTCACGGTGCAAGAACGAAGAAAGGGAGTTCGACCACAAGTGCGACTTGGCCAACGGGTGGGACGTGGATCCAGAGAACTGCGAATATGAAAAGAATCTACCCGGCACCAAAAATGGGAACTGCTCCAAGCACGGGGGGCGGAGCGCGTCGCGAGCGAGATAGAGTCTCTGTACTCAGTCAGAGGGAACCGGGGAGACAAGCCGAATCGGAATGTTGCGGCGAATAGGGCTGCCAGGGCATATAAATCGGCGCTGGCCCCGACATACCGGGGAAAGCGGGTGGCCCGGTGCGGCCGTGGCCCGTGGGCACAGGATTCAGGTCGTGTTTTCTTGGTGTTCGACCAACCCTGCCGTGGAGAAGGAGCGGGATACCCCTGGAGGTCCTCCCTACAGTCATGACCTTGAAGGTCGTATAGCGGTAGCCAGGAGGCGAGCTGGGCCCTGTGATGAAGCGGGAAGCTAACAACATATTCGGGGTCTATGGCTGTGATATTTCCTACACGAATTGTCCGATCACCTGAGTGTATATATAGTTGGAGGCTACACTAGACCCTACTTAGGACAGTAATTTTGGGCATTGGATTCGCTATTAACCCTGGCTGAACTCCCCCCTTTTCCTACGCATCCCTAGCCATTTGCATTTGATATATACATTTCAGTCGGGTTTAGTTCGGAAGGCTTCGAAGGCTTATTGACCCATGTATTAAAAAATCTTCGTCATGTCTTCCTATCGAGATCAAGAAAGGCTCGTGGTTAATCTACCTCCCTTACCATACTTCTGTTGACACCCTTAAAGTTACTGAAGATGTTGGGTATTTTACACAATAGCCCGTAGAAAAAACGGTCTTCTCCCTCCTCTGGATATCAGTAGATACCCGCAGGCTGGTTACTCCGTAAGTTTCCTCTCCCCTATGGCCGTGCATCAAACTTGAACAGTCTACTACAAGCTGGATCCCTTTCTCGACACACGCGATAACCTACTATTGTTCTCGCCAAGCAACGGAAACTGTCTTCTCCAGAAAGGGCCACACGCCAGCTCTTGTCAGTGGGCTGGAAGTGCGACATCTGAGGACCCTCGTCTACTTCGGCAAGACAACGGCGCTGGGAGAGCCACCAGGAGACGAGGTCACACGCAGTATGGCGTCCTGCATGTGTTTCTGGGCCGGGAAGTACTCGAAGGCGGGGTGCGTGGCGGCCAGGAGCGTCACCAGGAGGGCGAGGAACGCAATCACTACATACGAAACCTGCAAGTCGCGCTTTTGTTTGCCGCTCTTAGATGCTAAAGGCCCAACCATCTTCTTGATCGGCTCGATGGAGTGCTTCCCTGCGGCCTCCAGGGCCTTTTGCACTATGGCGCAGAGTTTGTTAATTATTGCTCTCCCACGACGGGCCGGCTCTATCAGCAACCCAGAAGACACGCAACTACGCTGTCACTAGAGAGCCGGCAATAATTTTGTGACTGTCATGGCAGGAAATTACGAAACGAGGAGCAACGTGGACAGGACTCACTGCCGGGCAGACCATCGATACTGAAGGCATTTTTAAACGCCCAGTAGCGGTCCATGCTCTCCTTTTCATTACCCTCGAGGTACTTCTTCTCCTTGCGCCGGAAGAAGTCCGGCAGCGTCGTCCGGAACTCCTTGAACTCGTATAGCGGCACTGAGAAGCCGCACGACGATCCGACTTGGTGGACGTCTACGACGATAATAGAGCGCGTGCCCGGAATCGTCGCAATGTTCTCGCGCGCCACTATATCATCGAAAGCCCGGGTGCCCGCCTCCAGGACGCGGCCCTTGCCCCACTGCAGCCGTCGCGGGTTGTCCAGTCAGCGGACGGACGTGCATCATAAACCGCCACAGCTGCCTTGCGGGTGCCAACTACTACTAGTACGTAGCTGCCAGGCCGGGCGGAAAGGGGGGAGCACGTACAAGTCGCACGATGCGCGGCCCGCCCTCGAACGCGTTGAAGCAGACGGTGACGCGCGCGTTCTCGCGCAGGTGCGAGATGGTCTCGTTGCCCGAGCCCGTCATGTCCTGGTACCAGAAGGTGCGGCGGTCGGGCACGCCGAAGAACTGGCCGCTCGCGCCGCCCTTGGGCGACACGTTGACATGGCCGTCGGCGGCCAGCGGCGCCGTCGCGATCCAGAAGGCCTTCTGCGCCAGCAGCCAGGCGATCAGCGACTCGGGGATCTCCTCGTAGAAGGTGCCCATCCTGTGTCGTGGGGGGGTATGGGAGTCTGGGGTTGGTGGTGGCGGGGAACAGGGGAATTGCTCGTGACTCAGAATCCAAATGTCTCTCAACGTGGATGACCGTCTACGGAGGGTACGGGTAGTCCGTAGGCGACGTTGCAAGTGGTGCCCTTTCGCAGAATGGCGATAAGCTGTCACTAAATCAGTCGCTGGGCTCAAAGACTGTATAAATTACGGCCGTGATGAAAGTACCACTAGTTAGACAATCATGAACGTCGTGAGATGTCAATTCTGATTCAGTCTGTTCGTGGTTGTATTTCTGGAGTGAGGCCAAGGCAAGTTCATTCTAGCGCCGAGGTGTCCCATATTTTAGAGTTGAGACCCGCTAGTACTCCCCATGGCGTCTAACCAATGGAGTATAGCACCCCCCGCCGCAGGCTCTTGCACCTTGTTGCATGCAAAAATTTGTAGCTTAAAACCGGTGGCCGTCTGGCGGGGTTCAAACCGATCCGATTGGCGAAAGCTTCCAAAGCTGCTGGCTGCAGCAGATGAAAACCTCTAAAGTCCTGCCGTTCCTTAGCACTTTCTTCCTCCCCAGAACCCACAGGTTCCAAAGCAGGTATACAATGGGACGCAAGAATTTCCGAGTGAGTCATGCCTGAGCAGTACTGTCCCTTGTCAATTGACCATGACCGCAGGGTGGTCGCAAAGGCGGTGGCAATCGTGCTCCCCGCAACGATTCCTACCGGTCGTATCCCGAGATCGTGAAGGAGCACGAACGGCTCGAGCGCTTCTACAACTCGGCCCTCCCGCTTGATGACGCCGAGAGAAAGGAATTCTGGGATGCTTTGAGAAGGGAATTGCCCAACTCGTTCCGATTCTGCGGTTCCAAGGGCCACGCGCTCGCCGTCAAAAAGCTGCTGGAGACGAGATATGCGCCAGAGATCGTCAAGATCGAGCGTTACGATGGCGAGGCTGTCGAAGCTCCTCAGCCTGTCGCCTGGTATCCCGACCAGCTGGCCTACTCCATGAACACCCCGAGACATGTGATACGCAAGTACCCTCCATTCGCCTCCTTCCAGAAGTTCCTCGTATCCGAGACGAGCGTCGGCAACATCAGCAGACAAGAGGTCGTCAGCATGATCCCGCCCCTTCTTATGGATCTGAGGCCTGGTATGACAGTTCTGGATCTTTGCGCAGCCCCAGGGAGCAAATCGGCCCAGTTGCTGGAGATGATCCACGCTGGCGAGGAGACCAGGATACGGAAGGTCATGCAGTCGCTGGGCGAGATCAAGGCGGAGCCGAGCAACAGCGAAGACGCCGATGTGTCGGAGGATCCCAGCGATGATGGACGCGCGACGGGTCTCCTGATCGCCAATGACGCCGAATACAAGCGGTGTCACATGTTGGTCCACCAGCTGAAGCGACTTTCGTCGCCCAATCTGCTCGTGACCAACCACGACGCGACGCTATACCCTGGCTTGAGACTTCCCAAAACCTCAAATGACGCAGGCGCGGGCGAATTTCTCAAGTTTGACAGGATTCTGGCCGACGTGCCCTGTTCAGGAGATGGTACCCTCAGGAAGAACGTCACGCTCTGGAAGGACTGGCAACCCGGCAGCGCCCTGGGTCTTCATCTCACCCAAACTAGAATATTGGTGCGAGCTCTCCAGATGCTGAAGGTTGGCGGCAGGGTCGTGTACTCGACATGCAGTATGAACCCCGTTGAGAACGAAGCCGTTCTGGTCTCGGCAATTGAACGATGTGGTGGCCCCAAAAATGTCGAGATTATTGATTGCAAAGATCGACTCCCGCTTCTGAAGCGGAAACCCGGCATGTTCCAGTGGCAGATCATGGATAAGTCCGGCCACATATGGAACAACTGGGAAGAGGTGCAGCAGAACCTTCTGACAGGAGGGCAAGGCGCTGGCAAAGTCTCGGAGACTATGTTTGCTAGACAAGACACGAATGAGTGTTCAAGCCTGCCTTTAGATCGCTGCATGCGGGTTTATGCTCATCAACAGGACACTGGAGGGTTCTTCATCGCGGTGCTCGAGAAGAAGGCCGAGTTCAAGGCCAAGCCAGAGGTCAAGGCGACAGTCGAGGCATCTAACCCGGCAACGGCAACGGTGACTCCGCAGGCAAATGGCAGTGAGGCAGCCATGGAGACGGAAATTGCGGAAGAAGTCAAAGCGGCAGAGGGTATACCCACCGATGTCCTTCCCTCGGTAGGGTCGAAGAGGAGCCTCGAAGAAGAGGGGTCTGGGACCACTCCAGACACCAAGAAACAGAAGATGGAAGCACCGGCACAGGAGAAGGCGGCTGTTGCGCTGGAAACCCCAGCCGAGAAGGGGGTGGACAACGAGGTGGGAGATCTTGCTGCCCCCAATACAACCGCTACGGATACCCAGATCGAGACAGCCAAGACTGAGGCTCCTGCTCGGAGCACTCCGAAGGATCGAAAGGTAAAAGGCCCAGGAGGCGCCACCGAGGAGCCATTCAAGTTTTTGTCTCCCGACCACGAGGTCATACAAAGCATCCAGAGCTTCTACAAAGTATCACCTCGGTTCCCTTCGGACAGATATATGGTGCGGAACGCCACGGGAGAGCCGGCAAAGGCTATATACTACACCAGCGCCCTCGTGCGCGACATTCTGGTAGAGAACGAAGGCCGCGGCGTCAAGTTCGTCCACGGAGGGCTCAAGATGTTCATGAAGCAGGACGCGCCCTCGTCCGAGGTCTGCCGGTGGCGGATCCAGTCCGAGGGCATGCCCATCATCGAGGGCTACGTGGGGCCCGAGCGCGTGGTGCGGCTGACCAGCAAGGCCACCTTCCACCGGCTGCTCAAGGAGATGTTCCCCAAGTTCGTCGGCGACGACTGGCGCCGGCTCGACGAGATCGGCGAGCGCGCCCGCGACATCGGCATGGGCTGCTGCCTGCTGCGCGTCGAGCCCGACGGCGCCGACCCGGGCTTCCAGGAGCGCATGGCCCTGCCGCTGTGGAAGAGCTTCCACTCGCTCAACCTCATGCTGCCCAAGGAGGACCGCGCCGCCATGCTGCTGCGCATCTTCAACGACACCTCCCCCGTCATCAACCTCAGCCTTAAGGACGCTGCCAAGAAGGAGGCGGCGGCCGCCGCCGCTGCCGGGGACTCCGCCGTCAAAGAGGAGCTCGCGGCCGAGGCCGACGATATAAAGGTCGAGGAGGTGGAGGAGGGGACTGGGGCCGACGGCGAAGATAAGGTCGACGGGGATGGCGCCGTCGCCGCCGAGGCGCAGGAGGTCGAGGCGCCCGGGGCAGAGTCCTAGAGGGACGGCGCGGGCATCCCGATACGCATCAAGAGGGAAATCCCCGACGAGTTTGTGCCCTGAGCCGGCTCCCGCGCCGATAAGACTAGGCTGCGTGAGCCGACGACCCATATCCGCGACTCAAGGCAGCTGGTTTCGCGGAGCGGGTGGGATTGGGCGGCTATCGACAGACATGGGCTTCGCAGCTGAAGTTTAGCAGTCAGTGTGAGCCAGGGGCGGCTCAAGTGACCTGACTAGGAAGCTGCTCGAGGGGAAAATAGACACTGTTCCTCTTTATAGATACTTATATAGCCGCTCTCGCTACTTAGGTACTTCACATCTCGTGGTTTCGGAGCCGCATCCTAGACAGTCTACGATGGTAATCTACAGTTGCGGAACTCGGATACCCAGTGCCTCGCGAGATCCGCATCATTACTCTATTTTACATAAGTACCTCCTACTTAGGGTATGGTTGCCTAGGTTGGTAGGTAGGTTGCCAACTGCCCCCCGGCGCAGTCCGCGGCCCGTCGTCCGGTCAGGTCAGTAGTGATCCAGGAAGCCGTAGATCCACTGGACGACGCGGTCGGTGCCGTGGCCGTTGATGGCGCTGACGGGGATGGCGGCGCAGTCGCGGGTCCAGGCGCCCTCGACGCCGCTGGGGTGGGGCTCGCGGCCGGCGGTCACGTCGTCGAGGTAGGCGCGCAGGCGGGCGAAGTTGGGCTCCGTGCCGGGCAGGTCGCCCTTGGTGGCGATGACGCACCACGGCTTGGCGGCGATGTCGAGCGCGCCCCCGCCCCCGTCGTCGGCTTCCTCGTCCAGATTCTGCCCCCACCCGCCGAAGACGTCGCTGCCGCCGCCGTCGGCCCGGATCAGGGTGCCGACGCGCGGCGACGAGAGCGGGGCGGAGGCGGACAGGCCGGCGTCGCCGTCCCAGTCGATGCGGGCGGCGGCGCGGCGGTCGCGCTCGTCGCGGTCGCGGGCGCGCGCGTACAGGCCGACCTCGGCCCAGAGGGCGCGCAGGGCGGCGACGGCGTCGCCGGCGGCGAGGTCGACGACGAAGGCGAGCAGGCCGGCGCGCTCGACGTGGCGCAGGAAGGCGACGCCGAGGCCGCGGTCGAGGTGGGCGCCCTCGATCAGGCCCGGTATGTCGGCCACGGTGAAGCGGGTGCGGGGCTCCGGCGGGGCCCCCCCGGGGAGGAGTCCGGCGGGGTTCCGCACGACGACGCCGCCGGGGCGCACGTCGTGCGAGGGCCGGTCCCGCTCGCGCGCGGCGGCGAGGGCGGCGGCGGCGGCGGCGCCGGTGCCGGGTACGGGCCGGCCGCGGTTGTCGTCGAGCACGACGGTGCCGATGTTGGGCTGCAGGGTGGTGAAGGCCCAGCTGCCGACGCGGGCGCGCGAGCGCGTGAGCGCGCGCAGCAGCGTGCTCTTGCCCGCGTTGGGCAGGCCCACGAGGCCGACGTCGGCGAGCAGCTTGAGCTCGAGCTCGAGGCGCATGGTGACGGGCGGCTCGCCCTTGGTGGCGAAGAGCGGCCGCCGGCGGTCCCGCGACACGAAGTGCGGGTTGCCCAGGCCGCCGAGCCCGCCGGCCGCGAGCAGGATCGGCCGCGGCGTCGGCACCGAGAGGTCTAGGGCGACGGGGGCATCGGGCTGCGCGAACAGGCGCTCGCGCTCCCGCAGGCGCGGCAGCGCAAGCGATCGCCGCTCGCCGGGCGCGATGCCGGGGTACAGCACGAACTTGTCCAGGCTCGGATGGTCGGGCGGCTCGCCCAGGTCCATCTGCTGGCGGAACGAGTCCTCGGTGGCGGCGGCGTCAGCGTCGGCCGACGCCGCCTCGGCCTGGCGCACCCGCCGCTCGTACTCGCGCTCCTTCTCCCGCGCGACGCGGTAGAGAGCGCGCTCCTCGACCTGCGGGTCGATGCGGGAGACCTCGCGCACGACGGTGCCGACGGGCACCTGGATGACGAGGTCGTCGCCGACGCCGCCGCCGCGGCTGGAGCCCTGGCCGGCGCGGCCGCGGCCGGCGCGCAGCACGCGCTGGCGGGCCAGCTTGTGCAGCGACGTCTCGCCGCGCACGGCCTGGATGTAGACGTTGCCGCCGTGGCCGCCGTCACCGCCGTTGGCGGGCCCGTCGGGCATGAAGGCCTCGCGCAGGAACGAGATGCAGCCGTTGCCGCCGCGGCCGGCGAGCACGGTGATCTGGGCCTTGTCGGTGAAGGTCGAGATGGTGTAGTCGTCGGGCGTCGGGTTTAGGCGCGAGGTTGGCAGCGCGTCGCTCGACGACGAGGCGGTGGTGTCGCTGCTGCTGCTGCCGCCGCCGTCAGTGTCGGCGGCAGCTGGAGTGCTCGAGCCATAGGTGGTGATGCTGGCTCGGGAAATGCGCGTGGCGGCGGTGCGGAAGAAGGTGGGGTAGAGGAAGGGCAGGAGGAGCGCCGAGCTCGAGGAGCATCGCGGTGGCATGTCGATGGCGATTCAGAGACGCCAAGCTGGTGCTCTCGCAAGCGCCATGATGTGTTGAAGCGAGGTCGACGAGTGACAGGTCTCTCCCATCCTCTTGGAGCTTTGGAAAATCGATGGTCAGACGGCTGCGATAAGGGGGCGATAAAGGTATCCAGAGCAAGCTAGCCACCAGCGGCTAGTGTCTGTTCCCCAGTGCTTATCCCCGAGTTTCATTCCGGACCGGACTTTGCCTTAACAGTTGAACCGCCATTAAGGTAACCTCCCGTCCACAGGTTCATCAGTGTTGGGTCGATATGGTAGAGCTATTAGACCCATTACACGCCGGAAAGCAATATTGCCATACGGCCTCCAGATATGACGGTCTCAGCTGTGTTCCTCTATCCGCGCTTGCCGAGACCCAACAGCTGCCTCTTATTAGCTAGAAGAGGTTTGGCTGTTGGTTCAGTGTTAGGCGCTGTCGGCCGCAGAAGCGGTGAGCCATGTCGTCCAATTCCGATAAGGCGCCTACCCGAGCTACCTCAGTACCCACCTAGCTCTCTTTTACTTACACACGCCTGACACGGTCGACCAGATACGGATACTTACCTCTGTCTCGCACTTTATTGTTACAACCTCTGTCTGTATTGGGAGGCTGAAAGTCAGAGCCCCCCTATGCGACAAGGTCTGCGTTACCTTAAGTACGTTCTACCGTGCTACCGTCTCACTCCCAGATGTGTGTCACATCTCACCTCGCCTCACATCCCTGCTCACTATCCCGCTTCTCATCTCCACGTCCTCCCCAACCCAGCCCAACCCATCCCCTCCCGGGCTTCCGCTCCGACTCGATGCTGTGATCGCAGGTCGACGTCCGGTCTGATTACTGGTGGCGGGCCATGTAAATTCTCCATCGGGTTACTCTCCCTGCACGCTGCAGCTCCAGCCATCTCGCGGCGGCCCATTCGAGCCACGACACACGACTGACTGTCACTGTCGACCTATTTCGTTCCTGCGGCCGGAGACGTGGATGTGGACGTGGTCGTGGCCGTCCCTTCTCCTCTCCTGCTCGCCGACTGCACCCCACCCTCGTCCCGTCCGTCCTGTCTCTCCCCGTGTGTGTGCCGGGCACGTCGGCTCTCCTCTTCTTCCTCCCATTTGCTGTCCGAGGTCGCCTACCACCGCGTCCAACGACATCCGTCACTCGCTGCCGTCTCCTGCAGCAGAGGCGCCAGCACGCCGTCGACTGGCCCTCGCTCGCCCAAGTCCCTCCACGCCTGCTGCTCCGCTGCCCGCTGCCCGCTGCAACTCTGCTATCGACGAGCTCGCCGTGACCCCGTGTCGCTGGTGCTGTTGGACGCCACCGCCGCCGCTCATCATATAGGTCAGCAGTCTCTTCTTCGCTTCCCGCCGGCTCCTGTCCTTCTCTTCGCGCCCGCTCTGCCCATGGACCCCCTCTGGGTCATCCACCGTCTGTGCCTCATCCCGCCTTTGTACAGTAGATTCGTGTGCCAGTAGTCTCTCCTTGTTGTCCCTTGTGTTTGTCCCATATGTGCCCCTCTCATATACGCTCGCCCTCCGGTATCCGGCCGTGTCCGGCTCACTGTCGCTGAAATGAATCACAGCAAGCCTCGCAAGTCCATCATCAGGATGGACCCGGACTGCGCCATCTGCCGCGCCCCGGCCACTATGTCCTGCGACTGCGAGTCCAAGAGTCTCGAGGTTGCCATCCGTCAGGCCGAGTCGCGCATGATGCAGTCGGTCTACAACGAAATACGGTAAGGAGCCGTTGATGTATCTTGGGCTGGCCCCTTTCTGACTTGTCGCAAGCCACTGGGTACGCAAACACGCTCAAGATTATATACTTGATTATTTCCACATACTCAGCGAACGGCGCAAAGTTGCACACTCTCAGCACCTGGAACAGTTAAGGGTACACGCCTCTTACTATTATAACCAGCCTCCGCATCCGAACGACATCGCAAGTGCCCAGGCCAACCTCAAGCACGGCATCGACGAGGACTGGCAAGCCAGCGTCCAGCGCTATCCCGAAGTTCTGGAGTACTTCTTCGGCCTGGTAGGAACGACGCTCCCCGAGGACCACGACCCGGCCGTGAAGGATCCCCCGCTGAGCGCCTTGAACGGGGCCAGGAAGCCTCCTCGGCAAAGTGCCTCTGTGGCCCCCGAAAGCCTCTACGAGAGAGAAAGGGGCGGCGGTGCGCTCTCGAGAAGGACGCCAGCCCCCATGGATCCGCGAAGAACTCCGGGACCGATGATGCCAGTAAACCCTCTAGTAGCAGCCCCGCCGCCGCCGCCTAGCAGTCGCAGACATGCTTATCGTCCGCCAACTGTTGGTCCCTACGGCTACTGAAGGCCGGGGATGGCTGCTCGCCAGGGGCATCATGTCGACAGCCTCCTGCAACACTTGAGCACCAAGTTCAATGTAGCCGGCAGCTCCCTCCGCTTGAGAGCTCTCACCTTCGCCACGATTACTGGGCAGGCTCACCCTGTCTTGTAACAAAACCTGAACGCAGTATCACCTCTTATCATATACTGCAACAACATCAACCCTTCAACAGACCTCGGAGGCCTATCAAACTGCTTTCACGATTTTATGAAAACATGCATGATGGATTTATGTCTCAAATGCATGGGACTGAGATGACGACTTGTATTAAACTCATCGTTCTGCATAGCGACGGGACAGCGCCTGTGGTATTGCATTCTGCATTCTCGCCATCTCCGCATTCTCACCCTTCACTTCCTGTTGTACATATCGATCGAGGTCCCATCTCCCTGGACGCGATGGCCCTCCTGTCGAATGCACACTGGCCGACGTCTGCTGGGACTCTGGGGCGACCGGTTGATATCATGATCTCGACACGCTCCAGCGGAAGACGGACTTTGGGGCGCACCGCATCTGGATATCGCGCAGAGCTGACTGGCCATACTTCTTTTGGAAGAAGGAGCTTTTCAGGAGGGAGTGCCCTGGGGAAATCGGGGCTCGTAGCGACAACCTGCGAGGAGGTTCCTCTGCAGGCAAGATTGGGTAGCAGTAGGTATGAAGAGGCACCCTGGCCTTCAGGCTCCTCTTTCAATGAAAGTAAAAGATCCGCCCGTACTATATCAGCCCAAGAAACACCACATATGCGGCGTACCCAGGGGGAAAAAGGGGGAGCAGCAGTGCTTCTCCGCCCTGCTGAGCAACCTCTCTACCAACCAACCAGCCACTGACCTGGGTGACGTTCTAATGGCGGGGGCCTGGAGTGTAGGTGTATCGCAAGGTAGGCACACTGGATTCATCCACTACGAGAGCAATGCGACTAGACCTGCGACTGCTGCCGGGACTCGGGCAGCATTTGGGGACTCGGGGCTGGGGCCGGGTCCGAGTTTCGACTGACTGCCACGTGACTGCTTGATCGGTTCTCTTTCTCTTCCCTATAATTACTACTATGTAACTATAGGTATTATCACCGGAAGGAGGCTTGCTGCAGCCCTAGAGGCCACTGCCCGTACAGCGCGCGCTGTTGCAGGGAAAAAAGACTCCCACTTTCGCCCAAGGTCGTCAGCAGAGAGGAGTATGGAGAGACAAGAAGAGGCCGTCCGGGGAGAGACAAAAGAACAGCGGAGAAAGTGACACAAGACGCCTGAATGCTCGGATGACGATGATGATAACGATGATGATGATGACCCTGAAGATGATGCCTGCTGCTACTGTGGGAACCTCCGCCTCTGACATGACGAGTTCTTCCGCTGCCGCATCATTGCGTCGCAAGATGGTCCTCTCTTCTCCTCAGATTCCGGGAAGACTGCTTGCTCTACGCTTTCCCGGGACCGATCTAGCTACACCCTCTAACATGGACGCAGTCACTTCCTCAACATCAGACACAGAAGACTGCGCCTCGGTCTGGTGTGACTGATCTGTTGTCGATGGCTGGGAGCTGTTGGAGTCCTACTCCTTTTTCTCCTCCAGCGAAGCTTCCTTCAGATCGGATGTCACCTCGGTGACCTTTTCGTCATTGGGTTTCTTGTCGCCGCTGACACCATTGGGGGTGGCGGTGCCGGAGACCTCGCCTGCCTCCTCGGCCTCGAGCTTCTCTATCTCTTTCTTGGCCTTTTCAACGTTCTACATCACGGTTAGCAAAATTGTTCTGGTTTCCCATGACTTTTCCAATAGCTTACCTTTTGCGTCTGGGCCTGCTGGTCCGACTTCCAATGGTCCAATTTGGCCTTGACTTTTTCGGCCGCAGCGGGGACATCGGCTGCGCTCATTGGGGGGTCAATTCCCATGAAGGCGCAATCATCAATGACGGAAGGTGGGCAGTTGAAGCTGGCCTTGTCAGCGGTGCCACGCGCCGCGCCACCCTTCTTGCCCTTCTTGCCCTTCTTCACAGCAGGCAGATACTCGTCATCGCGGTCCTCCTTCTTCATAATCCGAGTGCCCTTCAGTCCGGCATCGTCGATCTTTCGCGTTGCTTGGGCAGTCATGCCACTGTCTGCCATAAGAGGCGCCTTGTCGTTGGAGACAGAAGACGGGTCGAAGAAATGCAGAAGACTGTTGGCTCGCCGAATCTCCTCCAGGTACGCGGGGTCGCTTGCTTCTTGTAACATCTTCTGAGCACGCTCCTTCTTCTTCTCCTTGTCGAAGCGCTCACGATCGGCCTTCTGCCGGTCTCGAGCTTTTTGGCGCGCCTCGCGCTCCCATTCGGCGTGTGCCTTCTTGGCACCGTAGTATTCGTCCTTCAGTTTGCGGATGACCTGGAACTTTTCCTGTTGCTCGGCTTGCAGCTTGGTCCGCTCGTCGCGCAGGGTGTTGAGGCTCTTGAAGGCCTCGTCCTGCTCGGCCTTGATGCCATCGAGTTCGGTCTGGACCTTGTTGTAGCGCTCGCTGAGAGCCTTAGCTTCCGGGTCATCCATGCTGTCCTTGATCTCCTTGATCTTGGCCTTGAGCTCATCGATGCCCTTCTGGGAAGCATCAAACTGGGCAAAGTTCTTGCGCTGCTTGCGGAGGTTCGAGATCTCGGTCAGAGCCTTCTTCTCGTCCACAAGCTTCATCATGCCGCCATTGACCCCCTTTTCGAGGCGCTCGATCTCGCGGTCGACGTCTTCGACGCTCTTGAAGGCAACCTTGCCGCGGGCGTTCTTCTGCTCGGCGATGCGGGAGCGGAGCTGTTCGTCTAGTCGCTTGATCTGGTCAAGCTTGGAGCTGCGAGCATTCTTGCCGACGCCCTGCTTGCTGCGGATCTCGTTGGCCTCGGCAATCAGCTCCTGGCGGCGCTTCTGCGTGGGGTTTTGCGTGTCCTTGTTCTTGTTGGGCATGGCAATGTCGATCTTGGCTTTGATGGCGTTCTGCACAGCGGTCAAGGTCAGCACTCGACACAGTCGCGCAACACAGGGGCCGTTTGCGTACCAGCTTGGCCATCGAGTCCTGGTGGTCTTTTTCGGCCTTTGCCAGACGCTCATTGAAGAGGTCGACATCGGGCTTCTCAGGCTTCTTCTTGTCGGCGGCTGCCAGAGCAGGCGAAGCAGCAGGGGCGACAGCGGTGTCGGCCATGGTGGAAGCGGATGCAGCGAGAAGCGTGGGAGGTTTGGAGGGGTGGGCGGTCGGAGATGTATAACAAGACAGTCAAACTAATGATGTCTCAGGGCGGGATTGTAAGGTAGGGAGGTAGAGAGAAGAGGTATATAGGGCAAGGGACGTGGAGGGAAAAGTGTGGAAATGGAGATTGGTCGACGGCGCGTGCCGAGATCAGTCCTCTGGGGAGAAGGCTGCAAGGTTGATGGTTGTGGTGCAGCACAAAAAGAAAAAAATCGATGCAGAGTTCAGTGGTGCTTGGCACCCAGGCACCTGGCAAGCTGGCCCCAGTACTAATCACCAATTGGCCACTCACACCACAGCATTGCAAGCATTGCAAGCATTGGTGGCCTTTTCCAGCCGCGGTGGTCAGTGCTTTCGCGCTTACTCCCGGCCCACCTTTATCGACACCCCCCACCCTTTGATAGGTACCTAGCTCGGCGCCTTATTTGGAATTCTTTTTTTCTTGCAGAAGGCAAGGCTGAGCGCCTCTTTCCCATTGTCTTTGCTTCAGCCTGGCGCATTCTCCGCAAACAACCACGAGACAACAATCCACCACGTCCATACTCACCAGAACCTGCTGCCCTGCCGACAGACGCGAGCACTTCCGACCCGTTTATAGCTGCCCAACATGGCCGACTTGGCCGAGCTCAATGCCGAGGCGAACGAGAAGACAATGGTGCGCACCTGGCGTGCCTGGAGGACCGCACACGAGATGGTTCAGGATCGCGTATGTTGTTTTGTCCTCTTGGCCGCGCGCCCAGTTGCAGAGATGCAATGAGCGCCGGCGCGAAGATGAGCCAAGACTAAGTGCGCGCACGCAGGGCTACGAGCTGGCCGAAACGGAGGTCAAGATCTCGCTCGACTCGTTCAAGGCCCAGTTCACGAGCGTCGACGGCTCTTTAGCGTCAGTCTTCCCCGCTCCCCTCGTTGCTTTCTGTCGGCCCCTGCTGCTTTCTGTTCCTGGGCTGACGGGAGAGAAACGAGGTGGGACAAACTGAACAGCCGCGAGAAATTGAAGTTCTCGGCGCGACCAAGCCAGGACATGATGAAGAAATACACGCCGCCCGCGACGGCGGCGAACCCGGACCCGCAGCCCGACGTCGGCACCATCTGGGTCGAGTTCTTCGCGGGCGACGCGCTGGGCGCCGACCAGATGCGCAAGTTCGCCAAGTTCTGCTCGCACGAGCACTACAAGACGGGCCTGCTGGTCACGCACGTGCCCGTGTCGGCGGGGGCCAAGAAGGAGATCGCCCGCTTCGCCCAGTGGACCACGATCGAGTGGTTCCTCGAGGAGGACCTGCTCATCAACATCACCCACCACGAGCTCGTGCCGCGCCACGTCATCCTCAGCCGCGAGGAGAAGATCGCCCTGCTGAAGCGATACCGCCTCAAGGAGACCCAGCTGCCGCGCATCCTGCAGCGCGACCAGGTCGCCAAGTACTTTGGCATGCGCCGCGGCCAGGTCGTCAAGATCATCCGGAGCAGTGAGACGGCCGGCCGGTATGCGAGCTACCGCCTCTGCGTATAGTGGGCGTGACGCCCGCCAGAAGGGGGCCGGGGATGGGATGGGATGGTGGAGGTGGAGAGGAGCATAGGCCGGCGGCCACGATTTGCACATTTAGGCGTCTACGAGAAGGAGCATGATGGATGAGATGGTTCTCGGACGGCGTTCACGGTCTGAAGTTCGCGCACGCAGGTGGAGCACCGACTTTCCGTGTTGGCTCTATACCCCCTCCGACTTTTCTTCCTTTCTTGTCAATAAAAGAGGGTTCTTCTTTTTTCTCCATCCTGCCCCCACGACCTAAAACCAACCGCCGACCGGGTTTTGTGACTTGCTTACTACCTCGGCCCCATTCCGCACGCCTGTCGGACCTGCCAGAAGCATCTCGCAGCCATACAGATCTCCGGGTCACAGGGGCCCGGCATGACCGTGTTGTGACGCTGTTATCACGGCGCAACATCCGGGGTGGAGGTAGTATCCGCCGCCCAGCCAGACTACCGTATATAGCCGACTCAGGCCATCTATATTCCGACCTATATTGAACCCGCCCGTCGCCTGCAAAACCATCGTTTCCTTGCCAGAAACCCGCAATAACGCCTCTATATGATGAGCCGAGACGAGGAGCATACTGTCTTGAGCATCTCACCGCATCCTTTTCCTCCTTTCGGTGCCTGATGAGGGGTCAGGGCCCCACGCTGGAAGAGCCGGAAAGAGTTGCAGCATGATATCTACCCATTCATGTTCTCCCTCTCGGGAAGCCGCCGTCCCGGCGTGAGCGCACACCGAGAAGCAGACGGTCAGGTGGGCTACGCCAATAAGCTACCCGCCAAAAGTCGTGGTTGGGGCCTGCCGCCGCCGGCGCCTCTGTGGGCGAGAAGACTCGTGGTTGAAGCGACTGTGCTCTGCTATACAACGCGGTTGCTTGCCCGGGCAGTTTGGGACCAAGAAGAGGCAAAACCAGACTCGGCATGGTTCAACCTCACCTGAGCGAACCTACTTGACTGGCCTGGCCTATCTGTCATCTACCTCTCTACCCTCGGCTCTCTGGTCTGTCGAGCGTCCATCAGCCCCATATATCTATGCATCCCCCCTCTACCTAGGTCGCGTGCGTTAGTTATAGGTATATGCATTACCGATACGACTCACCTACCTGCCTAGGTACTTACTCACATCATCTTTATGTCTGCCCGTCCTCGTACAGATGGTGGGAATAGTAAGTAGGCCTCGAAGCCCGCATCGTCTTTCGGTCCTTCCCCCCCTCCTCCTCCTGCTCTCTGGCCACTGCTACCGTACCTGCCGGGGAGGGGAGGGGGGCAGCAGTGTAGGTAAGCAGTAGTGCAGGTAAGTGACGTGAGAAGCACGGGGCTTTTCATACCTGAGGTAGGTTATGCTGGGTTATGGCAAGGTCCTCACGCATAGGTCACGTAGGTTGGACATACATGCCTACACACAGGGTGACAGGGTAACATGGCGCTGATGTGCTCCAGGGGACCCTGAGGTGCCTCCTCTTCAGGGGTGGATGTCATTGTACGGAGTAATTTGTGGGCAGTCGCTGCTGCTGCTGCTGCTGCTGCTGCTGCTGCTGCTTCTTCTTATTCTGCTGCCTATAAGGTCACGTAGGAAAATACCTTAAGCCTCCATCCCGCCTCCATGCCCCCACGGGCCTGTTCTGGGCCTGGCCCATCCGTCCCATCACCCTCGCGAGTCCCCCCCGGTGTCTCCACCACCGCACACCTCTCCGAGTCGCCTGCCTGCCTGTCGGCGGGCGTCCCGAGTCCGCTGATCGTCAGGGTACGTACCTAGGGCGGGTAACGGTAGGTAGGGTTCGGGTACGGTTAGCGTAGGCAGGTCAGCGTTCTGCTCGATACTACGATGCCTTGGGGCGAGGAGGGAAGTGGGATAGATAGTGCCGCACAGGCGATGATATCTGTCCGGCTCGTCGATCGGCCGAGGAGGAGGAGGAGGAGGAGGGTCTTTGCTTTATTACAGGGGAGAGCCAAGCCAACCAGTCCGCCCGTTGAGCCTTGAGACTCTTCGTCGTAGCTCTGGTGACAAGGGGGAAGACCAAGAAGATGATCTCGATTTGGGGGCTGGATAGCACGGCTCCCTCCCAGACAGATGCTACTGATGTGTAACTCCCCAGGTGCAGGTGCTTGGCATCTGGATGTGAGTCAGTGGCACATGGGGGCAAACAGATATCATAATTAGGGTATTATTGAAAGCATATCTTCTCTATTCGGAGATTTCTACTCTTGAATTCGGGTGGGAAATATATAAAGAAACAAATACGCTAAAGGGGGTATATGGAGCTGACCAAAGACAATCGAACAGAGTGAAAGAGACAAATCCGGCCGCGAGGAACACCATCGTGGAACCCGACAACAGCCAACAATAATAACACTAGTGCCAGTCAAGAGCACATAGCCCCAGCTCTTCTGGCCGATAGGGGACCAGCTCCTGCCACCATGCTGCTTTCCATTCCAAGGCGGCCTAGTAATTATTCGGGAAGTTCCTCCTCCGGGCGTTCCTTTCGGGGGGGCGGGGAGGGGGGGCGTTCGGCGTGGTCCCCCGGCAGTCCCAGGGGTGTGTTGAATATTCCGCGCGCGTCCCACCTTATTACACATATCCCCGGCCGCGGCTCTGCGTTGAGTAAAGCAAGCGCGGATGACGGCCAGACTCTCTCCCCCTTAGAACCACTCAAAGAGCGTGCTGCCCGAAGACTCCCTCCCAAGCGGCCCGCTCCTCAGAAAGCCGCAGCCAGTGGGTGTGGTCGATCGATTATTATGTTTCGCCGGGACGCGTCTTGACCGTCCCGGGCTTTTTTTTGGTATACGCTTAATATATACATGTAGTGTCAGGTTTTTCGTACGTGTACACGTCGTGAAATGTACCGGCATCGAGGTCGTAATTTTCATGACAGGGTGGTCGGAGCGGCGTGACTCCAACCCGTAGGGCACAAGTGGACGATGTGTGTACCACTTGAAATCAGGGGCGGGGGGGTATAATGTGTAGATAGATGGGAGGCGTATAAAGTTGATATATGATAGGGGCGGCGTGGTATATATACGCCGCAAGCAAGGTGGCCGCTGGGCTTTCTTATTTCAGCAGGCCACCCACGTCGACGAACTTGGTGGGCGAGTTCGGCTGGTCGTCGTCGGACTCGTACGACGGCTCCTGGGGGTGCTGCGGGATGGGCTGCAGCTCGGTGCCGCCGCCGCCCCGGGACCCGGACCGGGAGCCCGACCGCGACTGCCCCCGCGAGTTCCACGGCGTCAAAAGGCCGCCCAGGTCGTGCAGCAGCGTCTGCGAGCCGCGGCGGAAGCCCGACGCGGCCGCCGGCAGCGTCGGCGAGGGGGTCTTGCGGCTGCTGCCGGGCCCGGCGGAGCCCAGCGGGGAGAGCGGGTCGACGCCCGAGATGTAGCTGTCGCGCATACCGGTGCTGCCGCAGTCGCCTCCACCTCCGCCGCCGCCGCCGCCGCCGCCGCCGCCGCCGCTCTCGAGCAAGCCGCCCACGTCGAAGAACGAGACGCGGCGGGGCGTCGTCGCCGAGTCGCTGCGGCTGCGGGTGGGCGACGCCGTCGGGTCCCGCGTCATGGCGGTCAGCAGTGAGTCGTCGCTGCCGACCGTGGTGTCCTGCGGGCGCTGGCACTGCTGTAGTAGGAGCTGCTGCTGCTGCTGTTGCTGTTGCTGTTGCTGTTGCCGGTGCTTCCCGGGAAACTGCCAGCTGTCCATGTCGGCCAGGGGCGCGGGCGCGAAGCGGCGCGGTCGGCCGCCGCCCCCCAAGGTCTCCTCCTCCTCGGCGCTCTCGACGGCGCTGAGCAGCTCGCGGTCGACGCTGAGGCCGAGGCCGCGCACGAGGTCCTCGTCGCTGCCCCAGTGGCGGTTCAGCGTGGGCCGGCGGCGGCCCGGGTCGGGGGCGCGCTCGATCGAGTCGGCCGTCACGCTGCCGTGCTTGTACTTGTAGCGCGTCTTCTTGGTCCCCCGGTCGCGCACGAACGAGCCCAGCACCAGCGCGTTGGCCGCCGCCGCCGCGAAGATGAGCTCGACCGAGGCCAGCAGCGAGCGCTGCTGCTGGCTGCCGTGGTGGTGCAGGATGCGCGGCACGCGGTAGATGGTCGTCGCCACCACGCTGAGCGGCAGCGAGAAGAGCAGCGTCAGCTGCACCTTGCGCTTGAGCCCCATGTGGCTCGTCAGGATGAAGGACACGGGGAAGAGCACCAGCAGCAGGTCGGTGGCGATGTTGCAGGCGGCCATGGTGAGCAGCTGGGCGTACCCCTGGCGGCAGTGCCCGCCCGGGTCCGGGAAGACCTGCCAGTAGTGGTTGAAGGGTTGGCACTCGGTGAGATCCGAGATGACGACGGCCGCAAACGTCGCCACGAGGATGCAGCGGATGGCCGTGAGGATGCGCTCGTGCGACGGCTTCCAGCTCTTGCTGGTCAGCCGCTTGAAGAACTCCAGGATGGCGCTCTTGAGCACCCATAGTCTGCCAATGCACACACGAGGTCAGCACCGTAACCAAGCCGTCGGGACAGACAAGGACTAGAAGGCGGGGGAAGAGAAAAGGGGTGGGTCGTATCGGCCCAACCCAGATATCTAGCCACGGGCAGATATCACGGCAGGACAAGCAAGCCACGAGAAACAACAGGGAGAAGCCAGACAGACGGCGGACACGTACGTCGCTGCATAGAAGACGCGGCTCGCCAGCACCAGGCCGCTACCGATGGCCTTGGTGCGCAGCTCGTAGGCCGTCGGCTCGCGCGTGAAGCGGGCGTTGTTGGTGCCGAAGATGAGGATGACGTGGACGCAGCCCATGCGGAAGAAGAGCGGGATCAGGGCGAGCGCGGCCGTGCGGTCCTCCTTGAAGAGCTTCTCGGACCGCACGAAGCGGCCGGCCACGCGCAGCAGGATGATGGTCATGCTGAACAGCGTGGCCCACCAGCAGACCAGCACCGTCGGCTTGTCCTGCTCGGGCGAGTGCAGCAGCGGCGGCGACGAGTACAGACCCATCTTGGTGGCGCTGCTGCCGGAGGGCGGCGCCGCAGTGCCTGGCCACGCCCGTCGACCTCCGCAGAGGGGACGAGCGAGGGCTGAGTCGTCTTCCCCCGGAGCGCCAGCCGGGGTCGGGGCGTGATGGAGTCACGGGGGCTGCTAGACGGGGGGCAATCGGCCGCCGGGACATGTGGTCGGCGGCGATGCTAGCAGTCGGGCCGTGGGAGGTCCCTCCGCGAGAAGTCGCTTGGGACTCTGGAATGGACGTCTATGACGTCTGACACTTCGTCGGCGATGCTCTACTCCTGGGGAGAGCGTCGAGGCGCTTCGGACTCTGGCGGCGTGGGCTCTTTCGGCTACAGGTCGTCGACGGTCGTAGACTCTGCATGGTTAGTAGGAGAAGCCGTCCAGTAGAGTCGCTGCTTCGCACTCGGGTCGGCGGCGTGGAGAGGGCGAGGAGGCGCGGGCGACGACACGATGACCATGAAGAAGAACCGAGGGCATCCAGACCACGAGCCGTGAGTTTGGGACAATAAGGAGGTGGGAGGCCCGGCCAAGTGACAAAGAGGGCCAGCACGGTCGGTACGGTATGGGATTCTTCGCTGCTACATGCAGCATGCCTCATGCATGCATAGGACCGTGGCCTGAAGGAGGATTGGGGCCGAATGATAACCACGCTGTCACCGGTCCCCACACGGCCGGGCGAGGGCTGGCTTCTGGGCTGGGGGAGAGCTGGGGGGTGGACTTTGGGCAGGGCCTCGGGTGAGGGTGCCGCATCGAGCAGGGGGGCGGTGACAGTATTGTATGGGATCGCCATAGACCAGCATAGACCGATCCAGTGGGATGGCCACATGCTATCCCGTAGCCGTGCTCCGTATCGAGGTATCAAATCCACCGCCGCGGATGGTGAGCAAGAGGGCGTCAGCTACCCAGTCGAGCTAGTTTCCGTGTCGTGCTACTGTACGGAGTATCTAGGTATGTACTCGGACGCAGAGAGATAACAGTGCTTTGCCGGGTCCAAGGACGGGTCACGGACCAGGACGGACCAAGACTCCAGATGATAAGCCGGGCTGCCGAGCTGGGAGGCTGGGCGGCTTGGAGGATCCACGCCCGCTCTTTTCGAGGTCTTCCTGCCGCTCACTAAAATTAAATTCCCAGTTGCTCGACATGTGGACTTGCAAGTTGGCCCATCAGAGTCGCAATTCAAGACTTTCTCCCAGACCGTGTTATTGACAAAACGTGCGTCTCGAAAACCACGTCCAGGCTTGGTCGCCGGCACTCGTGCGTGGCTGCAGGCCTGCCACGCTCTCCTTACTGTAGCCCGAGTGCCGCCGTACTACAGCACCATCTCCAGTCATCGTCTTCTAAAGCCTGACTTTGCGGTGTGTCCCGTGTCAGGTCACCCATCAGGTTACCCATGTGCTGCTGAGGCGTTGGCTGGACCTCTGTGCTCCGTATGGGCGGCAATATTTTCACCCAACCTTGTCTCACAAGCCGGCCGGCCAGCCAGCCCTGCGGAACCTCGGAACTCTGGCAGTCTCCAGCCGGGGCCGGCACGCCAAGACGGCTTCTCATGATGAGAGGCCCCTGGGCTTCTGGCAGTTGAATTTGTTGGGTTATGAAGTCATTCGCGGTGTTGATCAGAGGGGGGAGGGGGAGTTAACTGTGGCTCAAAAGTACTTGCTACACGAGGCAATTTGACGGTCGGCCGAGTCTCGTTCGGTGACTTGCTGACCGTCAGTCCGTCAGTCAACCAAAGAGCTCCGCCGCTTGCGTGATTGGTGGTCTTAGGCGAGGGCCATCCCAGGTCGGTGGAGCTGGGAACTGGAATCTCCATGCACCAGACCAGACCCCAGAGTCCCAGACGGTAGACCACGCCGAGCCGTTGGAGGTCCTGCGCCGATGATGCAGCGGCGGTCAGCATCATCCTATGAAGGTGAGAATACCTTCAGCAGGCCCCAATTCGAAAGCGCCGGCCTCCAGAACGGCCTCCACGGACCCCAGTCCCCGGGGCACCCACGCACCCTCCAGCCCCGACTTTAGATCAGATCACTCCAGATGTCTCGAGCCGACGATACCTGGCGAACTCGATCCGGTATCGTGTAATCGGTTGGAGAGTGACCTCATTGGTTCAGGTCGCCGATCAGGGTCCAAGACAGTGAGTGACAACTGACAAGGAGCGAGTGGAGGAGATGTGGATCGGGCGAGGGCCGGCCGGGGGGGAGCGCTTTAGCTCTCGCAGAGAGCCTTTGCTACTGTCCAGTCGTGCCAGTCGCGACGTACAGGACTCAGCGGCTCAAGCGCCGAGTCGGCGCCGAGTCTTCTTGGTCCGTCCCGAGGTCCTTTCGGTCTATGTACGAGATACGACCCCCGTATTCAACCCTGTTCATCTCTTATCCATTGCGCTTTCTTGGAGTGAGAAAGATCGATACCGCCAACAGTTTGCGTGCCGTAGCCTGTTGGAGAGCACTCTCAATTCTCCATCGAGGGTGCACATAACCTCGGAGCGCGGACGAGAGGGGGCCCCCGGGGGAAAGGAAAGGAGGGCATGGGGAAGCGAAGGCCTTGCCTACCTTCCCTCAAGGAACAAGGACATGCTGGGTACGTGAAGCGAGCGAATGGTGAGAGGGAGGGGGGGGGGGGAGCGCAGCGTGCGCCTCTTGACGATTGGCGTCCGTCCGTACGAGTCTCGTTGATAGATCTAGAACCTGTCTCCAGCACATGCGCGACCCCATTCAGCGGGCGGGCTGGGGTGCGCGTGCCTCACGGTTCCCTCACGACTCCCGCCTTGGCTCGCTCGCTTGAGGCTCCCCGGACTGAACCGTCTCTTCGCCACGTTATTCCCACCAGGCCGTTGATTCCTCATCGATGCTTCTTGCAGAGCGAGGGAAGGGGGATTGCCATGGGGGGAGATGGGTATCACCGCATCAGCGCAGATTGTCGCCTGTCCCCCAGCGAGCGGCCTGATAGGCTTGTGCGAACCTGGGGCATGGGGGTACACTCGACAGAGCTTCCCTTCGCAGGATAGAGGTACGGCAGGCGTGGGGGTCGTCCGAGCCGTCCTGCTTGAACCCTCCACCGCCCTCCATGCCTCCATGCTTGAGTAGGTATGCAGTATGTACGAATTATCGGACCACGAAAACAACAGATCGGTGTGCATAACCAGGTAAGCCGGGTTGCGAGGTCTCTCGTTACTCGTACCCAGTTGCGAGGCGCAAGCAAGGGCGCACTGCCCCGAGCGCTTACATGCCCGCTCAAGCCCATTATCAACCCGTGACCGATGGCATCCCGCTACGAAATATGGAATTCCCAGGCACGTGCCAGGTCGTCTTTCTGCGCAGCATCCTCGCAGATGTCATGTGAGCTGCGCTTAGCTTTTCAGCATCCCCACGACTTGCAAGGTCACTTGTATCAGCCTGTATGACTACGGACCGGGCAAGGTCAGGATGGCACGGATGGGTGGATGGCTGGTGAGCATGAGGCCGGGGTTAGGGGGTAGGGGCGCTGATACGAATCGCTGATACCTGTCGACGATCCACTGGGCTGGGAATATGCAGGCCATGCCCTGATAACCCCACGGTCCTTTCTTTCATTGTGTTGGACATCGTATCGCATGGTGGCACTCTGCAGCCCGTTGCACATGTCAGTCTACTATGTACTGCCGTGTCGTTATTGTCCGGAATCTCTGATACCAGTATGAGCTGTGAGAGGGTACCCCCTGCATATATCTCTGCCAGAGCTAGAGGAGCCCCGCTTGCAAATACCGGTATACCCAGCTGCTTAATAGCAGACCGCTCTGATGGGCCATGACCGAGCGTTGCCGTGACATGTACGTAGCTTGTCGTGCTTGGGTGCTCAATTCAAATGCGGGAGGGCGGCTGCAAGAGGACCAGGGCGGCCCCTCAACACCGCCGCAAGCTGCCTGTGCCCGTCACCGTCACAGATGATGCCAGCAGCGGCGCTTAGCTGAAGCGGGGAGGCGGACAGCACCCTATCACACAGAAGGGCCGGTCCTCGAGCAAAGTCCTACCAGACAGCGCATCGTGTCTCTTGTCCGACAGTTGAGTTGGTCGGAGTTGTGGCAACGGGAGCTTGGCCCGCCGCCCATCTCAGATACATTCTCCAATCCCACGTAGCATCTATCGTAGATCATGCCCGGGCAATTTCCCCTGGTGCATCAGGGTGGTGTGGTCAGAGTGTGCTTGGTGTGGTCTCTCCTATCGGACCTCCTATTTTGATCGACTTTGCAGTAGACCATGTACGATCAACGGAGCGCTCTCCTGCCACGCCTGCCGGCTCCCGACATCTGTATCTCGTAAAAGGCCCTTTTCAATAACCAAATACAGGTTCGTAGGTTCTTAAGTCTCACTCATGTATTTGACTGCGTCTCTGGAGCAGGACGGTGAAGCAATTACTTCTCTGTATTACCAGGCCGGGCTGTGGCCGTATGACGCCGTGTGAACGCCGCGTGACCGCCGTGTGACCGCCGTGTGCGTGAGCCGGTCTCTAAGCCGGTCTCCCCCGGTGCGGAGTCGACCTCCGGCTATAGGACAATGCTATTATCGACCGGAAAGGCAGGGAGAGCCCAATGCCAAGCAGTCGGTGTGTTCGCTTCCCCGGAAGGCGTCCAGCTCACGTGGAAGAGTAGGTTCTCACCGAGTGTTCCCTTTCACGTGGGCGACTTCGGCTATTGGAGGCCAAGCTCTTTCGCCATCTTCTGGATTTGGGCTTTCTCAGCCTTGCCCCAATCCACACCGAGGAGCTTCTGCGCCTGCTGCTGCTGCTGCCGATCTTGTTCCACTGCGCTTTGGTTATCACCGTCATCGGCCAGCAGAGCCCAAAGCTCGTCGACGACCAGATTTCTGACCCGCGGCCACGGATGGATGAGCAATGCCCCAAGTCGTCGTCTCGCCTCCGCGATACCTTCCTGCCGTTTCTGCGCTAGCTCCGACGCCACGGTCTTACCTGTCGCTGCAACGGCGCTGTAGACCTTGATGGCGGCCTCTACTTTGCGCACGTTGCCCGTCTTGTACGCTGCCTTTTGCACTCGCAGGCACAGCTGCCGCATGTCCAGCCAGTCGTGACCCGCACGTAGCAGGCCCATGTGGAACAAGTATGCCATCACTTCCATGGTGGGGACGATAACCCGGTCCTGCCCCGCGTGCTGCTTCAAGTTGCCCAAGAGACCTGTGCAGACTTGCTGCAGATTCTCCTCCGTCTCTCCGCAGAATCCAGCCAAGGTAGCACGACTGGCTATCACCAGGTCCTCGTTTCCAGTATCGGCAGATGTTACCAGGCCGGCAAGGAGCTGCGCCATGCACTCTTCTGTCGGAATTGCGCAGAGCTCCGCGCTGCTGGGGTCTAGCCTCTCGGGTTCGCAAAGTCCAAACAAGAAGCTGAAATAATCGGCCGAGGAGCACGGCGTTGCTGTGAAAACCTCGCTATGTCTATCTAAGATTAGCATGTTGCTCACTGTTTCCTTCACGTACGCACCTTGACTGCAGAAGCATGGCCAGTGCAGATTGCGCCTCGCTGCGCACTCGGTCAAGCTTTTCAGCCGCTAGACGCAGAATTCGAGGAAACAGGGAAACCATCGTAGCCTGTTTCCCCGTCTGTGTCTCCCATAATGTCTTGGTAGCCTTGATTGCTTCAAGACGCACGTGAGAGCCAATGTCACCTCGGGCATTTGTCGTGTAGTCATCGAGGCCATCATGCAATATACCCATGAAACCTGCCGGGTTCGCTTTCAAGGCAGCGCGACCAACGAGACTTTGGAGAATGGCAACCCTTATTTCGATATCACGCTCCGTCGACCATCTTCCCGTGACAATTTCGCTTACCGAAGGGGAATCAGCCTCGCTGTCATTCGCACTCCTCGAATAATCGAGCAATGAATAAGCCCGGGCAATTGCATGAAAATAGCCGTTGCCATGCTTCCGTCGCAGCCCCTGTGAAGGCCGAATGGTCTCGTACCACGATTGTGTGGTCTGCTGGCGTTTTGATGGGGGTAAGAAAACCAGAAGAATCAGGGCAGCCTCCGACGCGGTTGTCATCACCTCGACCTCATTCCTGTCGAGCCACCCCTTCAGGTTGTCGTTGAGCGAGGACAGTATTTCATCGACTACCTTTGGTCGATTGCATTCTTGGAGAGTTCCAACGGAGCCAGCTATGGAAGTTACTAGAGACAATCTGGTCTCGTCCACGATCGCGGATCCAGTATGTAGAATGCATTGCTGCTGAGTCAACTCCTGGCTCCGTGCCATGAAACTCATAACAAGCACCGGAGTCGACGAGACGACAAGCCTGCCGGTAGCCTCTGCAACTAACTCGGGCTTGCGATATTTTGTGCCGTGAGAGTCTAGGAGGATGTCCCTTAAAGCCATGCAGACTTCTGATAGAGGTACCAACTGCCACTGCTCTTCTAAAGTTGTATCGTTGGCAAGTGACGGGATGATGTCAAAGACAGCTGCGAGGCTCAGCAGCAGCCCATGGCGTTCTTCAACCTGACGGGGCTGCAATGCCCTAAGACGAGATAGCAATAGCCTGATAGAGCGCTGAATATGTTTCGGCGCGTCCAGTCTGCCCGATGAAGCCATTTCAGCAGTCAGTGCTCCATACGAGGAAGCAGAAACTCTTCGAGCACCGGCATCCACATCACCAATCCCGCGCCATCCTAGTGTAGCTACCAGCAAGGCATTGCCATAATGGGAAGAAAGTCTGGTTGCCTCGAGAGCTACTTCATGGATAGCTCTGGTTCGGAGCGCCACTGCATGGTAATCGACTTTCTGCACTACGGCTATGCCCTTCTCAACCGTGTCTGGGTGGCGGCCTATCAGTTCCTGGAGAGCAGCAGACGCACCACGTCGAATATTACCAGCTGGGTCAAGTGAAGCAGTCACGACTAGCTCAGTAGCCATGACCTGCAATATTGAAGCGGAAGGATCATGGCCACTGGCGACCAATACCGCTTTCGTGGTAACTCGAAGTAGCTCAGCGGTTGTATAGCGGCGGGCGAGGGCCCAAATACCGAAACAGGAAGCATCTCTCACATTGGTGCCGATTGTTCCACCAGACGGATTTCGTTTCTCGAAAGACAGCCCCATGAGAAGCGCGTGGACGATCTCGGAAAGGTCATCAGGAGGCGGCGATCGTCGATAGAGAAGGTGTGACAAGGTCAACATGAGTCCGTGCCACTCAAGAGGATCAACGGCAGTGAGATCGCGCGAAGGTGGATAGTCTGGATCCGCCTTATTTTTCACCCAGAGCACGTTGCGATTGAGCGACTGCAAAACGGCGTCGATGACTTGCGAAGCCATGTCGAGGTCCAGCTTCAGAGTGATGACGCTCAGGGCCTTGCTGGCCGCCAACCTCACCGGCGTGTCATTGTCCGCAAGCCGTTCCAGTAAGTACCCAATCGTTGTCTCCACCATTTCTGTATCAGCCATGCTCTGCTGCGGTTTCCGCAGAATAAGAGTAATGACAGAACGGATGACTTTGATCAGCATCTTTCGGGCCAGAGCGGACCCAGTGATGACGTTGTTAATGGTATTCTCGTCTGTAGAAATTGCCTGGGTGGCATAAAAGATTGCTGATAAATACTCGTCCATGATGGAAGTATCGGCCGCGGCGCCTAGAAGGCCAGCCAAAAACGACAGGCTACCGATGTAGTAGTAGGGTGACTGAGCTTCGTCGCCACTCTTCGCTCTGAGTGTAGAAAGAGTCCATCCTATGAGGGCTCGTAGTATGCCCGCTTCTTGCATGTCCCTTCGCATGGCCAGTCGAACAAGCAGAGCTTTGGCACCGTCTCTCTCCTTGCCAGGTGAGGCGAGGTACTTAGTTGTCAAAGGTATGACACGCAAGGTTATTCCGGGCACTTGTGGCGGCCAATCGAACCCTGGTAACGTAGTCCGCTCGAGGTCGTCCATATCCCCAGATGAGATGGTTGAGAGGTCGAATGGTGCATAGAACAGTTGTGACAGCCATATCAGGACGACATAACGCTCGTGCCAAGCCCATGACACGGCTGAATCTAGCCGCTCGCCAGCGTCGGTTACCCTCCCGGCATCCTCGATTGCTGATAGCAATACCTCAAGATACTTGGCTTCTACATTCAAGAATCGAACAACGATTTTCTCGCCGCGTATCTTGCAGAAGGTGTAGATCAGCTTGCAGATCGCCTCCGAGAGGGGCTGTAGCAGCTGAGACCTCATCGACAGCGACCTGGTTCTGTGGCGGTCTCGCAGACACTGGAGATATGCATCGGCAAGGACAGGCAGCCACTTGGGCAATTGCGGATCCAGCAGTTGCGGGAGTTCCTGAAAAGGTTCCAATAACTACACAATCCATGTGAGTCACTGAAGAGTGCTTGCTGGAGGAGCGTAACGTACCTGGGACATCAACCTGCCCGTCTCTCTGAAGCGAACACGACTTCTAAGCTGGCCATTTGGCTTTCGCAGAAATGGGCCTAGTGACCGGTCAAAGTCTGTGATGAGGTCCGCCGAGTGTCTCTGGACGATCACATCTCGGTCCTGCTCAGGAGCGTCCATCACAATACTCTAGTATCGCGGCGACGGACAGGGAGTCAGAAACGCTGACGGAAGCTCCGCTCAATTAGCGGGCGTCGAGCAGCAGCGTGCTTCCTTTAGAAACGTGAACTAGAAGCAATAGCTGGACTTGCGGCCAACAGCATGTGAGGTTACAAGAAGGCGACTGAAGCGCCGGAGACGTAGTCAATTTGATTGAGAACGAGGGTTAGGCAGACAACTTCGAGTTCTTCTCTACAGTATCACTGCATGTGCTGCATAAAGAATGGGTTAGTGAGATATACATGCAGCTAACCATTTATTTCACTGCATACCTAGAATATTGAAGTACTTTATCGTAATCAGAGCCCGCCCCTTACTGATCACATTTCAGCAAATGAGTCGAGTGCTGGTAGGTACAACCTTGGCGCCTGCTTCCTTTCCTTTATCACTTCTAGCACTTGAGACCACGAGGCGCTGTGCTGCGAGTCCGTAAGCGGTAGGGAGTGACCTGAGGTGGAGGGTCTACCTCGAGGTAGGGAGGATTCACGACTCCACAAGGGTACATGTCTCATCGGAAGCCACAAAAGACGTGGAATCTATCCGTATGTTGCCCATATTGGCCATTACATTGCGTCACGCATGGCGCCCGGTAAGGCACTTGAATTACCTAGACGTGTCACTCACCACGCCATGCTCGGCAGCGTGCAGGAACTGCCGCAGAGAAATTTTCGACGTCAACCTGTGACGGCCCTCGTAGGGCTAGGTAAGCCAAGCTACGCGTGACGGGGCCACCGTCGACACTCACACGCGAAGCACCACGGGCGTTATACGGGTCTGCGAGAGGGAGCGTTGGTGCCGAGACCATCCATCATCAGGACTTTCATGTGGGATAGGGAGATTCCTCCATCGACTCGATCCTGCGGCAAGAGCCTCACACAATCTGTAGCAGCAGGACCCAAGCAAGCTCAACAACCAAAGGCGAGGTTCGAACGTAGGGCTTGTAAGAATAATCATTAGATCATTACTGCTAGCTATCTATGGTTTCCTGTATATGCCTCGGAAGGTCCAAACGCCATTCCGCCTATAATCCCTCGCGGGCACCAAAATGTCAAATGGTATCACTAGAACATGACTGTACTTCAAACAAATATACTACGAGACAGCGATAGCCGCCACGAGGGCGTCCAACGCAGAGCTTTGGGTGCCCGCCGACCCGCTGACGTACGGGCCGGGCCACGTCGGACCGAGCTCGTTGTTCGGGGCGTTCCGGTCCTTGGACCATATGGCATCGGCATTGGCCAGGAGGAAGTTCTTGAAGACGTCGTTCTGGACCTGGAGCTGGAGATAGTGCAGGTTCCTCATGAAGACGCCCTTGAACTGCACGCCGTCGCTTCCGCAGTTCGGCTCGCAGCCCTCGTAGAGAATGCCGTTCCTGGTAAGCGTCCTGATGGCAGCCGTGGCGATGGTGGACGCCTCGTCCAGCAGTGACGCATCCCCCGAGGCTTTGTAAAGCTCTACTAGACCGCCCAGAATAACGCCCTGGAAGACAGCAGTCAGCAATCGAGTCCACCCGCGCGCTTTTTCGCTGGAGACATACCTGATTATATGTCCACGTCGTCTCTCCGTTGTTCTTGCAAGCAGACGTGAGGCCGTCATTGATGAGATTATTTTCGTTGATCAGCCCGCTGTTCTTGAACCAGTTCCACTGCTTCTGGGCAATGGCGAGATACTGGTCTTTCTTGTCCGTGACGCGGTTTGCGAGAGAAGCGGCGACGGACAAGTACAGCTCGTTGGCGATGGCATTCGTGTAATCTTCAACTTTGGACCAGTAGATTCCTCCGCATGAGGAGTTGCCCCCTTCCATATCCTCAAAGATTTCGACGGCGGCCTGGAGGTAACGCTGATCGCCAAGCCCTTGGACGCCCAAATCGTGGCTGCGGATCATGGCCAATGCCCACCATCCTTCGTCATCATAGTAGTCGTCGAGAAAATTGGCGAAACCCCTCTTGCTGATGGTTGATCGTTTCGATTCGGTTGGACCTCGGATATAAGTCGAGATGGGAAGCTTCCCGATAGTGAACTTCTTGGAAGCTGTAATAGTAGTCTTCTGGGCCTGCTCGTACGTATTTTGTATTACATTGGGTAGAGAAAGAGATTTTGATTCAGTTGGGTTGAGGATAGCAAAGTCGGCCAGCGTAGTTAGACAGTTGGCACTATTCCACCAGCCCGTCGAGTCCCAAAGGCCCGTCGAGCCGTCGTACCATGTCTGAAGGGTGGTAATAGCGTCGATAGTGCGCGAGGTATATGTCGCCTGGTCTGCAAAGTCGGAGTGACTAGACATTAGGAATACAGCTCTGGCCATGAGGCCGCCGAAATAAGACGACGCGACCATTCTGAAAGAAAATGAAAAGCAAATGGGAAAGGAGCGTATGGGCGTGGACGTGAGTTAAAGGGTCGTCGGGCCAGAGTCTCCCAGAAACCCGTAGCCCGAGGGGTTGATGTTATTAAGAGAGGCACGAGGCTGGCGCGGGAGTGAAAGAGAGTTTCTCGGCAGAGCCAAGAGGCATTATATTGAATGGAGAAAAAGCATCGAGCATCTAGGAACCCTTGCCTGGCAGGCGGGCGTGAGTCTGCGGAGCCCATGATCACAGCAGCATGCGACGAAAAGCACCTGCGTGGGTCAGTAGGCAGTGCAGTCGGGCAAGCATTCGGGTTGGTACGGAGTACTGTAGTTGGTACTCCGTACCGTATGGCCTCTCAAATGGCACACAGAGGCCCATCTGGTCGTCCCCAAGGGCCAACCCAAGGGCCAAAGAGACGCGGGCAAGCGACGTGTTCGCAGGGTCCCGAGGAAGGGTGATCGGCACGGTACTGGCTGATTGGCGAAGACAAAGTCATTTTTGCCGGGACTTGGTCCTTGGCTAAGGCTACGCCTCGGGCCGAGCATGGGATAGGGATCTGGAAAGGGGTCACTGGTCGATAGGCGTTGTTGGCGATGTTTCAGTTGAGATTGAATCTCATGCTGGCTGTTTCCATTGCCGCGGCGCCCAGCACGGCTAGCACCAGACGGGAGGATTAAGCGTGGCAGGCCAGGAACATCCTGGCCGCAGCCCGCCTCGCCGCCCGATCATCCCATTCGGGGACAAGTGATCCCTGAGCAGATCGTCTTCTAGCGCTGCGTCGCTGCTGTGCTGTAATTTGCAGGGTGAAGCGTTGGCCCCATTGGCCAGAGTGGCCGACTAGGCGGTGAGAGTAGCGCATAAAAACTGCCCCAACGGGCCAAGTGCCAGCCCCTTTTCAATTCACCGGGCCAAGTCCGCAAACATGGTCCGGACACCTCCGGACCTCCGTACCTCGTCCCGTCTGGTCGGGCCAGAATGGGGCACGCGCGCGGCAGGCTCAACACGGGATTTGTCCGTATCCTGACACGGTTTTACCCTTTCTTTTTTGCGATTTACTATTTCATGTCAGCGGTCTGCCAACGCACACTGGAATGTGTTCCACGGACCATCACTCGCGCATGAAGCTCCTGATCACCGCGTCCGGTTGTGTTGCAGAGACATGCGAAAGCGTTATAATATATTAATTGCTGCCGCATGATCTCTGGCGTGCCTGCTCGGTCACCTCCTCGTTGAAGCTGACATAAACAACCTGATCCTTACCCTATGGTCAAACACCACCACGTCGTCCAACTGACGTGAGGGCAAGGCTGGAGCTTGTTCTTGTGCGCCAAGCCTTGTAAGTTGGCATTTGGTCACTGCCCCCGTGGAACGCCGGTCTCTCTGGCGATCCCTCCGGTCCGGACAGCTGTGGGAGTTGTCTTTCGTCCATTGGTCTGAAACCATCGCGCACCGGACATGATGTAGCACGCTGATGTGGTAGACTCTGATTCGCACGCGGTCCCGTGAGGCCTCACGAGGAGTTGTGTGCCATCGCCGCGCCGCTGCAACTCTAGCTGAGGATCGAGTCGAATGAGGCCCACGAGGGTCCGCAGGACCACGGCTTACGGTGCCGCAGATCTTTCGTCTCGGCGCCGTCCTCCAGGCGACCAAAAACACAATCGAGACAGCCCGGTGTCGATTTGGTTGACATATATTGGAGGGAGTCATTGCGCTGCCGTACTGAGTCCTTTCGAAGTTGATACTACAAAGGAAGCTACCCGATTATCCAACAGATGGTACTTTAGTGGGGTCAATATCTCCCGAGCTGATACGACTCCCGGCGAGATGGTAGTCATGCTCACCGACGTCTGACAGTGCGGGCTGTTCTGCGACAGGACATGTGCTCATTGGTTGATACGTTTCCGATATCCTGCAGTTGTCACCGTCATCGGGACGAAACAGCATGTCAATAACGTGCTCGACCATAGCCCCGGTAGTGCTCTTTTATCACGGCGGCTCGGCGGCTGGCATTTGCCAGCGGCCTACTCCGTACTCGCCTCTCCAAGATGTTTTCAGAATGTTTTCAGGGAGCTCGGCTGCGAGTAGCCGGTCCCAGCGCTCCCAGCGCTCTCAGTAAGCCAGTAAGTGGTACGGGCAAGGCTGGTATTATGCGAAGCTGACGCAAACTTCCTTCTGCACCTCGTTGAGCCCATTACTGAGGTCAAGGAAGCCGTCATCGCGAGGTATTGGCTTCCTTCAGGCTTTCGTTCAGACGGCCTCGTACGCTGCTTCTGGGTCTCGATGAGAATCGCGGCAGCTAGTCTTCCCAGATTCAACAGATGGATATACCGTATTCGCCATTTGCGTCAGTAAGGACACCATGTCAGCGACCCAATTTACTGAAAGTAGCCAACTGGCGGCCCTCTACGACAATATTGTCATTTTCCACACTCCTTTGCCGGTACCGGCACGATCGTTCATTGGAATGACGTCGCTTGACAGATAAATCCCCTGCTCGTCATGCCAGCAGCGTTCTTCGTAGAAAAGCTTCTGCTCATGGACGTGGAATCATGGGGTTGTACTCCGTACGGAGTAGCGCACTAAAAGAAACCCCACGGCCGGGACCGGGTCAACTCCACCTCGAGTCGGAGGTGCGGTCTCGGCACTCGGAAAGCAGCGGCACCGGCATGACCTCCTCCAATCGACGCCGTCCTCGGATCCACCTTGCTATCTTCTCCCCTTCCTTGGCTTCCTTTGGCACGCTCCTTCAACTTACAGACCAGCAACAAGTGGTCACTGGTATACAAGCGGTGCTGTGCTGTGCTTGGGCCAGCCTCAACTCTTAATCGCGGAAGAGGCAAAGGCCAACACTCCCACCTGATAACTTTCTCAGAACCGGCTAATCGACTGTACCGACCAGCTCGCCGCTTCGCATCCAACGCCCCAGCTATACCACTCTCAGCCTTGCCTCGACTCGCTTTGGACAATCATGAAGATAACTGACGTAAGCACCCAGACCACTACCTACATACTCTCGGTGGAAGTGTATAGGGAGGCGGGGACGGGTAAGAGGGGACGAGACCTATGAACTTTGAATCCCCAGCAGCGGGCTGACGACGAGGCCGCCGCCCCAGCTGTACATCTGTCCCATCAAGTCGCTGTGCCCGGTGCGCGTCGAGCGCGCGCGCCTGCGGCCCGGCGGCGCCGAGCACGACCGGCGCTTCATGCTGCTCAAAGCCGAGGCCGAGGCCGACGGGACGACGGACCGGTACCGGTACCGCAACATGCAGGTCGTGCGCTTCCCCGAGTGCGCGCTGTTCCGACAGGCCATCGTCGCCGGCGACCGCGACGGCGACGTGGCGGTGGTCGTGCGCTACCACGTGCCCGACGTGCCGCTGTTCCCGCCCGTGCCCGAGCAGCGGACGGAGCTGCGCGTGCCGCGTGAGTCGCTCAGTCCAGTCTTCATTTACTACTACCGGTACCGTACCGGTATCAATCACACTGTACCGGGACCGGGCTCCTCGGTGGAGGGGTCAAGGAGCGAGTCTCTCTCTGCCCCTTATAGTCACACACACACGTATATATATATATCCGCTGACCTCCTGAGGTTTCTGCCCGCCGGCCCAGTGGAGCCCAGCACCGCCGGCCTCGACACCGTGACCGTGAAGCTCTTCGGCAGCGACACGCGCGCGTACCGGATGGGGCCGCGGTACGACGCCTGGTTCAGCGCGTGCTTCGGGTACGAGGCCGTCCTCGTCTACATCGGGGACCAGGGGCGAGACGTCCTGGCGCACTCGCCGAGCGCGCCGCCGCCGCCGCAGACAAGCCCCTCCTCGTGGCTCTCGTCCATCACCTCGCTCATTCCCGGCTCCGGTCTTCTCCCGGGGCAGCAGCAGCAAGAGCAAGAGGAGCCGCGGGAGGACCGAAAGGGGGCCCGCCACCAGCTGGCGTTCAGTGAGGCGGCGCCCTTCCTCGTGACCTCGGCGGCGTCGCTGCGCGACGTCAGCGCGCGCCTGCCCGACGGCGAGGCCATGCAGATGGTGCGGTTCCGGCCCAACATCGTCGTCGACTCCTCGTCCTCCTCGTCCTCGTCCACGATCCCGTCCCCGCCCTCGCCCCTTTCGGAGGAGGACCGCGAGCGCGAGCGGGAGAAGCAGCGGGGGCCGGGGCAGAACCGGGAGCATGAGCAGGAGCAAGAGCAAGAGCTGGCGGCCTGGGACGAGGACTTCTGGGCCGAGCTCTCGGTGCGCCCCCCCAAGGAGGGAGGAGATTCCCGGGACCGCCGGCGCCGCGGCGGCCTGCTCCTCGCGCTGACGGCCAACTGCGGGCGCTGCGCGTCCATCAACGTGGACTACGGCGCCGGGCGGCCCGCGGCCGGCGCGGCCGGCGCCGTGCTCAGGGCGCTCATGCGCGACCGCCGCGTCGACCGCGGCAACCGCTGGTCGCCCGTCTTTGGGCGCTACGCCTTCCTCCTCCTCCCCCTCCCCTCGGGGACGATAGACGATCACCACGACGATCACCGCGGCGAGGAGGAGGAGGAGAAGGACGACGACGAGAACTCCTTCGAGGTCGCCGTCGGCGATGAGGTAACCGTGACGCGGCGCAATCCCGACCGAGACGTCTGGGCCTGGCCGAAGACGTGACGTGACGTGACACGGCGTGGCGCGACGTGTGACTTGTAGCCTGAGTTTGGGGGGACCACAGTTGGGCTGGGCTGTGCTGCGCTTGCGCTGCGCTGCGCGTTGTGTACTGACGCGGCACCACCGTTATACTTACACAGAGCTCGGCCACCCGCTTTGCGCCGCTGTCACGGACGGGACGGGTATCGGCGGTGGACAAGCGCATATACCTTGGGTGCCGGCCGGCTGACTCCGGGTGAGGAGGAGGGGGGAAATCTCTCGCACCTGGATTCTCCTCCCATCTCTACGGTGCCATCCCTGGTGTCAGACAGTCGGTCGTTTCGGCCTTGAAGCACGGGGATCTGTAATTACTTTTCAAATCGAAGATTTGGTCGGCAGAGAGAATAGATCGCAGCAGCCGCGTCGTCCACATATCGTCACACCCGCCGGCGGCTTGTGGACACGCACCTCGAAAGTACGTACGATACCGATACCGCGTGCAATCGCCAAATCACACTCCCAGCACCCGTGAGGTAGAGTAGGTAGGTAGAAGAGCTGCGACACCTCACTCGCCTACAGGTAATTAGCCGTCCCGTCAGACCCGTCGCCGCTGCCACCACCGCAGCCGCAACCCAACGCAACCCAGCCCAGCCCCACGATGAGCGTGTCTCGGCAAAGCGGGTTGGGCGACAGTGTGCGAGGAGGGGGTACTGGTCGAAGCCAAACAGCAGCTGTGTGTGTATACGATGCCCCCGTCGCCCCCCCGCGTGTATCCGATGTCCCGTGCATCTGTGCCTGACCCAGGCCGCACGGCCGGGACCCGTCGGTCGGGTCCGCCTCCGGAGCGCGCGGGAGTAGCAGCAGCAACAACAACAACACCACACACTTCTTCATCATCGTTCCCCACACGTCTCTCCGTACGCGCATTTGACTTTGTTCTTGTTTGCGCTTTCGCGACTCAACACGGAGCAGACGCTCGCCGGATTGCAATTCCAATTCCATTGATGGCCGATGACGATGATGGTTAATTGGTGGTTGCGCCAACGGCGAGTACCGTACTTATTTGCCTGGTACGGTAGGTCGTGTAGTCGTCACCACCGGTCTTCCCGCCGCAGCCTCGCCTCTTCCCCTTCCCCCACTCAAGATCTCAATTCCAAAGCAGATGGCGGTTTCCCGTCCGTCCGGCAACTCCCGCAAACGCGCTGCGGTCGGCCGTTTACCGACTTCTCCTGGTGGGGGGAGGGGGGATCGGGGGGCCCTGTTGGAATCGTTCCAGAAGAGACAGAAGAGAGAGAGAGGGCTGATCGAAGAGAGAGAGAGAGATAGATCCGCGCGCGTGGAGCTACTGGTAACGACGGGACCTTGCAGTGCCGTGGCCGGGATGGTGGGGAAGAGGGGAGGCAATCGGGAAAAAAGTCCCCTACTGTTACACCGCAGCTGATGATAGAGCTGCCCAACGAGCCCTGCCTGTCGGGAACGGGTGGCTGCAGGGCATTGGGCAGCCTCTCCGGCCGTTTGGGCGAGCGAACAAGAGAGCAACGGAAGGAGAGACTTGCCATTCGGCCTCGCTTTACCAGACTTCAGTCGTCGCGAGCAAAGCAGCCAGACGAGCGCGGAGTGAGAAAGAGAGAGTGTGTGTGTAAGTGAGAGAGGTAGCAGTCAGTTTCCGTAGCCGAGTAGAGCGGACAGCGAATCGACTGTGGCCTGGCTACTCGTGGCACGTGCGACATGTAAGAAGTTGTCTTGAGGAACTTGTGTGTTTGACGTCTATGAATCCCGAAAATCAAGAGAGGGCGTCCGGGTGGAGGGTACTTGCGTACCGAGCATCTCTTTTTCTCTTTTCCCCATCTGCGCCGGCGGACCAGGTCACTCCCATCAGAGGAAAGAAAACAAAAAAGAAAGGGAAAACGCGAAAGGAGCAAGAGATGAGAGAAGAGAACCCAGATACTCCCCGGCCAGCCCGTAAACCCCACCAAATACCGACCAAGCCGTGGCTGACCGCCGATTTTGTTTTTTTTGCCCAACCTTCCTTTTGTTTGTCCAGAGACCCAATAACCCCCCACGCCTGTGATAGGTCGATCAGATCCGTGGATGCAAAAACAACGAACGACGAGCGAGCCCGACCCGAGCCAAACAGCCGTGCAACGCCCGCCCATTCAGGCAACACGAAAGACATCGAGGTAGGAGGGGAAAAGAAGAGTTCAACTCCTGTCGTGGATGATGGAGAGATGCGGTGGCCTTGTGGCTCAGACAATTCCCCCCATGCTACGTGGCAGAGTTTCACCACGCCGGGGTCCTGGCAGTCTGCCTCCACAGGAGAGCGGGCCTGGTTTCGTCACCTCCGGGGGGGAGGGCAGAGGCTTTTCTCTCTCCCCCAAAGACACAGGCCTGGCCAGTGGCTGGTCCCGAGCAGGCGGAACTCCCCGGTCGATGCGTCAAGCCCTGCAGCAGCTCGGGATCACGGTACCACACACACAGCGGCGGCAAACGTCAAGAGCCGATTGACCTTGCCAGGTTGCTTTCTTCTTCTTCTGCCGGTCCTGGGGGATTGCGATCCTGGCGACGCGCTGGAGCGAGGCGGTCAGTCTTGGGGACCTGTCGAGCCTGTACGTGATCCTTCACCTCGGCCTCGGGCCATTGGGGCTTACAAGTTCTTAGACGTTGTGGGCGCAGGCCCTGCATGTGTGCAGCTTGCAATATCGGCACTCGAAGATCCACCAGTGCGGACCCGAATGGCAGACGTTGCAAGTCCACTGGACCAGGGTGCTGTCCGACTTGATCATCTTGAACGAGTGCGCGCAATTGCTGGCCACGGCCATGGTGAATGGATGGGCGCTCAGCCTGTCCGCGACACGATGCGAGAAGAAGACAGAGACGTATTCGCCGGCCGCGCCAGTGCTGGATCACATGTCAGTCGAGGGCCCAGTATCTAGGCGCGAGGTGGGTACCGGTAGTCGGCGCCTTCACTCACCAAGTAACTTCAGAAGGGCAGGTAGGGGTTGGTTGCTGGAGCGGTGTAGATGTAGGCCGACTGTTGGCTGGCGGTGAGGTGAGGCAGGTGGACAGGTCACTTGGGTTGTAGGAGGAGATAGACACTTGGGTAAGTCGGTAAGTAGGCACGGTAAGTAAGTAGGTAGATAGGCAGGTAGGTAGCGTGGGGTATGAAGGTCGTGGGTATGGATGAGACAGGCAGGTGAAAGAAAGGAAGGAGGCTTTAAATAATGGTTGCAGAGGGCAGACGGACTTTGGAAGGTCTCTTGTGAGTGTTTGCTTGTCAAGTGGGCTCGAGGCGGACAGCGGGAGGAATCACAACAGGAGGTCGAAGTGTTTGCACGAACGGCCTGGCTGGCGGGAAGAGACGAGACGAGAGGAAACGAGGCGAGGCGAGGCAAGAGCCACGATGTGGTCCGGGCCAGAGGAGAAACAGACAGAGCCAGAGAGGGCGGGTACTCGGCGGGTGAAGTGGGTGACTGAAGTGGGTGACTGCACGTCTAAGTCGAGCCGCGACAGTCGGTGGGATGCGAACGGCTTCACCCAAACGGCCGACGGTGAAGCTCGCGAGCCGGAATCAGGCCCAAGTTACCTTATGTACTGCGCGTGCCCGGGGCCCAGGTCCCCTGTTTTCCGGCCGGTATGACGATGGGCGGCCGAATGTGCGGCAGGCGGGGAGAGGACCTCGGCGCCGGGGGGCATGGGACCAGGCAAGGGAAGGACGAACAGGAGAAGGACGAGGCCGAGGCGATTGACATGGCACCGAGGTGTCGGCACCGTCCGAAAGCCGGCTTCACGATGCTCCGAGCTGCTAACGTCTAGCCTGGAGCTTAATAAGGTGAGTCAGGTATTACCTAGTAAGTGGTACCGGTAGATAACTTGTAAGTCATTTACCTGTTGGGACCAGTTGAGAGCAACTGGGCATGGCTGGCACCGGCGTAGGGACAGACTCATCAAGAAAGAGTCTGCCTGGACTGCCATGACATTGCAAGTTGATAAGCCAGTCAGGTACCGTACCTGACTGATCACCTAACCACCCTGGTCTGGCCCAAACGGAGGCCACGAACGGCATCGAAACAGACTGGACGGGGAGCTCGAGATGCTTGTTTTGGAATGATGACGAAGGCCTGTCTTCTGCCAGCCTGGGCTGAGCTGGGCTGGAAACGGCCAGTGATAGGTAATGTCCGTGTCAAGTCGCGGCTCGCCTGTCACTGTCTGCGTTCATGCACAACCGGCCGGGGCGGGCACGGCATGGCTCGGCATGGCATGGCATGGCACAGCATGGCACAACATGGCACGGCTCGGCGCGGCTCGGCAGGGCGAGTAGCAACTCACTTACCCAAAGTACTACCTGAGGTAGGTAATTGTAGCTGAGTACTTGTCAAGTTATACCGTAAGTAATAGTGAGTCGACAGGAAGAAAGATGGACGATAGGTATCGGTGAGAGGTACGAGTGGATGTAGGTGGGTAAGTCAGGTATATCAGGTAGGCAAAGTCATAAAAGGTGATCCTGTGGTGTAGTCTGAAGTGTGGCTTGACTGGAGGGCTCTTGTGCCGTTATGGTTGGGACTTCCATTATTATCAGTACCGGCCTCGGTCTGTCCCGTCCCCTCGCTTCCCTTCACCGGTCGGCAACGCTGACCACCACCGTCCCTGCAAAGCCCCTCATCGGAGAGCTCTCTGATGGTCTTCCCCGGTGGCGCTTAACGGTCCCGCTGCAGGTAAGGCTTGAACCGAGCATGTGCGTGCCTTGGCCGGAGAGGCTAACCGAGAGCTGCAAGGGCCGGGGGTGGGGGAAGATGGGGAGGGCCGCCGGGTTTGCAGGTATTTTAGACATAACATCTACCGTACACCTGCCTGTGTCGTACCTTGGGCCGTTGTCATTGTCAATGCCGCAGGGGAGGACAGCAGAAACCTCATCCTCGCATACACCGGAGCATTTTCGATGAGGAAGGGGCCTCGTCCCAGCCATGGCAGAGTCTGGCGCGGGTTAGGACGAGGGTATTCCGCGTCAACAGCCATCGCCGGGCCGGGATCGGCCGCGGCGGGGCACGGCCATGTAAGTCATCTCAGCGCCGTTTGAGTCTTGTGCGACGTGCGCTCGCGAGCGATTGCGTCTACTCTGACCACCGGAGTGAGCATTGCCCTAGTCTGAAAACTCGTCATCTTACCGTCGGTCTCAAGAGCTCGCAGACCGGTATGAGTCTGTGAGTGACACGACATATTGAAGGTGAAGTCACCGTACAGAGTGTCGAGGAGAAAAAAGCCGACTTGTGCGCTTTCAACCTCCTCCTCCACTGGGAATCCTTACCGGATAGTAGCTGAGTAAGAGGTATGGTAGGTAAGTACCTCAGTCGACAAGAACAAGTCTGTATGAAGTACAGGGTACATCGCATGCGGCCCCGTTACATCACAAACGCCCGCACCACGCACTTACGCACCGGCAGGACACTGGACCCTCCTGTCATGTGAAGGCGCAACGATGCGGAGGAGCTCTGCCGTGCATTCTACCGCGCGAGATGCCCCAAAAGGAGATGGACAGCAATTTTTCTCTTCCCATTGCGGGCCAAGATGCTGTGTCACTGCGTCGACGCACGTCGTTAAAGCCAATGGCCACATGTACCCTGTACTTCTGGATCAATGCCAGCTGCAGTGTAACGGCGGCAGAGGAGCATGGGGAGGGAGGGGCCCGAGAAGATGCGGCCCTATCAGACACACATGTCCCGACACCTTCAGAGGTCGCCCGCTGTGGGATGACTGCGTATTTTATGCAGATTGCTGGCTGACACCTCTGCAGACTCTGTATGGCCTACTATAGAGACACGTTCTTGAATCTCGACCTTGACCCCCACCCTTCTGTCACACCTATTCTTAGCACGGGACAGCTTATAGAGGTGCACTCACTGTCAATCAACGGTGCTCCGAGCATGCGCAAGTTACCATTTGGAATCCCTGTAATATGTGACTCGTACTTATATATCTGTACCGCCAGTTCGCTTCAAGAGGTGCCAGGCTTTTCTGGTCTCACGCCATGTGTAGGTAATCTTACTACTGTTTGCCGTCGTGCGTGCCTTCGTTTGCAGAGTGCATATCCGTAATCACAGTCTCACACTTGCTTACACTGTTGCAAGTACCTCGAAGCCTCAAGTGGGAAAGTATTTCATACCGAAGGACGCTGGATGCGGCTGTTTCTGTTTGGCTTCGGCTCGAGACCTTTTCTTCTCCTACACCTCCACTCGGTACATCTTGAAATCTGTCCAGTCCTCAGTGTCACGGCCGTGGCGAGACAGCGGGCCGCAATTGGACGCGCGAACAACCCCCACTCCATGTGCGTCCGGTGTGATGATGCTTCGCCCGCAGGAGTAGTCATCGTAATCATCAGCAGCATCATCACTCCCGTGTGCTTTTCGAACGCCGGCTCGACCCTGGGGGTCAGCGGATGCGTTTTCCAGAAAGCCGCCCAGTTCCGGCATATACCTACGGGCTTTGCCATATCATATCAGACGTGGGGTCGGGCCTGTCAACCATGGATGCGTGCCGTCTGCCCTGCCATGACATGCCCAGGCCTGGCCTCAGCCGCCCGCCCGGCTGGGCGATACCGGTAGAGCGTTGTTCGATGATGTCCCCAGCTGCGGCGGTTTGCATTTTGAGAAATTTCGTCTCGTCTCATCAGGCAGATCGGACGATTTTGTCGACCCTGGTCTGCGCCCATGCGCCCCCGGCCTCCCCAAGTCCACGTGTGGTCTGGCCGCGCCACCGAGGCCACCTGGCCGCGTTCGCTTGTGCCCTGTTGGATTCCGACGCCTTGGCCCCGGGCCGGCCATCGGAGCTTTCAGGATCGACTGCGGTCTCCGTTGCTTTGCCTCGGCTACAGTTCATCCTGGCGTCTGTCTCTTCAATTCCGGCCTGTTGCAGCTTACAGAGAGGGGCAGAGGGGTCGAGCTTTCGCTCGTGGTTGGCCACCGGAATGGCTAAATACCACGGTACTATGCCTATTTGCCTCGGTGCTGTCCCCACTTTGAGCCAATCACAGCTCCCGCCCAGGCCTCTCACAGTAGAAAATCGAGCGCATACGGAGCGATTTACCTGAGGTACCTACCTTAAAGATTCGATCGCACGTATAAGAAGGTAGGTAAGTATTCACCTAATACTTACTTCCTACTACTTGTTAAAAGCCCTAACCTCACGTATACTTACCTCTAGGTAAATAAAATCTAGCTTTATAAGAACACGCAGCTTTTGAAAAAGAAAGTGAAAGAGGGAAAGAAAGAGAGAGAGAGAGAGGGAATCGTGAACTCCCCCCATATATGAGCACTTAAGTACTGAGGTAGGTGTACAGTGCACGGTGGGTAGAGTACCGTGGCAAATAGGCACAGTACCGTGGTATTTAGCCATTCCGGTTGGCCACGGCTCAATGCGTATTGCCTAAAGAGGAAATGCCTAGACAGCTATAATCGGAAAGTTTATATCCACGGTGTTAGCCGATAAATCCACGGTATCCACCAGGTACTATACCTTTTCCGGCATGGTTATCTGCAGGGTTTAAATTTGGCTTATACCGCTATATAAACATTATATACCTTTATTGCTTACCGCCGCCGGCTATAGTTACCGGTTATGTTAAAACATATTATAAATCGGCTAGGCAGAGAATTAATATTAATATAATAATAAATCTATTGCTTAACTAAGTTAAAAAGAAGTTTAAGTTATTAGTTATTATAAAATCCCTTTTATATATATATAACCCTAGCGTTTTAAAGGCTCGGTATTATTATTCCGATGCCTTAATTATACCTTTACTTTATTAGGCTTAATATAATCCTAATAATTATCCCCCCTTTTAAAAACCGCGTTCCTGCGGTTATATTATATATATTCTATTATTATTATATTATAATATAACCTAGTATACTAGGATTTTAGGTTAAGTATAATTACAGGGTTAATACGCTATTATAGTAATAAACTATTATATAAGGCCTATAATCCCTACGGTAAGCTTATAATATTAGGTATAAATAATAGCGTTATACCCGTAACGCGTAACTATTCTTTTAATTTTTTACCGAATTAATATACTTAAAACGCCTGCTTATATCGCCTTTTCTTTAATAGCGCATATTTCGCTTATAATATTATAACGTATTATAACGTTTATAATCCCGTAATTAAGGCCTCCGCGCCTTATATATCCTGTTTCCGGTATATTATTAAGCCCTAGTAGTTTAATTCCGGTATAGGCCTTTTACCCGTGTTTTTATACCGTTTCGCTACGGTTACGGTCGTAAAATATAAGGATTACTCGGGTAACCACCGCGAATATACTCGGGTATATTAATATTTTATTAGGGTTTAAATTAAGTAATATTAATAATTAATAGGCCGCGGTTAATTTATAGGGTAAGTTAACCGCCCTAAAAAAAGTTTATATTTAAATTATATACTTTTTTTAAAAGGTTAATAAGCCCCAGGCCGCCGCTAACGATAATAATAATAAGGTTATAATAACCTACCCGTTACCCCTCCGTATAATAAATTACTCGTTTTTTTAATATTTCCCCGTTAATTATATAGCATAATACTTATCTAATACCGAATATTATTTATTACTTATCTTTATTATTATTCTATTATCGAATCCATATTAGTTCTTTAATATATTATTAAGGTTTATACCGTGCATTTTACTAATTAGCCGAGGTTTTTTAAGCCGTGGAAAAACAGCACCGGTTAGCTTAATACTTTAATAACGCTAAAAAGGAACGCATTATAAGTTTATATTTTATTTTCGGAATAATATTATTCGGGTATTTAATCGTTATTATAAATCGCTTTCCGCGAGTATAAGCGCGCTATAACCGAATACCGCTATACACTAAAAAAAATCCATTAATACCTTAACGGTACCATAATAAGTTTATTATTCCCTTATTATTACCTTATCGTTTTAGTAATAATATATTAATATTAAAAGGGTATAACCCTAAGCCGCCTAAAACTTTTTCGCCTTAATAATATTATTTTATCTCCTTCCCGGAAATAAGTGCTTTAGGCCTTAGGAGGCAGGTATTCGCGCCTTTCTCCGCGATATAAAAAAGGAATTATTAACGTAATTTACGCCCGTTATCGTTACCGCCGATATAACCTTATTCCTAATTCTCCCGGGTTTTAAATAAGGGGGGCTTTAGCCTATAATTTAACCGTTTACCGTTACGCGGTTTAAGGTTTCGGTTTAATAATTATATTATTTTCTGCCTAGTATAATATTATTTTGCCCGTATAATATTACCCTTTAAGGCTAATAAAAGTTTTTTTAGGTTATAATATCCGGTATAACCTCCCCTTTCTCTGCTTTTATTCCTTTACTTTATTACCTAATAATTAATATTTTTATAACCGGCTTTTTTTTATCGCGGTACCCTATTTTTATTAGCGTTTTATAACCTTTTCGTTTTTTTTCCTTTATCGTTTTTTAAACTTAGTTATTTTTTTAGGGTAATTAATATTTTCTGCGTATATTTATTAATCGAATTCCGAGGGCTAACTTTTCCACTTTATAAAGTATAATATATTACTATTTACCTTTTTTTTCGATATTATTTTATTAACTTCCTAATTACCCCCGTTTTCCTTAAGTAGGGGATATTAAGCTTCCGATTCGCTTAAGTATAATAGCCAGGGTTTAAGCCTAATAACTAAGAAAATATCGTATAGCGATTTATATTCGGGGGGTAATCGTAAGCGGTATATATTCTTCCTAATAGCTTATACGACCCAAAACAGGCTAATAAACTTAGGTATTAACTTTAGGGCTATATTCTTTAGTTTTAGGTTTTTTATTAATAATTTAACCAGGTTATTATATTTTAGTTTTAAAGGTATATATTTCGCATTATAATATTTTTTATACGCCTTAATAACGGAGCGCTAATATTCCTCCGCCTTTTCGCGAATTTACTAAAGTTTATTTAATCGGTTTTTTATAGCGGGTATTCCCCCTTTTATAATAATATCCTCGGTATCCGATAATATTCTTAAGTTATAGCCTATAAGCGTTATAGCAGGAGAGATATTAATAATAATATTTAGGGTATTATTCGCGGCGAATTCCGTAAAGGGCAGAAGTTTAGGCTAAACCGCTTAGTTTTTACTAATAAAATTACAGAAATACGTTTTAAGCACTTAATTAGCTTTCTTTGTTTAATTATTAATTTAAGGGTAAAATACCGTAAATAACCTCCTTTTTATATTTATTAGGAAATATAATTTAACCCAGAAATCGCTTATAAAAAGCGAACCTTTATTTAAAATAATACCTTTAAGTATACTAAATTTATAAAAGATTTCGGCGTAAAGGGTTTCCGTAAATTATACGGTAAATATCTTTATATTATATATAATATAATGGTTTTATTTCGTATACTTATTAATAATAATAAAAATTATATTCGCGGAGGTCCCGTAATAATAAACCTTAGGAAACCTTATAACGAAATCTAATAATATTTATTACTATAGGCCGTTTAATACCGGTAATAATATTAATTCGCCCCAGGATTAATACTTAAGCGCTTTAATAGCGTAATAGCCTTTACACCTTTTAACTTATTCTTACACGTTTAGGCCTATATTCTTTTATTAGTATTTTCTCGATAAAAGGTTACTTATTTTTCTGGTTTTAAAGTAACCTATTATTAAGTAATTATAATATTATTCCAAGATTTCCCGGTAAAGGTTTATATCTTCTAGTATATAAATCCGATCTTTAAACCTAATTAGTTTATCGGAATCTATTATTTAATCGCTTGCCTTTTTCCCGCGTTTTAGCCGTAAGAGGTCTGCGAATATATCCCGTAACTTTATATCCCGGTCCTAATACTTTTTTAATAGCTTTATTAATAATAGGCTAGGCTTTTTATACGTGATTTTATTTATTATCGCTTTTTTAGCCTTTAGCTAATTAATTACGCGTTATTTAATTTCGAACCTTAGCTATTATAAAAATTCTTTATTATCGATAATAAAACCTGGGTTATATTAAATACTTTATACTTAGGCCAGCTTTATTATTAGGTTCAGGAAAAAAGTTTCCCTTTATTCCGCTATTACTTCCTTTATAAAATTAAGATATCGAAAGGGATTATTAACAGGATTATTTTTCCCGGACCTATAAAAAATAATAAAATCGAAAAGCGCTAAGTATATATACCACCGGGCTTATATCTTATTCAGGGTTTTCTATTTTATAAATTATTTTAAATTTTTATAATTGGAAAGGACTTTAATAAGGTGATTACTCCCCTAAAAATATTATCGCTAATATTTAAACGATTCTATAATGGATATTATTTCCTTATCGGGTATTCCGTAATCTACCTCTGGTTTAATATATTTACGGGATTAAAACATTATAAAATAGTATTTTTTATTATTATTAGGCTGGGATAGGATATTATATTATGCGAAATCGGATACGTTAATCTTTAGGCGAATAAGCTATACAGGGTTAAAATAGCGGAGTAACGGGGCCGTTTTAAAGGCTTTTTTTAAGCGTTTAAAGGCTATTAATGCTTCCTCGCCAAATATCCACTACTATATTTATGGATTTTTTTCGCCGCTAGTGAGTTTTATAAGCGGTTTTATTATACGGGAGTATTTATCGATAAACCGCTTATAAAAGTTATAAAACCCTAAGAAAACCTAAAGTTTTTATTTTATTTCCAGGGGTTTTTATTATAAAATAATAATAATCCGCCTGGGTTTTATCAAGATTCCGTTATAAAATAAAATAAACCTAAGGAATTTTACCTTATACTAATAAAATTTATACTTAAAGGGTTTCGCATATAAGCCTACTTAATAAAGTTATTTAAGTATTACGATTAGATTATTAGTATAAAAATTCCTTATTTACGAGAAAACCAGGATATTATCGAGGTATATTATATAAACGATATTAAATAACCTTTTTAACGCTTTATATATATAACTTTAAAAAATCGCGGGCGTATTAATTAATCCAAAAGGCATTATTAAATACTTATATAAACCGTATTATATACGAAACGCTATCTTCCATTTATTACCTTTTTTAATTCGGATCTTATAATATATATCCTTAATATTAATTTTCGAAAACCATTTTACTCCTATAATACGGTTAAAAATCTCCGAAATAAATGGAAATATATAACGGTTTTTTATTAAAACGCGATTAAGTCCCCGGTAATTAATATATAATTATAATATTCCGTTTTTTTTTAATACGAATAAAATCAGGGCGCCCGCAGGGCTTTTAAAGGATTAAATTCGTTTTAATACTAAATTCTCGTTAAAATACTCTCGTAATGCTTTTAATTTATCCTAGGCGAAAAAATAAATCGGTTTATAAGGGACTTCGGCTCCCGGCTATAAATCGATTCCGTAATCTTTAAAATAATGCTTAGGTAATATACCCGCTTTAAAGTTATCGAAAACATTATATATTACGGTTATTTTAGGGTAATTATATAATTCGGTAAATAGCGTATCAATACTAGTATAAGGTTTATTATTTTTACCCGGTAAAAGGATCTTTTTTAATAATATAATAATTATAAAATATTAGGCGGCTTACTTATACTTTTTTACGAACTAGCGTGGTTAAAGGATTTTATAAGCTGGCGTTATAACCTTATACCATTATTATTTCTCCTCCGTATCGAGTATTATCCGCTTATCCTTTAATATAATTATCGATAATAGTATTAGGCTATTAATGCTCTAGGGGTCCCAATCGATCGCTATATACGCTTATTTAAAAACCCGGGTAATACCACGGGAATTAATATAAATAATAAGTATTTAATAAACTCCGTAAATTAGGTATTATATATTTCCTATTACGCAAAGCATAAGTAAAAATATAAGGGCTTATTAAAGTTTTACCGTTTTTATAAATTCGTAATTTATATAATCCACCTTAATACACGAGTTTATATTAGCGTGGGTATAAACCTCGCCCCGTAATATATTAATTATAATATTAATATAAAAGCGTTTTATTACCCTTATAAAAGGGTAACACTTTATAAGTATAAGGCTTTTTATAAAGCTCTTTTATTTCCTAACGATTAACTCGATTATTAACCGCCTCGGTAACCTTTACGGCCTTTTCCTCCTCGGAACCCTATACGGGTACGGTTTACCTCCGAAACACCTGCTTCCTGGGATTCCCTTTAGGGTTTTTTAGGGCATACGCTTATAAGGTAATACTCGCTTTAATAATTATAATATTTAACGGGTTTTCCGTTATTACTAATAAAGTTCTTTTTTTTTAGCTCCGTATTATTAGAACCGGCCTGGTTCAAAGCGCGGTATTAGGCTATTATATAATAATCGTTAATATTATGCTTACATTTAAGCCGTATTTTACTAGGCCAGGCCTATTATAACCATTATGCTTATTTTATTATAAAAGCTTAATTAAATAGCTTTTCGCTACCGTATTTATTTAAGTATACCTGGAATTCGCTTTTTAACTTAGCATAAAAAGTAAGAGCTCGCGATTTCTCGGGTTAAGGCTTTAATTAGGCCTTAAGGGATAATAAATATAAATCGAAATCGGCTAGCGTTTAGGTATCGAAATAATATACTTTTTTTAACTAAACGGTTAAATAAGCTTTATAATTAACTGCGTTAAGTAAAAGGGTTAATATTTAATTAATAAAACCTTTTTAATCATTATATATTTTTTTTAAAACGGTATTAAAGCGGTTCCAAGTTTTTATTTTCTAAATCTCTTAGTATTCCGCGTTAAATAATATAATTATATACAGAATCCGTTACTTAATTATTTTAAGCTTTAAGGGGGCCTATATAAAGGTAATATTAAGATTATTTAACCAGCTTTCCCGCTCCCGAAAAGAGAAGATTTACTTAAAGATTAAAATATTCTCCGTTTTAAAATCAATTTTTTAACCGCATTACTAGGTTTTTTCGATCTCGTTAAGGCTAATTCCGTACCCTTATTATAATAAGGCATTTATTTCCTATTAATAGTTTTCGTGGTTTTGGATTTATGCCTTTAGCTTAGTAATTTAATAAAAGATCGCCTCCTAAATAATAACGTTATAATATTATAAGTTTAGGTTAAATTAATTCCCTTAATCGGTTACAAACTCCCTTTATTATTACTTAAACTAGGTTTCGCCTTAATTTCCTTATTCAGTTACAGGTTATTATTGCTTTAACTAATTCGGATCCCTTATTAAGGGCTAATTAATTTTAACATTATTAGATCGCGTTAATAATATTATAACTTTTCTAAGTAATTAAAAAAAAAGTAATAAAATTATTAAAATATATTATAAATCGGTTAGGCAAAGAATCGGTACTAATATAATAATAAATCTATTACTTAATTAAATTAAAAAGAAGTTTAAGCTATTAGTTATTATAAAATCCCTTTTATATATGCGTAACCCTAGCGTTTCGGAGGCTTAGCGCTATTGCTCCGATGCCTTAGTCGTACCTTTACTTTATTAGGCTTAGTGCAGTCCTGATAGGTCGCATATCTCTATCTCTAAATTGTAATTGAATGCATATGGCCAGCGGCATTGCGAATGGCTCTGTAGATGGCTAAAAACGCCGAATCTGTAATAAAAATCAAGCGCACGCTTTTGATGGATAAATTAGATAATCCGCGGCCGGCCAGGCTCGCCGCCGCCCGGCCGCCCGGCCGCCCGGCCCCTAGCACTGCACATGGCCAGCGGCACTGCAAATGGCCAGCGGCACTGCAAATGGCCAGCAGCACTGCAAATGGCCAGCGGCACTGCAAATGGCCCTGGCGGCCGGCCGCGCCGTGCCTACCATGGCACGAGATAACCTCCCCGCGGGCAAGGAATGAGGTGAGTTGGTCAGTCTATGGCGCCCGGGCGGCAGTGAGCGATGAAGAAACATAATGTTTGGCTGGCGGTACCAGCAAAATTTAAACCCTGGAGATAGCTATACCAGAAAAGGCATAGTACCTGGTGGATACCGTGGATATATCGGCTGACACCGTGGATATAGACTTTCCGGCTATGATTCAACGTCTGGTCCAATCATGTATCAGAAGTCTACGGTAACAGTTATTAGGGCGTTGGTTGTTGGTGACGGCTGACAAGCCAGGTACGTCTGTCCCAGAGCCCTCGCTCTGCAAATTGCCCTCAGATCGTATAAACGACCAAACCACGCAGCGGTACAGTTGCGGGGTTGCCGGCAGGCCGGGAACCGAGCGCCCCAAGGAAAGACGTCACAACCAAACGAGCCGTGGTCTGGACACGGCTCACCAGCCCGGACACGGCTCACTCGAAAACGAACAGGCATAACTCAGGCAGGGGCTTTGCTCCTCCCGGCAAGATGGGTTAATCGGTACTTCAGGACATCAGACGCAATTTGCTATATTGCTGGTGTTATTAACTACCTTCTGGGTATCTGGCAAGGCAAGTTCAGAACCGGACGCCAAGAGTGAGCCGCACTCAGTTGACTTGTCCCTGTTTGTGCCTATATACTACTCAGTTCTATTGAGCCGGTTCATCTCTCCCGTCATTTCAGCGCTCAACGCCCCCCACCACCCCTTTCTCCGGAGATTGTAAACGCGGCCGGTTCCCTGGGGAGAGCGAGGGTGGAACGTTCTCTTTTATACCGAGTGGTACCGCAGACAGAACCGGATGTCAGACACTTAGCAAAGACCAGGAGGACTATATAGCCTAGACACTCAGCCGAGATCATCCAGTCTTGCTGCCACGGACAGCAAATGTAAAATTCCACATGGATGCACATGGTCTACCGGTACCACTGCCGCGGGGTAGGTAGTACTAAAGGAAAGTTGTCCCTCTCGCTTGGCCGCATTGCCCTCACCGAGATACTGCCGCTGTGCCATTGCAACCGCGTGCGTGCGTGCTTGCCGGAGCCAGCCCTGCCTCGCCTCGCTTCGCCTTATCACCGGTCCTCTTGAGATACATCGCACGGGCGGCACCGGTACGGTATGTTTTTTACCGTTGCATCTGTCTGTCTGTCTGTCAAGGGTCGGTCTGTCAGGGGCAGCAGACCAGGCTCCCCCTCCCTTGCACTTCCCGGCCGCCAGATGACAGCGGGAGTCTCGGAAGAGAGCGAGCGGGCAGGCCGCCAGGCCTGCATTGCCGGGGGCAATACGTTACGTTCCCGTTGCCAGGAGAGGCTCGGTCGTTGACACATACTATTTTCAGGGGTGGCGAGGAGTGACAGGTACATCATATAGAGGACCGAGATGGGGCAACCATAGCAAGGCTAGGTTAGACTGGAAAAGAAAGAAGGGAGGTCATAGCTAAGAAGATACCTATGTAAGTACGCAGTGCGGTAAATCGGTCCTAGCATATGTTATGTAGAAGTGAATTCTCGGCCGCATCTCCTACCTGGACGACGTGGAGAGAAACTCGGGAGGCCAAAGGCGGCAAGGGCTGCAGAAAGACGCGGTGAGATGGCGGCAAGCGAGCAGCGAAGCGAGGCCGAGAGCACAAGGACCGCGGAGCCCAAAAGCTCCCCCGAAGAACGGCTTGCTTGCTCGCTTGCTGCATGGGACTTTTCGAGCCGGCTACCTCGAGACGGCTGGAGCAGCAAAGAAAAGGTAACAGTCTGTACGTGCACCCCGAGTGTCGCGTGCTACAGAGTCACCGTGCTGTACATCAGACACGTGGTCTCGTGGCTGTGATGCTACAACAAACGCAACGCTGGGGTAGTATATCATTCTTCTAAAAAGTACTCCACATCTCCTCCTGGAGAAAGGCGATGGTGTAATCTATTCCTCGTACCCTCCCGCTTCTTCCGCTGTGATATCTGTCGCGTTTCACGATATTTGCCACTCTGGTGCTGTGAAGAAGTACCTAGGTACGTGCCCGCTCCAACTGGCGGGATCAGCCAAGAAGACCATGTCGGCTCGCCCACTGCCGGCCGCGGAGGAAGACTAGTGACATTTGGGTGCATGTCACTTCTGTTGCTCCGCAGGGGGTGCACTCGCTTCGGGGGGCGGAACTGCCGTTGCGGGGGTTTCGGTGGCATCGTCACCGCTATTGGGCCCGGCCGTCGATGACTGAGACAGCTTAGCCGTGTCTTTCATCTCGATAGCATTGGATTCCTCTTCAGCCTGGGTGTTCTGCTGATCCTTCTAGAAAAGTGTTAGCACCGCGTTCAGTTCATCACGAGCATCTACCTCCTTGATCCCTGGTTCAACGTCTGTGGCTTCAACTCACTAGGAAATGTATTAGCGATGTGACTCCGACTGGCAGTAGCCAGATCGTCGAGACGAAATAATCTCTTCTACATACCTTCGAGAACGTCCCCTTCGGAGTTGTGTCTCTCTTTCTCTTGGAAGGTAAAGGCCTCCGAGAGATTAACGGCCAGGAATGTCTTGGGCAGCTTGACTCTGTTGATTTGTACAGGTAAGCAAACGACTTCTCTCAGAAGCCGCGCGGTCTAGTCTCCGCGCGGGAAAACCTGCTATATGGCGGGAGTTCACTAAAACTTACTGATGGAATTTGGCTCGCAACGTCTCGATAACCTTCTTCCAGTCCCCATGCGGAGTCAGGGTCCTCCGCGGAGCACAACCTATGCAATGTTTGCTATCCAGCTGGATGTCGAGCGGGTCATAGATGTGGCAGCCGGGACTGATGGTGATGCGGATACTATAGTTGAACATAGGCTGGCCAGGGAGCGGAGCATCTGCGGCCGATTTGGTCTCGGATTCGTACAATTCGAAGCAGATCTGAGAGAGGTAGTCCAGCTCTGGGATAGTCCTCCGGTTGATTTTGGTCTCGATGCCGCCCTCAAGTATACAGTTGAGTAGAGTATAGATGTGAGATTCCTTAGTGAAATAGAAGAACGATTTCGCGTATTCTGAAGCTTGCATCTCCTCCAAGTCCTGCACGATCTCTTTGAGCAGCGGGAGCGAGGTAAGGAGCCCGATTTCGAGCTACAGCACATCAGCATTCCCGTCGATAGAACGGCTAGGATGGTTCTTACCTTCTCACTATCCGAGATGCCATACTCCTGAGGGCAGATGAAATCAAAGAGCACCTTGGCATATTGGTAAAGTTTTCGCAGGGGCTCAAACCTCTCATCCGTCTTTGCCTTCGTCCTACTGTTGCCCCTCTGAAGATGGAAGTATTCGTCAGGCTGGGCAATCTCATTCTGATGCTTTAACCAGGACCTGCGCCGGAAGATGCGCTTAACGGTCTTCTGCGATTCGTTCCTCTCACCCTTATCGGCCCTCTCCGGTCGGTCGGTCTTATCGGCCCGCTCGTTTGGGGGTGAATGAATGACCTGACTCCTATCAGACTTGTCGTCTGGTGTGTTGCTAGTGTCGTCGGGGATTTTGGGATCAGGTCTGCCATTGGACATGATGGTGTTGCTGTATTCATCCTCCAACATCTGCTTGGACGGCTTGAAAACCCACTCCAGGAACTGGCGGTTGTGTAACGCATCGAACTTCATCGTGTCGTAAAGCTCAGAGATCTTACTAGGATCCACCTTCTCGTGGTCGCAGAACTCGGCAAAGAGCTTCTCCCAACGTTCACGGAACAGCTCAGCATCTTCGCCACAACACCACCGGGGCTGAATGCTGTTGATAGCGTTGGCCTGAGAGAGCGACGAGGCGATAGAGGTACTTGAGCTCTCGCCGCTAGCCTTTCCCTGAGCGGGAGCATTGATAGCATTGAGCGAATTGACCGCGCCGCTGTAGAGCTTATTGTAGTTGTGCTGCATGACTCGGCGATGAAAGTTCATCAGCTGAACGACCCGTGTCTGTACTTCCGACGGCTCAGGCATGGCTTCAGGCCAAGCGAATTGTGGAGGGCGATCATTGCCTTGCCGCAACAAGCCCTTCAGCTTCTTCTTGACTTTGTCCATCTCATCCTTGGCAGCATTGGAGTCATCAAGGAGATCTTTCCGGATCGTGATAAAATCTTCCGGTAGCTCTTTCTTTTCCAGAAACGAGGCCGCCCAGATCTGGGCGCTGGTGGTCACTCGCCGCTCGGAGCTGCTGAAGACGTGGACCTCATCGAGAATATCGCGGTTAAGTAGGAGATAGTCGTTTCGCATGTTGTGTGCCAACTCTTGGGCCTGGTAGCGAGCGGAATGCGTCGGCTCTCCTCCCCACTTCACAATGAGTTGCAGTTTATCCAGGACGAAGCTGTTGTCAGCAGCAGTGAATTTTGACATCGTCACTCCTGACATAGAGTCCTGGCGCCGGGGCGGTACTCGCGATTTGCTTTCAAGCTCAGATGCGTTATTGGCTGCTGCACCTGGATCCTGCGCCTTCTCTTCCGCCTCCGGCCCTTTTCCAGCAGCTTCAGGAAGCTTCAATCCTGACTCGAGATTATTACCCAGGGGCGGGAGGTTGACGGCTTGGGCCCGCAGATCGGTCTCTTGAGTGGCCTTTGTCGATGAAGGAGGCAGCTCTGACGGCTTCTTACTACGAAACATAGGTTTGATCTGGATTTTTGTTCCCGCCCAGCCGCCCTTTTTCACAAGTACGTTGCGGAGCGACTTGAGTTTGTTGCAATCTTCCTCTCCGGCCTGCAATGCCATATCAACTGCGTCTAGGACGCTAGAAAGTGCTGCCTCTCCAATAAGAAGGACCTCTTCCTGGTGCCCTTTGAGGAGGTCAATGAAGGGTTGAGTGTGGAACGTGAACTTGTATTTCTGCTTCGGAGTGCGGTCGGCATGACGAATCACTGAGACCATGCCTTTCAGCTCCCACGTATGCTTTGGCGGCGGTGGAGGTGGAGTGGGTTGCTCTTGAGGATCCTTCGGATTCTCTTCACGGCCTGTTGACGGGGTAGGTGGAAGAGTAGGAGGAGCCGTGGTGGGTAGGCTGTTGGAGACAGAACCGCTGGCGAGGTTAGCGATGGAATTAATAATCCCGCTCTGCAATCTTGCAGCGGTACCTGCTACACCAGTGTCGGATTTGGGGGGCGAGGCGACACCAGTATCTCCCTCATCAATCCTCCTCTCTTTCCCATTGTCCTGCGATTGCACACTTCCAGTGGGGATGGACTTCGTCTGGTTGGCAAGCTGGCTCCCAGTTTGCGGCTCTTTGTCTTTATTCGCGATCGAAGTTCTAGCTAGGGGGTCGCTCATGTCGGAACTCGTCGGAGAGGGGAGTGACGGGCCCGGAACTCCTCGCTTCATCCTCTCTCTGAGGAACATGTCCCTCAAGATGCCCGAGCAATGGTCGTAATAGGTGTCATTGTCTTTGACGAAGCTCCAGCCGTTGACATCTATAACGTAGCTCTTACCAGAGGCACGGAGGAGGTCGAATCCACATACTCGCTGCCCAAACGTGCTTGCAATCTTGCTCGCTATCTCCTTCTCCTCAGCGCTAAGAGCCGTAACATATCGTATCTCTTTGCCATGGGTATTGCGGCGGACGACGCCGTCTACAACTGGAGATTTTCTGGTCTCAGCGTGGCAATATTGAGTACCGACTGTGTACGCCTTCACATCTTCTGCGTTATCCACTTGCATGAATTTCTCGTATACGAAGCTGCCTTCCGGCTCCGTTATAGCGCGAGGGACAATGAGCTCAGGGACGAATTCGGAGCTCTTGTTACCGATTTTCCGGAAGAGCTTTCGAGCACCCCCGCCCTCCGACTGGGGGAAATATATAATGATGTTGTGGTCTTCGCCACTGGTCGGCTTCTCCACGAACGGCTTTTTCAAGAGGGTGCCATCCACGCTGAGTATGTCTCCGTCGTCCAGCAGATCTACCTTCCGAGGAACACGATACAGATCTCGATCTGAGGATTCAATAGTGATGCCAGTAACTTCTCTAATGTGTTTTTCAGCATCGGGTGTCAGGAGTTTTGGTCCGCCGTCGCGGTTCACCTCGACTCGTTGCGGTGTGCGCACATTTATCTTGTCGAGTATTTGGAGGCAGAGGCGCCGGTCCCAGAGGACCTTCTGCATGGGCAGGTCGTTGACACAGAACGGCTTCCGAGCTTTCACATAGGCTATAGCCTTCTCCAAGGGGAATCCGTCGGAGTAGAAAGATATCAGATAATCGCATATTGGCCAATTCTCGACGTCTGCCCAAGGATTAGAATGAGACAAAGCGGTATGGTCTGGTGCACATACTCTCGTCTAAAATAACCTTGTCTCCAAACACAACAACGTCAAAGTCGCGGTTGGCAACTATCCTGCTGAGGATGTTTCGGCTCGGCTTGCTCCTGGCCTTGGAGTCTAGTGCACAGACTCCAATGATACCGTAGGGAGCAGGCTTCTGCTCCTCTTTCTCCCTGGATTGGGGGCCCCGTTCACTGCTGGGACTTTGACTGCTGGCAGCAGTGCTCCCGCTCAGCCGGCGCTTAGCCCTACTTCGAGATCTAGTCGGTTGGGAGCGGGAGCTAGGCGCGGCAGGGGGTGCAGGACTGCGCTTAACGAGGTCCAACGGTGTAGTCTGCGGTGCCAGCTGGTGAGCAGCCCCGGAAGCAGCTTGGGTGTTAGGGCTCGACGATGTGGTAACAGTCACGTTCGAGACATCGGTCTGGGAGTGGCCCGGGGTCGGCCCCAGGCCCTTGTTGGAGGCCATCAACCCGGAAACGGAGAGGGAACGCTGTACGGAGCTGGCCTCAGAGCCGGTGAGAGAGGGAGCACGACTCGTAACGCCGCGGGCAGATGCCAGTGAGAAGACGGACGAGACGGACACACGCTTGAAGCCGTCGGCTTCGGACACGGATGAACGAGGGGTGACAGCAGGGTCTGGAAGCTGGCGATGCGGGCTCGTATCCTGCGAGTGACGGCTGGGAGCGAGCCTGGGAGTTGAATCGTTGTCGTCGGCTAGACTGACGGGGCTGAGCTCTCTTCTGGCGGAAGCAGCCCTGTCGGAGTTGAGGGAGTCGTCGCGGCGGCTGGGCTCCCTGGCAGATAGCACAGCGTCGAAAGTAAGGGAGTCGCGGCGGCTGTACGGGAGGGTGGCACGATGGACTGGCTTCAAGGGACGTGCCGAGGCGCGCGTGGCAGGAGTGTCCGAGATTGCAGACGATTCGGGATGCCTCGACTTGCCGCCTGTGATAGAACTGGCAATGGAGCTGGCAACAGAGGCCACGGACGAAGGGGCGCGCGACCAGGAGCCAGATGGTCTTTTGGGAGGCCTGGCGCTTCCGCCGCTCGTCGGCTCCATCTTGGGCTTTTTTAAGTGACGCAGCTAGTGGTACCTATCGGACAGATACAGTATGGACACGGTACCTATCGGATGGGTACCAAACCTTAGCTCGGCCTCTGTTGGTTGTGGGGTCTGCGATGCCAAAAGCTTAATAACTTCCGAGTCAGTCTCACTTCTTTTGGCGGCTTGATAGAGGGTAGAGGCAATCTCAGTTTCCCTCAGAGGCTCATGCAAATTCCCTTGAGCTATTCGAAACCAGAGACAAGGTCTGTACCGCAACCGAAACCGAATGGTCGACGAGGTATGCACCTTGGGTGGCCCAAGAGCCGAAAGGGCCTCACCAAGATACACGAGTCCTCTTGCTTGAGTCTTTGACCCGCTACCGTATGTAGCCCGCAAGTCCCGGCTAAGTGGCTTCAGCAGAGTTCTGTCTGTTTTGAGTTATTAGAGCAAGCCTTCTTTACCAGATAAGTCAAGTACAGAAAGACCTACTATAGTGGCTGCTTGGTCGAACCTTGTGTGTTGTTCCCTTCCAGCTCAAGCTATTGCGAAATCAAGACACGTTAAGAGGGGTATTCGCGGGTGTTGATATCAATCACATGAGAGGAAGAAGTGGGCTGTGGGGGAGGTCCCGTACATGGCACAACGCCCAGATGTCTCTGTCACAAGGAGGTTGGCTTCGTCATAGCCGTGTTTCTCAACTCCAATACTGCTTGGCTAATGAAGCCGATATTCGAGACTCAACATCCCTCACGGCCTGGAAGAACATGGTTCATATCGGTTCCCACCTGTCGCAAGGTCAAGCGTGATTTTAGCACATCAAGACAATTCGTGTGCAACAAGAGGGTGAGAGGTTGTGGGGTTCAAGTTGCTGTACGGAGTACTCCGTACTTCTACATTTACCCAGGGCCTTCTCCACACCATCAAGCCTTTGCACCCGCCAATCAGATATCACCAAGGGGCCCCCAACATCCCCTCCACGCCCCGCCCCTCGGGGTTGTGATTCCAGTGTCTTCTCTTGCTGCTCACTCCGGCAAGTACTCCGACAGGCTTACCGAAATGTTGCTGCTTGAGTCTGGTCAGCCCTGTCGAGTGCCGTCCGCTAGGAAGATGGCAAGTCGTTCTGGTGATGTGCGTTGATGGTTCACAAGACCATCATACATGCCAAGGCACGCGAGCGGCACAGCAACGGCGCGTCAGTCTAGCTAGAATAAGCGGCTGAAGCTCATCTTGATCACGACATTCCCCCCTGCCGAGACAACAAATTATCCCCTCTTTCTTCACCTTCCCATCGAATCTCGAGGCACACGTCTTCACGATGGAGTCCTTGCCCCCCGAGGTACTGCACCTCATCGCCTCGCACCTGGAGCCCCCGGATCTACGCTCGCTCCGGCTGACGAGCAGGCGTCTCGCAGCCGCAGCCGCGCCGTCGCTGTTCCGGGTCCTGCGCTTTGCGGGCTCCAAGAAGGCCTCTCCGACCAACGACGTGCCCGGCGCCGTAGTCCTCGACCCCTGGCGCACGTGGACGGTCGAGTTCGGCCAGCTGGAGGCGGCCGTCGAGAAGGTCCTGCCGCTGCCGCTGGCCGAGTACGCCAAGACGCTCATATTCGACCCCGCCTACTATCGCGAAGGTGAGGGGGCCCGACCTGCCCGCGCGCACGGGTGGCGCTGACGGCGTGTCGCGAACACAGGATTCTGGCAGGACTACCGGCGGCTCATCGCAGCCGATGCCGAGATGCCCGCCGATGAAGCGGATATTGACTACGACGAGGACGACGAGGACGACGAGGAATCCGGTAGCGAGGGGGAAAGCTATCAGCGCATGATGGAAAGGGCCAACGAGAGGAGGCGCACCCGACCAGAGCGAGAGCTGCCTGTGATCAACGAGGCTGAGCGTCACTGGGCCGGCAAGGTCGCCGAGCAGGAGCAGAACGAAGCGGCCGTTGTATCTGCGCTGACTCGACTGTTCCGGACCATGAAGCAGCTGACCCGCATCGACGTGAGGCCGTACGAATTCAGTCATTACGAAGGCCTGGGTCCCTTCCAAAGGTACTGACGAACCCGTCTCTCCTCCCGCTGTCCCTTTTCTGGTGCAAACAGCTGATAGCCCACCCCTAGCTGGGACATCGACCTCCTGAGCCCGTCCGCCTCGCCCACAGTCTACTTCCTCTCCGTCCTGTCGCGCGCCCTGCACGCCGCGCGCCACTCCGTCCGCTCCCTCCGCATCACGGAGCTCGCGCCCGCTCTGCTGCGCGCGACGCCCGCGACGCGCTTCGTCTTCACCGGCCTGCAGGCCCTGACGCTGTGCGCGTACTACGTCGACTTCCTGCTCGAGGCGGCGCCGCGCTCGGCCGCCCTCGTCGAGCTGCTCGCGTGCGCGCGGCCGACGCTGCGGCGCCTCGACATCCGCGGCGGCTACCGGTGGCCGCACATGCCGGCGCACGGCCCGCACTCGCTGCTCAGGGTGCTGTCGTCGGACGGCGAGGGGGAGACGCCGCTCGTCTTCCCCCAGCTCACGGCCCTGTGCGTCGCGTCGCTGACCCTGAGCACGGAGCCGCTGGTGCGGTTCCTCGCGGCGCAGCCGGCGCTGGAGAGCCTCGAGTTCCGGTACCTGTATCTGAGCACGCGCGGCAAGGGATGGCCGTACCTGGCCGGGGCTCTGCCGCCGACTGTCAAGAGATGGATCGGGCACGGCGAGCTGGGACACGAGCCGTATCCCGACGCGGAGATATTGGCATCCGACTGGATGCAGAAGTGGTCCAGGAGAGGTGACCCTGCGCCCAGCTTGCCGGGCTGGGAGGTGGTGACGCGAAAGCCCGTGGACTTCTACGCGCCTCTTGATAGGGAGTTCATCAGGATATAGGGCGGTATAGCCTGGGTTTCTCTGCACCCTGAGTCGAAGGTATTAGCTTGCTTCTGCCCCGTGACCTTGGTAAGGTACATAACAACTCTCACATCCCCCGAGCACTACAGATGAGCTGAAAAGTTCCCGGTAATGTGCAAGTTCAGCGCGTGAGATGCGTGGCTGACGGCGACGGTGTGACAGCCTCCCCCATTGGACACAAGTCCGAAGGGCTGGACTCATGTCTCTGCCACGAGGCACCGATTCCCGCGACACCTCGCAGCCGGTATTCATAAAGCTGACCAGAGCCGCAGAGCCTTGCCCATATCCCCCTCATCCCCCTTCTCCCGCGTACTCTGTGCTTCTGCTCCGCCCACCCCGTCCATCCTCAATCCGCCATGGCCTTCCACACCAGACTGCCCATCGTGCTCTCGCTGGACAGCTGGTTCTGGGCGCTCTGGTTCGTGCACTGCCAGCTATTTTCGATTTTTCTTGAAAGATAAGAAAAAATAAATAAAAATAACGTATACTAAAAAGAGAGTCGCACACATTCTAAAAACATATCATGCACTCTTATCCAGCGCTGCGTGTTCATGTAAATACCGGTTTTAAGTACACTTTTGTATGGGAACTTGTATGGGACGACTCGGAGTTGTCCCAGAATCTTTATCTCGCCGGTTTCCCTTAGCTCGGGTAAAGTAGTAGTACTGTAGGTATGCTCCACTAAAAAGCATTCTCCATCATTGATTGGTGCGTAGACTACAACGGCCTCGAAAAAAAATATCTACCAACTGTTTTCGGCTTCAAGTTATCAAGCACTATTGATCACCACCATCTTGTGAAATATAGAGTCAAGTCCCTGGCCGGTCATAGTGCGAGCAAGGCCCAGCTTGCGCTCCTCATGATGCCGCATTCCGAGCAAGATGGTCCGTTGGTCAAGCGACAGAAGCTTGACGCTGTCGCAAATCCCAAGTCTTCCTCGTCGCGGCAGTCTAGGATATTTGCTCCTTACCGGGTACGCTTGTCACCTGTCCCGCTTGAAAGCCTCGGAAACTGACCGCGATGTCTAGACTGTTGGCCTCGTCTCCCCAACCAACGTACCATTCACCTCTACCCCCCGGGGCAAGACGACCTTTCAAGTGACCACTTCCACGGGCCGGTCTCTACAGACGTACGATCTGAGGCGCGGTCTCAACCTCCTCTTTATGACCAGGCCACAGACCCCGTGCGACATCACTGCCACGTGTGCTTGGAAAAATAAGGTGCTCGCTGCCTGGGGCGACGCGCAGGGTACCGGAGAGAGCCAGGGTGTCTGGGTCTTCGAAAGGGGGAGGAAAGTTGCCGAGCTCGAATTGCCCCTGGACCTCAGCCAGCCCATAAAGCAGATCCTGCTATTCGGCTCGTGGATCATCGCATGTTGTCTCACCCGGATAGAAGTATGGAAAGCTACGACGCTGGAGCATTATACAACATTATACACCATGGCCAGTCACAAGGGCGACAACGAGTTGACCGGGGGCATATGCACCATGCCGACGTATCTCAACAAGATATTCGCGGGGCGTCGAGATGGCTGGGTTGAGATCTGGAATGTGTCCACGGGTAAACTGATTTACACCATCGTGCCTCCGTCGCCCACGTACGGTGCCGTCACATGCTTACAGCCGGCACCGGCGCTGTCGTTAATGGCAATCGCCCACGCCACGGGTCCTTCGGTGATTCACAACGTACTGACCGACAAGCCGGCTCTGCAGCTGAAGGCAGGCTCCGACGATTCTCCCGTGACGAGCATATCATTCCGTACCGATGGCATCGGCGCGGGCCAGGATGGTCGTAGGGATGGGGTCATGGCAACGGCAACGGACGCCAGCGGCGATATCACATTCTGGGACCTCAATGAAGGTGGCCGGATCATGGGTGTCCTCAGAAGCGCTCATAACCCCCCGGCACAGGACGGCCCTCTCGTTCGTGGGGGTGTGAGCAGAATTGAGTTCTTGGCCGGCCAGCCAGTCATCGTCACGAGTGGCAGAGACAACTCACTAAAGACCTGGATTTTTGATGAAACACCTTTCTCGCCAATACCCCGGCAACTACATACAAGAAGTGGCCATTCTGCACCCGTCACCTGTCTCCGCTTTTTACCGACGGATTTCGAGGGTGCCGAGGCTGGCAACAAGTGGCTGCTCAGCGGCGGCAAAGACAGGAGCTTATGGGGTTGGAGCCTGCGTCGAGACGGCCAGAGTCAAGAGCTGAGTCAAGGAAGCATCCGCAAAAAGGCGAAGAAGTACGGGATTCTTGCAGCCAGCACTATGAGTCGAGGGCCTACCACGACGCTGGAGGACTTGAAAGCCCCTGAAATCACCTGTATTGCTTGCTCTCTGAACCGGGATGGCGGAATGGGTGCCATGCCAGGCAAGCAGGCTTTATGGCAGAAGGCGAGAGATCGCAAGAAAGCGATGGATGCTGAAGTCAGTGGGACGACAGGTTGGGAGAGCGTCGTCACCGCCCACAAGGATGATTCGTTTGCGCGTACCTGGTTCTGGGGCCGCAAGAGAGCGGGGAGATGGGCGTTTCAGACTGGCGACGGCGCACACGTATCAACGGTCACGATGAGCCCTTGCGGAACATTCGCAGTCGTTGGATCCGTCGAGGGGTCGATTGACATGTTCAATCTCCAATCTGGATTGCATCGCCAACGATTCCCTTCCAAATTGACGCCAGCCCAAGCGAGGCAGGTCAAAATGCAGCAATTGAGGCAAGCAGATTCGGTCGTCCAGCTGAAAGCTCGGTCCTCATCGAGCTTCCTCCCCGGTACTGGGAGGCACAGCAAAGCCGTCACTGGTATTGTCGTCGATTCGATGAACAAGTGCGTGATTAGTTGCTCACTGGACGGGAGAGTCAAATTTTGGGAGTTTTTGACGGGCAACCTGCTGCATGAAATCAACTGGGCTCCTATGACTGCGATCACCGGCTGCCGCTACCATGCCGCAAGCGATCTCGTTGCATTTTCTTGCGACGACAACAGCATTCGTGTCGTGGACCTTGAGACGAGGCGAACGATCCGCGAGTTCTGGGGCTGCCAGGGCAAAATCAACGATTTTACCTTTTCTAACGACGGCCGCTGGATTGTAGCGGCATCCCAAGATTCTGTCATACGTGTGTGGGATCTGCCAACGAGCCATCTCATCGACGCTATCAGGCTTGAGAAGCCTTGCACAGCGCTGGCGTTCTCCATATCAGGGGAATATCTGGCCGCGGCTCCCGAAGGGCAACTTGGGGTAAACATTTGGAACAACAAGACGCTGTTTACCCATGTCCCCACCAGGCAAATATCCGAAAACACCGTTGAGCAGACCGCCGGACCGACTGCATCGGGCGAAGGTGGCCAAGGCTTGGTAGAAGCGGCTTTCGAAGACGCGGACCAGACAGCAGATGAGACAGAAGTTGCTGCCCCAAGCGTGGATCAGCTAAGTGCAGACATGATGACACTAAGTATGGTGCCCCGTGGCAGATGGCAGACGCTATTACATCTCGACTTGATCAAGCAGAGAAACAAGCCAAAAGAGGCTCCAAAGGCTCCCGAGAAAGCGCCATTCTTTTTGCCATCTGCGAACGACCCGGCATCCGCGAAGCAGAACATTGCCGATGCGGAATCTGAGAGAGGCCAGTCCCACTCGAGAATCACGAAATTTGACCACAACAGGACAGAACAGGCTTTTACTAGCAGCCTGCAAGCTGGTTCTGCAAGTGGCAATTGTAAGTTGCATCAAATGTACCAACCCGAACGTGAAAGGCGGTTTGACTGACCTCCCCAGACGATGATTTCATCGAACACCTGAAGTCTCTATCACCAGCTACGGCAGATCTTGAGCTTCGCTCGTTATCAAGTGGGCAGGATGACGAATCCAACGAACTACTGCACTTCATCTGTGCTCTGACTAGCCGTCTCGTGGCTCGTCGAGACTACGAACTCACGCAAGCGTGGATGACTGTCTTCCTCCGACTGCACTTTGATCTCGTCATGGAGAGCGACAGCCTCACGAAGGCATTGCAAGCATGGAAAAAACAACAGGCAGAGGAGTGCAGCAGACTAGATAGCCTCGTTGGCTATTGTAGTGGAGTTGTCAACTTCCTGCGGAACCCAAGGACATAATCGGACTATAGGCGCCCCATAGTGAACAGCGAAAAGAAGATATCCTCAATGGGTCAACAGAAATTACAGCAGTAAAGTTGCCAGTGACTGTTATTCATTTCTAGCCTTCAATCCGAACACGACGGCACGTCATGAGCAGCTCCAAGCGAAGACTTGCTGATACCGCACACGCACATAACACAGCAGAACCCTCGTCGAGCATGCTGAGCACATTGAGCACGATGAGCACGATGAGCACGTATTTGATTAACTTTGAGGACCAGGTGGCTTCCAGAGCGAAGCTGGCTGAGAATGGGAGTTGTGTTCGTGCACTGTGCAGTATTCGGAGAAAGGAAAGTTCTGTTCTTAAAGTCGCATATTTGTCTCTGAAGCTCATGGCCGAATAACAATACCCTGAATACAGCATCCAAGCTACTTCAATTGGGCTGTCACCTATTCCCAGATCATCAGTGGCATTGATTCGAGAATCTTGAGCGCACTACTCTCCAGTTCGACATCGCTCCTGCTCCTTCCCACTGACCGACCCATCTTCCTCGAAAGCACTTATCTTGCCGCAGGACGCGACTCCCACCTCCTCGTAAGTTCCAACCTCATTCCCAGCTCCCAAGGCAGTATTATCCCAAGAGACCTTCGACGACGATAATTCGAGACAACCGAGTCACCCACATACATCCATACACCCACCCACCCACACGTAATGGACGGCGAACATCCCGGCCCCCCTCGGTCCTGGCGGGCTCCCGAGGAAGCTTCTTCCGACCGCACGATGAAAATTAGCACCATACTCTCGCCCCAGCCCACCAGACTCCCAGTCCTGGAGCCCCGGTTCGACGACGGCACGTTCACGCAGGTGCCCGTCGCCGCCGACCTCGCCACCGTGGCCTACGGCGACTGGGACGGCCGCGGCCAGCCGACGGCCAAGTTGACGGCGCCGCCGCCGCCCGATCGCGATCCCGCCGTCGCCCCCTCCAGCTCCTCCTGCGGCCCGATACTGTGGTGGGCGCCGCAGACCCGGCAACACGCCGCCGCCGTCGCCCTGCCCTCGCTGCGCGAGACCTTCGCCGGCGTCCCCGGCGTGCCGCCCGTGCTGTCCGCGCCGCCGCCGCCGCCGCCGCTGCTGTCGTCACTTCTTCTGCCTCCAATTGCCGCTGAGCGCGCGGCGGATCCGAGACGGCGGCCGAGCCCGCTGCCCTCGCTCTGGGCCAAGCTTCCCCCGCTGCTGCGGCGGCACGACGACGACGTCGCCCCGGCTGGCGTTGCCACTGGTGCGCCGCGGCAGCAGCCGGACCTTGCGCCCGCGTCGCCGGTCTACGTGCCCGCGAGCCCGACGCTGACGCCCAGGTCCCCGGTCTATGTGCCCGCGACTCCGACGCTGGCTCCTAGGTCCCCGGTCTACGTGCCCGCGACGCCGACGCGGATTCCTGTCTCGTCGCTTGTGGCGGATCGCGGGCGGAAGAGAGCACACGTGCACATCGAGGAGCAAGACCGCGACCAATACCAATACCGCGAGACTTACAAGCGACCAAAGAAGAGCGCCTTCATCGGCCTCGTGACGCCAGACTCGCAGACGTCCGCGCAGGCCGAGCCTCTGGACTCTAACCCGGTCCCGATGCCGTCCCCAATGCTGGCCTTGGCGCCGGCCCCCGGAACCGTGCGGGAGGAACGTTGCGGTCAAAATGGGGCGCTGGATGACAGCGGCTATGATGGCGATGACGAGAATAAGCAACGCGATCGACTCCACGGCCGCCGCGGCGACGACAAAGCGGGCGATGGCGAGCGGCGGGAGAGCAGCCCGTCACAGCAGCCGGATCAGCTGGCGTACCTGCGCACCATGGCCTCGGAGGCGCTTCAGGTCCTGTCTGCGATAGAAACTGAGGGTTCCTGGCACGGCGAGGGGCGGGAGGACACTTCCAACGAGTGGCAGGAGGACGCTTTGGGCGGCGAGTGGCAGACGGACACTGCCAGCGAGGCGCAAGAGGACACGTCCGACGAGGATCAGGAGGACCGTTCGAGCGAGGAGCAGGAAGATACTTCGAGCGAGGAGGAGCAAGCCACCGTCGACTATTGGCTGTACGAAACGTCCAGCGACGACGAGGATTGGATACCCCGGGGTGAAAAGGCCGACCGAGACAGCGTCGAACAATGAGAGGGTGGGGGAAGATATCTCCGTGGCCCTCTCTCTGCCCCTTGGTCAGTCGTGCAAGGAGGGTGCTGCTCGGTCCTTGGCTAGATGGGCCGTCGGTTGACTTGGATATGCGATATCAGGTCTCGGGTGTGAGGGTGCGTCCTGCGCAGCCGCTGCCTCGTCCGGCGGTGTGCGGGATGTGGTTAAAGCAGGTTGCCACAGCGTATTATTGTGCTTTTTCTCATAGGCATTTTGTCGAGCAAGGACCTAGGCTTGGTATGCTACTATAGCCACCCCGGACGGAATACAAACCGGAATCATCAGAAGTATCTGTACTGCCTCTGGAGACTTTCATGCTGTCTTGCCCACTTGAAACAACCGCCTTCAGTGTAAGGTTGATAAGCGGGCGCCTAGATGACGATACGGAGAGATTGCGCTGAGATCATGCGTATATGGTCCTCCCTGCTTGAGTGAGAAGGCAATTGTCGTCGGACCTGACGTGCTACCGGTACGGTAGTTGCGACACTCGCGTCGGCATATCGTACGTGCGGATAGGTATGAGCCTTATCGCCGGCCCCTGACCCCCGCGAGCGGAAGTACCATTATTACAGTGCCAAGAATACTGCGTACAGGCCCCCTTCACCCCAAGCTCCAATTTTGGTAAACACTCTATCCTGAGTATTAGGAGATATCATCTAGATACCGGTAGCAGACAGGCTCTCTGCAGGACCACAACGCGTCTTGTCTTCACTTACCCTACGTATCGGATTTACCTTTCCGGAGCCAGCCCCCAGGTACCCAGCCCAAGCTGTCAGTAGGGACTGTCCCGTTGCCGGAACGGTAGGTAGGCCCGGAGTGATGGCGTCCGTCGCGGAAGCCGTGCCGGAGATCACCGAGCCGTCGCTGCAACAGCAGCAGCAGCAGCAGCTGGCCGGCGGCAAGGGGACCGGGGCAGACGCGACGGCCGGGACCACGACGAAGACGGCGGCGGCGGCATCGCGGGGCTCGACGTCCAAAGAAACGTCGACCGACGAAGACGACGATGACAACAACAACCACAACAACAACGGCGGGCGGGCCGCCGAGGTGGCAGGGGAGGATGACGACGGCGACGGCGGCGACCCGGAGAGGGTCCAGTCGAGGCTCGAGCGCATGCGGTCGCAGTTCGGCGACCGGCCGGCCTGCTTCAAGAACACGCTGCAGGAGGTGTCGTTCGTCTTCCAGGCCACCGTGGCCACGGCGACGACCAGCTTCCTCACCGGCACCGCCCTGATCATCACCGTGCCCGTGTCCCGCGACCTGGGCATGACCCAGGGCCAGATCTCGTGGATCACGGCCTCGACGTCGTAGGTCTTACATTTACCTACCTCGCCCCCCCTTTCCTGTGTCGACACGCCATCGTGTCTTCCCCCTTCTCCCCTTCCCCCCCCTTTTTTCTTCTTCTTCTTCTTCTTCTTCTTCTTCTTCTTTCCTCCTCCTCCTCCTCCTCCTTCTTCCTCCAACGCCACATGTCACGACGCCTCGCTGACCCGTGTCTCACACAGGCTCGTGGCGGGCGCCTTCCAGCTGGGGCTCGGGCAGCTGGCGGACCTGCTCGGGCGCAAGGCCATGTTCGTGGCCGGGCTCGGCCTCTTCAGCGGCTTCGTGCTGCTCGTGGCCTTCTCGCGCAACCCGTTCTGGATGCTCGCCGGCGACGGCGTGCTGGGGCTCTTCTCGGCCATGGTCGTGCCGCCGGCCATCGGCATCCTCGGCGCCGCCTACGCCGCGCCCTCGCGCCGCAAGAACGCCGCCTTCTCGGCCTTCAGCGCCGGCAACCCGCTCGGCTTCGTCTTCGGCACCATCCGTGCGTCGTCACTTGATCTCTCTTTTTCTTTTGCCTTCTTTCTTTAGCTCCATCACCAACTTTCTTTCTTCCTGGCCAGTGTCTCAGTCTCTTCTCGCTGGATCTTCACGCCCGGGACCACGTCCCGGATCCCCGAGTCGGAGCAAGACAGACAGATCCACCTCTAAGATATTCAGCGAATACTGGAGCAGTCGCTGACTCCATGTGCTGAAGTGTGCGGCATCGCCACCCAGCTGTCCAGCTGGCGCGCCGCCTACATCATGCTGTGCATCATCTGGGCCGTCCTCACCGTCTTCGCCCTCTGGGCCGTGCCCAACGTCGAGAACTTCGACCGCGCCCCGCTCCGGGAGCGGCTCGGCGCGCTGCGCCACTTCGACTACGTCGGGACCGGTATGCAGTTTCATGATCCCATCATCTTCTCCTCTTTGCCAACATCTGATTTTTTCGCGGGATGCGGATGACTTGGGAGGCATCGAGATGCCTTGAACAGAACCCTACCCCTTGCGTTCTGTGTATATACTGACGCTGGATGTTGGAAGTCCTGACCATCTTTGGGACGGGCATGTTCACCGCCGGCCTGACGTGAGTCTTCCCCCCTTCCTCTTGCAAGGACACAGACGACCGGGCTTCCGTGGTACTAACAACCCTCCCAGTCTGGGTTCCCAGGATGGCTGGGGTAGCGCCACGGTCATCGCCCTGCTGGTGGTCGGCGTCGTTCTCCTCGTCATCTTTGTGTTCTGGGAGAGGATCTACCCCCATCCTCTCATGCCACCGCACATATGGAAGGATCGCAACTTCAGTCTGGTGCGTGGCTCCTTGCTCCACCTGCCTCTTAGCCTGCGTGGACACGCCCCCCGAGGCAGCGAAGAAGGCGAGTGAGTTGCTGATGGCCTCCCGGCACAGATCATCCTGGTCACCATGCTCGGCATGATGGGATTCACCGCCAGCGGCTTCTGGATCGCGTACTTCATGCAGCAGGTCCAGCAGCTGTCGACGCTGACGGTGGCCGTGCACCTGCTGCCCCAGGCCGTCGCCGGCCTGCTCTGGAACGTGGTCGCGGCGCGCATCCTGCACAAGGTCAACAACACCGCCATCATGGTCTTTGGCGCCGTCTGCTACCTCGCCTCCAGCCTGCTCTTCGCCTTCATGGACGCCGACAGCAGCTACTGGGCCTTCATCTTCCCGGCCCTGGTCCTGTGCGTGGGCGGCGCCGATCTCCAGTTCAACGTGGCGAATGCAAGTACCGTATCCGTGGCGTACCGTGCCCGCTACCTCTCGCGGCTGCGCAGCCAGTCAGGACCCGGCGCCGTGGGCTCGGTTACTGTTCGCTGACCCTCTCACAGATGTATGTCATGCAGTCCCTGCCGACGCACCAGCAATCGCTGGCCGGCGGCATCTTCAACGTCATCATCAGATTGTCGAATGCGGCCGTCATGGGCATCTCGACCGCCGTGTTCAGCTCCGTCCAGTCGACGCCGGCCGGGATGGCCAATCCCATGCTCAAGTACACCAGGACATTTCAGGTCTCGGTGGCGCTCGCCGGGGTCTCTCTGCTCCTGTCTCCCTTCATCCGCCTGGATACCCAAGGGAACGCGGCCAGAGGAGGAGAGCTCGGGGAGAAGCAGCCGGGCCTTGCGGAGGAGACTGCGCCGGCAGCGGAGGAAAAGCTCAGATAGATGGTGTGTCAGGGAGTCCCCTAAGATGAGTCTCAAAGTGCTGCAATCATTTCCGCACTCGTCCCGGATCTCCGTGGCCAAGCTCTTGGCGCATGGCCCTTTGCTGTCTCGCACTGGTAGAGGATATGTTCTTCTCAAGAAGTATCCAATCTATCGACATGAGCCCGTCTATCCATCCGTGCCTCACGCGTTCATCTAGCCAGATCTTATCTGATAATGTTCTGCTCCCTCGGTATATGAGCTGTTGCAATCTCTTTCACACAGCCCCTTGAAGAGGCCTGGTCTGTACAGTGACATAGTTATGTGTAAAGCTTTAAAGGGCTAATTAGGATGGAATACAACCCCTTTCAGCCTTTTGCCCACCTGGTGCTGGGCCTGGTCCAAGTCCGTACCGGTACATATTACGAGAAACTCAGTACTGTAAAAACAACTTTTTGAAAGTTGAGTCAAAAAGATAGCAGCGACATTGTTTATGAACTACCTGCCGAAGTCAATCCCTGGCAACCAACAAGATTCCTGACACCTTCTGTGAGCGTAGACTTGTGAGTGACTCATCGGATACCGAACGGTAGACCGAGATCGCATAGTACTACCTTACGAATTTTCATTCTGGCACTGCTGCAGTCAGCACGAGAAGACCCCACCCAACGTCGTTTCTAGATCGCATTCGAAAAGTCTGATACTTCTACTTGCCGGTATCTAAAATACCCAGAAGTGGCGCCTATCGACAGTTGCGCGAACGAGCTCAGGCGAGAGTGATGGCTTCGAAACATGCCTGGAAGATCGACGTAAGCACAGGACGCCAAATACATTCCGAGAAGCACTCTCGCTGATATTGCCTCTACCAGCTGATCCCCTGGGATCACTCGAGCCCGGAGCAGGTGCAGAGGATGGTCGAACAACGACTGTCTTGCGGCTGGAGAGCCGACGAGGTGCCATCGTGGGTAGAGTCGTCCAAGAAAGGCGGAAGGGTCTTATTCTGGGCGGTAGGTCTCAGTGCCTCGCACCCGTATCGATGGCTGAGCAGGTAAACAGACGCTCTCGGACGCCGTTCCCGGCCAGGACCAGTTGATAGAGAAGCATGTGAAGGCATTTCCCAAGGTCGGTTATTTCGGCCGCCGCCGCCCTCGGGTCGTGTCTGTTGTGTGTTCTGTGTTGAGCTCACGGGTCTATGTAGGAAACGTCGCCGCTTCGCGACACGGCGTCAGAAGTTCGGCTCGTGCCGCGAATTCCCACGAACAAGGAGTTCATGCCGATTGGGCACGTTGCACTTGACATACATGGCGCAGAAGAGGACGCCGAGCTTGGACTCCCGTCTCCCGGGACGGTATGGGTCCACGGACTCTATATATCATGGGCCCTGCAAGGAGGCGGGTATGGGGCCGCAACTATGGCACAGGCGGAAGCACTAGCGGCCAAAGAGCCAATGAAGGCAACCACGATGGCTCTAGATACCATGGCCAAGGACATGGATGGTGAGGGCATGTTCATCTGGCAAGCTGCCGACACCCTAGATGCCGACAGCCTGGAAGCCGTCAAGAGCGAGTTAAAGAGGAGCCTTCCGGTAACCTGACTCTTTCCACGCCCTTTCGTGGGTTTGGTGCTTGCCCGTCCGCTAACTGGTGCAGAACTCCCCGGAGGCGTGGTATGAACGGCAGGGCTACCATACCTACAAGCGGGCGCCTGGATACGTGTTCCCCGCAGGAAACGGCGTCACGGCGCAACTGATAGTGTCCTACATGAAGAAGTTGCTCCGCTAGATGAGCTTTGGCGGATCCTGCTGCTTAACTTCGGGACAGGCAAGCATGTAGAGGAGACGTAGGGAGGTAGATTAAGTACCTATCTAGATAGATAGCCGTCGAGCCGGCTGCCCTAGACGCGGGCTGCGCAGCCAGGTGGCATTGCAGCAGGAATAAATGCACGAATAGACGCCGTAGCTTGTGCCACTGGCTGGATATGCGAAAGCCCTGCGCGTGGGAGGCATGCGAGAACAATTCATTCAGCATCAGGGCATCAGGAGGTGCGTCGGAAGAGGACGGGGACGAGACCGGGGACGAGACCGGGGACGAGACCGGGGACGAGACCGGGGACGAGACCGGGGACGAGGACGAGGACCAGACTCGACAACTGCCCGCCAACTGGATGAGACCTCTCATTTCAGTGGGCCCAACGGTGGTTCGACCGGACGTGCCCCGTGCGTCCGCGGGGCAGCAAGGCCCCACTGTACCAGAGTCGGGAAGTCACTGGACGACGCGCCGGCTTCGCGAGGCTTCCAATTCGACCTTCAACATCTCCCCGCCATTCGAGCATTGGGCCGCCCTCTGCCCTGCGCAATGCATCCGCGCCTGTCCAATGCCCCATAGGGCACTCGGCTCTCTTGCCACCCAACCTCGTCGTCGCATTGGGCAGGTGGCCGCCACGACACCTACATATCACTGACCTCTTGTCCTTCTGTTTTCCAAACCGTGCGCGCCCTGACACGTCCCTGTAAACGCGTTGTCTACCGTCCAGCACGAGAGCCCAAGCTGAACCGCCCACCGCCCACCGCCTATCGCCTACCCCCTAACCCCTACCGCGTGTCTCTGTTTTCCGATATAGCAGCAAATCACCGCTCGTCTTCCCGATGCCGCCGACCTTCATAACGCACTCCAAGAACAAGATGCAGGCCTGGGTGACCAATAACGGCCCCAACAGCCCGCCTGCTCCCTCCGCCTCCGCCGCCCAGAGCGCCCCCCAGAGGCGCCACGTGCAGATTCAGCAACCCACCTCGTCGGCGACGCTACCGAACTCACCCCTTCGCTCACGTGACCCCATCGTTCACGCGAATGCCGGCCGTTCCAATACCGTCATGGCAGCCCGCATTCCTGTGCCTGCTGCTGGACGGCTCGGCCACGCCCGCGATTTGTCGCTGGACGCCGCGAGAAGCAGGCCGGTCAACTCGGAACCCCTACCGTCGTCGACTAAGAGGCCGATGCCGTTTTGGGACGGGTCAACCATGGACGGGTCGTTTAGTGATGCGGCTAGTAACGTGGGCTCGAACAATGGCTTTCCCTCGCATCACCGCCGCGCCCTCCAGGTCCCTACTTCTTATCAGTACCAGCCACGAGAGACTCAGCGCCACCGTCCTATCCCGGAGGCCTCTTCTTCGCCCCGTCAGCAACCCCAGTTCACCATGGGTCCGGATGGTATGATGAATGTCATGAACAACCAGCTTACCAGGAGTGCCTCGACACCCGAGACCAGTAGTCACCACAATGGCTTGAAGGGGAACGGAACCACCCCAGGCCCCGAATATGACCAATACTCTGAAGATAGCCGATTCCAAGAGTCTCCGGAAAAGACTCCCTCTGCCAGGAGGCTGCAGCATCCGAAAACCCTGGCCCTGAGGTCGTCTGAAGCACGTGATTCGTTCTCGGAAAGGTCTGCCCATGCGCGCGGAGACCCTGGCATATCATCGCCATTCCCGCTGGAAGTCTACGAGGCCCCCAGAGAGGAACCATTGGACCAAGAGCTACCCGCATCTAACGGGCAGCTGAGAGTGCAAGTGCCTGCAGAAACACAGCCTCGGCGGTCCACCATTTTCGCCGACACAGACACACCTATGGTTAGTCACCCAGACGAGTCGGACTCGGAGAGTGTCGTTGAGATAGAACAACCAATTCCCAAACCTGCACCGAGGCCGAGAACCCCAGTAAATAGAAAGCTGTTTGCCAAGAACAGCAAGGGTAAAGGTAAAGGTGGGCTTGACGAGAGTGCGATGCCTCGCCCGACTGTCACGAAGAGCCCGCCAAATGCGAAGAAGCGGCAGTACGAGCCTGACTATGACGATGGAGCCCTGGCGGCCATGGAGTACCAGGAACTCAAGCAGGAGGCATTCGACTTTGACCCAGCCCAGGCGGAGGCCCGCGCGGTCATCGAGCCTCACCGGGGCACGCTGCCTGACAAGCTCAACCACTACTTCGACAAGGACGAAGCCAGCCAGCTGGAATTCTTCACGAAGATGTCCGTCAGAGACTGGGAAGACTCGGGCGACTGGTTCCTGGAGAGGTTCGGCGCGGTCGTGGACAGCTTCAAGACCGCGCGCAAGAGTAAGCGGGCGGTCATGGAGGGCTTCGAGAACGAGATAGCAGAGCGGGAAGAAGCGGTCAGAAACAAGATCCAGGGCATCGACCATACGCTGGGAGACCTGAAGGTCGAGGGCGAGGGCATGATGCAGGGGAAGGAGTTCGACTGACGCGGTGCTCGCCCTCGACATCTTCGACGCGGCAAGCAGGCCTGGTCCTCTGGCGCGACTTGTTCGATTGGGGCTGGGTAGGAGCATGGTGCTGTCGAACCCAGACCCGCGCGTCTCGCCTTATCATACTGTACAAATGGCGTCAAGGTTGGCACAACTTCGTTCACGATTGTGAGAGTGGCTTTCGGCAGTCACCAAACGCATTGGCTTAGGAGTTCTCGGTGTACGTACTTTTTTTGCTCTTTCGCGGTAGCTTTCAGACGGGAAGGCGATGGCTTCGTGGGACAGAAAAGGAGGCATGGACGCGGTCGCCAGTTTGCAAAAGATACCCAATTGCTGCTCTCTTATCATGTCCGTCCATCGGATATTGCGCTTTCGTGACACGCGATGGAGTAGTTAATATCCTTTGTCCCGCCGCTCTATCTGCCTATTACCATCATTGCCGGCAGCTAGATGCCTTTGCAGTCGTGAATACGGAGCGGACGCAGCACTGGGACACGATGGAAAACGAGCGTAGGGCGAGAGGGCACAGCGAAAAGGAAAGGCTAATATCATGGCTCGGTCCACGATGACGGCGATGCTTTTAGGCAAAGATATCCTCTCTGCTGCCGCACATTGCGCCGAGGGAGGGGAGGCGTACGCTCTACTAGTGTGGGCAATGCCCACGGAGGTGCTACCGGTACCGGAGAGATATCCGCCAAGCAAGATAGACTAGCAAAGAGGGCGCCGGGATCACGGATCACTCGCCAGCCTTAAAGGCCACGTTGTGTGACGATTTCTGAACGCCATATCTCGTACAGGAAGAGCAGCGGCGACGGGAGTCGACTATAGTACATAAGGTATGAACAGAAGAACAAGACTAAAACCGGGAGAGCAGCTCGTCGACGGTGCGACGCAGGTCCGCGAGGCGGACGAGTTTCGTCTCGGAGGCGCCGTCGAGGTGCCCGCAGACGACCTCGCAGAGCTGGTCCGAGGCCCAGGCCCGGCCGACGACGACCCGGACGGGGATGCCGATCAGGTCGGCGTCGACCAGCTTCCACCGCAGGTCCTTCTCGCGGTCGTCGAGGGCCACGTCCAAGATCTGCTGCTGCTGCTGCTGCTGCGCGGCCGGCTCCTCGGCCGGCTGGGCCTGGGCCGCCAGTTCCAGTTCGGCGGCCACCGCGGCGGCGGGGCCTCCCATGCCCGGGCCCGGGATGACGACGACCTCGAAGGGCGCGATGGCGCGGGGCCAGCGCAGCGAGCGCGAGGAGGCGCCCTGGCCCTGGCCGAAGTAGTGGGCGACGGCGGCGATGATGCGGGACACGCCGATGCCGTGGCAGCCCATCTGCAGGGGCCGGACCACGAGCTTGTCGTCGTCGACGTCGACAGCCGCGGTCTTGTCGGGCGGGCCGGAGGAACCTTCGCGGGCGTCCGACCCCCCGGCGCCGAGGAGGTCCTGCGACAGCAGACGGCCCGGCACTCCGACGGTGGCGCGCAGGTCGACCGAGTAGCGCGTGCCCAGGTGGAAGGTGTGGCCCAGCTCGATCGCCTTCTGGACCTTGAGCTTCCCGGGACCACACCGAGGGCAGCCGTCGCCGTCCTGGACGCGGATCACGTTGAGTGGGCTTCCGTCCTCCAGCGATGTCACATTCGCAATTGGAAGACCTGACAGATCGATGCTGGCATGTGGTGTTAGCAGAGAGGGGTTGCCCCTAAGAGTTTTGACGAACTCGTCCCCCAGCCGATGGTCGACGAAGTTCAATAGCCTTAGCTGCGGTTTAGACTCTTCCTCCTCGCCCTCTTGGTGAAGGCGCGCCGATGGCATAAGCTGTTCTTGCCATGAAAGCACGGCGTTGTTGACACTGGAATCGAAGTCGGGAAAAATGCCTTTGATGGTGTGGTAGTTGATGTCCTGAGGTGAGAACATACCCGGAAACCAGATGTTGACCAGCGTCCTTCTATTCTTGGAAATACCACGCACGAGTAGCGGGCGACTTTGATCCTCGGCCTCAACAGGCTTTGGATGGCTGACAGCTATTTCCTCGTTGGCGACATAGTCGCAATTTGAACAGCTGATCACATGGTCCTCTCCGATGGAAGTAGGGAGGTGATATTCGTGGCTCAGATCGCCCCCTATGTCTCCGGAATTGGCTTCCGCAACCAGACATGGCAGTCGCAGTTCTTCGAAAAGGGATGAGTACGCAGCGCGTACTTCATCGTAGATCGACTGCGCGGCACTCTGTGACCAATCAAACGTGTAGAGATCTTTCATGACGAACTCCCTTGACCGCAACAGTCCTTGGCGGGGACGTCTTTCGTCGCGATACTTGCGGCCTAAAGTGGACAATGGCGTGAGTGGATAGCAAAGGACGCGCTACGACGCGAACATACCGATCTGGTAAAGTCGTAAGGGAAGATCTTTATACGAATGAACTCTTTTCGATACCAAGTTGGTTATCTCTTCTTCGTGGGTTGGAGCCAAGAGGAAGGGATAGTCCTTGCGATCTGTGAGTCGGAACAGCTATCCGTATGCTCAGTATGATTTTCAACCGATACAAACAAACTTGATCCTTACTTCTTGGCCGTAACCATCGAGCCTGCCAGTCCTTTTCCAGAGTTCCTGGGAAGATATGGTTGAAAGAGAGACCTTTGAAGCACCTGGACAAGAGTGAGTGGTGGTGAATTTTGTGGTAGGGGTACGAAGCCAGCTCGGCCAGGAACATACGTAGCTGCAACATATACTTGTCGATCAACCTTTCTAATTTCTCCTGAACCCTCTGGCCAAGAGGGAGCATTTGAAAAATGCCGGCATGGGACTTCGAATCGGTCTTTGATGCAGTTAGCGTAAGAGTTGAGAACAAGTGGCATCGGACAGACCTGATCAAGAAACCCAGCTCGAATCAGCCGTTGAAACGAATCTGCCCCGGTCTCAGCATCTCTGTGAGAACTTGTAGCGCGGGCGTCATGCCGGGTCGGTCAAGTATAACCTTCTTTGGGGGGCGCATTCTTGTTGCCAGTGGGCAGCCAAATATTAGACAGCCGTGAGTAATTTCTGAGGATGCCAGGTAATGGCTTCTGCAAAAGATGATACGTAAGAGAGATGGTCTTGAGATCTGAGGCCACAGGTGGCACATACCGAGCCTTGGGACAGATATAAACTATCATTGCGAGATCGACTTGCGCCACCAGTTACAGATGTGAGCCTCAGACGCGAGATTCGTAGGGACAACATATCCTAGGTGAGGCCACCCCGGGTGGCTACCCTGCCCTTTCACACCAGTCGTCAAGTATAAGTAAAATACACAGCTGAGGTATCTTGAAGTCTGGAGCTCGAAGCTTGTTGAGAGGTAGGTACGGAGTACTACTAAATAATATGGCCGACCCGGAAAGTCCACGCCGCCTCGTAATCTGCATTGTTTTATCCTGTATGCATCATCCGAGGTGCTGATAGGTCGTAGTTTATTTTCATTTTTTGGCATCATCTTATCGCGATAGCAGCGCCCCGCCAGAACTTTTTCTACCAAGTGCCTGGAGCAGACATTCGACCTCTTGGAACCTAACAGACGCTCGCCTATGAAGGCAGATGCATTTCCTCCCCAACAAACCATTGGAATCAACGGGAAACCTTCACAATGGCGTCCTTTGACGATGCCGCACTGTCTAAGCTGACGGCCAAGATTGAGAGCAAGCTTGGAGGATCCGACAAGTCCCAAGGCAAGACTGCCAAAGGCAAGCCGAAGCTGGATCCAACTGCAGATGCCGCACAACTCCCGCCAGCAAAGAAGCTCGGAGGATCTGACAAGTCCCAAGGCAAGACTGCCAAAGGCAAGAGGAAACTGGATCCGACTGCAGATGCCGCACAACCCCCGCCATCAAAGAAGAGAAGCCAAGAAGGCAAGAAGAGGGTGGAAAAAGGTGGTAAAGGCCCCGACAGTACGAAAAAACCAAATGGAAGCAAGCAGGCACCACATGCGGATGGCTCCAACAACCTCCTCGACGAAATAAAGGCGCTTGGCGGGGACGAAGAAGATTATAAACTCATCGGGGATATCGATTCAGAGGATGAGTCTTTAGATGCTCCGAAAGGAAAAGGAGGTGCCGACAAAGGTCTCCAGGCCGAACTTGCTAAGTTTGCTGCCGGGCTTGGTTTTGAGAAGGTGAAGCCAGAAGAGCCCGAGTCCGAGATCGAGGATGCCATGTCAGACACAAATCAGCTTGAGGAAGGCTCCTCTGGCGCAGAGAGCTCTGAAGATGAGGTTGAGGAAGTCAAGCCTCGGGATCCAAAGCGGAAAACGGTCAGTAAGCATCTCCAATGTCCTCAATACTTACACAGCGGATTCCGGTCTGACATTTCTCTCAAGGTCTTTGAGCCCCGCGCGGATTGGTACGCCACTGGCATGAAGTCACTACCAAGCCCTACATCCGATGACATGGCTCCCTATACTGCAGCGGTGACGGCCTTGAAGGATTACGCAAAGACTGTTTTGGAAGAGGACACCGCAGCGTATAATACCACCTTGGCTGCCTCCTCATCGCGAAAATTCATGTCCACCATCATGTCTTCTGGCACAATGTCCGATAAAGTCTCCGCTTTGACCCTGGCTATCCAGGACTCTCCCGTGCATAACATCAAGGCTCTCGAGAATCTCATCGGCCTCAGTGCGAAGAGGAATCGTGGACAGGCGCTGTCTGCAATGGCTGCTTTGGTAGACCTTCTGGGTCCGGGCATGATACTGCCATCCGATAGGCGATTGCGAACCTTCACGGCCCAACTTGGCCTGCTCGGGACTTTGCAAAAATACTCTGTCAAGTCGTGGGCTGTCGGGCGACCATTGCCTGGCAAGATCACGAAGGAACATCTGATGGCATGGTTCTTTGAGGACTGGCTCAAAGATGCCTATTTCAAGATTGTACAAAACCTCGAAATTTGGTGCGACGATGAAGTCAAATACACACGGACCAAGGCTATCGACTTGTTATTCGCCTTGCTGCGAGACAAGCCCGAGCAGGAATCAAACCTGCTACGGCTACTCGTGAACAAGCTCGGAGATCGCGAACGCCAAATCGCCTCGCGAGCTCAATATCTCCTCCTCCAACTCCTCAATACGCATCCTGGCATGAAAGGAGTGGTTATTAGTGCTATCGAACGGGATGTGATTTTTCGACCTCGACAAGATATACGGGCCCAGTACTACGCCGTCAATACTCTGAACCAAACCATATTAAGTACTAAAGAGCCTGAGCTCGCCGACTCCTTGCTACGCATCTACTTCGGCTTGTTTGTTGCCCTGCTCAAGAGTGGGGAACTCAACCAGCTTGGTGCCCCTTCAGAGGCTTCCAAATACGACAAGAAGAAACAGACTAGGAAGAGGGCAAGGCCTTCAAAGCCGGCCGAGGATAAGACGCCGCCAAACACCAGCACCCAGGAAGCCGCCGAGAAGCTTGTTTCGGCTGTTCTGACTGGTGTCAACCGAGCGGTGCCCTTCTCTCAAGCTGATCAGTCGACGTAAGTTTCCATGAATCCATGCTACCGGTAAGCAATGTTAACTCGCCACAGGTTGGAATCTCACCTAGATACCTTGTTCCGCATCACGCACTCGTCCAATTTCAACACAAGCATTCAAGCTCTTATGCTAATACAGCAGTTGGCTGCCAATCGGCATATTGCTACCGAGAGGTTTTACCGGACTCTCTACGAGTCTTTGCTGGACCCACGACTCGTCACCTCTTCTAAACAAGCACTCTACCTCAACCTTATGTACAGGAGCCTGAAGAATGACGTTGATGTTCGCCGCGTGAAAGCTTTCGTCAAGAGAATGTTACAGATCCTTAACCTTCATCAGCCTTCCTTTGTCTGTGGCATACTCTATCTTGCCCTGGAGCTTCGCAAGACCTTCCCAGACCTCACGACGCTCCTAGATGAGCCAGAGGAAAACGATTTCGACGATGAAGCGGATCCCAATGCCTTGGATGCGCCCGCCGTCACTACTGCCGATGCAACTGGCCCCGCCAAGTCGGCAACCGCGTATGACGGACGGAAGCGAGATCCAGAGTACAGCAATGCACACCGCAGTTGTCTATGGGAACTGACACCGTTCTTGAAGCATTTCCATCCTTCAGTTGATGTGTATGCATCCGGCCTCCTTAGCGGGAGCCAGGAGATCCCGAAGCCAGAATTGGCCAACCACACGCTTATCGCATTCCTGGACAAGTTTGTGTACAGGAACGCGAAGGCGGTCGATCAAACCAAAGGCGTGTCTATCATGCAACCCGTGGTGGCAAGCGGACAAGGCGCCATATTATTGTCAAACAAGCCGTCAGCCAAGGAAGCCGGAAGCTCTCTGAATTCGGCGGCTTTCTGGAACAAGAAGAGTGAAGACGTGGCGGTTGACGATGTCTTCTTCCACGAATATTTTGCTCAGATTGGCAAGCCTGGACAAGATGGGCGCGAGAAGAAGCGGAAGGCCAAGGAGGCAGATGACGCTAATGGGGATGAAGAGGCTGATGAAGATGAAGTATGGGAGGCGCTTGTCAATTCACGACCAGAGGTCCAGGGAGACTCAGGTGATGAGGATACGGACTTCGACGACCTGATGAGCTTGGATGGGTCCGAAGACGGTCTGGACAAGGAAATGGACCAGGAGGACGGAGATGACGATGAGGAACTAGACTTCCTCGACGACTCAGACCTTGACTCTGGTGAAGACAAGGACGAGAGCGAGGATGAGGGTGCAATGCCCACAGCTGGTAAGGAAGAGGCTAATTTGGAGCGCAAGAAGAGGAAGAAGGCTATGAAGAACCTTTCTGTGTTTGCTTCGGCGGAGGACTACGCAGAAATGCTCGCCCAGGACTGAGGCATCTCGTAAGGGACATGGATCTGTCGGGTTGTGACGGTACAAGCAGACTTGAGCAAGCACGGCGGCTTATAGCTGAATCAAAAGATGACCATGGTTCATATTCAACTAAATTACAGCACGTGAGGCAACTCAGCCGGTGACCATGAAATTCTGCTTCCCCCCGTCCCCTTTCCCCCCCAACCCACGGGACTCTGTCTTCCCTCAGGTGTCGAACCACTCGAGGGGGTCGTCCTTGGTGAAGATGGCGCGGAAGGTCTTGCCGCCGTCGGGCTCCTCGCGCTCCTCGGTGTGGATGCTGTGCAGCTTAGGCGGGTCGTCGCCGCCGGCGACGAAGGCGCGGAAGTGCACATACGCCGGCCCGGAGTCGGGCATGGCGGGGATGCGCACCTTGCCGAAGAGGTGCAGGCCGTAGGCCGACATGGCGGTGCGCACGACGTTGAGGTCCGAGGCCGAGAAGGCCGTCAGGTCCGCGTCCGACAGGTCCTGCACCGCCGCGAAGTACTCGGGCTCGTGCTCTGCGGGTGGAAACGGGGGATGGGGTGGGTGTAAGTGTAAGTGTCAGATACGGGGTGAGTGGTGAGATGAGATTCGGGGAGGTGGGGTGAGGTGAGGTGAGATGAGATAGGTAGGGCAAAGCAAGGTAGGTCATGAACGCACTCAGATAGGTGTGCTTGAGGTGCAGCAGGTTCTTCTTCAGTTCGGCCTCGAACTGACCAAAGGCCTTGAGGGACTCCTCCTTGGGCGCATGAGGAGGGCTCAGGTCAACGGTCTCGGCGGTGGCCTGGCGGGTTGTTGTCGTCTGTCAGCAGCAAGCCGGGCCGCGGCGGGGGGCTATCATGGATGTATAGAGTGGTGGACTTGGGCTCACTTACCATGATTGATGAACTAGCAGCGAGTTTCTTCACTTAAGCGGTAGATATTTGATAGATAAGTAGTAGGTGAGTAGGTGAGAGTAGGTAAGAAGTAAGTAAGTAGGTAGGTAGTTAATAAGTGAGGTTGGCAATGTTTGTCCCAGCTCCCTCTCTCTTGAGGCTTTGGTTTCGTTACCCACCTTGACGATCATGTAGGTATAATCTCCCCCTTTGCGAGGTACCTATTGGGACACTTGCACCGACGGTGCGACACGTAGCTGTGTCACTAGTTACAGCAATGGGCCGCCAAACCGGTTTAACCATGAGGGGTTGCCGTCGAATCACGAATCCGGGTGCGCCTCGAATCGGACGTCGGCACTGCGTGTTCTGGGGGCCAGGAGGATGTGGGCACAGACAGACCAGATGTACTGACCCCCGTCCCCCGTCACGGCAAGAGACGACTTGTCACCGGCCCTCTGACCGGCCCAAATCGATGCTACAGAAGAACACACAGACAGACACAGAGACGCTGGCAGGCAGCAAGCAATCCGTTACCACCCAAGCCGTCGCTCAGGCGTCACCTCTCGTGGTACCTCGAATGTAAATAGGTACTTCCTATAAGGTTCCGCTAGAGGTAGGTAGGGCTGGCCGTGGTTTTAGGTCGACCTGTTCCTTGCAGGTCCCAGCTGCAGTGACGCAATTCCATGTCCCGAAACGACGACATCTGATCAAACCTATCATGCAAATTTCCTGGTTTCTTCAGCTGAGCTGTCAATGGCCAAGTTAATGCTAGTTAATGGCATTGAGATATGAAACCAACAAGCAGCTACCTGCAGCTGCAAGGGCACAGGTAGTGATGGTTGCGCGGGTTTCCCTTACGCCTAGTCTCATGCTCTTGTGCGAGCCTTGTGGGTTGGATATATATCGTAAGATTCGCTCTTGAGGCCGTGATCGCAGACACGCACTCACGTGCTGAGGGTCGTGAGAACAACTGCAGAAGAACCCAAGCTCACATGGTCAAGAGAAAAGGATCCCCAGCTCACAGAGCAACACGCTCCTGGTCCGTTATGCTTCTACGGAGGCATAATCAGCAAATGAGGCGAGTCTCTCCAACCTCTCATACAGTGTGACAGTGCTAGCTACGGACACGGACACGGCCACGGATATGGCCTACCGGTGGTGCGCGGCCGCGCGACGGGCCAAATGAAAGCGTGGAGAGTTTTGTCACCAAGACAGGACCACACGACCCTGCAACGTCGGTATCGAGGCAGGGCTCCTCTTTGCGAAGGCGCGCCGAGGCATCTTGACGATGCGATATCCATCACCGAGTCTAGGCTAGCTACTTTGGCACATTGGCTCGCCGACAGGGGCCCACTGGCCTGGTCACCATCATGCCCGTCCCCTCCATCATAATAAGAATGCGAGGCCCGACCCTCGCTGCTGCCCGCGCCCTCCGTCCGCAGCAGCTATCCCGCTCTCGACCTCGTCGCTTCGCCAGCTCCGCCGCCGCCACAGGTATGTGTGAACAGCTCCCCCAGCCTGTCGGACCCCGAGCCCGCGGGACTGACTGACTGACGTGCAATCCCACTGCGCGCGCGCTCTGGCCAGATCCACCCGCCGCCGCCGCCGCCGCCGGACCGTCGGGACCTCGTCGCGTCTTCAACTTTGTCGCCACCGGCACCTTCTTCGCCGTGCTGGGCTTCGCCATGGCCGCCGCGCCCGCGCTGCCGACGCTCAACGCGCTGGCGCGCCCGCCCACGGACGCGGACACGCTGTCCATGTACGCGCCCGCGGGCGAGGCCGAGCGGGCCGTCGAGGCCTTCATCGACGGGCACCCGCTGACGCGGGCGATGCGCGGACGCGCCGGCTTCTCCGAGTCGCGGCCGCACCTCAAGATCCCCGAGGCCTACCGGGCGCACAACCTGACGGGCGGCACGCTGCTGGGGCCGGGGCGCGTCGTGGTGCCGCCCGTGGCCTTCGCCGAGGAGGGCGGCCGGTCGCTCGTCTCCATCTCCTACCTCGGCAGCGAGCTGTGCGGCCACCCGGGCATCGTCCACGGCGGCCTGCTGGCCACCATGCTGGACGAGGGCCTGGCCCGCTGCTGCTTCGCCGCCCTGCCCCACAAGATGGGCATGACGGCCAACCTGAACATCAACTACCGCGCCCCGGCCCGCGCCGACTCGTACGTCGTGCTCCGCGCCACCACCACCAAGGTGGAAGGGCGCAAGGCCTGGGTGGAGGGCCGCATCGAGACCCTGGTCGACGAGGGCGAGACCCCCGTGGTCCTCGCCGAGGCGACGGCCTTGTTCATCGAACCAAAGCATGCTGCAGTCAGTACTCTCGCTCACTCCCGTCTACCAAAACCGGATTGCAATCGAGTTTCTAACCTTCACGCTAGGTCATGACCAACATTTTCCCCACCGCTTGAGCTCTTCGGGAGGACGATTCGAAGAAGACTACGGCTAGAAGGCTAGATATAGACGATAGATGTGCTCGCTCAACACAACAGCATGATAGACGCACTAAGATTTCCTCGTTAGTACGGGGAAAATTCAACACGTTTGAGGTCGTCTTGTTCAATATGTCAACCACCTACCCGGGTGCCGGGGTCATGTACGTGTTACTTGTTGTAGAATACTGATGAGCGCCAGAAACATGGATGATCTCTGTCCTGGTTGCGATATTCCATATTACCGTCACAACACCAATTAATACAGCTATACTAGTATTGACCGAACTCTATTCATCAGAGTGCGGGAACACAAGACTCCCAAACTTGGGGGTTGCCAAAATGTGCAGGGAAACAAAACTGTTGGGACTACGGACAGTAGGGGCTATATAGCTTCCGACACCAGCAATGCCACTTATAGGTGTCGAGGGCGTTGGTGCTCCCTTTATCCTTCCACGACGACGGGACAGACGGAGGCACGGCGACGTTGAAGTCCCTAGGTCCGTGAGACTGGGAGCGATGTGACGACGGCAGGCTGTGTGTGAGCTGAGTCCCTTTCTCTCCTTTCCCGTAAGCTAAGGTACCTAGGAAAGAGAGGCACTCCGGTCTTTCTGGCGGCGCCGCGAATCGGAGTTTTGGCAGAGCACGCAATGCCGGGACGGCCGCCGGCGACCGCTTAAACGGGGACTATGTACCTACCGGTGCTCCGCCGGCTCGCAGAAAATTGGGAAAGGGGGCAGTGGTGGTCCGTGGAGCCCGGAGCCAGGACCCCATCCCAAGACAGGTACCTCCCAAGACCGCGCGTTAGGAGTCGATAAAATACCTCTAGTCGCGCACCTGCAGCTGGTCGTCTCGTCTCGTGTGTCCGGGTTATCTCTCGTTGTATGCTGCCCTGACTCCTGTCTCCTCCCTCCTTGTTTCTTCCTTCTTTTTGATTACACTTTGTGCACTCCTTAGGCCTCAACTACGCTGTCCCGATATTTTCGATTGACATCCACGACGCACGCAAAAACACAATGGCGACGTAAGTCTTGGACCCTGAAACCCGTCTCGGTGTGCAGTTCCCCTCCTCCGCCTCCTGCCCCTCACCTCACCAGATGTCTCTCCTTACCCCTCCCCCGCCATGACCTGGCAGGCCACGATGCGTTTTTTCACTCTCTCGCTCCGATGCCGCCTCCAAGCGAGGGGGAGTTTGGCGTTGCAATTGAGTCCAACCCCAAAGCGCAGAATGTATTTCTTCTTCGAAAAGGAAGAGAAGGAATGCAAGAGAGATACATATATATATATATATATATATGAGATATATTCCAAAAGAGAAAAGAGAACAGCGAGCACACGAAGGAAGAAGACCACCCAGCTGACGTGAAGGCAACGCGCAAACCAAACAACAGCAACATCACCTGGCACCCGGGCCTAACGCGCGTCGAGCGCAACGGCTTCCGCAAGCAGAAGGGCTTCACGCTGTGGTTCACGGGCCTGTCGGCGTCGGGCAAGTCGACGGTCGCGACGGCGCTCGAGCAGCACCTGCTGCACCTCGGCCTGGCCGCCTACCGCCTCGACGGCGACAACGTCCGCTTCGGCCTCAACAAGGACCTCGGCTTCTCCGACAAGGACCGCACCGAGAACATCCGCCGCATCGGCGAGGTAACGTCCCCCGCTCCCCCCCTCTTTATCGACGTTATATATGCTAACCACCACCTCGCATTATCATCAATTCAGGTCGCCAAGCTCTTCGCCGACTCGTCGTGCATCGCGCTGACGTCGTTCATCTCGCCCTTCAAGGCGGACCGGGCGCTGGCGCGGTCGGTGCACGCCGACACGGCGGGCGCCGCCGCGGGCGACGCGCCCATCCCCTTCGTCGAGGTCTACGTCGACGTGCCCGTCTCCGTGGCCGAGCAGCGCGACCCCAAGGGGCTCTACGCCAAGGCCCGCAGCGGCGAGATCAAGGAGTTCACCGGCATCAGCAGCCCCTACGAGGCCCCCGACGCCCCCGAGATCGTCATCAAGACCCACGAGCGCTCCGTCGAGGAGTGCGTCGCCGACATCGTCGAGTGGCTCGAGCAGCGCGACCTCATCCCCAAGCGCACCCCCGCCACCGCCTGAGCTTGTTGAGGGCTTTGAGGCTTGAGCTGAGCGGAGCGGAGCGGAAGAGACAGCCCTTGGGACCTGAGCGGCGAGCGGGGTCAGGGGATGGGGTTCGCCCTCGTTCTGCTTCCGAGTAGACCATGCATCGATGTCCTTTTCGAAGTGCTCCCACGCCTCGAAAAAGATTTGGAGCGGTCGAGGTGGAGGGATGGGGGGAGGTGAGGATCTCCTAGAGCATGTCTGTTCAGAAGCAGATGGTGTATAGCGACTGTATAGCGGCAGTCACGTATAAAGAGACCATAGAACGCTTGGACATATACAAATAAAAATAGACACTCCGTGGAAGCAGTCCGAGGGAGCTCGTCTGTACGCAGTGACACATGGGTATGCCAACAGTGCGATGATTGTCTACCTATAATGCTGGTTGTAATCACAGGACGAAGAACGCCGGGCCGGCCTCACAATCGCGCGGCATGCTATGGTAGGCAGGTAGCCTCTTCCCCCTTCTCCCCCCCGTCTCTTTCTCTTCGTCGTCCTCACAGTTCGAACTCGTAGTATACATAGGCCGTGTACTCGCTGCCCTCGCCGTGGCCGCCGACGCCGGCGGCGGCCATCTCGGACGAGAGGGCGGCGTCGTCCTTGGTGATGCGGCCCTTCTTGTCGCGGCCGAGGGCGTTGCCGGCGAGGTAGGCGTAGCTGCCGTCGAGCGCGGCCTTGACCTTCTTGGCGGCCTTGGGCTGGACGAGGACGAGGGCCGAGGCGAACTCGAGCGGCAGGCCGTAGCGCAGGACCGACTCGACGAAGACGCGCAGGGCCATGACGTGGGCCCAGATCATGACGCCCTCGCTCCAGCCGGTGCGGCTGAGGCGCAGGGCCTCGCCCCAGACCTTGCGCTGGTCGCGGCCGACGCGGTCGAGCTCGCGCTGCTCCTCCTCGCGGCCGCCCTCGACGTGCTTGTACTGCCGCGGCGTCCACTTCTGCTCGCGGCACTTGTGCTCGAACTCGGCGCCGTGCTTCTTAAACGTCGTCACGGCGAACAGCACGAACTCGTCGTCCTGCGCCACCTGCACCGACGAGCGCGGCACCACCATCGGCGCCAGCGTCTCGTAGCTCCGGAGGAAGTCCTTCTTGAGATTCACCGGCACGGCGATCAGGTGCGTCTCGAGGTACTCTGACTCCTGCACCAGCAGGGACGGGTCGACGACGGGCGTGAGGGACTTGGTCGCGAGGTTGCCGCTGCCGAGACAGTTAGCACGGGTCTGGGGACGGGCGCCGGGGGATGGGCAGCGTCGCGGGTCGTCACACACGTTTGCTTTCTCTGCAGGGCCGTGTAGCTGGTCTTGACCTGGTTGTACTGGTTGAATTTGCCCTTGACGTCGTTGTCGATGGTGACGAGCTCCTGTCGGGGCCAGACCCGGTCAGCTGGATCTGCTCGTAGGCAGAGCGCAGGCGTACCTTTTGCAGAATGTCGGCCAGTTCGCCGACCGGCTTGTCGGCCCTGTAGCGGACCTTGTTCCAGGAGAAAGAGCGAAGATACTGGTCCGTCGGCTCTGTGGGCTAGTCAACAACCTCCAGCCGGCAGCAAAAAGGAAGTCAGGGCGGCGGGGACGGGGAGGGCAGCGCACTATCGTTGACCATCTTCTGCTTCGCCGTCTCGTCCTCGTCGCCGTCGTATAACGTCCGCAGCGAGTCGCCCACTTTGCCGACCAGGCCCTCGCACGCCGAGTCCAGCTTTGCCAGGTCGTCGGCCTGCTGGACGAGGGCGTCCAGCGTGCCTATCTTGAAGTTGGGCACGGGGAAGGGCACGACGGCGCCATTTTCCGAGGTTATGATTGCGCGCAGCGAGTCGAGGGCCTCGTCCTTGTCGCCTGTGTCGAAGGTGCTCAGAGGCAGGGACAGCAGGGCGTATCTCGTCGGAGGCGGTGCCATTTTGCCGTCGCGCCGGTGCGGGTGTGGTCTCGGCGGGTGGTGGGCGGCGGGAGGCGGATGGTAGGAGAGCTCTCAGGGCACGAGGTTATCGTCGGAGAGGGTGGGGGAGAGTTGCGAAGGACTGTGGGAGGTCGGAAGAAAGAGGGACGCAATGCCAATTTGATGCATCCAACGTCGTTCGACGAGGACAGGCACGGCGCGAAAGCAACTCAGCCACCAGAGCTATAGGTAAGTCGGATGCCTTACTTTGTCGAGGAACTGGGCGATAAACAGAGGGAGGCCGGCGATCACAAGGCCAGGGGCTGTACGTACTGTAGTTGCCCCGTACAGTACCTCTCCGTACGTTACTGGCCACGGGGGCTAACTGGGCTAACGTCAGTGCAGCTGCTGATCTGTATTCTGGACGCCCATTGGTCATATTCAGGTGGGGGACTTGGGGACTTACCTACCCACTGAACGTGCCTACTACAGTATGGCAGATCGGTACGTACCTACGGAAGTTTCAAAGAGTTCAGTGACTCGACCAAGACAGCACTTGCTGTACGGTGTATACTTGCGAATTAGGTTGAGTCCTGATACGTCTGGACTATAGAGTAATTGTTTCAGCAGCTTGCCGGTCAACAGGACAACTAACTCGGTAACTTCCTAAGCGTCTCACCAAGTAAACCATCTCAAGAACAACGATAACAATTCGAACCAAATAATAGGTCAGTATGGAAACATCCAGCTGCAAGGGAACTATATAATGGAGTATATACACATTTCAATAAAATACTTGATTTTATAACTTTCCTTTTTAGGATATATAAATACTATACAGATTATGTGTTATTTTCCAGGCCGATAACCTATAAGATAAGCTAATATAAAGGTTTTAAAAACTGGAACTTATAACTTATTGCCTGGGGGGGGGGGGGGGGGGGGGGGGGGACGGGTACTACTTTCACTTAAGCGAGTTATAATATGCCGCTATACGGAATATGCGTGTTAAACGTCCGCATTCCGCTATATAAAACACCTGTAAGCCGTTTAAAAGGGCTTAACGTACGAATAAAGTAAGAAGTAGCAGGGGGATAAAAATAAATGGTATTAAACTAGTTAAAGTGATTTAAGGATATAAACTGGGTATAAAACTGGTAGCTGACTTATATAGTATTTATACGGTTTTATTCGGACTTATAGCTTAGTTATAAACTTTATAATTATTAGGTTTAATACCCCCCTATAGTTTTAAGGCTATTACAAAGCCTATAATAAAATTAAAAACGGTAAAACGCTTAGTAAGCGTGAAAACCTTAACCTTTTTACGGTTCGAATAAATAACTCTTTATTATTATAATAGTTGCCGGCCCTTTGCCGGTTATATAATAAGAGCGTTTTCGGTCGGCAAATCTCCGGGTAAACCCAGAAAAGTGGGGTAAGAAGAACTCTAATTTCTTTAACTGCGTTCCTCCCTTTATGCCTTTATAACTGCAAATAACCCCCTGGGCTTAAAAGAATCGATTAAGCATATAAAAATCTAAAGGGATTAAAGCGCGTGTATTACGCGAAAAAACGCGCTAGTAACGGTTAAACGCGTTTATTCTACTAATAAATCGTTTAGTCGGTTTTAATATACCGGTAGGTTTATTATACCGGTATACCCTAAATAATCTTAATACCTAGTATACGTATAAATGCGTTATACTAGGTATTTAATAACGGCTTAATAAAGCCATTAACTAAGTGTTTTTTTATAAAAACTCGTTTTATTATAATGTTTTCGTTCTTTATCTCTTATAAAAAATAATAATACTTAACGTTTAAATACTAATACCGGTCCGTTATAACAGTATTATTAGCCCACGTAATAATACCGGTATTATTTTCTAATAAACTAATTAGTTTATCCGGTATAAGGCTAAGCTTAATAAAAAAATTCCGTATTTAAACCGCTTTTATAGTAGATTTGCTTAAGGCTTTATACTCCGCTTCCGTAATACCCCGTAATACCGTGCTTTAGAGTTTTAATTATTAGAGAATAAGTGCGCCGGCTATAAAAAATACGTACCCTCTTATTAACCTTATAGTTTAAGGGCATGTATTAAAGGAAAAGTCCACCGTACCGAAAAGACCTAGTTTATTATATTTATAATGCGGGTAATCTCCTGGAAAAGACCTATACTTTAGCAAGTAGCCGGATATATACCTTAAGTACCGTATTATGCGTTTTATATAATTTTATTATTACGGTAAGGGATTTATTATAAATCTGGCCTATATACTAATTACATAGCTTATATCTAGGCGTATTATATATACTATAAAATTAACCTTACCCACCAGCGTTATATACCGGTAAATATTATCCTTATTAACCTAGCTAGTATAAATAATAATATTCTTTATAATAACCGCTACTATTAGTATTTTCGTAACCTAATAAGTCTTTATACCTTATAATATAATAACCTTCTCGATATAGCTTTATTAGTCCAGTTATATATTACTATTATCCGCAAAGCGTAAAATCCTTACGCTAAGGAATTAATCCGCGGCTCCTAAATCGTATACCGGGACCGCCGTATTAATATTACTAGTAAGGGTTTTTAATCTCTTAGTATTCGGCCTAAAAAAAAAAAGTCGTCGATATATAAGGCTATTATATTACCGGTTTCTTTATTATAATATATTATATTATCCGAGTATAATAGCTTAAAGCCTCTTTTTTTAAGCAATTACCAGACCTTTTTTTACTATTAGGCCCCGGCTTACTTAAGGCCGTATAGCGGTCGGAGGAGCTTAATAATCTTCTTAACGGTATACTCGTGCTTTTTCGCTTTATCGGGATTCGCCTTAAAGAACTCGTAGAGAAGTGGGAATTACTTTATAAAGATTCTTTTTATTAAATCACCGTTTAAATAAGCCGTAAGAAAATTAATTTAAAAAATCGCCTAACCGTTAACCGCTACCAGCGCTATAAGCATTCTTTATAATACCGCTCTCGTTATTATTAACTTTATTTTATTATAATCGATGCCTTTTTATTAAATAAAGCCGTATACCACGATACGGCTTTTTAGCTTATTAAACTAGCCAGTTAATAGGTATTTCTTTCGTAATACTTATTTTATATTAATAAGGTGACCGCGTATTACTTTTAATACGTTAACGAATGCAAAGGTACCGCGGTTAAAATTCTTTTATATCTTTTTAAAGCAGGCAGTAACCTAAAGGTCGCGTTTAAAGCCTTTTATTACTTTTTTAAAGGTAGGGTTGTTAAAGCATTCCTTAAGTATTTAATACACACTTACCGCATAAGTGATTAAAATATCCCCTATAATAAAGTCGTTAAGGGTCTCGCCGGCCACACCGGTAAAGGAAAGGAATTCGTTATAAAGGTATTCAGCCTATAATACCACTAAATCGCTCGCGAGCGCTTTTATTGCTTAGTGCTAGTAAATGTGATCTTTTTCCTCTTTATCGGCTTTATCTCCTCTGATATATCGTATATCTTAACCGTGTTATTATGCGAGGACGTTGCCAGGTGGCTGCAGCGGCCCGATAAGGCGTACCTTAAGGAGAGGCGTAAGCTCTTCACCTTCGGCCAGGCCGTGGTGGTAAAGGGAGTAAAGGGAGTGGCCCTTATTATTAAAGTCTAATAAGAGGGCGGTATCCACCCCCTTATAATCTAATTCCTTATTATTAACCTCCTTTAAGGCTATAATAATTTCCGTATTATTTAAAGGAGCGTTAATAAGCTATTATAGTGGTAAATTATCTCAGCCGTTCTCCGACTCCGTTAAGTCTTCTTCGATAATATTATTATTCCGGTTACGAATCTTTATCTTCTTAGCGTAATACCATCGGCAAAATCGCTTTTATACCGTTGGAGGGAGTAATCGAATAACGTTAATAAGGCTTAGCACATTATTAGGGTTAATTAAAGCTTTATAAAAAATAACGTACGGGGTTTTAAAAAACCTGCCACCGTTAATCAACTAAACCTTATAAATAATAATGCCCTTATAGCCTATAAAAAGTCTTTTAACACCGTATACCTCGAGCTTTTTTAACTACACGCGTTAGGTATAATCGATATAAACCACTACTTTAGTATTAAAAATGCGTAAGTAATGTTAAAAGGGCTTATAATCCTTCCCAGGTATAATTTAAGTTTAAAATAACTCGTACAAGGTAATATAATCAGGTACGGGATTTTAACTAGTCCTATTAATCACATATATTATAGCCTTTATAATATAATCCTAAAAACAAGTAGGGATTTTTATAGTGATAATAATAGCCCTAGCTTTATCTTATATAAAGCGTATAATGCGTTTTATAACGCCGTTCTAGTACTAGTTATATAATAAAAAAGAAATACACAGAATACCGTTCTCGCTATAAAATGCTTTAAGGGGATTAATAACGAATTTTATACCACTATTAAAGCGAATAATTCGTATCGCTTATAATAGTATATAATTCTGCTTTAGGTTATTATTAATATAGCGTATAAATATAATAATATGCTTATAAACACCCTTTTTCGAGTTATAACTCCAGTAACTTTTATACCGCGTAATATTATCGGTTATTACCGAGAAATACTTAACACCGGTTATTAAGACTGGCTCGATTTAGCCCAAATTATACTAAAACATCTCTCCGGTATAAAGTACCCTTTCCTAAGGGGTTTTCGAGGGTATTTTTATGGATTTTACCTTATTATAAGCGTAATAAGGTAATATACGTACCTCTTTTAGGTTAAGGTTAATGCCTATAAATACCTTAATCGTCTAGATTAAGCGTTCGGCGCTAGGGTGGCAGAGTCGGCGGTATTAAAGTACTAAGCGCTTAGTAATCTTTATAAAAGCCTTTTTATCACCGTTAAAAGCATTATTAAATAGCAATTAAAGTTATTATATTTCTAATTTTACGGTAATTACCGTGCTTTTTAACTCCTTATCCTAGTGGTTATAATAGGTATAAGGTTCCTTTTTACCGTACTCCTAAAGGAAGAACTCTTTTTTCAGCACGTTAAGGATAATAAAAACCTTATTTTTCGAATCTTTAATATAATTACCCTAAAGGGTACTACCACCGTTATAAAACCGTACGCTAAAAAAGATTTTTATAGGAAATTCAGGTATAAAAAGAGTATAAATAACCTTAATAAAAACTTTATTACCCTTAGGTCCACGCTAGTAATATTACGTATAGCCGACCTTTATAGCCTTAATAATACCACCTCCGGTATATATACTAAATTCGCGGCTTTTAAGGTTTATAACGGTATTAGGATAAAAATCCCGCTTATTATTAATAATTATAATATTAAAACCGGTATTAAAAAGCTATAAGGACCGGAATCTGCTAATAACCGCTACGGTATTAATCGTAATATTAGCTTTAGGAAGCTCCCTGTAAAGGCTATTCTCAGCCTTTTTATTATAGGGGAGTTTTATTTTCTCGTTATAATACTTTATTAGCTTTATAAAATCATTACGGGTGATATTTATTATAAAGCTTACCGCCGGTATACTAGGGAGATTACCTAGGCCCGCGGGTGGTAATAAGGCTTTTAACGTATTACTTATTACCGCGTTACCCGATACCGCATTACTTAATAACCGCTGCGGTTTATAAGTATAACTATTATTAATCCTTAGGTTACGGTAATCCTTAGTAATATACCCCTTCTTCCCGCAGTTTTAGTAAATAGTATTCTTAGGATCCTTATTAAACTTTTAATCTGTTATAATCACACTAAAGGCCTGACGCAGAGGTCGAGATTTGCTAGTATTAAGTAGAAATCTAGAGGTAAAGAAAAAGAGAGAAAAGCTAGTTATATACCCGACCTTTATAAAGGTTAATATTAAAATCTGCCTAGTGGGGTTAATAGCAGATACCAGCTAATAAGATTTATAACAGGGTTTAATTAATAGGGGTGGGATTATAATATAATAGTTATACGCTAGTTATATTATTAGCTATAATACTTAATCCCTATTATTAAAGCCGAGCTTATTATACTTATTATTATTACCCCCCTTTTAAAAGTAAAGGCTTGCCCCGAGCCTTTAAAGGCATTACGGGATTAAAAAAATAAGTAAAAAATGGCAAAGGGCTGGTTTAAACTAAATACCTTTAATAATAATAACCGCTTTCCAGGTAATAAGGGGATACCCTTAGGTTTTTATTTACGCTATTTATATTAAGGGCCCTTATACTTTAATTAATAGGATAAATTAAGCTTTTTTACGTATTATAGTGGTAGGGCGCCGTATAACGGCTTTTAAGTGCTTAATAAGTAAATTAGCCGGGGTTTACCTAATTAGGCGGTATTAAGTGAGTTAAGCTCCGCGTGCGTGCCGGAGCTTAAATATAACGAATCCGTAATAAAAACCGGTCGCACATAACCGCGTATAGTTTTTTTCTAGGCTAATTAAAAGGCGGTATTCCGTTGCCTTTAGGGCTTTATACGTTATAAAGCCGCTTTTTCGTTATCTGTATAAGCCGGCTTAAAAAGGTTGTTTTAAGCCGTTACGGCTTATTAAGTTAACCGTACCGGCGGTTCCGCGGTATTAAGGTTCTGGGTATGGAATTACTTTAATAATACCGGGGAATTCTTAAAATTAAAGGCCGGATACCAGGTATTATTAGGATTCTAGCCGACCTAATCCGCTTAATATTAAAGCCGGCCGCGGTAAAATCGTAATATACGGATCCTTTTAATTTCCCACTTTTTTTTACCGCTAGGTTATATTATTTTTTTATCCGGGTTCTTTATAGCTTAACCCGGTAACGGGGTATTTAGGTAAAGCTTAAGCCGGTCGGCGTAATATATATCCGTTAATCTCCAGCTCTTAAGCACCTTTAATTTAAAAATATTATTACCGGTCTTCTCGATAATCTTATAATAAGCCCTCGTTAAAGGGTAATCGAGTTTATCTAAAAGGCGATTTATTAACCACGCTTAATATCTCTTTATAATAAAAACCCGGTTTCCGATATTAAAATCCGGTTCCCTGCGCTTTTAATTCGCTTATTAGCTTATCCTTTCTTGCGTTTTAATAAGGTTATTTCGGGCAGTTACTAAATAATTCGCTAATATATCCGCCGCGAGCTATGCTTTCTAACAAGTACGTTTTTTAATAATGGGCAGGCTTTTAAAATTGGTTATGCGGTTCGCTTAATTAAAGTAGGCGGGTATAAGGAATTCTATTTTAACTTCGTGGGGTAATAACCCTATAAACTTATAAAGGAATAAAGCTTAAGCGTAATTTATTACCAGAATAATTTTCGATTAATTATTTTAGTAATAATTAACGAATAGCCTTAATTATTAATCCACGTATTTATTTATAATCTCCGCCTGGCTTATAGTCTCGTAATACCCCGCTAATATTAATGTTTAGCGGATTCCTAATATTTTAAAAAGCTCGTTAATAAAATCGGATATGAATTAGGGACCCTTATTAGAAGTGATTATAATAGGCAGTCTAAAAACCTGGAAGGGTTTTTTATAGTATAATTTTACAGCCGTTTAAGTAATGGTTACGCGGGTATAAGGGATTATCCAGGCTTTTTTACCTAACCGGTTTATAATTACTAGGAGGTTATCTTTACCGTATTTATTTATAGGCATAAACTTAAAATCTATTATTATATATTATTATAGCCGTAAGGGTACTGGTAACAGGGTTAATAGTTTAAGGGTTTTATCCCGGGAATACTTAGCTAATCGGTAGCTTATATAATTAGCTACGTAGGTATTATAATCGTGCCGAAAACCCTTTTATTAATATTAGTAAACTAATAAACCGTGGGTTTTTTTTCGGTTAAGGTATACCGTGCTTATATAATTATAGACTTTTTTAATAATCTTGGTTTTTAAATCCCCGGTTTTTAAAACTATTAAACGGCTTTCTCGGAGTAATAATCCGTTAATAAGGGTGAAATTACCTAATCCTTTTTTAGCCTATAATCGGTATTTATCTAAGGATTTATTAATACGGTTAGCTTATAATAGCTTATTTATTACCAGGGTGTTTAAGATAATTAGTAGTTTAATATCCTGGTTTAAAACGCAGAGAGGTATACCTGGTTAATCGCCGTCGGGTAGGACTTTTTAAAAGATAGCTAAGTGGCGTTAAGCTTCTTGCTTATCCTTTTACGTTTTCAGGTTTTCTTGCTTTCGGGATAAGGCGTTGGTTATAACGTTCTCCCGGCCGGGCTAATACGTAATAATAAAGTTATACTGGGAGAGGAGCTCCACCTAACCTGCTTATTTAATATTTAACTTTTATTTCGTATTAAAGTACTTTAAAGCCTAGTAATCCGTAATAATTAAAAAGGGATATACTTATTATAATCTTATTAATTCGGCTTTTTAGTATTATAAGGCTCGGATTACCGCTAAAAGCTCCCGGTTATAGGCGTGGTAATTTAGTTTTACGCCCTATATGGTTTTTAAAAAATACGAAACGGGATATTATTCTTTTTTAGGGTTACGCTATACTAGCGCTCTTATAATTACTCCGTTAAAGGTATCGGTTTCGATCCTTATTTTCTTATTATACGAGAAATGGTTTAATACGGGAGCCAAAGTTATTAACCTTTTAAGCTCCTTAAAGGTTTTTTCGCATTCGGTGTTAAAGTCGAAGAGTATATTATTCTTAGTTAAGTGTATTAAGGACTTAGCCCGCCGGCTATATTCTGGTATAAATCGCCGGTAGAAATTATAAAAGCCTAGGAAAGCTTAAATGCCTTTAACGGTGGTAGGTTATTCCTAATATTATACTGCTTTTACCTTTTCCGGGTTTATTTATACTCCTTCGGTTCCGATAATAAACCCTAAAAACTTTATTTTAATTATATAAAATTCGCATTTTTTTAAATTAGCTTATAATCCTATTTCTCGCAGCCTCCATAAAACCTCCTTAACGTATAGTTTATGCTTTTCCAAGCTTTTTAAGTAAATTAAGATATTATTTATATAAGCGTTATAATAATTATTAAGGAGCTCGAAAAGCACTTTATTAATATATCTCTAGAACGTTATAAAACTACCTAATAATCCAAAAGGCAGCACTTTATACTTATAATTACCGTATTAGGTTTTAAAGGTAATTAGTTTTTCCGTATCCGGGTTTATTTTAATTTAATAGAATACTTGACGGATATTGATTTTAGTGAAAATCTTAGCCTTCGAAATCCGGAATAATATTTCTTTAATTAACGGTAAAGGATACCGGTTTTTTCGTAAAATCGCGTTTAACCTACGGTAATTAACGCAGAATCGCAGCCCTTTATTAGCCTTGGGTGCGAAAAGCACTTAAAAGGCTTAGGAAGCTGCGCTAGGCTTAATAAATCCCTTTTATATATTTTTTATTAAGTACTCTTTAACGGTCTCTAATTCTTCTAATAATATTTTCCACAGAGGAGTATTACCCACCTATTCTTTAGGTATAGCTCCCTTTATTAATGGGATTCGGTAATTATAAGGTCGGTAAGGTGGCAGCTTATTAAAATCAACCTTATTAAAGGTATATAATAAGGACCGGTACTCTTTTAATATTTAATCCTAAGCCTTCTATACCAGTTTTTCCTTATCCTTTTCGGGTAGGTTTTCGACCTCTCTTTTCTTTAATATAAACTTATTAATTTCGCTTAATAAGGTTATATAAATCCCCTTACCGCCCTTTTTAGCTAATAAGTAAAAAGGATTTATTAAGATTACTGCTATATTAATTAAGGGTTACTTTTTATATTATTCCACCGAGTCTTGGGTTAATATAAAGGAACCTTAAGCATTTTTACCCTTCCTAATATTAGGTTTAGGGGATATAGCCCTTCTCTTTCTTAGTAGCGTAGGTGGCCTTAAGTTATTTAAAAGGTTTCGCTTTATCTGGGCTATCTCACCAACGATAGAGGTGGTTTTAGGGAGCGGTAGGTTACCTTTCCATTTTTTTATTTCTTAGCGAATACCTTTTACCGGGATTTACTAATCTACTAGTTCGGAAATCCGCTGCTTAATGGCTTTATAATCGGTTCTTTACTAGATAACGGTGGCTAACTTTGCTCGAGGGGTATAAAATAACGGCTCCAGACTCTTAATTACTTTTAGTCTTTTTAAAATACTAATAAGGGGTTTCGGGGACTTTTTCCTATCGTTTTATTACTTAGTATTCTTCTTAAAGGCTTTTTAATATTCCTTTATTTACTTCTAGTATATTAACTTTTTTTAGGGCGGATTCTTAAAGATTAAATAACGCCCTGCCACGTTAATTAAGGCTTTATAAGCTTCGAAGAAAATACGCCCTATTAAAAGATTATAATATAAATCCGTTATAATTAACTTTTCGCCCGGGAACACTTTACCTTATATTTTTAAGTCTACTTAAATAATCTCCCGTACGCTTTACGTGCTTTTTCCGTTATAGCTAAAAAGTATTCGGGGTAGAATACCGGTATGCTTTTTAGCACTTATCTCTTTTTTTAGCCGGCTAGTAAACTTAAGGCTTATAAAACACCGGTTATTTACTCCCGAATCCAATAATATATTATAAGTAATAATTAATTTATTAACTATTAAGGTATATATTACTATAAAAGGTTCCCCTTTAAGTAATTTAGCTAATAGATTATTATTATTCTTAAGTTCCGTAATAATAATTGGATTCCTTTCTAGGAGGGAGTTAATTTTACCCAGGGTTAATCTTTTACCTGCTTATTAGCAACCGGTTACTTATTACTAGCGGGGTTTATATTATAACGCTCGTAGATAGCGGCTAAATATACCATATAATTAGGGGGGGCGGAACGCTGGTAATTATTATAAAAGGATAACAGGTAATTCTTCGTAATATAACCGGTTTCGTGGTAATTAAAGTAACGGCCTTTATTAATCAGCTTTATAAAATTAGCATTAATAATCCTTTTAAAGGTGCGGCCGGCTTAAAGAGCGGGTATACCGCGGTTTAAAGGTGCCGGAGTACTACTTTAAGAGGAATTTTAACCGGTTCCTCCACTATTACCACTAGTGGCACGGCCTAAAAAGCCAGAAATTCCGCTTCGGGTATTACTAATATTACGTATAGTATTAATTTTACGGCTAGTCTCTTAGTTATTTATATAAACCGTGTAAGCGTATTACGTATAAAGCTTAAAAAACCGCTTAAAGTTTACGGTTTTATTATTATAATCACGGTTTATTAAAACCTTTATAAGTCCCAGGAGTTATTCGTTAAGCTTATATTTTTAATTAGATTTCTAAAGCTTATACTTACCAGCCAGTTTAACGAAATCGTTTTTAAACTCTTAAAACTTCGCTATACTTTATAACCGAAGGTAATTAAATTCGGTTCTTACTTTAATATCTTTATTAGGATTAAAGTATTCGTTAGCTAAGTGTTTTATTATCTTTTTAAATATCTGGATTTAATTAGGATAATTAGGCTTAAGAAAGGGATATAATGCCTTTACGGCCTTACCCTTTAAATAACTCTTAATATCGGTTATTCGTACCTAATTATTAAGGAATTAATCCTTATTAACTTTAAGGCGGTTTTCTTGCTTACGGTATTAAACCATAAAGGAAACAGTATCCTTTTCACTATTATTATAAAACTTTAGTATATTTACCTTAGTGGACTTTTTAATGCTAAAATAACCGTGATAATTAAAGAGGTTACTTAAGAGGGGCGTATTAATACGGCGTTCTTAAACCAGGTTTATAATAAATTAATTAGCGTTCTGTAAATCGGCTTTAAGCTAAGCGATTTCTTTAATATTAGCCTAGGCTTATACCTTATGGGCCTTAATTATAGCGCAGCTGGCCTTAATTTTAGCTAAGCGATTATTAAATATCTTGGTAAAATAACGGGCCCAGTTACCTAGTATTACCAGGTTAGTGTTTAACTTTTTATAGTTTAGGATAATATCGTTTTTTTATAAACCCCGGGATATATAAAACAGTGCTCTGGCCTTAACTTCGTTAAAAAGCGCCTCCGGGTGCGCTTTATACATGTTTTAAAACGTTTCGAAACTATAAACGCCGGAGGACTTCGCCTAAACCTTTTTACTTATCGGGGTAAGGGGCTTAAAATAAAAGGCCAGTTCCTAACCGCTTTAACCCATAATTCTGGCTAATAAAGCGGTCCGTTCTATATCGTCCTCGTATAATATATCGATAATAATTTCGGACCGTTATGCCTTAAAGAGGGGGTTATCCCTTATAAGCTTAAGCAGGTTAGCTAACGTATAAAATCCGTTAACGTTAAACTTATCCTATTACTCCGCCTATTCTTCGTAAGTTTTACGGAGGGTTTCGGAGTTAACCTAATTACCCTACGAGTATAATAGGAACTTATTATTAAGAGTCTGGCGATAATACTTACTCTTAGGGTCGTTTTAAAGGGGGTTTAAATAGTTATCTACCTTACTTAGGGTATTAGCGTTAAGGTTAACCGTAAAGGCAGCCTCGGCCTCGCATTCCTCGGCAAACTTAGCTATAATATCGGTTTTAGCGGTTTTTAAAGATTTAAACTATTCGATTCGGGTTCGGGGTTCAGGATTTATAAATAACCGTCGGCTTACTACAGGGATTTAATAAATATCTTTTCGGTTTATTCTTTCGGGGGGAATTTAGGCCTTTTTAAGCCGTATATATATAAACCTCTAGATTATTATAATCATATTAAAGGCCTAACGCAGAGATCGAGATTTACTAGTATTAAATAGAAATCTAAAGGTGAAGAAGAAGAAAGAAAAGCTAGCTATACACCCGACCTTTGCAAAGGTAAACATTAAAATCTGCCTAGTGGGGTTAATAGCAGATACCAGCTAATAGAATCTATAACAGGGTCCGGTTAATAGGGGTGGGGTTATAATATAATAGCTATACGCTAGCCACACTACTAGCCACAATGCTTAATCCCCACCACTAAAGCCGAGCCTATTACACTTATCGTTACTTAATCCTTATCTTTACTGTTATTATTATTCCGGTTATTCTTATTATTACCGGTATTATTAGTATTATTAGATTTATTATTATTATTATTATTACCTTTTTAGTTTTTTTAATTATCTCCTTTCTTATAAAACTCCGCCGAAAAATCCTTAATAAATAACTGTAATATTATAATACTATTTTATCGGATTATGCGTTTTATTATAGTCTTAAAAGTGCTAGCGTGCTTGGAAACCGCCTTAAAAAAAATATAACCCGTTACTAGTTAATTATAATAAACCCGGCGTCCAGGTTTTTCCGTAATAGCCGTTAAAACTTAATAATAAATATAAAAGGATTACGGCTATCTTATTATAATATAACGAGCTTATCCTAGTAGTTTATTTATTATAGGCGGCCGGCCTGTTTATAAGCTTTTTTAAAGGTTTAAAGCATTTAAATGCCTAGAATAAGTTTAGAAATAAGCTTAAAAGCCTAAGGCTTAATTATTTATTATATACTAGCGCTTAAAACTAATTTATTGTATTTCGTTAAAGAGGATTCACTATCCTATCTGATTACTTTAAGTAATTATATTAAAATCTCCTTCTAAAAGGTATAATTTTAAAGGCCCTTTAGCTAATTATTCTTTTTAGAAAAGAACTTTTAGCGTTTTTAATAAATCCCTGAAACCGATTTAATTAACGCCTTACTTTTCTTCTCCTTTTTAAGGGCTTTATACTTCCGGTATACCCGCCGCAGATTATTATTAAAATTAGAATTAAATAATAAGGAGGGGGGATCCGGGTTAAAAAATAGCGCCGTATTGCGGTATTAAAACCGCTTAATCTCTAGTAAAAGGTAGCTTATAACCGCTCGTAAAAAAGTACCCTAGCCTTATGCCTTAATAAAGGCTACCCGGCGTGCTTTATTACTAATAACCTTATTATTAATAAGAGCATTCTTATTTTTAAATATATATATATTTTCGGTATTATATTAATATTACCGTTAATTTATATATTATTACCGCTATTATATAACTTACTCCCGATAATATTAGTCTTAAACCGTTATATCCCTAAGCCGTTATATACCCGGGCGTTTTCGCTTATATAATATATCGCTTATAGGAGGGAAAAGGTCGGATTCTCGTTAGCCGTTATTATTAGTATTAAAGAGGTTTAAAATATTCCCGAAAAGGTTTTAGCCACCGGCTTTTTTAAGCCTTTCGTTAGCTTATACCAGCTTAGCTTTAAGCTTTTAAATCTTATTATCCTTACTCCTATAAGCTAGTATAACCGATATTATTAGCTCGGATTATAATTCCGGGGTATAAAGTATATTAAACTAGGGTTTTAATATACGAAAAGGAGCGGAAAGATTCCGGTATATAAATAAAATAATATTCTTCGTTATTTTAATAAACGGGTTAATCTCCTTAAGCCTTTTTCCTTTACCTTTATTAACGGTAATCTTTTTTAGGTTAAAAGTAAGGTTATTTTATTAACTGCCCTTATTACTAGGGTTCTCCGCTATAATACTAGTTTAAGGCCTTAAGCGAGGTTTTATAACCCTTTAGCCCTTATTATAAGGATTCTCCGCTATAATCTCGATTACGGGAGCGTTTTAAACGCTTAAGAAAACCCCTTACGCTTTATTACCGCTTTTACCCGTGCGTTTACTCTTTATATAAGGGTACCGGTAATCCCTAATAATATTAAACGCGGTTAATAAAATTAACGGCTTAAAAAATAAAGCCGTAAAGCGGATTAATAAGTATTATTAATTTTCTGGCTTTTAAAGGTAATAAATGCTATTATATAAGCCGTTTAAAGGGGCTTAACGTATAAATAAAGCAAAAAATAATAGGGGGATAAAAATAAATAATATTAAACTAGTTAAAGTGATTTAAGGATGTAGACTGGGTATAAAACTGGTGGCTAACTTATATAGTATTTATACAGTCTTATTCGGACCCATAGCTTAGTCATGGACTCCACAGCTATTAGGTCCAATAACACCGCCCCTATCCTGCTACAGTAGTAAGTGCCAGCCTCCGGTCAATTATAACCAACACTCGCACGGGTCCCGCCAAGCCACCGAGGACCCTTTGCGGCGCATCCCTCATTTCTTCTTATTTGCTGCTGCGGCGGGAAAGAGTTGTAACCCCAAAACCTGGACAACAGTCGACCCGAGACCCATCTCAACTCCTCTCCCTTTCTCATCAACCATGGCATGACCGTTGCTCCCATCGCTCGCCCAGTCTGCCTCGTGTCGGATCGACGCTGCAACACGTCTGCATTCTCCTACCCCGACCTTGTCTCCTCCGACCCTCTATCCCGCATTCGCCGGCGCCGGTCCCAGAGGAGCCGCCGCCGATTGCTCGAGTCCGTCTTTCCGCAACGCGTCAGCCTCTCTGCCCCGACCCGTCGTGCCGCCTGCCTGGGCACCCTCGATACGATGCGCATGTAGAGGCCGAGTCTGTATTCTGCGCCCGCTGACGAGCATGGAATGCTGCCGTCTAGACGACACCCAGCCGTTAGGACCACGAATCTGTCGCTGCGTGTCGTAGCGGAGACGCTAGAATCCCTACGTCCAGATCACTGCCATGGTCTTCGTCGACCGGCCCAATGGCTACTGCTTCCAGTATGACTGTCTTCCGTGCTGGACCGTTGTCTTCATGTAGCTGATTGGAACTCGCCAGGCCATCCCCCTGCCAACTTGGCACACACGCCGACACTTGCTGCGGGTAGGCAGTCTAGTATGAGTGTCCCAACACCGTCCGAGTCGCCCAGCATACATCCCCATTCACCATCCTTGCCGGCCCATGTCGGGAATGGTGCAATCAACGGTTATCCTACGTCCGCAGCCGCGCCCGCTGACGGCTCCGTGGGCGCGGACCTGAGGCTCTACCCGCGCGACGGACGCGTCCGGAACCCTGTGCCGAGCAAGCTGAAGAACGTAAAAGACCTGATGAAAGGCAACTTTGGCGTCATGCACATGGACGTCTCCAGCCACCGCGCAAGTGAGGGACGAGACGCTGCTGCGAAGCGGACCAGCGAGAGTACCGCCTTGCAGGCCAAGCTAGCCCAGACCGATACGTATGTGTCACACCAGCGAAGGGCCAATTATCCAAAGCCACCGGGCCTGAAGCAATTCAGCTCTCCGGGGAGGTCGTCTGAGCCTCCTAGCGATCCTGTCGACTCCAGCCCGAGGCGATCGCTGTCAGTCGCCGATACCAAGGCCGAGCAAGCCCGCCTGTTGACGCTCCTGCGCTCATTACCTCACCATACCGTGGTTGATCAGATATGCAAGGCCCTCGCTTTCTTCGGTGGAATACCTGATGCCCCACCTCCCGCGGACGGCAAGTTTCCCGAAAGTGAAGAATACAACGGTTCGGGCTCCCTCTTTGTGGGTTGGATTGCCGAGATATTTCCCGACCTTGATCGGCCGCGAAGGCCCGCTCAGGTTGAACCCGAGCCGACACCTTCTCAGACTACCACTCAGAATCAGAGACGCCCGAGGGGAAGACCCAAAGGTAGCAAGGCCACCAAGGCCCGAAGCGACAAGGGCTTGAAGAAGGGCTCGCAGAAGGCTTCCAAGGCTACAGAAAGCCAGCCGCAAGACCTTCATGATGAGAGCTGGGTTGACGTGGAAGACAGCGTCTTGCAGATCAACGAGAATGGAAATATGATGGAAGCCGATTCGACCTTCAGGAATGCTCACAGCACGCCCTCTCGAGTGTTCGACGGCGAATCGGCGATTGCTACGCCAGCCACCGGCTCGACGGGAGGGTTTAGGTCGATTAACGATGCCCACGCTCCTCCTGGGTCTTCTGTCCCCGGTCCTGGCCCCGTGTCCAATCCAAAGCGTCGTGGGCGACCGAAGGGTTCCAAGAACCGTCCCAAGGATCCCCCAGGTCCGCAACAACCCGGCCAGCCAGCAGCCCCTGCCAAGGCCAATGCGCCGGTGTCCAACCAAGCTACTGTTGCTTCGACGGCTTCTGGGCCGCCACCACCAAAGGTCACGCCAGTCCCTGTACCAGTGACCGTGCTCGACTCTCAGCCAAAGAAGAAGAAGAACACTACGTCGAAAGCGAAGGCTGCTAAGAGCCAGCCTGTATCTACCAACGAAGCTACGACAATGGTGACTAATGCTCATCAGCAGGCGGGTGATCTCAATAGCGCTCTACAGATGCAACCTTCGCAACAAATCTCAGCAACTGAATCCCCTTACACCGCCGGGTTTAACTCTTCGAACCGGAACGGTGTTGCGGCGACCGATGTACCCAGTCATTTATCCGCCCAGAATTCTGGCGGTAATGCCCAAGTTGCTCCGAGCCAGATCAAACCCGCTGCTGCTCCTGCGAAAAAGCGGAAGAGGCCGAGTGCTAATGCCAGCAGTGTTATTGTCCCAGGGGGCGGGGCTCCTGTCACTACACAAGTCTGCAGCGCACCTCCTCAACAAGTCCAGCCTAACCTACCTCACAACACGCCGGCTCCTCAGATGCTTGGTCAAGCTGCGCACCCTGTTCAGCAGACCGCATCAAGCCTCACTTCCGCACCGGCGGCCAAACGACCTCGCAAATCTCATGATCCGAGCGTGGCTACGACAGGGAAGCGGCAGACCCCCAGTAGCGTTGGACAAAAAGCCTCCGTTTCTTCAGCCTCTGTTGTTGCTGAGCCCTCACATAAGCCCAGCCAGGTTGGCATTACACCTCAAAGTCAGCTAGCAGCTGAAGGCCTGGAGGCTCATTTTGCCGCCATGCAGAGCCACAGCGATCAGGTGCAAAGCTACGGTGGCCGCGCGCAGCAGAGTCAGCAGCAACAACCGACTGTATCGATGGGAACCACGGTATCCCCTGCGCCTGCCTCGAACATGGCGCCCGCGGATGGCCTCGAAGCCCATTATGAACGGTTTTCAGCCTTACCGAATTTCCCAGACAACACTCGGCAGCCTTCTACAAGCCGGCAACAGAAACAACAGCAGCAACAGCAGCAGCAGCATCAACAGCAGCAGCAACAGCAGCAGCAGCATCAACAGCAGCAGCAACAGCAACAGCAGCAGCAACATCAGCAGCAACAGCAGCAGCAGCAACAGCAGCAGCAGCAGCAACAACAGCATCAAGCGAATCATACGGTCTCACCTTTACCAAGCCAGCCGTCGAAAACGCCCCAGATGGGCCTGACGCTCACGTCGCAGCAGCAAGCGAGGGCGCCTCAAAACTATTATTCCCAAGCCCAGGCATTGGGCTCATCATACACAACACAGCCACTGTCGTATCCAACGAACCAGCGAGCACAGCAACACATGGGAACGAGCTCGCCCGGTACGGCTCTCGTGCAGCATGTGGCCAACTCTCCCCAGTTTGGCGCGCAATCCCATTCGCCTCTGATGCAGGCGGATAGCAATTACCGCGGGTCACCATCCCTGATACACAACCCTGGAGCATATGCGCCTCGTCGAACGACCTCGGCCTCGCCTCTCGACACCAACCCGTATCGGTCCGCAAGCACGACGAGTCACGGCGTACCGGGCCATTCTCCACACTTCGGGACACGGCAGCCTCCGGCGACGACGGCGACGGCAGTGTCGCACAGCACATCGCATCCTGGCCTGTCATCTACATTTACCCCTTTTACAGACACGAGCTTTCTGGATATGCAGAGTCTGGATCCCGGGGCTGGCCACGGCAGCCTGGGACTAGGCGCCGGGTCCTACGGCCTGGGGAATGGGGGCGTCCCAACGCATCAGCGCACGAGCAGCTCGAATGCCGGCTCCCTCTACTCCCCTGCCGCGGCCATGAGCGCCAACAACTACCTGAACTCCTCGATGGGACGGTCGAGCCAGAACCGATGGGGGACCTCATGATATGAAATAATACTTCACGAATTATGTCTAGCAAATTTGGGACAGGCGGGCGCATGGGAATGTCGATCTAGCGGATACCTTATTAAAGCTCATCTTATTCGGGGGGCGTTCTTTTCTTTTCTTTTTCATTCTTTTCCCTGTCGAAAGGGGAGGGAGCGAGACTATTGTCTTGTCATGCTGGGAAAGCGGGCGTCTTCGGCCGAGAGGCCATTTCTACTTCCTACCTACCGAATTCCATTAGGGGGTTCTCCATGGTCCGGGCCGCCGAGGTGCGAACCAAGAACAAGCGAGCGCGAGGGATCGAGGAGTCAGTCAGTCGCGGTTTTGGGAAAAGAAAACGAAGCGGTCGGAGAATAAGAGGAGGAGGAGCAGGTTACCTAGGCTCATTTGACTTTGTTGCTGTGGCATCCATCATCGTACGAACTACACTGCCGGCGACAGACACTACGCGTCTGTAGTTGGTCTCTTTCCGCTCGTGCTTCTCTGTTCATCAAGTCCGTACGCGCGCAACGCGGTCAGTCGCACCATCTGAATCCAGGGCGCCGCTTCGAGGCAGTGTCAAGATAGTATACCACCGAGCTCCTGGTTGTTTTCGAGGCGCGTACCGGTCCCCAAGCGATTCCTTGCGGACACGTCGACATATAGAGATACGAGGAGATGATGGTATCATGCTGCTGCCGCGGCTGTGGCTGCTTGATAGTGGTAGCCCGAGTTCGATGATTTATGATAATGCGATAAATGATATCTACCTGTCCCCCGGATAAATCTCGCTTTGACAAAAACCCGCTGAATAGATTCTTCCGAAGCGCCGCCTCGCTTCCCCTTTTGTCCCTCGAAGAATGCTGCACCCATGTGATGGGATGGAACGCTGATGATAATGACGATGATGATGATGATGACAAAAAGAATAAAAAGAAGTGAGGACCTCGCACGGCGTGCGAGAAATGTTGGCACTCCTAAAAGCCAAACGCTTCCATGTATAAGGCAACGCCTTGCCTCCAGCATCCTACCCCCAGAAACGCCCGTAAATGCTCGCGCAGACGGTTCAGAGCCAAGCGGCCAGAGACGCAGTCTCGTCCCTCATTCGATGGGATCTTCCTCAATGGCTTCTAAGGGTGGCCGTACCGTATCGTGGGCGACTTCCCGGCCGTACCACCACTCGTCCTCCTCGGCGGCGCCGTCCTCGCGAATCAGGTCCAGGAGGACCGCCGCGTTGCGCTTGATGTCCTGGGGGCGCTCCACGATGCCCCGGTCCATGATGAGGGTCTCGGCGGTTGGGGACCATATCGCGTGTAGCTCGGGCAAGTCAGGTAGAAGCACGCGTAGGTCGTCTCGAGGCAGCGGGCCCATGGGCATGCCTTCTGCCAAACTCGTATCAAAGACGAAGTTTTCCCAAGTGCTTGCTGTCGACGCGTCGCTTCCACGGCGGCCGCCATCAGAGCCTCTCCGTCCGCGGCTGGCGACCACGTACTCCGTCCCAGCCCTGCCAAGGTCATCGCCGTGGATGCTCGACTTTTTCCGGCTCAGACCCATAAAGCCTCGACGCGATTTCGATGCTGATTCTGCGGGCTCTTTGGTGACTGAATTGAACCAAGTATCAACGGCTCCTCTTCGCGAATTATAACCTTTGATCTCCCAGAACCGCTCGACCTGACGTAGCCCGCCCACCAACATAGCTGTTGCGTAGACCTCGTCGGTAGGCTTGTCTTTCAGGTAACCTCGCAGGGACCGCTCGAATCGTCCCACATACGTCGGAGGCCGCAGACGCCGGCAGAAAGACGACACAACCAGGGGAAACACCTGATGGACGCGTAGTAGGGTCAGGTCATCATACATTCGCATGATCTTGGCTTCGATGGGATTGATCGTATAGGGCGTCTGTGACAAGCCATGCCCATGCTCTCTGATGTAATCGATATGTAAAGTCCGATAACTCTCGAAGAAATGAAACATTGTGAATAGTAAAGGTATTAGTCTGCGTCGCATGCGCTCTTGCTGGGGAGCGAACTCAATGCGCTGTGCTTCAGTAGTCCGGAGGAACATCTCTTTCGTCACCCTTTCGCATATTAAGAAAGATAACTTCGCAGCGACATGTAGCCGATGCCATAAACCACACAAGTAGTGGAGTCTGTGTGGATTGGGGACAGGATATAATCTCGTCGCGTAGGCGGGTACGTTATGGATGAGGTGGTGTCGAGCTATAGGAAATTCATTGAGCGTGATCATAACATGCCAAGCTCGGGAGGAGCAACGGAGGCTCAGTATATCGCTTAAAGGCAGCGATGCAATGATTTGGATCTTGAGTTCATTGGGAAGGGCAAGAAAGAGCTGGTCAAAGGGCGTGCTATGTGTGATCTGTTAGCGGACCGGGATGCAAGCTATGGCTATGCAATAGATTGGGCCCTACCTCTTTTTTGTTGAAGACTCTATCGAAGGTCTTCTCAATTCGTGTTCGACGGATGTCCGCGAAGGAAGGATGGTTCGTAACTTGAAGTTCGCCCGGCGCTTCTCCGTCTTATGAGCATCATGAGGAGCTTGTTCTGCTTCTCTCAGAGGCAGAATGAAAGTGGAAGATTCGGCGGCGGCAGAGCCGTCGTGCTGGTGGGCGAGGGCGTCATGAGGCTGGTCTCTCGACTCCCTGAGCTGCCTGCGCTTCTCGAAGAATCGCTGCGACGCAAACTCGGTGACATGGGGAGGATCCATGGTGATGAGATGACGTGGATGTCCGGGCCGGCGCAAGAAGCGGATCGGGAGACGGACAACGCAATCACGGCACGCTTAACGCCGGCGAGGCAGGAAAGCGGCCACAATCAACTGAACGGTATCGGCAATGACGGTACGGAGATCACACATGTTGATACATTGACCCGATTGGACGTGGTCTTGGGAATCGGAAGCTTTCAGCCAAAGCCCAACTTATCGACCGGACAGCGTTGAGAGGAAAACGAGTGGCAGGCAGCTGTTGCAAAGCTAGGATGAGAAGCGAGCGACAGCGCAACAGTCCTCGACTCGACTATCGTACTTCTTCCAACTCCCCTCCGGTCGGGCCTCGCCGACTCCGAGCGGATCTCGGCTGAAGGTGGTACGTATGCGATGTCGAGTGTCGGGCGGTCGTGGAGGCGTTCGTTTTCAGCGGGTCGTCGTCTCCTTGAAGCACGAGCTCGGTCGATTTGACGGATGGTTTCGCTGGAGTGACAGGTTAAGACCGCGGTGGAATTTGTATCGTCGGGCGTTAGGAGCTCGCGGGGGAGGTTGTTGGGCAATGGCAGGGGGCCGGACAGCGGAATGCGCAGACAGGCCAAGAGAACAAGAGGCCGTGAGAAAGGAAGGGAAGGACGAGCACAAAGTTGTAGGTGGGTAAGGTTGGTAGGTAAACAAGGCCAAGGGGAAAAAGTAAGTAGGCACGATGTAGGTAGGTCGGCTCGGACTCTGGCTACTACTACAAGGCTTCGTTGTACGACAGGAAGTGGCAGAGGGAAAGTGGACTGGGCTGGGAGAATGAGGCCGAGAGACACTCGAAGCGGCAGTGGAGGTGGTCAGAAGGAGAGGGAGCGGGAAGAGAGCCAAGTCACAAGTGGGCAGGCCGCGCTGGAACTCGGGACTCTGGCTTTGCTTGGGGGTGGAGCTGTGGGCAGACCCGAGTGGCAGACTGTGGGAGAGATAGACAGGAAGACGGGCCGGGGACGGGGGATGTGTGGTGGGCACTGGGAAGTGGACTGGACGGGGCAGACAGGGCGGGCAGGCGGCAGACCACGGCAGCTGGCAAGCCTGGCGGACAGCAGGTGCCAGGCCCGCGAGTCGCAGGGCGGCCACTCCCTTAAGGGTGAGTTAAGGGTGGCATGGGCCTATAGTGGCTCGGCCTCTGTTCTGCTTACGGCCATTTGGCCGGCCAAATAGTGGAGTTCTGGCCGACCAATGCGCCCGCCGACGCACCTGCCTGCCACGCCTGCGCAGCTGCTCGTGCTCTCAGTCCTGCTCACATCTACGGAGTACCAGCTGCAGTTTAACCTTGGACCGGCTTTTTGACCACGACACGCACCCGAGCACGCACCAGAGCACGCATGACTGACAGGACCACTCTCCCACGAGCCACTCTTGCACTCTCCCACTCCGTATTCCTCTCGGTCGTTCTCTGGATCCACCCCGTCCCCGACCACAACCTTATCACTTATTAACCCGACCGCGTGCCGAGGGCATGGCCAGACAGAAGCCGGGCTAGGCCGGGCCAGTTCGGTCTCTGTACGTACGAAGTACTGTACCGAGTACAACATAGACAGTTGCAGACGTCCAGAGGGCGAAGCCCGTGACCAAGCAGCCAACGAGGCAGCACGGGGCAAGGACGGTAGGTAGCAGTCGTGATGTTAATCTATCACACAGGAACCAGCCAGCAGCAGTTGTAATGATCGCCGTATCAGTCTTATTACATACATCCTGCCCGACTGGCTCTCCCTGCTCTCCCTCATGGCGGGAGAGGCACAGCAGCCAGATGCGCCAGGTACCCGAGCCCTCGGCCGAGCCCAGTCAGACTGGTACCTAGACGCACGCCGCACGAGGCACGCCACTTAGAGTGTCATTATCGGGCCGCGGCCGTCGGCCATGTTCAGCGCTGCGAATTCCCCGGCCGCCGCCCAGTCAATCTAGGGTCTCTTGTGGTCTTGCCGCTACAGCTTATTTAGCCTGTTCTCCTGCTGTCGCTGTGTCCGATGGCATGCAGTCCGTCATCAGTCACTCGAAGGGCGTGCTGGAAGGATAGCGCCAGCCCGCGGCCAGTGCCGAGAAATACGCCGACCACACAACGTCCCCGTCATTCTCGTGAACCGTGATCAAACCGAGATCATTGATCAGGGCCGATATGAAGGGGGCCTCTGGCTCCTGATGTCTGGTATCTGGTGTCTGGCAGTAGTATCGTCTGCTCGGCGCCATACCTGATCGACAACCGCCACCGCGACCCAACTGCGCCATCGCAACACCGCAGCGTCTGAGAGACAACTCGGGGAGACACAGCCAGAGCACAGGCGTGACAGGCTCTGCAGGCCGTCACGAAGATACACGCAGTATCTCGTGGATCTGCGCTCGACTTCGGCACTTCTTTTCGCCCCGGCTAAGCCTTTCCCCTTCGGCTCCTCGGTGTAACATGCCATGCCAATTGCCCATGGCCGGCCCCGCCAGGGAGACTAATAACTGTATCGAGAATTCCGCCGACCTTCTAGGCAGGTGACCTTTCCTTATGAGACATGTTTCTATATTCGGCCCCGCTTCCCTCCTGCAACTGCGAAAGATACATTGTTCCGATGTCGAGTGCCACCATCTATCTCTGATGACAGCAAGCTAAATGCTCACCAAGCAGAGACTGCCGCAAGAGAATGGTTGAGAAAGATTGTGTGAGAGTGAGAGCGGGTCGAGCGATTGTAAGAGAGAGGAAAAGCGAGATAGGAATTCCCCGCGATAGAGCCGCCGGCTTTGTCAGTGGGCTCCACGGCTCTACCGCGGCCAATTCACTCGAGATGCCGACTTCTCAGGGGGTGTTCGCGATGCCTCTACATGGTATCTGATGGTGGGTCTGCTCTATAAGTCAGTCTCCACAAACATAGTGTTCGCGTCCTGTAGCCAACGTTTTAATTAGTGTATATCGCCCAAATTCCGTTTAAGCGGAGATAACTCATTATTTAATCGGATAACCCGAATTCTCTAACGATCCCGTTAACCTCGTTTACTGCTTTTAACCGTATTTTCTCCCGATTATAACTCTACTAAGCCGGTTAACCCTGCTAGTTATTAGCTTAATAAGCACCGCTCCCTTATAAAGCAGTATTATAAAAGGTATTACTTACCTTACTGCGAGCATAATTCTTTTATAACTATAGCCTACTATTAAAAAAGATAATTTTTAAAGCGCCGGCGTATTATTATTACTACAGAGGCTATAAAGCGCCGGCGTATTACTTTTACTGCAGTAATATAAAGTATAGCTTTAACTACCCGGTTATTTAACCGGCCAGGAGTTTTTATAGCTCCTCTTTTTATTAATAATTATATATATAGCCTTTTATAGTTTAACGAGAAACGCTTTTATAACGTATTTCGAATCCGTAAATTAACGTTTTAGTTATTAAGGGATTAATTAGTAGAGAACGCCGGCTTTTATTACCGGCCTAGAGTGATAGCACACCGCACCTGCAGTGGCCTGTGGGGCTGAGAGGTGTGGCTAGGTATAGCTCCCGCACACCTAGGCTGCACTAGGCTCTATTAGGCTAGGCTTTACCCAGGTGGCCCGCACCGGATCTAGCTATCTGCACTTCTGTAGCTAGCCGTACGTAGCCTCCCTTCCTTTCCTCTGCATCCTAGAATTAAGAGATTTTTTTTATAAAGAGTTCCGGCTACGCCTTGCCACCTGCCGTGATAATTCTAGGATCCCTGGTGAACAGGAGACCGCTGCGTCTCCCACCTTATACCGTTCGACCTCCATCCCGGTGGCCAACAGATTTCCCGCCCTTAAGTCCGATTCCCCTTCTAACGCTAACGCCCTGCGTACTGCGCCGGGACCGGCACAAGCCCTACCGCACCTTTTTTCGGCCCTTGCGTTAAGATTAATACCCGGTAGCACCTGGTATACGCCTCCTGCAGCCCATTACCAGCTGGCAACTGCTTACCTGGGCTCGGTACCTCTACTATTTAATGTCTACTGTTTTTGGACTCCGAAGATGGCAACTACGACCGGACCAGATAGCTCTCTTATGGGCTTCGCTCTCTTACGGGCACCTTTCTTCTACGCTAGTATACTTCTCTGCTAGGTAGGGGACCTTCGACTGCTTCTGGAACCACGCTAGTATACTTCTCTACCGGGTGAATAGAATTCTATTACAACTTCTACCGTTTACTATTTACTGTTCTGGACTTTACGCTAGGAGGTTTTCTCCCGGGTAAGCCTAAAAAACCGGGACTTTACGCTGGCATACTTCTCTGCCGGGTGGAAACCCACTTCGACTATTAATTAACTATTTTAATTGGTTGGGACCGTTTATTAAAAGGCATACTATAACACCGACCCGGTCCTAAAAGTTATTAGATTTCCGCTATTATAACTTCCTTTACTCCCGTCCGATCTTCCGGGAGTCTTTTTAATTATAAGCACCGATTTAATACTTATAATAGCACTATAGCCGAGAATACTACCGCTTAAGTACTAGATTTAGTATATACTACTACGAATACTACTAAGTATAAGTTTCGAGATGAGTTCCGGCTTAAGGTCTTTTTATAAGGCTTTATTAGCTAGCACTAAAGTTAAAATGTTCTCGAATCCCTTCCTTATAACCGTTAAGGGTCCCTTTACCGAATTATAACCCTAAGTTATTACATCGCTCCTTAGCTTTAATCCGTCGACTAAGAATATTAATCACACCAGAGATTATACCGAAAAGCTCTGCTTATTCCAATACTCGAGAGCGCGCGAGCGATATAAGCACGTTATACGTCGGCTTTAAAGCAACGGATATATAACTGACCGCTCCCGCGCGTGATCTATATCCGACTCCGACTCCTACCTGCTCGACCTGCCATATATTTCACACCAAAAGCAGAGCACTTAAGAAGACCGGTATGATGCCATTTATAAGCTGTAAGGCTAGACCTAACGGTTAACCCCCGAGGTCTTTTATAACGCGTTGCTGGCAGCGCTTTGAGCCTCTCGGCTCCCCACTTCTGACGGTTCTTCGGCTAATTAGAATGCGTATATGAGACCCCACCCCCGGGTGAGAGAAGGGTATGTGCGACCGTTCTGACGGGCCGGGCACTTTGCTGCGGTATGAGATCTGGTAGCGTTGATACGCGCTAAACCGGATTTGGACGGTAATAGAGAATTCTGACGGCATTGGGAGTGCTCGATTCGAGCCCTGTATGTGTTGTTTTTATATAATTAGTTCTTTTGGAATCTCCGCATAAAGCCTTTACTGCGGCTTTATACAAGAGATTAGAGGGGTAGTGACGGCATACCGCACCTGTAGTGGCCTGTGGGGCTAAGAGGTGTGGTTAGGTATAGCTCCCGCACACCTAGGCTGCACTAGGCTTTATTAGGCTAGGCTTTACCCAGGTGGCCTGCACCGGATCTAGTTATCTGTACTTTTATAGCTAGCCGTATATAGCCTCCCTTCCTTTCCTTTATATCCTAGAATTAAGAGATTCTTTTTATAAAGAGTTCCGGCTACGCCTTGCCACCTGCCGTAACACCTAGGGGATTACCTATCGAAAAAGAGTTAGCTATTTGGTTTTAAATTGCGGTATAAGGATTATTTATACGGCTTATTATAAAACACTTTAAACGCAGTAATGCTGTTATTTATAAAGCATTTATTAGGGTTATTAAGGCCTTAGCTATCCTGGCTAAAAAGAACGTAACCCAGTAGTGGTTAAAAGGATTAATACTAGAGAAAATCGCTAGCAGCGGTAAATTCTACCTATACTTCCGGGACTGCGTAAGCGTAATTAACGGATCCTATTTCGAGATTAATATTTTCGGTAATAAGTAAGCCTAATATAACCGAAAGGGTTAGCTTAATACTAATATACTAGTGGCCTATAACTTTAATAAGAGGATTGTGTATATTCTAGCGGGATAAAAGGGCTTTATTAGCGATTCCAAAGTCTTTAGGAATATAATTAACGAGTATAGGTTACGAATCCCCTTATGCCGCTACCTTTTAGGAGATACCGGATACGCTATTAGGAATAGCGTTTAAGTGCCGTACCGGCGCGTAGCCTATTATATAAAAAAGTCAGAATATTTTAATAAAAAGCTAAGCACGCCGTAGGAGCTATATAACTTACGGTATACCCAGCTATAGGGTATTATCGAGCGTATATTCGGTCGTTGGAAAGGATTCTTTAGGATTTTTAAGGCGCGGCCGTATTTAAAGCAAAAGAACTATATAAGGCTTATTTACGCCACGGCTGCGGTATATAATTAAATGTTAAAGAAGGAGGAATTCCACCCTAATAATTACGTGGATCTAGATTAAGGTGCTTACGTTAACGATAACCGGTATAAGGCAGAGAAACGTACCGGGCCTAGCTCCCTTATGGCCACGCAAAGAGATTAGAAGGCAAACGCTATATAGGACGATTACCAGGAGCTTTTATAGTAACGGGCCGGTAAAAGCTGCTAACCTATGCCCGGGCATAAAACCCCCGGTAATAATACTACCGGTAACGACTCTGGTAACGCTTTTAAAACCCCCGGTGGTAACACTGCCAGTGGCGACTCTGGCAACGCTCCTAAAACCCCCGGTAGTGGTAAGGGCTCCGGTAAGGGCTCCGGCAAGGTAATAATCTCGACGAGCAGTAATAATAGCAATTATTACAGTAGCAGTATTAGCAGCAGCAGCGGTAATAATAACTATAGTATTAACAGCGGCAGTAATAACTGCAGTATTAACAGCTATAGCAGTAAAAACAGTATTAGTAATAACAATAGCAAAAGCAGTTCTGGGGTTATTATAACTTAGGAGACTCCTTATAACATTAAAACATTATTATCCGGGCCGGTATCGTCTCTTTAATCGCAAGCGCGGTCGCAAAGGAGGTAATAATTCGGCCTCGTTAGCGGGAGCGCCGGGCTTTAGTTTATAATAAAGGAGATATAAAGAGGAGCGTAACCTGCTCTTAGCCATGCTTATTATACCGGGTATAAAAAAGCTATTACCGGCTATCCCTTAGGAGATTATTATTAACCGCACGTTAACAAAGCGGTTTATACAGTAAAAAGCTCACGCCTCTCTATAAGGCACGCCTCGTGGAGCCGTAGCGGCTACTTAGCAACGTCCTCGTATAAGGCGTTATAAAAAGCTTACGCCTCTTTATAAGGCACGCCTTGTAGAGCCGCAGCGGCCACCTGGTAACGTCCTTATACAAGGCGTTAAACCGCTGCGGCCACCTGGTAACGTCCTCGTATAATAACACGGTTAAAATATATAACCGCTTCGTTAACGTTTATAATAAAGGAGATAAAACCGGTAAAGGAGATACCGCATAATAAGGGGATAAAGGGCCCGGCGGCGGGCCCGGCGGCGGCTTTATAATAACTTAATAGAGAATTAAAGAGATAACCTAGGAAATAATCAGAGAGATACCCGGGCGGCTTTATAATAATGATTTTATACCTAGTGGTGGCAAGGTGATTATACGCAGTACGTGTAATTGGATTTTTATTACGGCATTCGTATTATCTCCTTAAGCCCGGCCTATTAAGAGGTAGGTTTTAATCACCTTAAGCCCGGCCTATTAAAAGGTTCTGGTCACGTGCAGCCCGTACGCAATACGTATAATTGGATTTTTATTACTATAATCGAATTATCTCCTTAAGCCCGGCCTATTAGGAGGTTTTGGTCCAAATCCGTTAGATTTATTACTTTTACAGCACTTAAGCGGTCGCTTAAGCCGGTTAGCACTCCTAAACATTTCGTACAGAATATTACGGTCCGTAATTAACCAGCATAAACGCGTTTTATATAATAATCGCTAATAAATATATCGTTAATAGCCAGCCGTTAATAGGACTTAGCAGATTCTTTAAAGGTAATATTTATTAGATTACCTAATCCGAAATCCTCCTATTCTACCTCCCGTACCGATCTGCGGCTCGTATTATAACTCTTTTAGCGGCCTCCCGCGACCACGTAATACCTCTTTTTCCTTTTTATTATTAAATTCCGTTTCTTCTTCGTTATCGTATTCGTTATTACGAATCCTAATAGATTTATTAGTATCCTTTATAACCTCCCGCATCGTCAAAGGATTATACAAACTGCTCAGGTACATAAATCCCCTCTCGAATAACTTTAATTACTGCTATTTATAATTATCCGTTAACGCATTTTATACTCTGGCCCAGGTAAGCGTTTTAACCCATTGCTTAATAACGCGCTAAGCGGTTTCGTAATTAATCTTTATTAGGTAATATTTCTTAAAGCGGTAAAGGGCGAGATTAAAGTGCTTTTACTCCGAAGTTTTTTTTATAGCAGAAGTAATTTATATTAAACCCTCGCTAATACTCTTACCGCCGGTTTTCGAGCGCTTATTATATAGTATCGGTCTCCTTTCGTTGTTTTTTTTATACTAACGTTTCTTTTTTACCAGTTATTCCGTAAGCTCTTTAGTAATCGGGAGTTTATTATTATTATTATTAGAATCCTTATTATAAATTTCGATAAGTATAACAAAACTCCCGGTAGCTTTCGACTTATTACCGTATATATCCTTTATTAAATCTAAATAATCGAAACCCTTTTCCGTAAATTAACGGGCCTCCGGGTATTTCTAAGCAAGTAGGTTAGCTTATTAATACCTAATAATAACGGAATACACTTATAGCAAAATACCTATTAAATACTTCCGGGTTACCGGTAACGGTTCTAATAATAGGGTTTATACCCAGGCCAAAGAGTTATAATATACCCTACTAATCCCTAAACACCTTTTTTAAATAAGCGAATTTATTCCTATACTACTAGGGCGTTATTATAAAATAATAATGCTTTTCCAATACTTTAGAAATATTAGGGTAAGCCTTTTTACGCAAACCACTCGTTAGCAACTTATTATTATTAGCTAACTAATCCCTAGCAGTTTTAAATAAAGCACGAATAACCTTTAACGTTTACTTAATCTTACCGGTCCCCTTTGCGTTAAGGGTAGCTTTCGGCTTAAGGGTAGCCTTCGGCTTAAGCATAGCCTTCGGCTTAGGAGTAATTTTACTTTTACCCTTAGGGTTACAGCGGCCTCCGCTTAGGCCCGGGGTAATTAGGGGAGTATTATAAACCAACGAAATCCTGCTAATAATAGGGATTATAATACGGCCTTAGCTTATCTGGCCTTAACTAAAGCCCTGGCTACTATTAAAATAACCCGAGGTATTAAGAGCTATTAGCGAGCATTAAAAGGCCAGATTATAACCCTGGGAGCCCTGGCTATTACCAGAATAGCCCGGGGTATTAAGAGGTACTAATAAGCGTTAAAAGGTTAGGTTATAACCTTAGCTAGGCCTTTAATTACTGCTAGCGTAGTTTAAGCCCAGGTTAACGGGAATACCGGGTATACCGGGAGGAGCTAAAAAAGCCCTAATACCGCGGTTATCCCGTTAATATTATTAGATACCCTTATACCCGTACGCGGATCCGTACTAGTACTATAGCCTAACTATATTCTTAAAGCCGGGAAACTATTACTATTAATTAAGCATAATAAAAGAATTTAATAAAAAAAGAATTTTAATAATAATTTTAACTAAGGGGTTACTTATAAGATAATAATAAATTAAACTTTTAATAATAATAACTTTAGGACTTTTAACATAATCTATTTCGAACTTTAAATACTAGGCTAATTATACTCTTTATATAAACTTTTACTCTACTTACCTACCTACCGATTTACCTACTTACCGACCTACTTACCTACCTACTTACCGCTTTTTATATAAGAATTCCGATCGCGGCGTGGTAATTAAAAGGTATTTAAAGGTTAAAAACACTCCCTATTACACTAAGGAGAAGTTAAAAACACCCCTTATTACAGCAAGGAGCCCTAGCGTGGTTTAGCGATATACTCGTTTACCGTTAAGAGAATTCTACCGTTCGCATAAAGTTAAGTTTACGGAGAGCAAACCCTAGATAAATTAGGCGGGGTTAAATACCGTAATCTGTCCGGGGTCTGCTCCCGGTAGAGTCATCTGCGGTACGTGCCAAGAGCCCTATAATCATAATCAGGTAGACGGTATCGCGAACACCACCTTATTGGACATGCATCCTCTGGCCCTACCGTACCCTTTCTGGCCGTGGCCAGTGACCTCTCCCGAGCTTACTCCGGCCAGTACCGTACTTTCTCACCAAATAGGACTTAGTCCCCCCCGGTCACTTCTGCAGCCAAGCCAGTGGCGTTGAGGCTTATGCCGACCGCACCCCTTTCCCTCCACCAGACAATACGTGGCCCGTGCTCGAGTCGGCGTCTCGGGGGCCGACCGAGCACTGCGACCGAGCACTGCGAGTGGGTTTTGATATCACATGACTTGAGCCGCATCTAAACGCACCAATCATCGGCGAGTGCCACGGCTTGGCTGCAGAAGTGACCGGGGGGGACTAAGTCCTATTTGGTGAGAAAGTACGGTACGGAGTAGTTCGCACGAGAGTATCGCGTGCGAACCACCCACACATGCACACATGAGAGGAGTGCCTAGTACGACACGAATCGGCGCAGCCCGGCCATGTCCGGAAAACCGAGAAACTTGGATATTTCTACCGCCTCAATGCGCAAAAGTGGCTGTTCGGCAGGATCTCTCACCTAGCTGATCAGAACAGGTATTTGTCCATCAAGTCATCATCGCCTTGTCGGCCCCGCGCTGCGGCACGACAGTGTGGCGTCTATCTCTGTCTTCTCATCGGTCGAGGTTGAACCGACGGGACTCGGTAGAGAAGCAACCGGATGTGCCAAGCTCCAGCCGAATGTCGGGCTAAAAGAGGCTAATCCGGCGGGCGCCAGCAGACCATCCGGCTTGGGGTGACGTTGTGGCTATGCTCTTGACTCATGGCGAAACGTGGGGTTGCTATCGATGTGACTCGCGAGCGCCCCAGCCGGGACAGGCCGGGAGAAGCAGCCGGACGTCCCGGGGCATCAAACGAGTTTCCGGGCCGGTGCCGACCCGTACAGGGCTTCCAATTCATACAAAGGCTCGAGGCTCGTTATGAACTCTCTACTCTCTCTATGGCAGCCTCTGAGCGACCGTTCATTGAAGTACGCTCTAAACTTCTACCTTGGTGCGCGGCTTGTTACTAGTCCATGGCAACTCGACCTTGTCGGCCGGATTCCACCTTGCAATTCACTTTTGGCCGAGCCGACCCGACCCGACCAGCGGCTTACGGCCTCCACGTGCAAACAACAGCCTTGACTGTTCCGCGGCCAGTGACAACAGCAATAGAGACCAGCTCCCACGCTGGAGCATGCTGAAGTCTTCTGTGCTTCTCTGTCCTAGCCTCCTCTCGCGGACCGCAGGCGTTCGGTAACCCTCAGAAGAGCAATTGCCGACGCCGGCTGCCTGGGTCTCTGCTGCAAGCGCATCAGACGTCATCGAAGACGGCATTTGATAGGTAGCAACGGCATCTTACCACGATAGGTACACGTCGTCCTCGGTGGTGTGTACATCGATCAAAATCTATCAGCAAAAAGGCGCTTTCCACAGAATCGATCGGCGTGCTTATTGTAACCTCCAAGCAAATTAACAAGCCCCGCGGCGGCGGTACGGTACTTTTCACGTGTCTACTACGGTATTTCGGGTCAAGGATAGTTCCAACGGACGACTTGTCACCATACAGATGGCGCCGTAACTCTTAGCAGCTCCTACCCATAAGCAGCCGTCGTGAGGAACTTTTGTTTCCGTCGGAAGCTCGAACAAGAAGCTGGCGTGGCATGGCATGGCATGGCTCAGCTTCCAACACAGCAATCCTAGCCGAAGCCGGCCGATGTGGCCGATAAGCCCGAGGCAACGGTTGCGCTTGGTTCTATTTTTGGAAGCGCATGCAGCCTTCTAGACTTCACCTCGCATCTCCCGCGGCCGGTACGGAGGAGGGAGTACTTGGAGGCTACTTTCTCGAAGCTCAACTCCCCTGCTCCTGAGCGCTCGATTTGACTCCCGGCTCAGGTTTCGGTCAGGTTCCGTCATCCTCCCATGCCAAGACATCCAAGCATTCTCCTTTCAGCCCTGGCAGTCATGCACTTGAGAGAGGAAAAGATCCTCCCCGCCTACCTTCACCACTCCTGTTCTGCTGTTCTCATGGCTAATTCTTGGTACTCTCCCACCCACGAGCCACCGTAAAGCCGTGCAGAGGGGACATAAGCCAAGTCAGGCCAGTGGAAGCTCGCCGGGACCGTGTCGTGTCCCACTTCTCTCTCCTGTATTCCGCAATTCCGAGGCTGATGTGGTCAAGAATCAACGCGACACCACATCCTGCCAGCCTGCTCATATCCAGTCCCATGCACACCCCCTGTCCTCGTGCAGCTCGCCGGCCGTGATTTACTAATTATCCTCCTCCTCCTTCTCCTCAGCCCGACCGACTCTGTAATAAGTGATTCTGCTCCCTTCTTCCCCCGTCCTTCTCTCTGCTGCCGACGTCCCCTCGCATGTGAACGATAGCTAGGCAAGCGGTAAGCAAAACTACACAAGCCATCGTGAGACCCTGCCGATGGATACCTCCGATGAACACCTCCTCAGCGACTGAACCAAGTCTGACTTGCAGATCTCTCTGCCAGATCGATTCCCGTCCGGCACATCCACGGGATCCTGTCAGCTCAGCCCTCGGCTCGGGCGTGTATTTCAGCTCAGCTTTAGCTGAAACGTTTCGAATCCGACCTAGCCTCTCAGTCGTGATCATTAGCTGTGCAGCCGTCGCCATTCGCCCAGTGACGGGACCACTGGGAATGTCTCTTTAGGCTTGCGCGCGGGGGAACGATACATGCGCCACGAACTGTCTGCGGACCACTGCGAAGACCGGCGCCGCCACCAGCCTATTGCTGAGCCGGGCCGCTCAGAATGGAGACGAACAAGAAGCCCTTGAGAGGCCAGCCGGCCGCCACGTCTGTACCCGAGCTTCGGATACCCGAACCCGAATCATTCGACAGCCACGGGCTCCTGAGTCCGGCACAGCTGATGGCTCCGGCGAACTCGCCCGCCTCGCCCTCCTCGACCAATCTCTTTGCCCGCTTCGAGTTCGAGCTGGGTCGAGGCAACGAAGGCACCAAGGTGCTCATGGTGCAGTGGATGCCCGCGGCGCCGGAAGCGGCCGACGAGAACGACTGGGAGGTGTCGTGGGACGGCAAGCCCGCGGCTACCCATCCGCTGATCGAGCAGGAGGGAGAGGGCGACGCGGCGCTGCGGCGCGTCTACTTCCTGCTGCCGTCGGCCGCGCCCGTGCCGCCGCGCGTGACCATCACGCACACCGGGGGCCTCGGCGCGAAGCTGACGACGCCCGCGCTGCCGGCCCTCTTCGCCCCCGGGCTGGGCGGCGCCGCCAACGACGACACGGGCCGGCGCGGCGTGCTGCACACCCACTGGGCCCGCCGCCGCCTCGACCAGCTGCAGGACGAGATCCGCGCCGGCCTCCGCGACAACAGCGAGTCGGTCGGCCTCGAGATGGCCGTCCAGGAGCGCGCCTGGCTGCTCGACCACTTCGGCCTCACCGCCGACCCGCAGCGGTCCAGCAGCGCGGCCGACGCCGACGCCGACGCCGACGCTTCCGGGCCCGGGCCCGGCGGGGCCGCAGCAGCGGCCGGACGCCGCCTCCGGCAGCCCGGCACGCCCCAGAGCCCGCGGTCGCCCGTCGGCGGCCGCCTCGGCGAGAAGCTCAGGGGCCTCAAGCTGTCGACCAGCCCGTCCGACCTCCAGTCCGGCCGCACCCCGACCGGTGAGTAGTAATTGGTGTTCAGTGTTCCAAGTAGTAGTCCCCTGACCCCTTGCTCGAGGGGGGGATGTTGTAATGCCCTCACCAGCCAGCCAGCCAGCCAGCAACCCCCAACCCTTGCCCCCCCCCCCCCCCCCCCCCCCCCCCAATCCCCGGAGCGAGCGACCTTATCCTTTCCGACCAGAACAACGGACGGGGCTGCTTGGATTGGACAGATGCTGACGCGTGGGGAAACGGCACAGGTCCCTCCATGTCTACGCCCTTCCAGACGTCGATGTCGTCGACGTCGTCGGCCTCGCCCGACACGTCCGAGACGGTGCGGCCGCCGACGCGCTCGGCGCTACCGGCATCGGCGACGATGACGACCCGGCAGCAGCAGCCGACCGCCGGCGGCGGCGTGGCCTCGCTCGACGCCGTGCTCGGCGGAGGCGGCGGTCCAGCCGCCGCCCAACCCCCGGACTCGCAGAGCAGAGACACCGAGGAGGAGGCCGGCCTCTTCGCCCTGCCCATGAGCCCGCGCAGCCCCGAGATGAAGACCAGCCCCTTCAGCCTGCTGAAGTGAGCTTAGCTGGCTTAGCTGGCTGGCTGGCTGGCTGGCTGGCTGGCTGGCTGGCTGGCTGGCTCACACTCAGCCAAGCTGACCCCGCCCACTCGCCCGCCCGCCCGCCTACCCGTCCGCCTACCCGTTGGTTCACATACCGGACCTACCCACACACACACAGAGAGACTGCCTACCAGCCAGCCGGGCCATGTCGCTGGGCGTGCTCTGACTCATAAAGAAAGGGGGGAGGGGGGAGGGGAGGTTGTCTAGGGGGTCTATGAAAAAAAAAGGGGGAGGCGGGGAGGCGGGTTTATGAAAAAGAGGGGGCTCCGAGCCTACCCCCAGGTAGCCATCTCCCACATGCCAGGAGTGGCGACCACACATGGGCCAGGCCAGGCCGGGCCGGGGACGGATTTTATTCGAGCAGTCTGAGCGTAAGCTGCCTACTCACCTGTGGAGCGAGAGAGAGGCTGTAGTCGTCATGGGCAGTGTGTAGAGCTGGTCGAGGGACGCCAGACGATTCCCCTCACCGCCCTCGTTTTCTCTCTCTTGAGAGCGTGGAAGTATCAAAGTGCCCGAAGTCACCGCCAAAAGTGTCGGTGGGAAAGGTGCCGGCGGAGATGGCTGGATTGGCCTGGCCAACTATCTTATATGGGTAGGTAGATAGTCTACATGGCGGAGCCAGAGGAGGGGGAGGGGTGAAGGGGGGGCATAGGATCTAATAATCATGAAGAAGTGCAGCCAGCGATTCGATCAGGCGTGTCGTTGGGTACGAGGTTTGGTTTGCCTTGCCAGGGCCACGAGGGCGTCTGGGCCCAGGTAGAGATGAATGACTAATTAATAAAGGTGGCCGGCCCTCCCCCCTTTTCTTCGTCGCCTCCCGACTGCATCGTCTCCCAGCGCGATGTTCCAGTACGGCTCTCTCAGCCGCCCAAGTCAGCCTGGCCTGTCGTCCACCATGTGCCGCAGATGTCCATGCATACACGTATGTACGTTAGGTATCTATCTGTCGAACGGGGCGAGACTATCGTGAATGACGGCGGGGGAGGAGCCTCATCCGGCTGCAGACCGCGGGAGGCGCGCCTCTATATATGTATGTATGTACAGTACCTTCACGAGTAAGTACTCATCCAAACTCAGCTGACGGTTACACGTTTGCGACGATGATGAGAGCTTGGGCGGCGGAATGATTCCGAGAGGAGGAGGAGCCCGCCGGGCCTGGCTAGGTAGGGCATATCCGGCGAGGCCTCCGACGGGCGACTGCGGCGGCTGCGACCCTCCCCCTCACCCTCACAACCCCCTCCGCCTCTTCACGCGTGAGATCGGACCGAAAAAGCGAGCGTGCCCCTGCCCTTAACCGCCTCGTACCTACTGTCGCAGTGTAGTGGGACGCGCTGGGGGAAATAAAATAAAAATCGGCGGTGAAGAACACAACTCAACGCAACGCTGCGCGTAGATAGATCTCAATCTCGATCGGGATCCGGTCCGGATCGTCCCCTCGACCTGAATACGAGGTTGACTCTGGTCTGGTCTGGTCTCGTCTCGTATGGGGAAAAGGCGTGATGGCCGGTCGGTCATCTCATCACGGAGCTTGTCTGGTGGACTTTGCTGGGCTGCAGTCCGGAAGAATTGAAGCGGAAGGCCGTGCACAGACGTGAGGGCCGGAGCCATGGCCAGAACAAGATGCCGTGTGGACCAGTGGTGTCGCTCAAAGATGATTGGGACAGCGTAGCGGCAGCGCGGACTTTTCCCCCAGACGTATACACGATCTCGGGCCAGGCTGCATCACGCCCGTCTGTGCGTGGCGCATCCTTGCGGCTTGCTGCCGTCTCCGGACCTGGGAATGGGCGCGCACACAAGGGCCGGCGTGAGCCTGTGATCGGCGGTGTAGTAGTAGCATAGGTCGTAGTCCTGGCGCAACACCGCATTGTCTCATAAGGTCATGTGCAGCCAAGGACCACGGCGGCACGGCCCAGCCCGTCCTGCAGCCCGCATGCCTCCTCTCCTGTCCCGGCAAGGCACGCGACGCAGACGCCAATCTGTAGCAGTCGTAGCCAGGCTCGCTCTCTCTGTCTCTCTCTCCCTCAGCGCCAGCCGCCGACGCGCCTCTCGTTCCACCGCTCCTTGCGCTCCTGGCGGAGGTAGCACAGCTTGCGGGCCTCGCGGTATCGGCGGACCCAGTCGAGCACCTCACGCTCCGACGCGCCGCCGCCGCCGCCGCTGCCGTTTCCGATTCTGGTTCCGCCCATCCCGTCACGTCCGCCATCGTCGTCGCCGTAGCCGTAGCCGCCGCCACCGCCGCCGTCGAGGAAGCTCTCCTCGAGGGCTTGGCAGACCTGCTCCTGCTCCTGCAGCGCGGCGGTAAGGCGGGCGTAGAGGCGCGCGGGCGAGAAGGGCTCGAGCGCGGCGTCCATCTCGCCCTGCTTGGCGCGCCACTGGCGCTCGAGCGCGTGCGTGGCCAGCAGGCGGGCCTGGCAGTCGGCGCGCCGCGCCGCCAGGCCGGCCTCGAGCTCGCGCAGCCGGCCCGCGAGCGCCACGTTGTCGCGCAGCGCCGCCGCGAGCGCCTCGTCCCCCTGCCGCGTCGACGCGTGCGCCGTCGACGGCGCCTGCACCAGCGCCTGCACCAGCGTCGGCGACGACAGCATCTCGGCCAGGTCTTGCTTGCTATGGATGGAGGACGGCCGGGGCGGGGAAGTGTGTCAGTCGGTTGGCAGGTCTGGGGGACGGTGTGGATGAGCAGCGGCGGGAGGAGAAAAGATGCCACGGTGAGGCGGAGGTGTAGAGGCGATGTGTAGTCCTCCGTAGCTGTGGAAGAGCAGTGATTCTGGTCGCGGGGAAAGAGAGAGAGAGAGGATTCGGCTTACGACTTGTCCTCCAGTATCTTGGGCAGCCACGTCTCGCCCGGGTCGGGTATGGGCTGGGGCTGCGTGTTCCCCGCCGGCGCCGGTATCAGCCCCGACGCATCTGTGGCGGGCATCTTGCCCCTCCCATCGACCGAACCGAAGCGATCATCCGGTATAGGGGGCGGTGGTCGGGGCGAGTCTGTGGGCGTGCCCAGCCGGCTGGCCTCGTGGCTGCTGGGCTTCGGCGGGGGCACGGGCGGCGGTGGAGTCGGACTGTACATCTCGTCTTTCGGGCTTGATGATGTGAGCGTAGGTACCGATCTATGCGCGCAAGGCTACCCTCTCGTGGTATGTGCGGTCGTGAGTCGGTTCGTTGCACGGTTGGAAACAAGGGAAAGAGAAGTTGTAGGAGGGCGTAAGTTGAGTTACATGTTACATGGCGACACGGGCGAACGGCGACGTCAGTCTGCTTACCTGCTTATCTTGTCGCACTAACCTCTTAAACGCAAGACTTACGGAGTATGTGCAACCTCACTTCCAGGAAGCGCATTTGCCGGTACAGTTATAGGGCAGAAGTATTCGTCTGGGTCCTAGGCAATTAAAGGTGTAGACCCGGACGAATACTTTTGCCCCGTAAGTTTAGCAATCCTGTTGAATTACTGCCAGTGTTGCTGCTGCTGGATCGCAGAGATAATCATTATTCTTCTCGAGATCAATCCGTCAAGAGACGTAGGAAAAATCACGATTCCTTCAGAACTTTTCATACGAATGATACAGGATATATCTACAACGACTGTCCAACCATTGACGCCTGGCCAGCGAGCCCAACTTTTCTCCTGTGCGGGTGTAAACGCCAGAAACACGAGTCCCTTGAACATGCAGAATGGGAATGCGGATCATGTGTCTCGAGTCTTCTCTCATCTCCGGACTGACCAGAGCTCTCGAGTCCAGCCCATCTCTCTCATCTTCTTGCTGCTGCTTCCACCTCCCTTCCCGGCGTTGCTGCTTATAGCCAACGCTTTGCTGCAGTTGGCGAAGCCGTCCACGATGTCCTTCATGCGATCGGCCTTCATCAATACAGCCGCCACGTCTGCATCTTTCTTTGCAATGATCGAGGCAAGCTCCATGCATTCGAGAAGATTGTCTCGGGACATGCTGGTCCCAGCAAAGTGCAAGACACTGACGTACCCGATAATCGTCTCGGGAAGATAGGCATCCCGAAGATAGCCAAAGTCCTCGTCTTCTATCACCCTCGGTGAGCATTGATCCACATACAACGGTACGGGCGTCCTACCTTCGATGCTCTCCAAGAGCCAATTGCTGAGCACGGGCCGAATAAAACTCTTGACCAACTTGACGTCGTTGATGATCTGGTTCCAGAAATCCTTGTCCACTGTCTCGGTAGGACTATGCTCCATATCAGCCTCGCTCTGCCTCGCTCTCTGTTCAGCAGGTAGAGAAGAACTCACTTTTGGATGATGCCCACACCCGAAGCAATGGTCTCCATCGACTCCAACGTTCGCACGAGGCACTCCATCTCAAAGAAGTTTCTAGCCACAGCCATGTCGTCGGGAGTCAGGCCGTTGTCTTCGAAGGTCCCGTTCATCACCCCTAGGCGAATTTCCTCAAACCACGAAACGTCATCATCATCAGATACGGCGATGCCGGCCTTTCTCTTGAAGATTTCTGAGCAGCGGATCCGCTCAGATAAAGACTTAGCCGCGTAAAGGTTGAAGTTTTCTGTAAATCAAGTCATCAACAGCTGTCGTAATACTTGAGGAATGTTAAGAGGGCCTACTTAGGAAGCGCTTGTAGATAGCAGTGCCAGCTTGGAAGACTTCGTCCCAAAGCCCATCCACAAGTAAGAACCACTCGAGGGACTGGATCAGAGCTTCATCGACGGCGTCGAGCTCATCCGGTTCATCGCCGAAGAAGTCGGGCTTGAGGGGGCGGCCGTACTTCAGCGTGGGCGGGTCGTTGGAGAGGATGACTAGTCGGCCGAAAGCTGGCGGCGGGTCTTCCACATCTGGATACTGCTCAAACAGAGAGCGCGGCTGAAATGTTACGAACTTGGCAATGTCAATTCCAAGCTTCTCCATGTTCCTGAGCAACCTCTCTCGGGCTTTCGGCTGAGTGACACCCCTTATGTTGCGGCTTAGAGTGAAGAAAGCCCGCTCCCTGTGAAGCTTGGAACAGTATAGCGGCATCAGATCTATATGGTTATGCAGCCGCAGAGTACTGACATAGGCAGCGACGATGTTCTCCTGCGCCGGAACTCGTTCGAAGTCATCACGTGCGCCACCCTGTAGCTCGTCGAGGCTGGAGATCAGAAGGCAGACGTGCGCAGCAACCCGCATACCCCTGTGGTCGTTCAGTTCGAAAAAGCCTTGATCACTTGCAGTCCCCTTCGCGTTTGCGACACGAGGTATAAGGGCGGATTCGGCCTTGGCGTTGGCGCGCTTCCCCAAGGCAGCGCCCAAATCGCTCATGTACTCCTTTAGGTTGTTGGAGATGATGGCGGCTTGAAGAGCTTTCATTGGCGTCTTTGCTTCTGCGGCAGTCTTTGGGTTCGTCTCAAGGAGGTTGACAAGACGTTCCCCGGCCGAAGTGGCATCTCCATGGAACTGAAGCGCGTTGAAAGTGGGAAATGATTGCTGAATAGCTGTGATAGCTTCAGGCGAGGATCGCTTCGTCATATAAGAGTCAAACTGTGCCCGTAGGAGAGCGTTGTAGTGGGCAAAGACAAAGTCATCCCAATTCTTGCACACCTTCTCCACGCTTGAAATGTCACCCGAGAGAATGCCGTACACCGCGCGCTCGTGGTCATCAATTCCTCCCTGGCGTGCCAGAGTGAAGCAAGTCCGACGCCACAGTACTGTCGACAGGGTATTGGACGCAGATCGTTCTGCATCGTGACTCTTGGACAAGGGCATAGCAGACATGCTGACCGCCCTCCAGACCTCGGTTCGCTCGATGCACCAGTCTCGAATCTCGGCCAGACTCCTTCCACGCCGCAAGAGTTCGTAGCAGCCAAGCCATATCGCTCTCTCGAAGTACTCGTCCTGGGGCTGAAGTTTCCGGCCCTGTCTCGTAGCCACATCAGGATCGAGTTGCGTGACGAGAGGGCTGGTCCCGTTTGCTTCCATCAACATCTGGCCAGCATCCGAGCTGTTTGGGTCTAGAGCGCCGGACCACCCATTCACGTTCTTCTGCATCTTGATAGCAGACCGTGTATGAAGCCATCCATAAGCGACGATGTCCCCACGCTCGGCTTTTTGCTGGTAGTCTCTAACCATCTCATCGATGTCGGTACGCGACTCGTCGGCGCTAGTCTGCAGACATTCCAAGACAGCCTTGCGCTCTTGCGCAATCAAGTCGGACTGTAAGAACTCATCCCACAGGTCCGAGGAGGACTCGAATTGTGATATTTCACGGCGTATCGGCTTGATGGTGTTGCGGTTCGCGTAACGCAAGGGCAGGAGGCGGCGCAGCATATCCCAGACCTGGGCCTCTTCCTCCCAATACTGGAGCGATCCAGGTGGTATAGTCGACTGATCATTGGTATCTGGCTCGTCGAGGTCCATAGAGTCCTGGCTTGAGGCATCATCTAAGCGTCGGAGAGCTGTGGATGAGGCTTGCCGCTGCGACTGCCGCAGGTCGCGAACTTTGTCAGAAGCATACTGGTAGTAGGTGTCGACGAGGCGGAAGACGTCGGTACGTCTCTCGCTTGGTGTCTTTCGAGCTATGGACACCGAATCCAGAGCTTTGGAAAATCGATCGGCATCTTTGACGAATTCGTCGTCGGGCACAGAATCAGAGGAAGCTAGAGCAACACAATAATAAGTCTTAAGCCAGAGCCAGGAAATGCGCGACACAACGCACCAGGTCGTTCATAACCGTCTTCTATGTCCGAGCTGTCGAGCTGCATTCCACCAGGAATGAGCTGTGATCGTGACGCTGGCATGGTGCCGGTACGAGCTCAGCCTATCCCTTGGTCGGTAGCTGTGCTTCAGCCAGCATCCCCTTCGGCGCGATACTCGGACCTCATGCAGTACGGCAGGTGCGAGCTCGGCGACGGCGGACTGTAGAAGCTCGTAGGGAAATGTGGGCTGAGTAGCGAAAGGGCGTGTCAAGACTGTGGATCGGGCGTTGGCGTGTTGAGGTTGAAGCTGTCGCCAAGCTTTCGGGTCAGAACGCGGTATGCAGTACGAGTTGAGTTAGGTGCGTGTTGCTCAAAGGTGGGCCCCGGGCAGCCCAGCAACAAGTAGCGGATCTTTACAGCTGATTGGACCAAGGTGGCCAGCTGGGAGACTGAGGCCCCACATGTGCAGAAAAAAAAAACGATAAAGGTCTGGCCGTGGCTCCCAGACTTCTCCTTCTCTTTCTTTTCTTCTCTACAAATGTCATGGGCATTCATATTAGAGTCTCGGGATAAGCCATATTTCCTCAATGCTTGTCCAGGTCCTTGCGGCCTCCTGCGCGCTCAATGATCGCCTAGAAGAATTCCACGCTGCGTACAAGTTGCCTGATCTGAGTGTTTGGGTCGACGTGAATAAGTAGTTGTGGAACATGCCTAGATGGAGCCTGCGTTGTTTTATTCCCTCCGTCGAGCCCGGACCCGTCTCTACGCGAAGCAGCTGCGCTGTCTGTATGAACAAGGAGCAGCCGGTGATGGTGTTGGATGCCCCCATCATGCTCTCGCCAGCATTCATTTGGTCTTCTCGTCTCGTCTCTGATCAAGCTTGAGCTTTAGCAGGTGAGGCTTCGGGCAGCTGGCCGTGGTAGCGTCTTCGCCGTTTTTCTGATAAAAAGCATTGCAACATTCGTATAAGGCGTCGATCAGATTCTCGCACTTTGCTTGGTTGTAGTTGTTCTTCTGCAGGCAATCTACACATGTCAGGACGAAAGGGAGAGCGTAAATGGAGTAAGACCCAGAGAGTCAGAGTACCTTGAATAGCACACTATCAGGGCGGTCAAGAATCAGTCCACAAGCACAAGACGAGCGTCGGACCTGGAAACTACCGGCTTACTGCACGTGGATGGCAAGGAGGCTTCGACTCGAGGTCTTCTTGTAGCCCCTGTGACTCTGAATTAGCACCAAAGGCCCAAAATGCCTGAAGCATTGGGGACGAACCATGTCTCTTGATAGATATGCCGATATGCTTCTGTATAGCGTACTACAATCTCAAGTTTGCTGGAGGGTGTTGCAACTGGTTTCAAGTCTTTTCGGTGGTTCTTATGGCTCGCGATGGTCAGATTGGTTTAAACTTATAGATGTATGGTTAGGACAGGATTCCCATAAATGATGATCTTGCCTATCACCCCAATGGCGATATGAACTAGGTAGGTACCTACGGAGTGAGGTACCTAGATCTGCCAATGATGATGTAATCGGCTGTGCGGCTGTAATCGGCTATAACAGTGGCTCTTTTGATACGTACCTCGAGCCATTGGATAGATGTTGACTTCGCCGATCTTATGCGTCCTACGCGATGTCTGGCGAGCTGGCTTTGAGTTACTAAGAGAAGCAGGCATATGTTTATATGAGACCCCATGCTATGTTGGAGTCTTGTTATTCATCCGCTCGAGTCAACATAGACCAAGAATAACACACTTCGTAGCTCTTGTTACCTAGCGCTTTGGGGTCTTCCTTCTCTGCATCCGCAAAGAAAGTCTAGTAGGCCTCATTAAAGTTGAATCTTCATAAAGAATTGTGGTTTCATGGAATACCCTGCGCCATTCTGGCAAGCTGGTTCACATACACTCTAAGCTGAGCTGGGTAGTATACGCCAGACTCTACTTACTGACAGGTAACTAGTGCAGGCAGCACCACCGATGGGCGAAGTACCGGTACTTCTTCGGTACGGAGTACTTGGATATGCTACTTGACACCGGAGCGTTACTGGGGGCTTAGCTAACCACAGGACCCCGGGCCCCCGGCCCGCTTGCCTTCCTATAACTCCCACCTACTGCTTGGGTACTGCTCGTTTGCATTCTGCGCGCTTCTACTCCGTACCTACCTCTAGGTATTTATTACTCTACCTCCAGTAGATGTTTGCCTGCAGCCTCGTTCCTGCCTGGAAACCTCTACCGTCAGCCTTTGCGGCGCTATCCCGATAATTGTTAAGTGAGTATAAGGCGGCCGTGAGTGCTCCATTTTTACTGCCGCCCTCTTGCCTCTCCCCACCAATGATCATTTCCGTCTCGACTTCCTCCCGCCGCACCAGCAGCCTCTCTTTCCTCTCCAGCGTTCGCTGCCCTCCGAAAATCCGCAACACGTCCACCCGCCACTTTGCAACCTGAGCATACATATCTACTGCCTCACACCCGCCCCGCCAACCCGTACGCCGCCGCGACTACCACTCGTTCCGAACCTTCACGTCCCCGCGCACATACGCATTCGCACACACACACGTCCAACCAACCAGCCAACTGACCAAGGGACCGACCAAGACCCGCCCCGCGCACACACCAGCCCATCATCATGTCCGGCGAGAACGAGTCTGGCAGCCCCAGCGCCGAGCGCAACGAGGCCCCCGGCGGCGGCGCCGGCGGCGAGCACCTGAACATCAAGGTGACCGACAACAACAACGAGGTCTTCTTCAAGATCAAGCGCTCGACCAAGCTCGAGAAGCTCATGTCGGCCTTCTGCGAGCGCCAGGGCAAGAACGTCGAGTCGGTCCGCTTCCTCTTTGAGGGCCAAAGGGTTCAGAAGACGGACACGCCCGACTCGGTAAGCAGAAGACCGCAAACGCCACAGCCTTGTCACCCCACCCCCCACCGCAATCTCCCTCCTCGTTGCCCCTCCTCTCTCTTCTTCTTCTTCTTTCCCGCGTACTGACTGCTTGGTTTCGCCCCCTCCACAGCTCGAGATGACGGACGGCGACACGCTCGAGGTCCATCAGGAGCAAGTCGGAGGCGGCTGCTGATCCCGTCAGCCGCCTGGCCAACACGGCAGTGAAAACAGTATGGAGTCACCCCGTACGCGATCTTACCGGGGGAGCAGGGCAACTGGTCGCGCGTGCTGTGTTGGACCAGGTGATAGCGGGAGACGCAGCACAGCAGCCGGCAACCTCATCACGAATTCTACCATATGTGGTAGTAGGTATTCGTGCGATACGGATGGATGAGTCACGATTCGATTTGGGGGGAAGGGAGGACCCTGAACGGGAACACATGGGAACTCCTCGCGCGTCATGGATTCAGCCATACTTCCGGCGTTCGGTTGGCAAATACGTGTTTACTATGTGAAACCCTCCGGAGCAGGTACCTGAGTTAGGTACTTAGCTACTCGACTCTAGGATGGCTATTGAGATTTTCAATCTGCGGCTGGATCTCTTCAGTTGTGCGAGAAAAACATCTGCCTAACGAGCGCGGGCTCCTACTCCTGCTTCTACTGGCGGCTTCTCCTCTTGCGCTGTTCGTGAATGTGACGTTCCGGGAAGCGCAACTCAGGACTGAGAACCGCCGTAACGGTAGTCTGCCCATTCTCCACCTACTTCGTGGCTTTCCCCTCCATAATTGTTGCCTCTGCTCCGTGCGGCAGAGGTAGGTCGAGCCAAAAATCGGGTCGTCCTGGGCAGAATTGACTCCCAGTTCAGACTGATATGTGCGCAGGAATGGTCCGTCCACCTGCCAAGTCCGGCGTCTGGGGTTGAGTAACGCGTTTACATACGCAACCGACGGGCAGTCGAGGTTCGTAGTGGACAGAGCATATCGCCATCGAGTCTGAAAAGGGACAGAAAGTGAAGCAAACCCCAGGAAGAGGAAGGAGGGCATGGTGTTAGGCTCGACAACCACGCGTGGCCCAGACGCAGAGACACTCACCGTGAAAGAGTGAGATCCTCGGGGCTGGACCCAACCCCCCTTTTAAATTGCACCACCACGGCTTGTGAACGCGTCGGCAGCTGCACGGGAAGGAGAGGCGGAGAGGGAGCATCCTTTGTTTGGTGAGTACGAAACTCGAGGGTAGAGCAAGTCACACGAGACATTACTTAGTCGTCCGTCTCGAAGACCTGACCTGAAAAAGCGTCAACTGCAAGCGCCCTAGGCACTGGGCAGTACGAAAAGGATTCTTGGACGGGCACCTGGAATCAACTCTCCATCGTCCATACATCGCACAATCCATTCGTTCCAAAATGCATCTGTCAGGTCCCGCCTCGGGCCTGAGCCCAATCATGTTGAAGCTCAAGCGTGCGGCTGAGAGAGCGTGTCGCGTGTGTCCCCTTACCTTAGGTATTTGATCTCAGGGGTTTTGATAGGGGGAACGGCGGCTTTACTCCAATCATCGTCTCAATTTCTACGTCCTTCACTTCACTTCACAAAACGCATCAATTCCAAGATGGCGCCTTGCCAGAGATGGAGAGATGAACTCGACTCGGCAAAGACAGGTGGTCTTATCAACCTACCTGAAGAGCCCTCGCAATGTTGCGAGGTCTGCCGCGCGGTAGCTGCGCTGCTCAAGCCAGATCAGGCCCAAGACGATCTCTGCGTCGAGTGGAATAGGAGCCCCAGGTCCATCGAGCTCATTCACTTTGACTTCTCGCCCGAAGCGCCTCTTTGGAGGATCAGAGTTCTCGCAGCTCCCGGTAAGATACCGCGGTCTTACCAAGCTGCGACTTTATGGGCTGACTGGCGGCAGATAAACCATGTCCCTGGGGCATATTCCCCTCGGCAGCAACCGAGCAAGGCCCACAGGGAATGCTGAGTCCCTTACCGGCACTCGGAAGGATCGCATACATGATCCGGGAGTGTCAGGTACAGCACTCGTGCGTCAGCGCCGAGGACATGCCGCTGCCCACTCGGGTGATCCAGGTAGGCGAGGCAGACAGCGAAGTGCGACTCGTCGAGACCGGCGGTGATATGAAAGCACCTTACATATGCCTCAGCCACTGCTGGGGGGACCACCAGCCCCTCACCACCACGCGCGGGAACAAGAGCGAGCATCTACGGTCACTGCCCTGGGATGAAGTCCCCCAGAGCTACAGGGATCTCATCCAGCTGACGCGTCTCCTGAACATCGAATACATCTGGATCGACTCTCTGTGCATAGTCCAGGACGACGCCGAAGACTGGATGCGGGAGTCGCAGAGAATGTGCCAAGTGTACGAGAACTCCTTCCTGACCGTCGCCGCCACGGCCGCGCCGGACTGCTCGCACGAGCTCTGGGGCTTCCTCGACCCACCTGACAGCGGCAGAACAGAGACGGCAGGCGAGACAGAAGACCAAGGTGAGCCGTACAGCCTGCTGGCCATCCGAGTGCCGTACTCCCACCCCACCAGCGTCGACCAGGGCCACTGGCGACGGCGTCTGTGGCCGCTCCTGGACCGCGCCTGGGTCTTCCAGGAGGTCATGCTGTCGCCGCGCGTCCTGCACTTCAGCCGGTGGGAGCTCCTCTGGGAGTGCCGCGCGCGCACCACGTGCGACTGCGGGCGGATCAGGCCGCGGGACAAGGACGAGCACTTCGCCCGCGTCGTCGAGGAGGAGGAGGGCGGCGCCGGGAGGAGCACGAGCACGAGCACGCTGGCCGAGGTCGAGGCCATGTGGCGCGAGACGGTGCAGGGCTTCTCGGGCCTCCGCCTGACGTTCGCGCGCGACAAGTACATGGCCCTGGCGGGCCTCGCCGACAAGTTCTCGCGCCTCCGGCGGCGGCGGCGGCGGCGGTCGCAGGACCCCGCGGCCTCCTCCTCCTCCTCCTCCTACCTCGCGGGCCTGTGGTCCGACTCGCTGGCGCGCGACCTGCTGTGGCTCAACCTGCACGCCATCCCGCACTACCGGCGGAACGCGGACCACGAGGTCGCGCCGAGCCTCGGGCGCGCGCCCAGCTGGTCCTGGATGAAGATGAACTCGCGCGTCGCCTTCGCCGACAGCCCGCACCGCTTCCCCTCGTACCTCCGGGACACGGAGACGGCGTTCGACGACGTCTACTTCGCCGTCGAGGACGCCGCGTGCGTACCTGCCGCCGCGGGTGACGGTGATTGCGGCGCCTTCGCCTTCGGCCCCGTCGAGCGCGGCTCCGTGCGCCTGAGGTGCCTCGTCTTCGACGCCGACATGAGGCCCATGACCTTCCCCGCGGGCACGACGAACGTCTACGGGACCCAGATCGACGGGCGCGAGCTGCCGGCGCTGCGCCTGCCGCTGACCGCCACCACGGACATCGGCTTCGCGCCCGAGAACCTCGGCCCCAGGGTCGGCCAGCTGTACTACGCCGACGCGCCGGCGGATCCGACGTGCGGCCACGGACCGCTGGAGCCCGCCGGCACGGGCGTCGCGTGCGTGCCGATGGCGCGGGCGCGGCGCTCGTGGGTCTTCGAGGGCAGGACCTGCTGGGAGGTCGACGAGTGGATCATGGTCCTGCTGCCGGTGGTGGTGGAGGAGGAGGAAGAGGGCGGCGATGACGACGGGCGATATATCCGCATCGGCATGGCCCTGCTGCGGAAGCGGTACGAGGGAGAGGCGCAGGCGGTCGAGGCCGCTTCTAGTCCCGACTGGCGGAACCTGAATGGGCGGGAGGTTTCCATCACGATCGTATAGGTGCCTGATGACTCTTCCCGGATTCAGGAGAGGGTGTGCCGACCATGAATGAGTACTCGCAGCGCGAGAGGCACATCCTCCTCCGTTTCCGGAGCACCCCTTCATCCACCCAACCTACTACCCCTCCTCCCTACCTCATCAGTACCAGAGGAGCCTTGCTACCGCCAAGGCGTCGATGGACCGGCCCAGGCTGGCTGGTGCCTCCAGTGATCCGGCCTGTACTTGAGAGCAGACGGCTCTGGGCTCTGGCACGGCACCTGACCTCGTATCGTCGTTGGTCTTCTCCCTCTCTCTACCTCTAACACCTAAGGTGGTTAGGGGGGAGGGGGGGATATCGGGCGCTCTGCAAGCGTCTCTCAGTCAGCGTTGCCTTTGCCGATTCGTTATGGTGTGTCATGGGCGTTTTCCTGCTGCTGCTGCTGCTGGCGCCAAGCGGTCATCGCTGTGGAGCGGGTGCTGCAAGGTAGCGAGATAGATGTTGGCGTTGGTGTTCTGTGATTTCCCGGCCCGTGTAGGGCACAGGTTGGCCTTCCACGCATTACCCTTCTCTTCAGTTGAAGAGTACCATGCTGTTTAAGTAAGCCTTTCTTGTAGACCTAAGACTCGGCGAGGAGGCATTTGAAAACCCCGTATGAAAGCATGTAGCTCAATTCTGCAATACTCCTGCTACGACTCATCGCGCTCGAGTCCTCTCTCTCTCTCGAGACTACCACTCCTCTTTACGACATCCACGCCGCCATCGGGGAGCTTGATCGCCTCAATACGGTACCAATCGCGAGGTCCAGAATGGCACCCGCCCTGATGTCTATTGCCCCGAGTCTACTGCCCCGACGTTGCTCCCCTCTTCAACGAGCCCGGCCTCTGCGATGTCATTTATTCCTCGTTTGCGTGCTCGCCAGCGTGCTCGTCTTCGTGTGTTTCATCATCTCCTTGTTCGTCGTCGCACTCTATCCACATCATCGCCGTGGATCATCCTCGCCTCACTCACTCACTCCGCCTTCACTTTACATCTTGAGCTCCCTGGCGCGGCACCCCGTGCACAGGATGCAAGCCCCCCTCCTCCCACTCTTCCCACTCCCATCTTCGCCGCCGCCGTCGAGGTCGTCGTCGTCGTCCTCCATCCCGACGGGGAAGACCTGGCCGTCGTCGAAGCCGCCCCCGCACGCGGCGCAGCGGAAGCAGTCGTCGTGCCACTCGGCGCCGAGCGCCACGACGTACTGGCCCACGACGGGCGCGCGGCAGCGGCGGCACTTGGGCGCGCGCCGCGCCGTGCGCCGCGTCTGGCACCCCACGCACCACGCGTACCCCTCCACCTCGACGTGCGTCGCGCCGGGCGCGAACGGGTCGCCGCACTCGGCGCAGAAGAAGTGCCCGTGGTGCCAGTGGGCGCCCAGCGCCGTCACGTGGTCCCCCAGGATCGGCGTCCGGCAGTGCCGGCAGCGCGGCGCGAACTGCTCGTGCCAGTCCAGGTGGCAGTAGAAGCGCAGCCGCGCGTCCCCGTCCTCCGCCATCGTCTGCCCGGGCTCCTCCGCCAGCGCCTCGCCCGCCGCCCGCCGCCGGATCCGCTCCAGCCGCGCCGCCCGCGCCGCCTCGGGCTCCGGGCTGATCTCGAGCGCCTCCAGCCCCGTGCCGCACGTGTGGCACCGGAAGCACTGCGGGTGGAAGCGCTCCGGCACGCCCTTGAGCGCCACGAAGCGCCCCTCGATCGGGTAGCCGCACTCGTGGCAGGTTGCAGTTGCGCGGCGGGACGTGTTCGGCGCCGGAGACCAGTGACCTCGAGGCTGCCCTCCGCGAACGTTAGGAAGCGGTCGCTGGCCTGAGCCAGGCGTGGGTAGAGGTCTGGGTGAGGTTTTCTTGTCGTCATCAGGTGTGATGATGACGGGGATTTCAGGCACCTTGCCGCCGGAGCTGGGCTCGTCATCGCCAGGCAGTACGATAGTCGGCACAGCGGGGCCGCTGTCCGAGATTGAGATAGCTGGCACTTGAGGGCCTTCATCCGCATCTATTTGAATACTTGGGATTGCCGGTGGCTGAGGTGGCCTTGACGACCGTTTTGACGGCGTCGACTCCGGAAAATCCGGCGTAAATGCGATAGTAGGGATAGGCGGCTGCGGGTTTTGGTTTTGTGAGCCCGGACGCTCTTTTGCGAACCTGAAAGGGACGCGGTTGGACTCTTCTGGCTTGGAATCAGTCGCCTCTTCCGCGGCTTTCCAATTTCTGTCAAAGCTTACGATGGGTCGTCCGGGGCTGTCACTGACGGCCGACGGAGTAGGCAGCTTCTCGCTGCGATTTTTCAGCCGCATGCTGGTGGCCTGGCGGATATCGTCGCTGCGCAGTTCCACCCCGTTCTTGGTGGGGATTTCTGCCGATGTTCGAGGGGACTCGGAAGAGGTGTTGGTGGTGTAGTTCGGGTTTCGAGACTGGGAGGGCGGGTTCCTGTGGATTTCCGTGCGTGATAATGGCTTGCCGTCCGATGCGAGAGATTCATCCGAAGACCTCGGCGCGAACTGCACGCGATTTGGGGTGACCCTCGACTTCAGACCTGAGGGTTGCGCGCGCGCCGGCATCTGAGGTTGTCTCGGGTTTTGCTGTGTGGTGCTAGCCTCAGACTCCTCCCATATCTGGTCTCCAGAAAAGGGCTTTTGAATCTCGCCGCTGATATTGCGTTTCATGCTACTCCGGCGATGATGGTTATTCATCGCGACGGGAGGCTTGGTCTTGACAGAACCGGACGAGACATTGCGTTCCAAGCTCTGACGCCGACTCCCTCCCAGCGACGACCCCGCGTCGCTACCAGACGAGCTACCCGAGAAGGAGCGGTACGAGTCCCTCGCAAGTCCAGTAGCGCCGACATCACTGCCATACCGGCCGGCACTAGCGGCACGAGCATGGGCGTAGCTGTCCCTCCGCAGATGAGGCTTGTACTGGTAAGGAGCTCCAGGCTCGCGAGGCTTGACGCCATGCTGATGCTGCCAAACCAGCTCGGAGGCTTCATTCAGAGCAGCTTTGTAGAGTTTTGTTTCGTCGTCGTCCTGCTGCCCACTCTCGCCCTTGTCCTTCACCTCGAGGGCATCCAAGGCTTGGTGGAGAGAGAAGGCCTCTTCCTTCTCCATCCATCTCTGGCCACTCTCGATGTACGCAGCACTGGGCACGACGTCGGATGGCTTCAGAGGGGCATTAGGCTTCTCCGGGTAATAGTCTTTCCCGGAAGTGGTATTCGTAGAGTAGCGAGACCTCACACTGCCGGCAATGCTCGGCCGGCTGCCGCGAGGCTTCGCAGCATCGGAGCCGGTTCGCTGGTGAGCTGACGAGGCCTCTGACTGGAACGAGGCATTCCCGATGGATGGACGACCGGTAGTGGAATAGTCCAGGGAATCTCGCTGTGTGCGGGTTGAAGGCGGCGGAGGTCGGGCTCCGCCAGGACGCTTCACGCGATTGTCTCGTAGACCAGCCAGGTACGAAGCTGGAAAGAGAAGGGCGGTCAGTCTCTGGCCGGAAGCGAAGGGGGGCGGGGGAGGAGGAGGGGGAGGGGCGGCTGCGAACCGAATTGATCATTGTTCATGTAGCTGGGCGACGGCGGCGTCACCTTCCGCTTGGAAGGGGACTGTTCCTTGGGCTTGCCTGCGAGCTGCATGGCTGGGCAGCTTGAGAAGCTTGAGTCTGGACGGGCGGACGCGGAGGGTAGAATGGTCCTCGTGAGGTTGGCGGGTCAGGTCGAGTTCGAGTAATGGTTAGGCATACATCGATAGGAAATGCTGAGGTTGTTTACACCGGGGGCAGAGGAGAGTAGAGGGTATTTATGACGGATGCAAGACTGGGCGGGCAGCTCCGCAGGTTGTTTGCCATTTGGCAGTGAATCATGCTGATGTGTTGCCAGGGCCGCGGAACATTGGGCCAGGGTCAGACAAGGCCGAGACAAGGGGAGGCGGCAGGCGGAATGTCCGTCGCGGCGGTCGCTGAGTGGTCAGGATGGCGGGGCTCTGTTGCTGAGCCGTTGCCAGGGCAGCCGGGGGCAGACTGGCGGCCTGTCATCCCTGTCCAGACGCTATCGTCTGCCCCGGGTCTGTCCGCCGCGTCCTGCCGCGACCTGCCGCGACCTGCCGCGACTGCGACCGCTCCTCTGGTGGTCTGTGCTGCCCTCCACCCCAGAGTCGCCCTTCCGTTTCCACCTTCCTGGTCCACCATTTGGTCCACCACTGTCACTCTTCTGTCCACCAACATGTCCACCCCGCCATCCATCCCATTGTCCGTTCATCTCAGACGCCAATGCAACCTCCTCATGCTCATGCCTCTAGCCATCTCGGCCATGTGCCCTTGCGCTCAACGCAGTGGTGGCCGATGCGACGCATGACATCTAATATCGTCCATTCTGCCTGCGCCCACCTGTCCATTGGTGTACAAGGAGGCCCCAGGGAGCAGTTCGTACAGAGGTAGCCACGTTGAATGTGAAGCGGGCTGGCACTGATGATGATGGAGAAGCATACAGAGCTGAGCGGAACAGTCGCGTGCTTCCCCAGGTTGGGGCGGCCGTTAGTAGTAGTCGCTGTGTCGCGGTAGAAGTACACACAAGGCCGGATTGGGTTCTTAGTAATAAGGAGGCTCGGAAGGTGGCCGCGAACGTCGGCTCGGCCCTCGGAGGAAGGACCCTGGAGGCTAGTGATGACCCTTTGATCCCGTCTTTACCTCCCGTCTTGGCGGACCGAGGGTGCGAGGCTACAACGTACCTTAGGAACTTTTTAGGAACTTTTGGTGTAAACCATAGCCTACGTCGAGTCAATTGCATTGCTCGTTTATTCCCAGAACTGTGATCATAAGGCTGTCCTACGACACCTCTACGACACCTGTGGAGTCCGCCGAGACTCATTGGCATATATCATCAGTCGGCGGGTACCGAAATTTGTTCACGACCGCATGCGCCGCCTGTTCGACCCGGTCAGATGTCCGATCCCGAGAAGTCTCCCGGAAATAATGCAAACGAGAGTGTCGATGGCCCTCACCCATCGGGGCCCGAGACAATTCCGCCAACTCAAGACACTTTCAAAGAAGGCGGTTATGGATGGTAGGCTTCCTTAATTTACCGCGTACTGTCTCTGGCCGTAAGCTGTGCCTCTGATGTGTTGTAAAGGGTCGTTATCTTCTCCGTGGCGTTGCTAAACTTCCATACCTGGGGTATAAACTCGGTGAGTCCACCTTCAAGGCCCGGCTCATTGCTACTATTCGGTATTGCTGATACCACGGCCTAAACGAAGTCCTTCGCTGTATTTCTCGCATATTACCTAAAATCAAATACCTTCAACACATCGGCTCTTGGTTATGCCTTTGTTGGCGGCCTATCCATTTCCATAGGTGAGTTATGTGTTTGCACGCCGTTCATGAGCAGATGCTTCGCCGTGCTGGTGGGTGCTGACCAGCTTCTAGCTCTTTTCGTGTCGCCTCTTGCAACTACGCTCGCCGGCTCTAAGCGATGGGGAACCAGACTGACAATCTTCACCGGAGCCGTGTTTGAGACGTGAGCAATCCTATTCCCCCTACTCCGCGGGGGCCTTAGATAGAAATTGCCCTGCTGACGGCTGTATAGCATCGGCTTCATCGGCTCCAGCTTCAGCACAAAGCTGTGGCATATTCTGCTGAGCCAGGGCATCTCATTCGGTCTCGGCTTGGGCTTTTGCTTCGTTGCCTCGGCCGCAGTGCCTCCCCAGTGGTTTACCAAGCGCCGCTCCTTTGCCAACTCGATTGTATCTTCCGGCTCCGGCTTTGGCGGGTTGACTTACTCACTCGCCGCAAATACTATGATACACCGGATTGGACTGGCTTGGACCTTTCGCATTCTGGCCATCCTCTGCTTCGTGGTGAATGGGACGGTCAGCTTCTTCATCCGGGATCGGAATCAGGCCATTGGCTCCAGCCATGTTGCCTTCAACTGGAAGCTCTTCAAACGCCCCTCCTTCCTTATGTTTGAGGCCTGGATGGTGCTCTCGGTTATCGGATACACCATTCTGGTCTTTAGCATCGTGTCCTACTGCCAGGCCATCGGGCTTTCCTCCTCTCAGGCCTCTCTGGTAGGAGCCTTGTTCAATCGTGAGCCGTCCACATCGTGGCATCAAGACATACAGGTCCAAGCTAATAGAATACCATTTACAGTTGCTCAGGGGGTTGGGCGCCCCGTCATTGGTTTATCCAGCGATGCTGTTGGACGATTGAACGTGGCCAATATCTGTACTCTACTCTGCGGCTTGCTGTGCTTGTTCCTATGGACATTTGGAGCCAGGAGCCTACCCGTTTGCATAGTATTTGCATTGCTGTCCGGCAGCGTGGCCGGCGTCATGTGGGCCACCGCGGCTCCGGTCTGCGCCGAGGTCGTAGGACTTGCACTGCTTCCTTCAGGTCAGTCATCCACTGGGCTTGTCGAGCTACTCAAACGAGCGCGGCCAGCTGCTCGATTCTGTGCCAGTCTGCTGATAGAGAACAGCCCTGTCGATGACTTGGATTGTCATGGTTCTGCCGGTCACTTTTGCCGAGGCCATCGGCTTGAGTCTGCGAAAGAGCGGCTCCTGGGGTTATCTTCCCGTGCAGCTCTTCGTCGCCTTCATGTATCTTGGGGCTTTCCTCTTTGGTGAGTGCGCCTCCTTCCCTGCTCTCCCGGCCCTCTACAAGACGGGGACCGCTCGGCATGATAGCTGACTAACACCGTCATCTGCTTGCAGGATGGTGCTTGAGAGCTTGGAAAGTCTGGGAGCTGGAGCAGGCACAGCTCCAAAAGGAGCAGCGTGAAATTGCGATACGTGACAATAGCGTTGTGCCGGAGTCGGCACTGCAGCGTACCGCCAGCCGGACCTCTACGGTCAAGGAGAGGGTCTTGCATCTGAAGGGCCTCGTGGCCATAACGCGTGTATGAGCAGGCGCTTATACAATGGAGGGAAGGTGTTGAAATACTGATATAGCCTAAGATGATTATACCAAAGCAGCACATACGAAAATCAAATACGTAAATAGCTACCTAGGCCCTACACTGCGCGTGACCGCTCCTGGTACTGGACCTCCAGCAATACAGTCCCCCAACTACCTGGCATTGTTTGTGCCGACCAGGTAGGTCGTAACGATGACAACTCACATTGCCGGCAACATGACCGACGACGCAACTATGCCAAAGACCGGTTGTAATGGGGCTTGTACTATTGTAGCCGGGCGGCCCCTGACGCCCGGCAGCTCGGCTCACAGTACGTCAAAGACATTGCGAATACGTGCACGCAGGGTGTCCTTGCAGCATAGCCGTGCGCTCGTGCGGCCGCCGCCCGGATGCGCCTGACGGCATTGTATCACCATCACCATCATCATCATTATCATGGCTACCTTATCATCATGGTCATCATTGGCCGCCGCCGCCGCCGCCATCGCCGCCGCCATCGCCGCCATCGCCGCCATCGCCGCCATCGCCGCCGGCCGCCAGTTCCACGGCCTTCCTGGCCGCCTCGTCGAAGTCGTCAAAGGCGAAGAGGCGCGGTGCCAGGCCGCTCTCGGCGACGACGCGGCGCGCCTCGGCCTCGCGGGTGCCGCGGATGCGCAGGACGACGGGGGGCACCACTTTACCGGTGTTACTGCGGTCGCCCGGCCTCGATCCCGGCCCCAGCTCCCGGAGGGCGAGCACGACGCCCCGCGCGATCATGTCGCCGAGCGTCAGGCCGCCGAAGATGTTGACGAAGACGCACTGCGCGGCGGGGGGGTGGGGGTTAGAAGGTCGCCGGCGGAGGAGGAGGAGGAGGAGGAGGAGGAGGAGGAGGAGGAAGAGGGGTAAGAGGGGTAGGGGGGCCGCGACGGTCACCAGGGGCAGTGGGCATGTCGGATCAGAGGGAGGAGGGGTTGGCGGTGGAGGCATAAGTGCGTATGTAGGAAAGGTAGACCAGGAAAAGGGAAGGAGAAGAGAGGAGAGGAGAGGAGACAGACCTTGACTCTCGGGTCTGTAAGGATGATCTCGAAGCTGCGCTTGACCGTCTCGCTCGTCGCCTTGCCGCCCGTGTCCAGAAAGTTGGTGGCGCGGCCGCCAGTGTCGGCGAGCGCGTCGACCGTGTTCATCGCGAGGCCGGCACCGTTCACGACTTCAACGCCGCGAGTAAGCATTTAATCAGTTCGCAAAGGGTCTACTCCGATACGGGGTCGTGTCGGAAGAGCAGAGATCCTCCAAGATAGAGATGACAGGCCAAAAGGGGACGGGGGGACGGGACGGGTCTGGTAATCACATACGGGTGCCGATGTGCGCGCGCGGATCTTTGAGTCGCACATATCTGCATGGAATCCAATGTCCCCGTCAGTCAACCGATTTTCCAACTTAGATGATAAGAGGACGCTGAGGCGCAGGACGTCCTCGGAGGCAGTTCTATGACAGACCCCCAATAGAGCAAGCCGAACCAGGGAGAGTAGAAGGGACTGGACAACGGCCAGCGACCACCTACACGATGCCGTCTTTCGCGGCCTGCTCCGACACGGCCTGCCCCTCGAGGTCTTCCGGATCCTCGTCCTCGGGCTGTCGGGGCAGCTCGTACAGTGCCCGCAGCATGCGCTGTGTGTCGGCCGCGCCGGACTTCATCGCGGCGTCGTCGAGACCGATGCTCGCGCTGGAGACTACGAGCCCGCCTGGCGACTCCTCGGCGAGGTTCACCTTGATCAGAAACGCTTGCTTGTCGAGAAATAGCCGGGCCAAAGCCTCAACCTGAGTTCAGGGGGTCAGTGGTACCACCCTCCGGGGCGGCGTGTTGTGAGCATGGCTCTGCAACTATTCAGCTACATAGCCTTCTTGTTACACCAAAGGGAACTCCACAAGGAGCAGAGTGACTTTGAGGGAGGAGGTTTTCGCCATTGAAACTGCTTACCAGCTGGCGCAGCGACGGCTCTGCGCACTCAAGGTACTCGGCCAGCTGCGGGGCCTCGAGGAACTCCAGGACACCGGCGGCATTGTACGCGAGACTAAACCGCTTCGCCCGAGCAGAATAGAAGTCGTGTCGATCCCTGGCAGACGAGACTACCAACACCGGCTTCTGCTTGGACCGATCAATGGTGACGGCAAGCTGGTGCTCGCCTTCGTCCCGCAGGACACCGCCGGCGTCGTGCCGTTCCTCGAAGGGAAGGCGCACGGGGACTTGCATCTCTAGATCAGCTACCTAATCATTTAATCTGAGAGGGGGTATTGATCTCAAGTCAAGAGTCGAAAGATGCTCAAGGACTGCGATCCCGCGAGCATAGATAGGCAGAGGAGTCAAGGCAGAGAGATCACCTACCGCCGCGCTCCCGGAGCAGGTCGATGACGGCCCTTTGCGACAGGTAAAAACCACGCTTCTGGCCCGTGATAACGGGCGCGGACGCCTGGCTACGTCCCCGCGGACGCCTTGCGGCCAACGTATGAAGGCTCCTGCGCTGGGCCCTTGGCGCGGCGGGGGGGAAGTCAGAACCGCCGCGGCGGTCGAGCTGCGCCTTCAGAGCCGCGCCAAAGTGCGACGGGTGGTTGACGAGAAGGGCACCGGCACTCTGCAGCGCCTTGACCTTGTAGCTTACGGATGCTTCGCCAGGTAGCTGGATGGCTCCCGCATGGCCCATCTTTCATTCCCAGCCAGGCGTCAGCGCAGACTCGTTCATTGCCAGTTCAGGGGCAGAAAATACAGCCCAGGAACACCAGTCTTAGGGATGGCATGGGAAACCGTAGCAAAGCAGCTCTGAAGTATGTCATAGAAAGGAAGCAAGCTGCATGAGACTAACAATGGTATCTTGCACGGCGTGGTGGCCAGCTATCAGAGCGGCAACGGGTCTGCGCAGGCGTTAGCAGCGGCACGTAGGTACGACGAAGCCGCGCGGGGATGGGCGAGGGTTGGCACTTCGGGCGATGGGTTGTCTTTCGGTATCTATCAAGCCATTCGGCGGCTTCGATCTCGGCGTCCCCTCCGACCTCGCCGACGAGGGCGATGGCCTCGGTGCTATCGTCCTCGGCCAAGACGCGCAGGCCGTCGGTCAGGGTCGTGCCCGGAAGCATGTCGCCGCCAACGCCGATGCACATACTCTGACCCAGGCCAGAGCGAAGGGTAGAGGCAGCGGCTTTGGGCAGGCAGCCATGGCCACATATCAGCAAGCTCGATCTCCAGTAGTCAATAGGGAGCGGCGGCAGCAGCACAGGAAGCTCAGGAGTCCAGAACATACTCTCATAGCTAAGCGTCCCCGACCGGGCGACAATGCCGACCCGGCCCGGCTCAAAGCACGCCAGCGGCTGGAAACCTGTCAAGGCCCCTCTTGAGCTCATGGTGTCCATGAAGGTACATCTACCCGGGGTTTAGGGGGATGTGGCAGCAGCACAGCGGCGCTGCTTACCTATTCTGCACCTGCCAACGGCCGAGATGATGCCGGGGGAATTGGCCCCGACAAGCCGGGAACGAAATTGCGTCCTCAGCATAGCATGGATCTTGACGATACGAAGGCCGGGTCAGCCGACTACCTACGAGCGAGCCCACGCCTCTCTTCTCACACGAAGAGGAAAGAGTGGAAGGGTGAGAGAGGCAGCGCGTCGCGCGTCGCGCGGAAGTCGAAGACTCACCCGGATCAAGTCGTGGAGCGGGATGTGCTCGGCGACGGCGACGATGAGCGGCACTTCGGCCTCGATGGCCTCCTCGATGGCGCCGGTCGCCTGGTGCGCGGCCACGTACACGCCGGTCGCGTCGGGCTTGAGCACCTCCATCGCCTGGGAAGTGCCTCAGCCTCTGCCTTCCGAGTGCCCCGGCTCCGGCTTTCCGGCTCCGGCTGCCCCCGGGGGTGGGGGTCTCCGCTTACCTTCCGGACCGTCGGGAGCACTGGCAAGCCGAGATGCTCGCCCTCGCGGCCGGGCGCGACGCCACCCACTATGTTGGTGCCCCATTCGATCGACTCTCTGGCGTTGGCCGTCGCCTGGCCACCGCGTCAGGGGGCATGCTTCCGAGCTTGGGGCTGCTTCTGGACTTGCCTGTTTCCCTGCGGCATGCCATGAGCCACGTGAGCAACAAGAGGCGGGATGGGGGAATAGACCGCACCTGTGAAGCCCTGAAATATTACACGCGTGTGACTGCCAATCTTGAGGTTCGCCAGGGTCGCGTCGTATCGGTTCCGGCGAGCTGCCGTGCTGCCGAAGCTGCGGCTTGCGGTGGCGGTGCGCCTCGGCACAAGTCTGCCGTACACTCGTGTCCGGAGTACCGGTATACCACCTGACATCTTGCCGGGACACAATGATGGAATGCAAACAGAGGAACCCAGCTCGGCCAGGTCTATTCGTACGAAGCCCGCACCGATCCAAGAGATAGACAGACGGCCAAGGCGAATGTGTGAACCATGGCAAGCACGGGGTTGGTATAAGTACCTCGGATGATTCGCATCTATGGAGGAGTTGACTGCCACACAGTACCCGGCCGGTATCGACACAGTATCATAGACGTACTGTGCATCTTGCATGCGTGACTCCGTCTTCTATTGCCCTATCCATCGTCCAATCCCTTACAATTCATAATGTTCGTGACTTCGTTCTCTCGGCGCCACTCTCTGCGCTGCATCTCGGGCAGCAAGGTCGTTACAGATGTGCACCCATGATGCCCAGACCCAGGCCAGCCACCACGCCGGCCACGCACGGCGGCGCGGTCACTCTCGGGGCGCCGTTCCCGCTCCCCACCACGAAGCCGCCCGAACCGCCGGCGTCGGTGCAGGACGACGCCGCCAGGTTGTGGCAGGCCTTGGACGACAAGCTGGAGCACACCGAGGTGGCCGTCGCCGGCTCCAGCGAGGCCTGCGTGGCCGCCACCGTCGTGCCCCCGCCCCCGGGCACCTGGATCGTCACCCCGTACCCTCCCGCCGCGAGGCCCCCCAGGTCCGAGACGCAGGCCTGGTAGTTCGCCGAGCAGGCGCTCACGGCCGCGGTGCAGGCCGCCTGGTTGCTGAACGACGTCTGGACGTAGGGGAAGGAGAAGTACGAGTTGCGGACGTAGGAGGTTGTGGTGGCGGTGGTGGAGGGCGCCACGCCGGTACACGTAGCCCTATGCGGCCGTCAGCCATGGCCAGCGGCGAACGCCGAGGAGCAGCAGCAGCAGTAGGATACGGCTGGACTTACGTAGTGGGACAACAGGCCGCTTGCTGATAGGCATCCAGCGAGCACACCTGGTCATCCTGACAACATGTGCCTGCGAAGGCAGAACCGTACTTCTCGCAGCTGAAGTAGTCTGCGGGGCACGTGAGATCCCGCTTCAGGACCTTCAGGACCGCTGAGAACTCGGAGACGGCGGAGAATTGCAGCGGGTCGACAGGTTCGGCGACGGAGGCCGTCGAAGCGGCTATTGTCAACAACCAGGCAAGTTGCTGTTGCCACATCGCGAATAGGACCTGGTCAATACAGATAGGAAGGCTCTTGAACTCGGGCCCCGGCAATATTGAACTGGATTCCCGTAGAGCACTGTTCACGGCCCAGGCGAGAAGAAGAAATCGAAGACGCCACGCCTCACCACACCGCTTGGAGTGCCAGGTTAGATGGGTGGAGGAGAGCTGGCAGGGAACAGGTGGTTCTTGATTGGGTTGTGATGCATCAAGTTCGGAAAAGCAATATATTTGCTGTGGGAAACCGTGGGTATTAAGATCATGTCCATTATCTAACGGTTTGTCCAACGGATCGACACTGGCACAGCTAGCTGCAGCTACCACCTGCCATTTCCACCGTCCAAGCCTCAGTCTGTCTGGGCGTTGATGATATCAGGCTTTTATGGAATTGTTCGCCCAGCAACCGGCCGCCCGCAGGGATCCTCGGCGGCTAATGTGGGGTAGCAGGGATAGCACCCAACGGCGGCAGTCGGGACGGATAACTTTTATCGATGTAACACGTGGGTAGTGAGCATGGATTGAAATACCTATACCTATGTACAGGACTGATGAAGAAAGAAGGTACTAATGTATGGCTTCCTCGATGTGCTTTCGTCAAATACCGTCCAGAGATGTGCTGGTATCTCATAGGGCCGAGGTACTAATGTGTGTTTCCTGTGATGGATGAGGGATAGCCTAGGCGCTTTGACCAGGCCAAGCACAGTGTCTAAGGTAATTTCGTACTTTTCCTATTGCCAGGGAGCCACGACCGTTTTCAAGTCGTTGAGACCCTGACTGCATGACCCTGAGAACAGTCACGGGTATGGCTTGTGAAAAGTACCCCTGACTCTCACCTCACCACAGGGCATCGCCTCTCTGCCTCGTTCTTGAGCCACAACTACGATCCCATTCCCTCGTCTTCGAACTATTGTCCCGTCATTGTGGCCCGTTGAGATGAGTGGTTTCGGAAGCCCAGGTGGAGGGGCTGTCAATCAGAAGCCGATCCCGTAAGCACCGAGACTGATATCCTCCCCTCCTCCCCCCTTTACTGCCTGCTGTGTCACTGACCCACGCTATTCTCAGGCCACAGCGCGGAAGCTTTCCGTTAGATCACGATGGTAATTACACCCGTGGGCACTCTATTGCCTCTGAATCACGCTGATTGCCACCAGGCGAGTGCAAGGATATCATGACGCACTACCTCGCCTGTATCAAGAAGACCAGGGGGATGAACGAGGAGCAGTGCCGCGGGCTTGCGAAGAACTATCTTGCATGCCGTATGGACCGGTAAGGCAACCCTACACCTACCTAGCCAGCTGTGGGAATGTCCCTCTCGGGCTCTGACAGTCTCTCCTGTTCCCAGGAACCTGATGGCCAGGGATGATTTCAAGAACTTGGGCTTCCAGGAAGACTCCAGCCAGAAAATTTCCGTGCCATCACCATCCAAGAAAGGAGAAGGGGCCGAGTCAACACCGTAGCAGGACGCCTTTCTCGGGGGTTTGGTATTCACCCTGCCTACAAACTTACCTGCATACTTATTCAAGACAAGGAAGACGAAATTTGCCGCTCAATATGACGAGGGAAAGAAGAAAGGGGCTGAGGCTGGAGATATCCAGCTTCCCCCTCTGACTTTATTCGGTCCAGGTTGCCGAGTCTACTGATCAGTCGGGGCCTTGCAGGTCAAGACACTGGTGATTGAAGTCCAGGAGGTTGCCTTGGTTGGATATTTGTGTCTGCCATTGGGATTAGGACTAAATGAATACCGGTATGCTGCACAATAAACAGGCAGAAGCAATGGGAACAACAGAGGGTACTATCAGCAATCTATGATACAGCTGCCCGGGGTTGCTTTACCGGTATAGTAAATACTAATTTCTAATACCTGACTGATACCCCTAGTCCTCCTCACGAATCATTCGACCGCACCTCCCCATCTTTGACAGGAAAAACCTTCACAGCCTCATTCGGCCTGATGATCGCCTCCCGCGCCCCATCCCACGTCCTCCTCTTCCCGGTCTCAAAATAACGAAATGCATGCGCGCTCTCCACCCCGTGATTCCTCATGCAACTCATCTTCGGGTCCCTGAGCCAAAACCGCCAGCCCTTCCATCCCCACCCCAGGTTCTCCATTCCGTGCCCGCCACCTCATGCAGCCAGCCCCGGAACCCCTGGCCCTTGACGGCAGAGGGTTCGAAGCCAGTGGGGAGGCAGGCGGTAGCGGGAAGCGAGCCAGGCGTGGTGGTCATCGATCCAGCGATTTATGGCAGCACGGCCGGGCAGAGGGGGCGTGCCGCGGAAGAGGTTGGACACGGCCAGGGACTGGACGTCGTTGAAGGAGAAGCCGTTGTTCTTGCCGAAGGCGGAGTGGCAGAAGATGGTCATTGAGGAAGCGTACCGCGGGGGCAGCATGTTCATCCAGAGTGAACAGATGTGAGCTCCCCCGACCTAAGTTGTGGGATGATGGTGTTTGATGGACCTAGGAGCGACAACGTTGCAGATGGAGCTGGAAAGAGGCGCCGTGCCGGATCCAGCTTTCCCCATTGCGATTTCATGAGGTACGTGAGCCCAGCGTCTGCAGCCCCTCTCTGGAGAGCGGGAAGTTGCGCTGCAAGAAGACGGCGAACTGCCGTCGCCGCCAGCTTACCTTGAAATCCACAGGTACACCTTTTCGCCAGGTTCGAACAAGGTAGCCGCCGCGGCGGTGTGACATGTAGACTTCTGATGCCACGGGAATGAGGAGGTTGAACAGTTCGGAGATTGTGGGACCCATGCCGGACAAGTGTGTGGACAGGCCGGAAAGAAAACATAAATTAACAGAGGAAAAAAAGGAAACACCAAAAAAATCGAGCAGTGCAGGTGGCCGCACGGGAAGGATTGGGAATCTCAGGCGGCGCAAACCCAGTTGACTTTGCGTGTATAATCCACCGAAGCCGGCCCTGGCGTCACCTCCTCCCTCACCAGCCCGCGCAGCCGGGGGGAGTTGAACCCCCCAGGGTCTGGGTCGAAAACCAGCTTCGACCCACAGGGGGAGTTGAACCCCCGACTGGTTGTGGCATGACCAGAAGCCATACCACAACGCCACTGCACTGCTCTATGGTGGGTGCTGCCATATCTTGGTCCATATAGCAACCACCTCTGCCTGCCAGCCAGCAGCGGCTCCTCCTCCTCCTCCTGCCCCGCCGAGCTGACGGGCAACTGGCTGGGCCCGGATCAGATCGTGCACGTGGGCTGTGGAACCCGTGCCGACCACGATCACATTCTTGCCGTTTAATCCATGGGGCCTGCGTACCAAGTTCAATGCTTGCCTATTGCGGACTTCGGATATACTTACGATCTGAATTATTGCGCATGCATGAGCTGGCCCTCATCAAGATCCGCGCCCTCTACCTCGGGCATCTGTAGCCGAGTCTGATACCCATGACAGAACACCACTTTATCGAACTCGTGTGACCGCATCTCCCCACCGGCGAGCCACTCCAACCGCCACCTCGTATAATCCTCATTGCGGATCGCTCGCTTCACCGAAGCTTCAAACACCACGTCCTTCAGCAGATCAAAGTGCTTCGCACACGACTCAATGCACTCCTGAAACTGGGCGGAAGTGAGATGACTCGGGTATTTGTCCGGCATGGGGAAGTCAGTCATGCTGCATGTGTACTTGCTGATCAGCGCGCGGGTAGACTTGAGCGCCGAGGTCATCGATGTGTCGTCTGTGTAGGCCCAGAGTCCACCGACTTGCGTTCTGCGTTCGTAGAGTGTGACTTTTAAATCCATCTTCGCGGAGTGTCTCGAGCATTGACAAGCCGCATGTGCCTAGAGTTGCTGTTAGTTTTGTTTCTAGATCTGAGAATATGGTGAGCTTACCGGCACCAACGACTGCCACGGTTTGCTGTTCGGCTCATCTTCCCCGCGGTGCGCATGATTGCGCTTCTCAACATGTGTCACTTCTCTCTTTTGCGTTAGTTTCTCGAAAGAAGGCGGGCGGGATTGCTATATATGCCAGATCTCGGTAGATCGTATATCTTGTAGATCAGGTACTATACTTAGATCTATTCACAGGGGTCAGTCACTACCTACTGTAGGTCGTTGCTTACACAGCATGAACGATTTGACCAAGCAGCGTGCAAGCATTCCGAGACATTAAAGGGCAGGGACACTTGGCCCCCTTTCATGAAGCAGGTTACTCGGCCCCCAGACCAGACCAGCTGATTGCTAACAAGTCCTATCCAGGTCTTACGGAGTATACGTTGTCGGAACAGCATTGCCCTGGGGCAGGACCCAGGTTTGGGGTGGAAAGGGGTGAAGTTGCGCCACGCCACGTGACATGGGCCCGCAGCGCACTTATATTCAATTGTCAACCAACCACACACGCACCCAATCGCTTTTGAAGCATCAAGGCAACCATGACCAAGTTCACCATAGGGATATGTTGACCAAAATAATTCAGCCCAGACCGACGACTTTCCACCACAGAATATCGCGGCGCATCTCAGGCAGCTTGGCTGTTTCTGTTACAGCAGTGCCCGTCTATCGCCGACATGTTCCCTTGTTGACGGACTCAGCGTGTCCCCTACTGCCGCTACCGCTACCGCCATGAGTTTACCGGTTCTTCCTAATCCTTCCAACTTTCTAGGCGTGGCATTGGTCGTCAACAGATCCCGAGATCTGGGACCACAGTTTGTCTTTCACTACCCGCCTCAAATACTGCCCTGCGACCCGCCGCGCGCTTTTAAAAATGGCGCGCCCGATGAGTTGGACGACGACGATGTATTGCTCGACCAGATGACCCAGCCGCTGGGTGGCACAGTGTCCGGACCAGAGCCCAAGGCGGACCAAATACGCGATTGGAACCACGACAATCACGTCGAGCTGGAGAATGGCTCGCATATCGTGCCCTGGGAGTATGTGGCTGGCTACCCGACCACCGACCTTGGGAGCATCCTCACTCCCACTCGGGCATACCACCAGAGGCTGTTCCAAGTCTCGCTCGACCAGCTATGCTTTGTCTCCTATCCCATCTACGTCCCCTCGGACGGGATCTGGAGGAAGAAGAAGAAGAAGCAGCCCAAGTATCAACCCCCCAAGTCGCCTGAGAACTTAGATTCGGCCACTAAGGATGGCCAGCCTCATGGGTGGACGGGGGACATACCGCAGATTGAGACGAGAGACACGGCCGAGGACACGACTCCTGTCGCAGAGGAGGCCGAGGAGAAGAAGAGCTCGATGAATATGTTCAACCTGGTCTTCATACTCAACCCCAAGGAGCACGAGGCCAAAGAACTGACCGACTTGCTGTACACTCATATCATCAAGAAGATCAACAAGGCCTTCAAGTACAGCCAACAGAAGTGTGATTTTGTCTGGAAGGAGTCGAAGCGCATTCTAACCCTGAAGGATAAGAATCGTGAGGCAAGTGAGTCGGTGTCGTCCAGCGAACCACCTGAGCCCTGCCCGACCGGCTAACGGATATCTGCAGAAACTAAGATGAGCGTGCTATGGAAGGAGATCCTCGAGGTCTCATCACTGGCAGCATGCATGCACGACGTATACGAGGCGGTTTCGCACAACAAGATTGCCGCTCTGCAGCTGGAAACGAGCGAGGGCACCATCACCCACTCGGTGCAGATTCCTGTGCCCTTCTATCTCAGAGACTTGCCGCAGGAGGAGGATGTCCACTCGAGAGGCCTGTGGCTCACGACGGCCAACTACTTTGTCGAGGAGGACGGGCTCCACGATCCAGAATTCCTGGACAGGAATTTTGCCCTGCTCCTGATGAGTGACGAGAAGAAGATCATCGCGGAGTTGCAGGCGGACGCGGACGAGACCACCGCCGCCATGATCGAGTTTGTCCGCATATCGAAGCCCACCATGTCGTAAGTGGCCTCAACCTACCTTCAGCCCCTTTCTCCTTCTCCTCCTCCGTATCTCAAGACCTCAAAACCCTCGCCGTCATCGTCGTCGTTGTCGTCGCTCTTCGAGACCCGCGCAACGCCAACAACATTGCAGCTTCTACCAGATCAGCCAGGGCACGGCGCTCTCGCCGGCGCAGGTGCGGCGGTACGCGCAGCACTTCATCTTCTGGCGGCGCGGCATCGCGATCCCGCCGCTGCACGCGCGCGACGTCTACGTGGTGTCGCCCAACGCCGACCTGGCGCTGCTGCCGCGCGCCTCGCAGGCCTGGGCGCGCGCCTTCCCCCTCGCGCCGCCGCTGCCCGACTTCCTGGCCGAGCTGTCGGCCGCGCCGCGCCCCTACAAGTGGTTCTACCCGTCCAAGAACCACCGCCCGGCCTACCTGCAGATGCTGGCCTGGCTGATGCGCGGCGGCTGGGTGACACAGCTGTGCACCTTCGCCTACGTCGTCGTCTGGCCCGAGATCCGCTACGAGGTCGACTACGAGCTCGAGGCCGAGGAGCTGCGCGTCGCGGCCGCCGCAGCCGCCTCGTCCTCGTCTCCCCCTACCGCGATTGCCACCGCGGCGCCTTCCAAGTCCTCCGACGGCGTGTCGTCCGCCTCGTCCCCCGGCCCATCAAGAGACAGCGGCGGGGCCTTCTCTCCCTCCGCCCAGGGCTCCGACTCCCGCCGCGGCTCCCTCAAGTCGGTACGCGCAAGCGGCACCGACGCGCATTCGCCATACCTACCCGTCCCCTCACCCCTCGCCTCTCCCATGGACGTCTCCGACCGCGCGCAGTACGCCAGCGCTACCGACTACGACGACGACAGCGACGACGACGACGATGACGACACGGAGTCGCCCCCCTTCTCCCCCGCCGGCCCCGGCCCCGGCCCCGGCACCCCCTCGGCCAACGAGACCATCGCCGAGGCGGCGCGTCTCGAGCGCCTCGCGGACCGCGAGCAGCGCGCGCACGCCGAGCGGGCCGCCGCGTTCGCGAGGCGCCCGCGCCCGCGCGCCACCGACCACCCGTCCACGGCCCACCTCCCCTCGTACCCCTCCCCCTCCTCCTCATCCCCCTCTGCTGCTGCTGCTGCCTCTGCCTCTTCGTCTTCCTCCCGCCCCGCCGCCGCCGCCTCCGTCCCCGTCGTTCCTCCCCCGGCGCACCTGGCCCGGCTGGAGCCGTACGTGATCGTGGACGCGCGGCGCGCCACGGGCCGCGACTCGCACTACCTCGGCGCCATCGGCCGCCGCTTCCGCGACCCCCGCGTCCGCGCCGCCTGGCCCGTCTTCTGGAAGTACTTCGACGGCCGCTGCGCCCTCGAGCGCGTCGCCCTCGACGCCCAGCTCGGGCTGGGGGGCCCTGGCCCTGGCCCTCACCAGGGACTGGGATTGGGAGGAGGAGGAGGGGAAGCTGGTGGTGGTGGAGGAGGAGGAGGAGGAGGAGCGGCTGGGACGGGAGCAGCAGCAGGAATAGGAATAGGAGGTGTAGGTGCAGGACCAGGACCAGGAGGAGGCATGAAGCGCAAGGAGGCTTGGGCCCTGCTCTCCGCCATGTCCGAGCACCTCATCTGCGTCCGCCACTGGTGATGGTGATGATGATGATGATGGGTAGTGGGCTGTCCGGGCGTTTCTCCTTCCCCTGCCCTGCCCTGCCCTCCCACCACTTGTACTACCGCCGCGGCATGGGGATGCCGGCGAGCGAGAGGCAAGGCGTGTTACGCATGCTTCACCATGATTAATCACTAGGGACCAATGGGGCCAGACGCGGGCCACGACGATTGATCTCTCGGCGGAATGTCAACTCTTACCATGAGACCCTGTCTAGCTAGGTAGCAGGTAGCTGAGGGCGCGAATATGAGGCACCCGCAATGTTAATAGATACCGAGATACCTGATCACGAGGGAGTTTGGTTTTGCACGGAATAAGAGCACGGGACGCAATGATATATCAGTGTGTATATAACCTGCCCTGCGAAAAGTGAAAAGAGAAAAACGCTCGATCCCTCGGGACGCGGCTACATGAGGATTATGATGCCGAAGCTGTGAATCGCTGGCTACATGCGCTAGGAGGAGGTGGTGGATGATGCAATGGAAAAGAAAAAAATGCAGACGCTGCCTCTCCCCCAGTGTGCCGCAACGCCATCTCGTCCACCAGGTATCATTGAGGAAAAAATCAAACCCAGACCCTGATCTGCCGAATAAATGCAAGTATGAAACGGAACAAAACGCAGAAGATTGACGAGGGGGGAAAAACGAAAACAGAACGTAAAGGCACTCCGGACGAAGGAGCCCAGTCCCGTCCGAGGGTGCCTTCGGGAAAAGGCGAGGCCCGGCCTGCGAAACTCATAGGTCGGTCCGATGTGTTAAACGCCAGATCCCCTGTTGTAACGACCCTCCATGATGCAGTAGAGATGCCTTGTCCTGAAGGAAATCACCTGACATGAGCCCAGCCCCGTTGATGTATGCAGGCCCTGCCGATGACGTGGGGAAAAAAAGAGGGAAAACGCGGCGGAACAGAAAGCTGAAAGTAGAGAAATTCACTCTGGCCTGCTGCCGTTGCTGATGTCGGCAACACTACCAATGTGATGGGGATCGATAGGGCGATCAATCGTGAACGAGCTCCATTCCGAATTCATCCTCCTCCTTGAAATTAATGTCGTCGTCAGGATCGTTCCAGAATTGGCCGCCGTCGCTCATCTCAACGCCCAGATCGACAACATCGTTACCGTCGGGGCTGACGGAAACAATAGCAGGGTCGGTACCGTCCAGTGAATCGCCCTTGTAGTCCGTGTGTTGTGGTACACGGAGGCCTGAGCCAGCATACCTCGAGTAGGTCAGAGTGTGTACTTCACTCTTGGAGAAGGCTTCCAGTAGTTCTGTCTGCATGCGCTTCTCGTCCTCCGAGATCTCGAACGGGACGCTGCCACCGACGTCGGCAAGAGCGTTGATCAGTTCCTCTTGTTGCTGAAGCTTCATGTGAAGCATCCACATAAGGTCTCTTGTCCAGCTAACGGAGCCATTGAGGATGTCGCCCTTGTTGGGACCCTTGTCCTTGTCTTCTAGCGGAAGGCCGGTGGTGATGTTACCGACGCCCGTAGCACGCTTCGCGCCTGGGCCAGCCAAGCCCGAAGTCGCTTGACCGGGGCTGGGAATGCCGGTCAGACTGGGCGACAAAGGTGTCCCATTCTGGATGAGCTTGCGAATTTTCTCGTCCTCAAGTCGGTGGGTCGGCACGAGTCTGCTGAGATCCTGTATTCTTTCGTTGATGTTGTCTCTGCGTCGCCGCTCCACCAGGTTGTGCGACTCACGGCGCCTCTTCCTCTTCATCTCTTGCGACGAGACCGTATTGGGACCGTTCAATTTCGCAGGCATAGAAGTGCCGCCCTTCATCAGAACGTCGGCAATCTGGGGGTTAGCCACACCCTGTTGCATCGGTGATGGGAACCCGGAGCCGGGGAAGGATGACAGGCTGTTCGGAGTGTGCATCCACTGCGTCGGAGGTGTTTTTTCCTGCCCGTTGGTTGTTCGGATGGGCTGTGCGCCAAATCCAGGGGACTCGCGCGAACCCATCGACAGAGCCGACATGGCGGCAGCCGTTTTGGGTGTGAGAGGGCTTCTGGTGTTGGAAGGCTTGCGTTGCATGGATTGGGCCATCTGCGCGCGGGATTTGGCGTTGAGATAATTCTGTTCACTGCCGTCGTTGTTCATATCTGAACCGCCTAGAGGAGAGCCGGAGTATGACACAGGAGACTGGAGCGCGTTGCCGTACGATTGTGGGTGTTGCATCTGTCGGAACTGGGTATGATTGAAGTTATGGACGAAGGGGCTCTGGACGGGATCACCGTCGGGTGTGGTTGAATAGCCATTCAGGCGTGCCTGGTCCATTTGCATGCCAGCATTATTCTGGTGGGATGCGTAAAGCCCTTGCTGGAAACCCATATTCATGTCGTTCATGCCTCCGAACTCCTGGCCCTGGTGGGGCATGCCGGATTGGTTCGGCATGGAATCCGGCGGGCTGACGAGGCCATCAAAGAGTTCATCGTCACCAATGAAACCATTTGTGGCATTATTGTTTCCATTGAAGTTGTTTGAATAGGAGGCTCTGTAGGTGCCTGACATGGCGAGGTCGTTGGGATCGACGCTGCCACCATTCGTCTGGCCGCCTCCGAAGTGGTTGAAAGCGTGCTGTGCCATCGCGCCGTGGTCCGACCGGACGAAAGTAGAGACGGGCTAGGGTGCGATCTTGTGACGCCGCGATGGGCGACCAAGTTGGGGATCTCGATAGATGGTGGGATAGATATCCGGAGCTTTGTTCTGACCGAGTCAGCCCCTCATCTTCGGCCAGAGGGGCAGAGGGGCAGAGGGGACGATGCGCTGAAGTGGGGGTGGGTACGGAGTATAATGCGACGGGAGGGATTCGTGTAATGTGCCAGGCAGGTGGGTAATGAGAGTAGGTAGGTCGGTGACCGCGGATGGCAAGCGACAAATAAAATGCCGCGGAACACGGAGTGATGATGCGCCGGGACAATGAAGATGAGAATACTTACCAGCTCGAGTGTGTGCTGTGTGTGGATGGAGATAGGCGGTGGCAGACTAGATGCGCATCCGTCTGGTTACCCGAGGATGTTGCGGGAAGAGGGCGACCGGAATAGGTAGACGGACGATAGACCGTTGCGCTCTGATGCCGAGTCTGATTCGGGTCGGAGGATTGAGTGTTCGGCGTGTACAACGACGATACACACTAATGCTGACCCGAGGGTGTACCTTGCGCAGTCGATTGGCTGGGAGGGATGCGGCAAGGCGAGGGAGAAGAAGGTGAAGAAGGAGGAGAATGCGGGATGGAGCTAGGCTCGAGGGTTTTATTGTGCCAGCAGATAATGCCCAAGATCAGCGGTGAGATAGATGGGCTGAATGGGCAAGGAAATGCGATGGCCTCGTTTACTCTGGCGAAAGCGACCCGTCAGATTGGTGCGCCCGCAAGGCGAGGACGGCTTGGATCGGCTTGGGGCAGGGTGAGCTTGGCGTACCTTATGGCGTACAGAAAGTAGCGGGTTGACGGATGGTATATCAGAATCGCAGGATCAGAGAGTGCTATCAGAGAGTGCTGCTGGTCGGGGAAATCCTCCCTTGGTTGGGGTGCAGAGGGTTGGATGGTTCCGAGGATGGTTGGTTGGGATGGAACAGCCCCAGCAAAGCAGACAAGCAGGCAGGAGTCAGGACCGAGGTGTCAGGACTGCTAGTTCGCCCGCTTCTCCAGGAAATTCACAGAACTCGGGGCGGTCTGGCAACCTAGCCTGGGCACTGACGCAGCCTCGAGCGCGCCGGGTCGACGGAGGTGGAGCGGCGGCTTCGGTTCCAAGAGTCCTCGACCGGAAGATAAAGAGGCGGTGTTGGGTTGCGCGCCAACGCCAGGCAATCGTCAATCGTTGCTTTGCCTGGCGAATACGAGTCTGGGCTCGCCTTGACCCAGCACCGGTTTCGGAAGCGGAAAGTGAGACGAAGTGCTGAAAGGAATCGCGGTGAGCGCCGAGCACGACAGGGCCGTTCAGTGGTGGTGTTCAGGTTGTTCGGGTCTTGGATTGGCTGCCTGCAGAGTGGGCAGGGACACAGCGTCTTATTAAGCGTATGGTGGCGTTGGTCGGTGGCTGGGCACGCTAGGCAGGGCCGGGCTAGCGGGGGGCTGCGCAAGCCACTGAGACTCCCACTTCCCACTTTAGGCTTCCCCACTAGCACCTAGTCTGCCGTAACTGTGTATTGATGCGGCCTGCCCTCGCTCAGGCTGGACTGACGCGACAACAATGCGGTCTTGTATGAATACCGACGCGAATGATGCTGACTTCGGGAACCCTGACGAAGGCGTTGGGCTGGTCCAAGAGAGGCAGGCGATCGGGTCCATGTAAGGGAAGATACTTGTGTGTCTCTCCAAGATTGGGGTGCAGCAGCGGGGCCAGGAGATTCCCAGTAGATACGGCGGGATCCTGGGGTAGATCCCCTGCAGGGCAACTTCGAAATCCGGTACGGAACGGATGAACAGGAGAGCAGCTAGACACCGAGGTCAGCGGCACCGTTGCGACCCCAGCGCGACGACCTGTGCACCACCCACTCGAATCTCTTGGCAGCCGCCGTAGCCGTTGCCTCCGGCTGCTCTGTCTTCAAATTGTGTTGCGGGCAAGCTTGACGCTCGGACGTGTTGGCTCGCTGGGCGCGGGTAAGCGAGGTAGCCGACGGGAAGAAGGGCGAGCTCAAGGTAGGCAGCTCAGGGCAGGTAGCTTGGTGGCTTGTTGGCAACCGGGTTGGGATGATCGAGGGTGCTTTGCAAAGCTAATCGCATCAGATCTACTCCTTGATTGGTCTGCGAGCATCGAGGGAAGAACAGGAGAACTTTCGCTCATTGGACTGCCGTCATGGGGCTGCAGGTGCTTTTATATCCAAAGCCTAGGGCCTAGCTAGGACGACCCTCCAGAAGATGGCAGTACTCGGCCGTGTGCTGGGTGCGTCTCCTGACTCTCGCGAGCTTGGTTAAGGTGGTCTCGGTGGAGTGTGGTGTGGTGTGTAGGGGAGGCAGTGAGATGTGTGTGTCTGCAACTGAGCTCGCCCTCACACGCCTCATCGGACCCCCCTTGGTGGATGTGAGCCGTGGCCCAGCTCTATCTTATCGCCAGAATACCGTAATCAGGCTCGTCAGGGTGGGCTCCTCGACGGTGAAGGGGGGCGGGACTCGCCCGCGTGACACGGCCAAAGTCAGCCAACCCTCCTAGCCCCAAGACACGATGCCACCCTCACCCGCTAGACTGGGCAGCGAACTGCCATGGGAATGCGACGAGAAGGGGATGGCATTTTCGCACGATTGTCAATGTCCAGATATGCCCTACGTCATCCGCGGACAGCCTCTCTACGGGCGAGCTCGCATCTGACTCACACGGCACCCATCTCGACGACCGATGCCGGGATGCTGGACGACGGCGAAGCAAGGCACCCGCTTTCCACCGTGGCCGACTTCAGGGTCCACGATCCACGCCACAACCAGAATGCATATGACAGCCTGCCGCCCGATCTTGAACACAGCGATGCAGGACATGCATGAGAACGTCCCCAGGCGAGCCAGGACCTTGCCGGCGTGTCGATAAGCTACCGGTACCGGCTGAAAGTCAGGGCGGGTAAGGGTCGCGACTAGGACCGGTCCGCAAAGATCGGCGGCGCATTCAGGTGCCTGTCGAGCGGCGAGCCTGTCAAAGCCCCTGGCCCGTCCGTCTGCCTGCCTGCCTGCCTGCCAGTGCGGCGCATCCCAGGCAGCCCAGACTCGAAACTCGAGAGTAACTGGGGAACCGGAGGACTGCGAGCTATCACCCGGTGCCGTGTGCCGACATGGTATCTGGCTCCTGGCAAAGCTCCTGGTAGGTAGTATGGGCGAAATACCAGATAAGGATTCCCGCGCAACCACGGAGTAATATGTACGGTACCCAAGCTACCAACATAGCGGCAGATACAGTTTCTGGAGGGGTAGATCCGCCAGAGGGTGGCCGACGCTTGGCTCGTTACATGAACGCCTACCCATGGTCGCTTGGGGAACTGGACGGGCGCCTACAGTCGGACAAGCCTGATGGCTGATCTGATGCAACATGCGACGCGACGGAAGTTTTACCGTCGCGATGCAGCTGCAGCCGAGTGGCTCGTACAGTACTTCTGGCAGATCCTGGTTCCACTTTTACGCACCCATCCGGCACAGATGCGTTTATTTGAACGGTACCGTACTCCGTAGGTACGGAGTATAGCCGATACTGCAACGGTGCCCTCATCGCCTACTACTTCTACTCCTTCGACTGTCCCCTCCTTCTTCCTTCTTCCCTCCCCTTAAGCCGACGGGCGGCGAGAGCTCCTCAAGCGCTGTATATTTGAGTCGTCTGTTTTAGTAGGCTGACGGTGTCCGAGCGACGATAAAGTATAGTGGGCCGGTGTGGTTGTTTCATTGGGTGAAGCTGTGCAGATAAAGTCAAAGCATCGGCTCACGCCGTCAAGAATAGACACGCCGGTCCGGCACGATGCGCGGGCCCGGTCCCTGCCCGGTCCGCCTGATTCAGCCAAATCGCTTTCTCGAAGGCTCAGATTATTGCCACTAGATTGGCCTGACAGCCGCGCTTGCCGCTGCTACATTCTATCCTCGTGTTCTCGTGTTCTCCAAACCGTACCAAGGAACGCTTCCACGTTGGCTGCTGTGCGGGAGGCGGTCCTAACAATTCCCACAAGTCGGAACAAACGTACAGACACACCAAGCAGCCTACATTGGAGCGCAAAGGAGGTGGGTATAAGCAGTCTCCCCAGCCTTCCGCGTACCCACGCAGGGATTTGGCGACTCGCCCAGTACGGTATAATTCGAGTGGCGGCGGTCTTGTCACTGAGACTATCTTGAACTACTGTTATTGGGAGCACCCGGCTCCTACGAGATGTGCCGTGTATGATAGTGTGTGATGCCTCGATCTCTTCGGCTAGGTCTGTCTGATAGTGGCGGCCTTGGTTGCTTGCTACCTCCCACCTCAAATGCGACTCTCTGGCGCTTCACCCCACAGATTTCATCAACAGCCTGCAATGCTACCATATAAGCGAGGCCCGGACGTCTACAGTGATTCTACCAGAGAATGATGTGCGTTTGGGGGTCGCCGTCAGAGATTCATCCCACTCCCACCCACCATGGCACTGGTTTAGGTTTTGGTGACCGTCACTGTAACGGTCCTAGGATTCGGGATAGCCACGGGATAATCCTAAGAAAAAATGAGACGATCACGGTGACGGTCTCCGACGGCATTGCCACCCTAGATTCCACATAGCAGCGGTATGGTACTTTGTATTGCACGGCCTCGACGGCATACCGATTACGGGGGGTTCGATAACCTACCTCCCAAACTTCCCATACCGCGTAGATCATCAATCTACTTGATTAACTTGCCGCAGATCGGGCTGTCCTGACGGTCTATATATTCCGTTCTCTCGCACAGTGAGACCTCGCCCACCCATACCCAGTACACAGCCTTCCACACCCATCCACACCCAATAGACGGCTTCGAAATAATTACATATCTCTCGTGTTCTCTGGCTCCTGGTGGTGGGCTCCAGTCGTGCTCTGATGGCTACAAGTTACTTCGTGTGAGCCACATGCACCTGGCAACCGACCTGTTATCGGCCAATCAGATTCCCGCGCACTGGCCATGGCGCGTGGCTGGTGGTCTGTGTGATAGGCAGGCAGCTGGAAATTCCCCACCGCGCCGCCAATCATCTGTCTTCTGGAAGGGGCGTGCTAAACCCCTTCCACTTCACACCACATTCCACTTCCTCACAACGACACCTCTTCCGTCGTCTCCATAGCCTCTTGTCGCAACCCAACTTTAGCACCGCACGGGGGGTCACTCGGCACTTCCAGATTACCTCCATCACGAGCTCGGTCTCTCTCTGCCCAGCGTGCCCGCTGCCGTCATATCGCCCGCGCGCTACCACCCCGAGACTCCGCGGACCCCCGCCCTGCCGCACCTCAGCGAACCCTTCCACTACTTCAGCAACCCGGCGCAACCGGGGCCGCAAACATGGCTTCGTCGTCTTTCCGGGAGTCCATGAACTCTCTGGGCTGGTCCCGCCGCGACTCAGACTACACCACAGCCAATACATCGCAGAGATCCGGCCTGCTCACGTCGATACAATCGTTAAATCCCTTTGGCGACCGCGGATATGTCCAGTTGCCCACAACCGAGAGCTCTGGAGCCCCTCTACCGGCTAGCAACCGTCGCGACGAAGAAGAAGCCTGGCTCGCCCGTGAGTTCAGCTCCCGCAGACCCACCCGACCCCGTATCGTCCCGTCTCCCTCCGATGGCATGTCCTGATGGCGGGACATGTGCATCTTCCACACGCCCTGTCTCACTTTCGCACATGGCCAATATGTCCCCCACAGGGATTTGAACAAGCTGACCGAATCACGATCCCCCATATAGTAAGCCGATGGGACCGAATGCTCATCTTTGGGGCCTGCAACTTGGCTGCTGCAGCTTGCTTTGTCCTGTGTTTTGTTCTATGGCCGGTTCTCTTCCCCAAGCCTCGCAAATTCGTAATCCTGTAAGGCGACCCTCCCCCACTTTGCAGATGCTTAAAACCCCTGTCGGTCTGTTCCTATACCAGGCGCATTGCTTGTGCGGCAATGGATCAGGCGCCGACGATCTCGGCAAGAAGCCGTCGTTGCATTTCTTTCGTGCATGTGGGCACGAGTGATCAGGCTTCTGGATCTCGTCCTCTCTCCGATCCCGTCTTTTTGCCCTCCACCGCAAACAAAGGCATTAATGACCTTGCCCGATTGGCGAGTCGCTAACCACTATCTTGACCAGATGGTCATTCGGCTCTCTTCTTTTCCTCTCCTCCTGGGCGGCGATGATGGGACCAGTTGCGTACCTGCAACATCTGATATCAGGCCCACGTCTACCATTCACTGCCGCCTACTTCGGATCCATCGCATTAACTATCTATTTTTCCATCGGGGTAGGTTCATCCTATCCACCACTGAGCTCTTGTCTCCTTCGCTAATGGTTGTAGTTACATAACACGATTCTCACCCTGTTCTCTGCCATTCTACAGATTGCCTGTCTTATATGGTATCTGGTCAGTTATTTCCCAATGGGGTCGAGCGGGCTTCGTCTTGCTACCTCATTTGGCGCAAGGCGGGCTGCAGCTTGGGTGACTGGATAAGGCACAGGACGTGTATGATCAAGATGTATGGTATGGCGTTCAAGAAGCACAAATGCTTGAATATTGGCTCTCAACTGGTTGGTTGTTCCTGATTGGCTGTCCCCGGAGACCACAGTCATTGGGACGAGGCCTTCCCCACAAGCCTTGGAATTTGTTGCCGATAGCTTTCGACAACTCAATGATTTCGCATGTTGACGCTACTCATGTTCTACTTGAGAGCGCTGGCGAGAAACAACAAAATGGATGGGCGACCGGCTCAGAGCACCCTCCTCTAGACTTATACTCCATTTTCCATGTCAGGGTGACAGGCTATTACGGAAAGCCTGCCTCTGCATGGTAAGCTAGCCGAGGCACGAGTGGCGAGATTCCCCCCGGCCACAGCAGTAGATATTATATCTCGTTGTGGAAATTGTATCGCATCTGGACGACTTGGTGAACCGAGAAAGAGGACATTATGGCAGAAACTAAGTAGCTACGGGCTGGCTCGATGCTTCACGCAGCCAGGCTTAGAACACGTCGTCTCCTGGATGCTCGAGTTGCACAGCAATCGCTGCCAAAATACCTAGCGGACCGTCCCTTCCGTCACTCCGATTAATAATACCCGACTCGGGGGAGAAGAACCGGTCCCGAGACGAGGCAACAAGATGAAACCCTGATGGCGGATGGCCGGGTCTGGTATGTGTGGCGACGGCGGGCTGAGAGAACTTAGACACTGACCGAGCAAACGATCAAGCCTGTCCAGAGCAAGTTCCGGGAGGCTCGAGCATAGTTAGGTCTGACGAAATGGCATATCATAACAGTGTCTAGTAAATGTCCACCCATGATAACATATGTTCTTCAGGTGCGGAAGGGTCACCATCGTCCTTTTCAATATATCGAAGAAGGCCGATATTATACCATGCGTCATATCGATTTCTTCATATGCGGACGTATGCCATTGACGCCAGTGAGTGCGGTATACGAACACCGAGGAGCCACGACTCGACAGATGGATGCCATGGGGCGACACAGCTTGTCATCTATTAGATCCCCCGCAGACACAGCCAGAAGAGGAGGGGCCTAGCCCACTTACGTAGACCATGGAGCTTAGAGCACAGCGTGCCTTGGAGCAAGTTTAGTAACACGAGTACGTATGGTTGAGAGGTTCCGGCTGTTCAGTCCCGGCTCGCCTGTGCTCTTTCTAAACAGGTTATGCGTCCGTTGTTGGAGGGCAGCGCTCTAAATCCGGCAGCGGCGCGGCCATGGCTACAAGCGGGAGATGAGCTCGGATGAGACGTGGTTGGCCCCGACATACCGGTGACTTCCAAGTCGAGTTACCCATGTAACAGCTTTCTATGTACATACCGCTGCCGCCTTCGAGCTGGAGTGAAGCGGATCCGAACTAAGATACCCTCGAGGCCGTCTGTGAATCTGACTACTGGCACTTACCGATATCGTACTGCAGTTGTTCGTAAATAGCACGCTTGTCTGCGGGCTACGGATCCCGGATAAAACGCTGCCAAATCGGCAGCACGCTCAAACAAGTACCTTACCTTAGCTGCCGCCTTGGCCGTGCCCAGCTTCCACGTATAACGACAGCGAAGAAGCTGGCTACGTGGGCTTAACGACTCTCCAGCTACCTCACTTGATGAAGTGACGCAAAGGCCTAGTTTGAAGACGGCGCGTCACTTGCGCAGTCGTCATCACCTGTCACAGACCGTGCCACGGATATCAGGCGGGCGAGGCGGGTACTAGGTAGGTAAGTCGGTAGGTACTTAGGCAAAGGCATGGTATGTGAGACGGACGCGCCGCAGCCGACATACGACCCAGCTGCTACCAAGGTGCCCTGTCATCGTACCTTGTGTCGCGCGGCTGGACAACAACGTTATGGGGACGAAACGGTGATGGATGATGAGGTGGTGAGCTGCTATTGCGGTTACACGTAGCCGAGGCACCAGGCTGACACGGTGAGTGGAAAACATGGAGAAGATGGAAGGTGCTCGATGTCTGAGGCCGGATCAAGGTCGGAGAAGAGCAAGGCCCCCAACCCCCCGGTCCCGTGTTACGGGAATGACGGGACCCAGCGAACTGAACACGTAACCGCAGAGAGCAATGCTAGGTACAAAGCGTTTCCCTGAACAATTGAGCGTTCGTGCTGTATGGAAATGCTTCCCGAGCTCAAGTCAAAAGTCCTCGACCTGGGGCATGGTGTATATACCTTTTCAGGTACTTCAACTTCCATTACCGGTACTGGTAATTATTACCATCTATTCAATGTGGTGGACTTTTAGCTTGGATAGTGGCATATACTCCGTATCAAGCACTCAGATGCCGATACCCTGACGTAAGCAGTTATCAAAGCGTGCCCCACTATCATTCGCATCCTGCCGACGCCTAGGTAGGTCATATTGAATTCAATAGAGCATTCACGAGCCTTGGGCACATGCGTATTTACAGCAGTAATCTGTATCAGGTATAGAAAAGAAAGTGTGTGTGAGAAAGAGAGGTCAGAAAGGTGCAATACCTCATATTTCCTAAGCTACCTGTGAGGTTGGCTTCATCACAAAAGGGCAGGAAGCAGGACCGGCGCGGGGCCGGCTGGTACTTCGTCCGGTTCCCCATAAAATGCGTCCTTAACGAGGCACCAAAGCGGAGGTTTCCGCGCAAATGTCTACCTAAAATTTGGCGAGTAAATCAAATCAGCAGCACCGGCTACTAAAAGCACTATCCAGGGTCCAGAGGTGGGCAGTAAAATATTTTTTTTTTCCCTTGCCTGCTTGCCTTCCATTCTCCCTCGGTCGTATGCAGCTGGGCCGGATCATTACTCACGCGCACACAAACTCTGCACCTACACCTGTCACCTACAGACATCTCAACCTCTTTTACCTGCAACTCCTCTAAACCCTGTTCTGCCCCTCTCTTCCCAGCCTATTTCTGCATTGCGCACAAATCTCCAGGGCGCCAATCCACTGAGGAATTGGCCCCAATTTCTCTCTCCTCTGGTGGCTTCCGTTTTTCACTTCCACCTCTCTTCTTCAGTCAGGACGCCCATCCCACCGCACCTGTTTTCCTACAGGTGAGCTTCAGTGCACTGCCCAGTCAGCATTCAAGACAGCAGGCCTGCACGCGAACTGGTCAGTCTATCCGCCCGCCCGTCTGTCCTCTGGCCCTGCGCTGCCTCGGCGCTCTACCTGCCTCCGGTTCTGGGGGCTTGCTGATCTTGCTACCGTGGTACCGTACCTTTCTGCCACCACGGCCTAGCACAGTCAGATAGCCATCAACCTTCTCAACCTTTCTCCGCCTAATTTTTTTCTCTTCTCTTTTCTCCCTTCGCCCTTCCCACTCGCCTCCCCGACTCCCCAACTGCCCAACCGCCAGTGAGTGAGGGCTCTTCTCGACTAACCCTCTCCAGTCCAGCACCAGCCACGCAGCGCTGCGCTCCCCTCGCGACCACTGGACTCTCTCGCCTGCTATCGTCGACCGCCCTCGCCGGCACCTGTACCGCTCCGAACACCCCAGCTACCAGGTGCATACAATACCCTCTGATTGCACCCCGCATCCACTGTCGAGAGTCGATTTGTGCTGCGATTGGGCAACAACAAACCTTGTTCCTCTATCGACAACTCCAATCCTCCGAAATTTTTATCCTGCTACTCCACGATTACTCGACCTCAGCGTTCCCGCCCACAGCGGACACCTCGCCGTTTGCGAGTTCAGCCTCTCTTCGTGCATAAGCACTGTCTCTACCTTCTGCAAGCTGGACTGTCAGGCTTTGTTTCTGTGTGGAGGGTCGACCCAATAGTTGAGGCGCTCTAGGGGCTGGTCAAGTCTCTGGGTGTTGGTGGAAGTGGTCAGACGTTTCTTGATCGTCACGGACCGCACGCCGGACTACACCGTCCGCATCCATACGCCTTCACATTCTCCAGGGCATGCTTACAAGCACTGCTCATTACAAGTCGGAAGCTATGTCTCTTCCCTCGACTTTCTCCTACGCCCAGGCTGCGAAAGGCCAATCTTCTCAGCCTGCCGGCTCTCAATCAAGCCCGGTTCCGAGTCAGGCGGCATTGGTCAACGGGGCCCCGAATCGTGAAGCCGCAGTTACAAGCACAAGAGCTTCGTCTGTAGCCGTCTCGACGGCCTCTGCTGAAGTTGATGCATCTCAAAGCACTCGGGGCACGTCCGCGATGCTCGAAGCTTCCGACTCGACCAATAGCGATGCGGAACCGAAACTAGTGAATGGTGACGTCTCCACGTCTAATACTGCGGTCGAACCGCTCGATTCTGCCAAGCCGAGGGACAAGTCCCTGAATGATAATGCATCACAGAGTTCTGAAAGAAGAGGGCGAGCTCCCAGCAGCGCTTCACTCGCGGCGGATAACGGCGACAATAAAAAAGGAAGAAAGGGAAAGAAGGGAAAATCTCCCGAGAAGGACGCAGAGGCTGAACATGATGACGACAGCAAGGAAGACCCATTGCCCAAACCCGAGCTACACGAAGCCCCGGTGCCAACTGTGAACCCTTGGACGCAGAGGGCACAGGCAGCCAAAGCAAAGACTGCGCCATCATTGGTATCGCATTTCCGCTCCTCTAGCACGGCTGCTGCTGGTTCGCAAGGAGGATCTGCAAACCACATCTCTGCCGAAACCAAGCAGAAGCTGCCTGTGGGTGAAGGGATTGATTCTGGTGCCTCGCATAACCGCTCGTCGTCAACTAGCACCAAAGGCTTCAAGAAGGAGGGCGATGTACTCAAGTATGGCAGCCAGGGCGGCCCGCGGAGGACGGGTCCGAGAGGCACGAGAGCCCAAGACAAGGACGACAAGATCGGTTTCGAAGCCCTTTCCTCGCTGACGGCCAATTCTGCGTCATGGCCAACTCCGGATACCGCAAGAGTCACCCCGAAGGCTCAAAGCTTGGCCGAGAGTCAGACCCAAGCCCAGAGTAATCATTCAGCTCAAACTCAGAATTCGGCCGACAAGGAAGACAACGGCCCGGCCAAACCTAAGAAATGGGTACAGATGGAGATCACTCCCAGTGTAAAGTTTGATACTCCATTGCCCACGAGGGGCCGAGGGGGTCGCGCTGGCGGCTCCAGGGGTGGGCGTGATATTGGAGGTGGGGGCAACCACCATGCCACTATCGTATCTGGTAAGTCAACAGCATTGGATTTATACCATTGGAAGTGAGTGTCTGACATGTCATCAAGATCGTCACCAAGACAACGGGCCGAATGGCCGAGCCGTGCCTGGGACCAAACGAGGTTCCGTAGACACTGCCTCTCGAGAGCCACGGAAATACGGACCGGCTGAGGGGTCGAGGACAACCGGAGAGTCCTCATTTGTAAGTGGACGAATTCTCGTCATAAGTGTGTCGTGGTTACCTACGTATGCTAATACTTCATGCTAGGACAAGCACAAAGCCGATCTGTATAAGCAAGGCCAGAGCGAGATGAATGGCGGCTCCACCACCAATTCGTTTTCCCGTGCTCCCAACTTCAACCAACGCATGGAGGATGTCGCGAGGTTTCCCGAGCCCCAGAGAGACACCAAAATGCAGGCTGCAAAAGACTCACACTACCAAGGACAGAATGGAACGAGTCACAGGGCCTCAGATCGTGGAAGGGGCGGTGGGCGAGGTCGAGGTGGCTACTCGAATGCCAACCATCCCAATGGTCTGCTCAACCACGCCCAGGGCCATTATGTTCAAGGGGCTCATGCCTACCCCTACCCCCCCAATATGCCCCCGCAGCAAATGGCGTATCGATACCCAGCAATGACTTACAGCGGACAAGTGCCGAATCCCCCCACGTCCGGTTCCCGCAGGTCCGGTTCTATGGGCGGTAGGTCTTCGCAAGGTGGGCACGGTCTCCGGAATGGGAGGGGCTCATCGATGCAATCGATGAACTTACCTTACGACTTTGCGATGTATCAGGCGCCGCCTAATCCAGTGTCCTACCTTGAGACGAACAACTTGTACCAACTGGCTCGACAGCAAGTTGAATACTACTTCAGCCTCGACAACCTGGTCAAGGACTGGTTCCTTAGGCAACGGATGGACTCGCAAGGCTTCGTCTACTTGGATTTCATAGCCTCTTTCAACAGATTGAGGCAACTGCAGGTTGATCACGATCTCCTTCGCCACGCTTGCGACGAGTCAAATGAGGTCGAGTTCGTTGTCGGTGACGATGGCTATGAGCGAGTACGACGGGTCACGGGTTGGGAGCAGTTCGTCATACCGGATATGAACGCACGGCATGAGACCGCTCGGCATGGAGGTCCTTCAAATTGGAACAGATGGAACAGAGCGTTGATGGCTCAATATCACCAGCCTATAATGCCGTCACCCTATGGTATGGAGCCGTCTCCCGTCTTCTCCCCAACTGGAACCGAGTCTGGCTTTTCGCACTATATGAATGGCAACGCTATGCCGCCTGCTATGAACACAACCATGTCGAACGGCGTCAACGGTCACATCCGAACAACCGATTCACAGCTTTCGGCAGCTGTGCCTGAATTTTCCCCAGCGACGGCCTCTGGATTTGCAGGAGCACAATCGATCGCTGAGGGAAACGGTGAGACAACCAGCTCGATGAAACAGAAGATTGCGACTTCTTCCACCGGCGGTCAAGAAGCCAGTCCCCTCCCAAATGGCGACGCGCACGAGGCCTCGGCACCGACTGAGAATCAACCAGGAGTCGTGAACGGGATCCATGAGGGTCACGAAGTCAACAGCCACTAGCCTCGGCCCACGACGCTGAGCTTTGGTGTTGCACCTGAGCCTCTCATTCTCCGTGGCTACTCTATTGGTGACTCTGTCAGGCTGGCGTACCGCGGATTCAAGACGACGAGTTCGCGTCCATTGTCTTCGGTATCGCAAGCGCCTTAAGTTCGGAACGGGAGCTCAACTATCCCGACAATCCAGTTCACGACTGGGAGCCTTCGAAAAGCTAAGGGCTCGAAGCAGTTGTCGAGCCTGGCACAACCCTGTTGGCGGCGTATGTATGCGTCGACCATGCTCCGAGAATCATTTCCCGTGACTCATTTTCCTTGCACTTCTAGTCAAAAGTGCGAGAATACTGCAAGCATCACCCACGATTAATTGAACACATACGATACCTTGTCCTTGCCTGGACCCGGCGAAGCATCAGGCTGAGCTATTGAGATGAGGCAAGGCAGCATTGCAAGCGGTCGACTAGTCATGCGCGTCACATTCTATGCGTCAAGTCCCGTCACGGCACCCTCAAGAGATCTGGCAATACTCGGTTGCGATCTCTTGGGGACGGGAAGCGATTCCTCCTATTATGGCTCCTTGTGGTACTTGCGATGGCATGAAAAGCAGGCCACGCATGTTCTCGACGGCTCAGCCGAGACGATTCAAGTCACTCAGTGCTCCGGCTTCAATTTTCCCCATCCGCTCTCTGATCTTGAACTCTTGAACTGCTCTATCGGGCTGTCCGTCTCAGCGAGGTTGTTCCTATAACCGACGGTAGCTCATGAGAACATGAGTCGAACCACGGGCCTCACAACCTCGGAAATGCGATAAGCCTGAGAAGTCATCGAGAGCCGCAGTCAAGTAGCCGATTCAGTCGGCGGCTCTCCTGGTATCGTTTGGTCGATACTCGAGGAGGTGACGACGGTGGGAGGCTGCTCTCTGGTCATTGTCTCTTCCGCGTGCATATATCGCTGAGGCGCTCTTGTTTGCTAGACAAAAGGGCCAGTTTTGCGGTTTTCTTTTTCTTCTTCTTTCCTACCCTTGTCGGTCCACCTATTTGCATGTCTCCGGGAGTGGGATCAATGGCATGAGGCGCTTCGGTTAGGGAAATCTTCACTGCTAGACTTCGTCCAGATAAAGGAGAAACAAAAAAGCACTTTGCTTGTGGTGTTTTACCATGTACGAATAGGAAAACCCCAATGAAGACTTGATTTATGCACGATTGTTCGGCGCAGCTATTTTTGTTCAGGTGATCCAGCGTGATCAACGGCAGTAAAGCCGGTGGTGTGCATATATGCTATATCGGACAAACCCCCCCTCTCCTCCCCCCTTTTGTGGTTGGAATGCCTATCATAACCAACCGCTGAGTAGACAGATTCCAGGATCTCTCCCCTACTGACAGTTTTGAACCACACAGCCACCCTTCTCCTGAGTATGTACGCAAGCCCATTTTCATGTAGACGTTCAGAGTCCTTGTTGCTGGTCAGCACTCCTACCCACCTAGAATGCGGAATCTCGGGCACGCAGAGAGAGAGCCCTCAAGCGCGGCCCGAGTTAATAAATCACGACGGCAAGATTCCGTCTTTCCCACCGTCAGCGGTCTTGGTGGCAGCTCGCTGGCTGGCTGGGCGGAGCAGTGGTGGTTGGGGGGGAGGGAAGGGGAAAGGGGAGAGGGGGAAGGGGAAAGGGGAGAGGGCGTGTGACATGCTCAACCACTGCGGTATGGAAGGAAGATGGGAAGGGAGACACTTGGACACGATGGCGGTTCTGACTTGTGTGCTCTGTGTTGTCTCGCGGGGATAGGAAGAGAGAGAGAGGGAGACGGAGGAAAAGAAGGCGAAAGAGAAGGGGATGAGAGAAGGCTTTAGGGGGCATTAGGGGCGTGTCGGGGTGTGTTGCAGATAAAGAGACGAGTGAAGACGGAGAGCGAGGGCTGAGGGGGAGGAGAGCCTGCCCGGGGGGGCGTCTTTCTATTCTCTCCAGGTGCTGGATAAACATTACTGGAGGCGCCACGGATTTACATGTTATTGTATAGACTAGGTGTTGTGTAATACAGAGTGACCTCGGTCGCCTCCCGCTAACGTTTTCTCCTCCCCCATCTTTGCACCTCTCCTGAACCCCCCTTTTCTACCCCCTTTTCACTCCTCTTTCCAGTCCTCCTCATATTCTCCCCCCTCCCCTCTCTAGCCCGGGCAGAGGCACCCAGTGTCACACGCACCCGTAGCGGGCACAACAGTGCGGCGACAGGTGGCGGACATGCTCTTATGTATCAATCAGATGGGGTGTCCGCAGAAAAGGCACCCCAGTCACCGGCGTACGGGTTGTAATATATATATCTACCAGCGCAAACACTCAGGCATATAGATAGGGGTCTCGTGGACCGATGAGGAGACATCCGTCCGCAATAGTAGTAAATACATGGACTCGACTTCATCTGGCCCGCCGTTCCGTCCGTGATGCCCCCTATGACATGAGAAAAACCCCCATGATCTCCTCACCGCCGCGTCGTGGCCCCCAACCCCGAGGGTTTTGCATCCTGATCGGCCATGGGCCCCCGCTCAGTGATGGACACAGCCGAGGAGCGCGCGCGCACATACATACACACATCGAATGCCACGGCCCTCGAAGACGGTACCCTCGATCGGTCGAAGGAACAGGGAAGAGCTAGGACTGGTCAGGGGTAAAAGAGATCCCGGGAGGACAGGTGGACTCCATAAGCACTCTGCCCGCCCGCCCTCAGTGTCAGGTTCCCTTCTCCCATCTGCCTCACATCAACTTCCTTGATTTCTAGCCAGCTCTCCTGGAGCTTACTAATAAGCTGCTAGCTGTGCGGTCGGTGGTGTCCTCGAGCACCAAGGATCACTTGGCTCGCTGTTCGCCGCTTCCCCGGCACAAACAGAGTGGAGCAGGTATAATACACAGACAGGATCGCTCAACATAGGTAGGTAGGTAGTCATCTCGAGCATGTGGTCTTTCCTGTCGACGGCAGTCCTTCGCCCGAGCAGGACGGGTCGACCGTCGATAGGTTTGGTTGGTGGACCTGAGGTTGTCGTAGAGCGGACAGATAATTACGGCAGATCCGAGGACGTCGTGCGATGGGTCCCATCTGACGAGGAGGTCAAGTTAGAGCACTTTCTTACCTAAGGCGGGTAGGCGACTTGGGCACTGAATACCGAGATCGACCGACCGACCGGACCGGGCCGGTTGGGTGTGAGGAACAAGCGCCAGACGTCATCATTGAGGTTGGTCTGTTGTTCACTTAGTCAGGCCCAGCTGGGGGGGACCGACGCCAGTGGGGATTATTATCGTCATCCATACCTACCTTAGGTACCTATCTACGAAGAGCGAGGTACCAACGTATAGCCCAGCCAGAGAGCTATAGTCCAATGACATCCACGAGAGAGCGATTCCGAGCACACCACAGCAGACACTACTCACCGCGGCAGAGCTACAGAAGAGCCCTGAAGTTGTATCGCGAACAGCTGAGCTGAGCCTAGTATCATGATCATCCTGTCGATCAACGCCGGCTCGAGCTCCGTCAAGATATCCGTCTTCTCAGCCGAGCCCGGCAAGCAGGAGCAGAAGGATCCGAAGCTGCTGGCCGAAGCGCAAGTCCCACTCCGGAAATATTTCTTCTCCTTGAGTGAATGGAGTACTGACTGCTGTGCGTTGCAGTCAGCTCAGCGGGCTCACGGCGCCGCCGGCGCGGCTCACATACTCGCGGCACGGGGAGCGGGTCGCGGCGGGCGAGGAGGTGACCGAGGGGCTGGTCGACGGCGTGGCGGCCGCCTTCCGGCTGCTGCTGGGGCGGCTGACGGCGGACGCGGGCCTGCCCGAGCTGAACAACACAAACGACGTCGGGCTGGCGTGCCACCGCGTCGTGCACGGCGGCGACTACGCGCGCGCGCAGCCCGTCACGGCGGCCACGCTGCACCACCTCGAGGCGCTGACGGACCTGGCCCCCTTGCACAACGCCGGCGCGCTCGCCATCGTGCGCGAGTGCGTGGCGTCGCTGCCGCCCGGCGCCGTCAACGTCGCCTGCTTCGACTCGCAATTCCACGCGACCATGCCCGCGCACGTGCGCGCGTACCCCATCGCGCCCGAGACGGCGCGCAAGAACGGGCTGCGCAAGTACGGCTTCCACGGCATCAGCTACGCCTTCATCGCCCGCTCCGTCGCCGGCTTCCTCGGCAAGCCGCAGTCCGACCTGAACATCATAGCGCTGCGTGAGCTTGTCCCAGAGTCATGCTCTTCCTCCCTCAGGAGCCCGACCGCTCCCGAGACATGCTACCCATCCCCATATCAGGAGGAGCTAGGTAGTAAATCTGCGAGTCGAGTGTTCACTGACTGCTTGAGTTGCAGACCTTGGAAGCGGCGCCAGCGCGTGTGCCATCAAGAACGGCAAGAGCCTGGATACCAGCATGGGATTGACACCGCTGGCTGGTCTGCCGGGCGCAACACGAAGCGGAAGCGTGGACCCTAGGTGAGCCGGGCCCCCCTCTTCCATCCTCCCTCCCGGGGCGTCTGTCCCCTCGTGCTTCCGCTCCCCGACGAGGCGCCGGTATGGCTGACTCGAGAGCCCGGCGGGGGCGGATATGGGCAAGCCTCGTCTTCCATTACGCGAGCGACGTGGGCAAGCTCTCGCCCGCCTCGACCAAGCACCTGCACATCTCGGTGGCCGAGGAGATACTCAACAAGAAGAGCGGCTGGAAGGCGCTCACGGGCACGACCGACTTCGGGGCCATCGCGTCGTCCGACGACGACCGGTGCCGGCTCGCCTTCGACCTCTTCGTCGACCGCATCTGCGGCTACGTGGGCGCGTATTACGTCGCCCTAGGCGGCCGCGTCGACGCGCTGGTCTTCGCCGGCGGCATCGGCGAGAAGAGCGCAAAGGTAAGCAAGTTGCTGGGGCCAGGCCCGTCATCCCTTGCCCCTATCTCGCCACCGCCCCCTTGACGGGGGCCGTCTTGGTAGCTGCCACGATGTGCTGACCGTTGGACTCTAGCTCCGAAGCCGGGTTGTCGGACAAGCGGCTTGCCTCGGGTTTGAGCTCGACGAGAGCCTCAACGGACGGGAGATTGTTGACGTGGTGCAGGACGTGGGCAAGAAGGGCGCGAGACACGGCACACTTGTGGTACGTTGCCCCCTTCTGTCTGCCGTGTGGCGAGAGAGTACCGGTACAAGGCCAGTGGCGGCGATGATGGATCGCTATCCTCCCGTGACGACGCCGTGTTCTCTGCAGGCTTGGCTCGCGGCAAAGTGTATTACTTGCTGACTTCGGACACCGATATTAGTGCCTTACAGACGAGCAGTTGGAGATGGCTAGGGCCTGCGCGGCGGACCCGGAGGTGTGGAAGTGAAGTATGTTGGTCTACCTCCAGTGAATGGCGGCAACGATGCTATCGCGGACGGCCATGTCGTGCCGCCGCTGACTCGGTGGCGTGGGCGGTGGACCTGTCAACCTGCAGTAGGAACAGGAACGGGCAAACTGTCAATAGATCGACAGGTACAACGCATCCTCCAATGCCCCGCCCCATTGCCCCCCATGTGCCGTATTCAGCCGAGGGATTCAGCTCCCTCTTTTGTACCGTAGGAATGCGATATCCCCCGAGCCCCCCGTCCCATCGCCCCGTTCCGACCACGTGCTCGTCCTGGATCGCGGGCTATTCACATGGATTGGCCCGATGGCGAGACCACCTGCCTGCCATACGAGTTACCAATAGTTCCTCACGCAAGTTGACGGCGCAGTAAAGAAGCTTGTCGCTCGTTAATGGGAGATGGGAAGTGGCTGACCGTGGCACCCCCAATGCTTGACCGATGGGGATAGGTCAGGTCCGTGCATCAAGACTTTTCCGGCTAGATTAAGCCCCTATTTTTAGCCATCACTATCACCACCACCACCCCTATTTATATGGCTATATCTTTACTATAAGATAATATATTTAAATGGAGTTTTTTATATAGTAATTAATAACTAATACGCTCGCCGTTATTATTAATAACTGAGTTAAATTTATACGGTATTAATTTTAAATCCGCGTTGTATTTCTCCAGCCGCTACGTAGCCTAACCTTTAATAACCCCCTCCTTTAAATTACTTATAATAGCCGCCGGGTACTTTTTTAGCACGCTATTAACCCGTAAAGCTAAGGATTCGATTTAATTTAGCTTTAGTGAGTTATAATAGCATTATAATACCGTAACGCTGTTTTCCCGGAATTATTTCCTTATAGCCTTTAACTAATAACCGCTAACACCGTTTAATTAAAGAACGTAGTTTTTAAGGCCGTAATGCTTATCTACAGCCTTTAAAATAAGCTATAAATAACGAATAAATACTAACCCGTTAATAGAATTATTCCTAGTGCCCTTAAAACCGGAAAGCATTTTATAAAATACTAAATTTAGCTTAAAATTATACCTAATAGCGGCCAGGGCACTTATAATAATACTACTCTCTTTATTATAACGTTTTTTTTTTTTGCCCGGCGTTAATAAAAGAGAGGGTTTTAAGAGCGTTTTAATTCGACCGAGATATTCCACCACTTATAATTCTCTTTAAGGAACCGGTATATTATCTTATAATAGCCTAACTTAAAGCCTTAATAAAGCTCGTTAAAAGAGATATAACGGCGCCGCTAATTCTCGTCTTAAAAGTACCCCTTTTCCTTCTCTTTTTTCGCGAATTCGACCCGGTTATACCTTATGCTTAATAGTAGGGCCTCCTTAGGCTGGGTAAGGCAAAAATAAGCTCTTTTAAGCCAAGGATGGTTAATAACGGCCCGGTAATCCTTTAAAATATTAATACCGGCTTCTCGTGCTAGATTAAGCTATTTAAGCCGGTGGGTATTATAAAGCTCCTTTTTTTAAAGGTAAAAGTATAAGTTTATATTATTATCGGTAAATGCGCGTTTTTTACCGCGTTATTTAACGTATCGGGGGTTATTATAAAGTATACGAGTATTATAATCGTTATAATTATATAAGGCGGGAATATTTTAATTATTATTATTAAAGTTTTCGAATTCCCGGGTTTTACAGCGCTAGCCGGTTATAATATTACGCCCGGTACGTTCTTCGACCTTAAAAAACTCGAATACGTCCTTTTTGGGATTTTTACGGCTTAGTAGGCCTTTAGCTTTAAGGAATTCAATAATGCCTTAAATCTTAGCCTATCGGGGAGTATTAAGCTATAACCCAGGTATTATAAGTGTATTTCGAATCCGATAATAATAACAATAAATATATACGTTTACTAATAATGCTTTTATATTATATAAAAATCTGGTAATTAGAGGATTAGATTTAATAACGTTATCGGCGTTTAAAATTATATAGAAATTTAAGCGAAGTTACGATAATAATAGCGATTAAAATCATAACGGTATATTAAAAGCATTTCTTAGGCTACGGTTATTAAAAAACTATAAAAAAAAGCCAGATACTTAAAGAATTATAATATAAAGTCTCGAATTATCCCGATAGCTAATAGTTGAGAAATTCTAGAGTGATAATAGTGGTTGCGATAATTATAATGGTGTTAAGGCCAGGGGCCGGTCTAGCCGGAAAAGTCTTAATGCACGGACCTGGATAGGTGTGCTCTGGGGTAAATCCGAGCCGAGGAGGAACCATGACGCAACGGGGTGACGTTTTGCGAGTCCCCTAGGGCTGTGTCTTACATAGCGCCGAGGTACGGTACCTGACCAAGTACACCTGACCGAGTACAGTACTCAGAATCTACGCCCCATGGGAGGAGCGAAAGCCACTCTTCGCTTCTGCCACGCTTTACTGTACATGCCCAGTGAGCAGCCGCCCTGCAGGTAGAATCAACAATAAACTGCTCCAAGTTACCAATTACACCGCCGCCGATATGGGGTCAGTAGGTGCGGAGTGGTACCTCAATCCGTACGAGTTACCGACCTGGAGCTGGACGATGGCGCGCCAAGGCCTCTCTCCATGGTCTAGACTCAGGGCGACGCCACATGTTGCCCAACATGCTGTGCCCTGCGCAGACAGGTACAGTAATAACTCCGGCTTTTATCTTGGTTCTTCTCGTTTGTCTTGTCGCTCTCGCTCAAGAGAGAGAGAGGGGGGGGCCGAAACAGTTTTCGGAGACCCGCGGGAGAACGTGCTCAGTCGCGCGAGCAGGTTTGGATGTGAGCTGCCCAGCACGGACGTACAGCTGCGCACAACCGGGGGTCCCGTCCCGGAGGACATCCGAGTGGGGTCCCGGAACCCGATGGCTTCGGGAGGGGCTACTAGTGCCCCTGTTGCCTTAGAGGTTCTCTACAATGTCAAGGCAGCAGTAAGCTGGCAACCGGGCAGGGGGAGAACCTCTTAGGAACAGTGGAAAAAGTTGGGAAGCTGAGCACCCGTGAACCAGCCGGATGGTAAGGGTCGGAGGGGCAGGCGCGCGGATTCTAACCACTTTCGTCGTGATCTGCAGGGTTCTGTTCCTGCGTGAAGGTCGTATGTGATTTCCGGAGAGAAACCAGCCTTCCGGTCGTACTGCGAATTATCTTGCCTACCAGTGATCACGCGTATGGCCAGTCCTTTGTGTATTGCGACAGTGGCCCTTCCGTCGTTTTGCCAGATGGTAGAGGTTGTGCCGAGGTATTGGCCGAAGGGGAGAGGGGGTAAGGGTCTGATGTTCAAGATTCCGGCACGGCTCCATTGTGCACATCACAACAGTTGGCCGTGGGCTGACCCGGTGAGATTCTTCGTATGGGTTATCTCGTAGACCGTTTGTGATAACACCATCGTCCCACCAATATGAACATATCTGACGCCCGGATCTACACATGCCTCCTTGCCTGGAGCGTCAGACCAGCATGCATATGCTGTCAGGCTGTGCATGGTCAAGTCACGGGAGAACTGGTGGTGATCGGGGCAAGGTGAAAGGTTCTTGACATCATCAAACATCGCTGCTATTTTCGTATGCCATCCGCCCTGTTATCCTGGGCGGACGTTGGTATCTAATGCCAGAAGTTCAAAAAAACATAAAGGTCTGCTTCTCGTGGTCTCCCGGGGGGAAGGTGGGGGACCATGCATAGGCCTTGCCATCTCACGAATCAGCCTACCGCCCGCGGATCGGTTCGATCTGCTCCTGCTGACACCGCCGTCTTCATCAGTCATCCACCTTTCTTTTCCTCCGACGAAGAATTGATTTCAAGGTTGACGGCATCCGATCCCCCCTGCCGAGCGCCTTGCTTGGGATATCATGAAAATGAGAAGCCACACTCTCCTGATTGCTCAGGCCCTTTTCCAAGTCGTCTTTCGAAAATGCAAGAATGCCAGTGAGGTGCGCCATCGTATGCTCGCGACCAAAGCCGAGTGAATATCCAGCTTGTGATCCATATATGCCTGAACGCCGTGTGCAAATCATCTGCCGGCTGTCGTGGAATGATGAATGCCAGGTATATAAGAATTATCATTATTCGGAGAGGCGCCAGGCGCGTCAGTGACAGTGAGTGCACATGCTCACGCGCCTTCCTGGCATGCGATAGCTGCCAATGCGTCCAGGCCACTACTTGTCGTCCTGATGGCGGCCGGACGAGTCATCAGAGGCAGGTTGAGAGCGGCTCGTATGTCCCACGCGGCACCAGGCGACGGCAGCGGCTGGCTATCCGCACCGTATTGCTCAGCATCCCACATGGCCACATCGCCAGATGCAGGGTTGCTTTGAGACGAGGACGATGATTTGGAGGATATCGAGGCACGTTTTGCGGCTGTGAGCGAGGAGCTCTTGGACTTGGAAGAGCCCGCCGACCTCGACTTGTCCTTAAAATGGGTTTCCAGGTGCTGCTTCATGTTGTCGGCCCTGGTGAACTTCTTGTGGCAGCCGGGAAAGGTACACTGTACCGCCTTCTCGGCAGTGTGGATCTTGGAGTGCCGCGAGGCATGGCCTGAGGTGGTGAAGGTCTTCTCACAGCCGTGAGTATCGCGGTACCGGCACGGGTATCGCTTGCCTGTCTTCTCATGCGCTGCCGAGCCATTCGAACTGTCGTCCTCATACGAGGTTGAACGGCTGTTGGCGACGTAAGCGGGACGCTTCATCGGAGCAGTGTGCTTATCCGACATGAACTCGTCGTAGTGGGGCTGCGCCGCATAGTCGAAGGCGCCTGGTGTGAGGGGAGAGAGTCCATCGTAGCTAGTGGTAGAGTCATAAGAATTCGACCGCAGCAGTTCTGGAGTGTGCGGCAGAGGCGATTGACCAGTAGGGGATGGGTAGGGCCGTGATGATGGATATGTCGGGCGGCTAGAATACTGGTCGTCGTTCAACAGCGACACCTGACGGCCCGTAGCGTCCCGCGCCTGCATTGTCATAGTCCTTTGGTGGCAGGATATTGGAATCCTGAGAGAGCACAAGTAAGGTTCGGTTTCCGTAACACACGGATCCGTCTTCAAGCCAACTGCGCAAATGGGAATGGGCCGATAGTCCGGTGGTGACCTTATCAGAGCACACAGCGAGCTGATTGACGACCAATTGCGGAAGCGATGAGAGCCTGAGCAGTGAGAGAGGCTTCGGTGAGATGCCAAGAGGTCAGAGCTAATGATGAGTAGCGGGGTGAGATATGTGGTGGTGGCAGATGGGAAAGTATCGATGGTACCGAATTGTGTTCAATGGGAGGGACAGGAGCAGAAGGAGGGGGAGGAGGGGAGGAGGGCAGCATCCAGGGTTTTTGTGTGTGAGAGGTGAAGGGCAGGGCGTTGATTAAAAGATGGGAAAGGCATGAAATCCCATCGAGTGCCAGTTCCACGCGACCCATCAGGAGGAGAGCTCAGGCAGGGCCCGACAGGGGCCCGCCAGTGATACTAGTACAGGTACAAAGTACAAGCGCACAGTAGCACCGGTCGTGCAGGGGTTGCAAAGGGTCTGCTGGGGACCCGCTGCGCTACCGCGCACCGCTCGTGCCGCAGAAGTCGGCCTGTGGGGCTCTAGGGTCGAGCTCTGGCGCGCGCTCGTACCGGCTCAGGTACTGCCCAAGTACCTCTGCGGCAGATGGGGGGTCCTGCCAGGCAAGCAAGCTCGCAAGGTGGTACCAAGAACTAATTAGGTAGACCTTCACCTTCAACACCAACACAAGACACCAACAACCCCTTCATCGAGTTGACGCCGTCGTCCCAAGCTCACCGCATGGCACACCCGCCCACCCTTGCCAGCCCGGTTCGTCGAGTTCCTCACTCCGCGGGACGACGTCCAGGGCGGCATGACAGCATGACATCCGATGCCCGTTGCCCTGATTGACGACTTGAGCAGATCCCGCCAGCAGCTGGGAGCCCACCGTGTCAGGCTGCTGGCCTGTTGTCCACCATCACCATCACACGCGGGACGCATACTGGTACTGGTATTGCGTATATCATTGTACCGTATTAGTTGGCTGTTTGCTAGTGGCATGCTGGTACTCTGGCATGCTGTCGTGACTGCTTTATCCGCCTCGCATGGATGCCCGGGGCCGCTACTCGAACCCGGAGAAGATGCGTGATCAGCAGGCACACGCTGATTTGCGTCGCAATACCGTAGCCAGGGATCTTGCCGGCCGCCGGCCGGGGCTAGAGCCGGGACATCTTCCTGCATCTCTTGTCGACTGGAGCCATAAACAAGGCGCCAGATTGCTGTGTCCTGCCGGGCCCGCCAGTGCCTCGTGCCGGCCTCGTATGTCCCCCCCGAAACTTTTCGAAACCGACAGCGGCGGACAGATCGTGAGCTTTCACGCTTCGACCTACGCACCGCCGGAGCATTGCTGGGTTGAGCCAGGTTTCTGGCAGACACCTCAGGATGACGTCGGTGGCCCCAGAACTGATGAACGAGCCGGCCCACTTTCCGGCTCAAGATGCTTCTATTTTCTGCACTCGTACTCACCTGTGCCGCTGCAATTCGTGCTTGGCGGAGAGTTTTGTACTGCATGAAGCAATGAGTAAGGAGACTCTCGGGCCATCACCGTCGTTTCACCGGCTTGGTACGTGATGTGCATGCGCAGAGTTCATCTCGACCATGCGAGCCATGGCTCGTCGAAGCCAATTCTATTTGTGCAGGCAATCCAGACCTCTGCACTTTGGCTGCTGGTCTGTCTCTGCCGGCCAAGGGCTGCACCCAGGTGAATCCATATAAGGGACCGCGAGCGCCGATGGAGGGGTAGACGGCTACAGGTACACACTTGATATCAAATTCCTTGGTGGAGGCTGCCATTGTGGCTGTTCTGTATCGTGCCGTGCATGCCCCGCGGTTGCGCTGGTTGCGGTGGGAGCCAAACAGGCTTACCTACGCGAGGATGGGTGCCTTCCCCGCAGAGGGAACAGAGGTACAGGTGGCAGGCCAGAAGGTACAAGGCCGCGACCTGGCGCAACACACGGACCAACCATGGCATTCTTCCTAGGACATGCTGGGCTTTTTCAGAATTCCATACCTCGCCTGCTTGCCCAGAGTGAATCTCGATCGCCGACTATCCTTTCCCCTTTGGGCGATAGCAAGGTACGGGTCATCAGCACTTGAAAGGTTGCAAGCGGGAATTTCAAGGAACCCCTGGCTCTGTCTCTTTGCTGCAAATTCAGCAGGATCGGTACCTTCGAAAGTGGTAGATGCCGATCAATCCAGGGGTCCATCAGTATTCCTGCACACACTTTCGCAGAGAAGATACGAGGCCCAGCAAACAACCTTCGAATGCTGGTGACCTGCACAATGGTGGGTGTGGGTGCTAGCCGCGGTCACTTAACCCCTTTGCGGAGAGGCGCGAGAGGCGGGTCACGGAGGACTGGAAGACGGGCAGACGGGAGATGGACAGCAATTCGCACGGCGGCGTCCGGAATTAACGCTGTCGCCGGTCGGCGGCGGGGGCTCAAGCGGAAGACACGGAATGAACTCAATGACATCATGGCCAGCAAGGGGCCGTAAGACGCTTACAATGCCGGAGCCGCGAAGGAAAGGGGAAAGAAAAATTGAAGGGGAACAAAACCAGGGCGGGTCAATGGAATGAATTGTGCTGGTCGAGGGGGCACGCGCGCGACGGTGTCTGTGATCATCTGCTGAGAAGGTGTTCGGCGCGAATATGAAGCTCTGCAGCAGATCGAAAATTCGGGTGAGATCGAAGGGTGCGATTCAAAAAAGCGGAGCCCCGCGTTGATGGACCCGCTCTGCCATGCATGGTCAGACCCGCTGTGGGAGGTACATGCTCGGGTACTTGAGCAGTCCCCTGTGCTGCCGGCCTTGCGCCTGGGTCCAGAGCTGGCCCAGAGGTCCAGAGCCACGCACGCCACGCAGAGCTGACCCTGCAGACCCTGCCCTGCCCCACCCTGCCCTTTCTGCCCTGGGCTGCCCTGGGTCCTGGCCTGTGGCTGCCTCGGCCCCGGCCCTTGCCTGTCTGCCAGCCTGCTTGCCTCAAGCCTGATTGTTGCCGTGGTTGCCTGTCGAGCCTGTCCAAAGCCGGTCCAAAGTCCTGTCTATCCCACCACGGAAGATCCAGTCAGCCCACCAAACCACCCCACCAACGCTTGTAAGTACCTAATTCTGAACGAATGCGGCCGACGACACAAACCTCTACTGAGGTAAGTGCTGCTATCTCTCTCTCTTGGGTCCTTGCTCTGCCGCTACGGTACTATCTCTCATGAAAGGGGAGTGAGTACACGGTAGACACCCGCGCTTGCGGCCGGGAGTGAGCCAACACGCAGCCGATCGAACAGGCGTCGGAGAGGCCATACAGACCGTCTTATCCGCTCGCTCCATTGTTTTGTCCCCGAGGAGAGCTGCAAGCTTCCGGGTGAGTGTGTACTTTGTGTACAGTCGATATCCCTGTAATGACATGTAAAAAATAACGGCCTCCCTTATGCTGTTTGGCCCAAATATGTTATAACTGGGTGGCACGTGACTGAGGTCAGCGTCTGACCCACATAGGTACTGTACTTAAATTCTGGTGCGTATCTCACCTAATTTGATGTCACTTACTATTCTCTAATGGCCGTACGCTCCAGGCTCCTAATACAGCCATTGGTACCTACCGGCCATTGTAAGCGACCGGCCATTGCCATTAAGAGCGACCGGCCATTGCAAGCGACCGGCCATTGCAAGCAACCGGCCATTGCAAGCAACCGGCCATTGCAAGCAACCGGCTATTGCCATTGAGAGCGACCGGCAATTAGCGGGAGCGTATGTACGGCCCTGGGAGCGTACGTACGGCCACTGGGAGCGACCGGCTACTGGGAGGGGGGGCTCCCAGGGGACTAAATTTTGGTGCCGGCCCATAGATCGGGTACCCCTATAATAGCATAAATCTAGAAAAGCGTATACTATATGCGTTTATATCATAACTAGGAAAACGCCCACTAATAAGAAAGCAGCCTCTCGGAGCTTATGCTGTTTACGCATAATATGCTGTAAGTGGACATGCTGTTACAGGGATATTTACTGTACTTTGTTGATGCCCACCTATGGCAATGTCGCATTATTAGGGGTCTATTTGCCTGCTTCGAGCTCGGATTCAGGGTTCTCTCATGGATACTTGTCACACACCGGTACTCATCCCTACGCCTCCACTGCCCCTCCCCATTCTGCCCAATTGCGCAATACCTAGTCCGTACTGCGGTACCTATCCCACAGCCGCGACCTAAGAAAAGGTGCTTACCAAGCTTCCCAGCTTCCCGAGCTTCCTCAATATGGACCCCTACGACCCGTGTGGCTGTCCTGGCTGCCAGCCGCTGAGTCAAGCGACTGCGCGGCACAATGAGGACTCTTCACCTAATAATAACCAGGCCGGCGACGCCCGCGACCTCGCACCCTAAAGGGAACCAGTCTACGCAGTATTGGGAACGCCTGCGAAGGACGCCGAGGAAAGAGGCAAGGGCCCAGGAGCCCAGGAGCTTTTTCGCTGAAAGGGGTCGACCTCCGCAAGGAAGGGACGTGGCCAGCGGCAGAAGATCGAGCAATATTGGGCAATCGTCGATGACATCCGATCGAGGGCATGCAGCCCACTTAAAACGTGTTACGGGATACACGCGCTACCAAGTCCCGATACCCGACTGACAAGCGCGCGCGGCACCTGCTCAGTGCTCATAAAACGAAAACTGCGCCACAGGTCAAGCATCACGCCTGCTGTTTACTGTTCTTACTACGAAGCCTGGGAAGTCCTGGTCCCGGTCCTGTCACTTCGGATGTGAACGACCCTGTGGTCGATCTGGAAGACTTCTATCGCGATGAGGGTATCGTGCTAGAGGAGACCACAGGAGCACGCGGCATTCCTGATGGGTTTTGCCCCACGCGCTCTCTCTTGGTTCCTGTCACTTGAAACCATGGCCAGTGCCAGCACAGCGGTGACAAGTTGTCACGGGAAGCCGGCGGATTGTAGCCCCCAGCTATCGCCGTCCCAACCCGATCCTAACCCGCGAAGATCACGATTCACCGGGGGCCCGCGCCACCACATGGCCCCGGCTCCAGCCACTGGCCTCCGTCCGACTCTGGGGTCGCCGGAGGTTTAGGTCCCTTCGTGCTGGGACCGACCCCTAGTCGATCACTCACAGCACTCGATGACGTATGCTCACGGCTGCCAATCCCGGCCGAAGCAGGCCACTTCCTCAACTGTTCCTCTGTGAGAGTACCCTGTGGCTCAGTTCTTGATTGTGGTATCTTGGCTGCGTGGGATGTGTCCGCATGCATGTCCTCAAGTGATGCCGAGCGGACAAATTGACGCCCACTGGGAAGTATTGCAGCGGCCGAGATCAGCTGTAGCCGGTGTCACACGTACTAGTCGTGGCAGGATTCTCTCACGGATGTCTTTCAGACGACAGAATTCTCGACGCGCAGCCAGGACCTCCTCAGTTCCGGGATGCACAAATCTTCGGACGGCCACACGGCCAAACCGCGCACCGGCGTCAAGGGCCCGTAGCAACTCTGATCTCCAGACGAAAGTCTCTCCGATAAATCTCGCTTTTGACAAGCTCTTATTGTGGTGCAAAATAAATGCACTCCACAACTTGGAAGCTTGCTGTCAGGACTTCGCAATGCCGCCATGGCCGGCTGTATCCCTGCAGGCCTTGGAATGCGTGCAATGCGGTACTGGGGAGGTCTTGTCTGGTCTTGTGTTCTCTCTGGGGAACCCTGATTCGAGTATCGGTGGGTGCCGAGAGAGTCGATCCGATCACGACGCCAGGACGTCTGTCTTCCAGGCGATGGAAGATAGGCCGTACAGGGTACCATTGGCCTGGCGATCTTCTCTACTATGGGACAACACAAATAGCCGAAAGGGGTTGCTATTGGCACCTGTCGTGCTTCCAGACCCCAAAAGACCCCGCGACATGGGATTCTTCGACTTTCCCATCCCCCAGGCATGCGCCATTTCGTCGACCGCCGCCGTGCAGTCGGCCGTGTACCGACCGTGTGCTGCACTGCACTAGTAGGTACACGGCCGGCCCCGACAACCACTCACCGGATGAGCAGTCATCATGCCACGCTTACTGGGCGCCATTGGGGCAGACAACAATACCTAGCAGTCCTGTGCCTCCCCGCTCTCGGGCGTGGTCAGCGCTACAACGCGACGACGCGACTCGGGAGCCACTGTCAACCCTCGTGTCTGCTGTTCTCAATGCTGTTCATTTCAGCTTATCGAGGACGCCGTGCATATCTGGCTCGGCCTTGGCGCATCGGCCTTGTATGAGTGCCCTTGGTGACACGAGGTGGTGTTGGTTGTGTGCGTGCTCAAGGGCGTCGTGTGCCTAGTACCCAGGCAGCTATGTAGCTGCATACGGTGCTACCTCCTTCCTCACAAACGAAAGCCTGTTGCCCTGCTCCCAGGTCTGCTTCGTTGCCAAAGGGGATGGGTAACTGAGCTGTACGTTTGCGCATTATCAGTACAAGTACAACAATGCGCTGTCTTGTACGCATCAGAGCCAACGGGTTCTCGCGCCTGAAGCGATGCGGTCATCACCTACTTACCACAGCAAGGCAGGCAGATGCGTCTACGGTACCGTAGGTACTATGCCTACGACAACACCTCAATCTAGCAGCTTTGCGATGGATGAGATGCGAGCCCTGCTTGCCCCGACTCCCCGGATCCATACCGCGGAGACCGCCTGCGTCGTCCGAACCCGGATTCGTCGCCCGAATGACCGCGTATCTACGGAGTAGTACACGCTACTTACTCGACAACGCAAACCTTAGCTGTGCTGGGAGGCCCGTTACGAACCGGAGCTTCCCGGTTCACATTTGAGTTTCGTCGGCGCAAAGCACCGGGCCCAAGTTAAGGTTTCGATAGAGACAGAACTTCCGCACAAGGGCGCGTAAAGCGCAACAGCTGGCCCCGCGGCTCTCTCCATCACCTTCACGCTTATTCCCGTGGTACTATTTCCTCGAGAGAGCCCGCTGCACAGGCTTCGCGATCATCGCGGCAGCGAGACGAAAACCCACAATGACCAACAACAGATAGGCTCCCTCAGTACGAGTACTGTGTACCGTAGTAGGTAGTAGGTGTGGGCGTGAGGAATAGGAGGTTTACCGTACCAGTCAACGGACCGACGTTGTAGGCAGAACTGGATCATCATTGGGCTGAAAGCTTATTGTTCCCCCCTACTGGTACCTACTGGTACAATACGAACGTACAGTGCCCAGCCAGCTCATACGATATTACGGAGTGCTGAACTGGTATTTCGCGGCCCTGCGGCCAACGTGGGGGCATATGGCATCAACGAGCAACAGATGCCCATCTGCTCTCTCTGGCAGTACTTGGGTATGGGCTCGAACTACTTACTTACTTGTAACCTCCATGTCGTTTCGAATCCGAGTCCTACCGTAGTGAGGAGGCCAGGATCACGAACCATACGACAGACGCCTTTGAGATGGGACGATGGCCCTCGCAAGTACTGTACTGCATTAGGAGTAGGTACAGCATTACCCATAGTACTGTGTTATGAGCACACAGGGTTTGACGTTTTCCGCGCCCTCTGATAAACGCCCCGAGCTTCCCTGACCTTCCTGGGAACGCCGCTAGCCAGCCATGCAGACCCCTTCTCCGTAGCGTACAATACCGACAGACCCTGATGATAACAACCGGTACGACCCTCGTGACCTCTCCTGAACTTGCTCCGGGTAGCACACACGAGGCCATCCGACACGCTAACTGTGCGGGCGCGCTTGGTGCAGAGCAGAACCTAATTGCTTGCTGCAGGGCATCGGACGACACGGGGTCTACCGTATCTCGGTCTGTCTGCTGTGCAGGTAACCTCCCGTCTATCGTAGTACCTCGACTCCCGGCCTATTCTGCCGCAGATGGCCTACTTGGCCTTGTTGGCCGGCAGGGAGGGCGGGGGCATCATCTTGCCCTTGTCGACGCCCGTGTCGACCTTCTTGGCCGGGCGCGGCGGCTCGGGGACCTTGAAGCCGCCGGCGATGCTGCTGGAGGCGCCGCCCACCTGGGTGAAGGTGCCACCCTTGAACCAGCGGTCCTCCTCCGCCTTGCGCTTGCGGCTGAGCTCGGCCTGGACCTTGGGGTCGACCAGCTCGAGCCCCTGGACGGGCGTGAAGGCCAGGGACGAGGACGTGCCCGCCCCCGCCGCCCCCCCGCCGCCGATGGTCGAGCCGACGCCCGACGTCCGCAGGCCCTTGCCGCGCAGGTCGATGTTACCGCCGGCCTGGCCGAAGCCGCGCAGCGACGAGGCCGAGCCGCCGCCGAGGGTCGACGCGCCGCCCCAACCCTTGTTCTTCTGGCTGAGCTTGGCGCGCGTGCGATTGTCGATCTGCATGCCGCGGATGCGGCCGTCGTTGCTCTGCCCGATCATGCCCATGCCGGCGGTCGAGTCCCCGGTCCCGTAGCCGGCCTCCTTCTCCTCCTTGCCGAAGGCCATGCGGTTCTGCGCCTTGCGCAGGTCCGTCATGGCCATGGCCTCCTTCGCCTTGCGCGCGCGGCGACCACCCCGCTTCCGAGACGGCTTGTCATCGGGGGCCGGCAGCGCCCGCTGGCCCTTGCTGAGCGGCGCTTCGGTGATCTTGTCGAGTCGTTTCAGACACTGCTCCCGAAGCTCCTCGCCATATGAACCATCCGGGGTCATGTGCCCCGTATCTGCTCGGGCAGCCAAAACGAGCTTTGCCGCTATGGACTTCATGGCCTTCTTCTTCATATCGGTGGGTATGCCACGAATGATGGGCGAGTGGTACAAGTAACCTTGCTGTCTGATCCCCACGTTGCTGGCAAATGCCGAGTTCTTCTGCCTGCTTGTACCCCAGGCGGGCAGGTTACAAGCTGGCGCACGCGACAGGTTTGTCAGACCACCGGCCGTGTTGATCAACTGCGCAGCACACAGAGGCCCCACGACAGCTGTCAGGTTGGGGGCGAATATATTCATCCGCGACTGGACATACTCGGTGAGCGTCTCCTTGGCACGATGCATCGTGATCATCTGGTGACAGGCTCCGAGGATAAGCTTTAGCTCCTCTTGGCTGACCTCCTGGCCCTTGGTCGTTGTGGCTTCGACGGTCACAATCATCAGCGAAGGCCCATCCAGAACTGACCTCAAGGTTTCACCCAACGGGTTGTCAGTCGAGCTCTGAAGAGCTTTGATGTGCTCCTGGTCCATCGGCCCATTACCCAGTAAAAGCACGACCTTTGCATACTCGATGGGGTTCTGGATCAGCGTTTCCAGCTCGGGAAAGCGCGCCGAGTAGTGGTCCCGGATGAATTTGTGAACCTTTACGATCTCGCCGTCGAGCTGTGTAGATAACGAGTTCGACTCGGTGAGGGCTCTGTACTCGGGGTTGTCCTCGATGTTCCCTATGTTGGTCGCTTGTTGTGTGAGGGGATTCGCTTGATAAATGGCGATGTCCTTAGCGAACCCGTCAGGTCTATTGTCCGAGCCAAGAGATGTAAACACTCTGTCATCACACAGATAGGGAGGGACAGAGAGAAATTTCATGACTAACCTTGAGAAGAGGTTCCAGCCTGTCCATGACAGTGGTGATCTTGCGGATGTCCTTTACGTGGCCCAGGTGCATCTTCTCGACCTTCGCTTTAGCTTCGTCCTCGTCATCCGGCAGGTCGATGCCATCCATGCCAGCCATCTCCTCGTCTCCATCGGGGTCTTCTTCGTCGCCATCAAGCATCATGCCGCCATCACCGTTCGCAGCGGGGCTGTGACCCTGCAACTCGACATCGTTTTTCTCGTCTCCATTCTCCGACCCCGAGTCTTCGAAGTCCTGCAGGAGCTCGTCCGCGAGGGTAGACATGGCGACGGTGACGTCGCAAGACGAAGGGAGCTTTTCGTATTCGTGGTGTTTCCGTTACGCGCCGAGGATTGCAATCGCGCGATGACTGTAGCAGGCGGCGGGTTTGTGACTTGTGACTTCGGTTGATGAAAGGCTGAAAGGAAGTTGGAGGCGTGGAGGTCGTACGCGACCTACACACCTACGAAGTCGTTGGCAGAACGATCATATCTATCGATAAGACAGCTTTATCTGATTGAAGGTTGCCCTTCGCAGCGGCCCCACTTTCTTATGGCAAGTCTTCGCGTCGTGGCGTACATAGGGGCGCCGTGAGTACTCCAGCCTCGCCGACTTCTCTTCACTTGCCTGGTCAGCCCAAACATTGCCTCGCCTTACTGGCCCGCGAGCCTCGTGGAGACATCTCAAGATTCCGCACCCGCCAGACACCCCGAGCTGAAAATACCGACGCTTCAACATGGAGTCTTCACGCGGTCCCCCGAGGGTCAAGAACAAGGCCGCAGCGCCCGTTCAGATCTCCGCCGAACAGCTGCTTCGGGAGGCTGTCGACCGCCAGGAGACCTCCCTGCAGGCCCCGACCCAGCGCTTCGCCGACCTCGAGGAGCTGCACGAATTCCAGGGTCGGAAGCGGACCGAGTTCGAGGCCTATTGCCAGCGGAACAGGCTCAGCCTGAGCAATTGGATGCGCTATGCCGCGTGGGAACTTGAGAACAAGGAGTTCGCGCGCGCGCGTTCCATATTCGAGAGAGCCATTGTACACCATTCCAAGTCGGTGGTACTATGGATCCGATATATCGAGGCCGAGATGAAGAACCGGAACATCAACCATGCCAGAAACCGCTTCAACGAGGCCATCACAACGCTTCCCCGCGAAGACAAGTTGTGGTACAAATATGTTTACATGGAGGAGATGTTGGGCAACGTCCCCGGAACGAGGCAGGTCTTCGAGAGATGGATGGCGTGGGAGCCCGACGAGGCCGCATGGAGCGCTTACATCAAGTTCGAAAAACGGTACGGCGAGTTCCAGCGCGCTCGGGATATCTTCGAACGCTTTACCATCGTCCATCCCGAACCGCGAAACTGGATCAAGTGGGCCAAATTCGAGGAGGAGTATGGAACGAGTGACATGGTCCGTGAGGTCTTTGGCGCCGCGGTGGAGGCACTTGGTGACGAATTCGTTGATGAGAGGCTCTTTATCGCCTATGCCAGATTCGAAGCCAAGCTCAAAGAGTATGAGCGCTCGCGTGCTATCTACAAGTATGCACTCGACCGCCTGCCTCGATCTAGGTCCATGGGCCTGCATAAAGCCTACACGACATTCGAGAAGCAGTACGGCGACAAAGACGGTGTCGAAGACGTTATCCTCTCCAAGAGGAGGCGGCTCTACGAAGACCAGCTCAAGGAGAACTCGAAGAACTATGACGTGTGGTTTGATTATGCTCGTCTTGAGGAGACTTCAGGTGACGCGGATCGCGTGAGGGATGTTTACGAGCGAGCCGTGGCGCAGATACCGCCAACACAAGAAAAACGACATTGGAGACGATACATATACCTATGGATATTCTACGCGCTTTGGGAAGAGATGGAAGCCAAAGACGTCGAGCGAGCCCGCCAGATCTACAAGCTTTGCCTGGATCTGATCCCGCACAAGAAGTTCACTTTCGCCAAGGTCTGGCTGATGAAGGCGCAATTTGAAATCCGACAGGGCGAGCTGGCCGTTGCGCGTAAAACACTTGGGCAGGCAATCGGCAGGTGCCCAAAGGACAAGTTGTTCAAAGGCTACATCGAGCTGGAGCTGAAGCTGTTCGAGTTCCTGCGGTGCCGGACGCTGTACGAAAAGCACATCGAGTGGAACCCGGCCAACTGCCAGGCCTGGATCAAATTCGCAGAGCTCGAGCGAGACCTCGACGACCTGGAGAGGGCGAGGGCGATCTTCGAGCTCGCCATCAACCAGCCCCTGCTGGACATGCCGGAGCTGCTCTGGAAGGCGTACATCGACTTCGAGGAGGAGGAGGGCGAGTACGACAGGACGCGCCAGCTGTACGAGCGGCTGCTCGAGAAGACGGACCACGCCAAGGTCTGGATCAGCTACGCGCACTTTGAGATCAACATCTCCGAGGAGGGTGAGGAGGAGGAGGAAGACAGCGAGCAGCAGCCGGTCAGCGAGGAGGCCAGGTCGCGCGCGCGCCGCGTCTTCGAGCGCGCGCACGCGAGCCTGCGCGACAAGGACCGGGACGAGCTCAAGGGGCAGCGCGTGTCGCTGCTGGACGCGTGGCTGTCGTTCGAGCGCGCGCACGGCGCGCCCGCCGACGTCGAGCGCGTGCAGGCCCAGATGCCGCGGCGCGTCAAGCGCCGCCGGCGGCTGCCCGATGCGGCCGACGCCTTCGAGGAGTACGTCGACTACGTCTTCCCCGCCGACGACGAGCCCGAGCTGGGCGCCTCCCAGATGCTCGCCATGGCCTCGGGCTGGAAGCAGCAGCCGGGGGGCGGCGGCTTGGGCGGCCTGGGCTGATGCATTTGGCGACGCCGGCGGCCGCGGCGGGGGACAGACAGACTTGCTGCCGTGCCCTGACCTTTCCGCCTTTGCGGACGTCTCGGCCGGCTTGGGTGGTGTTGCGAGGGTACTAACATTCTCGTGTGTACCTACCTACCATGGATCTAGCGCGAGGAGTCCTCTTCTCTGGCCCCTACCAGATGATGGTAGCTGTTAGATAGTATAGCATTTGCATATACATGAACTCCCTTGAGCGTGCGTTCACGACGACTATGACGACAGGCAGTACGTCGCATATGGACAGAGTGGACGGCCTTGTCATACTCTTGCGGTGCTCCTCTGCTGTCCATACACATAGACTATCTCCCTCGACCTGCCCTGTCCGGAAAGCCTCGGGGCGCCGGATGGCACCGTTGCCAAGCCCGTCTTCAGGGGTGGGGCGGGGAGAGAGAGAGAGACGTCTGACGGCGCGGCCCGACGCCGGCCCACACTTCCATCTCTCGGCATCATGAGTTCTCTTCCTTCTGTCTTTTCGAAGGGGAAAGAAAAATAGCAATAAAACAGAGAGAGAAAAGAGCCGCCACTCAAGCTGTCTGTGCGAATTGAGCGCTACTCCTCACACAGGGCATCTGCAATACGGTACCGTATTGGATCCGCCCGCCATGGGGTTGGTATGTATGTACAGTGGTGACCCTAGTTACGGCATAGCCACTTATAGCATATTATAGGGTAACAGCATAAGTTCTGGGAGCCCGCTTTCTCATTGGTGGGCAGATTCCTAGCTATAGCACAAAAGCATATAATATACGTGCTTCCAGATTTATGCTATTACAGGGGTTCCCGATCTATGGGCCGAGAAATTTTAGTGGGCTGTGATTGGCCGTAGCCCCATAGATTCGGCCGGCGGGACCCCCCCCGCCCTCCTCCCCCCTCCCCCCTAATGGCCGGTCGCTTTAAATGGCCGGCCGCTCCCACTCTCCTAACCCCCTCCCCCTTAATGGCCGGTCGCTCCTAATAGCCGGTCGCTCCTAATAATCGCTCCCAATAATCGCTCCCAATGGCCGGCAGGCAAAACACTAAGATCTAGGGATTCTAGAGGTATTATAAGCATCACATACCGACGAGTTGGACTTAAGCGATCGGGGATTCCATTATTGTTTCCATTGTTATCGTGATAATACGAAGATGTGTAGTGAGCAATATCAAATTAGGTGAGATATACACTAGAATTTGAGTACCCCTCCTATGTGGGTCAGACGCCGGCGGAAATCACGTACCACCCAGTTATGATATATTTTGGTCAAATAGCATACGGTTGGCTGGAATTTTTTACATGCTATAACTAGGGTTACTACTGTACTTCTCTCCCGCCAACTAGGGTGCGGTCTGATCTGGCGGTCAGCCATCGGACGGATGTGATGACATCATGACATTGTGGGACGTTCAAAGTGTGGAACCGAGGATCACGATGCCGCTCCAGTTGCCCTTGGGGATTTATCGAGCACTACGAATTTGATATCGACGAAGCACTTGCTTTTACCTTCTGCTGTGACCTATGTTGGTATATTTGGGTTACGATCTTGGCAGATCAGAGTCTGTCTCCCATAGCAAGCTGCAAAGGCGAGAAAAGAAATGCAGATTCCTGTGAGTACGTTCTGATGTAAGAAGATCAACAGTACGGAGTACGGAGTACAGCAGCGGGGAAAAAAGAAGGTGGGATTGTCGTGATCTCGTCCCGTTCTATATCCGAAACCCCTCAGGCGCCCCCCTCAGCACCCATCCTCCATTCACCGTCTTGCGACATTTCTTTTTTAGCTGGCAAGTTCACCGCAAGTGAGGAGAAGGCAGAGGAAAGAAACGGGGTGGCCGTTATCATGAATCGTGAAGCTATAACAGAGAGACACCCAAACCAACCAACCAACCAACACATCTAACCTGAGTATCCGTCCATCACATCTGTCCCAACCACCGACCGACCCATCGCTTGCCAACCAACCAGCCTCCCACCCCACGGGCGTTATTCCCACTCCAAAACCCCGCCGGAGTGCACCTGAGGTCCCTTTCCTTCCCTTCTCTCTCTCTCAAAAAAAGAAAACGATCTCGCCCCATTTCCCCTGGTCCTCCCCCATCCCGGCCCATCCGATTCTCCTGCGTGACACATGGGATCGGTACCATGGAATCACCAAGTGGCGGCCGGCAGCATATTGATCCCGTCCGGTCGACCCAGCAAACCCACGATACCTAGTAAGGCGGCCCGTGACGGTGTGACCTCAGGCACAGTAGGTAGACCGGGGTCTCCCATCCCCGTACGGGCCGTGCGTGCTACACCGGTGCACGTAATCCCAGGCAGGGGGGGTAAATCGGTATCGGTCCCTCATCATCAGTGGCGGTCGTGATGGCGGCGGCGGTGGCGCCCAGAGTCTGGCATAGTCATAACGCGTATCAGTGAACAAGCTCGTCTTTTTTGCTGCCTTAGCGATGTAGAGGTATTCAAATAAGTGTAGCACGCGGCGCAGATAGCTCGGGGAAAAAAAGAAGAAAAGGAAAGCAAACAGGGGGAAAGAAAGACTATGCTTCTATCTCAATGAAGTTCCACAGGGGACAGACAGCTCGGCGACAAAAATCAGCGAGACGAGGGCATCATTCGTAAGGCAGTACAGAGACGCCTCTTTCCCATCATATATATCTCTCTCCGTCCTCCGCTCATACAGCGCACAATGTTTTATCATGAAAGTCGTGATGTCGTGAACAGGGCATTACGCACGCCGAGCAGAGCAAGGCAGAAGAACTCGAGGAGGCCAGGGCGCGCCATCGACTGGCTCATCGCCGGTCGTCGTAGCCCATGGGAGGCGCGGGCAGCGCGGCCGAGTACGGGTTCCCGTCGGCGTAGCGGGTGGGCCCCCCGTCGTCGTACGGCGACGACGAAGACTGCCTTCTTCTGGACCGGCCGTAGTTGTTATAGTGCTCGTCGTTGGCCCGGCTGAGCCGCTCGATGCGCCTCTCGTGCCGCTTCGCCTTCTCCTCCTTCCACTCCTTCATCATCTTGGTCTGCTCGCGCGCCTCCTTGATCTCCGAGACGGCGCCCTTGAGGCCCAGCGCGGCGATGCCGACCGACGCGGCGTCCTGCAGGAGCGCCTTGCTCTTGAGCTTCTTGGCCTCCTGCTCCGTGAGCTTGCCCTGCTTCACGGCGAGGTGCCGCTTCTCGCGTGCTTCCATCGAAGAGTAGACATTGTGCGCCGCATGAATGGTGGCGACGGTCGCCAGACCCGCCGTCACAAGCTGCTGCCTCCTCATCTTCTTCGTCTTCTTCTTGTCCTCGTCCGAATCGCCACAATCGCTGCTAGAAATAGAACTAGACCTACCTCGGGATTGACTGCGGTCGCGCGCATAGCGGTCGTCGTCGTCATAGTAGTCATCCGCCGACCCTCTTCCACCCCTCATGTAGCCACGGGATCCGTAATCATCGTCGTCGTAACGGTCGTCCGGGCTCCGGCGTCGAGATCGACGATCGTCGTAGTCATCTTCGGGCCCACTGCCGAGGCCGATCTTGGCGAGGCTCCGGCGCGCGCCATCGACAATGCTGCGACTGCGGCTGCGACGCCTGGGCGGCGAGATGTCGCGATCGTCGTCACGGGAATCGTAGCTGCGGGCGCGAGACCGAGAACGACTCCGGTCCATCAGCTTCTTGCCGGCTAGACCGGCTAGGCCGGCCCCAGCAAGTGCTGCAAGGCCGCCTCCACCGCCGCGGCTCTGAGAGCGGGCGCGCGAGCGAGATCGACTCCTTCCAGTTCGGGGGTCCTCATCAATGTCTTTCCTGGAACCGTTGAGGACACGGTTGCCGACCAGACCACCGAGGACTGCCTCCAAGAGGTGGCGCTTGCTGTCCTTAGTGGGATCAAGGGTGGCATCAAAGGCGCCGGCAGTGGCCGCTGTCGTAAGGACTCGCTTCATCTTCTCGCCCTGCCAACCACCAGGCTCCTTCGCCACGCGGAAAGCCTCGGCGGCGCCGGCAACCAATGACGCCTTGGCGGCCTTCTGCATTCTTGCGGATGGGGTGTCACGGGAGCGACTCGAGTCTCGGCTCCCGCGGCGGCTTCTCGAACGATAGCTGCGATCGTCTCTGTCGGACTCGCCACCGGTCAAGGCCTTGATAGCACCGCCAAGGCCGGCCGCGGACAGGGCATTCTCCAAGAACGACTTGTTGCCCTTCTTCGTCCGGACATCCTCATCTTCGTCAGAGTAGTACTCGAGGACGCGGCCGTCGCGGCCCTTGTGGACGACGTAGGTCGACTTCTTGTCCTCCCTACCGGCATGCTTGCTGTAAAAGTCGGCTCCCTGGTAGCCGGCGAGCGCGCCAGCGGCGCCGAGGGCGGCGGTGGCGCCGAGGTTGCGATGGACGTCGCGGCCTTCCTTCCCAGCCTCACGGTGGTCCCAGACCTCCTTGGCACCGGCGGCGAGGAGGCCGCCGGCGACGGCGGCGAAGATCTTCTCCTGCTTGTTGAGAACGCGCTTCCGCGTCCTCTCCTCCTCTTCGTAGTAGACGCTGCCGGCTTTCTTGCTGCGATGGTGGGCCCGGGAGGGAGCGCCGTCGTAGGAACGGCGGGACTCGTAGTAGTAGTCGTCAGGCTCGGCGGAGCGGGCCCTGCGAATGTCCCTCGAGTGGCCGGGAGGGGGGAAGTCACGGCGCACCTCCTCGACGGAGTAGTCGCTGTCCTCGCGGATCCTCGGTACCAGGGCGGTGCGGCTCGACGGGTTCACGCGGTAGTAGGTCTCCTGGGACTCAGTGTAGCGCGGCTCTCCGCGCTCTCCACGCTCGACGCGCTCCTCGTAGTAGCGCGCACGTCCGTGGTGATCGCGCGGCGGCGCATCGTAGGGGTCGTAGTCGTAAGAAGACATGGCGATGCACGACTCGAGTAGTCGCAAGGGATGTTGTTTGGTTAGAGATCCAGGCAAACTCAATCGACCGACGATAGCGGGGGTGAACGAAATCAAGGTTGAGACCGGAATGGCGGGTACTACTGCGGGGGCAGAGGCAGCAGGGCAGTCCAGATGTATGGCGGTGCAATGCGTGGGCTAGGACCGGCTGGGAGTGGCTGGGGCGAGGTGACTCTCAGGTGGCCTCTTGCTGCCCAGGCGGGGCGCAATCGGGTCTCGACTGTTGTGGGTCCAGTGCGTGTGTGACGTCAGGTGCGAGAGAGCCTAGGCCGATGACTGGAACAGTGGAACCTCACTATAATTCGAGTCTGTGGTGGTGCGTGCGACACTTTCGACCACATGCGAAACAACAATAGAAGTCCCAGATGCGACCAAGTTCTGGCAGACAACAGGCGAGTTGTCCGAGACGGAAATGAATGGGAAAAGTGGAAGTTGGCAGCCGAGTGGACGAAGGCGGAGTGACCATCTTAGAAGTCCTTACTCAGGACTGCAGACTGCCTGACTGACTGACTGGACTGACTTATCTGCGTGACATGCAGCAGCGACGTGGCGCAGTCTGACCGTCTTCCTCTGAACAGGCAAGGTGGCAGGCTAAGCCAGCTGCGAATAATCGAGGCCGCCCGAGGCCGCCAGCCACATTTCTTGTATCATGCAAACTACACTCACTGCCTTATCGCGAGGCCGAGTGGCGCTGGACATTAACATCCCGTCAGGAAGTCCAGGACGTCACATACAGAGGTTACAGGTACTACCTGACATGTTGGGCATCGTGGTACAGGTCGGGTCCAACGTCTCGGGCCTGGAGGAGAAGAAGTCCGCCTTATTAGCCTCCGCCTCAGTTTTTCAACGTCGTCTGCCTTACGCGGGCCGTCGCCTCTGCTCCCGTCCCACCTCAAGATGCGCGCTCCCGGCTCCCCTCCCGATTGTACGGAGTTCCTTCACTTGCCTCCGCCTGCGTGACCGCTTACCCGCCCAAGCATCTACCGATAGGAACAGTCTACCTGCCAGACCTCATCTCCCCAGTGCCCCTTGTCAATGAGTACCTCAAAAAATCCTCTACTCTCTCTACCGTATCTCTCTACCGGCCGAGGAAAGGCTCCCGGAAATTTGCACGCTGGTGTTCAGACTGCGAATCATGTAGGTAGGGGGTAAAGGTAAGAGCACGACCCCCACCGGTGCACCCACGTGGCCATGTTCTCGTCGATCCCTCGTAAGGCTGGGAACACACGGTGTGAATTCCTTATGGCAGCTGCCCATTCGGAGAGGGCCGTCGAGTTCGATTACCGTGTTCTCAGCATGACTGTACTTCTTGACAGTTCCTCCAAGCTTCTGGAAGGCGGTGGGTAGGTAGGTAATCAATAGGGGCTGGCCGGGCTGGCCAAACAATTGGAAAGTTGTAGGTGTGTTTTCTTTGGACACTTAAGCAGCACTGGACGGCCGAGTTACATATTTCCCGTCAGCACAGTATCTAGCAACCTACCTAGAAAGGAGTTAAACCCAAGGGAGCTTCTTTTCCAATATTCATCTGCACTGGCGTTTTGGTTTCCTGCGGACGCTCATAAAGCATACCCTACTAACAGTCGCCTAATCTACTCCGTGCCACCATCGTCCTTCACACATACACAAGTACGCAGGTACCTACAGTCTCGTGCCCAGAAAACATCGCTGTCGCAGATTGGGATATGTTCGCGTAGTGCCACATGTGGGATATGTCCGAAAAGTACCAAATCAGACCTGAACACCAGCCCCTGAACATAGCCTACCCCCTCTTTTGTCTGCCTGCTCGACTCTCAGCTGTCACTGCCTGAGTAGTACCTACTTACTTAGCAACTTGCCCAAAACACAAACCGGCCTCCTATACATATCAAGGCCACGAGTGATGATACTACCGAGGGAGCAACCACTGAACAGAGAAGCAAAATAAAGAAATCCAGTAGAACATGCTGTTGCTGAGCATGCCTGCATTTCGCCTCGCCGAGTCGAGGCATTTGAGCCGAGCCGTTCATTCATTGACCTCTCGAGAAGATCTCCAATGTCTCCAGGTAGAGCTCGCGCGAGCTCGTGGTGGACTGCACGTGCGGGTTGCGCTCGAGCGCGTCGGACCAGTGCTGCCAGCGCGTCCCCGGCAGGGGGTCGCGCCAGCCGCGCAGGTCGCGCAGTATGCGCGACATGCGCAGCGCGAAGGGCGCAAAGTGGATGTCCACGAGACACAGGTCGCCGCCGAGGAAGTACGGGCCCTGGGTGTGATAATCATACAAAGCCGGGTCAGTTGTTTGTTTGTGCGCGCAACGCGATCATCAGGAGGAGACGAGACGAGACGGGATGGGACGAGATGAGATGAGATGAGATGTCCGGGTGAACTACAGACCCGTTCGTCCGCGGCCTGCACGAGCGCCGCGACCTCGCCCCGGAGTCGGTCGATGCACTCGGCCTGCCTCGCAAAGTCGGCAGCGCCCGCCAGCGCGAAGAAGGCTGGCACGATCTTGCCGTTGATCTGAACCGGTCGACCCAGTCAGCGCGAATTCGAAGTGGCTTGCCACATCATGAAATACATCACTTACATGATCTATCCAGAGCCGGCAGTTCGCCTTGAGCCTGGGATCCGTGGGGAGCAGCGGTACCCTCTGGTCTTGGTCCTCGAGCTGCCCGCTGTCAGTGACAATGTGATACCGAGCAAATACCAACGCACACGCAAACTCACGTATTCCAGAATGACAGTACTTTCACCGCTGGCCCAGTCGCCCTCACGGATTGCCGGGACCAGTCCTCGAGGGTTGGCTTCTAGCAGTTGAGTCGGGCGCTTGAAAGGATCGATCTCACAATATTGGTACTGCATGCCTTTGGCCTCCAGTGCAGTCCATACCCTCTGTGAGAAGGGACTGATGTACCTAGATTAGCTTTGCCGCCGAAGGCTCATTAACTCGCTGCCCGACTCACCAGAAACTGGCGGCATAGAGTTTCAGGCCATGCTCTTTGGAGTGCTTCCTAGCAGTTATAAACGCCGCGCCCGAAGGCCTCTTCTGTGGGAGTTTCTTTGGCAAATCAGTCTCTCAATTCAGAGCTTCTATTCCGTATATGATACCTAAGTTTATCGGAATAGGCATCCCGGCCCTTGCTTGGCGGAAAAGGAAGTGCCCCAGCCAACACCAGATGAACCGCGGACGTCAGGAAGACCAGAATCCCTCCATGCCGAGCTGCGGAAATAGTAACGCATATAGGATAAAGCAAGGAAGACGACTTACCTGCGTTCTCTTGGCTTCCTTCTCTTGCGCAGTGACATATCTCTGTACGCTAGACTTTTTGATCTCGTCACTCTTCTCCATTGAGTGCTTATGAGGCCCGGCCACGCCGTCCCCCTTTCCATTTCCACCGTTGCCATTGACTCTTTGGATGGTCCAATATTTTTCGCCAGCTATGTAATTGTTCGGCAGCCTTGGTGGTCCGTCGATAAAAGGGTGCTGCGCCGACTGTGAGCCGTCCTCGCCGTCGGCCAGGAGCGCAGCGCCGGCCGCACTTGGAAAGAACTCGGTGATTTTGATCTTCACATCGCATAGGTCCCTCTCCCGCGCGAAGCGCTTGCGCTTCTTCTTGGAAGGGTCATCCGACTTGGGCGTGCCCGGCGGGCGCCCCTTCATCCGACAGTCCCAGTAGTGCGAGACGAAGGGCTTGCGCTTGTATTTCTGGGTAGAGCGATGCGAATACACATTATCAATATGGGGAAAATAGGTCTCGAATCTGCCCACGTATTTCAAAGTCAGGGCTCGTAGGTCACTTGGTCCGGGGGAGAAAGAGACAAACGCACTCGTCATTAGTCAAAACAATCTTATCGTCCACATGGAAGAGCCGTTCCCGCCACACTTGGAGATCTGGCGGATCGACTACTATCCTGTACACTAGCTGCCCGTGCGGCCTCAGGTCCGACGACTCGGAGGTTATGGAAGGCACCTGGGATAGCGAGGCAAAAGCATCCTCGTCTGTTGGAAGTTGGGATATGGTGCTCGACTGCGATATCGAGTGACTCGGCGGCAGGATGCCAAAGGAGGTGTGGGTTGCCGGCGCAGAGTGGGGTGTAGCAGGGAGAGGAGGGGCCGATCGCGGAGTTGGCGGATGGTGTAGACGAGGTGGCCGCGGGATGTCCGAGGTCGACAGGCGATGCGCATGGTGTGCGAGGAGCGGCGGCGGCGGGGGCGGCGGTCGATTGTGGTGGTCGCGCTCGAAGCCATTGAGGACGTGGCGGGCAAAGCCAGGATGATCATGCACGGCCGAGACGGCAGGCACAGGGTTCAGGCGCTGCAGAGGATGTGGGAAGACGGCGGACGCGGCGGTGTCGAGCGCGGTCAGGTCAAGACTCGAGTGCGAGGACAAGCCGGGTATGCGAAAGTCGACCGGCGGCGGCAGAGGCTGCTGCGGACCGTGGTGGTGTGGATGGTGGTGGTGATGCGGGAGCGGAGCTGGCGGCGACGAGAAGTGATGAGAGGAGGCCGGGTCCATGATGAGACAGCACTGGCCGGCGCAGGTGTTGCCTGGGGTCAGCGCGGCTTGGCTACTCGATCTCACCCCATCCCGTGCCTCTGCCGCAGCTCGTGAGGTGAAGGACGAAGTGCAGACGGCTGCGTTGGTGCGGTAAGATGCAGAAGCGTCATCGAGGGGACGAGTGCGTGCGTATGGTTCAGGCTTTCAGTCAGCTACCGGTGCCAGCTATAAGTACTGCCCACCATGGCCACGAATCGGGCGAGACCGGAAGGATAGGAAGTCACGATGGTTCGAGCGTATGGAGGAGCGCCATGGGATGGATGTGCGGATAGAGAGAGACGGCCGAAGGCATTCATTCGGTCGAAGATCGGGGTGATGGTGGATAGCCCGCACCGGTCAAGCCAAGGTAAGGCAGGTAGGCAAGTAGGCAAGTAGGCAGGTATGTAGGCACGGTAGATAAGTTGGGCGGACAGGACGGAGACGGGCAGCACGGGCAGAGGCACATTGGATGGGGAGAGAGGCGGAGCTACGAGCTACAGGAGAAGCTGTCGCCACGAAGCAGACGAACCACAGATGACAGCTCTGTCTGCCCCGCCTTCTCCCCAATGCGCTATTGAGGCGGGCAGGCGGGGGAACGGCCCGGGTGGAAGCTGCCACCGAACTTCGCCGACCAGTCTAGGCTCTAGCCAGTCTAGCCCCTCCGTGCCGGACCACTGCCGCCACTAGTGCCACCGGCAGCCCCGCCTGGCCTGGCGTCCCTGGATCTCGGGAAAGCTACTAGCACCGTCGCTGCCTTAAGCCGACTTCAGCTATTGGCTCCATCCCGACTGCGTATACCTATCTGCCTCTATCTGTCCATACTTACCAGTCTGAAGTGTAGTCCTGTATCTCCGTTAACGGCCTATACGCCTTGGCTACGTGCTTTGGATAGCTGATAGGTAGGCATGTCTGATAACAGAGATATCTGGCCAAGTTGTGTGACGCATATTCGTGTTCAATCGAGTGCAATCGAATACAGGTCGCGAAATATCTCTTGCTATGTGTACAGCGTGGAGTGGGATAGATAACATGCCATCGTTGACTCACAGGCGGACCAGTTGTGATGGGCGTTGCCTTTTGCATGCCTCGGGACCGAAGCTGACAGACAGCCACTCCGGGACTATCTTCTTCCATCTACCAAGAACCAACTGCCCGGCCGACCTCTTACCTATCCGCCCATTGTCCAAGACGCCAGCCAAGGAGGCCCAGTAGGCCAGTCAGGAAGGAAGCCTTGCGGCCGTTCCAGCAACTCCCCTTCCCTCCCAGAGATTCATGGTTCATCATCTCATCTAGGTACTTACAACGTAGCCTGTGCTTTGGCTTCATGGATAACGGGCCTCGCGAGGCCTACGAGTCTGCGTTCCAATTCATGTTGTCTGTCATCATCATCATCGGGTCCATCGGCATGTTCACTGCGGCCGCATTCGTCAGTCAGGAGAAGGGGCCTGGGGACCGACGGCAGCAGATGCCACAGAAAAGGGGTATCAGTAATACTCACTTAGGTTCCGCATCGTTCCATCTGCCGGCCCTGGACTCAAGCCTGCGCCATCCCATCCTTCCCCTACTGTGAAATCGTGTCCTACCGTGTCGGCCATAGAGAAGCCTCGGCCAGGCGTCATCCCCGTCCCTGTACCCGCGCCCATGCCAAAGCCGTTATCGGCGAAGAAAGCGGCCGCGGCCGCCGCGTCCAAGTCCGATGCCGTCGCCATGTTCTGTTGGGACCCCATCGAGCTTGCATCGAAGGACGTGCGACTCGGAGTCGCCATGGGACCTGACCCGGTTGCGCCCGACCGCTGTTCTGAGGCGTTGCTCGAGTTGGGCGTCGGTTGGTTGGAAGGTTCCGAATTCTCATTCTCACTCCTCGTCGTGCCTCGGTCGCGCCTCGGCAGCCAAGCCTGTAGCCCCAAGTCTTTGGACCCCGATGTATTGGGCCCTTGGTTTTGCTTTTCGGCGTCAGTCAGCGGCACGTCGTCGGTCATGATGAAGCTGCTTGACATGGGAACCTGAGCCTTGGCTTTCTCTGCGAAACTTTGCGGTATACGGATACGTGGCCCAGGCTTCACACTTGACGGTTAGCCACCAAAGTCATCACCGCTTTCTCTTTGCCACTTACACTGTCAGTGCTGCGTGGAAATGCAGCCTTGAGCTTGGGGATCCTGATACTTAACGCTTCCAGGTCGACATCCAGTTGCACCAGGAACGACTCGGTCAGAGGATTCTTTCTCTTAAAAGCCTTCATGGCTGCGAGGAGAAACCGGAGCGAATCGGCCGTCTGACAGTCGTCTGGCCGGCTCTTGAGATATTGGACAAATACTCGCGCAGCAACATATAGGCAAAAGGACAGGAATGGGTTCATCTGCCGCCTGTTAGACCAGAGGGGGCTCGAGGCTCAGTGCGACTCACGGCAGATAGATCCAAATGCGACACCATCCTCATGATGCTCGCGATCTCGTTCGCCGCCGTGATGCAGCGCATCTTGCTCTCCCCGCTGACCGTGGCCGGGAGTCGATTCTTGTCCGCCTTGAATATAGCTGCTTGGTGCAGACAGATGGTCGAAGTGTGGATGTTCATGTTAGTAAACACGATGTTGGGGTTGCTGAGCCCCGTCGGCAGCTTGAGGTGATTCGGCAGGCAGAGAGAGGTGTTGAGGAGGATGTTGTCCATGTTGCGGTGACGCTTCCAGAACTCGCCGTTCATGTCGTGGTCGCGATCCTCCGCATCGGGGCGGTGCAGATGGGTCAGGTTGCGTCCAAAGAGGCAGGCCATGAGCACGATGCCGCCCAAGGATGATAGCTTGGCCGCGCCGGCCGGACTCATGGACCCCGCAAGCGTCTGGGTCTGCTCCGGCCGACTCATGTTGAAAGCTGTTTCGGAGGCAGGCAGATTGGTCATGATATCCCGCTCATCTATTGTCATGGGCCATCCGGTCCCGATGCTGGCATATCGGTCTTCGCAGAACGCCATCCAGAAGGTTCTGCGCCTTTCCTCTCTCTCCGTCCAGTCGCGGGGCGGCGGAAGACATTGCTTGACGTCCAAGCCGCTCCCGTCCAAGCGGTGCAGCCCGATCCTGAGGGCGGTCAGCACATCTCTCGGCTGTCGCAGCCAGCAGGCGACCTACATCTGGGCCAGGCGCACAGCCGAACCGGTACTCATCCAGGCTCTGGGAAAGTACATCATCTTGAATTCGTACGAGGCGAGAAGCGTATGCGTCTGACAGTGGGCAACAGAGATCAGGTGCTCGCCGTAGCCCTTGATGTAGTCTGCCTCGACATACCTACGCGCGCGTTGGTAGAAGAGCTCGGTAAGATCAGCGTACTTCTCCGTGATGGAGCAAGCCATGGTCCAGATGGCATATCTGAGCGCCACCGGTGGTCTTTGATTCGGTGCCCTAGGTGGCCAATGAGCCCAGTACTCAGACGTCAGAGGGCCGGTGGACGTACAGATTCATGGCCGCCAGGTAACGGTACTGATGGATCATGGGGATGGAGGGGTGGATCTTGTCGAAGTAGATCTGATGCCTGGAGGATATGTAAGTGAGAATGCGCACGCGGACACGGGACACGGCAGGGCCTACAGCTCGTCGATGGTCTCCTGGGGCGGGAGGGGTTCTTCGAGACCCAGCCCGATCATCTCCCAGGTAAAGCTTTGGTCGATGCCGTTGAAGCCCATGGACATATTGCTGGCAAAGTTGAAGTCGTCCATGCCGTTTGCCTGCGGCGACTCGGTGTTGAAATGCCAGCGGCCCATATCGCGGTCGCTCGCGATCGCGATCGACGGGTTTGCGAAATTGAATCCTGGCGCCGACGCCGACGCCGACGCCGCCGCCGCTGCGGCGGGCTGCTGCTCTCGGACCGGCTGAAAGGGCACATTGGGCGTCTTGGTCGCGTCGGGACAAGTGTTGGCAGGCGGCTCCTGAGTCTTGAGGAGTTCCTCGACTTGCTCTGCCAGCCAAACACCAGGTCAGTCTCGGTCGAGTCCGGGGCCGTGGCGTGGGCGCCCAAGGTGCAGCATCTACTCACTCAGCCTCTCCTCCAAGGCCTTCACATACCCCCTTTTGGGTCCGCTCTTCCTCCTCACTTCGTCGTATGCGCATGAATGGCCCAGCCTGGTACACGTGCTACAGCTTGGCTTGATGCCATCACAGCGCAGCTTCCTCTTGCGGCAAATGATGCAGGCAAGCCGCTTCGGCTTGGGCACGTCGTTGTTGTTTCTCGGCGGCGCGGCCGGGGCAGGATCGGCGGCTGGGCTGTTGTCCGTACCCTGAGAGGACGAATCGTTTGGGGCAGCACCAGAGGGCTCAGCGTTCGCGGAGGACATCGCAGGCGATCAGAACAGGCCACATCAAAAAGCTGACAGGTGTCGGCGAGAGCGGTGAGGTCGTGGACCCGCCGACCGACAGCCTCGACAGCCTCGTAAGAAGCACCGAGGCAAAGCTACGTGGGGACGGTATGCGCGAAAGCCGTAGATGCAGGGTGATGCGAATGCAGTGTTATGTTCATATCACGGCGGCGCCCTTGTAGGTCGGGACGGTGTAGTGCGTAGCTAAAGTACGGTAAATAGGTAGTATCTCGAATACACGGTCTGACAGTAAGAATGGAACCTCGCGAGCGTTGGAAGTCGGGAGTTGGTCGAGATCGGAGTTGGAGATAATTACTCTGTAACCCGTACGGGGTTGTTATCAGGAGAGTGTGGGGAATGGGACTGATAGTTAGACGACTGGGATGACAGCTCTGGCCAGCGAGCGGCGCAGGTTGGCAGAAGAGGCGAATGGAAGGGGCTGAGCTGAAAGAAACAGCCAGGCACGCCAGGCTGCTGCCAAGCTGACGTGGATTTAGGTACCTGTACCTGGTATTCAGCCAAATCGAATCACAGCGTCCTACCAAGCGCCAAGTAGGTCGAAGGATTGCCTCCATTCCTTAGGTATGGAACTACCTCGTGCTTTATGCATGAAACTGGTATGAACTTTACCTCAGATCTCCAAGCTACCGAGTTGAAAAAGTTCCGTCTCCCAAATGTCTATAAAGTCATCGGCCTCGACTTTCGATAGTTTCCCGATAGACGCTGAGCTGGGGGGGGAAACAGCCTAAGCTGACGTGGGTGACTATGCGAGTCACCACAGCTTGAGCCGTGGATTGCCGCGCCTTCAAAGCGGGCCTGCCGTACGGGGTTGCAGGAGGATGCGCAAGCATGCGCTCGACACCCCGTCTCCCGTGTCTTCTCTGCGTATATAACTTCTAGCAGCACACATGGTGCCGTGGACTCGTTTTGGGGCTTTCGGAAGTGAATCGCCTGTCCTAGGACCTGGAATCTGCCCAACTCCATCACTTTGCCCCCCGCTTGCCGGATTCGGTCTGCTCATTGGCACCTCGGGGAGGTTGCAGTTCTGTCAGGGGCTCCTATTTCCCTCCAGCGCTGGCTCCGATAATCCGTAGGCTTCCCGAGTCGGTATATGCCAGAGCATACCTGTTGGGCGCCCATGCAACAACCGGAGATGGATATTGGGTCTTGTATGTGCAGAGGTGTTCTCCAGTTTCTGAGTTGGCGACCTCGAGACCGGTGCCTGTTTAAGCATGGCAGGTCAGCCGATGGAAAGTGGAACAGGGCACATCGACTACTGACCCTCATCGCTGCCGCCAACAATATACAACCCATCCCAGGAGAAACCTAGACCCTGGTATTAGCCACGGCTCTCCCGACTCTAGATCCAGGAATACTTGCTCAGGCTCCTGACCGGCCCGGTCATCTTGGTAACGGTTCGAACGCAGTTCCACTCAGATGTGTCCCACATAGCTATGCCAGAATCTGTTCCACCAGTGGCCAGATATCTGTTGAAAGGATGTAGCTCAGCTACAACGCAAGATGAGGTATGGCCTGTCAGCATGAACTCCTTTTCTGTCTCGTCCTTGTAGTCGAACAGGTAGGCCGGCTCAAAGCTTGGAAAGGAGAGAATCCTTGTTCTACCCTCTCCAGTAGTGGCGAAGACTCTCTGGCCACTCCAGCAGAAAGCGAGGTTGTTGGTGGGAACTGGTTGTTGATGCGAGGATAGTGGTGTATTCTGTGTTGGAGACAGAACGAACACTTTGTCGTCCTAGAGAGCTGTGAGATCAAAGAGGAAAAGGTACAGTCGGCACTAGATAACACATACCTTGTTTCCCACGAGAACACACTCCCCGCGAGGAGCCCAGGCGAGAGTGAAGGTCTCTCCTAAGCCCTTTACCTCGTTCAGAACAGTCTTGGTCTTCACATCCCAGAACCGCACTACCCCATCACTGCTGACACTGCAGAGCTCAAGCTCCTTGACCGGGTTGAAAGCCACCTTTTCGATTGGTGCTGCGTGGCCCTTGAGTTCTGTAGTCTGTCGGACATTTGGCTTGTCCACGTTCCCTAGGGCAGGCTGAAATCAGCAAGCCTGACGATACTCATTTGCACCTGGAAAGCAGAGATCACCGTCTCTGAGAGACGATGTCGGGACCCAGGCAGATGGGGGGATCGGCCGAACCTACAGACACGCAGCGTCCGGTCTACGCAACCGGTGGCCAAGTAAGTTCCCAAGGGGTTCCAGGCGATGGTGCGGATGCTATGAACTGGGTCAGTGAGCCAGACAGCGAAAGAGTGATGTATCCATACGCGTAACCCACACCAACCAATCAAGCCGATATTCACGAAAGCTCACATCATGATAAATACTACTTACTTATTAGAAGCTTTATTTGCATTTGGGTCGTGATATATAGTGGGTCTCAGTGAAGGGAGAAGGGTCTTGAATCTTTCTGGGGCAACTGAGGTCCTGTTGGACAGTCGCGCCATGGTGGTGTCCGTCCCGGGGTCACCACGTGCGAGCAGATAATTTGAACGAAAGTCAGTCGCGAGTTGAAAAGGAGTGTTGGTAGAGAGCTTTGCGAAGGAATGGAGCTGAGATAGATGTTACCAGAGACTGTGTCACCTGCGGGAGAGAAGCAATTATCAGCATACCGGTAAGCAGCAGGTAGCTGTTAGATGCATAAGTAGCTGCTCAAGGGTTTGGTTATCGCAGCAGTGCTAACCTACTATCGTTAGATCGGTTTGCTTACTCTGAGTATTACATGACTCTATGCTTCTACCATGAAGTACATGTGACTCCATGGTTCAATCCACGGTTCAACAAGCTGGTATGATCAGGTTTGTGCTATCTACAGTAAGGATCACGTCGCCATGACAAGCCAATTTGGCGGCAGCAGCCTTGTATAAGCTGTTTGTATCCCAACACCTCATCTCACCTGCCCTGCTTCCCGAATGAAGCTCCCGGGGGCTAGCGACCGCCATGTACTGGCCTGTTGGAACTCCCCGAATCTACGCGACCGCCGCAGCCCACGCTCCAGGTAAATCCAACCTCGTCATATCTCACGATGGCCTTGGCTCTACCTCGAGAGAGGACGGTCTCGGTCTTGGTATCGGTCTCCCATCCCCGGGCCTAGCTTCGCCAGCTCCTACTCTGCAAAAGACTGAAGACAACGCTGCTTCGGACGCGCTTGTGCCCACGACGCCTGCGCCCAAGACCCCAGCTACCCCGGCCATCAATTCAGTCGAGCACGATGGCTACAACGACGCGAGCGCTCACAGCCCACAGCCGCGCACGGTTGGCTCTGGAGAAGCTGCAATACCCTCGGGGGAGCCAATTGTCTCTGCTAAGGTGTCTCGAACCGGCCATCTGTTCGCTGTCATCACGGCCTCTACCATGACAATATGGCAGACCAAGGTTGGTGCCCTCTGTCACTGCCAGTGACCAAGTGGCTGGCAAGCTTACTGATCATGATACCTTCTGAGCCATAGCCTACCGTTATACAAGCCATCGTTGTCCGGTCCGAAGCCTCCATCGAATCCTACGGAACCAACGTTGCCCTCCTGCTTAGACCTGACTCCGTCATCTTCATCGTCCAGACTAGTCTGGGGTATTTAATCACGTACTCGCTGGCTACGGATCCGGAGTCGCGCGTTTATAAGCCTCATTTTGCCGATCACTCCAATATCCAGCGGCGGCGACAGAGCCATTTCGGGGGTCCGGGCAACAGTGCCCCCGATCAGATCTTATTAGGACCTGGTGAGGGCGCCGGCGTTCGCGACATAAGCATACGCTTCCGCAGGGTAATCAAGGTCGATGCCGGAATAGAGTGTGCTCTCGCGCTCGACGATGAGTTGGTTGTCGCTACGCAGAAACCTGCCGCTGTCCAGTGCATTCGATGGACGCCGGACAGTACTGGCAACCAGACCAGCACTGAATTAGTTAGCCGGATGGGTTGGCTAGAAAAGAGGGCGTCGATCAAGGAGATGACTCACGACCGTCCCATGAATCTCTCGACTTGGATCACCAGCGACGGCAAGGCCTATGCCGTCCAGCGCTTTCCAGCCAGCTCTTCTCAACCTGCCTCTGAAGCCGATCCGAAGAAACTGTTCAGGGGTTATTGCTTTCATACGCCGCAGGCCGCGGGGGAGAACGCAATCAAAGCCATAGTCAACGCCAGGTTCTCGCTCATCGCGGTGGGTTGCGCTGATGGGAACATTCGTGTCTATACGGCAAGAGATTACGCGGGAAATATACCGCCTTCCCATGTCCACACCGTCCCTGTGTCGTCGAGATCTGCGGGCGCTCTTACGACGCTGACCTACTCGTCTGACGGCTACTGCCTCTTTGCTGGCTATGAAAAGGGGTGGGCTACATGGAGCGTTTTCGGGAAGGCTGCCAGTCAAAGTTTCGGCTCTGATCCGTCCGTCACGTCTGCCAACCGGGAAGAGTGGCTCACAGGCATTTCCGAGGCATGCTGGATCGGGGGTGCTTGCGAGCTTCTCCTCGTAGGCCGTCAGAATGAGGCTATCTGGTCCCTTGATATGGCTCGAAGCGCCGTGACAGGGTGCTACACGCCACCCAACCTTTCCAGGACTGTGCTTCAAAGCTCGTCCAGCGTCATGGTTTACAGAGGCTATGATCTCCCAGATCTCACCAGCATATCTGCCGAGCCCTTCCTCTGGCACACGGCAAGGATACCCTCTAATTATCTCCTCAACCAGTGGCCAATCAAGTGCACCGTCGTCTCCCCGGACGGGCGATACGTCGCGGTTGCTGGCAGACGTGGTCTGGCACACTACAGCGTTAACAGTGGTAGATGGAAGACTTTTGCCAATGGCGTCATGGAGAATGAGTTCCAGGTGCGCGGCGGAATGTGCTGGTATCAACATATTCTCGTGGCAGCGGTCGAGGCCAACAGGTCGTACGAGCTTCGCCTCTTTTCTAGAGAGGCAGCTCTGGACAACTCCAACGTCGTGTTCACACAGCAGATGCCTGCGCCTATCGTCCTCATTACCCCCTCCGGAGATGACTCGCTTCTCGTTTACACGTACGACAATCTACTCTATCACTACGTCTTTGTTCACATGTCTGGTGTCGTGAGGTTGGTTCAAGTTGGTCAAATCGCCTTCCATGGCGTTGTGAGGTCTCCTGCCAGGGTGAGGGGGCTGAGCTGGATACTACCCGAAAGCCAGATGATCGAGGGCGATCCGTCCCAGGATGTTGCTTACGCATCGGTTCTTTTCTTAGTCGACGGCAAGCTTGTTCTTCTTCAGCCATCGTTGAACAACGAAGGACACCTCAAGTATGACATGCGTGTTATCTCACACAACGTGGAATATTACACGAGTATGAGGGACCACTTCTCGGCTGACATGCCCAGCCAAGGCAGCGTTGATTCCTCACCAGAGCTCGATGATCGCAGCTTGCACAACTCACTATGGGTTTTTGAGGGCCACGAGTTGCAGTTATGGCCCAATGTCCAAGACGTACTGCGGTCCGCTTCGAGTGACTCTTCAAAGGAGCTGCCTCCTATGGTGGTGATACCTGTGGATTTCTACCCGCTATCAATACTCTTGGATAAAGGGATAGTGTTAGGGGTTGAGCCTGAGCTCGTTCAACGCCGGGACATCAGCTTTTCCTACTTCCGCTTCTCCATCAGGGTAGGTGTCTCCATGGGTTCGTGCGAGACTTGGCTGACCTGTGACAGACTCACTTGTTTCTCCCTGATGTTCTACAGTTTCATCTCACCGCCAACCACTCAGTCGCAGCGCTGAGACTTGCCCGACAGTACCAAGAGCTCGAATATTTTGCTCACGCATTGGAGGTGCTGCTGCATCACGTGCTCGACGAGGAGGTTGACTCTGCTCCGCGACCCGAAGAAGCAATACTTCCTAGGGTTCTCTCACTACTGTCCTCGTTCAAACAGTACCTGGACGTTGTCGTTCGGTGCACGCGAAAAACTGAGGTCAGGTCCTGGCGAACGCTGTTCGCGTATCTGCCGCCACCCCAGGAGCTGTTTGAGGAATCGCTCCAACGCGGCTCGCTCAAGACGGCCGGGGGATATCTGCTCATCCTGCACACTTTTGAGGAGCTGGAAACGGCATCGGAGCAGTCTGTGCGGCTGTTTGCCCGAGCTATCCGTGAGGAGGACTGGGAGCTCTGCAAGGAGCTGGCGCGGTTCCTAGCGGCCATGGACGAGAGTGGCGAGACACTCAGGGAGGCGATGGGCCTGGTCAACATCCGGGTGCGGGGCGATGTGGACGATACGGGCATCATGAGCCGGCTTGAGGTGCCGCTGCGCAAGAGCAACGGTGCTTCAGGATTGAGACGACAGAACTCGGAGACGGGCTCGGATGTAATGTCCAACAGCGATATCAGCAGCTTTGGCACAGCAAGCCCGATATAGGGGGTTGATGGGCTCCGACGCAAGAACGGCGAGTTTTGAGGCGCCATGGCCACCGGTACATATCTGCCTACCTGCCTAGTAGAGAAGTACCTGATAGAGAGGCACAATGGTTGCGGCTGTCTAGAGACAGGCGGAACAATCACTTCAATCTCTGTAGCTTTCAAAGTAAGATGTGACTTGACTTTAACTACCTTTAAAACGCGAGTATTTATATGCAGCTTACTAGGCTAGTAGTTATTTATCTAGTAAAGAATATGTACCTCGAGAGGTTTTGAAATGGTCTCTTATGTGCAGCCTTGGGGGGCTTACCTAAGTGAATCCTGACCAACGAAGAACCCCACAGCCAGCACAATGCGTTTGCGCCTCAGTCCTACCCCTCCATTCTATCTTGACTATCTCTCCCTTCCTTCCACATCACCATCCTCCGCCGTGCGGCCCTCGCCTGGGTACCTCACCGTTTCTTCCAATCCGCTGTGTCCCCCTCTTCCACCACTGGGCCTTTTGCAACAGCGGAAAGCGGAGGCATAGGCTCAGCTGCCTTGGTGTCAAGACGCGCAAGGAACTTGGTGCTGCTGCCTCACGATGATGGATGAATTTGCGTCCGAGTCGGATAGCGACTACACCAGCTATTGGCGGGACTGGGTAAGCGCCTCTCCCTGTTTCTACGTTCTGTCTCTACAATCATGGGTCCTGCGGCTTCAACGATCGGACCGAGGCCACCTGCCAGCGAAGGAAACCTTCAGCCTTGAGGGACCTGGGCCCAGGCTTGACCACACGGATTACTACCTTGGTCGGGCGCATCGAACGACACCTGAGAGCGAACATCGTCGACCGCAAGGCCCACTACCGACTTGATACCGGCCGACATCTTTATGCGTCTACAGGACCAGCTTCGTGAGCGGGACCGCGCTCTGGGAATACACAGAGCTCTGTGTTATAGCTTCGACTGGCAGGGGAGTCTCAGGAAGCCATGGGAGCATGAAAACAGTACTTCGTCTTCGCTACAGATATCTCGCATCATCTACAAACCTCGAACTTGTTCTCGCAGAGGCCGACGAACCGTTTCCGGGAGTGCAACCGCGCCGGTCGAAGCCGAGGTTCGGGCGAAGACGTCGAGGGCGCATGCTAACCGCGGTCTTTGGTTTAGTTCATATCCTCGCGCGGCAACGAGTACTTCTGCGAGATAGACGAGGACTATCTTACCGACCGCTTCAACTTGACCGGCCTGAACACCGAAGTGCAATATTATCAGTATGCACTGGACCTCATCACAGACGTCTTTGACCTCGATTGCGACGATGATATGAGAGAGACGATCGAGAAGTCGGCGCGGCACCTATACGGCTTGGTACATGCCCGGTACATAGTCACTACTAGAGGTCTTGCCAAGATGGTACGCCCCGGCCCGTCATGAACCTCGAGCATCTTCTTTCGCCCGTACTAACGGTCCGGCTATAGCTTGACAAGTACAAAAAGGCCGACTTTGGCAAGTGCCCACGCGTCTTTTGTCATTCGCATCCACTACTGCCGATGGGCCAGACCGACGCACCGCACCAAAAACCAGTCAAACTGTACTGCGTCCGCTGCGAGGACGTGTACAACCCGAAATCCTCCCGCCACGCCGCCATAGACGGTGCCTACTTTGGCACCTCGTTCCACAACATCATGTTCCAGGTTTACCCGGCTCTCGTCCCCCCCAAGAGTGTCGAGCGCTACATGCCGCGCGTCTACGGCTTCAGGGTACACGCGTCAGCAGCCCTGGTCCGCTGGCAGAACGATCAGCGATCGTACATGCTGAAGCGGCTCCGGAAGCTAGAGGTCGAGAGCGGATTCAAGGACGACCCCGGCGACGACGATTTGGACGAGGACGAGGAGGACGAGGAGGACGTCGACCCGGACGCGGTAGAGGGCGATGCTATGCACGTTGTTGGTTGAGGCCGGCACGGCCTCTTGAGCTGGCCGTGACCTCGCTGCGGCCGGGTGCGGACAATAGCGCGGGATGCATTCACAGTGGACACGGGGCACACAGTGCCGGCGTTTGAGAATGGTTGTGGACAGGTATGGCGACGGCGTTGGCGAGATTCCCCAGCATTAGGCCCTCGATAGGGTCGCAATAATACTACAACATTACCAAGCACTTTCCCGTCCAAGGCATCGGTCACTCCAGTTACAAAGGCGCATCTGTCGTTGTTGCCTACTCTCGCGCGAGATGAGAACACGAGCCGTCCAAATTGTAATTTTTTCATGATCGACGGCGGCTGACACATCTAGGCCTAAAATGCCGTGATATGCAAAAGCTAATGTACCGCCCATAGAATCTGCCGCTGAGATATCACCGAACTTGCCGCGATTCCAACGCATGCCCAACCATGGGCATTCGCAGGAACACACACCCCTTCAACTCCGCGTCAAGCATAGCCACTATCGACGATGCCCCTCGAGCTCTCGGAGCGTTCGAGGTCGCCCGGCTTTGCGCGGTGCCGCACCCGGAGCTCGACGGCGCCCGGGCCGTGCACCGCGTCGACGTCGGACCCCCTCCTCCCCTGCTGCTGCCGCCTCCACCACTCTTCTTCCTCTTCGTCGTCCTCGCCGTCGTCGTCCTCGTCGTCGTCATCGTCGTGGCCATGGCCGTCGCCATCCTCTCCTTCTCCCCGGCCCCAGAAGGCGCGGGCGCGGGACCGCGGGCCGCGGGCGAGGCCGGCACCGACAGGTTGGTGGCAGAGGCCGAAGGCGAGGAAGGCGGAGGCGGCGCCCAGGGCGAAGCCGAAGAGGATGTCGAAGCCGTGGTGGCGGAAGTCGCACCACCGCGACGCCGCCACGAAGACGGCCAGGAACACGGGCAACGCCGCCGCCAGCAGCAGCAGGAGCGGCGCCGCCGCGGACGCGGACGCGGACGACAAGCTGCGGTCCTGCTTCGGCTTCTGTTTCGGCTTCTGCTTCAGCCTCTGCTGGGCGGCGCCGGGACCGGGGCTGGGGCCGGGGCCGAGATGTGGCGGCTTCGCGGCGGTGGTGGTGGAGGTGGTGGTGGGATTGGTGGTGGTGGCGCCGACGGTGGGGGTGGGTGGGGGCAGGGTCGGGTCCGGAGACGGAGGGCCGCTGCCGCCGTCCGCGTGCGAGGGGTTCCGCACCGCTCGGTACGGCGACGACGACGACAATAACAAAGGGCGCGGTCCGCGTGGTGCGGCATCGCCGCGGCCGCCTCCGCCTCCGCCTCCGCCGCCGCCGCGCAGCCGCTGGGTGGGGCGTGCGTGGTGCAGCCCCCCCTGCGGGACAGAGCGCGACGGCGCGACGGCGAACTTGCTCGTGAGGAAGAGCGATAGGTAGATCAGACCGGCGGCGGCGGAGCTCGAGCTGTTTTGGTTTGGCCCCGGGGGGGTTAGGGTTAGCGTGCCTGTGCTTCTTTGGGCTCGTTTTCGGGACATGGGAAAATGCCATGCGAGAAGGAAACCAAAATAGGAAAAGGGGGGGGAAAGAGTGTGTACATGTGACTCAAAAGAATACATACTGGCCCGAGGGGTAGCTGCGGAAGCCGTCGTCGAGGAGGGCCGCGTCGGGGTTCTTGCAGATGTCGGCGCTGACGAGCTGGCCGTTGTAAGGGCCGGCGGCGGCGGCGGCGCCGTCGTCGGCCGGCGTGCGGTAGCCGACGACGTAGTCGAAGACGCGGGCGAAGTCGGGCTGGCAGCGGGCCAGCAGGTCGGGGCGCGGCTTGCCGCACAGGTTCTTGATGCCCTGCGTCACGATCCAGGCCGTGACGAGCGAGAGCGCGAGCCCCAGCCAGCCCGCGTGCAGCTCCCACAGCCGCCGCCGCCACTGCCAGTTCCGCCGCCACCACCACCTCGGCGACCGCGGCGTGGTGCCGGTGCCGGCGGAGGCCGAAGTCGCCGGGCCCGGACCAGGCGCCGGAGCCACGACCAGCGTCACGGCGAGGATCACGACCACCGGGATGACCGAGTTGCAGATCAGCAGGAGCTTCGAGGAGACGGTCTCGTGCACCGTGTACGGGAAGCTGGAGGGGCTGTGGTCAGTCCAACACGATTTTTCACCAATCGTTCTCTGGGGTCACGTCGTTCGCACCCCAACGAAAGCGACAGCCAGGCAGGCAAGCAGGCAGGCAGGCAGGCAGGCAGAACAGGGGGGAGGGGAGGGACAGGGCAGGGGAAGGGGGCCACCCACGATATGTTGGGATCCTGCAGGCTGAAGGGCCGCTTCTTCGGCGTGATGTTGCCGAGCACGTAGCCGACGACGCCGACGGCGATCAGCACGACCCAGTCCAGCGCGTACGAGGCGATCACGACGGGGCTTCCGAGGGCGCGCGCGCGGCGGCCGTGGCTGCGGAGAGCAGTTTCGAGGTCGGGCATGGTCTTATGAATTCAAGTACCGTATCGTAAAAGAGATGGGTCTCGCGCTGCGCGCTTGCTGTGGAGGGCGAGGGTCGAGAGCGGCGACGCAGCACGGTTGTCGTCTCGCACATCAGTGGAGGGGGGGGATGAGCTGAAAGACATACAAAGGCACGACACCTCCATACAGATTACCTCGACAGGTAAGGTGATGTGTAAGTTGGGTACTTTGTGCGCTGCCGTACTTGGTAAAGAGAAGGTTCCCAACGACAAAGAGAAAAGAGCACGAGCTAATAGAAACGGCCCCTCTCCTCCTGCCCTCCTTCTCTTGGCTTTCGCGTGCAAAAGCCACGCGTGCCACGGAGATGCGCCTCGAGAGTAACTTCCCAGCCGCAGTCACGAGGCGATGAGGAGGCTGTGGGAGGCTGCCCAATGAGGAAAAGAGTCGCGTGGGGATTGGCCTGTCTCGCTTTTGCCGGCGCCGGTGGTCTTGTAATCCGCTACCACTAACTTCTAAAATTTGGCTGTCATCTTTTGTTTCATCTGACTACCAGTCATGAGTTGATAGACACAAGGTACTACCAGTAGTTGGTATTTATAGACCACTAATTTATATATCTTGCTCAACTAAGGAAAGCATCAGAGCAGGTTTACAGGTTCAAGTCCTATGAAATTGGTCCTTAGGCAGCATCTCTGGCTGGCTGCTACCAACACTGCAACAGGCACTCTAATCTGCACACTTCATCAGCTGGAAGCCTAGGTTGGGTACTTGAAGCACTGCCACCCTTGGTTGGCTTGGCCTCATGTAGTGGCAAGCTAATCCATAATAACAATCCAGCCACAGCCAAGGTGTTGTGATCTTGGCAGATACTAGACACCTCTCTCTGCTTTACTCAGAGCTTGGCTGACACAATTTCAAACATGAAGCCTGTTGCGTCAGATGCTGTTCAGCATGGCTTAATCAACAAAAGGGGCGCCCCTTTTTTATTACTCCCCCCATTATCAAATCCACCCCCAAAGCATTGCTGAGCTCTACGAGCCAACTTCCAGGTTGTTATACTTGCGATCAGTTCTCAGATAGATAAATTCTAAGTATTACTTATAACCACACTGAGATGGTTTTGTTATTGACCTAGTTGAGGGATACTCCGTACCATTCTATCTCGAAATTGTCCCGCTGCCTACCAGCAATGGCAATATCAGCGATGGGCATACTTACACACAAGTCTATATCTACCTTATCTGGAGATGGCAGTATAGAGATGTCAACAAGTTACAAGAGGCTTAGGTTCTGCCCGATTAACACAGGGGAGAACAACTCGAGCCCCCCACACAAGGGATCACAATGAATTAATACAGCACCAGGAAGCTTGGACAGCCTCCATGTTATACAGTTCTATACACAGCCCTGGCTCCGAGTGACCAGGCTGTATACTATACAGGCAAATAGGGTAGATACAACCGCATAAGCAGGACCTCACATCTACTGGGACTTCTTGTCCCGGCGTTTGCCGTGGTTCCTTGGGCGTTCGATAACAACCCATTTGTTCTTGTGGTTCTTGGGTCTCGTCTTGTAACCACTTTTGGTCTAAAAACAGGTTAAGTCAGAGAAAGGCCCATACCGAGTTTGTAGGAGGGGGGACAAGACATACCGGTCTGCCCCAAGGGCTGACAGGGTGCCGGTTACCCTTCGATTTACCACGACCACCACCATGAGGGTGATCAACTAGACGGCATTCATCAGCTTTCCATCTCATAGTTCAAACCCAAGATCATCGAACGTACCCTTGTTCATGGCCACACCACGGACGGTGGGTCTTATATTCAGCCATCGACTTCTACCAGCCTTTCCAAGCTGGCGGTAGGTGTGGTGAGGGTTGCTCGCCACACCAACAGTCGCGCAGGCGAATTTACTGACCCTTCTGACTTCACCGCTCTGCAGCCGAATGTTGACATATTTCCCGGTCATGACCTTGGTACCGTCTTCTCTGGTTTCTTCATCTCTGCTCTCCACCATCCCAAAGGTGCCTGCACTCCGACAGAACACAGCCCCGCCCTTCGGGTGAGATCCGACATTGAACACGGGGGTGCTGATGGGAACCAGGTGAAGGGGCAGGCAGTTGCCGCGATGGGCCGTTTTGGCAGCCAGCACACCAGGATCGATGACTCCACCCATGCTCTCAAGCATATCCTGCGGAATACCTGCCCGGTAGCTGTGTACCACATCTCCTGCTCTCATTCCCTCGGCAGCCACAATGTATGTCTTCTTGCCAGTAGCCTCCTCATTCAGCAGGGCAATGTGCGCGCTGCGGCCTGGATCATACTCGATACGGTCGACCGTGTGCGGACCGGCAACCCAACGATGGAAGTCGACAGTTCGTATCCTCCTCTTGGCACCACCTCCGCGATGTCTGACGGTGATGCGTCCCGTGTTGTTACGACCACCCTTGGCGTGTCCCTTCTTGGGAAAAGTCAATGGCATAAATGGCCTGCCTCGCCATAGGTGGTCGTTGATTGGTCGTCTGAGGTGTCGAACACCTGGCGTCCTGGGCTTGTAGGTGCGCATAACGGCAGACGAGACCTTTTCGCGACTGGGCCCAGCAGATTTGGCGTCTCGTACCGGCATCGGGGGCGCTCTGTCGCGCTTGGGTATGGATGGTACATGGTCCCGAGACGGGTCGGGAGGAGGCGGAACAGGCTCTCGAATGGTTGCGTAGCTTCGTGCCAGAGCTGTCGAGGAACTCTGGTAGCTTGCCAGGACCCTCCTGGCCGGGAGAGAGCAGAGCCGCGGCGGCAACATCATGACACGGCTGCAACAAGCTATTGCGCGGTGCCTCTAGATGCAGGCTCTGGCACAACCATGGGAGCGAGCCCGCAAAGACTTCCAATGGCGATGTCTCTGGGCGGATATGTGGTTGCGATTAAGCTGCTGAGGCTGCACGTCTCGTCTCCAAAAATTCTCGAGTCGGGATTGGATCTGGAAGCCGGACCATTAGGTAAGCTATGAGCTACCTTGGGTGGGCAAGGTTGTTCCTCTCCGACTCCGAGGCACGCCCGGCCTGGACGCGGCCGGGGCACCTAGCCACAGAGCTCTGCCACAGGGCCACGATCACCGCCACAGACGCGGGTAATCACGTCACTCAGATTTGACAGGGAAAAGAAAGCCAATCAAAAGCCCGTTGCCCCGCCGTCGTTGCTGTTGACTGCGGGTTCCAGCACGGACCCACCCGAGTTTCCACGAAAATCCCAAGCAGTGGAACGCTTGTGGACTAGCACCCAACCTCCAACCGCGTCTCTAGACTCTGCCTCTTCTCTCATATCATCCTCTCTCCACGCTGCCAATCGGCGAAGGGGACAATCTTTCACTCTCTTCGGGGCACTTTTGAACGACTCCCTCACTGGGCACTACATATCCTACCTACCTTGTTGGCCTTTTCTCTATTCTCTCAGCTCGTGTCTCGTCACTCTCCCCAGCCCAGACGCGTGCACGTGTCGTCTAGTCTTCGCCCAAGAAGAGCTTCCACACCAGGTCTTGGTGCATCGCGTGCAGTTGGCGTCGAGCCACGAGCCCACCGCTTGGCAGCAGGTACCGAGGTACCGACAGGGGTCTTCGCTTCGCGCTAGGATACCGTGTAGGACAAACACATCCACATCCCTCCGTTAAACAAGGTAAGGCTCACTGTCTTGCACTGCTAAACATTGCCCTCTTCCTCTGCAAAACATCACTGCCTCTTCTACCCGCCTCTCCACGGTGAACCCAAACACCGCGATTCTCCTTCCTCCTCCTCCTTACCACCACCTTGCCGGCCTCACCACGTATTCCATACCTCTTCCTTCGGCCAGCCGACCTTTGGTGCTCTCGACACGACCGACGCGTGTTGTCCTTCCTGGTGCTAGGCCGGCAGCTGATTCTGCAAGCAGTTTGTTGATATCGGATAATATCAACAACTTCCTACTATACCAAGTGCACTTTCCAAGTATGTCTGTTTCTTTGCCTTCTTTCTGCAGTCCCATCCTCCCTTTCCTTTATTTACTCTATCATTTCATGAAAAAAGTTCGCGTCTAGAGCTTGCCTCCGGCCAGACGTGTCTGGGGTTGGGGACGAGCCCTACCCACAACCGCCGCCCACCTAGACCATAGCAACCCACCACTCTTGCCCAATATCCCACTGACCTTTTGCAGTATCTCTTCCAGAAGACAATTGCCAGTTGTGCAACCAATCTCCCGACCGTGACAATGCCTACTGTAGTAAGTTGCCTGCCCCATCTTGCACTTCCCCACCCGATGCTGGCGCGTTGTTGCCTTCTCACTCACATATTTCTTCTCTAGGGACGTGCTGCTAGAGCACGCGTAATTTCCAACGAGAATGATGAAAACAGCAAGACCAGTACGCGTATGACGCGTGCTAAGGCCGCTGCTCTCGAGAACGATGCCCTCGCCCAGCCCTCCAAGCAACCTCTTCAGTCCAAAAAGTCAGCTGTCAACGCGAATCCTGGTGCCCAACGGAGACGCCCTGCTTTGAATGATGTCAGCAACGTGGGCAAGGCTGAGGCTGTAGAGGGGAAGAAGCAAGCCGCCGGTGCCAAGGTTGGCCTTGCCTCCAAAGCCGCCCAACCCACGGGAGTTTCAAAGAACACGACTCGAGCTGCGCCGGCACGAACGGCATTGACTACCAAGGAGGCCAAGAAGACTGAAGTCAAACGTGCAGGCTCTGGTTCGGGTGTCCTTGGGGCTACTAGCACTACTCAAAAGAGAAAAGTCACCGCGGCCGCAACGGTTGTCAGGCAAGAGGTCCTCGCTGAGGAGGAAGAGCCAGCGCGCAAGAAGGTCGACTCCAGCGAAAAGAAGCTGCAGCAAGCCGAGTCGAAGCCTGCCAAGTTTGAAGAGATTCCCGAGGTGGCTCAGGTCGAACCCCAACCGGCGGAGCCTCTTCAACATGAATACCCCGAAGGTGTCAAGGATCTGGACAGCGAGGATCTGGATGATCCTCTGATGGCTGCGGAATATGCCCATGAGATCTTTGAGTATCTGAACGACCTGGAGGTCAACTCAGTCCCGAATCCCAGCTACATGGAGCACCAGGACGATCTGGAGTGGCGAACACGCGGCATCCTCGTCGATTGGTTGATTGAGGTTCATACCAGATTTCACCTCCTGCCCGAGACCCTGTTCCTGGCTATCAACATTATTGACCGCTTCCTTTCTGCCAAGGTGGTCCAGCTCGACCGCCTGCAGCTTGTTGGCATTACTGCTATGTTCATTGCGGCCAAGTATGAAGAGGTCCTCTCTCCTCACGTCGAGATGTTCCAGCATGTGGCCGATGATGGCTTTACCAAGGACGAGATCCTGAGTGCTGAGCGTTTTGTCCTTGGCACTTTGAACTACGACCTCAGCTACCCCAATCCGATGAACTTCCTTCGTCGAATCTCGAAAGCGGACAACTATGATATCCACACTCGGGCCCTCGGCAAGTACTTGATGGAAGTGAGCCTTCTCGACCACCGCTTCCTGAACTTCCGGCCTAGCCACATTGCGGCTGCTGCCATGTATGCGGCGCGCATGATCCTGGAGCGGGGCGAATGGGTTAGTCGATTCTCGGATGTCCATTGTTCAAACTGCTGACACGTCCCAGGATGAGACAATTACCTACTATGCCGGTTATGCAGAAGAGGAGATTGAGCCTGTTTTGGAGTTGCTTGTCGACTACCTTGCCCGTCCCATCATCCACGAGGCCTTCTACAAGAAGTATGCTAGTAAGAAGTTCTACAAGGGTAAGCTCCGCCTCCATCTGCAGTAACAGAAATCAGCTTGCTCATACTTTCCCAGCGTCTTTGCACTGCCGAACATGGGCGAAGAAGACGGCGGTGGCGTTTGGCATCACGGACACTAATCTGACTCTGGATGAGGTCGCCCTCTGATATCACACATCACATCACGCCTCGTTACCCGCGACAAGTTATGAGATTCCTACGTTTCGAGCCTTGTTCAGCCTGTCAGGATACCCGAGGACCTCATTGGACGGTCCTTACCACAGAACTGCGTATGATCTTCCCGGCCACGAGTCTCATGATCTTTTGCAACAGCTTTAGCTGAGAGTAGCGACTCTATCGTCGCATCTCTGGTGGAGACTGGCTCGCTGTCGAGTTGAGCGACAGACGATGGCCTCACCTGGAGGATTTCTGCTTCCCCGCAGCCTGTGGCTGCTTCGTTAATTGCATCTCTATATTCCTCGACATCTCGACACGGTCATGTTCGGCACATGGCGTATTGGCGGCGAGTGCCAGGCGTATATGGAGGAGGCGTCTTGTATTGTTTTTAGATCGGGAGGCATCAGGGCCTCCGGCCGAGTCATGACCCGCGCTGCTTAGGCCATTGGCTCTTCTAGGACCGGCCGTCGCCTCTCTCTGACCTTGGGGGTTTGCCTTCTACTCCTCGGTGCTGTCTCCAAGCCGCGGGAGAAGCGTTTGCGGGTGGAAGGTTGGTTGCTAGCTGGTCGCTGTCGACGAGCTGAAATGGCAGTGGGTTGCGCTGTACATAGTATGTCTTTCAACTTGTTGGTCTAAGCTTTGACAGAATGGGAGAATAAAAACGGCATTACACGAACGAATACCTGACGTCCCCTGGCTACTTGACCTACACAACACACCCGTTCTCCCGATTGAGCTCAGTGGCTCCCCATATCTGCTGCTGCTCTACCCGCCTTCGCTACCTACTCTCCAGTTGCGTCGGCGGGCGGAGCGCTCTGGCCCGCGGCCTCCGCCTTGTCGGTGTCTGTGGTGTCTTTTTCGAGACTGGACCGCCCAGCAGCAGGAGGAGACGTCTCCGCCACCACTGGGGCCGGACCCTCGGCGCCGGCGTCTATGACACCACTCTCCTTCTCCTCCTCCTTATCCCCCTCCTCCTTATCCCCCTCCTCCTTGTCCTCCTCCTTCTCCTCCTCCTCCTCCTCCGCGCCACCACCGCCCCGAGCCGCGTCGTCCCCGACACCTCCGGCGCGGGGGGCTTCCTCGGATGGTGGGGGTGCGGCGGTGGCATCTTTGTCCGTGGCGGCGACATCCTCCTCAGCGGCGCCGACCTCCTCGGCGGCGGCAGAAGCAGCAGCAGCAGTAGGGACGCCTTCGGCAGATGCGGCGGCGGCGCCTGCTGCGGTGGGTCAGTCGCCACGGTGCCGGGGTGGGGTAGATTGGACGCCGGGGACAAAGCGGGCGAGGAGCAGGCTCGGTGGTGGAGGGGGAGAATAGGGGAGAATAGGGGAAAGGGGGAAGAGAGAAGGATACTGACCGTCAGCATCACCACTGGGCTCTTCGGCGGGTCGGTCGGCAGCGGCAGTAGTAGCGGCAGCAGCAGCGGCGGCGGCGGCAGCGACTCCTTGTCTCTTCGTGCCGTGCGGTCCATACTCCTCCACTGCGATGCTCGGAGTCAGTGACTGCTTACTTACTTACAAGTGTTGGTGCCCCTTCAACCCACATCCCCGTGGTGAGGAGACCTGGGCGAGCAAACACAAGAGAGAGAGAGAGAGAGAGAGAGAGAGAGAGAGAGAGAGAGAGAGAGAGAGAGATGTTCGGAGAGAGAAGGATAAGCAAAGATGTCTTATTGAACAGCCTCGTGACCTTCACATATGTGTGAACGCTTTACCATCCCCACCGACTGTTTTCTCCCATGCAGCAACGTCCGCGAAACAGAATGACAAGGGGGGTTTCTTCGTTGGAGAGAACGCATGCCCCACAACAGAGAAAAAGAAAAAAGGCGCTCGTGGGGGACGTCTGCTTGCTCAACTTACTGAGTCGCCTACGCCCTGGGGGCCTTTCGCCCCGGCCCCGGCGGCGGCCGAAGACGTGGCCGAGGGTGCGGCCGAGCCAGCCCGGCTGTGCCGCGGCGTGCGCCTGCGCCTCGCGGCCGGCGGCGAGCCGCTCCGAGGCCAGGCGCCGGAAGCCGGCCTCGGTGGGCGGCGGCCCGACGCCGCCGACCTGCAGCCAGAAGCTCAGGGGCAGCCGGCGGGCGGTCTCGTCGTCGTCCTCCATCTTCGCCTCCTCGATGGGGGGGTCGTGGGAAGGGGACATGCTGCTGCTTCTTCTTATTCTTGTTTTTTCTTGCTTAGGGCTGGATGGATGGATGGAAGGCCGCGGGTATGATTTATAAAACGCGGGCGGCGGCCGGGGGAAGAGATGGTTATGGAGGAACGAAACGGCGTAGTTGGTTCCGAAAAGGCCTTCAAGGAGGCGTATTAGACTTGGTTCCGTCTCGCGTATGGACTGGCGCGTAGGGGCCAGTGAAGTGGCCCTCTGGTCTCCTACGACCGTGGCTACGCTGGGGTATTATCGGTATGGATTGCTGGATTTTGGAAGGACACACCCGACAAGGAGTTGAGTCATCATCGCCTGCTACAATTCGAACCCTGAATCATCGGCATTACAGAAGAGGCACTAGTTGGGCAGCTGGATTTGGTGACCGGATGAACATGCTTAGGGGCTGGGTCTACGCCGTGCGTGAACTCGGCCGTATGAGGCTACGTGGGCCTTGTGATTTGGTGCTATCGAACAAACCCCAGAGGCCCAGATACGATCGGACGATTTGCCAGCCAAGCATGTTGTCACGCCACCGCTTCTTTCTTTCCTCTCTCGAGAGGAAGAAGGTGAGGAAAGGAGGGCTGGAAGGCGGGAGGGGAGAGGAGATCGAGGCTTAAAATGACCGTTGAGAGAAAGTCTGGCAGAGGAGCTTCTGAGAAGCGAGCCCAATCGCATCCTTTTTAGAGCACATGGGCCCTACAAGATAGGTACAAATGCCACTCAGGTGTGTTTCGACATCGGGTTCGAGGTCACTCCCGCCAACAGAGACACTATGAAGGGGCCAACAATGACTCCTATTGTATGGTAGATCCTCAATACCGACGCCAGTTCACGAGATTAGAACAACAGATAGCCTTGGGGAACCTTTGGACCGGTCTTCCAGAGCCTTGTGCCACAAGTATGTAGGAAGGGGCTTACAAAAGAATGACTATCGTGGTTCTGGAGATGTGCTCGCTTGTATCTATGCTACATGTACAGAGGATGGCCACCACGAATCCGCACAGCGCGTCTACTTGTCCAGGGTCCATACATAGACGAATCTGCGCCGTACTATACTGAACTCGTTTGGGGCACTAGACCGATCAAAAAGGCAGATATATCAGTGAAGTTACGAGATAACGTATCTATACCTCAACCAATTCCCGGTCCTGGGATGTCATGAAAAATATGTTTGACATGAAAAATGCTCGAGGTCGTGGACGTCGAGGCCAATGTTGTTTGGCTATGAGCCGGATGTATACTAAAGGTCGATATACACCAGATGCTCTAATATGCGAAGAGCTGAATCTCACATATCCAGGCAGGAGGAGCAAAATAAGCATTATCCTATCTGGAAGAGCGAGCAGGGGTTCGCGGGGGCGTCGAAGGGGAAAGAAAAAAGACGGATAACTAAGGTAGTGGTGGATTCGAACCTCGAACCTTAAGGTAACCCCAAAAAAGAATGGCAGGCGTGAAACAGACTCACTCTCACTGCCACCGGAAAACTTACCACTGAGTTATTCCTAGCAACTGATTTACCCGGCGAGGCCTGGGGAACATTGGAAAATTCTGCCATAATCTACACATATATAACCCCCGTTTCGATTGGAAACTACTACACAACTGATCACTCACTAAGGTAGGTACCATCCAGCAGCCTTCCCCATTTATGTCTCAAACACAAGCGTAAAACGCAGCATGGCCAATATCAGACAAGCACACGATGAAATTTATTATCAGCTGTTAGTTCGATAGATTGATACTATCGGATAGAAGGTCCTGACTTCATCGATCCTCGCGGTCATGTCATCAAACCTATGGCTCGATCGAGAGCCGTTGCTTTTGATGGCGGAAATATCAAGAGACAAACCACACACGCACATACCGCTCTCTCGAATCTGCCGTCTCCAGAGCCTGCGCAAGACTCCTCGTAACCCTACCGTATCTCGTCCAGCTCGTCCACGGCGCCACCGGCCGGGACTGGGGGTCTGACCCGGCCGCGCCCCCTCCCTTCCCTTTGCCGTACGGTACCTATCGGCTCCTCAACTTCTCCCAGTGCACGAGATGACCCCTCTGGCGGCGCACCCAGGCGGCGGTGGCGGCCCAGGCGGCGGCCACGCAGGCCAGGCTCGCGAGCGCGAGGTAGGGGTACTGCGGCGGGCGCGGCAGCGCGACGGCGGCGGCCACGCCCAGCAGCTCGAAGACGCCGACGACGGCGGCCTCGGCGCCCGCGAAGGCGGCGCGCTGGTTGGCGCACACCAGCGACTGCGTCACTTTTTGGTCCGATGAGACGAACGAGCGACCGACCCTCTCTCTCTGTATGTCAGTGAAGATGATATGGGTCGGTCTGGAAGGGGGAGGAGGAGGAAGGGCGAGGAGGAGGAAGGGGGCATGAATGGTCTGATTTATATTGCTCGGGTTCGGGGAGTTCGGGGGGGGGGGGGGGGGGGCGGGGAGCAGGTCTCATGACCGGAGAGAGCTCTGGTTCCTTTCCATCACCGTCCATCTCTCCCTCGTCCCTCCCTCAAACCAAATAAAGGAAAAAGACAGGCCAAAAAGGGTGGGAAAAGAAAACATGAATCTGGGGGGTAAGCGTACGCTGCTGCGTCGTCAGGTCGAACGCCCACACGCCGAAGCGCGACAGCGCCATCGCCGCGAACAGCACCACGCCCCAGCCCGCGCCGGCGGCGGGGCCCGACGAGGAGGAGGCGGCGGCGGCGGCAGTGTCGGACGAGGGCGAGATGGCGAAAACGGCCAACACCATGGGCACCGTGCTCACCAGCTGGAATGAGAGGCCCCAGAGCCCCGTGCGCATGAGCCCAACCGTGGTCTGCGCCTCCAGCAGTCCCGGTACGTCTTCTCCCTCGCCGCCGCCGCCGCTCTCCTCCTCCTCCTCCTCTTGCGCCATCAGACCGACGCGTGATTCGTCCTCCGCCCCGTCCGCGGCGGCGCCGCCGCCACCACGGAAGCGCGTCGTCGTCATCGTCATTGCCGTTGTTCTTGTCCTTATCGTCCTGCCCAGGTGCGTGACGGCGCGCGGGACGGCCACGGTGCTGGCGATCTCGAGGACGGAGCCGGCGGCGCGCGCGGCCGTGACGGCGGGCAGCGCGTACCCGAGGCTCAGCAGGTAGGTGACGAAGGTGGCGCGCCACGTCAGCATGTTGAAGTGCAGCAGCGCGAGCGCCAGCGAGGGGACCCGGGCCGGGGACGCCAGGTACGCGTCGAAGGAGGAGCGGGAGCCGAGGAAGAAGGCCCGGCTTGTAGCCCGCCGCCACCACGACGATGACGACGGCCATCCCCGCCGTTGCTGCTGCTGCTGATGGCGAGGACCGAGCGACGACGACGACGACGACGACGACGCTGCCATCGGCTTGGGCTCGCGCAGAAGTGCGTTACCGCGCCACTTTAGACGGTTGGCGTCAATACCGTAGTCACTGGCTTCGGTGAAGGAAAATGAAAAGGTCGCGAATGTCTCGAGGACTTCGGGGCCAAGTGAAGACCTCGCTGGTGGACGTAGAAGATGTAGGTAGGTCCGGTAGGTACTTAGGTAGACCTGACACATAAAAGAAAGGGGGGAGAGGGCGGGGGGAAAGAATATCACTCTAGTAAGCAGGTAGGTACCGGTACGTACGACACGGCGCGCCGAGAGGACCTCGACGGGCCAGCTGGCCAGGCTCGTCAGGGCGGTGTAGACGACGCCGGCGCGCGTTCCCGAGCCCGCGGCCGCGACGACGACGCCCGACAGCACGAGGGGCGCGACGAGCTTGCACGCGAGGTCGACGCGCCGCATGACGGCGTTCAGGTGCGTGAGGTCGTAGGGCCGGCCCGCCGGCGCCGCGACCGCGACGATCCAGTCGCGCTCCATCGAGACTGTTGTCGTCGACGCGCACACACACACACGCGACGAGTTATTCAGTGCTCGTCGTCGGGGCTTCCTGCTTCTTCCATCCGCATACAAGAAGCAAAGAGGGACTTGGGAAAAAACGAAGCAGACCCTTATATAAGACTTTCGAACAGTCGAGGTCCAGATCAGGAGTATGCCCCCCCCCCAAAAAAAACAGTCCGGAAAGAGAAGATCGCAACAGACGAAAAGCAGGAAGCCAGACAGACGTACTGAGGTTCCCCGAGGCGCTCAGCCGCTCGACGACGCCGAGCGCGACGGCGAGCGCGAAGCCGGCGCCCTTGAGGGCCTTGGCCTCCTTCTCGACGCGGCTGCGGCTGGCGTCCTCGTCCCCCCCCAGTGGCATGCCGAGCACGAAGAGCCAGACGAGCGACCCGGCGACGACGGCGCTGCGGCCGCAGGCGACGGTGGCGAGCAGCGTGCGCAGGCGGTCGGGCGAGCCCTCGACCCAGGCGCCCACGCGGCCCGACAGCGCGATCTGCGCCAGGTACACGACGAACATGCTGTGCGTGTGTGCGCGCGCTCAGGGTCAACTTTGCTCCTTTTCTTTTCTTCCCGTCGAAGTTCTTCGTCATCGTCATCATCATATCATCTCCTTTTCTTGTCCCCCTTTCTACTGCTTCGAAAAAAGAAAGAAAAAAAGCACCGAGTGGTCTCCTATGGTCCCCTCCCCTCACCCTTTCCCCAACCAAATACACCATCTTGTCCCGTCCTCGATCCGAGGCGTGAACAGGAGTATATTGTAGGAAGACAGGGTACTCGGGCAATTGGAGGGAAGGGAACGTCGAGGAAAGAAAGGACGGAAGAACAAAGAGATCAAGAGAGAAGGTAATGAGAGAGAGAGCGGCTCAGCTCAGCCCACTCACCGCAATGCCGCCACCGTGAGCGTGTCCGGATACGCAGCGGCCGTGAAGAGGATCTGTCGCGACGATGAAGATTGCGCCGGCGTCGGCGTCAGCAACAGTTCTCCCTATTTCTCCCATCTCTCTCTCCATCTCTCTCTCCATCTCTCTCTCTCTCTCCTCCCCCTTTGTCCCACCACCCACCCCATTTCCTTCCTTCTTTCTTCTCCCCCACCTTACCGTGGCAAACTCGTAGCCCCGAGCGTTCCAGGTCGACAGGGCGTGGCTGAGGTAGAGGCCGAAGGCCTGTGCGCGCGTGAGGGACGCTGGCCGAGGCGGGGCCGGGGCCGGGGCCGGCGTCGGCGTCGGCGCCGGAGCTGGCTGATCGGGATCGGGATCCGGGCCCGAGCCGGTCCGCGCGCGCTGCTGCTGTTCGTCCATCACGATCGGGTCCAACTCGTTGTCGCCGTCCATTGTTCTTTTGTCTCTTTTCTTTTCACCTTTGCCCAGTCAAGTAGGTAGGCTATTGGATAACTCGTAGATACTAGGTAAAGGTGGGTAGATAGACAAGTACGGTAGGTTACCTAGGTAGAGACAGACAGCCGGTGGGGCCGAGAAGAAAAGCCCTCTTATCATGGAGGAGAGTTCCCCATGACTGGACACACCACAGCAAGACGATCGTCCGGGCTCCGAGTACCTATTGAGTCATTCGGAATTACCGGCAGAGCAGAAGACTTCCTTCCAAACCACGCCAGGTAACATAACATGCTTCGGGTCATTGCCGACTGCTGCTGGTGGTGGTCGGGACAGAGGGCGGGTCGAACAAGAAGACCGCGGTGTGACGTGGACGGCCGAACGCGGCCGCGTGCCGCCGATGGACGGAGGCGGAGGGGTCGGTCTTGCATCCTAGGTAGCCACCGCCCGCGACTCGGACCCCGCGGCTGTTCTCACCTACCAACTCACCTCAGCCAAGATACCTTCTACCTACCTCACCTACTTATTTCCACCGCACTCTAGCAGCATTGTCGTCACATACCGCGTCAACCTATGGTCGAGCAGAGTTCAATCCTACGATACCGCCGCGTTCCAGTCCACGAGTTCACACAGGCAGGTAGGCACATACGCTCTAGAAGCTTTACACACGGTCACACTCGGAGACGGCGGATTGTATGATGCGGTCGACAGGTGGCCCGGGGCCTGTCCGGGACGGGCCGGGCCACCTTTCTTTCTCTCTTCATTCGATTCTGTCCAAGCCGTGCGAAATTGGGAACCCGTACATTGGCCACCCTGGGGCTGCCTGCCTGCCTGTATCGCAGCGCCGTCCTTTCCGTTTCCTCGAGCGCCGAAAAAGCCAGATGCCAGCACTCCCTGCCATCCACTAGGCGGCCCCCATACCCCGACACTCTGTAGCGGTTGGGTGAGCCAAGTCACGCATCGGCGTCGGAAGCATGGGGCCCTCCTCGATCAATAAGTCCTGCTCACGTAAAATGTGTGAACCTGCCCGTCCAACCAATCCTCCAGGGTTCTCGCCTGCGTAGGCAGCGGTAAAAGAATCCAAGCCGCCCTTGGGGCGTTGGCAATGTCAAGAAAGTATAGATAAATTGGCTTCCATGTCCTCGTAAATGCAAGCGCAAGACCCGCGTTCGGGCCTCTGAGGGCGGCCCACTCGGCTTGAGCGCCTCCGTTGTTTGGTGCTTCAGAAGGAGCCCATGCGCTCTTCCAGACCGCCCCAGTAGACGATGGGTCGCGGTTCGAGGACGTCCAGCTCAGACCCCGAGCGCTGCTTCTCCGCTTCCATGTTGGCGATGGACGGCTGCGAGAACAGAACCGCGTTGATGGTGTTCACGGGCGACGATGAGCAGGAGTGGAATGAGTGGTCCGAGCGGGAGGAGGCTCCGGACGAGGTCGACGACGAACGCCGGAAGGAGGTGCGGAGGCCGCTGGGGGAGAAGCGGGACCGGATCGTGTGGAATCGAGACTCCTGCATCTTGAATGGATTTCTCAGGTCGCTTGCTTTAAAATGTCGATTCGAGGAGTCCTGGGCGGTATCTGTGCAGTGATACGACAGTTGGCAGTGGTGGTTGTATTATATGTCGAGTAGTACAGCAAATAGAGGCACAGCCCGGGTATCGAAGAAGGTAAAAAGCGAAGGACGGGTTGCCGTGGGCAAAGAAAAGATGGGACGACCTATTCCGGCGGCGGTATCACGGATAGAATAGAATCAGACAAGTCATTGGCAGCAGCGTTGGACGAGTGAAGGCCGACGACGACGGGGACACTTGCAAAAGAGTCTGGGGCAGGAGAAGAGGTGTAGACAGATCGGGCTGGGCCGAAGACCTTATGTACAACAAGTGTGGTCTGGCAGACGGGGCCGCATGAAGACCGACCCAGTCTCGAAATAGAATAGCCGGCCCTTCTTAGGGCAGGGCGAGGTGCGGATGGAATGGCGAGACCATAACCACCCTCCACCTGGCCCAGTCGGTCGGTCGGGGGGAGGGGGGTTACGCAGGAGGAGCAGGGCGCAGGGAGGTATGACGGTTCCTGCATAGAACTGGCCGATCGCCGGTTCAGGGGCTTGAGCATGCAGACACGATATTATGCGATATCGACTGGCACCCGGTGCCATATAATGTCGAATGTCTGGAACCCCATACCATGTGGCAGGACACAGCCGGGACACAGCTTCATGTCATGCAGGAGTGACTATCCCTCCGTGTAACTAACTGATCACGTCGGTCGGGCAGGCAGGCAGACAGGCCGGAGAAAGCAGAGACGGACGGACATGAGTGTTTTGGGCCGTCGTTAGCCATCATGAAACAAGCCCTCTCTCTCGCTGCGTTGCCAGAGACCTGTAACAACAACACGCTGGCGGTCGTTGGAGGAGGGGGAGCCTGATGAGAGAGAACAACGTCTCAAAAGACCGGGGTGGGTCGCCTGGTAGGCTCCTGGTAGGCTGTAGCAGAATCGCCGTAGCTCGTCTGCGACGAGCTGGACGAGGCAGACGAGGCCCAAACGGGCAAGGACGAGATGCTCTCGCGTATGATCGGCGCCGGGGTCGATGAGGGGGATCCTGGACGGGGGCACGACGGGGCCGAGGGACGGGGGAGAAGAAGCCTCCCAAGCCACAATGACACAGTCGGAGACGCGACGACAGTCACGCGTCGCAGGCGGGGCGCAGTGCCGTTTCAGGTCGCGGGGTCCCCCCATCTGCTACGAGTACCGTACCGTAGGTAAGCAGAACGCAGAAGAGCAGCTTGGCGAAGAATGTGAGAAATGCACATGGCTGCAGATTATCGAAGGCTTCTAGAAGAATACTGCCAAGCACCAGTATTGAGACATGGCCTGAGACTGTGGTCATGCCAGAGAGAGAGAGGGAGAGAGAGGCGAGCCAAGAACGGGGTGCTGTCGCACGTATTGTTCTTTGCATGATCACAAGCCACATGCGCAATGATGGAACGGTGATGCGATGCACTCCTCCTCGTGGTCAGCAGCCATCTCCGGCCATGTACGGAGTAGGTAGGTAGGTGTGTCGGAGAAGCCCAGACAACAGGAGGCACGCGAGGATGATGGTAGCAGCAGCAGTAGTTGAGATGAAAAGAGGATGGACCGCCGAGCGAGTCAGGAGTCGGGACCGCAGAGTCAGGACCGAAGAGTCAGGAACGGCACAGACTGCCGACAACTTACTTCGTACTGCCCATCTGACTGCACAGACTGTACGATACTTACAGCCCCGCTGGGTACGGACTAGTAGCCTGCCCCTGAAAAAGGAGCAAGGGGATCCACCCGTCTAGGCCATCATCACTAGTCCCTCGGTAGTCCCGTCCGCCATCGTCGTGGGTAGACGAGCGCAATAGTGCAGAAGCCTCCCTTCATATTCACTCATCTATATAGTCACATACCTATCCTACGTGCCGTCCATTAGCACGCCCGGATTCCCGAGCCGGGACAGAACCGAGCTCGAGACAGACCTCGGGCGCGACTTTCGAGCTTGGGACAGAGGGAGCGGAAAAAGAAGGGGTCCTGGACCCTCGTGAGAATATGCGTGTGAGTATCCGTACCTAGGTAGGTACGCGGTCGATGAAACGAAGATCACCCAGCACTGCGGCGTCCTCTGATCGCTGCCACTCGAGCTCGGGCCCTGTCTGTCACAGGACGCCGGCCTCGACTCCCTCGAGGCTGGCTTCGAGGCTGTCACGGCTGTGTGAGAGAGAGGGAAAAAAAAAGTCTCACGAGATGACACATTTGCCAAAGCTCGGCATTCCATCCCCTAGTTACACGCACCGTGGCACACCCCAAAGTAGTAATCGCTGCTGCTACACGCATCACACCTCTATCATTCTGTCTATCTATCTGCCTTCTCTCCTAGTCAGACCCGTCATGTGACCGTCCGCTGATAATGCAAACACAAAATGCCTTCTCTTTTTGCGCCCAGGGAACGCCTCTCTCTCTGCCTTGCTTGCCCTCATTTCAAGTCGTTGCGTGCCATTGGACCCCTCTCGTCAGTCTAAATGCTCTCGAGGTATCCAGATATGGCGTAATCAGTACACACACAGATCTACCCTGCCCCGGTACTGTCTTCGTATTATATAATAGTCAATATAGTCGTAGTCTTTTCAGCGGCGTCCGCTCCAGTCGGATCGCCGTACTGATTTTCGTATCGTCGCGCTCCGCCGTATACTCTCGGCCCACACCGAGTCGTCCAGGAAGCTGCGCATCTGGGCCGGGCTGACCGTGCTCCCGCGTCGGCTGCTCGGACCCGAGGTCGAGCCGCCCTCCTGCACCTCAAAGTCGAAGGCTGAAGTGTCGAGACGCAAGCCCGACGACGACGGCGTCGCTCGGGGCGCGCTGAGAGGGTGACTGGACGGTGAGTCGTACGAGGACACGATAGCGCTGGAAGACCGGCTTCTATAAGATGGCCTCGTCGCCTCGGAAACCGTGAGGGAGTTGGACCGCGTCGTCCCGACCGGCACAGCCAACGTCGAGCGTTGCTGCCTCGTCCTTGCGCCGTCTTCGTTGTCATCCACAAATATATCCGGCACGTCAAGCTGCGGTACTCCCGTCATGCGGCCTGATCGTTTCTTGTCCATGTGCCTCTTGAACTTTCGCGACCAATAGCTAGAGAACGTCAGTAAGACCATCCGTGTCGTCTAGGCGGGGGCACTTACAGCGTGTCGAAGAATCCAAGGACGACCCTTCGTCTGACCTCTTCCTCCACTCGTTGCAGCCTAGCACGGCGCCGCAGAAACTCTTCTAATCTGTTTTCCGCTGGTTAGACCACTGCCAACTGCTGGGGGATGGAAAGCCAAATACCGTAAGCTTTTGCTGTCGCTAATGATGTTGTAGTGGGCCATGATCATGAGCACCGTGGTGAATGATATCCCGCGATCCGGATCAGAAGAGACCAGGACTTCTTCATAGAAGATATTGAACCGCCGCCGGCGTTCTCGGATCTTCTCCACGTCCATACGCGCCAGACGCTCGTTCAGTCGTTGAATATCCACCCCGGAGGCCACGCTCGCTGTCGCGATCGATGCGTGCCTCGCCGGCTGCTGCTCCGCACCTTTGATATCATCGAGGATCTGGTGTACCGAGTCCTCTTGATCATAGATCCGCATCTCGAATATACCAGAGAGCTCCCCAAGCAGCCTAGGGAAGTCTTCTTTGCTGATGAAGCCAACCCCCTGGGGATCGACCCTTCGCCATGCCTCTTTGAACCTTCGAATCTCATCTCGGTCAATGTGTGCTATCCCGCTTGAGCGTTGGTACACATAACTGAAACTCTCGACAATAAGCGAGATGAAGAGATTGATGAAGATGTACATGCTGATGAGGTTCCATCCAATAAAGAGGAATCTCGCCCACGCACCACTGCCACAGTCGCTGTTGAAAAAGTTTTCCGGATCATCGTTGCACAGCGGCGGTCCAATGTTGGCGAAGTCTTCCATCACCGCGTTCCAACCTTCGCCCACACTCATCCGGAACAATAGAATAAGCGCGTTCGGGACAGTCCTGAAATTGATAGCCGTGTCCTCATTGCTACCAAAGAGTGTGAGGCTGAAGGTTTGGGTCAGGGCGATTGCAAAAACGATGAAGAAGACGGCCCAAGTTGCTAGCAGACTGAAGATAGTTGTCAAGCTAGCTGCTGCCGTCTTGAACAGCTGGTCCAACGCGTCGTTTCTCGGGATCAAGAGGAGAACGATACCGACAAGGAAGAACTTGTTGAGTTGTATGATGCTTTCGATATTTTGCTGGACTGCTTCGGCGGTCATTATGCTTTGGTGGACAAGCACGTAGAGAGACGTCCCGAAAGCACCGAAGACGGCCAGTAGCGAGAAGACGTCCCACGAGCTCCTCCTGAACCGTGTCCAGCCTAGGCCGACGATGCGAATCGCGATGTTGGTGAGGTAAATCAGTGTGAAGATAAGGAAGACGAAATCCCTGGTAATCGTCCACCACCTCGGTTCGGGGTAGAACTCCAGCATCAACAAGATCAGATGGAGAACGAGCACTACCGTGATACTGGTGTACCACTTGCCCCTCTTTTCGATTGCTCGTTTGTGACACCACTTCTTCCACTTCTCTTCCGAATCGTCGTAGGAGCTCCTTGAGGGAGATATTTGGCGTAGTAGCTTCCGGAGTTCAAGCCACGCCCGTTGCTCTGCCGTCAGGAATGCGACTCCGGTCTGTTCAGTGTAGTTGCGCATGAACACAGAGATGAACAGGGTCAAGACGAACACAGTTCCTAGCAGGTTGAACACCACAAAGAAGACGGCATTGCCTTGGGCCAAGGGCAGCTGGTAGGGCTGGAGGCCTTCGCCACGAATCGCTTGCGCGGTGAATGAGATGTCGACCCATCCTTCTTGCGAGACAATTTGGAACAGTACAAAAAGCGATGAAGCAAAATCGTCGAAGCTGTAGTAGGGGTTGCCAGATACGCGAGGAGCCAGCATCGGCCAGTCGCCGCTGTAAGGAGTGCTGTTGTATTCTCCGACGCAATCCCCCAAGTGCAAGAGGTCGCTGTCGTTGCAGGATATGAACAAGTTGTTAAACAGAGTCGTGGCATAGATGGCAAATGGAATTAAGAGAGATAAGGAGACGGCAGCGGCCTGTGGCAAAGCAGTTAGCAGATTGTCATACCCTGAAACAACCATGTTGAACCTACGCTCATGATCTTCCAGCCGGCCACGATAATTAAGGAATGGAAGGTATCTCTTGCGGTGTTGCTGATGTTGAGTAAACGGAGAGCACGCAGTGACTTAAAAGCGCCAATGACTCTTGAGATAGCTGAGTTTCTGGCAATCAGCGCGACGATGTTGATCCACAAGCTGGCGAGCACAACTGCATCGATAATTCCCCAGGAGCTCCTGTAGTAGGCGTTTGGCGTGAATATTAGGCCGTCGGCGATGATCTTGATGATAGCCTCGACTGTGAACAGTGCAGCAAATGCCAGGTCGACCCAGACGAACCAGGTAGAATATCGAGAAGAATCTAGCAGATGGTGCTCTAAGAGGTATTCTTTCTGGTAGAGCGGGGTGGCCACGCAAGTGATAAGTACCATCGCGACAATGGCTGCGTAGATGAACACGGAGAAGCCGTACCAAAGGATCTTGTTCGGTTCTACGCCGTCAAATCGCTCCGTTCCCCTACCGGGCCCGACGATACGTTGGCAGAGACGCCGTATGGGGTTCGAAGGTCCAAAGATGAATAAAGCATTGTTATATGCAGGGTGCCTGGCAAGGTATTCCCTTTGGGCCTTGCGACGCTCTGCCGTGGCAGATACGGCCTGTCGAGCCATCTGCCGTGGGTCAAGCGTGTCATTCGGGCCATCGAATTGGAGGTTGGAATAGAAAGGATTCGGATCCTTGCTCGTAACCAGTTTTCGGATCTTGCCCAGGAGGGAAGTGAAGAAATCGGGCTTGGGTTCGGCTGCTACATCACCCTGTGGATGGGAGTGACTATCGGTTGGGCTCTGCTGGGGATCCATCGACTCGTCAAGGAATTCCCGGACGACGGCGTCTTTCAGCAGCATCTCCATGGTAGCTGGACCGTAATCCAGAGGGTCCCTCCGCTTCCGGGCTTTTCCAAAGGTGAATATCTCCGAGAGAGCAACATTGCTGCTGGCTGTGCTGCCGAGTTCCTTGCGCTGTAAGAAGGCCTTGACTTGCTCCAATCGCTTCTCATCTTCCGAAACGTCAAAGTTCTCCTGGATGACTGCAATGAACATGTTGACGATAATGAAGAAAGCCATAATGAACCAGCCGATAAAGAACAAGGCCCCATACCACGATGTGCCTTTGGCGGTTGTGAACTCCGTCACACTATACAATATCGCAGTCCAATTTTCACTGGAGAGGATCTGGTACATGCCCAGAAACGAGTTGAAGATGTTGTAGAACGATATCCTGACGAGCTCGCCATCGCTGTCGAAGAGTGGGATCTCGCCACGGAAAAGTTGGACGGCGAAGATTGCCATGATGAAGGACATCAGGAATACAAAAACGATCAGGTTTCCGATACCTGCGGCGTTGCCAAGAACCAGTAAGATCAGATCTCTCGTAATGGGTATAGCTAATACGACCCGGTAGACTCGCAAGACTTGGAATAGGGTTAACCAAGCATACGTTTGTCCGGAATGGAATATGGGTGGCAGAATAATGACCGTATTAGCAATGGCCAGGAACAGGTCAGCCAGATTGCGCCAACTGCGATGGAAGCCTCTCCAGTTGGCTACGATCCGGATGACAATCTCGACATCAAGCAAGAGTGTCACAACGATGCTGTTGTCGTTGATGAAATCTCTCCGCTCAGGTGACATGTTCGAACTCCGCCAAGCCTGGACAAAAAGGTCGTAGGCGATGAGAGCAACCCATAGTAAGGAGGTCCTTTGGTATATCTTTTGCAGACCAGAAATTCGTTTTTGGGCGGGTGGATCTTCGTGTAGGCCAGCAATCAAAGGCTCTTGGTCCTCCGCGGTGAAGGCGCTGGCTTTACCCTCTTCCCGAATCACCTGGAAAGATGAGGTGATAACCGCAATGAGCAAATTTGTCATCCACAGCATCATGATGATGATGCCAGCTGCAAAGAAGAGAGCGGCGTATTCAAAGTCCGAGTTGATCGTGTAATACATGAGATCTGAAAAGGTGTTGGCACTCATGATGACGAAGACGAGCTCGAGCGAATGGACAATATTGTCGAAATTGACGGTTTGATTGTACGGGCTCGTCTGCTCGAGGCATATCGACCCTTGCGGGCAGATAAATCCTTTGGGACTGCTTGTTGCAGCATCAGTGAAGTTGATGAAGTCTCGAGTCCAAGGCCTCGCCTCGAGAGTATCATTGTCAATGAAGCCCCCGCAGAAGGTGAAACTGTTGGTATAGGAAGCACTCTGGTTATGGGGTTGAAGAGGATCCAGCCACACACACTGCCGGCTAAGGCTAGCTTTGAAGCTTTGCACGCCTATAATGGCGAACAGCAGCCAGAAGAACCCGATGAGGAACGAGACCCGAAGGAGAAGTGGTGCGGCTTTTTTGAGACTCCGTAATATAATTGCAGTGCCATTTGTGAGAGCAAGAAGGCGGACGATCCGAAGACAGCTAAGCATGCGGAAGATGTAGAGATGTTCTTCACCCTCCACCCTAGTAATACTGAGGGCGAATGCGATCCAGAATGACACGACAGCAATAAAATCGAGTCGGTTGAAGCCATGCCGCAGGAATGCCCGACGTGCCAGTTGCATCCTCTGTTGTTCCTCTAGGGTTTCTGGTAGCATGTCATGTCTCATAGTGAATGAGCGAGCGAAGGTGGATGGCCCATAAGCTTCGGGATGGGAGTGGGAGCCCTTGACCGATTTATGCCTCTCAGGCCGGAAGACGGCATTGTATTGGTCGGAGATAGCGGCACGGAATCCTCTCTTGTGATCAATGGTACTGTATTCGGGTGCGTTGATGATGAAACCCGAGACGATGATGCGGGCCACAATCTCCAGCGTGAAGATGATGAACAGAACTAGAATGGCCCAGCTGAACCCAGAAGCCGGATCCCAGAGCGGTAACCGGCCGTTCCCGGGCGTGAAGACATTATTAGCCGCCTCAACAGCGAGCAAGATGGCTTGGAGGACTATCAGTATAAGGAGTGTGGGTTCCATATAGGGATTCACCAGAACGTCGCACAGCTTCGTTCTAATAAAGCTGTTGGGCGGGAATATGCCGAGCGAACGCCCTTTCAGGGGATTCGGCATTGGCCCGGCACGGCGCGGCGGAGGCTCGGTCTGCGTCCAGCCAAATTGGCTCTTCTCCCCTGGCGAAGGAGGAAAGACGCGAGACGGATACGAGGTATCGATACTCGCGTGAAGGGGTGAATGGTTGAGTGAGGGTCTCCGGCCGTCGGCGCTAGGGGACCTGGACCGCGCGCGCTGTTGCTCTATAGATTCCGCCTCTCCGCTAATGTTGACCACGCGCTGAGACATGGCCCTAACCATAGACCCAGCTCTGTACAGAGCACCAGCCGTGGCTTGAGTTCGCGAGCCTCGATTGTCGGATGGCACCAACGAATTTCCGTAAGCTTGGGGCCTCCCGGGCCCCGTACCCGACTCCAGATCATCATGACCAAGGGTCAGAAATGACCGTCCTCGCGGCCTTGATGGTGCGCCATCCAGACTTGAGACGGTCTGGAAGCTGTACCTCGGTACCCCCTCGGCTTGGGGAGTAGGCAGCGCGCCGGAAAAGGGCTGCGCAGCAGATGTAAGAGGCGCGCTGTCTGACTCGGTATACTCGTCTTGGGGAGTGTCGTCGTAGTAGGAGCTTTGAGCATATGGATTCGCCGGGGCAGATGGAGCGCGAGGCAGGACAGGACGGAGGAGGTTGGGAGAGCTAATATCGGGTGGCGGCAATGCGAACTGGAGAGCTGCGGCATCCAGAGGAGAGCTAGGGCTCATCTCGGCGTGCTGCGCCTGGTAGGCATCGTGGCCCTCCCAGTATGTTGAGATGCCTGGCAGGTTGCGATCTGCGAGGGACCCTCCGCGGCCGAGTCCATACTGCTGGGTGGGTTGCCGACCAAGGTTTTGCAGAGGAATCGACTGTGAGGGCGCTGGGGATGGCGATGGCGATGGTGAATGAGCTTGTTGGGATGGACGCGGGGAGGTCGGTGACCTGGACATGATCGACGTTGGGTCATCCAGATGACTACCAACACCGACTATGGTCCAAGTGTGACCCTACGCGGGTCGGAGGGCGAGGGCGACAGCAAGATCGAGTAGGGGGCTAGGAAGAAGGGCCGAGGAGCGCAGGGCGTGGCGCATTGGCACAGGACGAGAATGATCAAGAAGGCGACGGCAGCATGCCCGCAGAGACTTGGGCGTTTTGCGGCGATGCTTTCGATGTAAATTCAGGCGTCGGTCGTTGTCGCCGTTTCAGATTGCCGACGAGGTGGCGGGCGGCCGGCGCTGATGCTTCAGATTCGAACGAAGGACAATCGGGAGATCAGCAAGTTCGATTCGAGGTCGCCTGCCGTCGGACGCTGCAAGTGCAAGGCAAACGAGAGTCGTCGGTATTGTTCAACCAGAGAATTTCGTAAAGAGGGACGAAACGACTGTCGGGAAGAACGCTACTACCTCTAGGGGTCGTTCAGCTTCGTGTTGGCAGTTAGTTGGTCTTTTTCGTAGCTCAGCCTCTTCCGACACGCGCCGCATGGACTGGAGTTGTATATTCTTGGCACTAGACTGTTCTAGGCCTGTCACTGTGGGGGGGCCGCCTCCAACAAGTTCTCGTGCTAACCATGTAACTTCTGATAGATGAGAAACGACCTTGCCGCCAAATAGCAGTCTACAGGCAATGAGTGAGGTTCGCACGGTCTTACTGATAGGTACCTCCCCACCTGGTGTTTCTTCGAGAGACCAAAGCTACAGCATGGAACTGCTATGTATTTTTAACACGTGTACGAAGTACATTGTCCCGACGCCCGTAAGCACTGCCCCAAGCCGGCATGCAACGACAAGAGTAATCTGTAATTTGTGGCATCTTGAAATGTAGGTAACTTATTCAGTTTGCTTTTGTTCATGAAAAACCACAGCAGCGCAGTGCAAACGTCTTGTCCATATAAGGTCATCATGAACCCGCCACTTTGATTGATGCCCAGCCGTCCCTGTATTTTCAAGGGGAAGAAATGGCCCCTGTTTTGAGCTGAAACACTGAAGATCCCGGCAATTAAGCAACTGCAAGTACTCCGTACGCAAAAATGACCACGAGTACTGCTCTATAGAAGTACAGCTAGCTATGTTTTTACACAGGAAGGTACTCAACATATGCATTCCAATGAAGGTCACTGTACACCTAATCAAGTCGACTTGGTGGTGGATTGAAGCCGAGTGAAGACGAGTGTAGTTCGTGCCTACGAATTACTATGGTACAGCAGGCACCTCAATGTTCCCGAGGGGATGGGATAAGCTGATAAGAGGTGGGTGGTGCCAATCAGCCAATCAGCCAATCAGTACGTACCTGTCGCGTCCGCTTACCGCGGAGCCAGCTGCGTTGCCAAGTGGAATGAGCGCCCAGTCGCGTAAAGTCATCTGCCATCAGCCGCGCTGGGATTCGCGCCGGAAAAGTCCATCTCAACGTCACTTAGGTCATCACCACACCTCATACATCCCATACCTATCTCTTTCCTGGCCAGCCCATCGTCGCGACTGTCGCGCTGCTTGTATGTCTGCACGGCTGCCATTCATAGCAATGCTCACTTCTCTTCCGTCTCCTCAATCTTTCTCCCCGTTCTCGTACATCTCCCCTGCCTGAGAGCCTTCTCTCTATTCGATTGCACTGTTTGTACTGGCCTCGAGTCGCGACCATCCTCGCAACAATGGTTTCATCGCGGAAACGCGCTCTGCGCGACGCCGAGGCCGATGAAGATGCTCCTCAACCTTCTCGGGAATCAGCTTTCCTGCAACGCATTCGGAACTGTTGGCAATTCGCGAATCTCTTCCAGTGGATCTACCTGTTTGGCAAGGTCGTCAAGATCGACGAGAGCATCGATATAGACGTAGGTCTTGGTACTCGACCGCGCCGCCAAGTCTGTACTGATGTTGTTGTAGGACTTGGAAGCCGAATGCCTGAAGCCTCACTCCGCTGTTCTGGTCGATATCGGTCTCGCTCTGCTCAAGTTTGTCTCGTCGCACCGTGGCCTGACGTACGACGATTTCTTTTACACACACAGCAGGGGACAAACAAAGCTAATGTTGCGGCAGCCCCGAACTTTTCGACGAGTACACGCGTCGGCAGTATGTCGCAAAGGCCCCCGAACAGAATCCATTCGGCACCGACGAGATTCCGGCCAAGTTCGATGATTTCGATGCTCTACTCAAGGTTGGTCATATTCTCGACTGAGGAGGAGCTTAGGCGGCTGATGGCTTGATTTGTAGATTCGAGTTCTACAACAGCTTTCCCGATGGGTTATGCTCCACCCCGACCGCATTCGGGAGAAGATGGACGAACAAAAACCTAGCGACCAAACCGAATGGGTATGCGTCCATTTGCCCTACTCCGCCTTGCAATGCTGACACATGTACAGAGAATTGAACCAACCGGCTGGGACAGCGATGATCGCACTTACTATATCCTGGACGACAACAGGCTCTACCGCATGACTCCAGCCGCTCCCGCAGCAGCTCACTGGAAGCCAAAGAAAAACACCAAGAAGGCCAAGGCCGCTGCAAGGGCTGCCAAGAGACGACGGACATCACGCTCGACTGCCCACATCAGCGATCATATTGACGAGGACTCAGCCTCGGGTGCTGAAGGAGCACCAGAAATGGAGGATGACGGTCTGGGTGGCGCAAAATGGGAATGCCTCGGAGTTGGCCTCGGCGACATCCAAAACTTCCTCGCGAGCCTGAAAAAGACTCGCGATGAGAATGAAATGATTCTCAGGGACGCCGTCGAAGCGCACCTATTACCGATTCTTGAAAAACAGGAAGAATCACGCAAGCGCAAGGCCTTGCAAAGAGCGAAGGAGCTGCTCAACCTCGAAAAGATGGCTCATGCCAAGCGATCCAGCCGCATTGCGAACAAGGCTGAGCGTCAAAAAGAACAAGAGCAAAGTAAAGAAGAGGAAGAGAGGCGCCGCAAGGAGGAGGCTACGGCCAAAAAAGAACAACACAAGCGCTTGAAGATGGAGCAAGAGCGCGATAACCGGATGATGTCCAGGGAGCAGCGACTCAAGGAACGCGAAGCCCGGCGTATTCAACATGAAGAGGAGCTTGCCCAACTATCCGAGGACAGCAAAAACCTGGCCACCGGGAACGGTCGACTGTCGGAGCGGCGATTGAAGGCCGAGATCGAGAAGAACAAGCAAGCTCTGCAAGAGCTGGAAGAAGAAGAAGAGGACTGGATTTTCGACTGTGTATGCGGTGTCTACGGCCAGGTTGATGACGGCACCCACAGCATCGCTTGTGAGAAATGCAACGTATGGCAGCACAGCAAGTGCGCTGGAATCAGCGAAGAAGAGGCGGATCGAGATGATTTCCATTTCATCTGTAAGCCGTGCCAACGAAAGCCGTCGGGACGATTGGAGAGTACAAAGCAATCCGTTATTAAGCTGAAGCTCAGGGGACCGGATTCTTCAGCTTCAACCCCGGACACAGACAGAACCGACTCTCCCATTCAACAGGATGAACTCCCACCGCCGACCGATATTGTAGTTGAGCTCCCCTCAAGTACTCAACGAGCTCCCAGGACATCCGAGTCGTTTCCGAAGCCGATACCTGGCCCCATACTGTCGGGGCAGCCTATCATCCCTGTGAAGCAGGCGGGACAGCTGAATGTATTACCGCCACCTTCGCCACATGCTAATGGCGACAACAACAGTCACGCGTTTTCATCACCGCATCCAACACTGTCGCCTCCCCAGCAATCCCCCAACAAGTCCAGAGCGTATTCGACATTGTTCAACGCATCGTCACCCGTTGCCGAAAACCATGCCTCAGGGGACACGAGATTGCCCCAAAAGGGTGTATTTCACGTTTCGCCACAGACAAATGGGGTTGTCTCGGCGCTGACCGCCAGGGCGAGTAATTCGACGGCCTTGTCGCCTTCGACTGCGCCGGCACTGGCAGCCTCTGTATCGCAAAACCCATTTCCTGAGCCCAGCCCATATAATAACACATCACTGTCCACGCCGCAGCTTAACAAGTCGAGGCCTTTGCAAATGGACAGCACGCCCACGCTTCCCCCCTCCAGAAATGGGATTTCACCACAGAAGCGGTCACCGCCGCCAACTCATCATTCTAGCAACAGTATCCACTCTTCCCCTACACCGGCAATCTTGCCTCCTGTCACGGCCTTACCTCCTTCACCCCCCCAGCCGATCCTGACGCCACCAGTCAAACCGTCTGAACCTGTGCGGCCGGCTTCGCAACAATCCAATCGCATTACTGGAGACGCGTGATATTGTGGCGTATACACGGCACGGCACGGCATCACTCATGTGAACAAGACCATCATCCGCGAGGATGTCCCACTGTCCTCACATAAGAGATGGGTCAAGTCACTTTGCAGGCACCTACCCCCTTCAAGTCACCGTACTTGAATGAGCAAGCAGTCTGTTGGGCTCTACTGGGCCAAGCCGGTTCTGTAGACTGGACTGTGCCGTCGTCGGTCCAACGCGATGTCGGCCCCGATCATGGCGAGGTCTTTGCTTGTCGCAAATGACAGGAGGAATCTCGAAGAGTCAGGATGAATCAGACGCTGTACCTCGGTTTTCTTTCCTCGCGATCCCGATGAGTTATGCATTTTACGGAGGGCCAGGCGGTAACTATCTGGAGACTACTAGACGTAGACAGTAGACGGAATGCGTACGTATCTCGGGAACACATCCCGTCCCTAAATTTGCCGGACTTCGATGACAAGTGAGGCTGATGTATGTCAGTGGACATGAGCAGACGGAACTCCTCAAGCTACCATTCAGAGGCAGTCTGGTATTTCAGTGCGCGTCGCATGGTCTGAAAGGAGAGATGAGAACGCGGTCCACGATTACAAGATGCCTACAAAACGTACGTGTGGGCTCGGAGAAGCACCAAATTGAGGCGCTTACCAATATTCCCTTTTTTCATTCCTTTTTTCTTTTGACCGGTTGTACATATCTCGGGGGTTGCAAACAGGAGAGAACTGCAGCTTGATACCTGGATATAGGCATACAGGGCCGTCCACTTGCATCGATGATGCAGCTAATCTCTCCTACTCATCTATCGCGTCAGGCTGAGCAGAGAAACCCCTTACCGACTCATATCGACGTGCAGGCTGCAGCCTCACTCATTACAGTAGGCGACGCACACCGCCCAGCCTCAGTCAACTTGCCCCACGTGTCTCGCCGACGCATGACCAGGTGTTCGCAGATCCCAAGCGCGCAATGCTCTGTCCAGCCGCCCAATCACACGGGCGGGGGAACCAGGACGGGAGAAAGTCACCGCGTCCGGGACAGGGTCTGCTCAAGGAAGGTGAGGACGCTGCTGGGACGAGATGGAGCAGCACGGGCTGATTGGACAGGAGGCGGGAGCCGGAACCAGAAACCGACCTGTCGCACAAGTCCCGACAGCCCGCAACGAACTGCTGGTCAGAGCGCCGAGACAGCAGAAAAACCCCCCCTAGCGAAAACGCGGGATTCCATCCCTGCGGTGCCGTCTGACCGGAGATGGCCGCGGATATGGGCAGGTCGTCTGACGGGGCAGGCGGCTAGCTTGGCCAAGCACTGGCAATACCGCAGGTCCTCGGCTCCTGGCGTTGGTCACCGGGATACGCGAACTAAGATTACATGAAGACGAAGGCGGTCTCTGCCTTCTCTGGGGGAGAAGGGGGGGAGGGGGTTGGTTCATGCTCCGTTGTTCTGGCGTGAGCAGCGGTATTCTAAAGGGGCCGCAACCAACAAGACATAGGAGAAAGAGCCGGCGGCTCAAGTCGTGATGACTTCAAAGACCGACTGGAAAACCAAAGAAAAGAAGCGTAAAGAAGGAGAATCTCGTGCCCACAAGCCGGCCTTTGACGGCCGCCCGTTTGTATATATGCGTACGTGCACCGACTGGCACCGTCTTGCAAGTCTTTTCTACCACGGGCCTTGAGAGCCAAGCTCGCCTCAACAGAATGGGGAGAGGCAAGCGGATTCTGAGCCTCGCACTCAGCAGATGGTACGTAATCACATATATCCATGGCCTTTTGGGCTATCTTGACGGCGCATTCGAGGCATCTGGAGGACTGACGTTCAAACAGCCAGCAGCGCTAATGCAGATAGCCGCAGCCCATGCAGGGGTGGGCCTGCAAACAGTTCGCCAGGCAAGCTGAGAAGGCCAGCGTCCAATGGGGACAGGCGGCTGACTGGCTGCCGACGCTATCTGCAGATCGACAGCGCGGATCAGGATTGCCCAAGATCTCACCCCGGGCTTGGCCACATGCGAGTTTTGCCCATGGCGGTTTACATCTTACCTGGCACCCTGGTTGCCCCGTGGTGAACAGCAGAAACGGCCAAAGGGGAAAAAGGACTTTGCCTCCTGGCTGCATTTGGACGGCCTCTCGAGCCAGGCGTCAAAGGAATGCCAGTAGCGTGATCTGGGGTTGCCAGAGCCGGCAGCACGTTTTCTCTCCAGCGCTTTCAGACACCGACATTCCAGAGCCGCATCCCACCAGGCCCCAACCGGCATGATGCCTACATGGCATACCATGGAGACTATACCGAACCCGGACTTATGCAGCAGATGGGGCTCATGTTGCTAGGGGGGCTCTCCGGGTCGGTGTGCGGACTCCTCGGCGCCCTACCGAACCCCTGGACCGCCAAACCCTTGCTGTCTTCCCCATGATATCCACCCAGCCGTCCATACCCGCAGCTGTCATTTTTTTGATACGATGGTACGGCCAGAAGGCTTTGGTCGTGCGAGAGTGATCAGGGCCTTCCATCTAGCGCACATTGTACCGGAGCCGTGGCATGGCGTGGTATGGCATGGCATGGCAAGCCACATGGCGTGGCATAACACATAGCATAGCATAGCACAGCACAGCGCAGTAGCGCCGAAAGTCGCAGAGCACTCAGCTGGCAGCAGCTCGCTCTGTCCGGAATGCTCCGTGCTCGGTAGAGAGGAGCCGGGCAGCAGAGATTACTCCCCCGAAGACGGCTGGCCGTGATTCCCGCAGGCCCAGCGCGCGCTCTTCGCCCGCGTCCGCGCTGGTCCTGGCCCTTCCGCAAGCGGCCATGCTGCACGCGATGCCAAAGGAACAGAAGGCCAGGCAGTACAAATAACTGTGCCCCCAAGAATCTTCTTTCTGCTCGGAAGTTGGAAGAGGAAGATGCTTCTTTTGTTGTCGCCTGCTGCAGTTGAGAAGGTTGCCTGGCTCAACAAAGACGGCGCTTAGCAACACCGTTCGTCCACCGACTGACCGACGGCCTCGAGCGCAGAACACGGCCATTGGTGGTGAGAGGATCAGAGGTTTGCGGGAAGCAGAAAGAAACACTGTTACCCACTCCCAGCAACTCCAATTACAAGTTACACCAGAGCAGTCCACGGCATCAGTCAACTCAGCTCAGTCCAACTCTACTTGCCCGCTCTCCGTTGGCAACAAACTCGAGGGATCCCACCCGACTTGATTCTGCGAGAGTAACACACTGCCAGTTGCTATCCGCAGGTCTTGGTCAGTGAAGAAGCACTGACGAATGAAACGGAAGCGAGACCTGGCACCGACTGTATCTCAACAGAAGTATCAGCCATCACAACTGGCGCCGCAATTATTATACCTTCTAGTCAAGCAGAACAGGAGGCGTGTGTTCATCTAGTAGGCAGCTCTCGCGCCTCGTCGAATCAGGGGCAGTCCCTACTACCTCCAGACACAAACCGGCATTTCCTCGGGCCCCCCTGGCTCATCCGTCCCGTCCCGGCAACAAAGTCGGCGGCCCCAGTCCGAAATCGATCACGGTGCAGACGACGCGCCTTTCCGGAATAGAGGCTCTGCGCTGTGTTGAGAGCCCTGCTGCATCACGGCAAGAAAAGAAAAGAAAAGAAAACCTTTGCCGGCCAGAGCTAGGAATTCTGCAAGAGGTTCGTTAATCGGTGTTCCCTTTGTCACCCGTCCCACCCCGTTGCTATGCGCATGCGCGTGCTTGCGGCGCGCCCTCTATCTATCTCCCTCTCTCTCTCACCTGACCCAGTGACACTGCACGGCCCCTCCATATCCTCCTGCATATCTCTGTCAGAGACAAACCCAGTTTCTGACAGATCCCCCCCATCCCCTTCCCCCCAATGCCGTGGCTTCTGAGCGCACAGCGCGCCGTGCCCGAGCCTTACATGGCCCGGGCTGGCTGCAGCATGCTGCCTGCTGGATGAGCAAGCTGCTCCTCTGACGGCGGGCGGCTCGCCCACGGCAACACACGCTGCCATCTTTGCAAGTGTCGAAGAGGTGCAGATGGCTGCATGTGAAAGATAGAGAGAGGAGAGTGTTTGTGTATGTGCGTCGGCGTGAGCGAGGTAGTTAGATAAGAGAGGAAGACTGTGGCTCGTTCGTCCAGGTTGCCCCGAAGACCAATACACTGACAGGCCCCAGATCCAAAGTACTTGCCACGCCTGCCTTCTTATTTCTCCGGAATACTTCGCGAGCCACACCGGGCCGACTAGGATCCCCATTCGACTCGTCGTCTCCCCCCCGAGACGCCTCCTGCCGCCACAGCTGGCCCTACCGCACGCGGAGTTATTCGATCTGATTGCCCTCGCTCTTGCTCCTCGCCCTGCACCTTGCCAGCGCCAGCGCTACAGCTTGGCTCGGCCCGGCCTGGACGACCCCAGGAGCCGAAGAAGGGCCAGTCAATCTGCCAGCCAGTCCCACCGGGCAGGAGAGAAGTGAGAGACAGACAGACAGAGGCCAGAATAGACAGGTCCGGCGAGGGCAAGCTGTCAGACCCGCACAGCACGTCACGTCACCGCTATTGTGTCTGCCGGTCTACTTCCCCCTTCACGTGTAGCTCAGCTCGACCAGCCCAGATATCCCCGTCAGCGGCGCGGTTCTGCTACCCCAGAGCTCGCTCGCATAACAGAGTCGTGGGCCAGCATCGCGACCACCCGAGGTCGCTCGGATCAGCCTGGCCTCCTGGCGCCTCCCAACTCACTCGAGTGCTTTGCAGCCTTTGTGCGCCGCCGCCGAGACGGTTGATGGTAGTAGTGCCTCGTTGGGCGTGAATGCTGTGGGCAGAGGACTGGACGTTTGTGCACCCAGTCTGAACTAAAGGAGTTGCGAAGGAGGTCCTGAACATTTTCTCTGTTCTCCATCGCAAACTTTACATGGAAGAAAGAAAAGCAGGCTTCTTTGACGAAATCCACGCCAGCGCCAACGTCCGTTGGTGATCCTATACCTACCTACCTACCGACGAACCCCCTTCAACGAGCCGATTCGAATCGAACCTAAACTCCTGCGCCTGATACCAATCGATCGAACGGATTTACTATCTGCCCTGCGGTCCTGCTGGTGACTGCAACTTTCCAACCGCTCTCTACAACAGCAGAATCAGTAAGATGGAGAAGATCGAGCCGTCGTCGCCGGCCCCGTCTACGCACGGCGACACACCTGACGACGTCTTTCAGAACGGGTTCGACCAGCTGATCCAACACAATGCCTCAGCCAGCCCGTATCCGGAGCACGCCGGCCCCACCGCACATTCCGGATACAACTCGCCGACACCACACCCGGGCGTCATGCCGGCCTACGACCCGCATACTACCTCCACACACGGCACTCCGGTGCACCAGAACTCTCCATACCCGCCGCCTTCCTACCCTGTCGGCGCATACCCGTCCGAGTTCGAGTTGGACCAGAGCGCGTATCCGCCACTTAACGACTTGGCTCCATCCACCGTAAGTCCGGAGACTGAAAAAAAAGGAGGGGAGGAAGAATACCGGAGATCCTGCCTGGGAAGCATTTCCTGTTGTTTTGCTAGAGACTCAGACTAACTTGTCGCGTGCACAGCAGACTATGACACCCCACGGTGCGTACAACACGCCGGCGACATCGTCACCGTCACAACACTCAGATGTTATGACGACACGGTCGGGGCGAGCGGTGGCACGCAGTGGGCCGGCCCCCGCGACGGCGAGCGCGTCGGGCAACAGTGCTCTCAAGGCGCGGTCGGGCGGGCTGCCGAAGCGCAAGAAGCCGGCCAAGAGCCGGCGCAAGGGCGAGGACCTGGACGCGTACATGTCGCGGTCGGTCCCGCTCGAAGCGCCGCTGTCGGTGCTGGTGCGCGACATGACGCACGTCACCGACACCGACATCGACGCGTATGTGCGGAGGGGGCCCGAGGAGCGGCGGCGCGAGGTGGCCTCGTCCAAGGATGGCAAGGTCAAGCGGCCCATGAACGCCTTCATGCTGTACCGCAAGGCCTACCAGAACCGCACGAAGGAGTGGAAGAAGCACGACAACCACCAGGTCATCAGCCAGGTCTGCGGCGTCTCGTGGAACATGGAGGCGCAGCAGCTGCGCGACGACTTTGACCGCTGGGCCCGCGTCGAGCGCGACAACCACAAGGCCGCCTTCCCGGACTACAAGTTCGCCCCGACAAAGTCCAAGGCCAGCGCCGGCAAGGCGAAGGGTGGTGCCAACAACAATAATATCACCAGCGGCGGCGGCAACAAGAAGGCGGGCAGCCGCGGCGCCCACAACGGCGACTCGGACGACGAGCCCGAGGACATCCTCGAGGGCTACAACCACCTGGACTTCAGCGCGCCCCCGAGCCGCAACGCCTCCCGCGGCGACTACCTGGACCCGGACGCCGAGTACCTGCCGCCGGGCATGCGAGCGTCGGCGCCGTACGGCTACCCCCAGCACTCGCCGTCGCCGGGCCTGCAGCAGCACGGGCTCTCCCCGGCGCAGCAGATGTACCACCAGCAACAGTACGCCAACCAACATCCCCACCAGAGCCAGCACCACCACCAGTCCAGCTTCGCCTTCTCCAACCCCGGCAAGCCGCAGCCGGTCGGCTACGGGCCCGGGGCCCAGTACTACCAGGCCGCCAGCGAGATGCAGACGCGGCACCACCACCCGCACCACGCGTCGCCCTACAACACGATCCCGCACTCCCACTACGTGCAGCTGCAGCTGCAGCAGCAGCAGCAGCAGTTGCAACAACAACAGCAGGCGCATGCGGCGGCGGCGGCGGCGGCTTACGGTCACCACCCGCGAGCCCAGCAGCACCACCCGGCCTACGCGATGGAGAATCTGTACATGCAGCACCGAGCCGACTCGCCCGGCGGTGGTGGCGGCGGCTCCGGCAGCCTCGACCCCTACGGCGGCGGCTTCCTGGGCCAGCCGGGTCCGGGCGCGTACGCCATGTCGCCTCCCCCGCCGCCGCCGCATCACCCCTCCTCGCACCACCACCAGCAGCAGCAGCATCATCACCCGATAGATCCGTCATTGATGGCCGCGGTGCCGGCGCAACAGGGCGGCGGCGGCGGTAGTGGTGGTGGTGGTAATGGAGGAGGAGCCGCAGCAGCAGCAGCAGCGAACGACCCCGCCCCCCTGGACGATCTCGACGGCATGCTCTTCGACGGCAGCAGCAACTACGGGCTGGAGGATGGCCTGCCGGGACTGCACCAACAACCGTACGACGCCCCGTCTGTTAAGATCGAAGCCGAGAGAGGAGGAGCAGGTGGCGGTGATGGTGACGACGGCGGCATCAGCAACGAGCACGCGCCGTCGTGGAGTGACGACCCGGCCGCGTCGGCCATGGGCGAGGCCCGGCTCAGCGACGACTGGGAGGCCACGTTCGCGCCCTCGACCGAGTTCAGCCTCGACGACATCGATCAGATCCTCGGCACCACGGGCAGCCCCGGCTTGAGCTAGACAGGAAAGGGCGACGGCGACGGCGACGGCGACGGCGACGGCGACGGCGACGGCGACGGCGACGGCGACGGCCCCTCCATGCTCTGCTGTTGTCTCTCTTTCTGACTCCAAACTTGGTTGAACAAAAGGGAGAAAGAAGAGGAAGACCGACGCGGTTGTCGCCGATAATTGAAGGGTCAATAGGAAACGAGAAGAGATAATGGAAGAGGAAGAGGAGGAGGGGGACTTGCGAAGTTGAGAGTGAGACGGTGTGTGTGATACCAAGAAGCCGTGATTCATCCATCCATCCATCCATTCATGCATTGGGGCGTTCCTGGTCTCGGCGCTCCCTCTTTTTTTGCTCTCTGGAAACTGGGGCGCTTTCGGCGGCGGGGGTTCACACAAAGGTTTCAACGGTCGGGTCGGCATGGATTTGAGCTTTAGAGAAATTCCCCCAGGGCGCTGGCCGAGGCGATGCGGAGCTGAGGACGAGAGATAGACAGGAGAGACCAGAGCAGAGACGGGCTCGTAGAGGAGGAGCGAGAGGCCAAACTCGCTGTATTTATCAATGTGTCGTTGGCAATCCAATTTTTCTTTTCAAATAATCTGTCCATCCAAGGCCTGGCTTCCGTCTTTCTAAGTCCTCTCACACCCCATTGTGCCAAGGGGGGAACTCGTACAATGCCGTGACGCAAGGGAGTGTGAGAGAGAGAGCGTGCAAGGGAGAGATAGCACGAGAACGTGGCATCCGAGACGGACACAGACACCGTATACACACGTACACACACACACGTAAGACCAATGTATCAACAGGACAACAACAATGACAGTGACAAAAGGCTCGTGAAACGCGCAAAAGAAGAAGAAGAGGTGCACAGCTTCGGTAGGAGGTAAGTAGGTAGCTAAATCGAAGCCATGCTTTGATTTTCTACGTACTAAGTTGGGTAAAGTGCAGCACCCGGCAAGCTTTTCCAACTTACCTGTGCTTGCTCAGGTACATGACTTATTATCCAGCATCCTGAGCTCGATTTGAGACTTCGGCTCGGTAAGTTCCCGCTGTGCCTCCTCATCGTCGATCGACATCGTCCTGGCTGACGCCGTCTGGCTGGGCCGGCCGACGGCCACAGTGCTCTCGCCCCCAGGCCCAGTCACGCCATTCCCGCTCCGGTTGCTACCAATGGACGGTAAGGACAGCATGCTTCTAATGCTACGGACGACGGTATCGGGCGTCACAGAAGTGAAGAGGAACCACTGTTCATAGAGAGTGCATGGACTCCGTATCAGAGATGACCGTTGCACTTGACACATGCGCCCTGGCGCAAGGAATAGGAAATAGGAGGGAGAAGAGCGAAAAGTCTCACCAGCGTAGGGAGGTTGACACTGATTAGGGAGATGCCGGCTTCGAGTATGGTGAAGTAGAAGGCCTCGGTCACGGCGCCTGCGGACCGGATTAGCTGGTTGGCCAGAAATTTTTCAGGTCCATTGTTGTATTACTGACGTTCTTCATCATGATGGAGAAAATAGTTGCGGTCGATGCTGGTCAAGGTAATGTACTCGACCATGCGGGCGCAAGCGGCGCCCAGGCCGACCAAGGCCGTCAAAAAGATACCGATAACGGCAAGCTTCTTCAAAAGCGTCGCATGGAGCTGCAAAACACGGGGTATAGGCAGACACAGAATAATAACGTCGAGGATGAAGTCGGAGATAGATAGGCTCTCAAGGAAGGGGTCTGAAATGGTGCAGTACTTGATATAGTCGCCGTCCCAGAGCGCCGAGAAATGGGTGCCGCACTGGAAGCCGGCGAGGAACTGGTAGGTAACGAGCCAGAGTACCACGATGACCACGAGAGCGATCACGGTCCGGTTGAACCATTTGTTGACGGCATTCTTGACGCAAAAGATACGGCGGTAGAAGAACAGAGCGCTCAGCTTGGTGCAAGCGTTGGACGTGTTGCTCAGCACGTCCAACGCGATCTGTGCTGTGGTCGAAAACTTAGTGCCGGCAGCGGAATTCAAGGGATAGCCGAAGGCCTTCTTATGGACCACTGCGAGCCCGAATGATTAGCATCTGGCCTCAGCGTCAGTCGCCCGGATCGCCTACAGATGAAGACGACGATGGCGGCGCCAAAGAAAGCGACCTGGACGCCAGCATCCTGTCAGCGCGGTGCTGCAGAAAGCATAGTAGGGAAGCACGCCGGCACGAGCGCGTACCAGCGAAACAACGGCGAAGGCATCGTCGGCCATGAAGCGGACGCGCTGCCTTCTGCGGGCGTAGAGCCGCAGCCCGACGGCGATGAGCGTCAAGCCCATCAGGCTGCTGCTGGCCCCGATAATGCCATTCTTGCTTTCTGGCTGGCCTGCCATGTCGAATATCGACTTGGACAGAGTAGTAGTGTATGCTGCGTGAGAGATGAGCGGGAGTCTTCGCAGGTGCGTCGCTGGGATTATCTACCTCCCTGAGAGCCTATGACCTTCCGGTCACCTGCTTGGCGCCAACAAGGCAGCATGGCGCCCCTCTGCCCCTCCGCAGCCAGTGCCACAGCCTGCATGATGATGCTTGGGAATGTGACTTATCACCAATCCCGAGCCTGGTGCCCGTGTGGTAGCACAGCTAGGGGCTGACGGCTCGGAAAGGAAGGTCAAAAGTCCCGGCTCGACCAAGCGGCGTAAGGTTGCTACCTACTCCAAGGACTCAGCTGAGATCGCTGCGGAGTATATGTGATGGCAGGAGACAAGGCTCGTGGTCGGCAGGGGAGCCTGGGAACCCCAACTCACCGTCCTTTCTGTCACACGTGGGACAACTACCACCACGCATAATAAAAATACCAACACGCATAAGGTTGCTACCTACTCCAAGGACTCACCTGAGATCGCTGCGGCGTATATGTGATGGCAGGAGACAAGGCTCGCGGAACACGCATAACACCGTAGTATCCAATACATCCACGGCTTTATTTAGTCGGATCGGCATCATTGGCACCGTGTCCTGCAGAGCCCATGGCCATCCGCATTGGGCGGCGACCTGCGGCCTGGAAATGAAAGTCACGGAAATGATAGCCACCCGGCCTGGGGTCTCACGCAGGTAGGTATTGCGCATTAGGTGAATGGGAAAAACTCAATCCCAAGCATCCAATGCTGGCCGTCTATAACAACCGAAGCCCGAACTCCCAGATATCCAGCTCCGGGCCAGGCTCTTCCACCTACCCAGCCCGCCTACCCACTACGCTGTCAAATAAACCCTCGGCATCACTACGTCCAACATGTACTTTTCGGTCAAGATTATCGCGTTTCTCGCCCTGTCGACGGGCTTTGTGAGTGCCACGGCTATTCAATCCGCCTCACACGGTAAGATACATTGTCTACTTACACTTTGTCACCTGGGGCTCCCGCTCACCTACAATCTCAGAGGGTGTCCACATCGCGTCTCGGAGCGTCGACCAAGAGGAGGGCTACGCGATTAACTCTGACGTTAAAGGGGAAACGGATGAGCCCGGCAAGATTCTACTTGGCGTAATATAAACTTCCGTGGCCCAGTTGCACGGGGCAGATGGCTATGGGAAGGAAGGGATAACAGGAGGGCGCAGCAGCCGGCTGGTTTCAACACAAGCACTCGAATATGGAGTAACGTTATTCAACTAACAATCTCATGGGAAGGTAGAGATGGAAGAACACGAACTGATTCTCCTGTGCCCAAGCTCAATGCTCGTTGCTTCAAATTTGGGGTTTATCATGTTGATATATTATGAAATACTCAATCAGTGGAAAATGAACATGTTTTGTTAATGTTGACCTTACCAATTAAGATCACTTGTCCGTCCGCCTCTAAGCCAGCCCGCCGGAAATTTGGAAAAAAGGGGGAAAGAAAGGAGACACATGTCTCGGGTATGGCCCTACTCGGCGGCCGCTTCATCACTCTGTGTGAGAAAGTTTCCCACGGTATTGAAAACCCTCTCCTTCAGGCCAGCTTCGACATGGCACATATGGCCGCCTCCGGGAAAGGTGACCCAGCGCACACGGGGTATAAGCTCGAAATAGGGGATTTGAGCAACGTCCATCGACGTGTCAAACTCGCCATTGTATACCAGCGTGGGGGCGGTGATCTGGGCGAGGCGTGGGATGCTCGTCCAGCTGAGCAGGGAGCCATTGCGTACCAGCAGCGAAGGGCCCAGCCTGGGTTTCGGTCAGATCAGATTGGATCCGGTCAGCCAGGGTAAGAGAGGGGTTTAGGGGGGTGGGGGGGAGGTCAACCAGCGTGGCAGCCGACGTACATGGTGCTGTAAACAGTCTGGTCCTCGCTCAGGTGCTGCAGCGCTGCATCCATCTCGGCAGGAAAGGGAACCTCGCGGCAGAGGTACCGTTGGAGGTAAACCATCAAAGCGGCCTGACACTCGGGATGGTCGTGCTCGCCACGGTCCCAATACTCGCGCAGCACGCGCTGCGTGTCAGACGGCAGCTCGGCGACGCGCACGCGCTCCGACTCGAGGATAAGGTCCCCGCTGGCCAGGCCGCTGGCGAGGACAAGGCGGCGCAGGCCGCGGGGCCGAGAGGCCGCGAAGGCGCCCCCCAACATTCTGCGTACCGGTACTGTGTCAGCGCCTTGCTCAAGGGAAGGGCGCCGCAAAACACTATGAGGGCAGAAGATAGATGCCTACCCGCCCCAGCTGTGGCCCAGCAGGTGAAAGCCGGCGCCTTCGCGCAGGCGCAGAATGTCGAGCAGGTTATCCAGCTCGGCGACGAACAGCGACTCGCACCAGAAGGCCCGGTCGCCGGCCGCCTGGGGCAGGTGCGTCGACGCCGCGCACCCGATCTGGTCGTAGAAGACGACGGGCAGCCCATACCGCGGCCACAGGGCGCTCAGCGTCAAATTGCTCTCGTGCCCGGCCCCAGGCCCGCCGTGCAGCACTACGAGGCAGGGTGCGCCGCACTGGAGGTCACCGAATACCTTGTAGTATGTGTGACAGGGACTTGGGATGTCGTTCCTCCCGGCGAGCAGCCGTTCCGGGATCGTGAACCGAATGGTGCCCTCCTTGGTTGGCGTCTGGTCCATATTGGTTGATGCTCGTAGGAGGCACGGTAGACTACGAATAGGGCAAGGGCGCGGGAAGTGCTTGGAGGATGATGTTGCAGTTAAGGAGAAAATGAGATAAGTCAGAGCAATGCATTCACAGAGCCGCCAGAAGTTCTGATGTGGTAGCAGTGACCGAAGGATTCCGGTATCATCGAATCAGGTTCACCAGACGCCGTGGAACAATATTAGGTAGTAGGTAGTGGTGGTAGCTGAAGGATTTCATAGATGACGGGAACAGGATACGGTCGAATCAGAGCCTGCCCGCTCTTATAACAGTGGCTGAAGGATGACGTTGCAGGCAGGATTGGGATATCCAGAGCCACTCAGAGACCAACAACGTCGCGGCACGGCAATGTGACCTACAACGTTTTGGCATGGTAGCAGTGGCCGAGGCCTGTTGGAGATCGACAAATAACCTGACGAGGCCAAACCAGAGCCCCGACTCGATGGTATGGTAGCAGTGATCCAAGGATGCCGCCGCGGATAAGCGGAACAAGGCCGAATCAAGCCAACCAAATGTTGTGGCACGGTGTTAGTGACAGCCTTGTTCATATATACGTGAGGAAGGCATCTATTATAATCATATTGGATGCAGGATCGCCTGCCTGTAGGACCTCGACCTTGCAGCGGCATCTCCAACGCCAGACCGCCATTCAGTTGTGCGCCTGCTTCAGCTCCCTCGAGCCTGCTTAACTCCCCTTCTCCAAGCAAAGCACGCACCCCTTCTCTCTCCAGTGCTCAACTTTCTCACATTCTCCCTTGCCCCTTTGGCTCCTGCTTCGCGGTTTGTTGCTCCCCCCTCCTTCGTTCTAGAGATATATCGTACAGCCACCATGGGCAACGATATCTTCTATGCGGCCGTTCCCCAGACCGAACTCAAGAACGAAGAATGCCAGGACGCACCCTTTCTCCCTCAACCACCTGTCTCCCGAAGAAGGAGAGCCGGCCTGGCTTCGTTGTGGGGACTGTTGCTAATATCAGTCGTGGCAAACGCATTTCTTTGCTATCAACGATATCTCGTGCCGTGGCAACTGGCGGCTGAACTGCCTAGCAGATATGGTACGTTGCGCCGTTCCCCTCCCCCGGCCAACTCAGACTCAAATCTCGTCTCAGCCAATCTCCCGCGTAACGTGCCTACCCAGATCAACTACTTCGACGATTTCCAGAGCGAGGACCGCGCCGTACAAGATGCCGCCTGGGATGGCGGCGACTTCGATGCCGAAGTGGGCATCGTCGCGCTGGAGGAGGACCTGACCAGTACGTGGCTACCGCTGACTTCTGTGTTGGTTATGTTCCCCCTTCGTCACACTCTTGCTGGCGGTGTCTTGTTTGCTCGGGAACGTCGACAAATGTCGAATCAGAACAGGTCTCTTACTGTATTGAGCAGTTACTGACTCCAGGGGCTACCTATAGGGCAACTAGGCCTTCGGCATTCGCAGCGTTGGCCATGGGACAGCAGAAAGGGCGTTTACGTGACGATAGCCGCCCATGAGCTGCATTGTTTGGTATGTCCATCGCATAACTGCACTGCCGGTCACCCACTTACCCAAGTATGTCTCTGCCGCAGCGTGCCCTTCGCGAGTCGGTTAACCAGAACTACGGCGGTGTCCCTCTCGTCAAGCAGGCGTGGTCGTATGGGCACATTATGCACTGCCTGAACGTGCTACGCGTCAGCATCATGTGTCACGCAGATGACGAGCCCAGTAGGAACTCTTCACTTGCCTTCCCCCAGGAGTCAATAAGCGACTCAAGATATTATGCACTTGAGATGTGCTTCTTATGTTTGTGTGTGAATTCAGCTGGAAGAATCAGATGCTGACTTTGGAACTTGAAGTGTACGTGGGATATCTGTACGACAACGTCAATAGGTCCGAGCCGCGGCCGGGACTTGGCCAGATAAGGATGTGTCGCGATTGGGGCGCCTTGTTGGACTGGTCGCGGGCTCATACCGCTTGCTACAAGCCAATTGACTTCTTTAACAATAGCTACCCCGAGTTTGAAAGGTACAAGTATTGCCCAGACGGTGCTCGTCCCTGGGACAAGGCCGAGGGGTCATAGTTAGGTGGCTCATCCTCTCCGGCCTCGCATTGCGCGCCGGACCCTGTCTGGGCGCGGCAGTCTGGTCGCGATGAAGTGTGTATCCACCTTTGGTTCTCACCGGCTCGAGAGGTTGCTTTGGCTTAGATTTGAACGATGTATAGGTTAACGTTTATGTAGCGAGGGCTGCTTGTATAAGAAATACCTCGATAGACTACGGTACTGGCAACCTCGCGGCCATCGTGTCTCCTAGTGCCCTGGATAAGAGTGAACGACTACTGCCAGACCCAATCTGGCCAATCAGGAACGAGGGGAACGATGAGGATTGCCCGCCTTTGACAAGATGTGGCTCCTTACGAGTCCTGGGTGCTTAATCTCACGGTGTTGAGCTGCTTACCTAGTAGTTATCCCAGTGGCGTCATCCGCGCGTCCCATCACCAAGTCACGCGCACAGCTACGAGCCCCTCCAATTCCTGTCGACGAGTGGTTGTCGAATTGATCATATTGAAGCGTTCGCACGCTGGAATACCCATCGAAAACGTCACAGCTGGCATGCCGGCAGCCCACAAGACCCTACGCCAGGACAAGAAGGGGTGCAGGAATTGGTTTTCCCCGGAGCCGCGACGGGCTCGAGATAGCGGCCTTTGCCTCGTGACCGACTGTCACATGGACGCGGCCGGGTCCCAGTTTCCTCATTTTCCCAGCCTCCTCGCCCCGGTCGCCGGTACGGAGAACAAAGAAGACTCAGCTCTCTCTCAACTCTGAGGAAAGGGGGCAGGGAAGGAGGCCGCGGTTCCCGGCACTTGAAAGAACGCCCGCGGTCCGCGGTCCAGTACGATGTGGCAGGATTCCACTGCGGCCGGCTTTTATTGAATCGACGGGAAAGAGGGGAGGAGGGAGATGATAGACTCAACCTATAGTTCACATACTGAGCAGTCGGGAAAGGAAGGAGAAATAGAAAAAGAAACTACGAAGGCACAGGCGGAAATCGAACTCAGTTTCGAATACTACAACTCATCTCGGACCCTTTGACCCTTCTTAGGACCAGCCACGTCCTCCTCTTCGCCCAGCCCTTTCTCTGGGCTAGGTTGTTCCTCCGGACCACGCTCTCCCAGCACCGTCCCTTCCTTCGTGTCGTCGTCTCCTACGACGGCCCCTTGCTCGGGGGTCTGGTTATTCTTTGACTCGTCTATCATCTGGCCTATCTCGTCCACGAGGGACGTCCCCCCCTCCTCTCCCTCCGCCGGTGGAACAACCTGGGACTGCGCCGGTGGCTGCTGCTGCTGCGCGACCTGTATTGTAGACACCCCCTCATTATTCATGTCCACCAGCCGCTGCCGCTGCTGCTGAGCGGCATTATTTACCGAGGCTGGGTCGGACCCTGACCCGGACGCGGGGCGGCCGCTCCCCGCCACGACGCCGTAGCCGCCGACGGCGGCGCGGAAGAGCAGCTTGAGCGGCAGCCAGACGAGCCACCAGAGGGGGCCCCAGAGCAGGCGGCGGAAGGCGAGCCAGGCCAGGGTGGCGGCGAGCAGGTAGAAGGCCGAGCGCAGGTACCACGTGTCCGTCTTGTTACTGCGCAGCAGGGTGCCGAGCAGGGCGCGCGAGCCCTGCAGCAGGTCGTCCAGCCCCGAGTAGTGGTCCGACAGCTGCGACAGCGCCGCCGTCGACTCCCGCAGCGCGTTGTGCGCGAAGTCGCTCCGCGACAGCTCCGTCGTCATGAGGTCGTGCGTGCGCCGCATCGACCGCGTCACGTCGCTGCTGGCGCCCACCATCTGCTCCTCCCGCGACAGCTCGGACCGCTGCTTCTTCTGCTGGCGGTGCTGCCTCCACGGCGGCGCGGAGGTGGTGTTGGGGGTGGAGGGCGCCGGGGACGAGGCGCCGGACCGCGGGTTCGACATGGACGCGTAGAGCAGCTCGCGCTCCTGCCGCTGGACGAGCTGTAGGTTGCGCTTGGCCGTGATCTGCGCTTTGCGGAAGGACGTGCGGCAACTGGGATGTAAGTCAGTTTAGACGTACTTGTATACCTAGGTTCATAGCCATAGATGTATGCGCTGGGGGGGTGCAATTCTGGAGCTCACCTCTGCAGCTCCCTCGCCACCCGCTGCGCGCCGTCCTCCAGCCGGTCTTTGTCATGGTGCAGGCCAGTAGTGCCCCCTGGCCGGCCCGGGCGTATGTCGATGATCTCCTCGCGCAGCAGTTCGAGCTCCTCCTCCTGCTCGCGCAGGATCTGGTTGATCTCGGAGCTCAGCTCCGAGCCGACGTTGTTGTCGTCGTCGCCGCGGGCGCCGAGGGGCACCGACCCGGGCTGGAAGTCGAGGTTGGCGAGGCGGTCGATGAGCTCCCGGAGCTGGTTCGTGGCGTCCTGGAGCAACGTCAGGCGGTCCTGCAGCTCCGTGAAGCGCTTCTCGAGCGCTTCCAGCGACATCTCGAAGGAGGGAGCTGCGGGTAGCGGGTCAGAGCATCAGCGCAGCAAAGGCACCAGGAGGAGCTTCACAGGAGAGTCGCCTCGAGAGTCGGGCGGGTTGCGGCTTCGCTGTCCCTTTTTGACTGTGACGTTGCAGGTACGGAGTACAAAGTCCAGATCCCTGCAGGTCCGTGCCCGGCCCCCCTGATAGCTGCCGGAGCTGCCCCAGCTGCATGTGGCTTGCAGCGGGAAACGCACCGCCACACTGTACCTCGAGAGCTAGTAGCCGTTGGGCAAACTTGGAGCACGCGAACGAGAGAGAGATCAAGTTGCTTCCACTCCGAGCCGCTATTTCAGCTGTCGAGCCAGGCCATCGCATGCCCGAGTGAGTCCGCACACACTGCAGTCCCCCCCCTCCCGTCTTACACTCTGAACGGAGCCAACAAACTAAATATAACAGCACACATATTCTGACACACCAGCGCTCCCCGTCCGTCCAGGCGACCGTCAAGATGATCACGCGGTTCATGACCGAGGTGCACGCCAAGTTCAACCCCTTCTCGATGCGCTCGCGCGCGACGCGGCTGTTCCTCAACGCCGTCCCGCCCAAGGCCCGGTCCTCGGGCGTGCGCATAACCGCCGTACTCCTCCCGCGCGCCTCGACGGCGCCGGCCTCGGTGCTCGTTAAGTTCAGTGCGTCGTTCCCCCCCACACCCCGCTATGCTGGCCGGCCGGACGGAGGAAGCTGCCTCTGCCTGGGACGGTGCTGACCCGGTGCGACAGAGGATGGAAAGGAGATGAACCTGGACGGCGAGAAGCTGGGAATCAAGGGCATGATGGAAGAGGTGGAGAGACATTCGAGAGCTCTACAGAAGCAAGCAAGTCTGACGGAGGGCTAGACTGGAGTCTACCGTCTGTGTCGTGTTGTACAGCCACTGGCTCTAGCCGGAGCTGGGCTATCTACAACTCAGATGTTTTCAAACCGCTTGTACAATACCTGTATCACCCCATGACGAAAAACCTGCACAGAGCCCTGTATTTTTGAAACGAAGAAGTGCTGGTCATGAGAGGCTCTGGTCATGAGCGGCCAGCTGGCTAGTCTCAATTGTTGTCGTACTTTGCACGGCTATACCACAATTGGCAGCCAGCAGCTTACTTCCCACTTTCAACAGACTTCTGACCGTTGTTTGGAAAGAGGTGAAGTCAGGCGGAGTTCATCAGACGATTGATGACAGAGAAGAACACAGGGCTAGAAGGCGAGGCCAGCACTACAATCAGATGCGGTGGGTGCCGGTTAAAAACGACTCCAGCATCAATAGTGACGAAATTGGTTTTTTTAATCGCAACTATGGGCTGCCGGTCTGACATTCCTGACCGTCTTGAAGTATTTGCCGAGAAAGATGTACTGGTTTGCGACCATGAGCGAAAGGTCTCCCTGAACGGACTGATCATTTTGGAACTTCTACGCAGAGGCTCTTGTCTGTTAGACCCAACGCGCTCCAAGCTTATGCCGCAGCACCGCTGATGAAGAACCACTTGTCAATCGAGCTGTCGATCTTCTCAGGAGGCACTTCCTGGTGCGTCGGGATGGGGGGCAGCTGCTCAGGGCTGACACGGCTGTTCGAGTGGGCGACGGTCAAATTGGTGCTACACCTTCCGTCAGTATCGCGTAAAAAACAGCACCGTGGCAAGAGTAAAACGTACATAGTGAGTGTGCCCGGCTGCGTCTTGCCGGTGATCAGCTTCTCCCAGGCCTCAGCGCATTCACGGATGACATCCATAGCGTAGCTTGGGTCGTCCATGTTAGCCATGCATCTTGTAGAAGAGGGCGGGGGCCATATTACTTCTTGTTCTTGCACTCGCCAGTGAAGGCGAACTGGTTCTCGGGCTTGCCATCGGGGATCTTGTAGATGCGGAACCACTCGTTGGTGGCGCGGAGGAGGCCAGGAAGGTGGCGCTCGACATCCTCGACGTCGTTGAGCTTGGGGGCCAGCGGGTCGTTCACGTCAACGACGATGACCTTCCAGTCGGTCTCCTCCTCGTCGAGCAGGGCCATAACGCCCAGGACCTTGACCTGCTTAATCTGACCGGTGTAGCCAACCAGCTCACCGATCTCGCAAACGTCGAGCGGGTCGTTGTCACCCTTGGCCTTGGTCTCGGGATGGATGGCATTGGGGTCCTCCCACGTCTGAAACGTGACAAATGCCAGGTCAGTAAGCAGGCGGCGCACGCAGGCCGAGGGGCCGGACGGGACGAATTCACCTGAGGGAAGGCTCCGTAGTTCCACAGGTAGCCCTTGTGGGGGAAGCAGTTGCGGACGTATCGGAGCTTGCCCTTCTTGATGTCCTGCTTGATGGGGTTGAGGAGCTCATCCTTGGAGATCTACAAGGCGGTCAGATCAAACGGGCGGAAGACAGGCGGCGCACAGCGGCGGCGACGGTACCTCGAGCTTCGCGTTGGTCCAGCGAGGGATCTCAACTACCATGTTGAGGATGGTCTGCTCCTGGTTGGCGTAGAGCGGGATATCGTGGAAGGCGGAGCAAGGCACACCATCCTTCTCGATGTAGACACGGTGCTCCAGGGTGTTGGGAGCACCGATCTTGCGCACGCTGTAGGCCATCTTGGAGTCAGGCGACAACGGAGCAGAGCTCGATAGGTGACGAGCTAGCTGGGCGGAACGGTGGGCGGCAATGGTGACGGCGTTGGTCGAACGTGAAGGTGAGGGTGAGAGGGAGGAAGAGGAGGAAGAGACGGAAAAGGAGCGAGATTGTGTGTATGAACGATGTAGTAAAGAATCCGTTGAGGAAGACGCTGCGGGACGAGGAGGGGGAGGGGTCCTGCAGCTGGGACCCGCTAGCAGGTGATTGGCCCGACTGGGCGCCATTACTACTAGCGGCACTCTGGCTGGCTCTGTGACCAGACCGCCGAGCTTTGCCAGAGTCCGTAGGGGTAGCATACGGTACGCGGACTGTGTGGAGTGAGGAGGAAAAGATCAATGCAGTAAGTGTCGTTACCTCAGAGAACCCGTTGAGGTATCAATCCTTGTCTGCGTCGATTTTTGGGTTTGTGTAGCACCACCGAAAAAGAAGGAGAAGAAAAGAAGATATTGGATATGTGGCGCGGATTGGGCTATCCAGCCACATCTAGGGCGCACTATTCGTGATCCCTGCGCTTGCTAGACGCTAGTAGCACGTGCAGTTCTTCTGAGAGTTCTGGCTACGGCAATAGGGGAAAAGGGGCGTCAGGGGTTGCCAGGCGGCCATATCTTATTCCAATACGGAGAAGTCAAGTACGTTCGTCAAAACAACAATTACTTATCCTTGGCTTTTCGAGCCGAGAAAGGGATAAAAAGCACACCTAATCGCGTCGTGGACTCTTTGTCACTTTTTTCCGGCTCGTTTTGATTACGTAGGCGATTGGGGCCCGCCCATGCCCGGTTTGCTCGGCCGGGAGCCCGGGGGAGGAGCCGAGGGGTCCCGGCTCGGGCCGTCGATCGGCGTCGGCGGCGGCAGAGTGTTGACGGCGTTCTCGCGCGCGTCCCAGCCCTGGTCGAGGCTCCCCAGGAGCATCTTGTAGAGGTCTCCGTTGGACGGCTCCACGTCGATGAGGTCTCTGGAAGGGGGAAAGGGGGGGAAACGCAAAGCACTCGTCAGCGTCTGTCCCGTCTCCGCGGCGTTTGGAGGAGCTGATGTCTGACGGCGGCAGGACTCACGGGTACTCGTCGCTCTCGAGGTAGTCGTCCAGCCGCCTCATGTGGGCGATCCCTGGCGCGTGCTGCCCGAAGGCGACGAACTGGAAGGTGATCGGCCGCGCGTGGGCCAGGTCCTCCTCCTCGGCCGGGCCGTTTCCGGGGTCGACGTGCCCGTTCAGTCCCTTGAGCGCGTGGTACCAATTCTTGATGGTCTCCTCGGGCTCGTCCGACGCGGTGCCTGCCCAGACCCCGTCGGTGAGGATGATGATGGTCTTGGGCCGCTCGCTCACCTTCACGTCCGCTTTGTTCTTGACGTAGTCCAGCGTGATTGCTTTCAGCTGCTCGCAGATGTTGGTCATGTGGGCACGCGGGCCCTCGCCCTCCGGCCGCGCTTCGTTCATGGCTCTCACGAAATCCTCCACCGCTTCCCTCTTCCTCGGCAGCACTCTGGTCTGCGTGTTGGGGTTCGTGAAGTAGAGCTCCATCCCATCCTCGTCGTAGCCTAGCGACCTCCACACCAGAACCTCGAGCAGGAAAGTTGCCTCGCTCCAGTGCTCAGCCATGGAAGAGCCGTTATCGACGAGGTAGATCTGCCAGAGGGGGAGTGTCAGCGGCGAGCGAAGGGATGGGTCAGGTTGAACAGGGCGTTTCCTCACGATGTCCCTTCCCTGGTAGAAACGGCTGAGAGGGTCGTTCACGTTGCGCCCCTTCACCGAAACGGGCCGAGGCCTAAAACCCTTGCGCAAAGTCCTGCGTCTTCCCATTCTCTCTAACTCGTCCTTGACGTTCCACATTGTCACGGGTCGATCATGCAAATTTGGGGGCGGGTGAAGTCCAATTGAAGACGCCGGTGTCTCTGCTCTGGGTAGGGCTGCTGCCAGTGTATTCAATAAGCACTGGCTTCGGGTCAGCGTATGCCCAAACTCGGTAGTGAAACTATACGACGTTCTTTGCGCAGTAGGCTTAATCTGTGTGCGGCGGAGGAGTTCATCCGCACTCTTGAAAAGCGGCTGCGGATGGTTAGTACTCTCCGGCTGAGCATTTTGCTGCTTCCTGCTCGCTCTGTCGGCATCGACCATGCTGCTATCGTGGAAGGAAGCCTCGAGTGCTATCTCAGCATCCGACTCAATACGGGAGAGGATGGCCTCAATTCTGGGTGGCACCGGCGCCGGCTGCAACTTTTTGGCCTTTTCCAGCAAATACCGAAGATGTGTACTGACGTGCCCGGCATTCCATCGATCTTCCGCAGGGGTGACCAGCATGTGCTTGTCGACCATATCGAGCACTCCAAACGTGAGGACGTCGGTGTACCTCTTCGAGTTCTTCAGATATTTGTGCCAGTCGGGAACGATGTTGAGGACTTTCTGTCCATCGTGAAATGAGCCTTTTGCCACATTATTCTGGCTTTCCGGATCGTTAGCCCGTTTGCGGACTTGATCATACATCACGACTCCTTGTTGACCCAAGACCACATAGGTTGCTGCGACGGAGAATACGCAACCTAGTGACCAGACATCACTGTTCTGGAGGAGTTTCGGGCGTCCATCGGTAGAACCGCTATAGTAGTCCGCCTTCTCGGGGGCGGCTAGAGGGGTGTGTGAGAACTTAGGCCGACAAGTAGGTTTTACCTGCTTTTTCTCGTGTTGGCGACGTACCGTAAGTGACTGTACCCCCTACAACAGACCCCCTGGCAGGCTCGCCCCCCTCAGGGGCTAGCTTTATGCGCGCCTCCCCCGGATCCGCCAATTTGAATTGGTCCTCCACGCGCAAGATGTTTTCTGGTTTGATATCGCCATGCCAACTAAGACATGAGCATGATTCAGCAGTGTTCGCGTCACAAGACGGTTCCCGGTGAGACGGAGAGACTGACACGTTGTAGTGATACTTTCCTCTGAGAATTGGCCGGTGAATTCCCGCTAGGGCCATGGATATGTCCAACATGCTACTCCAAAAGCCGTGTATCTCGGGCGGTGAAATGGGTGGCGACTCTCTTCGGATGGCAGTGTAGAGGTCAAATTTCCCACATTCGAGGACTATATACTGGTAGGGGTTACCGGTGCCGTCGTCACCGGTCCGGTAAAATCCAATGTATTGGATAAGTCCTTTTAGGGCCCCAAAGGCTCTGAAGGCACGCTTTTCACGTTGAAAGGCCTCCATTTTGTCGTGGCAAAACCGTTTCAAGGCAAATCGGTAGCACTTGCAGGATTCCATCTTTGGCTTCAGAATCGCGCGTCAGACCCGCTGTCACTCATCATGGGGGAGCAACTTGGCATAACTCACTCCGCCATTTTCGCCGACGAGACCTGTTTCCACTTCGAGCGATCGCCAAAGCCAGTCTTTCAGGGTCTCTCGGAGATTCGGACCAATGACTTCTTCAGGAACATCGACCTTCCATAGGTTGGCGTTGTTAGTTGCCGGGGCTTTGCCATCACGATAGGGGTTGATATGCCATTGCTGGTAGAAGGGGACAAGTTGGTTGGGTGCATCCTTGCTCATCTCTAATTCGAACTCGAGGGGGCACCAAGCGGACTGCGCTTCATGGAAGCGTTTGTAGAAGTCGTTGTAGTTTCCAGACTCTTGCTCCACAGCGCTCATGACGGCGGACTTGAACGGTGAGTCGATCTCGAACTTGGACGGGGGTAGCGGAAGAGACCCATCGTTGACCTGGTAGTCGAAGAACAATTCAATCAGCTGTGGAAACTCAATCTCGAGCAGGATGTAAAAGATCTTGAGCGAGGCTTTCTCCAGATCCTCTTGCTTCAAGCCCGGGATGTCATCCGACTCCTTGTGCATCGCCGTCATATATAGACGATGCAGATCATTCTCATAATCTTGCTCGTCAGTGCGTGCCCTTGACCTGTCACGAAGCTCGCTGGTCAGAGCTTCAACGAGGATAAAGACCTCTTCATTGATGTTTTTGCGTTCGTATTTCTTGCGAAGCGCCTTGAACTCTGCTAGTGCTCTATCGTACTTCTGACTATGAGCTCGGAAGGGCTCGTCAGGCCTGGTCTGTAGCGTGGACATCATTGAGCCGGCGGCGCAGGGGACTCAGGAGGGAGTGTTGGCAACAAAAAAAACCAGCGTGTCGCTGGTGGAATACTAGGCGTCGACCGCCATGCTGAGACCAGTGGACACTGGGTTTGAGCTGGAACTCCCGCAACCACGAGTGTAACTTGTTATGTTACCGGGCGTGGCTCAAGACAGGGGAAATACAGGCTGGCACGTTCGGACACCTATCAGCGGAAAGGGCCATAAATAAATACAAAGGATATGGGAGAAAGTCAGAAGAAAAATGTGCGACATAACGGTAATGCCGTTGATGAACCGGCATCTCTGAGATTCCGTCACTGCTCATCAATGGCCTCAAGTTGAAACGGCAGCTCGTAGAGTTCCTAGCTTGTGCGACAACCTGTTCGTTGGCACGTTGAGGCTCTTACGATAACGTCCTCCGCCGTGGCGCGGGCGTCTGGTTGCCTTGCTGCATCCATAAGAATTTCGTGTCACTGGCCCGCTGCCGACACCCAACGTTCCAATATACTATACTCCAGCCGATATACCCCGCCCTCCTCAACCCATGTGCCGATTCCCTCAAATGCTTGCTCCAACTATGATCCATCTGGTCTTGTACTGGTAAGCAACAAATCTTGTCATTGTGAAAGAAGAAAAAAGTGGCCAGTGATGGCCGACTCATCCTCAGCGTCCACCTCCCAGAAGCGATCGCGGTCTCCACGCTTCACCTGGAGCCGTACCTCTACGCGGACGCAGAATTCACACATATCGCCACGCCATGCCGCTACAGACAGCGTCATGTCTCGTTTGGTTCCAGTCAGAGTGAGCGCCTACAACTTGCCATGGCCAACTCTCAAGGACTACCTCGAGAAAACACTGGACATGACGTTGAAGGATAGCCATGTATGTTGCATCTCTGGCGGTAGGCTCAACGCGACGACCGCGGCTGACCGACTCCTGGGGCTTTCAAGACCGATGGGACCACCGACGACTACTACATCGTCAAACTGCCCCGAGACTTGTAGAAGGTAGGCGGTGATGGCGCCCAGAGTGACACACACCATTGCTAAATGTGCGCCAGGCGGAGATGGAGGAGATCGATAAGCTGAGGGTGTCTGATGCAAACCAGGCCAAAAGGCAGCGGGAGCGGAGGGCTAAAATTCAAAGTAGAAGCAAGGATTCTGACTCAGAGGACTGAGCAGTCATCATAGGATAACGGAGGCCCCGATGAGCTCTTCGAACTTGACATCTGGCTGGGGCTTTGAATAGGACTGAGACTTAGGCTGATCACGGTATTCAAAATGTTACATGAGAAATCTTGTCACTGCTCGTGATCGACGGTAAAGGGCACAGCCGGCCTGAGGATGCGCGTGGGTCGATCGTATCGATCAGCCAAGGCAGTCTGGCGCGCTTGAGAGATACCAACGAGGACTGTCGGCTGCCCGCAAGGCTCTTCGGACGGACTCTTGGGGAGACATGCGAGGTCACCTCAAATGCCCGTGGCCGAGCGGATGGCTGCTGTATTGAGGGGCTATGCTCAACCATCTTCGCCCCATTCACGGCCGTGTCTGCGCACCTGTGACACCGAGGCGGCCAAGGTCGAGGCACTCCCGGAATCAGGCTCCGGGCTCAGCTGCAACCCAGCCTTCAGGGGTAGAAGAGAACAAGTAACGATATATCAGCGCTAAATGACCAAGTATGTTATAAATATTTAACAAGACTTCGGCGTTATCTTCGCCTCATAGTGATTTTACTGTATGAGACACCTGCTCAGTCACCATGTCATCGACATCATCGGCCAAAATCCCATCTCAGTTCCTCAAGTCGTGCCAGGCGCATGAGAGATACCCCCGGAAACTGGTCGCTCGATCCAAGTACGGCGTTCCGCTACTGGAACTATGTCGAGAACGTTTCGAAAGGAGGCTATCGGGTCAAAATCTGTTCGTCAGAGACTTAAAGCTCTTCTCCATACCCTACTGGGACATTACCAGCACAGGCGCCGTATCACAGGCAAATATCCTCTTAGAAACGGACATGGGAAGCTGGCTGGGCGATGACCTTCAGCCCGACCCGGCGGATCCGACGAGGATCAATAACGTCCGTCGGGACCCCCCATGTCGGTTCATGTAGGCGCTTCTACTGAAAGGCCTCATGCGTAAATAGAGAAAGCATTACATGCTGACGAACGCCAGCTTTTTGACCACCGCAGGGTCTAATGACCCATTGGAGCTCACGCCCAAGGCGTTGCAGCGGATACTCTCCTACTATCAAGTTATGCCGTCCATATTGGACTTCCTCTACGTCTTCGGCGGCCGTTTTGGCGAAGACAGGGAGCTTAGGTTCAGCGGCTTCCGCACCGAGCTGTCCCTCGGCGAGCCCAACAAGGGACTGGTGCTGCCTGCTCTCAACCGCAGCGGCAGACGATATCAGATGTGCTATAACTTGAAGACCGTCAATGTCAAGAGTGAGGACGAGAAGAGTCTGATCAACACGACCTGGAAGATTCGACAGGCCGTGATCTATCACCAATTCGACATTGGACCATCCACGCAAACCTGGATTGTCGGTGACCCCAAGGAGACCATCCAAAGACTGGTGACAGAGCACCTTCACGAAGCCCGAAACCACGCCCACCGGTTTGGCTCCTTCCAACAAAGCTTCAGCACCAGCTTGCACACTCACCTGGTCTTCTCACGATGGGCAATCGAGGAATGGCGGTGGCATGTCCAGTCCTTCGAAGAAATCATGGAAAGAATCGTACGCATGCGATCCAGCACTAAGTAGACAAAAGAGCATCACCGAAAGGCAGCCCAGCTAACCTCTGGTCAGACGAACCACTACATGGACAGTGCCGGGGAGTGGCTTCGCTGGGAACAAAAGGGGCTCACGCTCATCCAGCGTCGCGAGGAGAAGCTCCGGGAGACCATCTTGGCCCTGGAGTCGAACGCGGACATCATGAACCGGCTCGGCGCCTTCTACCGCGCCCTCGTCGAGGACCAAGACTTGCCCGCCCATGAACGCGCCGCCGCCGGGCGCGCCGTCTCCGACTTTTCCTCGCAGCTCGACGAGTACATCTACGACCTCGGGATGCAGATCAAGCGAGCCGGGGTTCTGTCTATCCTGGTCTCGGACCGCAAACAAATAGTGGGTGCCTACCCTGTTCCCGAATCTATCTAAGCCCCTTTCTCTCGCGCGGAAGCTGACGATTGGAGGCTGGCTAGTTGATCCAGCACCTGCAGGGCCAGGCCGCCGCGCGACAGGAGGAGCTCACCGAGCGGCAGGAGAGGCTGGCAAAGAGGGCCGGGCTGGAGGCGATCGCGGTCCGAATCATCACGGTGATAACGCTCTTCTACCTCCCCGCCACCTTCGTTGCGGTAAGCACCGACTCCTGATTATACATCTACCCTCTTCGCTCCCAACCACCTCCCCCACCCCCCTTTTTTTTTCTCGAGGCGAAGCTCGCCAATTCAGGGTCGGCTGACTCTTCGTCGGTGGGACTAGACCTTCTTCAGCACAGACGTGGTGCAGCAGTACCAGGACGGCGGCAGCGGCGACAGCAACGACGCCACTGCTCCCGAGGCCCGGCAGCAGCAGCAGAGCTCCCAGCTGGCCCTGGAGCGCTTCCTGGAGGTGACGCTGCCCCTGATGGGGGTGACGTTCCTGCTGGCGGGCGCCTGGTACTGGTACGAGCGGAGGGAGATCCGGAAGCAGCAGCCGCCGCTTCCGTGTACGGGGGAGGAGAAGCAGCCGATGGTCTGAAATTTGCCAGAGAGGAAGTCTTCGGCCGGGGAGTTGCCGAGTAAGAGGGGGCTTTGATGCATCAGGCTGGGTTGGGGCACACTCGTAGTCGAACGATGCTTGCTGACCTTGTGCCGCGACTTCTCAGGAGTCACGGCACTGGCGTTTCATGTTTGACAGTTTCCAAGTCGTTACTAGTACTTGAAGTATACATTTCGAACATTCAGTTGATGTCTTCTGGGGTAGTTATACCAGATTTGAGGGGTCAGGAATGTAAGGGCTGAGTATGTATCCCCTATTTCTTTTTTCTTGGAGGGTACCATGACATCCAGGTACACGTCTCAACAGGGGTTGTCATTTGTTCATTTCTCTTCCCCTATTGCCTGTACCTATATCTTTAGGTACGATTGTTGTCCTGAGTATAATGCAAGCCCTTGGGGTAGACGAGGTTCATACTTGCCGGTCCAGCCTATCAAGTATCTCACGTTCCTCTCTTGTGTCCGCGTTGCAAGCACGACGCCGAAACCTCAGAAAAGCATCACCAAAAATCCAGGGGACAGAGTATGTATCCGTCAGGGGAGGCACGATATGCTCTGGGTATCGCTTCAGTGGTTGAGAGAATATGATATAACCGATCACTGCACTCTCTCCACAGCCAAGTTCTTGTGGACGCTGTTCCTTCGAGGTGCAGGTTTTTGTTGATACCGTAACTTAAGGTAGCCTTCAATGTTGACTTGCCGATTTGATATCTTCACCCGATTGATAATTCCCTAGACGTGATGCTTTGTACAATTTGAAGATGGAAGTGTGCCTCATCTTAGAGTATGCAGTTGAATCAGAGGTAGTTAGACCAGTAACCCCCTGATACAGGCTGATGGGATCTATGCGCCCGCAGTCCCGAGCCCGCTCAGTCAGTGAGATACTCATACATAGGTACCTATGAAAATTGCAATGAGCTACTTATGGGCCCTCTGGGGTACTGGTAGTGGTTTGCGATGCTGGGGCCAGGCCTTTTCAGTTGCTTCGTGATTCTTGACGTGAGAAGCAAAAGAGTCGTTAGGCGCAGAGAAATGTTACGTGTTGCAAGGTGTGTTTTAAAAAACCAGTCTCCTCGGCAAAGAGCCTGATGGTGGGTTGAGCCTAGCGACTAAGAAAATCTAGATTCGGGTTGCAGAGGTTCGTAATTACGTTTACTCGTGGAGATACGTTGTCTATTCCCAGGCTGCATGATTAATTATGTGAAGCATTTCAAGTTCAGGACTACTTAAAGGCGAAGTCTAAAGTACAGGATATCGCACAGGGGGGTCGGAACTGACGAAGCCCCCCTGCACGACAAGAGCTGTGGTCTCGCAGCCTCTACTTATAGTCTAGGAACTGACGCCGTATTTATTCTTGGGGAGGGGGGGCGAACGCCAGTTTCATAAATTATAAGAGCAATTGGAGGTGAAAGTCCCAACTCTCTGTGAAGTCAGGTACGGACAACCCGCAGTCAAGCTATTCCAGAGCAGTGCTTCTCGGATGGACAAAAGCCATCGGTCTCTCTCCCCTGGCGCTGACCCATTTCAGTTGCACTGGATCGTCTAATCCAACAACATACGGCCGCATAACTCAGCTACAGCCGCTCTGGCGATACCCAGGTCTGCGCCGACGCCCGGAAGGCTTCGCGCGAACTCCTCGCCGTGGCTTGCCTGAACACGCGAGGACCCAGCTGAACCCGTCGGGCGAATCGAGCTGGCTGTTGCAGCTGAGGCGCCACGCCCCCATGGGCAAGGATGCTGCATTCGGAGGATTCCAGAGCTGACAATAAGTCCAGGGAAAAGAGCGTGGGCTATAGGCAACCGGTTCAAGAGTTTGCTGGGCATTGACTAGTACCCAGCAGTCCTGGCCGAAGCTGGGGTCTTCAGTCGTCAAGGGTGCTGGGAAGCAGGACAAGACAAGACAGGCGACCCCAAGATGGCGAGCTGAATAAGTATGTAAGTGGTAGCCAGATGCCGCACCAGAACAGACAATGCTTACTCAAACGTTCGAAGCGTCGACACCCAGATCTGAGGGGTGTGTGTGGAAGTATGCCACGAGGTTCCCGGGGGAAAGCGGACACGCCCCGTACCGGTAGCGGCGGGCAGCGGAAGGGTGGGACTAGAGAGACAATAGACCTACCCCGATGAGCGGTCACACTTCGAAGACGCCGTCACGAGCCCTTTTATGCCCAGGCGCACCGTCTCGAGGAGCCGGCCCCTCGAATGTACAGTACCGGTAAGGTAGTCTGGTCGGGTACCCTCTACCTCCTGTCGAAGGGGTGTGGGCAAATGATTTCCTGCAGGGTGACCTTGCAAAGTAGGGGCGGACATGCAGCTCGCCTCGCCCAGGGTTGCAAGCTAGTAATGCCTCTCCCGCGCGCCGTCATGGAACGTACCGGTATGCGCCAGGCGGCGGCAGTGTCGAGCGGGCTTTTTCGGGGGAGAGAGTGCAAGAGGCCGCCTGGCTGGGCTGAGCCCGGCGAGGCTCAACAGCTGTAAAACGGGTATAAGAGCGGCCAATTTCGACGGGTCGGCCCTCTTTGCGTGGGCTCAGAGAGTCGGCCCCCAACGCGCGGTTTGCGGTGGTGGGAGAGCTCTTGAGGCCCGCCGTGGTAGTCATGTGATTACAGGGGGTGCGACGAGAGCTCACTTTTTCGGTGTAAGTGACGGGTTGTCATAGGTCAATTGCTCGGCCGGGTTGCGGAGGACGACCAATCAGAGGGCAGGTGCTTCATGACCGCTCTGGGAACTGGCATTGACTGCAGCTCAGAGAGTGCCCATACCTCGAGTTGCCTTTTCATGTCTCTGGATATCTGCCCCTTCACTATTCGTGCCTCTCTGCGGCTTCGAGAACGTTTCTCGTCCTTCCCCCACTCAGGCACCCGCGAGTGACCCGCCGGCGTGTGCTGATTCGTGTCGCACCATCCGACAAGGAGGTACCTGCGACAGCGACTTACACGGCCCACGCCTACACCCACGCCCACGCCCACGCCCACACCCACACTGCCAACATGAGCAACTGCAACCGCAACCTATTCCAGCTGGCCTCCGAGGTCCCTGGCGTAATTAATGAGGTTTCCAAACGGAGGCCCACTACCCAGGACCCCGCTCACCTCAATCTCGAAGATATCTTTGACTTTCCCCGGTTCTATGGGGAGCGTGCCCCGGGAGCCGACCCCGGTTCTCCGGGCCGATCAGACACCCCAGAGCTTACTTCTGGATCCTCGGGATATGACGCCGACACCGCACCATCTCCAGGGCCACCTGTCGATTCTGATGCTCTGAAATCTGCCGTGAAGCACGTGAAGCAGCAGGACGACCGTTTCACCGTGCCCGAGCGCGAGATCCGGCCCAAGGGTGCTTGGCCATATCCGCCGCACATTCAACTGGAGAAATCGACGACTTCGTCCGGGATGAGTTCCTCGTCGTCGTCCGCCTCTCCCAGGTGCCAACCCATCTTCACCGACTCGACCACAAAAGAGTCCTCGTCTGTGCGTGGCAGGCGAAAGTGTCCGCTGGAAGACCCAGAGAGGACGCGCAGAGTACGTGAAGTCGGCGCCTGTCTCCGATGTAAGATAAAGAGAATCAAAGTAGGTCTTCGCGCTTGTGTGGTGACCGAGGATTAACATCCAGACAGTGTGACGAAGAAGCTCCCTGCTCGCATTGCAGGAAGGCCGCCAAGAATTACCGCGGCCATGATGACGCCGCCCTGGCCGAGGAACTTTGCTTCCGCCGCCTGTATCTTTCCGATACACTCGTGTTCCACAGATGTTCGCGTTCGTCAGCCACTGTTCCTGTCGTTAGTCTTGCTTGGGTCACCGCAACTAAATCTTCACAGCAAACATACCGAACCAACAGCACACCGGCACAAACGACTACCAAAAGTGTGTCTCTTCTTGGAATGTCTTCGCTGACAAATATGCCTTGACATGGCCCCTGACCATTTCCGTCGTTGAATCCTGGTGCCAACGGCCGGATAACAGGCAGGTGGTTTCAGAGTACACACTAGATAAGAACAATAGTCCCCAAGAGGGCCAGTTATACTCTTGGGTGACGAATCAGATCGGGGAAGACGACACGGTCCAGTCGGCACTTGACCTCTTTCTAGCGATGTATGCCAATGCGAACCAGCCGACGCTGCCACAAGTCAGTAAATATCCCTCCGCCAGACTCTTCCAGCCCAACCCGCTGACGCTTTGGTAGCATGACCTGGTTAAGCCAGTCCACCAGATGAGATGCATGTACAAGATATGGCGGCAAGAGAAGTTGTTCTTCCAAAGACAAGGAGGCGCTGTCGTGGAAGTGCTGCCAAGCTCTATCCACCAATCACTGAGAGACATTGCCAAAATGAGGATGAAGAGCCTCGAGAGTGACGTACTAGAACGCTTCAGAAAGCTTTCGACGAAGGATAATCCAGAGCGACTTCCGTTGTGGGCTTCCATGATGCAGTTTATCCTTCTGTATCGAGATATGCTTGACCCGCAAGGTAAGGCATCCTTATCACCAGATCGCGACGATGCCCCTAATGCCTGTCATAGGACAATTGCCCATGCAGCACAATGAGGCCTTGGTGCTACAGCCAAAAGCTCGAGAGCTCCTCAACAAGCTGGTGACACTTTGTGCCGTGCTCTTCGACAAGAAAAAGAGACCAGAGCGAATGGTCGAAGACGGTAACCCTGTGAGGAGCAGTCTGAATGTCTCATTTGGGAATGTCGAGTCCCGGCTGGTAGAATTTTGTACGTGGCACTCAACGAAGTCGACGATGCGGATTTTCGGAACTGATACTCCTAGCAGATGAAAGCATTCAGATCTGCCCAACACCCGTCGACGATATCCTTGGCACCGTGTTGGCAGGGTTCTCCGGGACTCGACCATCAAAACGCACCAGAAGATCGTGACGACAGGATGGGATGCCGTTTTTTCCTATGTGATACGTCGATTTCATTTTGGAGCTCCAACATCTGAAAGCGGGATCCTCTCATGACTTATGACTGACTGTTTTTGGATCTTTTAAGAACCGATCCGGGAGTTTGGGGAAGGCTGATACCCACTTGTCGCACGCGAGCTTGCAATACGCCCCTTGGAGAATGAGGCCGTGATTGCAAAAGAGGCGGCAATGCTTGTTCAGCCACTCCTTGTGGGGCCACCATGTTGATATAACGCTTTTCAGGTTGAACCTTTCTCAGACGTTGGACGCAATTCGTCCATACCGAGAAATCCATCGAGTATGCGAGAGCCAGGTCAGCTAGTTGTCACTGTAATCATCGGGCCTCCATGGCAAAGCAACGTGTTATGATCGTCCTGTAATCGGTGGGTCAGGCGAGTCTCGGCTATAATTGCTGAATTTTCACTTGGACTCTCAATCGGGACTCTTGGTCGTCTTCTTCGAGCTTTCCCAAGCCCTTGAAGGAGCTCTCGATGTCTTCCAGATCGACGCCGTGGTAAGCGCTCGATGACAGCATCACAAATAGCTGCAGTTTGACCCGATCCCCCCCAGTTTTTAGCCTTGCGTCGAAACTGGCAAAAAAGTCAGAAAAACCACATGCTGGTGAGGGAGCGGACGCACCGAACAATGTCTGCCAACTTTGCTGGCGAATCCGGCCTCCTCGGACAAACTGTAGCTAGAAGGCTAGCGACCGTTCCGATATATTCGGCCCAGAAGGATGCCTTCTTATTTGCCCCCTGTACAAGGCGATGAAGACTCGCATACAGCTGCTTATCGACTGCACCAAGTCTGGCCCCCCATCGGAAACAAAGTGTCAGAGCCAAAACCGAGCGAGCTAGATGCGTAAGCCCAGGCGCACTGGGGTCGCGGGTAATCGACTGGTGAACTGCAAATGCTGCGTTTGCTTCGCTGGGCTCCCCTATTCCGGTCCATAGCTCGCTGGCGAACAAGTGCTCGAGTCCCAAGGTGAATATCGTTGGCATAGAGATCAGGTCGGCATTGACAGGGATAGCACACCGTAGCACGCTCGCTATTGACTCGAATATTTGCATTTCCTCATCGCCGCCGGCGTGAAGAAGTGGTAATGGATTGGCCTCACGTGAATCTTTGGGTAATTTCATCAACAACGCCCCTTCTCGATTGCCTCCACTGCAGAAGGTTGCCGTGTTGATCTGGGGAGCGACATCAAGAAGAGCTTCGACGACCGTGGCAATAGCAGGGAACTGTCGTCGCCGTCGCTTCGACATGCCGAAAATCTTTCCGTCGTACTGAGCATTCATGTGCCGCGCAGCCTCGACCTGTTTGAAAAGAGAGTAGTTCACAGTATAGGCACCGATACTGGGAATCGGGTAAGGTTGGATAGAGTCCATGTGCATCAGAATGCTGCCATAGCCTCTAAAGCCACCGCCACAGAGATAAACGTCAAGACCACGGCCACTGGAACCGGTTTGAATATCTCTTAGGGATGGGAACTCTTGCTGCAGACGGGAGAAGGCATCACGCATACCAGCTCGTAAGTCGCCAACGGCCGTGGCCCGGATCTGCTCCTCGCCTTTTTCGAGGACATTGAGCAACTTGGCAGCTCCGAATGGAAGACTCTTTCCGTGTCTGGCAGCATCTATAGCGTAATGATCCATGGAGGAGTCCATGTAAGTCATTTGAACAGAGCCGCCTCCCAAGTCGAGGAAGAGCCCATTTACATTGGTGAATCCGCTTCTTGCACCCATGGCACCAAACAGTGTTTCGACTTCGGGGGCAAGCACTTGTAATCCCAATCCAGACTCGTTGAGAATAGACTTCAGCATCAAGGCGGCATTGTCAGCCTTCCTCATGGCTTCGGTGGCGAATACGGAGACATGCTCAGGAGGCACGCCATACTGGTCGGCTATGGACTTGAAGCGAGCCAGCGTTTTGGAGACTTGGGTAATAATTTCTGACGGAAATAATAGGGAGCCACTCGAGGCTGACGCATTCAGTGCATCAAACAGTGAGATGGCCGCACGTTCGCGATATAGACACCGCAATAGGCGGGCGCCTGGAGGTGACAGATCTGAGATGGAGAAGCGTATGCCATTGCTGTAAACAGGTTACTATGCGAGCATCTCATCAGCGCTGCTCACAGCTGGATGAGAAAGACAAACCTTCCCATATCGACTAATGCATAGCGGTGGTTGCCAAGGTTGGGTTCCCATCGCGGCATGCTAGTCGCGAAAGTCTCGAGGGTGATCACGTTCATATTGAACGCTTATCGACATAGCAAGCAAGAGCGGTTACTAATTGCCGGTAAAGACGCCAGACTGACCAGAGATTGAAATTGACGTCGTGTGTGGTGGTGGGAAACAACCTTACCCGCCCGAGGTGAGGTTGGGCAGGACAGTGGGTCATGAGGGCCGGGCTCGGGGCAAGGGGGGCTGCGAGCACTGCAGCTGCAGCCAGCCGTTTCAGCTGCGCTCAGCTGCCACTTTCATCTTGCAGCTCACACCGTCTGACATTATCTTCTATAAGAGTCATCTACTCACAACCACAAGTCTACAAATCATCGAATCTAGTCCGCCCGGCACAGCATCGCATCGTTTCCGGATGTTCAATGCCGCGAATATGTCGTGGGCGCTTAGACTTAGACCCCAACTGGGACCTTTAAGCGTCAGCCCCATTGTCAGCCCCAGATTGGGCCGTCTGGTCTGGCCCGGTCCCCGCCTCGAGGGGCCGGGTCGATGGACGGAGGAGGCCGGAGCACGCGGCCTTCATCAGCCCTAGGGGGCTACTGCTACTGCGTGCTCTAGGTAGGCTGCTGGATCGGGTCTGAAACGACGCCCCATCCACACGCGCGCGACTAAACACTCAGCCTGTCCGAAGTCCCGCCAACACACTCAAACGGGCCAGAGTCGCCTGCAACCCGAACAACGCATCTTCGGAGGACAAGCACAGCACGCCTCTCTATAGGCGACAACACCAGTGCCGATGTCCCGAGGCCGATGGGGCTCACAAGGCTGATCCCGCAGACCCGAACGGAGGACGGAGTAGACGGGCCCCCGTTCGAGGACTGTTCGTGCTAGGCCAAGCTGGAGGCAACCCGAGCTCTGACGCCTCTTCGTGCCACGTCTCTTGAGGAGTGGCATACTAACAAAACGCCACTCGCTTCGCGGAAGCTACAGTACTAGGCGCCTCAGGCAGTGCCCATCGCTTCCCTGGGACTCGAAACACGTCCTCTTGGACGGCGAAGTGGCCTACGTGCCTACGTCGCCGGCGCCAGGCTTTCCAGAGTTGCCCCAAGGCTGACCCGAGGCCGCGGCGCATATACTCCAGGGCAGGACAACTGGCGATCAGCGCTCGTCTGCTTCATTCACCGATCTCTAGTTGTCAGTTGTCAGGCCTCCACTTGGGTCTGACAGGCTGCCATCAGAGTATCGTACCACAGCATGAGGGCTAGCAGGGTCTACATCTGTGGACCTGTCGTTTGGAGGAACCCCTCGTACTACTTGCCGCTGGCGATGGTTCGGGCATCGTGCCATCACACTTGCTATGGAGGACAATGCGGGTACGACACTCAGCTGAGATCTAAGAAGTCTTTCCCACCCCAAGGGGATGAGACCGCGATCAACTCTCGGTACACGGCACAAGTGCTAAGTGAGCTTGACGGGTCTCAGGTGGCATTCTTAGTTACGCCCTCATCACTCTCGGATGTGGACATTATATTAAAGATATGCAGGGCGTAGTATTTCGCCTACAGGTGGCTGTCACACAGTAATTCAGGAGATCAGCGTCCTCTTAATGAGTATGCTGTTTGTTCTTGAAAGGCGACAAGGGTGGCATCGACAGATGAATACGTATAAATATGTCCACAGCCTCGAACATTGGGATCATCTGTATCCGTAGGTCAGACAAGTTACTTTCCGTCGACCTCGGTTCGTGAAGCTGGGAGAAGCATTCAAAACCAGGTGATGACTGCCCGAGATTTGTAATGATTCATCACAAGAAGGAGAGGGAGAAGGAGAGATCGAATGATTCAATTCCAAAGCCGCGCTGTATTATCACAAGTGTTCAGCATTACAAACAATGTTTCGAGTTTACCTGTTTTACAGCCGGAGTCTTGTAGATACGGCCAGGCCTCATCTCCATACGTTCAGACATAGCCGCGGAGTTGTTTTCCTGATTGGACCTCGTTTCCTCGCTCTCCTCGTCCCATCACGGCCAAAAGGTTTCAGGCTGTCAAATTACACACGATCGGCGCCAGGTACAAGGGGGGTCACGGGCCCGCGGCTGGGTCAGGTCGGGGGGCCGCCGACCTTGATGGCCGCCGCCCCCCGCCTCCCGTTCCCTCCGCGTTTTCCAAGACAGAGAAGAGTGGCGGCTGCATGTCTCTCGACTGTCAGTCTACAGTTCCTGCAGCTGTCCAGCCGCAGACCTCCTGCACTCCGGAGGCGCCCGGCCAAAGGTCGGCCGTTGCGTGCTCTCATGTCTCTGAGACTACTCGACACACACAGCCCTGCGGATAGTAGGTAAGGTACGGAGTACTCACTCCGTAGATAGATACTTCTCGCACCCGTGCTTGACGGTCAGTAGTATCAGAAGAGAACCAGGAATACATTCATAGTACCGTACTTAGCAGACCAACTTCCCTCGAGGCCCGGTAGCATAACAATAATACAGGGCATTTGACCCTCCTCATCTCTCTCATATTGCACATCCGCAATCACTGGGGGGGCCAATGGAAGAGGGGGTCAAAGATGTCAAAGAGAGAGAGGGGCATACCGGTAGGTTTAAGGCAAGAGACCAACATGAGACTCAAGTTACTTTGTACCTATTCAATACTTGCTCCGTACAGCAACGGGATAGTGGCATTCTATGCAGACATTGATATGGGAACATCAATAATTTTAATGTAATTGCAGTGATAGTGATATGTGGTTCGTCTGTTCACAATTCGTAAGGGTAGTAGTATCAATAAGTAGTACCCAAGTACTTGTAGGTGTGGTCAGGTCGTACGTGGGTGAGGTAAGCAGAGCTGCGCAGGCATGTCTCGGCCAATGAGCCGCAGGACCGGCAACTTGTTGGGAAGGGCTGCAGGGATCTGACGCGTCTTGCAGGCCTTGTCGCGTCAGTCTCGCGTTTTCCACACCCTTCCTCTGTTTCTGCCCGTCTGCTCTGCTGCTGCCGCCTTCTCTCGTCTTCATCACTGACAGGCCAATTTATGGAGTGAGGTAAGTCACAAGGCCTGGCGAGATGGCCGGAAATGTAATAGCAGCGAATCCCCAACACATGGGCACTTGTGGACGATCGAAGTCAAGGTCTAGGAAGTAGATAGTAGGAAGTAGATAGTTGGTTTGATGGTACATCGTAGTAGCTCCAGGTGAAGCACTCAAACTTGGGTACCTCAAGTGACAGATCGATGATTCTGTGATTTAGAAAGACAGTCTGTGTACTCACCCAGACAAATACACTTCTGCCGGCCAATGGGGGATATGTTGGTATAATTCCCCTCCCAGCCTCTCGATTTCCAGGCGCGAACCGGGTCTTGCGCGTGCGAAAGACTCTAGGAGTATCCGTATCGAGCTCAAGCTGGCTGCAGCTGGTGGTCGCATCCCGTCGCATCTGCATGGCACCCACCAGAGTACTAGAGAGCCAGACTCCAGCAGTACGAACTGGGAAGTGACTTACTCCGTGCCTTGTACGGTGTACTGCGGAGTAGGTATATTTCAATACCGTAATTCCCCTCCCCCCTCGATCGACCTGGCGTTGGCGCCGTCTTTTTCGGTCTGCTTGCCCCGAGTCCGCCTCCTCTTCCTCCTCCAAACCCTAACGGCAGTACCTGATAAGGCGCATGCACCAGCACATCCTCGAGCTAGCAGAACTAGACTTGTTGTTTGTTTACCTGACGTCTGGCCTGCGTCGGTCGTCAAACTGTTGACATTGCCTCCGTCTGCGATCTGCGACTGAGCTCCGGTGCGCATTTCCCCACCTCATCGCCGTGTCTGCAGAGCCGGAGCCCGATAGGTCCTCGCCGACAGGTCCTCGACGCTCGCGCTTCGCCCGCCAGAACGCGTGCTTGCTTGGTGAGTGGTGCGCATTCTTCCTTTGCGGTGTCGCAGGTTGCGCTCGCCCGGCCGATCGCTGCATATGCACTCCTGTCGTGTCGCTCTCTGCTGGCCGTGCATTCAACGTCGAGAGCTCCACATGGCGACTCTCAGGGCCATTCCTCCCGTTCCTCCCTGCCCGCCCCCCATCCTGCCCCATGCCCAGAGCCATCCACCACCATGACCCATCCACCAGCCCTGACCAGCCTATCTATCCGTCGTCCCTCCTGCTCTCTCTCTTCTGTGAATCCCGGCTGCCGTCTGCACGCTCTTTGCCAGCGGCCAGGGACCCCTGCTGACCGCCTCGTTCCTTCACAGTCTGCACAGTCTTGCCGCGTCTCCTCGCCGCCGTCGCCAGGACCCAGCTGTGGGGAGACTGTTCAACGGGCCTCGTCCCCGTGAGACTAAGGGAAATCCACAGGGTGCCGCCGTACCGTGCCGCCGCGCGTGCCTCAGACTGTGTGCTCTCCCGAGCGTTCCTACTCGGTCGTCCAACCCGAAGCCCAAGTTGCAACCCGGTTCGCGCACGGCAGGGTTCGACTGGTCGTCCGTCTGTGCGAATGACCGGTCGCTGGCTGGTTGACGATTGATACCCAAGACCTCAGCCCCCAGCGTTTATACGCGCAGCAGGTATGTACATATCAAGTACTGTACTGAACTGTACCGCTTTCTGCCCGCGGCCCTCCCCCCTTCCCCCCTCCCCCTACCCTGCACTCAGCGCCACCCACCCCCTTCGGCTACTTATCCAGACTCTCGCCCTGGTTTCCCTCTCTTCTGACACCTGGGCATCCTGACTCTCCCAACCTGTGCCTATCGTTCCTTTCTTTTCACCTCATTCGCCCGTGGTGGAGGGCTGCTGCCTTTCCTCCCTGGTAGACGCTTGCTCTTCTAGCCATCTGTGCGGACCTTTAGTCACGTTTCTTGACGACGCATACGATTTCCTATGATTTAGACCGTCTCACGCGCATTCGCCATGTCCTCATGATTCCCTGTTGTCGCAAGATCTAATCCCAAGCTCTGCTATGTCCAGTCCAGAGGACCGAACCAGCACACGAGAACCACCTCCATTACCTCGACCGAATTGCAACGCGCCTGTGCCGACCAGCAGGGCCACTCCCCTGCTACACTCGAATACCGGAACTCGCGCCGACGACTCGATTGCTTGACTAGCACGCAACGAAGGAGGACTCCACGCTCGACCGGGTCATGAGCGCGCCTGTTTGATATATTCGGCAGATCGCGGTGGAAACCAGAAGCACCACAGCTAGGGATCCCAAGCCAGACCACATATACCTGTCCCGGCCTTGTTTCACCGACATGTCTTTACATTCCGGTGCGGCTACCCTTCCAAAGGGGTTCTGCCAACGGGCTATGTCTGGGCCTAGAACGCCAGAGCCCGGCGCTCCCACCGACGAGGCCGAACTACCACCTCCTCCGCGGCCGCGCTTGCGATTGAAGAGACGACACGTCTCGCAGCTGCATGCACCCACCCAACAGTTTCTTGCATCGGTAGCTGCCGCCGACGTTCCAATGCCCAGCGTGGAAGATCCCGAGATTGAGAACAAAGACCACGAGATGATGGACCCTCTGCCCGAGCTACAGGTCGACGACTTTGAAGGGGATGATATTTACCAATACCTGCGCCCGCGTCCTTTCTCTCCACCCAGGACACCTGCGCCCGAGACTGCGCCCCTATCAAGCCCAACAAAATATCCAGACTGGTCCATCGACTCGGATTGGAGCGAGTCTGACCTGGAATCAAGTCCAGAATGTGGATCCAGTCGTCCTTCCACCGCATTCTCGACTCAGACAAGCTCCTCGCTGTTCAGTCAATATTCGCATCACTCAGAGGACGAGGATTGCCTGAGTCCTGATGTCGAGACAACCGACCTCGCTAAATCGGAGGAGGACGATGCCACCAGGCCCTCGGAGAAGCCCCGGAAGGCCCCCTGGACCAAGGCCATGAGCTCCCACTTGTGGGCTACCTATCTGCTTTACCTGTCAGACCCTCGAGTCACGCCCATACGCCAGGGCAAAAGCTGCATACCTCCCAACGGTGTCTGCGCGCGTGTCGCCCGACAGGCCCAGCGAAGTTGGAAGGGGTCCAAGGCACCAGCGGCCACCCAACCAAGAAGTGGGAGCAGCACTCCCACGGCTGACTGCCCCAAGACGTTTATGCAGTGGCCACATACTCCCGCTGCCACCCGGGCTCATCTTCGCGAGCTGTGCAGGCTCAAGGCCACCAGCAAGCCCGGGCGATACATTTCACAGAGTCCTACGCCCTTCAATAAGGCGGCTCATCGCCGGTGGAATCGGAGGTCGACACCCGCTCGGTCTCCTTCCGTCTTTTCAAGTCAGGGCATGGCCATGTCTTTGACTCTGAGCACGTCAGACTCCATGCAGCCCCATGGCCCATTGGCTCAACTCACGAGATCAGAGTCAGAAGCTGAGGTTTTCCCCGACCTTACACCTGGGGTCGACATGGTAAAGGACACTGCCCCGACTCCTAGAACCCCGGATCGGAATCGGGCCGGGCCCCTTCTCCTAGCAAAGAGCTACGGCCCCAGTTCATCATCGACGCTTGGCGCGGGAATCGACTTACCGAGACAATCAAATACCATGGGTCCTCGCAAGCTTCTAAAATCGCCGGTACGCCTAACCCGCTCACGGTCAGGAACCCAGAAACGCCGGTCGGTGAAGGGACTCGAAGAAGCACCCAGGAAGCGCCCGAGTCTCTCAGCTGCATTCTGGAGGGAAAGACCCCGCGCCGGAGAGGCGACGACACAAGCTCAAGGCCTCGAGCCCGAGCAGATGGATAAGATCTTGAGTGGTCGGGCTATCCTTGCAGAGCAGCCACTACTAGCCGCCTCGATGCCCGCGGATTCCCAAACTCAAGGCACCACGCCATTCGTTCTCTCTGATACTTCTTCGTTGGCTCCACCGGCCCGTCCGGCTCGTCTGGGGTCTCCCTTTTCCGGCGGAGGATCCAGCCACAGCTTCCCAAACAGGCTGTCGAGTCCGGTGAACTTCAATCTGACTGCTTTACGTCGTCCCTTTGCTACGGTGCAGCAGACCAGCCAGGCAAGTGTGGATACCCCTTCGCCTGTGCGTTCGACGTTGGCTTCGCGCCTGGCCTATCTGGACCAACGCCTCAGAGAGCTGCGGAACCGTGGCAGCGACCGCAGGCGATCCGAGTCACCCTTGTGATTAAAGTACACAACACAAGCCAGCGACATTCCAGCTGTCTGCACTATGATCATACCTCACGGATACGCCTCCTGTACAGCTACGAAAACATGTATTGATGTCTTTATGACTCTGACGTTCCCTCTGGCGCACAAGGCGCCGTGGGGGCAAGTATCGCTCGCCTATCTCCCGTGGAGAAGGTGAACACCCACCAAAGTCTCGATAGAACTCCGGACAGGCGTCTAGCATAGCGCGCCCCTCGTTCTTTTCTTTTCTTTTCACTTCCTATTCTCTTTCTCAGGGGACCGAGTCGTTTGGAAGACCAATTTGCCACACACGATGGAAGGGGTTTCTGATAACCTCTTCTGCTTGCCGAGGATCGATTTTCTATTTTGTCATGAGGATCACGAAGGATATGAATGATTGACGAATGACCAGAAGGCTCTGGCGTCCAGTTTTGAACTGCAGTTACGAATTATCATTACCGACTTCTCCGCCACCCGCCCGGTTTGTCGGCTCTGGCTCGGATTAGAAGTGGGCGTTCTGGCTACAGCGGAAACAAAAGCTCCGAATCTTGATGACATGAGAAAGCTGGGGGTCGCCCAGGATCCAGCTGCGAAGGAGGCAGAAACCTCGTATAGAATAATGCTAAGACAAGAAATCAACATGCCGCTTCGAACGAAAGCCGAAACTGACCCGTACTATGTGCTCACGTGGTAGCTTTTGTCCAGCCAACAGCATCTTTTCGAGTTGGCCAACCTTCCCTATTAAAGTTTGAGGACAGACCGGGCCTGGTACGACTGCACAAGCTCAAGATACCTCCCCATCTGCCGCTTCGGTTGTATTGGGTACCTGGTCGACTTGACTGAGGATTTCCCGACTAACAAGGACAGGACCATATAAGCTTCTTCTAGCGGGCCTCGACGTTTCTTCGCTGGGCCTTCCAAGCTAGCAACGATCCGGATCTGGAGGGGGAAGGCGAGGACCGGCGTTGGGGCCCCAACGGCTCATGGCGTCGTCTTCTCGACGAGTAAGCGGGCGGAGGTCAGTCACTTCGCAGGCATGTATCCTGGGACGGCCGGCCGGCCGTCCGCAACACTACCGTGACTACTAAACTACCATGGTACTCTGTACGACCTAATTTACCACGATGGCTTGATTACTGTGGACTTGAGGTTACCCCTCTCGGCTCCCCACAGGCGGCCGACGACTTTGTAAAAGACGTGACTGACCTCCAGTTTTTTTTTATTTCCCAGACATCATCGACGAAGTCTTCTGGAGGGGCTCCCCGTTTTTGATATCACACGCAGACAGCAGCACCCTTCATTCCCGTGAAGAAGGCCGCCCTGAGATAATTCCAACTAGAATAACTCCCTCCTCCCCTCCCCTCCGGTGGTCCGATGGGTTCCATCGAGCCAATATCGACACCCTTGGCCGGGCGCGAGTTGCGAGTCTTGGTCACCGGCTTTGGAGTAAGTAGTAGCACTCACACCTACGCGCACACGCGCGCACACGCACACGTGCACACCCACGTACATACATACCTACCTATCTATACACATGCACAGAGAAGCGTGCCTCCCTCGACGAGCGACACAATCGTGTACCTAGGATCCCCTCTCCCCCCCTTCTCCTTTCCCCCTCCTTAGAGAAGAAAAGACCGTCGCACATACGTATACACACACATAAGCGCGCGCCGCTGACAATGCGCCCCAGCCCTTCCGGGAGCAGTACCCCGTCAACCCGTCCTGGGAGATCGCGTCCCGGCTGCCCGACTACCTGCCGGCCGAACGGGCCAAGGACCCCGTCGCCCGGCAGCAGCAGCAGCAGTCGGCGCCACCGCCGCTGCTACCTGCCGTGCGGATCCTGCAGCTGCCGGAGGCCATCCGCGTGAGCTACGAGGTGGTGCGCGGACTGGTGAGTAGTGTTTCCTGATCTTGAGTGAGACGTTTGGGGGGGGATTCTTCCGCCTGCTTTGACCAGATAGCCCTGCTATTCCTTTTTCTTTTTTTTTCTTTCGATTCCGGTGTCAGCAGGTACGGGGTGCATGCTCACGCGAGAGAGATTTCAGATGCCCGAGCTGTGGGACGCCGACGACGGCAGCAGCACCGCCATCGACTACGCGGTGCACGTGGGCATGGCCGGGCCGCGGCCCGGGCACTACGCGCTCGAGCGCCGCGGGCACCGCGACGGCTACGCCAAGCGCGACGTCGACGGCCGCCCGCTCGACGACGAGGCGCGCCACCGCGACCAGGGCGCCGGCTGGGTCTGGCACGGCCTGCCGCGCGAGCTCGAGACCGACCTCGACGCCGAGGACGTGCACCGGAGGTGGGTCGCGCGCAGTCCGGTGAGTTTTCGTCGGTCGTCGTTTTTTTCCCTTTTTTACCTTTCCCCTTGCATTTCTCTTGACTGCCTTCCTCCTTTCTTTTCTTTTTTTCCTTTTCCTCTCTTTTCTTTTCTCAATTCATTACTCTCTTTGGCTCCCTCTTCCTGCCTCCCTTCCCACCTCACGTGATGCCGGAGGAGAAGGAGAGGGCAGGTAAAAAGTCTTGGTCCGGGCAAGGTGATTGAGAAGTCTTGCTATTGCTGTTGTTGACACGCGGCCTGCTGCCGGTCTGCCACCGCCCCGGCCGCCTTCTCCCCCCTGCCGCGCAGAAGGACCTCAGCCTTCAGGTCTCGGACGACGCCGGGCATTACCTCTGCGACTTCATCTACTACTCGAGCCTGGCGCACCTGCACAAGCAGCGGCGGCGGCGCAACGTCGTCTTCCTGCACGTGCCCCTGCACTCGGACGAGCACTCGCTCGCGCTCGGGCGCGAGCTCGTCCTGAACCTGAGTACGTGTTTAGCCCTGCCCTCCCTTCTCTTCTCTTCCTTTCCCGGTTGATTTGAGTCTGCTGCTGCTTCTTTTACCCCGTGCTTCCGGAGATGTGATCCCCTATTCTCCCCCTGGCGCGAGCGAGTGCAAAGCAACTCTCCTGCCCATCCTCTCCGCCCCTCCCCCTTGCCTCTACGTGGATTCATTGCTGACTGTAGATAACAAAAGTTCGATCTATCGTTGAGAGCGAGTTGGCAAGGGAGGCGACGGCGAGCGCGAGCACCTTGAATACCACGACGTAGAGAGGGACTCTTTTAACCTTTCTACCTCCTCTCACGTACAGCTCGCCAGAGGGAAGGGAACGGCACGTATCTAAATACGGACTGGTTTTGATCAAATTTGCTGCCCGATCTGCCTCAATCTCATGCGGTGGCGGGATCATCTCTTCTGCATGATTGTCAATAGCTCCTGTATAAGTATATACGATACGGCACTGCATCCTGTTCTTCGTTAAGCCCGGGGAGTATCAGCGCTCAGGGCGTTGAAAAATCTGTTATTGGGTACGGAGTACTAGGTCTCACTCTCTCATATGATAGAAGGCCGTTTGACGCGAAGGCCGAGGCCTGCATACCGCTTACTTAAGTAGTTCTTATTCTACGCGGACTTATGCATCATCGGCGACGTGATCGACCTCGCCGACCCACTCTGTAGGTATTTTCCGTCGATTTCCCCCGGGCTGAGCCGGCGACCCATTTCTATTCGGGGACCGTCAGACTGACCATAGTTACCGGTCTAAATAATATCTCACCACTTATATAGTACTGCTCTCGTAACTACTACCTAAGCTTCCTCTCTTCCCTTGACTACATCCCCACAACCAACAGACACCCCTTCAAAAGACATCCGCAGACTGACGGCGCAACACCGATATCGTCATCAACCGGCAACCCCACCGCGACGCCGTAATAGACCAGTCGTTCGGCGCGGAACAGCAAAGAGAGAGAGTCAAGATGTGCATGAAAGCGACTTGCAGCCAATGCAGTAAGCAAGATCCCACCCCCCTGGTTTCCTGTCTCTCCATTTCCATTTCCATCCCTTCCTTCTCTTCCTCCATCCCTTCCGCCCGGTGCCTCTTCCTCTCCATCCCGCCCCTCTCCGCCCGGCGCGCCCTTCATCAACCGAAAAACTCGGAGGAAGCCACTCCACTCGACTCCTCTCTCCCCGGAAGGATTCAGGGTTTGGTCCGAGCACTCTCCATCTACCGGTAGTACCGGCGCGGGACGGCGCGGGACGGCGAGGTACGGGCACAGCACTCCCGGTACAATGCGCCACGCTATGCTACATTCCTGGATACGAACGCTTCAAGCAAGAAGCACCACGACTGAATTTTTCTCTTCCTTTTCTTTTTTTCCCCCAAATTTATCCCCCTCTTCTAACTCTTGTCCCCGCGCGCAACGCAGGTAAGACGAGCTGGTTCGGCTGCGGCCGGCACATCCCGGGCGTGCTGGACGCCGTGCCCGCCGACCAGTGGTGCACGTGCGAGCCGCGCGTCGACGTCGGCGGCAAGAAGTACCCGCCCAAGGCGCAGTAAGACAGGCAGGTCGGCCGGCCGGCCGGCGCGCGAAGAGGGGGGCAGGCTGGGTAGCCTGGGTGGCGTGTGTGTGTTCGTGTGTGCTTGTGTGTTTGCGTGGAGGTGACTGCTTTGGTCGGGCTCTTACCGAGAAGGGCTCAGAGGGAGAGAGGCAGAGGCGAGAGGCGAAGAGAGAGGGAGGAAGACAAGTGGTAGAGGAAGGAGTGAAAATCATACGGGTTAGATGGGGGCTGTGACTGCAGATTAGAGCACGTATGAGTCTCCTCTGAGATACGGAATAGATGATGCACGTTCAACACGTTGATGAACCTTGATCTAGGCGTGGCCTTTAGATGATATATCTAAAATGCAATGTTCCGCTGCCCCTGATACCAAAAGGTAGATAGATACCTCGCTCCGTCTCTATACTTCTCCATCTACCTGCGTCTCTCTCCCTTCCTCTCCCTCTAAGTGTATGTGCAAAGAGAAGATATAATCATCGTAATCGTCGTCATCGTCATCGGCATCAGCATTCATATCCCCACCGTTTTTTCCTGTTCGACCACAGGTTTCCCCGTCTTCCGTTCCTGTTCTGGCCCTTTCCCAGCTACGGCCAGACCGCCTGATATGGCCCTCAGATCTTGGTGTTCCTGTGCCACTCGGAGCGGAGGTACTGCTTGGGCCAGGCGACGGGGACGCCGAGCTGGTGGGCGATGCGCAGCGGCCACTCGGGCTCGCGCAGGAACTGGCGCGCGGCGAGCACGAGGTCGGCCTGGGTGACGCGCCCCGTGGCGTCGGCGACCTCGACCGTGTCGTGCGTGGCGGCCGAGGAGCCGTCCGTCGCGTCCTTGCCCTCCTGGACGACGGAGCGGGCCATCTCGGCGTCGGTGATGAGCCCCACGGCGCCGATGAGCATCTTCGCGCCGCTGCTGCTGCTACCGGGCTCGCCGTGCAGGCCGGCGCTCTTGAGGTCCTCGCGGATGCGCCCCGCCAGGTCCACCTGGTAGTACGGGTGCAGGTCGATCTTCTGCTCGGCGCTGTTGGCGCCCGAGCTGACGTCGAGCAGGTCGACGCCAAGGGGGGGCAGCAGGCGCGCGAGCCGCAGCGTCTGGTCCATGTCCCAAGACGCCCCCGGCGCGACGGCGTGCTCCATCCACTCGGTGGCGCTGACGCGCACGAACAGCGGCATGGACTCGGGCATGGCGGCGCGGCAGGCGGCCACGACCTCGAGCAGCAGGCGCACGCGGTTCTCGAAGGAGCCGCCGTACCGGTCCTCGCGCCGGTTGCTCAGCGGCGACAGGAACTCGGTCAGCAGGTAGCCGTGGGCGGCGTGGATCTCGACCAGGTCGACGCCGGCGGCGACGGCGCGGCGCGTCGCGTCGCCAAAGGCCCGCACGACCTCGCCGACCTGCGCCGACGTCATCTCGCGCGGCATGGGGAAGCCGTCGGCGTAGGGGATCGCCGAGGGCGCCCAGACGTCGTCGGGCCAGCCGCCGGCGTCGGGCGCCGCGACGCTGGCGCGGCTCAGCCAGGGCGCCACCATGGAGGCCTTGCGGCCCGCGTGGCCCAGCTGGACGCCCAGCTTCTGGCCCTGGCTGTGGGCGAAGTCGGCGATGCGGCGCAGCGGGGCGATCTGGCTGTCCTTCCAGAGGCCGCTGTCCTCGGGCGAGATGCGGCCGTTGGCCAGCACGGCGGTGGCCTCGACGATGGTCAGGGCGGCGCCGCGCAGCACGAACTGCGACAGGTGCGCAAAGTGCCAGTCGGTCAGGTGCCCGTCGTCGGCGCTGTACTGGCACATGGGCGCCACGGCGAGCCGGTTCTGCAGCGTCACGCCGCGGATGGTCAGCGGCCGGAACAGCGTCGGCGCGCTCTCGGGCTTGAGCGCCGTGCCCACGGGCGGGTCCTGCGCCGGCGTCCAGAAGGTGCTCGTGGACGAGCCCACATTCTTGAGCGACGGCGACATTGTGCTTGGCTCGGAAGAGAAAGGATACCTTATGACGGAGGAGGCGGGCCCAGAAAATAAGAATAAGGTATTAGAGTTCTGACGCGAGCTGTTGCTGCTGGCAGTCGGGATTGGGCGGACGTCTTATCGTTGTCGGTGGTCACTGGCTGGCGAGCACGCGAGATACGATCAGAATTATGATCAAGGATTCGTGGACAGATAAGATCAGATCGGGAATCGGCCAACTCTAATACCCAGACGGAGATCGAGCTATAAATGTTGGAGGCGGCGAGTATGAGATAATTGTTATGATTCTGTGTTGACGATGATGATATCTCTATTTCTTTCACGCTTGACTTCGGCGATGACTCTCTACTTATACTGCCTCACCTTGGGACAAAAGACCGCCCGACGCACACTTCTCCGGACGGAATATTGACGATATCACCGTTGCTGACTCAGTGCCCATGTAGGCCACGAAGAGGGCAGGAGAAGAGCGAACAAGTGCTCCATAGGCATGGCCCTGACTAATGGAGCAGCATTATTAAGCCTGCCAAAGCAGCCTGCAGATTGATACTTCGTACTCCGTACGCTATGTACGTACTGACCAATGATGAGTACAACTTGGCGGACTAGGAACTTCGCAGAGGCCCGTCGGCTGGCTGCTGGAGGAGGTACCGCCGAGACGCCGAGGGAGATTGGGTAGGGACCGAAGGGAAAACCCCGAATTACCTCCTTTCTCGACTCGAGCAACTCCGCGCATGCGCTGGTCAATATGACCTGCCTCGGTGACCTGTAACTACCTCCGCGGGCCCCCGCTGCTAGTAGGTAAATGTCACGGGAAGGCTTCCGGGCGTCTGTCTCTTGCGACATCATCGTCCCAAACTGGCGGGTCGCGTAGAATGACACCTGCCGTACTTACCTAACGGATACCGGTACATCCGGACCGCATCGACGGGTCGGTCTGGACGATATCTGCCCGCCCCCGCGGGCCTCCGTCCGCCGCCCGCCGCCCCTCTCTCCTCCTCGGGCCGTTTGCTTGTCGCGGCTGCCCCACCGGCCCCCCCGCCGTCCGCGCCGACCAATCTGCCGTGGTGCGCCGTCTCCCGCGATGGACAGGTGGAACCCGACGGCCATCCACGAGCTCGTGGCCGAGGAGATGACTGGATCTGGTGTGGAGGGGTCGGGTCTGCTCGGCCTGGCCAATTTCCTCGCCGCCAGCCTGGCGACGCTGGTGATTTTCGCGGCTCTCCTGCGCCAGCGGGCGAGGAGGGCGTCGTAGTTGGTGGCCGCCACGGTTGGGACAGGCCCCCAAGGTTGGCCGAGGGCTGTTGCATACGGATCGGCTGTCGTCCTCTGCCAACTCTGGCCTTTCGTCTGTATTTTCCCCCATCGAGAAGTTCGTGGCTGAGCTCACGGGGGGCGCTTGGGGGCTGTCAGTCATCCTACACTTGGCAATGCAACCCACTGCCGGATCCTCCAAGGTGAGTCCACGACGATTTGCGAGAGCTCAGAGGGCTCAGAGGAATTCCTACCTGGCTGCCCCGGCATCGCGAACCACGATAAGTGATGAGGTACCTCGAGACGAGAGATGGCATAGGTGGGGGTTTTTGTTAATGCCTCTCAGATAACCATGCATTGAGTACCTAATTAAACCGCTGCTCTGCCCGCGCCAGCAGCTCTCTCCAGGTAGGTCGCGGTGCACGCCTGTCATCCGAAAGAAACAGACGAAGAAAAAGGGTTGCGTCTAAATCACCACCAACCAAACCTATTCGAGGACCCCTGCATATCCACTCTTCTCCACTATTTTACATGTTCCAACTAACACTAACCCTAACTCTAACCCTAACCACTAACCCTAACCCGTCCGGCATTAAGAAAGAGTAAGGAAACAGGGATTAAATAGCCTATATAGATGCTCTCCAGCCTAATAAGTATGGTCGTTGGTGAGGAATGTAGGAATTGCAGGTTGAGAAGTGGTTTCTTGGGACCCACTTGGCGTGGTGGTGATTTAGACATACCTAGAAAAAGAGAAGCCCCCGTCTCAGGCGAAACATGGCGCTGCCGGGGAGCCTGGCACAGGGCCTTCCTGTCATCATCCCCCCTCCGTGCCGTACCACGGCCGTAACCCCATCGCGCATGAGAGAGCAATGTGATAATCACGGCCAGTCTGGGCCAAGACGGGCGTCGACCCCGTATGAGCTCGCGTGGTCGCACAGGGGGGGGCTATGATTCCTTCATCAACCTGTGGTCAGCTGTCAGAGGAGCCCCTCTCGTCCCGTCCCAACACCACCCCACGATCGCTGCACTTTGTTTCGTCCCATGCCGGCGGACCACGAGCAGCGGGTTGGCGGACGAGGAGGGGGGCCAGTCTGGCCAGGCGGGCGGGGGGCGGCGGGCTCAAACAGCCACCAGCGTGGACGACTGGGATCCTGACGCGAGCCTCGTGTTAGAGCCCGCCCCGCGCTGTGCCAAACGTCCTGAAGCGTGCCACCGCCGGTCCCACCCTGTGATGCCAATGATGAGCTCCGGGGGTTGTGGTCACTGGTGGGCGCGCGCGCTCGATCGAGCTCGAGTCCAAAAAGGACGCGCGCGACGACTGTCAGTGCCGCCCGGGGCGACAGCCCCCTCGGACTCTCACCACCGCCAACCTAACCTCCTTTACGCCTAAAAGGTTGGACCCTGTGCAGCTCTAGTAGATCTCGTCTCTCTATCTAGAAGCGCGCGCGCATTGACCCCAAGTCAAGTCATCGCGACGATCATGAGGCGATCCAGGATTGCCGAGAGGCGAGCTCCCGTCTGCTCGCTCAGTTCGTGAGTTTCTCTTTATTTCCGGTATCTACTACATAGCCAGCAGCCTCGCTGACGACGAGCGACAAAAAAGCCTGGCCGGCCCAGACACGGTCAAGGTCGTGGTCGGGCCCGAGCGCAAGGCCTTCTTCATCGCGCGCAAGCTCCTGGCCTCGTGCGCCTACTTCCGCGACCAGATCGACACGGCCGAGCTCGAGTTCTCGGGCGGGCAGCCGCACCTGGTCGTCCGGCTCGACGGCCAGTGCCCGGACATGTTCGGCCTGTTCACGTACTGGCTGCGCGCGCGGCGGGGCTTCGACCGCTTCGTCGAGGAGGCCACCACCTCCCGGGCCGCCGCCGCCGCCTCCGCCGCCGAGGAGCTGCACTGGGACCTGGTCAACCTGCACATGTTCGCCGCCCAGGTCGGCCTGCCGGCGCTGCAGGACCTCGCCATGGACGGCATCCAGGACATCTACCTGCGGCGCGACTGGGAGGTCAACCCCCAGCTGGTCCGCTACGTCTGGGCCGAGTGCGGGCCCGCCGAGAGCTGCCGCCTGCGCAAGTGGCTCGTGGCCATGACGGCCTGGACGCTGGGCGGCGACCACGGCTTCTTCGCCGACGACGATGATGATGTCGACCACCACCACCACGAGGATAAGGACAAGGACAAGGACAAGGCGGCGGACGGGCGCGAGCACCACGGGGACGCGGACGCGGACGCGAGCAGGGAGAACGCGAACAGGGCCGCCGCCGACCAGACGAGACGGGCGGCCATGCGCGCCCTGCTCGACGAGCTGCCGGGCCTGCGCGAGACGTACGCCGTGCACCTGGGCAAGCTGCGGCGCAGCAAGCTGCACGCGCACTTCAAGAACCCGCAGCTGCGGCTGCCCTCCAACCACCTGCGCAACGAGGAGCGCCAGTTCGGCTTCCGCCAGTGCTCCTTCCACACGCACCGCTCCGCCGTCGGCCAGGACCGCTGCCCGCTCGCGCTCTTCTGCCCGGAGGACGACTTCGGCCCGTCCTACTCCTCCAGGGTGCCGTCGCCGTCCACCGACGGCTGCGTCGAGTCGGACTGCGGCAGCTCCGACCGCGACAGCGGCTACCGGTCGTCCTCGGCATCGGCGTCGTCGTCGCCGCCACGCTGCAGCGACCGCGAGGGCTTCTCGAGCTGAGCGGACCCTCCTCCCGGCGGCACCCCCCTTCAAGACCACACGGAGCGGACAACATCCGTCGAGGCAGCAGAATGCAGGCTACCTGTGACTACTCCAGCCACCTGGTCGTAGCTAGCCTCCTGATCGTAGGCCGGCTTCACAGCCATGTCGTACCGCGTGCCAAAGGATGGACCAAGGTAAGACGCGCAGCTCCCCACCCTTTCTATTGAGCAACCACATTCTGATGTCTATTTGCTTGTCAGGCATCGTCCTTTTACATGGACATAAGATCCATCGACCTAAGAATAATCCACGAGGCTATCCCAAGTTTCTTCCGGAGATCGTCAGGACAGTCCGGTCCGATCTTCCCAGGTCTCGATGGCTTTGGTACTCTTGAACGGCCTACTCCAGAGTCGCTTGCCCTGCTCTCGGTGCGATCCTCAACTAGCAGACAATCATGCACGCATGAGGGCGCTGACCTGTGGGCGCGCCTCTTGGGAGCTGATCGCGGCACCTCGCGCGGCATCGCAGCGCAGGATGGGCTCTCATAGGAACCGTCCCAGTCAGCGAGCCGACGCTGCTTGGAGTGGGCTCTGCCGTTGAGCGCCCTGAAAGGACTTAAGGCGCCTTGCCCCTCCAAACGCCTGCAATCCTCACGAGTTCCCTGTCTGGACAGTCGGTGGACATTGTTGCCATCTAAAAGAAGGCCACAGGTGATAATGCAAACATGTAGACTAGATAGGTGTTTTAGCCGCAAGGCCCTCTGCGATCTGTGAAGAGGTCTCAAAATGCGAAGAGGTTTAGGCAAAGACTTGGACAGATCATCCGGAGGGACGGTCTACGCAAAAGAGATACTTGCTATTGACTGCAACGGGTTTCCCTGTCCGTCGAATCGATTCACCCCAGCAGGGCCTTTTGGCGAGACTGTCGCCTCTTCGTGCATGGGGTGACTCAAGCATGAAGAAGGCCTCGAGTCCCAGTAGCTCCTAACTCTTGAATTGACGGGCAGGTGACTTGGCCAATCTCCGTGACTGGCCCATCTGCTCAGATGTCGATGCACTCCTCCGGTGCTGCGTGTCACTGGGCGCCTGCTTTTGGCACATGCATGATATCATGATAAGGGCGTTCGGTGAGCTTCCCCATGCCAGGTTTCCTGGACCCATCCTGTCTCAGATGGACGGGGCGACGAATAATATCCTCCACTACCCATCCACTGTTTCACTGTTTCTCTACTCCGTAGGTGGATGAAGATAAAAGCGAGCCAAGAAGAGCAGATTTATGCTCCTCTAGACCAGTGACTGGGTCACCAAGGATTTAGAGACATCGCCGGTGGGAACGATGAGTTTGCCCTTGCTGAATTCTTGATGAGGATCCTGTGGGCGACATTTGTCGACCCACGACAACGCCAGATCGTGAGGGCATCATGGACTCGGAAGCTGGCCACCTCGTGTATGAACGGGTAGTGAGATTGCAGCCAGGTACAGTCCTGGTTTCCAGAGAGCCACAACGGTTTCTCAAAGACTGGACACGTCTAACGAAAGCAAGACGCACATCGTCCACAAGGTGAATCTCAGCGACTTCTTCGCCAAGAGCTGGATCGGACCCAAATTGACTGCTTCGGTTCAACTGTGTCTGGTGATCTGGTGTTCTTCACACCACTTCAGCCTTGCCAGTATCGACCAGCGGTTTCGCGTCGGACCACCGGAGGATGACTATGTCGCCGCTCCTCCCGTCCATGGCCCCGTCGGCGTCGGTGCCGCGGCCCTCGACGAGGGTGTTCCTCAGCAGGCGGACGAAGACGGCGGCCTCGAGATCCGGCGCGTCCACCATGCTGACATTGCCGGCCGTGTCGTTGAGGTTCTGCAGCGCGGCGGGGAACGAACCGAGGAAGGAGGCTAGGTAGTGGTTATGCAGAAGCGCCTGGTGTCGCGTCGCGTAGGCCCGCTCCGTCTCGGATAGACGCGCCCGCAGCGCCGGCGTGGATAGGTAGTGCAGCGTGTGCTTGTCGATCTGTGTTCGACGACGAGAAGAATGTCAGGTAGGTATAGACAAGATTAGGCAAGGATCGAGTCACCGAACTGAGAGAGAGAGGGGAGGGCGCAGGATGAGGGAGTAGAGACTCGATCCGTCTGACTCAATATTAATGTATTTATTACCTTGGCTATGCGCGCACGCAGATAACTCCGCACCAAGAACTTGAACCGCTCGAGCTCGGTCTGGATGACGATGAGAGCAAAGTTGGTCTTGGGGTCCATGTCGCCCGTCATGTCCTCGACCTTCTCGATCTGCCGCTTGATGCGGTCGTTGACGCGCTCGAAGAGTCCATCAGCCGGCCAGCTGTTTGCGGCGCATCAGCGACACACCAGGCCACACTGCCGACAAACTAGACAAGACCAGAATCGTCGGGTCACAATGGACGGCATGTACATACCCCAGCAGCTCCGGCGAAGATCTCTCTGCCACCCAGGCGCGCGTTAGGGCCTGCAGGTCCCGTACCTCCTGTGGGATGGTATCGGAGGTCGGGTCTACCTCGCGAAGGATATCGTCGATGTCCATGGAAGAGTGGTAGGTATAGTAGTATATAAGACACCATACGCCTGTGAGGGATGGGCGCGGTAGGTAATATTAGCAAGAGGTATCTCGTTCGGAGCAGGCCTCGTCTACGGAGAGGTAGGTAGTGGGGAGGAGTTTGGCGGGGTAGCTCTGGAGTTGCGTTAGGTAAGCAGAGTAAGGGTCTGCTTTAGCGGGCCCATCGGCGCCATGTAGCTCGTAACCTCCGTGCTGTTACTGTTACTTCTGAACGCTTCATGTTTTGGGACACACATTCGCAGCAGCACCACCTAGCGACGGCAGCAGCAACGACAAGGGCAGCGGTGGCAGCTGCAATAATCACGACTGCCCCAAAATCGAGCCCCAAAATCGACATGGCCGACACCAGCAGCAAGAGAAGCCATCAGGATTTCGTCGATCAAGATGTCGAGAGCTCTTCCGACGATGATATGGGCCCTCAGCTGCCCTCAGCGGCTGCCCCGAAGAAGAAACGACGCGTTCTGCCACACGAGAAGCTCTATATCGAGAACCTACCCAAATCGTCGCGTTACTCCAAGTCTCTGATGCACAAGGAGCAGCTCTCCTTCGTCAATGTCACGCCTACTACCGACTTCCTGATCACGAGCTCGGTCGATGGCGTGGTCAAGTTTTGGAAAAAGGTTGCACAGGGCATAGAGTTCGTGAAGGAGTTCAAAGCTCATCAGGGAGATATCTTGTCTGTTTCTACGAGCCACGATGGCCGCAGCTTTGCGACCGCCGGCGCGGACAGGTCGGTCAAGATCTTCGACGTGATCACCTTCGACCTTCTCGCCATGCTCACCCTGGACTTCGCACCAGCATGTGTCTGCTGGGTACACAAGCGTGGTGCTCCTCTGCCTTTGCTGGCCGTCTCCGATGGCTCGAAGCCCTGGGTTTACATCTACGATGGCAGGGGGGAGGACCAGACTCCTCTACATACTATAAAAGGGCTCCACCGGAATATCATATCCTGCATGGTTTTCAACGACGCCTTTGACTGTGTGGTATCAACCGACGAAGGCGGAATGATGGAATACTGGACGCCCAGTGCCAACTACGAGAAGCCCGACGGCGTCTTTCAACACAAGAGCTCGACCAGTCTTTTCGAGTTCAAAAAAGCAAAGTCTGTGCCGGTGTCCTTGACCATCTCGCCGTCGGGTCATCAGTTTGTAACCTTTTCAGTACCGGACCGTAAGATAAGGGTTTTCGACTTTGCGTCCGCAAAGCTGTACCGGACGTATGACGAGTCACTGCAGGTGATTGAGGAGATGCAACAGGCTGGCACCGCCACCCAGAAGCTTGATGATGTGGATTTTGGCAGGCGGCTGGCCGCAGAACGCGAAATCGACTCCTCCTCACTCAAGAATAGAGTCAGCGTTATCTTCGACGAGTCAGGCCACTTCATCATATACGGGTCTCTCCTTGGGGTCAAGGTTCTAAACACCTTCACGAACCAAGTGGTCAAAATCTACGGAAAAGACGACCACATACGCCCCGTCAACCTGGCCGTCTACCAAGGCCAGCCGCAGAAGAAGGGGGTCACCACTGTTGCCATGGCAGCCTCGAGCAACCCGCTCCTGCAGGAGTCGGAAGCGCGAGATCCAATCCTGTTTGCGACAGCTGTTGGCAAGGTGCGATTCTACATGTTCACAAACGAAGAGGAGATCTCGCGGTCAGAAAGGGATGTGCAAAACGAGAAACCGACGATGCTGAATCCCAAGAGAGCAGCGGAGAAGCAGAAGCCGGCAGAGACTGGGACGTCAGCCATCATCCACACCACGTATGGCGATATCCATATTCGGCTCTTCCCGGGGGCGGCGCCGAAGGCCGTGGAGAACTTTGTCACCCACTCGAAACGCGGCTACTACAACGGCATAATCTTTCACAGGGTTATTAAAAAGTTCATGATCCAGACCGGAGACCCGCTGGGTGACGGTACAGGAGGGGAGAGCATCTGGAACAGAGAGTTCGAGGACGAGTTTAGCGTGCTGAAGCACGATAAGCCGTATACGGTCAGCATGGCCAACGCAGGGCCAAACACCAACGGCAGCCAGTTCTTTATCACGACGGAGAAGACGCCGTGGCTGGATGGCAAGCACACCGTCTTTGGGCGCGCAGTGCAGGGCCTGGACGTGGTGCATAAGATAGAGAACGCGCGCACATATAAGGAGAAGCCGGAGGAAGACATCAAGATGCTGAACATCGACATTGCGTAGAGCGCGGCGGCAGCTAAGCGGTTGATGGCAATTTATTTAAAAATACCCCGGAGTTCAAATACTAGGTATTGCGAATCAAGGTTGCTGTTGTTGCTGCTACTGCTTTTGCTGTTGCCACCGCAGTAGTAGATTGAGTGAGCATGTAGAAAACGAGGTTACTTTAGGTTAGGCTACGAGTGATAACAGCCCGCCGGCAACTCACAGTACACGAGTCAAGCTGTTCCAGACGTTTGGCGGCTCGGGTGAGGCTATCGCTCAAGGGCACCAATCATGAGGTATGCGGTGTGATACCGGTACTATAGCGGCAGAAACGGAGCAGCCTTGTTTTATGGAGATATGGGGCCCCAAAGGAAGCGTACTCCAGGCGAGGGTCCTTGACTTCTACTCGCCCACTCCGCCTCACTTGACCAGCTACCAACTACCCACTACTAGTACTACCCAATCTACTACTACTAACCGGTATCAATATCATTTTGAGTACCGCGTTGTACTGCTCATATCATTCCCTACAACCGCACCTCGTTGCGTCGCGTATATTGCGACTCAAGTGCCTCTTTATTGCACTGGTCTTCGGTTTGCCGGACAGAGCTATTCCGCCCGCACATTCACTATAGCCACCCGTAGACTCATTAGCATCACTTGCCGTCACATGCGCGTCAACCTCCGTGCTCGTCATCAAAGGTTGGCTTATTGATCATGAAAGATCGCCGACGGTATTGGAAAGGACATTTCGCTCAAGCCACCTCCTGTCCCTAGTTGAGTTGAGGTGCTGCGGATCATGCCACGACCGAAAAAGCCCGGCGCACCTGAACCCAAGCGACGCAGTCGAAATGGATGCTGGTTCGCAACTCTTCATCTTCCACATAGCCCAATGTGACCACGAGGCTAACGCTTAAAAAGGCCCTGCAAGAACCGCAAGATCAAATGCGGAGAGGAACACCCAAACTGCCTGAAGTAATCATCTCTTTTCCTCTTAGTCTCAGCTCGGCCTCCTTGATCCTTAAGGCTGTTCTGGACACTGACGCCATTTTGAAGCTGCCAGAGGACTGGCGAGACCTGTGACTACAGCATACGGCTAAACTGGGATGGCCGAAGAGGGAAGCGTCCCGAGTCTGGCCTGATCGACTTTCAGCAGGAAGTCCCATCCCCCACGGTCCCGGCCAAAGGGTTCAAACTCGTGCACCAAGATCCCCATTCGGACACACCGGGCGCTCGTCGACTCGAGCCTCTGACCCAACCGCCAAGTCAGGTCGAAGTCGAGGGCCAAAGGCCGCCTCCACAAGCGGGGTCGAGCTTCGTCGATGCAACGCCTGCATACCTCGACGAACCAGAACGTCCCAGTAAGCGGACGAAGCTCGGGCCCGACGCGGCAGCTGCCGAGACCGCCGGAAAGCGGCCGTATTCCTCCCACGGCTCAAAGGCCTACCGCTTCTCCGGAAGCTCGAGTGAATCGGCCGCATCCCCGCTCACCCCCAGCACCCCCTTGGCGTACAGCGATGACGAGCCGCGTCCGAACACCCGGTCTGGCAAGCAGCTCGTTGCCTCCCCGGACGTCCGGCGACTCTCCGTCAACTCGCTGCTCGCCGGCCCGCCCAGTCTGCGCGGTCTGCGGGATGAGGCCGGCGGCCCTGCAAGCCTGATGCTTCCGCCTCTGGATCCCCGCCGAAGCGCGGCTGACCCTACCTTCTATGGCATGGATAGAGGCTTTCCTGACCGCGACCTTGGGAGCAACGATGACATGAATGCGATCACGGGATCGTCGCCACTGCTTCAGCGCGACTCTCTTGACAGCTCGCTGGGCGGGCCACCAGACGGTTTCTTCAACGAATTCGGATTCGGAGTTGAGTTTAGTGATGTAAACGACGACGAGGGCGGATATTATTCGAAGCCAGTTCCAATATATATTCCTCGGAACCTGGAGCCTCTTCCCCCCAAGTAAGAATACCACGCTTAGAGACTTTGTCACCGGATGTACTAACTCACATCTGTCTAGGCTAGTGGAAAATCCCATGAACCTCCTGGTAAGTCAACCTTGCCCGGCGGAAGCCAAGCACATGCTGATGAAATTGTAGTACTTCGTAAGTTGCGTCGCTTCACAGGGGCAACACAGACAGCGTCTGACTGGTAACCCAGCATCACTTCTTAAACCACACGGCTCGGGGTAGGCATTATGCTCCACAGCTTGCTAGGCTTCTTGATGTTTTTAAACTGACCTCGGGGAAGTCTTGGTACCGTATGACGACCCGCACGCCAATCCGTTCAGGATTGTGCTGCCACAGATAGCAGTCAAGAATGACACCCTCCTGGCACTGTTGTTGGCGTACTCTGGTATGAATGGCAATCCGTTTCATGCCTCCTCTTTCGCTCACCAATCTTCTGCAGCTTCACACCGGGCACGTGTTCTGAATCATGCCGAGCCTACTCTCAGGATTGCCTTCTGGGTAGACGACATCTTTCCTGCCCTGCGGCAAGCGTTGAACGATCCCGACCAAAACTTCTCGAACGCGAACCTGGCTACCGCCATCATGCTCACCTCCCTGGAGATCATCTCACCCAAGTTTTTCGGCTACGACATACCCTGGCAAAAACACCTCAACCTTGCCAGGGAGCTCATTACCGTGCGGCCGGGCGGCCTACATGGGCGACAGGCCAATTTCCGGAACGACCAGGTGTGCTCGTTCCTCTGGAGCTGGGCCGCCTACCTCGACGTGATCGGCAGCCTCAGCGGGGGGCGCAAGGGCTCGTCGACGTCGTGGATCTTCGAGTACGAGTGCGAGGACATGGTGGACGGGTACGACGAGATCGACTGCATCATGGGGTTCACGACGCGGTGTATCTACCTGCTGGCCAAGATCGCGGACCTGGCGCGCCGGTGCGACGCCGAGCGCATCGGCGAGGACGGCGTGGCGCGCGACGGCTGGGCGCCGAGCGCCGAGGTGCGCGAGCAGGCGGTGCGGATCGAGGCGGCCGTCCGGGAGAGCATGCGGCAGCTGCCGGTGCCGTGCAAGCACATCCACAAGGAGGGGGACATCGCCAAGTGGAACAGGCGCGAGCTCGAGGCCACCAACACGGCCTTCCACTGGGCCGGGCTGGCGCAGCTGCACCGGCGCGTCCTGGGCCGGCCCCGCGGCGACGAGCCGGTCCGGCAGGCGGTCGAGGAGATCGTCGGCTGCCTGCGCCGCATCCGGCCCGGCGGCAGCGCCGAGTCGTGCCTGCTCTTCCCCATGTTCACGGCGGGGTGCGACGCGCGCCGCGCCGAGCACCGCGCCCTCATCCTCGAGCGCTTCGTCACCGCCGAGGCCCAGGGCATGACCCAGGTGCACAACGCGCGCCGCCTCATGCAGCGCGTCTGGGAGACGGACAGGCCCTGGGAGACCCTCGTCAGCACCGAGTTCATCGGGTGAGGACGGGCGGGGAAAGGGGGACAAGGAGTCGACTCACTGGTCTAATTCGCTGTCTTTGACTTCAGGGGCGGTAGCAAGCACCTTGGTGGAGTTGCCCTGCGATTTGGCGCACAACCAGCCCGCCAGCCCGCCCATGTGGCTTCGTGATGGTTTCCATCGTCTGTCTTCGAGCAGCTAGTATGGAGAGGCAATCTCTCCTCTTCTTTTTCTCCCTCTGCATATCCTCGGAGTTGTTCAACCAAGGTTAGGACTATCTTATGCTCTACAATTACTATGCAGTAATAAGCACGCGCTCATTAGATGAATCACCTTTCACGATAGGTCTAGGATGATTCTCATCACGGGACCCGAACCAGGCTGGTTTTTGGACTCATTACCAAGTTTGTCATGAAGAGAGCTGCGCATCCGCCACTCCGTAGGCTTCGAGTGTTATGAGATTAGCGTGCTGGTTGACAGGATTAGGTACTCTCTCATCCGCAGTCCTAAGTCCAGCAATTAGGTAATACTGTACTTGGCGCCTTTAGCCTGGGCGAGTAGTACCCGAATGGCCCGTGCATTCTGATCAGTACAAGCTCTCCAGCCGAAGCTGCCTGCAATGGCGAGGTACCTGGCTCGAGCTCACGAGAGCGGTCATGCACGCTGAAGGCAGGCAGCTAGCTCTCCGTCGTCAGCTCCCGTCACCTACCACCCAACACTCGGCCTTCAACATCACCGCTCATCCTCCACGAACAGCACCGACTACCTTATCTACGGCCGGCCATACCCATTTGATTGAAGAGCCAGATTCCTGTCTGGAACTCAATAGTCAACCACCAACCCGCACACGCAGGCCGCAGGCAGTCACCCCGGGTACCATCGGTGTCGTCTCTCACTTCCACTCAGCTCCCGTTACTTTACACTTCGACATCGCCAACGTCGTCGCCTGCCGCCGAAAAACCCACCACGCGTCTCGTTTCGTCTCGTGGCCAACATGTCAGGCTTCGACTTCTCCAACTACAACCGAAACGCGGCTCTGCACGCGCGAGGCGTTCCCCTGCCCAAGGCCACCAGCACGGGAACCACCATCGTCGGGTGCATATTCGACGGGGGCGTAGTCATTGCTGCCGACACGAGAGCCACCAGCGGCCCCATCGTCGCCGACAAGAACTGTGAGAAGCTGCATTACATCGCGCCCCAGATCTGGTGCGCCGGCGCCGGCACCGCCGCCGATACCGAGTTCACCACTGCCCTCATCTCCTCCAACCTCGAGCTACACTCCCTGTCCACCGGCCGCAAGCCGCGTGTCGTCACCTGCATGACCCTGCTCAAGCAGCATCTGTTCCGGTACCAGGGCTACATCGGTGCCTACCTCGTCGTCGCCGGTGTCGATCCCACCGGTGTCCACCTCTTCACCGTCCACGCCCACGGAAGCACCGACAAGCTTCCCTACGTCACCATGGGCTCGGGCTCGCTGGCCGCCATGTCCGTCTTCGAGTCGCAGTGGAAGCCCGACTGCACCAAGGACGACGCCGTGCGCCTGTGCTCCGAGGCCATCAAGGCCGGAATTTTCAACGATCTGGGCTCGGGCTCCAACGTCGACGTGGCCGTCATTACGCCCGACATGACCACCCTGCACCGCGGCTTTGTGAAGCCCAACGAGCGTGGCCAGAAGCTGAAGAACTACAAGTTCGAGAGGGGCACCACGGCGGTCCTGAACGAAAAGATCATTACGAAGGACGAGATCGGAAAATACGTCAGCATTCATGAGTTGGAGGGGGAGAAGATGGAAGTCGACCCATAAGGGGTGGAAGGATGAGCCTCCTGTATTAATAATCTGTTTTTATACGAGTCAATGACCATGATTCTACAGATGCTGACACTATTGCCGCTACTCTTGATGCTGTTGCTGGTACCGGAGTTGTTGCTGATACTGATGCTCTTGCCAAGTCTGACGGCATTCACGCTGACTCCTGTCGGTGTTATTATCCCCACTATCGCTGTAGTCATTGCTACTGTAAGAATCACTTTAGATGCATTTGCGGTTGCGGAAGATGACCTGCTCGCTGTATACTTTGACTGCGTTGATACTGGAATCGGTGTCGGGCTTCAAGGAGCCATATATCTTAATCATGTGACTATATACGGCGTGTTGTGGGTAGCCGTGCAACTCGGTTGAAAAGTGTAAGGTACCTAATACCAGTGAATAGCATTCGGTGACAACAGGGTGGGCGAGAGGCAGTTCCCTTGCATTCTGCCGGGCATGTGGTCAACATGGCGAGGGGTTTCTAATAGGTTTGATCCCAGGAGCAGGTGCATCGCAGTCGGTGACGACATGGACCATACGCAAGGCGCCGGGTAACAAAACACAAAATAATCTCCCAGCTATTTGACGGTATATAGACAAATCTCGGGAGAGAATCCGTGATACTAATAGATTTTGTTTTATTCACCTACACATCTGCAATGATAATGTTTATCCAAGGAATAAGTCAAGAGCCGCGCAATACTGTAAGAGAACATGAAAACGAGAACACCTTCAATAATGTACTAATCTAAGGCAGTGAGTTAGGGGGGCACGGGCAGGCAGAAGAGGCTGCTTGTAGTATATTGAAGAGCTAGGCATGGAGCTACTGGGCATCGACCGAGCAGACATGCAGGCCCAGATGTCAAATACTTACAATCTAAGGTACTTACTCTAGTACATATAGCTAGCTACCTTAAGCATTACCAACAACTGGTAAGCTTCAGAATCAGCTCGAAGAGGTGATAAGCCTGGTGAATGCCTCCTCCTGTGGTGGACCTTACTAGAACACGGCACCAGCATAACCGTTTCTATATTAGTTGACAAATATCAACTAGAATACTAGAATACCCGAGAAAGCTTGACATTTGTCTGAATATACCCAGCAGGCAACTAGGAACCACGAATCCGGTAAGATAGAGTTGACTTCTCTCATCATTGACGACCCGCAACGTCCTGCCGGACCAGCCCGAATATCATGTCATCCATCACCACCCCGTGCTTGATCATGGCCTGCCGCCGGGTCCCCTCCTTGGTGAAGCCGGCCCCGAGCAGGGCGCGCTCGCTGGCGGTGTTGCCCTCGACCACGCTGGCCTCGATGCGCCACGTGTCCGGGAAGTTGGCGAACGCCCAGCGCACGAACGCCTTGGCTGCCGCGCCCACGACTGCGTGCGACGAACCGGAATCAGCGCTCTGACAGCTCGCCGCGGGCAGATATATAATCGCGGGAACGAGAGACGGGATAGTGATGAGGAGGGGTGGAAGAGGAGGAGTAGGAAGAAGTGAAAACAGGAAGAAGATCCTGTTTGACATACTGCCACGCCTCCAGAACGGCCGTCCGACCCAGTACCCTAGCTCACGCGTGCCGCGGTACACGCTGTCGCCGCGAGGCGGCTGGAGGCCCAGGGAGCCGCACTACAACAGTTCCAGGAGTCAGAAAAAAATCATCACTTCGACCGAAAAGGTCTCTAGGTAATGCTCCTGAAATCAGAGCTCGAGAGGATGTATGTATGTCTCAGGAGCAGACAAATTTCCCAGAGGCGGAAAGAAGATGATGACTCCTGGATAGGTGAAGCTCACCAGCTCGCCCGCCGGCGTGACAATGGCGAAGTGGCACATGGGCTCGGCGGCGGTGCAGCTCGCGATCCAACCCTCGGCGACGGCGAGCGTGTAGGGCGCGGGGAAGGAGTCGCGCATCGTGGCCGCTTTGCTCACTCCATCCGCACGACCGTGGCCGGTCGTCAGTCCCATCGTCAGCTTGCTGTGTAGTTCGTGGGCTCATATATTGCCGTAGGAAGGATGGGTAGGGTACGGTGGTAATTAGTAAGTAGGCAGCCACGAGGTGAAAACGGAAGACGGGACGGCGGCGCCGGGCTCCCGCGACAACCTGGCCTCGCCTAGCCCGCCGGGACGGCCCCTGGCGAGGAAGAAAGGTCATGGCCATTACACCCCAGCGGGAGAGAAAGGGGGGAAACAGGTAAATGTACGGACTGAGTTGGGGGTCGTTGGCCAGCGCGGCCAGCGCGGCGGCGTCGCTTGGGACCCAGGGCCGCACGGCGCACTTGTCCGTGGTGACGATCGGAGCCGGAACGGCGGACGCTGGGTCGGTGGCCATGGCTGCTGGTCGGCCTGCCGGTGTCTTCCTCGTTTCAGATAAAATATATAGGTAGGTACGAAAGCGGCTGTTTGTAGAAACTGTATACCGGTAACTACTCCGTACGTCGTCGAGAGTGCCTAGAGTGTCTAGTCGAAAACTCATAGAACTCTCAGGCTTTATGTTCTACCCTCTCTTTCCTGCAACTTTCGAAACCTCGTACTTGGAGAATTAACCAATTGACCGCCTTGGGTGACTCATTCGAGGTTTGGCGTCGGCCTGACTCACGGGGTGGAAGATAAGCACGAAGCTGAACTCCCGAGGGTGGCAGACCGGCGCATCCCAATGGTTGGATCCGGGCCCATTCCGATATCAACATCATTCTCCAACCGGACCCGAAACTTATAGCCCCCAGTGTTGCCGCTCCGATTGAGAGCTTGCGAGAACATACACTTCAGATCTATAATACACAACCTCTGCTTGTAACTCGGGTGTATTGAAGATACTAAGCTTCGTTTTGTTCTACCGTAAAGCTGCCAGAATAGTAGGTTGTTGACACTCTTAGTAAAGTACTAGTAGCTGACTGAAGTCTCTGTTTTTTTCAGAAGGGTTCTGAGATCAACATACCCGTTTCTGTTTTATGCATGGCAAGAAGTAGTAATCAGGAAGCGCGTAGTATCCGTCGGCGCGGTGTACCTGTAGCTCGTTGTTAGCTAGGGAGAGGTGCGCGGAGAGGTGGACCCCGACCCTCCCACTACCGGTCCGGCTAAGAGAACCGGCAAGCTCGCTCATTGGTCAACAAGTCCCATAGGGGTCCCATGGGCCCGCGCGGCCTGATTTTCAATTGCTGATCTGCTGCAAAAGGTGAAGGTGGCCTTTTGACTAAACCTTTGAACGTCGCGAATGTCTACACGCCTTGTCGGACGCCATCTGCATTTCCGTCCCACGCCGTTGCCCTCGTCGTCCAATGCCGCCGTCCGGCTGAAACACGCTCATTGTGGTGCCATTGTCCTCTTCAATCCTTCTGTGCTGCCAATAGCTAGGCTTGTGCTCCCGCGCATCGCCTGTTGCCAGCTCCCGGCGCCTCCACGATGCCCGCCAAGTCGAGGTTCACGAGGCTAGATGCCTTCACCAAGACCGTCGAGGATGCGAGGATACGGACCACCTCGGGTGGCATTGTCACGATCGTCTCCCTCCTCGTCGTTCTCTACCTGGCCTGGGGCGAGTGGTCCGACTACAGGAGGATAGTGATTCACCCGGAGCTCATTGTCGACAAGGGCCGAGGTGCGTAGTTGCTCCGCAGAAGCCGTTGTCTCTTGCTCACCCTTGGACCGCAGGAGAGCGCATGGAGATACACATGAATGTCACCTTTCCGAAGCTCCCCTGCGAGCTCCTGACCCTCGACGTGATGGATGTCTCGGGCGAGCAACAACACGGCGTGCTGCATGGTGTTCATAAGGTCAGGCTCCAGCCCCTTTCTCAGGGAGGCGGCGTCATCGACACCACTGCGCTGGCCCTGTAAGTGCGCCACGGCTCCGGCTACGCCTCGTCCCCTTGACTGACGCGCGCGCGCAGACATAGCAAGGAAGAGACTGCCCACCACCTCGATCCTGACTACTGCGGTGTCTGCTATGGTGCCACGGCACCGCCCAACGCCGAGAAGCCCGGCTGCTGCAACACATGCGACGAGGTCAGAGAGGCATACGCGCAGGCATCGTGGGCTTTTGGCCGCGGCGAGGGCGTGGAACAATGCCAGCGTGAACACTACGCGGAAAAGCTGGACGAGCAGAGACAAGAGGGTTGCCGGATCGAGGGTGATATCCGGGTCAACAAGGTCATCGGCAACTTCCACTTTGCGCCGGGCCGGAGCTTCAGCAACGGCCCCATGCACGTTCACGACCTGAAGAACTACTGGGATAGCCCAGTGAAGCACTCCTTCGAGCACGAGATCAACCAGCTCCGGTTCGGCCCTCAACTCCCGGATGACATCGCCGCAAAGCATGTAAAGAATACTCCTTGGACCAACCACCACGTGAACCCTCTCGACCAGGTGAAGCAGAAGACGGACGACCCCAACTACAACTTCATGTACTTCGTGAAGGTGGTCCCCACCGCCTACTTGCCGCTGAGCTGGTCCAGCACTTCGGGATCCAGCGGGGCGCCGGAAGATAAGGCCTGGCTCGGAAAGCTGGGTAGTGAGGTCGACGGCAGCATGGAGACTCACCAATACTCGGTCACGAGCCACAAGCGCAGTCTGGCGGGCGGCGATGATGCAGCCGAGGGTCATCAGGAGCGAATGCACGCCAGAGGCGGAATCCCGGGCGTCTTTTTCTCTTATGTGAGTGATCCAGCACCCGGTTGAGCCGTTCTCTCACGCGCGTCTCCATCGGCAGGCATAGGTACTGACTCGACTGCAGGACATCTCGCCGATGAAGGTGGTCAACCGCGAGGAGCGCGCCAAGTCGTTCGCCGGTTTCCTGACGGGCCTCTGCGCCGTCCTCGGCGGCACGTTGACGGTGGCGGCGGCGGTCGACCGCGGAGTATACGAGGGCGCCACGCGACTGAAGAAGCTGCAGTCCAAGAACCTCTGAGTTACCTAGTTCTCTGCTGGGAGCTGCGTCATGTAGAGATAAGGCGCTCGACCAACACGGTCTCTCTCTCGTATTATTAGTACCTACCTACTCGATCTGCGATGCATAGGAAATGGAGTTATGGGCTAGCTTTCTAGGAATATGAATCTTTTCCCGTCGTCGCTAGGCGCGTCCGGGGATCGCTCGATGATTTCCTTGGTGCGAAATTAGTTCCAGGTACATGACAGTGGAAGTTCCAATACTCCCGCTCTAGCCCGGGGCCTCGGCCCGGGGGACTGAGTCCGCCAAGCCTCGGGGCCGCGCGCATGGTCCCCGTCTTCTCGTGGCAGTTGGCCTCTGCACCCGCGCCCTCATTTCCATCTGGATCATGCCAGATCATGCCTCTCGTCTCTCTCTCTCACCATGAGAGCTTGGGGCACACCGACGATCGGTTGCCCGTGGTGATCGATGCGCGCGAACGCCTCTCCCTCTCTCTCTGCATGACATGTTAGTCGATGCTGCTTCCGCGGTAGACATCTCATCTCATCTACCGAATAAACCGTACTGCATCGCGGCGCACGCTGGAGATCGCAGCGGCAGAGGCAGAGATGGCGGCGATGCCCGCGGTGGTGGTGGGTTCGGTCTCCCGAGCCGAGCAGGTGAGTGAGGGAGGTCAAGCTGTTGTTTGTTTCCCCGGCGCCAGTTCTCGGCGTCGCCAACGTCGACGCTAATAACCACCTACCTAAGGAGGAGAGGTGTTCGTACCCCGTACCTACTTTTATGTACTAATAAGTACGGATACGGAGAAATCAATCATTTTCTATCTGGGCCTTGAGCTCACGACCTGATAATAATAAAAGTGTGCCTGGCCATTGGCCGCCGGGAAAGATTGGTTCGGATCGTGGCTGACCCTGCCTTCCGAGGCCTGGTCCCGGCAGCTACCTATTTCGCGAGCTCGAATACGGAGTACTTTCACAGCGATGGCGATGGCACGCAATCTCCCCTCTGTGGCATGCTTGGGGGGGCTTGGCCCTTGGCCCTTGGCCGCCTCTGCTTCTGCAGGTAGGTATGCAAGATCAGGTCGTAGAGAGCGAGAGAGGGAACAGGCGAGCTGCAAGCTGCCATTGGTCTGATTGCTCATCTCGCAGTCTGTCGTCCCATCTGCCCCTTGCTTTGGATGACCGCGCCGCTGCTGCAGTGCGCACATGTACCTATCTCATGCTGCTCATGCCGCATGGAGAGTCCCTGCGGGGATCCATCCCGCCGGGGCAGGCAATGAACAGGCTTCTTTTTCGTTTCGATTTCTCTCACTACTGCAACACGTGCAGCTTTTTTACGAAACACAGCCTCTGTGGATGGAAGCTTTATTACCTAGGTAAGAGGTACAGACGTGTGCGTATGGAGTAGGTAGCACCTGAGCAATCCGTATTTCTGAGCCAGTTTCTAGGTAGGCACCTGCAAAAAGCAACCATCTACTCCGTATTTTCTAGCTGTTTGATGATGGGCGAATCAGGATGACGGTCGATCTTGAAGTTGTCCTGTGGGATCTCCTGCTCATATTGTGCACAGTGCCAGTAGAGTGTACCCGGTTCAGGTTCTCGACATACACTACCTGCAGTACTGATATAAACATATCAGGAAAGTAATAAGCGAGAGGTGACATTGGCTCTTGTCGGGTTTCCGGAGGAGCTCAAGAGAGAAAACAGTAGACAAAGCTGATTTACTTCTTGTTTCTTCCCCAGATGCCTCTATGGCTGGTAAGACGTAGATAGACCACTTGTCAAGAGCAACAGGTACAGACAGAATACTACTACAGAGAGACACTGCACAAACATTTGCACTGGGAGAGGTACCAAGCCATAACAGTACGAATACGGAGTACGTACAGTATTTGAATACAAGGATCTGATTGCTTACTTAAGTCTAAAGCAGGTCCCTGGAGGATGCATGGGTGACCCCTAGATGACGGCTTGGTTCAGGGGGAGCAGCAGCTTCAGCGGGCATCAGGTCCCAGATCTGGGCAGAATACGGTGTTCCTGGCCCTGATTCGTCTGTGACTGTCCTCGTATACTACAAGAGTAAAGGCTGCCCTCTGATAATTCGACAGCCTAGAGCTTGGCCATCAGACGAATCATGTCTAGCAGCTGCCCAGCAAGAGCAGCAAGAGGCCTGCTGGTGCAGCCCAGCAGCCGTGTACAGGCCTGTGGTTCTGATGCTAGGGCTGAGTTGGGTTAGGGGCACCAACTCCTGGCCAAGCCTGACCGGGCATGGCTCCAAGTAATTTGTACAGGTCGCTGGCTTAGCCCACTGGTCCTTCATACTGTACTCGTGACTGCCACTGCCAAGCACTCCATCTGATTGATATGGCAGGATATGGTAGAGCGACTGGGGAACAATCACGGAGCATCTACAAACGTACTGCACCTAATGTTTTGAATCCACTTGCAGCGCCGTCGACCGCCGGCTCTGCTGAAACTCAATTCACCTTCATCTGTGCCTGAGCAGCCTTCTCCAAGCACGCAGTCTTCTTCATCGCTCTCTTGACCTCCTTCCGCTCGCTCCACCCGGCGTCGACGCCATTCGTTCCCTTCTCTTCGACAGCCAGACTTCCTCTGGCCTGTCTCTCCGCCGCCCTCACCTGACATCTCCCCTTTCCTAGATATATACCTTACGCACTACTACCTTCGACTTCTTCTCAGCATACTCTCCTTGACCTCTTTGATGCGGGCCGAGAGCGCACTTGACAGCATCCTTGAGATCCGATATTCCACACATCTGCTCGTCAACTCGATCATCTGATATCTACAGTACTTACTCACCTAGATATCGTACGGTCTACCTACATCTTCTGTCTACCTAGTCTCGTATCGCCATTATCTGCGCCACCCTGTCTTTGGCAAAGGGACGCGACCCTGACTACATCATTCATGCGCCGAGTCCGGACGACCTGCGACCGCCCACTTACGATCCCATCCGCGGGCAACCACGACCGACCTTCGCCCCGGCGACACCTTCGATGGGCTTCTCTGTCGCCACCACTGATTTATCGACCTTGTCTTTCTCTGCACAAAGCTGCTGCTGTTCATTACCTACGATCAAGCTCCTCAGCTGACCTCTGATCGCCTGTCTACATTCCACCATGCCGGACCGGCCATCGTTAATCGACCTGAGGTCGACCTCTGCAAGCTCTGTGCCGACTGTATCCTCCCGACCGCTCCGGTCGCCGCGACTGCACGTTGCAGGCGATGTCCCTCCGACCCTGTCTCCCCTCGACGCCTTTGCTGCTCGCAGTCGCCTGCTCGCCAAGCAGCTTGAGGAGGAGAAGGCCAAAGATGGCAACCGGAAGAGTCGCCTGCCTCCGTTGACTGTCGAAAGCCCGGTGATTGCCCAAGGCCGATCCGACTATTTTCGCTCCATGTCAAGCGATTCGGCATCCGATGATCATGACCAACCACAGCTGTCGCCGCAGCAGCATGGTGTCGAAGTTGAATCTCCCTCGCAACGGCCTGTATCCATGTACCCCCGCATGAGTCGCATTCCGCCTACTCCCGACGAACATGACCCCATGCCTGTATACCCGAGTCCCTTCAGGGAAGCGGCAGCGCGCGGTCGACAACTCGGGATTCTGGATGAGAACAGCAGCTCCTATGGCGCCCGCAGAGAGCAATCCCCTGCCGATATAGAGAGTCTCGCCGGTAGCATCTCGGAGCGCAGGTCCATGGAGCAGGACTCAATCCTGAGGGACTATTCTCCCTTCCGGGGTCGCTTCCCTGCTTCGCCAGAGAAGCTCACTCGGGCGCGCTCGCCTGAACGGAGTGGGAGTGGCCTGGTTCCGCCACAATCTCTGTTTCCCAAGCGCTCTTCGAGCATAATGTCGGCGCCTCCGGATTCCAATTTCGAAGAAAACCTGAGCGCTTCGTTCCACTCGCAGCCAGCTCGCAAATTGTCGTCAGCCAGTATGGGCGTGGCTAGACCTATTGCCTCTCCCAAAGGTCACAACCCGAGATCCCCTTCCATGGGCTCAGAGGCCTCCTTGCCTTTGCCGCGGGCTCCATTCAACTTCTCACGTCCGATTAGCCGAGCAGGGACGCCGACTCTTGACGCGCCGTCTAGGCAAGCATCTTCCGACAGCCATCCGTCTTTCGTGCTTGCAGATGATACCGTCCACACACCGGTGAGCATGCACAGCGATGCCTTCGCTGACGCTGCGAGCGAGGATACTTTAAGGGGCGCCCCTTCGTACATCTATTCGAAGTATTCGCTTCCCCGTGGAAAATCACTGCAGCGAAACTCGATCATCTTTCGGGATCCCGAGCCCCAGTCGTCATTTGCGTGGGAGCAACCTATGGTACCTCCCAGTAATGTACAGACTCACCCCCGAACCGGGCAAGCACCTCCGTCACCGCCTTCTCGTCCTTCGAGCTCATCGTCACGACACCCCGATGTTCCAGCTCCCTCCGATCCTTACCTAGCGCGTCCATCTATGGAGAGAAGCAAGCTTTCGAATGAGATGACTGCCGATCGTGTACCGTCACCGGTACCCAGTCGACCATCGACCAGTGGCAGCAGACCGTCTGAGGATGTACCGAGAGGTCGTGCGCCTGCGTCTCCAAGGCGTCACCATAATCGGACCCGCGGGCAGACCCCCGTCTCCGTGTCCACGAGTGATTCTGCGAGCACTATCAGGCCACCAAAGTCGTCGCACTCGCACGCGCCCAGCTCTATCGAAATGAGCGCGGAGGAACATTTGAACAAGGGTATTAAATGTCACGAAGATGGATCGGTCAAGGAATCGACCTATCACCTACGTCTAGCAGCGCGCGGCGGTGAGCCTACGGGAATGTTGTTGTACGCTTTGGCTTGCAGACATGGCTGGGGCATGCGACCAAACCAAAAAGAGGGAGTCGAGTGGCTGCGAAAAGCTGCGGATGCTGTCGGTGCCGAGATCGCAGACGATGAAGGGCAGATTCAAGGCGGCAAGACCGTGGACTTCATGAACAGAAAGACACGCAAGGCCCAGTTTGCTTTAAGCATCTACGAGCTGGGTGTCAGCCATATGAACGGATGGGGCATTGAGCAAGATAAGGCTTTGGCAGTGCGCTGCTTTGAGATTGCAGGAAGTAAGTCAGTCTCGTCTCTGAAACTCGTACATTGCGGCTCACCATCTGCTAGACTGGGGCGATGTCGACGCGCTCGCCGAGGCCGGCTTTTGCTATGCTCAGGGCGTGGGATGCAAGAAAGACCTCCGAAAGAGCGCCAAGTTTTACCGCATGGCCGAGGCCAAAGGCATGAGCATGCCAGGAAATAGCTGGTAAGCTATTACCATGCACTATGCATCTGTCAGTTGGCTAATATTAGATAGGATCCACAAGGCCAAATACGCCGACGACGCTGCCAGCATCAAGTCGAGAGCTCGAAGCAAGTCAAGGACTAGGGGCATCTTCCACAGGAGGCCTAAAGAGACCGCAACCTGAGACAACCGCTTATGGCGGCATGATTATGACATTTTGAGATTCATTTTTTTTTCTTTCTTTTGGGCGTTGGGGCGTGCGGGAAGACAACACTCATCCCGAGAGCATCGGATGGGGCATGCATGGCGATCAGCGACTTTGCATACATCACGCTACCTACCAGAATACCCCAGGGCGAGGAAAACGTCGCGAGGGGCGGGAGAGGCTCTACGCTGCCGCAGCTTGCCGAAGTGGGGAGACGACCCGAGGCACGCGGCGCCATCCGCTGAGATTTCAGTGTATTTGAAAGCCAGTTTCGCAATCGCGGAAGACGAGTCTCCGAGGGGGGGAGGTGATGTCTTGTGGTTATTGTTGTATATACCAGCAGATCCAGAAAAGCGAAAACCACGGAACTTCGGAAGAGCACTGGGGACCATCGGCTGAGTCCTGGCGAGGAAGATGGGGGAGTTAACCAAGTACTTACTTGCCAGATGTTTCGGCTGGAGGGGAAAAAACTACAGGGTGCGGGAGGTTCCCATGGGTCTTGTGCATATATGTAGATTCTTAGGCTAGCAGCCGCCGGCCAGCCAAGTCAAAAAAATCTTGTCAATACTGTCTGTCAATGCGCCACGCACACGACAGGCTCGCGACGCGGTGCGTATGTTCACGTACAGGCTAATCTCTAGGATTGTGGCAGCGGCGACGTTCTCGGATAGTAATAGTAGCTACTAACTGCCGCCGCGGTCGGCGTGCTCCTGGGCGACGGCGCGGAAGACGCCGGCGAGGCGGCCGAGGGCCTCGTCGCCGACCTGGTAGTGCGTGATGATGCGGCCGCTGGCGCCGAGCCGCAGGCCGGCGTCGCGGCCGAGCTGCTGGAAGCGCTCCGCCGTGCAGCCCAGGCTGCCCAGGTCGAGCCAGCACACTGTCGAGGCGAGGCGCGCAACGTCGGGGGGGCCGCGGGGTCAGCGGGTGGGTGGTTGTTTTTTGTGTGTTTTGTGTGATTGTGTTGTATTGTGTTGTATTGTGTTGTGTTGTGTTGCGTTGTGCCTAAGGCGGGGGAAAGAGCTGGGAAAAGGAAAGAAGAAAGGAAAGGAAAAGGCCAAGGGAAGGACAGGGAAGGAAAGGGGCGGGATTTCGGTTTTCGGAAACTGAAAATGCAACGGATGGGACGACTCATGTGCTTGAGATCGAGGCCTGAAAGGGGAAGGGGAGGGGGGGAGGGGGGGAGGGAGTAAGATGAATCCTGGAGTTAAGGCAAGTGGATAGATCAGGTAGGCAGAGGTAAGGAGTTTCCACTCACTGTTCGTCTCGACGGGCAAGGCCATGCGCCCGCCGAGGTCCGTCCAGAGCTTCTCGACGCGGCGCGCCGTGTCGTGCGTCGCGCGCAGAAGCCCGCCCTCGCCGTTCGGGCCGGTGCCGAACGTCACGTCGACCTGCAACGGACACGCACACGCGCGGGGCATCAGCGTCAGCGAAGGACAACAGATGGCGACGGATAGGTAGATGATGCGGCCGGAGAGGGCGAGGTGCTCTGACGAAAAAAAAAAAGGAGGAGGAGAGACGGCTTGTGTCGTCCTGGAGTGAGTGTGTCCGCCGGATCACCCAAGCAATCAAAGTCAAAGATTTGATAGGCCGCTTATGCTACGAGAGCAGACGTTTGATAAACAGAGGATGGAAGAGAGGAGGTTCGAGATTGAACAGAGAGGTGTGCGGTAATAGGGGTTGCGACGACGGAAAAACAAAAGGGGGGTCAAGAGGTCGGAAGAGCCGGTAATAGGAGGGGAAGGGGGGAATCCGAGAACGAAGATAACGACAACAACGACGTACGGCAACGCGCGCGGCGGCCGCGACGACGCCCGACTGGCGCAGGCCGCCGCCGACCATCTTGCGGATGCGGCGGGCGTGGCGGACGAGGGCGGCGGGGCCGACGATGATGCTACCGATGGGGGCCCCGAGGCCTTTTGAGAAACACAGAGAGATGGTGTCGAAGCAGGCGGCGTAGTCGCGCAGCGAGCCGGCGCCGGACGCCGCGGCCTCCCAGAGGCGGGCGCCGTCGCAGTGCACTGCAACTCGGGGATTTCAGTACTCATACTCGATCCAAGCAGGAAAGGTTCTTGCTCTTTGGTTCAGAGCTCGGGAGCACGTCTCGGGAGCGGGCAAAGTCCCCAAACGGAGGAGGACGGGGGGGTTGACGGGAAATGACTGCTGGAGAAGTAAGCTCACCGCGCAGGCCGTGCTGGCGCGCGAAGGCGGCGATCTCGCGCGCCGCTGCGAGTGGCAGCACGCAGCCGTTGATGGTGTTCTCGAGGCTGATGACGGCCGTCGGGCAGTCGTGGACCTGATCGGTGGTGTCAGAAGGGATGGATTGGGATATCCAGTACAGAAAGTAGTGAATGACTCGGCTCTCCCTCTCTCCCCATCCCCCGAGCAGCTTACGTTGTCGCTAATGACGGCGTGCTTCTTGACGTCCTCCAGAGTGAGGTGGCGCCCGTTCTGCGGCACGACGGGCTGGAGCATGGCGCCGGAGAAGGAAGACACGCTTCCGGGGGTGAAAGGACGACGGTCAGCCCGGAACAGGAGAAAGAGGCCGGAGGCGCAGTCAAGCGGGATTGAGACTTTACTTACCCGCCGGCTTCGTACTTGACGATGTGCGAGCGGTGGTCGCAGAGCACCGCGTGGGGAGGCTGGGTAAGCAATGTCCGCAGGGCGACCTGATTGCCCATGGTGCCGGAGACCTGTATTTTGGGAATCAGAGACCTCCTCTATCAGGGGAAATGAGGCTCCTTCTAGGCGCAGTCCCGGGAGCAAGTTTTCATGTACGAGTGAATCCGTGGGCGAGTATTGCGGTAGTGACCTTCAACTAAAGAAAGGGGGATGAAATGCGCTCCCAAGATCAACATACAACAAATAAGGCAGCCTCCTTGCCGGTGAGCTCGGCGACGTGTGCCTCGAGACTCGTAGTCGTCGGGTCCTCCTCAAAGACGTCATCCAACAAGGTGGTGGTCTGTATGGCGGACAGCATGGCCAGCGTCGGCGTAGTCATGGTGTCGCCTGCGCTCCAGCTCGACTATCAGACCCGGGTACCGTGAGTGCCGCCACATGCGCGACCATCTCGGCCTGCCTGGACAACGGGAGGACTGCTGCACTCACTCCTGAGGTCGAATGCCGCCGCGCCCTCATGTCCGATCCAGCTACTGGCCGGTGCCTGGTGCGCGTCGGCAGGCCCCGGGCCGCCCGTCGAGCCCTCTGTGTAGGAAACCATGGCGTCGGTGGATGATAGCCTGCGGTTGCTGCTGCTCGTCGAGTGGTAGGTTGCAGTTGATGACGGAGACCGCGATCGCAGCTTCAGCAGTGGCAGCGGAGGGGCAGCAGCAGTAGTAGCCGCACAGATCTCGGCCCCGGTCCGATGCCGCAGTCCGACGCTGCCGGAGCCGGAGGCGAGCGTAGTAACCCTTCTACGACGGAGAGCCGCCTGTCGAACTCCTAGCTTCACTCCAGGAGGCAGCCTGCGAGCCATATTGGCTGCGGCCCCAAGAAAGATAGCGCTCTCCATCTAGTCGGCACTTGCTCACCGGATGGAAGGCTTGTAACAGAAGAGCATGCTTTAAAGATCCCAAAAGGGGGTTGATTGCGCGGGCGGTGGGGGATGAAGCTCACATACTGGCCAGCTGCAGCCGGGTGACAGCCCCTTCCATCAAAGCCAAGAACTAAGACTACCTCCTTTGGCTTAGTTGTATCGCAGAATATCTCTTACCGCAATCAGTAATCAACGTTGATTTCTACTGCGGTAGGTTTCAGCCAAAGGTCATGCAGAAACTGCCAGGTAGCATTCTTCCTTACCCTCTGCTACACGACTTGCTTCCTGGATCTCCGGTAAGGCAGCCTCAGGCCGCAAACCCTCCCTCTTGCACCTGGGTGAAGTCCCATTTACTCCGTACTCCGTACTCCGTGCTCCGTGCTCCGTGCTCCGTACTCCGTACGAAGTACATGGAGCGTAAATAACCTTTGGCACTGAAATATGTCAACCGGGAGTACTAACCTATTCAGGAAGTACTAGTACTGCCAGCCAACCAGCCAACCAACCACTGAACCACTGCTTCCATCCTTGAGGAGAAATTGACCAGGCTGACCAGGTCATCTCAACGGTCAACCCAGTCTCACCTTCACGCGCGTTTCGCCCTGCCGGGCACTCCAGCCACGGCTCCCGTCTAATAGCGGTATCCTGCTTTGTCTTGGTCCATGTCTTGACGAGCAGCTTCGAAATGGCATATCTCCTCCGCGGGAGATCCACTCGCCTGATTGCCGCGTTTGGGCTTGTCTTACTGCTGCTGTTGTGGCTGAACCCCAACTGGACGGACTCATCCGTGCACCATGTCTTCCGCTTCGATGTGGCCGATGTCGACCTCGCAAATCCTGCTGTCGTCCAGAGTCTCTGCCAACAGCATGGGTGGACTCCTTTCCACGATGCTCAGTCGAGAAAAGTATATGATCTCATCATGCTCAACACGGAGCTTGACTGGCTCGAGATCCGCCTCAACACCACCTACCACCAGGTCGACTACTTTGTCGTCCTCGAGTCCAGCAGGACGTTTACTGATCGGGAGAAGCCCCTTCTGCTCAAGGAGAACATGGCTCGCTTCTCGGCTTACCATGACAAGATTATCTATCATGAGTTCGAGCTCCCTGACGGCTTCCACTCCAATCGGGCTAATCCCTCGTGGGACCGGGAAGACCTGCAGCGGAATGCTGTATACGATCAGGTTCTGCCGCGCCAGACGGGCGCCCGTGCCCCGAATCACGGCGACGTGCTCATCGTCGCCGACCTTGATGAATTGGTCCGGCCAGAGACCCTCATCCTCCTCAAGGCCTGCCACTTCCCGCGCCGGCTCACGCTTAGGAGCCACTTCTATTACTACAGCTACCAGTATATGCATAAGGGCACCCAGTGGGCCCATCCCCAGGCCACCTTCTACCAGGGTTGGCGGACCATCCTGCCGACGAACCTGCGCAACTCGGACGGCGGCCTCCAGCCCCTGATCAAGCTGGAGAAGGGCGACCTGTGGAGCGCTGGCTGGCACTGTTCGACCTGCTTCTCTACTGTCGAGGAGGTGCTGGTCAAGATGGCCTCCTTCTCGCACATCTGGCTCAACCAAGACGTCTTCCGGGACCGGGACCGCATTGCGGATCGAGTCCGGAACGGCAAGGACCTTGTAAGGGCCATCCGTACTTTCGGGCCACCAACTCGTATTTGCTGACTCTGGCCACTTAGTGGGATCGCGAGGGGGAGGAGTATGAAAGGGTGGATAACAACCAGGACATACCACCGCCTCTGCTGGCCAAGCCCAGCAGGTTCTCTTACCTGTTTAATAGGGACGGCCCGACAGTTGGCTTCTCGGATTACCCGTGATACAAGATGTCGAGTAGTTTCCGGTATAGAGACCGAATGAGTTTCAGGATCAAAAGTGCGCGGCCTAGTGACAGCACAATTACTGTGCGATACGACTTCTTACGTCTGCAGAGGCCCTCCTCGTTATGTGAGTCTCCCCCCCGCTACTTTCAGGGCACTGTCACCATATCCTGCAGTCGTCACTATGCTGACTTGACAGGTTCTGTTTCCAGCAGGTTGATCGTGTTCTGGAAGCCCAAGAAGTCGAGTAGCATTCAAATCATAATACTGTTGGGCTTCGCGGGCGAAGATACCACTGAATGATGCATGGCAAGCCGTGTCAATGTTTGTTTCGGGAGTACAGAACTGTGACTCGATGGGCAAACAACTCAATCACCCTGAGGGGTTTGACAGTGTCAGGTCAACGTCCCGATCGCGACGTCATAACAATGTCGTCGGGGTACCCCGTACCAATTCTTGATACTGGCGAGAAGAAGACAGAAGGTGCTTTCCCATCTTGTAAAGCATGTACTACCGTCAATGGATCCACCCAGGGGGCAGTGGGTGGTGGTTGTCTAGCAAGGTACGGTCTTTCCATGTGTCCATCGTTCTAACTCTCGTCTTGGGTGGATTCTTCCGTCTTGCACTCATCCAGGCAAATAGCTTGATGGGAACCGCCTGCTGTGGTCAGCTATATCAACATCAATCAAACTGCCGCCTCCCCAGAGCCTCAGTAGGCTGGGGTAGCGACGCCTCAGGTTCAAGAACTGACAAGTGAATCGAAGCTACCTCTAGTCGCATATCAACAATCGAGAAGGTGTTTGCGAGGTGCCGGAATCCGCAAACTAACGGTACGTGCCACATTCAGGCACGCGTATGTTTTGCCTGACGCGTCTCGCCTGTATCACAGTCCCCCGGATGCCTTCGCTATCACTGCCATCTACCACTACTGATATCCGCCCCTACTTGTCCTCGGCCTCAGACGTGTACGAACCTTGGCTCGCGTGACGGTCTGCAGCAACTGCTCTCCTGTGCAGCGGGAACACTGAGTCGCCGTCACCATGCCTTCCTACAACAAGGTCCTTGGCACCGTCATCGCAAGCCTGGGCATTGCCCCCCTGGCGCGTGCTCAAGGCTTCATAAACAACTGTACCTGGGAGACCGGTTTCATGTCAGGGAGCTTCTTGGGTGAGTTCCAGGCTTATCGTCTATGGCTAGTCCCTCGAGCTCCGTCCACGAACAGGCTACCGAGAGCTCATCAAGAAGAGCTCACGGCACCCCCAGAGGGTGATCATTTCGCCCTTCATGCGAGATGCCGTTGCTGACTTCTGATGATCCCGACGAACAGGTATGTACTGCAACGACGACGACTGGGCAGACTTCTCTTACGACTGGACCTGGTGAGGCGCTTCTCGAACGGCACGGCCATGAACCCCGACTGATGACTTTCGCGAGGTTTGATACGAACCTGTGCATCATCAACAACGGGGGCCAGCTGCATCCTTATGATAAGTCCGTCGTATGCTTTCACCACGAAGGCGTGTGCTAATACCGCTCGGGGTTGCAGTGGTAACTACTGGGCCTCCTGCGTCGACTGTTTCGTCGAGGGCAGCCCCGTCGAGTTCATTCTCAACTGTACCTGCTACAACATCTTTGGCCAGACGGAGCCGGCCTCGATCGACCTGAGTGAGCCCATCTGATCTGCCCACCAGCGACAGCGGACGCTGGCGACGTTGCAGGACTGACCTAACTAAACACCCACCACAGATACCGTCTTGATCAACCTGAACGGGACACTGGACTGCTACGACCACTTCGGAAACGAGACCCAGGTCGGCCCGTTCTAGCGAGGAATGGAGGAGACATAGAGGCAGAGGCCACCGGTGTGGCGCGACGGCCTTCTCATGTGCACCCGCGTCGGCCGAGGGGGAAGATAGGAGATTTCTTGGGTTTTATACCTCTCGCATTTTGGCACCCTAGCTTAAACCAATCCTTGCTACCTACCTTTTATAACTCGTTGATCGACTCTCGTCAAACACTTACTTGAGTTTCAAATTGACCAGTTATCTGCCGGCTCTTCGAGTTCATGAACCGCCTTAACGCCCACGCTGGCGTCCAATGCTGCCGCATTTCCTGTCGCAGGTCGGCTTTGTGTGTTTTGCCAGACATCATCTGCTTTCCCTACCCCGCTCTCCCCGGAGAAGGAAAGCGGCAATCCAGGGGGACCGCTGCCGGTCGGTAAGAAGATGGCCTTCGAGTCGGAAGGAGTAGAGAAACGAAGAGACCGGGCAGGCTTGTCTTGTGGTTCGGGGAGACGACATGGCGATGCGCCACGGAGATGGCTGCTGGCTACTACTACGCGGCTATCCGAGAGAAGGGAATGGATGGATGGATACCCACTGATGCCTACCTACGTTCAGCTAGCTGTGGGACATATCTATGAACCTCACTGCCGGATCATATACATGCATACGCGTCGGTATACCTTCAAAGGGCGGGGTCGTCAACGGCCAGCTGAACGGCCGCTAGTCGTATACCGACGTGATGATCGATGGGGATGGTTGCTTCATATGTCTTCCATCGAAGGGGGGTCCTCGCGTTCTACGAGTCTTCCACCAGACGGACGGCGGTGGGGAAGTGGGAAAGGGGGCGCCACTTGTGTACACGTACGTAAGGACGGACGGACGGACGGACACGGCACAAACGACATGCACACGACTGTGTCGGTGTCGATGGCGCCGCGGACACTGCATCCCCCCGCACGCGCGTTGCGGCTTTCGTCGCCGTGGCGCCGACTTCCGTCTCTTAGCTGTCTGAGACGTGATTAGGTACCGGTACATCACGTAATCGCCGCCGCCGCCGCCGCCTCCGAGACACGATGAATCTCTCTTCTCGGATCCCCGAGGAGCGCAGTCACTACCTTATTGAGCCCCCCAAATGTCCAACAAAGCGCGCCCACGGGCGTGGTGCCGTATTTGCTTTCCAGTCCAGCCGCCGCGTCGGGGCTGCGCCGCTAGGTGATGACCGTGGACAGACACTGTGACTCAATCAAAGCAAGATGTCCCTCCCTGGGTTGAATGGGTTCGGCCACTGAGCTCTTTACCGACCCTGAATCACGGCCGCCATAGCACACGACTCAGGATGGGGAAAAAAAAAGAACCGGTTCGGGGGCATCAATTCTCATTATTATCATTATGTGCGCGAGTCTAGTAGCGCCGTACCAATATCGGTAGTAATAACCAAGTATATCTATCCCCTTGCAGCTTGCCTGTTGCCTTCACCTGCCTTGGCTCGTTTCTGAGCGCGGGCACTCGCACATCCAGCAGCTCGCAGGAAGCGAATCTTTTTCCATCGTCGTGTCATTCATGCTTTTGCAGGAGAGGAGGATAGCACTGTCTGCAACCACCACCCCTGGCTCGGGAGTCAGGAAGGACCGGTGTACGGCACGGGATAGAGCACGCCCTCGTACTCGGCCAGGTATCCCTTCTGGCAGGCCGTGTACGTGACCTTGGGCTGCTGCTTCAGGTAGAAGAAGTCGTACTTGGGGTTCATGGCCTGCGCGAGGTCGTGGACGTTGCCCCGCGGGTGCAGCGTCTCCCAGGGCTTGGTGCAGACCACGCCCTTGCAGGCCTTGAGCGTGAGCACGAGCGCGTCGATGCGCGCCGTGAGCGCGTGCACGGGCCAGCCGGAGACCGTGCCGTTGGTCCCGTACAGGTTGTGCAACTGCGTCGGGTCGTGCTTCATGTCGTATAGTTCATGGTCGTTATTGCACCAGACGGTGTAGGCGAGGTTGTAGTCCTCGGCGACGACACGCACCGACTTGTACGTGTTGTTCTGGCTGCCGATATATGATCCGTAGATCCCCTCCGGGACCGGGTCGCCCCAGAACTCGAGGTTGATGTGCTCAACCCTGTCGGTCATGGCCTTCTGTTCGTCAGCCGTCACCGGGATCGGCGCGCCGTCGAACCCGTCCTGCAGCGGGATGCCGGCCAGCGTGAAGATGGTCGGCACGACGTCGGTGTGCGACGAGGGGAAGGACACGGTCTTGCCCTTCTCGATGCCCGGCCCGCGCATGATGAAGGGGACGCGGTAGTCCTCCTCGATGGGGCAGGTCTTCCCCGGCGGCAGCCGGTGCTGGCTGATGTGATACCCGTTGTCTGCCGTGTAGATGAGGTACGTGTTGTCCAGGACGTCCGGATGCTGACTGAGGCGGCTCACGACGGCGTCGACGAGGTCATCGACGGCCTGCAGCGACTGCGCCCGCGCCCGATACCAGTTGTCGCCGTACGCCACCACGGTCTCGTTCAGCTGCGGGAGCTGGCTGATCCAGCTGCCGCCGCTGGCGACGTCGGGGTTGAAGTTGGCCGTCCTCGGCACCTGCAGACCCGGAAAGAGATCCTGGTGGCGGACCGCGGGGACGGGAGGGGTGAAGCTCGATCCGATGGTCTGAGCGTGAGGACCAATCGGCGCCACGCCGATGAAGAAAGGCTCATCCTTGGAGACGGCATCGTCGATATAGCGGACGGCATTGTCCGAAGCCATGTCCGTGGAGTAGTTGCCAGGATAGGTGATAGGCGCGTCATGGTCGTGCTGCATGGTGACATTGTAATAAATATACGTATTTGGATCAAGGAAGACTGGTACGCATCAGTAGGGCTCTTTTAGAGATAGGAAAAGAGGAGCTCACAGTCATTGGCAGTCCAGCCCTTCGCAAAGGGGCTGTCGTAGGTGGTGGTTGAGTGCCCATTCATGAGCTTGCCAGTGTAGTAGGTGTTGTAGCCTTCCGCCTGGAGCCACTGTCGCATCATTTCTAGTCAGTAAACCATGGGAAAAGTGCCTTATTCTCTCAGGCCGTGTTCAAATTCATCCTGGCATGCATGGCAGTCTTTACCACAGAGATGGCAGGAGAAGAACATGGCAGACATGAGGCTCGAGACTCACCAGAGGGAGGTAGTTATCGTTCCAGCCTCCAGAGGTAAACTTGGTGTAGCCACCTAGATTCAAGAGTCAGCACTAATAGTCGATGTACACAGTTAAAGGGGTCTAACCGTAAGGCGCCGAGACGTCTGTCACGTTCGTGTTATGTGCCGCTCGTCCCGTAAGGAAAGAGACTCGCGAAGGACAACACTACCACCGTCCGGTCAGCAAAACCATAACACAAGACATAGCCATCTCCCAAGCCAGTGGCATCTTGTGACACGAGCTTGATGCAGGAACAAGGCCCCAGGAGAAAGGCAGCAAGGGATCGAAGTAATGCTAGACGTTTTCTCATACCAAAGCCACGGTACAGAAGTGGTTGTCAAATGTCGTGCCTTGCTCCATAAAATGTTGCTGCACAGCGGGCTGGTACGACAGTGAATCCATCAGCGAGTCCTGGTCGTCAGTCATGATGAGGACGAAATTGGGTTTCTTCGACGCAGCAGACGCGAGGCCGGCGTTGGTCAGGGCGAGGGCGGCCAGGCATGGCGCCACGACCCCTTTGAGAGTTGCCAACATGGTTCAATGGCCGGTAAAGAGTGCTAAGCAGTTGCCAAGAGAGCAATAGTAAACGATACCGGTGAGGAGAGGCCTGATTCCAGACCGTCGGGACAGAAAGCTTCATGTCGTCTTATATACGGACATCCCCTATGAGGGCCCGTAGCGGCGGGTGTGAATTGGTGTGAGATGATTGGCCGGTACCTGAGCAGGCTGAGCTGCCGACTTGGCGGGGTCAAAGTCGACTTCGTGAAGATGCAAACATAATCCCGGATTGCGTGCTAGATAAACGGCACATAACGAGGCCCGAGAACGAGCATACAGGCTTCCAGGCACACTCTGCTCTGCATTCTGAGAGGTGACACTCATGTAGGCAAGGGTGGTCGGGTCGTCCCGGTCGTACGTCGTCGACACTCATTGGCCAAGCAAATTGTGCCATAACGGGGGACCTTTTCGCAAGCAAGCTACTCCGTAGCATCGTCACGATAAGCTGCACTGTGGATCAATTTCCTCTGCGCCTGTTGTCATCGTCGCGCCGACAAACACCGTCGCGGCGCTTCACCGCGTCGATTGCCGGCTCAGCTTTGCTACGTAGTGGATCAGATTCCTCTGCGCTTGTTGTCATCGCTGCGCCGACAAACACCGTTGCGCCGATAATCAGCCTTTAATTGCCGGTTCAGCTTTGCTACGTGCCCTGCGCGTCTTGTCATCGTTGCGCCGACAAACACCGTCGCGCCGACACACCGCGTCAATTGCCCGTTCAACAACTCCGTATCGTACGTGCCCTCAAGGTCCTCCTCCGCTCGACTGTTCGACTGCTCGGCTGTTCGGTCATGTCGGCCGCGTGGTTTACCTGCGTTGAAATGCCGATATCTCTCTCTCGATCGCTTCACCGAGACTCTTCGTCGTCCCCTGGCCGCCCATGTCCGCTGTCAGGACGCTTGGCTCACCAGCCGTCAATACCTTCTCGATTGATCGAAGCATCGCTGCCGCGGCATCGTCGAAGCCGAAGTGCTGGAGCATCATTTGGCCCGCCCACTGACCCCAGTTAGTGGAGTTGTATACCGCAAATTGGGACCACATTGGGCGGGTATGGGATGGGATGCCAAGGAGGAAGACAAGCCAACATCAGACATTCGGAACCGAGACCACATCGGATTCCCTCGGACGTCACGAAAGCCATGCTGCAATTGAAGAGAAAGATACTTACGATCATGCCAATTGGGTTCGCGATGCCTCTACCAGCGATATCTGGTGCGCTCCCGTGGACAGGCTCAAAGAGACTGGGGAATTTTCTATCCGGATTGATGTTCCCAGACGGCGCTATTCCAATCGTCCCGGTGCAGGCTGGCCCAAGATCAGACAGAATGTCCCCGAAGAGATTACTTCCAACAATCACATCAAAGATCTGTAGCGTGTCAACAACTATTTCGCAATGGACGCGCTACTTATGATGCTCATTAGGGAGCAGAGACAGGGCCAAGGTGTCAACATGGAACATACTGATTTCCACGTGGGTTAGCATCAACGACATGGTAAGAGATAGCTGCTTTGACTGGAAGGCACTGGCAACTCTGGCTCACCATCAGGCTTCTGAACAAAATGCGCCGTCAAAATGTCGATGTGATATTTGTCGACGCTGACATCGGGGTACCCACGCGCCATCTCCCTGACGCGCTCATCCCAGTAGGGCATGGTGATGCTGATGCCGTTGCTCTTGGTTGCGCTGGTCAACCGCTTGCGCGGCCGGCTCTTGTACCACGAATCGCGGATCAGTAATTGTTTTATGGAATCCCTCCGGAGGCCGAGGAGCTCCGGGTCTAGTCGCGGGAGTAACTACTCTCGAAGACCAGGCAGCCACCCCTAGCTAGAAGGGCTCAAGAGGGAGGGACGAAGCGTCATCGATGCTCACCTGCGCGAGATCGAAGGCGTAGCGGAGCACGCGATCGACGCCGACGCGGGTCATGACGGTCTCCTGGACGACGGTCTCGCGGTCGGTGCCCTCGAAGATCCTGCCGCCGATGGAGCTGTACTCGCCCTCGGTGTTCTCGCGCACGACCCAGAAGTCGATGTCGCCGGGCGCGCGGCCCGCGAGCGGGCACGGCACGCCGGGCATGAGGCGGCAGGGCCGGAGGTTGATGTACTGGTCGAACTCGCGGCGGAACCTCAGCAGGCTCCCCCACAGGCTGACGTGGTCGGGCACCTGGTCCGGCATGCCGACCGCGCCGAAGTAGATGGCGTCGAACCTCGACAGGGTCTCCTTCCAGTCGGGCGGGAGCATGTCGCCGTGCTCCCGGTAGTACGCGCAGCTGGCGAAGTCGAACGTCTCGAACTCCAGGGTAAGGCCGAAGACACGGGCCGCCGCCTTGAGACACCGGACGCCATAGGGCGTGACTTCGGTGCCAATCCCGTCACCGGGAATAACTGCGATCTTGAGTGAAGCAGCGCTTGCCATTGTCACTCTCGTTTGGTATCACTTTATCACTTGATGGGCACGACAGATAAGTTGTAGTCCGGAAGTGAAGGACGGCGGGGTACGAAGCATGGCGACATGGAGTACTCCGTGCCGGTAGAACTATCCGGGCCGTAGCTCAACTTTCCAGCCAATCAAACACCTCTAAGTCGGGTATCTCTCCCCACATACAGGTACAAACCCGAACGACAATTCATGTATCTTTTCCTCGGGGCTGATGGGTGTATTCCGTTTCCTTGCTTCTGATGTTTACTTGGTACCTAAGGTAACTCAGATATGGCTCAGCCAGTAGTTGAGACTATCCTGGCATACCCCTCTACCTTAGGTATCAAAAATGACTACTTGAAGTATACTAGGTACAATGACTCGATTTTGTAACTATTAGCAACGATCCGCCACCTAGGTGATCCGCTGCTATCTGGGCTGCTAAAGCAATGGTTACTGAGGCAACAAGACGAGACCAAGGTAAACCCTGTTATCTTGTCTCACGAGCCCAGTGCCTCCATAAAGTTATTTTCTTGCCATTGAGATCTTCGTGAGCCTCCAGGCCCCATCTTACACCAAGCATATGTCTGCATTACATCCCGAGACGGAAGCCCTAGCCCCTTCCACTTGCTAAAAGTATCAGACTCTCGTTTGTAAGTATTAGCGAGATGCGGTTGCATAGTCCGTTTGCATGGTCCCCTTGTATGAGCCGGTGGGACTGTTATCCACCTCCTATTGCAGCGCACATACTAAACGAACCAAGCAACTTGTGATGTAGCCCAGATCAAAACACTACTCAGGAAACCCGATCAACGAGATTCATCTACTGTACGGTCAGGGCCGAGAACCACATACAGCAAACAGCAACAGCCAACAAACACCAGCACGATGGTCTACCGCATGGATTTCTTCGTCGACGGCGGCTGCCGCGGCAACGGCCAGCCCGGGTCCATCGGGGCCGCGGCCGCGGTGCTCCAGGCGGGCTGGAGCGGCCGGCACTACTCCCAGACGACGGAGCTGCGGCGAGATTTCCCGCCGTGGCCGACGAGCCAGCGGGCCGAGATCACCGCGGTGATCCTGGCGCTCAAGTGGGCGCTGCAGCGGTGGCGGGAGCTCGACGGGTCCCCGGTGATGCGCGTCACGGTGCACAGCGACTCGCGGTACGCCGTCGGGTGCATGACCGAGTGGCTGGGGCACTGGCAGAGCAACGGTTGGCGCAACGCGCGCGGCGTTGAGGTCGCGAACCGCGACCTCATCGAGGAGGCGGCCGAGCTCGACGACGAGCTGGGCCGCCTCGGCACGCTCCATTACGTCTGGGTGCCGCGCAAGGTGAACGCCGAAGCGGATCGGTACTGCAACGAGACGCTGGATCTGATGGAGGAGGATGACATCGATAGGGCCGCACCACACCGCATTAATATCAGTGGTTTTGCCTTAAAACGTGGTACCGATGGGGAATACCTCTAAAATTAAGGAGGTCTCCCGTTATTAAAGAGCCGGGCTCTTAGGAGTATTCAATTTGTCTGCAGGTTCTTCTTCAACCATTTGTATATCATTTCTAAGCTTTGTAGTAGACGTTCAAATGAGTACCTTACCTAAGATATTGTAGCCTTTGATGCCTCTGCAGCCACATGCGTCTGACAAATGTATTCGCCTCCACTATGCCGTATGGTGATGTCTGAACCGTCCCTGCATCCCTCGGCGGCGGTTCGGGTGAGTTCCTTTGCGTATATGTCCGGCATGATCTTGATGCGTGTAAAGAGTCTTGGATTGAAATCAGAGCTGCTTGACTTCCCATGAGTAGAAAACGAGCCAAGAGACGGGCCGAAGGGAGTGGTGGAGTGATGCTGACGCCGAAGCAAATTATATTCTGCACTTGACGCGTAGATGAACAAGGAAAGCAGAGTTCAGAGTATCTAAGAGCGACTCCCATCCAGCTTCCGGCCCGGCAGACTGCACTTTAAAGGTGTTGGCTTAGCCGCGGGGCTGCAAACCCTTCCGATCCCCTCCCCTTCTCCGGACCAACTCGTGTAAATGGCTTGTCGTAACTTGCATATAACTACGCCCCAACATCCTGAAGGGCGGGGGCAAAGCGGAGCGTTCTAACCCCAGTTCTCAACCAGAGCGGCTCGGAAGTGTTTACCCCCTCCCTTACTAAGATGCGTTTCTACAAAACAAGGCCAGTCGAGGTTCATATGGGCAACTTGCTTGCCTCAACTGCACCCAACCCATAGGAATCATTAATGTGCTTGATGCTTAAATACCACCTCAGCCGGAACTCGTTCTCAAAGTCAACCCTAGGCGCAAGGTTCAGAATGATTATGACTGTACGTTAAATCAAGTGACAACGTGTTCTTGATACCAGAGAAGAGTGTCAACAGAAAAGAGTGTCAACGTGTGAGACTAGCGCTTGGGTGCCTGTGTAAGACTAGTCTGGCAAAAAAGGCAGCTCCGTACAGCACGTATAGCCGTGTTGCACTTCATGCAAAGATAACTTTAACCACCAAGTCAGCATGACTTAGAAGGAGGTTCCAGTTTTTTTCGCTGACAAGTCTTCCTAACTTCTTTTCATTAGGAAATGGTCACTTGAATTCATTTGGGTCATACAGTGACGACAGTGGCGGCAGTAAACCCGCAACTCCGTTCTTTAAAGTGCCATGTCGCTGGCAAAATGAGACATACAGACTGAAAAATATGTAACATCATCTCCGAACACATGCTGCACCTTTTCCAATGTGATTGGTCGTCCGAAAGGATATCGGACGCCACATCAAGAGGGGTGAAGTGGAAGCACTATCATTGGATATACATGCCTCTTCGGTAAAGCTTTGGGTAGTCATGCAACGTTCCGGACGGAATACAGCAGCTGTATGAGAATGCTCGAGTAGAAAGGTGCCGGTATATCGCGAGCCCATGCTTCAAGATCAATCCAACAACGCGGGAAGCCTTCATAAGAGAGTCACTGCGTGTCGCTGTCTCTCCGTCATTCTTCTAGCATGCATCGAGTTGCGTGTCTCCTCCGGGCAGCAATTCTGCTGTCCCTGTCTAACGCGGGGTCGACGTCGCCGGCCTGCAAGTGCTTCCCCGGAGACTCCTGCTGGCCGACTGACGGCGACTGGGCGGCTCTCAACAGCACCGTCGGCGGCCGTCTCGTAGCTACTGTACCGCTGGGATCACCGTGCCACGATCCGGACTACGATGCCGAGAGGTGCGCCTATTTGCAGCAGCAATGGACGTTGGAGACGATCCAGTAAATAAGTTCTGTCTTCGTTTCACATGCACTTTATGCCTGTCCATCCTTCGGATGGGAACCTTTGACGATGTCTGGTCCCAGACAGGTCATGAGTGGAAAAATGAAGTGAGCTGACAAGCCGCGCGTGCCACACAGCATGGAGTCCTCCAGTTCCGTAATGGCGCCCCTGTTCGCTAACGCGAGCTGCGACCCCTTCACACCACGCGACACGCCCTGCAGGCTAGGCAACTACGTGCGGTGCGCGATCGCGGCGTCCGGCGCGGACGACATTGCGGCGGGGCTCGCGTTCGCGACGGCGCACAACGTGCGCCTCGTCGTCCGCAACACCGGCCACGACTACCTCGGGCGGTCGACGGGGGCCGGCGCGCTCGCCATCTGGACGCACCACCTGAAGACCGCCGAAGTCGTAGACTGGATCGACGACGGCGCCGACGGGTACAGCGGCAAGGCGATGCGGTTCGGCGCCGGCATCCAGGGCTTCGAGGCCGTCGAGGCGGCGCACGCGGCGGGGCTCGCGGTCGTGACGGGCGAGTGCCCGACGGTCGGCGTCGCGGGCGGCTACGCCCAGGGCGGCGGCCACTCGGCGCTGAGCACGGCGTTCGGGCTCGCGGCCGACAACACGCTCGCCTTCGACGTGGTGACGGCGGACGGGGCGCTCGTGACGGCCTCGCCCTCTGCGGACCCGGCCCGCGCGGACCTGTACTGGGCGCTCTCCGGCGGCGGCGGCGGGACCTACGGCGTGGTCGTCGCCGTGACGGTGCGCGCGCACCCGGACGCAACCGTCGGCGGCGCCTCGTTCTCGATCGCGTCCGACGCGACGGACGACATCATGGCCGTCACGGACGCCTTCCACGCCGCGCTGCCGGCCATCGTCGGCGGGGACGCGGGCGGCGGCATGGCCATCTACTACGCGACCGCCACGTCGTTCGAGCTGGCGGCGCTGACGCTATACAACGGCACGGCGGCGTCGGCGGCGGCCGTGCTCGCGCCCTTCCTCGACTCGCTCGCGCCGGCGCTGCGGCCGGCGGCGCCGGCGTACACCGGCTTCGACTCGTACCGCGACCACTTCGCGCACTACTGGGGCCCGCTGCCGATCGGCAACATCGGCGTCGGGTTCCAGCTCTTCGGCGGGCGGCTGCTGCCGCGGGACCGGCTGTCGACGGCGTCGGTGTCGGGCGCGGCGCGCGCGCTGCTCGACATGGGCGCGACCTGGGTCGGGGTCGGGCTGGACGTGTCCGGGTTCGGAAAGTCGGCAGCGAGCGGCGGCGGCGGCAAGTCTCTGAACGCGGTACTGCCGCAGTGGCGCGACGCAGCGGTGCATCTCGCGCCGACGCTGCCGTACACATTCGACCTGCCGTTTGCCGACATGGTGAGGCGGCAGCGGAACATCACCCAGTACGTGCAGCCCATCCTCGAGGCGGCGGCGCCCGGGGCCGGCGCGTACATGAATGAGGCCGACATCCAGCAGACGCACTGGCAGCAGACCTTCTTCGGGGCTAACTACGATGCCCTGCTGGCGATCAAGCGGAAGTACGACCCGGATGGCATGTTCTATGCCACGGTGGCGGTCGGCAGCGAGGCTTGGGTGGTGGACTCTGACGGCCGCATGTGCCGAAGTGCTCACATCTTCAGAGATCCGGTATAGCACTATGCTGTATAACAGTATCTTACGAACTGCTAATGTACTAGCATATGTAATAGTCGAAGCGGCGCCTTTCTAACTGCATAGGTCGGGTATACTTCAATTTCTCTACGGCTGACACTGGTGATGGAACTTAACATTACTCGTATTTCTATCATTTGTTGTACAAAGGTCTATGATGCTGATACTGATGCTGATGATGATGCTACAATGCTATTGATCCCTCCGTGTCTGAACGAGGTGATAGACCTCGGCTGATGAAATGGGTATGATGAACGCCGGCTCCCAAAATTCAACTTCTAAACCCACTGCGCAAAATACTGCTCAAACGACTGCTCGAACGGCACCCCAAAGGGCTGTTCCATCGACCGACCTGACTCGTCGTTCTCGACAATCTTGGCCGCGACAACCTGATCGTCTGAGATGCCCGCCTTGACACACATGTCCCTGAAGATACCGTTCTTTTGTCTGAACAGGTTGATCGGCGTGTCCAGTTCGGCCAACTTGCCCTGGTCCATGACGCACACGCGATCGAATGACAACACACTCTGGAGCCGGTGGGCAATGTAGAGGACCGTCTTGCCGCGGAAGGCATGCCGCATCGTCAGCTGAATGCGCGCGTCCGTCTCGCTATCCAGCGCTGCCGTCGCCTCGTCACAGATGACGATCTGGTTGCGCCGCACCAGCACGCGCGCCAGCGCCAGCAGCTGCTTCTGCCCGTTGGACAGGTTGTCGCCCCCGTCCTCGACCGGGTCGCTGAGGTGGCACAGATCCTGGAGGCCGGAGCTGCGGATGGCCGACCACAGCTCCGCGTCGGTGTGCTCGTCGAAGGGGTCGAGGTTGGTGCGGATCGTGCCCGAGAACAGCGCCGTGTCCTGGGGAATGATGGACAGCCGGTTGCGCAGGTCGCCGAGGTCCACGCGCGAGATGTCCTTGCCGTCGATCTTGATGAGGCCGCCGCAGAGCTCCGTCGAGCGGAAGAGGGTGTTGACCAAGGTGGACTTGCCAGCTCCCGTGCGCCCGACGATCGCCAGACGCTCGCCGCCGTGGACGCGGAGGTTCAGCCCCTTCAACGCTTCCGGGAGGCCCGGGCGGTATCTCATCCGGGCGCCGATGAAATCGATTCCACCCTCCCGGGGCCAGAGCGGAGGAGCCGGCTCCGCTGGCCCCAGTTCTGCTGCGGCATCGCGCTCCTGCGGCACGTTGTTCGCGTACCCGTAGAGGCGCTCCGTCGAGTTCATCGAGTTTTCAACGTCGGCCCACTGCTTCACCACCACCTGGAGCACCTGGACTGCGTTGATGGTCAAACTGAGAACCATACCAGCGGTTGACGGGTTCTGGCTGTTGCGTTGCATGATGACCAGGATGCCCATGACCGCGAGCAGGGTCGCTCCGAGCGCGTCCAACCGAAGATTCAGCCACCGAGAGTTGGCAAAGGTGAGGAAATACGCGCTGTCCATGTTGTCGATGGCTTCGCAGAGCTTCTCCGAGAATATCGCACTCTGACGGAACGACCGAATTGTAGGCACACCCGTCAGGCCCTCCACGAAACGCGAGATTGCCGTTGACCGGAGAACTGCTTCGTGCCGCTTGAGCTCTCGGGCCGAGCGGCGGTAGTAGCTAGCCAGGCAGGTCAAGACAACACAGACCACGAAAGCGGCAATGGCAAACTATTATGAAAGTCAGTTATCGGCCCTCGTGACTTCGGGCATATATGGTGGATGCTTACCCAGTAGAAGTAGACGATGATCAGGATGAAGATTGCGAGCATGGACGTGAGCGAATACAGGTACATGCGTATAGCCTCGGTCAGGTTGAAATCCATGGTCTCGACGTCCTTCGAGAATCGGTTGATCATGCGGCCCAGCGGCGTGGTGTCGAAGTATGAAACCGGTGCTGCCATGACCCGCAGCGTGGCCTGGTTCGTCAGACGCTGGCTTGCGCCGACGCAGATGGTTGCGATCATCGAGGCGAACAGCCAGATGAATATGAGCTGACCTCCTGCCAGGGCGGCATAGACGCCTATGCGGACGTTCTCGATCACATCATAGCGTCCCGAGCTCCACCACGAGAGCCATTGTGACATGAGGAGGGTGCAGCCTTGCGCCACGGCCAGCACTGGAAGGGTCAAAATCGCCATCAGGATGCTCCTCTTCGTCGCGAAGAAGGCGCCGTACAACTTCCAGGATACCGAGCGGCTCTCCTCACTCTCATCCGTCATCAACACGTTCTCTCCTTCTCCCTTGTCGTTGTTGTCTTCCTCTGTCCACTCAGAGACTACCCAGCTGGCGCGGTTGTCAGGCGCCCAGCTGCTGCGGCTGGCGCGGTTGCCAACCTGGCTGAGGCGGTTGGGATTCAGAATGCTCTGCCGGTTGGGGTTCAGGAGAGTTTGACGGTTGGGATTGAAAAGAGTCTGGCGATTGGGGTTCAGCATGCTTTGCCGGTTGTTGCCCATGATCGCACTCCGCCGGTCAGAGACCAGTGCGCTTTGGCGGCGGTTACCGAAAACGCTGGTGCGGTTGGGGACAATCAGGTCACTGCCGGGAGGCGCCTGCAGCATCGTCTGTCTCTGCGCGCCTCTGGCATCTCTGATCATGCGGGCAAATACGGGGTCTTGGGCCATCAGGTTGGCATGCGTGTCAAGAGCTCGCACATGCCCGTTCTCCAGCCAGAGGATGCGATCAGCCCGGTACAGCATGTGCAGAGCGTGCGTGGCCATGATTCTGGTCTTGTTCGCCATCTGGCCACAGATGGCCTGGTCCAGCACAGATCGCCCGACATTGGCGTCAATCGCACTCAGGGGGTCGTCGAGCAGGACAAGGTCAGCGCGCGAGTACATGGCACGCGCCAGACTGATGCGCTGCTTCTGACCGCCAGAAAGGACGGAGCCCTTCTCGCCCACCATGGTAGAGTCGCCGTGGGTGAGGATCTCGATATCCCGCTTCAGCCCACAGGCCTTGACCACTGTGCGGTACCAGCTTCTGTCGAAAGGGTGTCCGAAGACGATGTTGTCCCTGACGGTGGAGTTGTGTATCCACGGCACCTGAGGGGCGAGAGCCAGAGAGCTGACGCGCGCGATATGGCCCGCTGCCACATGCATGTCGCCGCACATAGCTGAGAGGAGCGACGATTTCCCTGCACCAATGGTCCCGATGATGCACAGAAACTCTCCACGCTTGATGGAGATGTCTATATCCCTCAAGGCGAACACCGTCCTCGGGCCTTCGCTCCCCGGAAGCGAGTAGCCGATCGAATCGTCGTCATGGATTGACTCTTCGTATATTGTTGACCCCTCATAGCTCGACGATTTCTTGGATAGATCATCCTTAGATGAAGTAGAGTCCCTCGAGGAACCAAAGTCGGTTGCTGACGCATCGTCTCCGGTGTCGCGAGCATCCCACACGAAGGTTGCGTGCCGAATGTCAACGGCCGCCCCGAAACTGGGCTTATCAGAAGGCGGCTCCGGCTCGTGGGTCATCAGGAAGTCCTCGATTCGTCGCAGGGACACCCAACTCTCGGCAATGGCTGTAGCAGCGACGGGCAAAAAGGTCAGGGGTATACGGAGAGTGTTGAAGAGGGAGGTGGACGAGAACACGATGGCGGGAGAGAGACCATTATGGGTCAGAGCGTATGTGACGAAAGACAACATGGCGGTCAGGTAAGGCATCGACTGAGAGAGGGCAGCGATGACGTTGCGGCTCAGCAGGAAGTGGTGGATGCTCTTGGACTCTGCCTGGCGGAACTCCATGATACGCTTGGCGAATTGGTCGTTCCAGTTGAAGTATTTGATCAGGCGGATTCCAGACAGGGCCTCCTGGGTCGCGCTGACGCGCACGTCCGTGAGGTGGTCACTGATCTTCCTCTGCTTGAACACCGAGCCCACGGTCAGGAGAAGCGACATCATTCCGAGGATGAGGACACCGAGACCGACGAGCGCACTGGTGCCCAAGTTCACGATAACTATTCACGAGAGTCAGTTCTTGCGCCATGTTCGCATCATCTCATGCGGGGCGAGGGGGACTTACGGAGCGCGAAAGCAGCAAACAAGGCCACCGGGGCTGTCCAAACGGTATGAAGAGCACCGGCCGCGACGTCAATACGGGAGGTATCCACGGTGAGCAGGTTCGTGACGCGGCTGATAGTGTAGCCCTCATCTTCTTCCTCTTGGGCCTTCTTCTTCTTGTTCTTCTTGTCCTTGCCCTTACCCTTACCCTTCTTCGGCTTCTTCTTCTTCTTCTCGTTCTCCGCCTCCTCGACCTCGGCTTGCACCGCGGCTGTTCCGGCCTGTCCTAGGATCTTGACAGACTTGTCGAAAATGGCCGAGATCAGAACTGCGCGTGACTGGCCACCTATCGTGCCCACCATGTACGAATAGTGGTTTTGGAGGAGGCTCTGGGACATTTGCATGCAAATGATGCCTGCCAAGAAGGCGATTCCGTGCCATAGAGGCGGTGGCGTAACCTTTTGCTGATTCGCGTAGTAGCACTCGAGCACCCACTCGATCAGATATCGCAGCGTATAGGGGGTGCCGACGAGAAGGAGGTCTCCGAACAGACGGCAGACACCGGCGATCCAGAACTTGGTCTTGAAGGTCTCGTATATGGCATCGCGCAGGGGATGCGGCTTGCCCTGCTTCCACTTGTCTTCGAACTTCTGGCGGACAGTGGCGGCGTGCACCTGGATGCGCCGTTTCGAATTTATGCGGGGGATATCGTTTGACTTGAGCGGGTGTCTGAATCCTTGCTGTTTCGAGTGTGAGTCAGATGGTCCAACGCACAAGTGAGGACTGTACTCACCCATAAGAGACCGCCGATCCAGGAGAAGGTGAGTTTGCTGAGCCAGTTCGCCGCCTCTTCGGGGGAGACGGGCCTCTCAGTTGGGTTTCGGGGCTTGGGAGGCGGACTCTCCGTCTTTGCTTTCTTCTCCGCCTTGGGGACTCCAGGGATCTTCGGCTTCCACCATCCCTGCTTGCCGTGGTCGTCTGCGGTGGTGGCCAGAGACGACGACCTGCTGAAGCTCGAGACGGTGGGCGGCGCACCCAACTCTACATCTACCGGCTCTCCTCCTCCTCCGCTCGACTGCTGGGTGATGCGTGGGACCGCGGCGCTCGATCGTCTTTGTGGCAGGGCAAACTGGCCGCTCCTCCTCTGGAAGCCGCTCTTGTTGCTCATGTTGTTGTTGTTGGGTGCCAAGAAATACCTTGCGATGGAAGGTATCTCAGAGGCTTGGCATCAGTGGGAGCCCTTGGGTATTTCAACTCGAGATATATCCGGCCCAAGAGAGAGAGGAGGAAGAGAAATAGGCAGGTATACTCGACCCATGCGGCGCAGCACGTCGACGCTGGACAATGACGATGAGGCTACTTGGGCATGCCATGTGGCGACGGCACCAGGGGTTCGAGTCAAGCTTCGAGAGCCGACGTGAGGCTGTCACGTCAGCCGTCGTCAGCCGTGTGCCGTGAGGCCGGGTATGAAATCACGGGGTCCAACATGGAAGCCATGGTGCTATTTTCAGCCATGACACCCGAGGGGCTCACTATACTCAGCCTTACCCCAGGTCCTGTACTTACGGGATGGCTCGGCGCTCCAAAGGTACCGTACCGTGGATCCCCGGGCAGGCCGCAGACCGAGGCGTCAGGAACTAGAACGCTGGAGCTAATGATTTTTGTAGGAAGGATATTCGCTCGGTCTTCCAACAAATCCATATGTACTTCCTTTCCTGGGTGTGGTGTACGGAGCACCTACAGGCTACAGCTTAACTCGTACCGCATACTGCACATACGGCGGACGGCCCGGGGTGGAGCCTAGAAAGCCCGATGGGACCCTTCGGCTGATCGGAAGGTACTTTACCTTTTTGGGGTTAGTCACCCGTTGTCTTGGCTCTATTTAGAGCTTCTGTGTCTTCGCAAGACGTCACGGTCAGCAACCAGCCTCTGGCTGACAGACAGCCTCCGTGCTACTTGGAGCACGGCGGATGCGTTCTGAGTGCCTGACCAAGACCCTGACAATCTCACATTCTCATTTTATGTACGGGTCTCGCTGCCACGCGCTATGAGCTTGGACGCAGATCCAGATGGTACATCCCACGTGCCTGGTTGACAGCCTCAGCCATCCTAAGTAGTCTCTTCCTACTTACACCGGACGGCACCCGGATACGGGCCCTTTTCACCCTGTTCCCCTCTTTTCGCATCCAGCATTCGCCGTCGACACAATGATTCCACCTTCTTTCATAGCCGTCGCTATCCTCGCCTTCGTCGTCTTCCGCTGGCTGGACGCGAAGAGGCGTCAGCATGCCTTCGCCGCTGCGAAGGGCTGCCAGCCCGTAGCCTGCTACCAACAACCAGAGAACTTCATTGGCATCAAGAATGTGCGGGAGGGCTCTGAGGCGTGGAATTCGGGCAAGTGGCTGGAGATGTGGTTCAACCGCTTCCGCACCGTCGGCACCACTTTCAAGATCAGCGCTCTGGGTCGTACCAGTCTCTACACTGTCGACCCCGACAATGTCAAGGCCATACTGGCCACCCAATTTGCCGAGTTTGATCTCGGCAAGAAGCGAGCCACGGTTGCCGGCCCCTTGATCGGGCCCGGTATCTTCACCAACGATGGCCGGGCGTGGGAGCATTCAAGGGCAAGTAGTCCACACCGCAGACGGGAGACATGCGAGGCACTAACAGTGCATTTTGCAGTCCTTGGTCCGTCCGAGCTTCACCAAGAGCCAGATCATGGACATGGAGCCAATGGAGGGGCACTTTCAGGGCCTGCTCACGGCGTTGCCGAAGCCCCAGCAGGGCTCTGGCAAGATCAATGTTGATCTCCAGCCACTTTTCTTTCGCCTGACTATAGACTCGGCGACGGAGCTACTCTTGGGCCGGTCCTTCCGCACACTCACTTCTCCGGCCGGCACCGACGGGCAACGCTTCATGGACGCCTTCGACTATGCCCAGGCAGGGATTCATTCCAATGGACTCCGCCTACAACCGCTCCTGAGACCGTACTTCCTGCTCCAGTCTTTCCTCACGGGCAACAAGAAGACGAAGTTCGAGGAGGCGTGCGACACCGTCTCCAATACGTTTGACGACATCATCGCCGAGTTCCTGGCCAAGCTCGAGAGGAAAGGCTCGGAGAAGGGGTCGGACGACCTGGCCGTGGGAGAGAAGAAGAAGTACGTCTTCCTCGACGAGATTGCCCAGAACACCAAGGACCCCCAGCAAATCAAGTTCGAGACCCTCAACGTGCTGCTCGCTGGCCGTGACACGACCGCCGCTCTGCTGGGCGCCACTTTCTTCATGCTCTCCCGCCGCCCGGACGTGCAGGCCCGCTTGCGCGCCGAGATAGACCACACCCTCAGCGGTGCGCTTCCCACGTACGACGACCTGAAGAACATGAAGTTCCTCCGTAACGTCATCAACGAAAGTGAGTAACCCCCCTCGTCCTCCCCCCACCTCCTCCCGCAGTAGAGAACAGATAGAGAGGCTAACAACTATCTCCACGCTAGCCCTGCGCCTCTACCCGGTACTGCCCTTCAACTCGCGCCAGGCAACCAGGGACACCACCCTGCCCCGCGGCGGCGGCCCCGACGGGCGCTCGCCCATCTTCGTCAAGGCGGGCCAGAACGTGAACTACCACGTCTGGTCGATGCAGCGGATGCCCGAGTACTTCGGTCCGACGGCCCACCTGTGGGACCCCGACCGGTGGGACACGATCCGCCCGGGCTGGGCTTATGTTCCGTAGGTGCCCCTGAAGCAAACACACGCCACAACGATGATTCCGGTTGCTGACTCACTCGGACCTCCCAGCTTCAACGGCGGCCCGCGCATCTGCGTCGGCCAGCAGTACGCGCTCACCCACGCCTCGTACGTGATCATCCGCCTGATCCAGGAGTTCGAGTCCATCGAGTGCAACGACGCGAAGCTGGACTGGGAAGAGAAGGTCGCCATCATCACGGTCAATAAGACGGGGACACAGGTATCCTTGAAGCCCAGGGCGTCCTGATAACTTACCGCGCTTGTTCTACCGTACTGGCCAGGCAGGCAGGCCGGCCTCTGCCTTGGGTTTTATCTTACGATGGTGTGATGTAGGGACTGCGGTGCTGAGGCGCCGCGGCCTGGCTGTGGGTTATGGCTGTAGACTACGGACACAGAGGCGTTCTTGGTCTGCCAACTTGCATAGACATGGGTTATCGGGTTCGGCGTGAGAGGAACGGTGTATATCAAGCGCGTGGGATGGTCCCGTCACATTCAAGCGAAGTTTAGAAGAAACTCCCAGAGCTAACTTACCAAGAATCTGTGCGTGAGTCCCAATATCTTGATCTAAGCATATAGGAAAAGATGGAGTTGGAATGTGATAGCAGTCTTACCTTACCCCCCTTCAGATTTGTTAAGATAGGTAGGGACAAAGATTGTGGACAATCTAGCAGACGAGGAAAGGTAGGCCAATCCCGATCTACGAGCTGTAAGATATCGTATGGTTGAGAAGGTTAACTACCTTACCTACCTACTTAGTTACCGGTTAACTCGGGAGTAGCTGCAGATCAACTCGCCGGCCCAAGCGGCATGGAAGCGCATGCTGCGGACTTCAACGCTCAGGGGCACGTGAAGAACAGAATCCAGATGGGCACAGCAGGAAGGAGATCAGGACGGAGATGGGCGGAGATTGGCAGAGGTGGGCTCGTGGGATAGACGTGTGGCTTTCTGGCTGACAGGTGCTATTTTTGGCGAACGTGCCTGACTATGCCTGTCATGGACTTAGGTCTCATTTAGCCTCCCTCGGCCAATCACAGACCGTACCAAATCCAAAAACAGCAAGAATCCTCATGACCTATGCTGTCGAGCACAGCCCATTATCCATAGGGACAGGCTACAGCTGTGTGTGATGGTCAGCCCACGAAGGACGTCTGTCACTTCATGCAACTAACTCAACTGACCATCCAACTTCGGTTGCTGAATCTTACGCGGCTGGGGGGCCGAGATGGTAGCCGAAACAGGCTGCGCAGTGTTATATACGACGCTCCTGCGCTTCCTCGACGAAAGTCAGTAAGTACCGTAAGTACTAATTGACTACTAGGCACGCAGCCATTCGAAATCGGTGTTGCACCTTGCAGCATATCCGTCCAAGTCTCAGGTAGCAACGGTATCTCGACGGCCCAGCATGGATATCGCCATCACCATCCGGAAGCTGGCGCTCTCGTCCGTCGCCGCGGGCACGGCTGTCTACGGCGTGAGCGGCAAGTGGTCGGACGGCACGCCGCACATCAGTGATCTCCGCCTCTGGACCTGTCTCGCCGCATCGTTCTGGCTGCACATGTCCGTCTGGGCATTCTACCGCGTCATCCTCTGGCCCAAGTACCTCTCGCCGCTACGACACCTGCCGGAGCCGACGGTAAGTTCAAGCGACGGCCATACCAGCCAGTCACGCTCGACACGTATGGACCTTGACCGGCTGACTTGGCTGTAGGAAGGTCGGAGCTGGTGGAATGGCTACGTGCAGCGGACGTTTCAGGGAATGAACGGCGCCGAGACGGCCCAGTGGTAAGTCGACGACGACGACGACGACTACTCGGAGCAGAGAGCATGCCGCCGCACCAGCGAGTGGAAAGTTCTGACATCTCGCGCAGGCAGAGAGAGATCAAGCACGACGGCGTCTTCCGGTACCTGGGCGTGCTCAACAGCGAGCGCCTGGTCTTCACCTCGGTCGAGGGCTGCCTCGAGGTGCTGCAGCGCGCGGACGACTTCATCCAGCCGCGGCTGCTGTCGGACCTGGCCGAGCGCATCCTCGGGCCCGGGCTCGTGCTGGTCAACGGGCACGAGCACCGGCGGCAGCGGCGGCTGCTGCTGCCGTCCTTCTCGATGCGCCAGATCCGCAGCCTCTTCCCCGTCTTCTGGGCCAAGGCGGTCGAGATCCAGGCGCGCTTCGACCGGATGGTGGCCGAGACGGCCACTAAGGATGGCTTCTCGGCGCCCATGGAGATCGACGAGCACGCGGGCCACGTCGCGCTCGACGTCATCTCCAAGGCGGCGCTGGGCGTGGACTTCCGGTCGATCGCGGCGCCCGACAACGCGCTCGTGGCGACGTACCGGCGCATCTTCAGCCCGACGCGGCTGTGGGTGGCCATGGCGCTGTGCAAGTACTTCGTGCCCGCGGCGCTGCTCGAGGGCCTGCCGATCCGGCAGAACGCCGAGGTCGACCGGGCCAAGGCGCTGCTGCGGGGCGCCTGCTCGGCCTCGGTAGCGGAGAAGAAGGCCCTGTTCGCCAAGGGGGAGCTCGAGAGCCAGGACATCGTGAGCGCGCTGATCCGCGACCGCGCCGTCGCCGACGACGAGGAGCTCGTCACCCACATGATGATGATGCTCGGCGCGGGGCACGAGACCGTCTCCGTCGGCCTCACCTGGTGCATGTACGAGCTGTGTCGCCGCCCGGAGTGGCAGGCTGCCATCCGCGCCGAGGTGCGCGCCAACCTGCCCAGCCCCGGCCCCTCCTCCTCGGAGAAGCCTGAGAAGAAGGACAGCGGCGGCGGCACGACCCCGGACGCGTACAGCATCGAGCCCGACCGCATGCCACTGCTGCACGCCTTCGTGTCCGAGTGCCTGCGCTACTGGCCGCCGATCCCGATGGTGCTCAAGAGCGCGGTGCGCGACACCACGGTGGCGGGCGTCTTCGTGCCGGCCAACACCAAGATGGTGCTCAGCATCTACGGCTTCAACCGGGCCGTGGAAAACTGGGGGCCCGACGCCGAGGACTTCCGCCCGGAGCGCTGGCTCGACGGCTATGGAACCCCCGCCGCCGTCTCCTTCAATCCCGTCGGCGGCGCCCTGAGCAAGTACTCGCTCATGTCCTTCATCCACGGGCCGCGCGACTGCATCGGCCGCGTCTTCGCCCGGCACGAGATGCTGTGCGTGCTCTCGTGCTGGGTCGGCCGCTTCGAGTTCTCCCTCGCCGACTCGGCCCAGGCCGAGGAGAGGAACGTCGACGTCTCCGGCGGCGGCTTCTCGTCCAAGCCGCTGCACGGCATCCACGCCAAGGCGCGCCGCGTGCCGGGCTGGTGAGGGTGGAGGGAGCGAGCTAGCGAGCGAACGAGCGGGAGGAAGTACTGCTTTCTGATGGTTGGTTCCTTGTGTGAATACTCTGGAGGTTGGTTAGCGTGGAAAAGGGTTGGGTTTGAAACTGTACATAGCGACGGTGGAGTTCTCTTTCCTGTGATTCTGTGTATAAATCATGGTGAATGCTTTTCGTCTCGCTTCCCGTTTGATACCACTTTCGAAACTACGGACTGCGTTGCATGCGTTGCTTGGGTGACTCTTCGAGAAGCGGTGAGCTCGTAGAGTAGACTGATCGTGTGTTTTCTGGCGTAACCCAAGACTCGTCTGCCCGCACACAATTACCAGAAAACATCTGGACTTCCAGTCCCTCTCCCCGTTTCCAATTGCCCAGTGTCGGCCACTTCGATGACAGGCTTGTTTCCCGATTTGATCTCATCAAGCGTATTCTCTTGTCCCTATTCTGCACAACCCTAAGGTCACTGAGATTGGCCTGAGACAACTTCTCACTCGGCTCCATCTACGGGCTTGCCCACTACATCTTGAACTACGGTTCAATTGACGTTGCGCTGGCTGCTCCGTGTACTGCAGACGCTGATGAGTATGGCGGGAAGTAAGTGAATTGGTTGAGCCCCCGTGCCTGCTCGAGTATGAATGCTTCGGGCGCAAAGGCTCAACACGCCCGCCATTATTCACAGTCATGTCGGAAGAACGACCATAGTTCTCGGTACTCTGACTGTTAGTTCAGGTTATAATTAATTGACTATACTAAGCATGAATTACAGTAGTTATATACGTTTATAAGTCAACCTTTTGAGTTTGTAGTTATGTATCGGTGCAACTCACCTTTATGATGTTAGTTCTCAACTCGCCTCTTAACTTACAACCCTGCTCGATTCGCAATCTTAGTAATGGCATCAACATCGATATAGCCATTGGCTCAGAGTCACGCCAATCTAGTAATAACCACATTGAAGGGAGGGTTGTGGTCGAAGCTTCAGTTTGACTACGTTTCGCTGGCTATTGGGACTGACAAGAATGAGTGGGCTCTATTGAAGAAGTGAACGAACAGACCAGAAATGTTAACTATTTGATGTTATATCATTCCGAATTCAATAGAGATTTGAAGCCAATTATTAGCATAGTGACATTGAATAAGCTCGCCTCAGAATTCGAACAGTGAGCAGATGTCGATGTAAAGAGGAGGGGCACTCGAGGCATGCAACGGGAAGCTCTCTACGCAAGGCGTGATCTCCAGCTTTAGTCTCGATACAGAAACCAAGAAGAGAATACCTAGAAAGGGGTATGAGGGCATGCGATTCTTCTGTTTTCCCCAGGTAAACTGGTTATGCTGCTAGACAGACTCGAGTCTGCACTGCCAACTCGCAACATGGCCTGGCCGAGATGACATGCAAAATCCCTCGTAATTGGAGTTTCGGAAAATGAGAGCTAAACGGATCAAGGGCGATTGGCGGTTCACAACTGATACACGCCTCCTGCCCTAAACCGTGGCCCGACAAGTGCTTTTTCTTCTTACCTTCAGGCTAATTGGTACTCATCGTTTGATTACGACCCTATCTATCTCTTCGATTCGGACCGCGGAGAGATGACTGCGCAGGTAGGATAACTATAGCCCAAATTAGACAAGGCATGGCTAAGGCTGCCACACAACCTTAGGCAACTGTTGGATCAAACTTGAGCGTCCCATTTCAACCTTGACTAGGTAACTAAACCTCCTCCCTTTGATTCTACGTTGTATTCAAGTTTCTCTCCTATGTGCCATGATCGAACATTGAAAAACATCATGAGCGCTGTACCAGATTCGTCGAGAAAACCAATAGTTGGCTTATCACCCGAGTCGTCGAGGTATAAGTTAGCGAGTACGGTAATTGTCATCTTCTAACGTCAGACTCCCGACATAATGATTATGAAAAGCAGTGCTGGCGCCACTGAATTTGATCTGTGACTTTTCGGCTTTGGCATCCACATAGGTTTTGTATTTAGCAGCAAGTCTAAAGCACCATGTCCCACGTTGCTGTACACGACTTCCGGAAACAACACATCACTCACTAGTTAAAGACTACTCACTGGACCCAAGCCGTGCTCTACCTACAGTGAGGCGGGACGGTTCCTTCCACATTCTCTCATATAGAACCTGCGGTGGTGCTTACACCCCGAGCCTATGATTGGACAGTGAGCATAGCCCCTTTAAGTCAGCCCAGTGTCAACCGGTTGCTTAGGTAAGTAGCACAGTAACCATCCAAGAATAATCATAATCTTCAGCCCCGTTGTCAGCCTGAGTAGACTAGTCCATCCTTTTGTCTTCCACTCAATCCTAGGTCATCAGGTCGGCTACGGTGTACAATACAATGAGACACTCCATCGCACTCGGTTCTTCCTTCCGGCACGCACACCTAAGTCATTAGGTAACTAGTAGCTAAATATACATTCGCTTGATAGGTAAGGAGCTTCAGACGTGATGTCGAATAGCGCTAGCTACACCAACAACCACGCCTTCGAGCACGATTTCAGCCTCGCGCAGCTTATCACTGCCTACGTGAGGAATGTGGCTTAAAGGTCAGGGCTCTGTAGGAACGCCCGGTTGACGTGCTTCGGAATTCCTCATCCCTATAATGATGCCTTGCTCCTCCCCGGGTCATGCCCGAGGTTCTGCCGGGGTCATACACCTTCAGCCGCACTTGCGGGGCAGAGCCAGTCAGAGTCTAGGTAGGTAGCACTGCCAGATGATGCAGCTCGTGTTTCGTTGAGGGCTATGATCAGCTTGCGGAAAGTGCACAATATCGCTATTCCCGGCGGGCTCTCCGTTGGCAGCCGTGGCGTCATAGTCGTTATGCTGGCGCTGGCAAGGCTCCAGGGCTGCAAGGCTCCCAGCACTAGCTCACGCTCAGCTCTCTCGTCGAAGAAGCGATCGTCGCGCGGATCATGCCTCTCGCTGGTCGGCCTCCCCGACTCTGGCAGCCGCCTTCCCGGCTGTTCGGCAGGGGACTTGGGATGGGAGGGATCGAGGTGCATTATAACGAACGTTAGGAATCTCTTGTGAGACCCCGACTATACGGTAGAGAGTGGCAAGAATAGGGGGTTTGCATCGCTACCGAACTTACGTGCCCGGCCTGCCGAATGCCGAGTGATTAACCGTTTAGAGGTAATGATTGAGTCAGGTTGATACGAAGCTGGGACGACCCCGGTCAGAGTCTAGCTAAAAGAATAAAGAACCTCGCAGCTCTCCCGCCTGACCCCGTCTTGGCACTGCGGGCAGGGTTTGTATTGCTGACCAGGTACGGATACGGAGTACGAGTATATCCAGATGCGTCTATTTGAACCAATCAGAGTGCTTCGAGGACGGCCCCGTAATCTCCCGCCGACCTCATTGGGTTGCAAGTTGCAAGTACGGAGTCCTACCTGTAGTAGGTGAGCACTACGCGTTCAGTAATTCAGGAAGTAGTCTGGTGCAGGAGGGGGCGGCTTTGGCAATGTCGATCGATGGACAGGTTGGTCGAAAAACTAATCATCGGGAATCGTTTGCAGAATCGGTTGGTTGCCGCATCACGCACGCGGTGGTGGGAGCAGGATTCGTACGGCGCCAATAGTGTGTGTAAGTTAGCCAAGTGCGGCATCACAGGTCATCCTCCCAACAGCAAAGTACAGTCAGACTCAGACCAACTCAGAGCCCGATCAGAGCGTGAGACGTGCTGTGCCGCGCGAAGACCTCAGTGCTCACTTGCAATGAAAGATGCCCGTCACTCTGCAGCTTGAAGGAAGCGAATCGAATCAAGTCAATGTTACAACCCGTGGTCTGCGCATCCCTGACACGTGCGTACCAACTCCAGAAATGCTGCAACGACCGGTACACCGTGCTATGTACATGTTGGATCCGAGAAACAAGACCAGTGACCAAAATGCCAATACATGCAGAAAAGAAAAGAATAAGCCCCTCCGCGGGCTGGCGGAGGATTCGGCGATAAGCCCCTGATTAGTCCAACACATGCTGCCAGGAATCATGTCCACGTACGGAATCATGTCCACGTACGGCACGGTGGTTGCCCAACCGTGTCCGTCCTGCCCGCTCGTACCCAGTCTAGCTGACATTACAGTATCTCATCTCATACGGTCAGGAAGGGATCCAGATCCAAGTTCTGACCCCGTCTAGCCCGGATCAGTATCTCCAGGACCGACTGGGAGACACGGTCGCAGTGGAGGCCCTCTGTGCCGGCCAGCTCGGTGAGGAGAGACCACAGACTCGGTGCCTGGACGTAGTGGTTAGCACTCGGCATCATAGGTAGAGGTGTAATGATGGGAGAGCGGCAATGAGTTCTTACCTCGTCTTGTAAGACCGTGCCCATGTCATCCGGCACCGTCATGTGCGTGAGCGTGGACGACCCGCTGCTGGGCAGGAGCGCCGGGCTGCCCCCGTCGTTTGACATGACGCTGTCGTCGTCAGGGGTCATGCCGTCGAAGATGGGCATCTCGTAGCGCTCGTGGCTCCAGTTGCGGTCCCGACTCAGCCTTTCCATCTCAGTGCCGCATATAGAGCCTGAGGATAATCAAGTTAGCGGTCGAGGTTAAGGTAGTAAGTAAGTAGGTAAGGAGGTAGGTAAGGTAACGTACGGGCCGACTCCATGACGCCCTCCCTGAAGCTGCGCGAGTCCCACTTGGACCACTGGGCGCTGCCCTCGCTCAGCTCCTGCAGCAGCTTGGGCAGGCGGCGGCCGCGGCTCGCCCGCTGCGACATCTCGGCCAGGCTGTTCCTCTGGAAGCGCGAGGTGTAGTACGCGCCGACCATGCTGTCGAAGTCGGCGAAGCCGGCGCTGCGCGCGTAGTCGAGCACGGCGTTGAACCGGGCCGTGTTGGCCGCCGTCTCGGCCGGCGTCTCGCCGTCACCCGCACCCCCCTCGATCGTCGGGTGCGACGTCGTGGTCGCCGCCGCCGCCGCCGCCATAGACGCCGGCGACAGGTACGGCGACGTCGTCGACGACATGCCGACGGGGGCGGACCGCTTGCGCGGCGGCAGGGAGGCGCGCTGCAGGCTGTGGGAGCGCGAGCGCACGCCGCCGCCGCCGCCGCCGCTCGAGTACGAGCGCGGGTAGGGGGCGGTGTGGGAGCGGGCGTGCGTGCGGAACTCCTGGATGTCGCACAGCTCGGGCGAGGCCGAGGCCGTCTCGAAGGGCAGGGGCGGCATCAGCATCCCGTCCTCGGCGCAGTGCGGCATGAAGGCCGCACCCGGCGGCTGCGGCGACGACTCGAGCGACGGCGGCGCCGTCATCAGGCCGGCGAGCCGGTCGCGGAACTCGTCCATGTGGATGTTGCAGGGGCCCGTCACCCCGTTGCAGGTGCACTCCTGGGCCATGGGCATGAAGCCGCTGAAGTGCGGCATGGATGGGTCGATCCCGTTCGTCAGTGGGAGTACTGTGAGTGGGAAGCAGCGTCAGTAATCTTTGACCCCTTTTCAAAAGAAATTTTGGCAAAGCTGTGTAGTCCAGAGCCGGAGCTTGCATACCCATGGAGGGATCTAGAGGCGGCCACGCGGTGGTGCCATCAGCCGCCAGTCCGTCGTGTAAGAAGCTGTCGTCCATCGGTCCGGATAGACCTGAGAGTAATGGCGATGGATGGTGACTCAAGGAGCCTGGGCTCGACGCTCTCGAATGGGCGAAAAAGTCGTCTCCTTGTTCTTCCGTCGTGAGGCTGCCCTCGGAACAGGCAGCTTGCTCCCTGAGTTTCCGGCCTGAAAAAGGAAGAGTCAATGGCTGATACCAAAGTTGTTGAGGAGAACAAACTTACGATGATTTCGCTGAGCAATTCTATTTTGCAATCTGGACAAGTTTTGGTTAGCTCTCGACCGGATGAAAGTTGGCATACCAGCCCAACAACTCACCTCCTTCTCTCCTTTGCTCTCGGACTTTGTGACCGGGTTGACTTCTTCGGGGGACTTGTTGTGGAAGGTCGCTGGCTTGGCCGAGACTGGTCTGTTGCTGTGGAAGCTGCTGTGGAAGACATGGTGCAGTGAGGGATATCTTATGAGAATTGCACTTAGGGAGAGTGTGGTTGAGCCGGCTCAGGTGAAGGTGGAAGTGCTTGCTATAACAATGCAAGAACGAAAAGGGGTTCTCGGTCAGGGACGGGAGCTTCACATATGCACGCTGGATGAGCCTCACCAGCGGGGTGTCAGAGGCTCAAATTATGGAACTCGGTCACTCGGTCTGGGCGATGGAAATAAATCATAGACCAGATCCTTTTCTCCCCTGACTGACATCGATCCAGGGACCCCAAGGGCGAGATGCCTCGGCTCTTCTCTGCGCCGCAGCCAGTGACGTATCTCCACTTAATAGACTGCGTTGGTTCGGATGAGATGTGCAGAATGAGAAGACTCGCGCGATTCAGGGTCTGTAGCCGGTGGAGTGAATCCCCGGACAAGGCTTCATCAGCAGAAGAACCAACTGCCCGATCGAACCGTGGGAGATTGCGAGATTGACCGCGTGGTCCCTGCTCTCCAGAGGGGCACGGGTTTTGTTTTTAGAAGTGTCCCCTGTGGCCCGTCGGCCATCGCCAGATCCTGCGCCCGCAGGAAGTAAGCAGCGGGCTCTCTGCACTACGAAGACGTGAGACGGGGCTCAGGGCTGGCTGGCTGAGGTACTCAGCGCGGGTCCGACGACCACCCGAGGAAAGGGTCCGCCCAGGGACGGCCGCACCCAGAGGCCCGCACACGACGTTGGCGCGGAGAGAGCCGGGCCCGATGTCGAGACAGCAGGCGAAGGATGAGACTATCGTGATTCGGGTTAGAACTGCCCTCGGTAGTGTCTATAAATTACAGCCCTTCCTTTTCAGCCTTGAGTGTCATCCAGAGGGACTGGGTACGTACCTCTCGCTTGCAGGGAACATGGTACTTGCCTGATGTAACACTAAAAGGGACTCTCGTATGGGACCAGGGTTGCTGCCGAAAAGCTTAATTCTAAAGATAGAGGTCCTTCGCGGTTGATCACTTGCCCAATGCTTTGCGGACGTTGTCGATCTTCCATGCCGCTGCCGTCGTACTCTCGACAAACCAATTACTAATTGCTCTACTGTCACAGAGCTGAGGATATTTCCCCAGGATCTCACAGATATGCATAGCCCAGGGTAATCCGTGATAGCGTAGCATCGACAACTGACAAGAGCTGCACAGAGCTGCAGGTCCCGGAAATGAGTCCAGCTCCCACCGCCTAATTCTCAGCTTGTACACAATCCTCAAAGATGGTCCACCAGCTTCTTAGCGCGGCGTCCTTGAGTGACGGACACACGACACTGAAGCTATTTAGAGTACGGAGCTCAGGCACAGAGTCCTCCCGAGCCTGCACACCATTCGAGACTTTTACCTAAAAAGGGTCGCAGGACATCAGATTAGCCAATAGGAACACAGCAGCCCTCTTGGCTGTGGAATACTTGTAGGCTGTACTGCAGTAGCAATCCCCACAGGAGCCGGGCCCACCGCTATACGTGCTTCTACCGGTAGAGACAACCGGTAGAGTCTCTGCCTGTCCACGATTCTGGGAAGACCCTTTCGGACAATTATCGAACTCGAAGATGGATTCTGAAACACTGCGGATCCTGCTGATTCCAGACATACTTACGGCACGCGCTGGACGGTGCTGCTGCGCCTTCGGCTCTTGCGAAGCATGGCCTGTCAGCCACCCTGCATGCCGTGATCCTCGTCTCCGTCGAGCTGCGATGAGGCTGCAGGCTGACACCACCCCGCCATGTACGTACCTCAAAGCCACAAGTTTCCATTTTCAGATGCGACGCTCCTCTTCCTGCCGCGCCTGAGCAAGCCGATTTACCCTTAAGGACCTATACGACCGCCGTCACGCTACTCCGATCCCCTTCTTCCTGCTTTCTTGCCTGATTGCCAGATTTTGGTCTCTGTGCATTGTTTGTTTTTGTTTTCATTCTCATTTCTTTCCTTTTCACGCCCCAATCCTCATTGTCATCACTGCTCTCTCGTTCTCGGATCCTACAGACGAACCATCATCATGTCGGTCTCTCTCGATCTCCCCAAGACGCAGCGAGCCATCGTTGCCAGCGAGAAGCTTGACTATGTGATACGGGACGATGTGCCAGTGCCGCCTCTGGCGGACGACTCTGTCATCATCAAGACAGAGGCCGTGAGTCTGAACCCCGTCGACACCAAGATGGTCGGGCCCTTCGTCACTCCCGGTGCCATCTTCGGGGTAAGTTGTCTCGTGTGATTGCCCGCCGTCAAGGTGCGCCGTGGTCTGACGGTCTCCCCAGACGGACGCTTCCGGCGTCGTGGTAGCGGTCGGCGCCGACATCGCCAAGACCGGCCGCCTCCAGATCGGCGACAAGGTCTGCGGCGCGACCGAGGGCATGGAGGGCCTGCGGCCGCAGAGCGGCACCTTTGCCGAGTACGTCTCGCTCGACGGCGGCATGGCGCTGAAGATGCCGGAGGGCATGAGCTTCGAGACGGCGGCCGGCATGGGCCTGCGCATCGCCACGGCCGGCATGGCCATCTTCTACGACGTCGCGGGCCTGGGCATCGACGACCGGCTGCTGAGGGAGCCGGCCAAGGAGCCCTTCGACGTGCTCGTGTACGGAGGTGCGACGGTGAGTCCTATCTACCTGCCGCAGCCGGCAGCCTGACTGTGTTCTGTCCGCAGTAGTCCCGGCCCCCACACTAACGCGCTGGTGCTATTTTCAGTCGACGGGGACGCTGGCCATCCAGCTCCTGAAGCGCTGCAACGCGCGCGTGATCACGACGTGCTCGCCCCGCAACTACGACCTGGTCAAGTCGTATGGTGCTGACGTGTGCTTCGACTACAACTCGCCCACGTGCGGGGCGGACATCCGCGCCGAGACGAACAACGCGCTGGACTACGCGCTGGACTGCATTACCGAAGAGAGCACGCTGCAGATCTGCTACCAGGCTCTCGGTCGGTGCGGTGGAAAGTGTGAGTTTACGTACCAGCAACTCACTCCCCCTGTCCACCCCCCCTGTCCACCCCAATTTGGCGGGTCAGCGCTAACCAGGATGCGTGCTTATCCAGACGTCGGCCTGGAACCCTACCCGGACGGCAAGGCCAATCGGCGCACCGTGCGGCCCGACTGGATCCTCAGCTCCTGGATGCGGGGCCTCCCCTGCAGCTGGCCGGAGCCCTTCGGCACCGAGGGCATGCCCCGGGCTCGCGAGTTCGCAAACTCCTTCTTCCCGCGCATCCACGAGATGTTCACCGCCGGCGAGCTGAGGGAGCATCCCACCCGGACCGATCCCGACGGCTTCGAGGGCCTGCTGGACGGCGTGACCCTCCTGCGCAAGGGCAAGGTCCGCGGCACCAAGTTGGTCTATCGCTCTCAGGAGCGGAGGGCTCCGGCTGTCACCGCCGCAGCATAGATGGAGTCGTAGAAAACACGATGAGCATGGAGAGTGGGAAGGGCAAAATGAATGGATATATCTCCTATGTATTACGGTATAGCGACGGGATTACTTTATTTAAATACCATCTCTGTTTTTGACAAACACTCTCCCTTCTCAGGCTTTAGGTGCTTGTGGGTATCTGTTTTACTCTATAATCCAACCCATCAGTGAAGACTACACCTTAGTCAAAATGTGTTACATGCATACTGAGCATCCTTCACATAGAACTTACGTTCTTGGCGATCATTCTGCTACTTTGTTCAGGCGCATAGTCCATTCCCAGTCCATCCAACATAGGTTTACACAGTTCCAACCAGTATTTAGTACTAGCCAACCCCATTACCTCTTGGAGCTCTGAAATCAGGTAGATCTCCTGGGCAGTATGTACAGATTACTTGTCTGAGCTTAAGTCTCCTGAGACTCAAAGTTAGTTAAGATCCCCACACTTCTCAACGCTGGAGGTTCAAAGTTAAAAATAACCTTAACCCTAACTTGAATTCTTAACTCAAATAGTGTAGAAGCTGAGTTAGACAGGGTAGACAACTAAGTGGACAACTAAGTGGACAACTTATCATAGCGCTTGCTGAGCAGGTTACCGCACATAATGCAAACGACTGCTTTACGACTAGTTTGAGAGACTTTGAAATGATGTAGTAAATCCAGGTTTTGGATTGAATGTGAAGCAACGCTTTCTAGGTGCTATGCAGATAAGACAAATGCTTGCTAGTTATACAGGTGCGTCTAGTATGACCCATACAGACGCCAACTGCCGAACCCAAAAATATGTAACGTTGAAAAAGTAAGACCCGCTGTTCCATGCATGCCATGATAAAACTCCAATGCAGACGGTAGGAAAGAAAGCAAATACCTCTGCCTCTTTTCATAATGCGATTCCCTTCTCCGCCAGCACTGCCATTCCCTGCGCAATGTCCCCGCCTTCGAGAAGTGATGGAGGGATCGATTGCATCCAGGGCTCTGGGCTGTCTTCCCGGATGCTCGGGATCTCCTTGCTGTCCTTCTCGACCTGCTCGATCAGGCGGGCCAGCTTCAGGATCTCGCCTCGCTGCCGGGGCACGACGTGGCCGTCCCGGTAGTCCATGACCTTTGTCCGGTCCTTGGCGCACATGGTCTGGATCCTCTTGGAGTCCTTGTACCACACATCTCTGACACCTGCGGCCTGGACAGTGTGTCCGGGGAACTTCCCATCGGCCTGACCAAGCATACCACTGCAAGATGCCAAGTTAGTAAGTTGAAAAAGGGTGCTTCACGAAGGAGTCAGGGACTTAGACTCACGAGAAAGTGCTCATCAGTTGCTCGATGGCGTCCAGCTGTTCAGCATCACCAGTCGTGCCGGCACCAACGGCGACGCTGAAGCGTAGGTTGTCCCAGGCAGACTGCCCTGCCAGGCGCAGACTGAGCATGGAAAGGGCGACGATGGCACCCTGGCTGAAGCCGAACATGGCTGTGACATCATCGGCCTTGACGCCTTGGTCGTCGAGCTGTGCTTGGATGTAGCGGGCGACGTCTAGCAGCTCGGACAGCCGTTGGACCGGCGATAACGGGGTGCCGTTTGGGGCGAGCCACCGGTGATAAGACGGCATGCCGGCGAAGAAGGGCAGGACTCCCGGGCCCGGGGCACTTGGTGTGGGGGCGTCAAGGTAGACCAGGTCGTAGGTCTTGGAGAGTTCCTTGGCAATGCCGTGTGTCTGGATTCTGAAGATGGCGGCCGAGCTGCCCGAACCGTGGAGCATAACCACAACGGGCTTCTTGGCCTTCGCCTGTCGGACGTTGCGCAGCATGATGATGATGATGATGATAAATGTACAGCGGCTAATATGAAAGATTCGTGGGTATCAGGTGATGAGATAAGGAGATAATGGAAAAGGGTATCTTTTGGACGTAGACTGAAAACTCGAGACTGAAGGAAAAGAGAGCTGTCGGTAGTTGCCTGACTATCTAAGCCGGTGTTGATGATGTGAATGCAGAGCCGAGACCTGACCAGATGGCCGAAGCCGGGCCATTTTAACTACGCCCAAGGCGAGGCATGATATCAGTGTATAGTAGCCATGATGCTGCCAGCGCCAGCAGAGATTACTCTGCTCCCACGATAGCTGACGGCAGGAGGAGGCAATTCGAATTTTCCGTGATAGCTGACAGTTGAGGCTCTTCGACACTGCGATAGTGCCGAGTAGCTGACAGTTGAGGCTCTTCGACGCTGTGATAGTGCCGGGTAGCTGACGGGGCCGCCGTTGTCTGCCGTGCCCATCCCGTCAGCCGGCCCCAGGGGTCCCAGGGCTCTGCGCAGGGCTTTGCCTAGGGGACCTCTGATTCTTCGGACTTACGGTAGGGTGACATCAGCTGTCCTGTTCGTCTGGTTCTTTTGGCTTGTACCTTGCATCGGGGCGTTGTTGCTGGCTACAGCCTGCATAGGGTCCTTGTCTCCCCCGCAGCCCCTAACGCTACAAAAATAGTACTCAGCCCTGCCTAAATATAACTTGGCAGCATCTCTTGGCATGCATAGAAGCTTTTTGTCCCCACACATCCGGGTCTCAGCGGATCACGGCATCGGATGGATACCTGAAGTCTCAGGCATCCAGCCACCAGCCACAAATTTGCGGTTTCAGGTGCTGCGCTTTTGGAGTTGATCCTCTTCCCACACATCCACCCGCGTTCTTCTTACCAGTACGTCCTGAGGGTACATACTACGACCGGCATATCTCCAGGTCGAGTTGGTGACCATTCATTGGACAGTGAGCTTATCCTACCAGTAACCAACCATGACTACCTGCCCTGGCAAGTGACCCCTAATTGAACTCCTGCGATATCTACGGTATCACTGCCCGTGTGGACAGTATCTATCCCCGTACCGGTACCTATTTCTGGGCGAACCCCGAATCCCCTTGGTGTACCGGTAAGCGTGAAAACCCCGAAATTGAGGCAGGGCTGCAAGGCTTCGCAGTCGGCAATTGTTACTCAACTCAGCAAGCTGAATGTAGTGCGTGAGAGCTATCGTGGCACGTGGCAAATGAAAGGCCAGACTCCACAGCAAGGCACATCGTCACGATCGCTCACCTACTTACCTGCTTGGGTAGCTGGCTAACAGAGCCTACGTTGGTATGATCGACGTACTATGCGTTCGTACGATCGACGTGCCTCGAAAATTGTACTCACCAACACCAAAAGGACCACGATGGGAGGAGCCCTGCGGAGGTATTCTCAGGGCAGTGTACCCTTTTCGGCGGACAACTGGCTGACAGGCTGACCCACACCGTCAGCCACGCCGAACACCCACGCAAGGACTGGCAAGGACAGCCGCGACCCCGGCTTGGACGATCGCGACCCCGGCATGATCTCTCACTCGTCGGCCAGGGGCCTGGTCGACTCGATTTAGACACGCTCACACGCGTCCGTGAAGGATCGGCTCAGATATCTGTGCCGCAATGTCTGAAGCTTAATCAATTTCGGTATCGTGCGGAATGCCGACGAATTACCAAGCGCTCCTCCGGGCCTGCTCCGTGCCTGCGTGCCTCCTACATGCACATGCACGTGTGAGGAGGCTGTTCATGGCTGGGGTGGACAGAGGCAGGGGTGTCCATTCGACCTGATAGCACCGAGTCCAAATACTCTTCTTACCTATATCTATGCTCTGCCTCTGAATTCCATCCTTCGAGGAATCATCACGCCTTTCCGTACTTGCTGTGTTCTTTCCTTTTACCATCAGGTAGTCTTGCTTCTGGGATCTTGCTAAGACTCACCTGTTGTGTATGTGTGTGTGTATTGGTGTTCATCATCTTCCGTGTTCTTGCTACTGATACCATCAACCCCTTCTCATCCTCATCATCACCATTATCAACGACGCTCTCGACTCAGTCCCCACATTCATTGGACTTACTGTCTTCTTGGGCTCCTGAAATCCTCATTACTTGTGGATGACAAGAAGCCTCGAAGGAGCAGCTCTCCTGTCACGTCTACCCTTCTCATCAGCAGCAAGCTCACCACACCGGTTCTCACCATGCCCTCCGTCAACGAGCCCATTGCCGTCGTCGGCAGCGGCTGCCGCTTTCCCGGGGAGTCCACTTCCCCCTCAAAGCTGTGGGAGCTGTTGAAGGACCCGCGCGACGTCCAGCGCAAGATCGACCGCTTCAGGGCCGACAACTTTTACAACCAGGATGGACACTACCACGGCGCCAGCAATGTCTTGGACGCCTATTTACTCGCACAGGATGTCAGGCACTTTGACGCCCAATTTTTCAACATCCCGACCAGCGAAGCTGAGGCCATCGACCCTCAGCAGCGCTTGCTGATGGAGACCGTTTACGAGTCGCTCGAAACGGCTGGCCTCAGCATGCAGTCCCTCACAGACTCGCAAACCTCTTTCTTCGTCGGTGTCATGTGCGATGACTTCTCACAGATTGGTGCGTCGTCTCCCCTGCCGAGTCGCGTGGAAGCAAGATAACTAACTGGGGGCGCAGTCTACGGTGACAGTGACAATGTCCCGACGTATGCTGCCACGGGTTCTTCCCGCAGCATTCTCTCTAACCGTGTCTCATATTTTTTCAACTGGCACGGCCCCTCCATGACGATTGATACTGCTTGCTCTAGCAGTCTCGTCGCCGTCCACCAGGCTATCCAGACCCTGAGGAGCGGCGAGTCGCCAGTTGCCGTCGCCGCGGGTACCAATTTGATCCTGGGCCCGACCATGTTCGTTGCTGAGACCAACTTGAACATGTTGTCCGCGACTGGTCGTTCGAGGATGTGGGATGCCGGCGCCGACGGCTACGCGCGAGGCGAGGGTGTTGGCGCTGTCGTCATGAAGACGCTGTCCGCAGCCCTGCGCGACGGCGACCACATCGAGTACATCATCCGCGAGACCGGTATCAACCAAGACGGCAAGACGCCCGGAATCACAATGCCGAGCTCGGATATGCAGGCCGCCCTTATTCGTGAGACCTACAAACGGGCTGGCCTGGATCTCACGAAGCGCAGCGACCGATGCCAGTATTTTGAAGCGCACGGAACCGGTACCAAGGCCGGTGACCCCCAGGAGGCCAGAGCAATCCGGGAGGCTTTCTACGCGGCCATCGAGAATGGCGAAGTACCCGCGGAGCAGGAGGGCTTCGAAGACGAAGACGTCCTCTACGTCGGTTCGATCAAGACAATTATCGGCCACACCGAGGGCACTGCCGGTATTGCTGGACTGATGAAGGCCTCTCTGGCGATCCAGAACAGGACAATCCCTCCCAACATGCTTTTCAAGAAGCTGAACCCGGATCTGGAGCCCTTTTACACGCACCTCAAGGTGCCCGTGCAGCCGCTCCAGTGGCCGGAATTGCCTGCTGGCGTTCCGCGACGAGCCAGTGTCAACAGTTTCGGGTTTGGCGGAGCCAATGCCCATGCCATCATTGAGAGTTACGAGCCAGAGCCGAAGGCCGAGATGCCCTCGCCGCCTGCGTCCTCATCTACCACTCCTTACGTCTTCGTCTTCTCTGCGGCCTCCGAAAAGGCCCTGGTGGCCTCGATGAAGTCGTACCGCGACTTCATCCACGAGAACCCTGACTTCGACCCCGCCGTGTTGGCGTGGTCTCTGTTCCGCCGGACGGCCCACAAGTTCCGAATCTCTTTCTCGGCCTTCTCCATCGACTCACTCGCATCTCAGATCGACAAGACTCTTGATGATGCCGAGAACAAGAAGGACGAGCACGTCGGAACCCGAGTCAGCGGCTCCAAGGGCCCCACCGAGATTCTGGGTATCTTCACCGGCCAGGGCGCCCAATGGGCTACTATGGGCCGCGAGCTGATCCAGAAATCTGAGATGGCCGCCAGTGTCATCGCCAAGCTCGAGAAATCCCTGGCCGACCTTCCCGATGGCCCTGAGTGGTCTCTCAAGGACGAGATCATGGCCTCGAAAGAGAAGTCTCGGATTGCAGCGGCGTTCATCTCGCAGCCCTTGTGCACTGCTGTCCAGGTGATGGCTATCGATCTGTTGAAGCAGGCCGGTGTCCGCTTCAGCGCTGTCGTTGGCCACTCGTCCGGCGAGATAGCCTGTGCCTACGCCTCCGGATTCATGTCTGCCGAGGATGCCATCCGCGTTGCTTACTACCGTGGCAAGTTCTCGTCGCTTGCCAGCGGCGGCGACGGCAAGCGTGGCGCCATGATTGCGGCAGGCACCGACATGCAAGATGCGATCGACCTCTGCAGCCTTCCCAAGCTCAAGGGCAAGGCTCAGCTGGCTGCCAGCAACTCGTCGGCCAGCGTCACCATTTCTGGAAACGCCGACGCCATCGACCTCGTCGAGATGGTTTTCCAGGATGAGTCCAAGTTCGCCCGCAAGCTCAAGGTCGACACCGCCTACCACTGCTTCCACATGGAGCCCTGCTCGGTCCCATATGTGGAAGCCCTGGAGAAGTGCGGTGTGCAGATCAACGAGCCCGAGTCTGGTGCTTGCCCCTGGTACTCTTCTGTCCTCGGCGGCGACAAGGTTACCATGGACATGAAGTCCGCCCTTGCTACTACGTACTGGCGCGATAACATGCTCCAGACGGTGCTCTTCTCCCAAGCGCTGGAGGGCGCACTCAAGGCCTCCGGTACTCCTGGGCTGGTTATCGAGGTCGGCCCACACCCTGCTCTGAAAGGTCCCGCCAGCCTCACGATCGAGGAGTTCACCGGTACCGCAGTCCCGTACGTTGGTTCGTTGGCCCGCGGCAAAGACGACGCGCTCGCCCTTGCGGATGCAATGGGCATGGCTTGGAGAGCTCTGGGCCAGACGGCCTTTGATTTCCAAGCTTTCGAGCGGGCGTTCGAGAAGAACACCGTCTTCGAAATTGCCAAGGGCCTTCCTGCCTACGTGTGGGACCACGAAAAGGTCATCTGGAACGAGACTCGTGTCTCCAAGGCCCACCGCCTTCGGCCACACGCCATGCATGACCTCCTGGGTCACCGTGCGATCGACGAGGTTGAGGGCGAGCTGCGCTGGCGAAACTACCTGAAGCCGAATGAGATCCAGTGGCAGAAGGGACATTGCATCCAGGGCCAGATGCTGTTCCCAGCTGCTGGTTTTGCGGTCATGGCCCTGGAGGCTGCTCGACAGCTTGCGCCGTTCGACAACATCCGCCTGATGGAGTTGCGCAACATGAGCATCCACAAGGGCATTCCTTTCTCCGACGAGAGCTCGGCCATCGAGACCATCTTCGTTCTGTCCAACATCAGAAAGGTGTCCTCGTCTTCGGCTGAATACATGATCGCGAACTTTGGCTGCGACGCATGCCTGAACAAGGATGTGGGTGTGTTCACGTCGATGTGCACCGGCGAGGTTCACCTCACGCTTGGTACGCCCTCGTTCAACACCTTGCCCGAGCGCCCGCAGTGGATCGACAACTGGGTCAACACCGACGTGGAGTTCTTCTACGACTCGCTCGCGGCTCTCGGGTACGGCTACACGGGCATGTTCCGAGGTGTGACCGACCTGCAGAGGACCACGGGCGGCTCCAGGGGCACGATCCAGGTGCCCATGGACGATGAATCCTCTCCCAAGAACTGGGTCATCCACCCGGCTACTCTCGATGTTGCTTTCCAGTCTATTTTTGCGGCCGTCGGCGCTCCAGGAGACGGACGTCTCTGGACTATGCACGTTCCGACCAGGATCGACAGCATTACCATCAACCCTCGTATTTGCGAGATCAGTGCCGGTGTTGAAGTTCCGCTGCCCTTCGACGCCTGCATTGTCCAAGGCAAGGACAACACGATCGCCGGTGATGTCGAACTGTACGACGAGGATGGGAAGAGCGCGGTTGCTCACATCCAGGGCCTGGCAGTATCGCCGCTGACCAAGCCCACTGCTGCTGACGATCGCGAGACTTTCGCCGCTACGACGTGGGGTCCCGCCTTCGCCGACCTGGTCGCCGACTGGAAGCCGTGCGTGTCTTCCGCGGCTGATGACCGCGTCTCGAACTTCGCCGAGCGCCTGTCTCTCTTCATCCTCCGCGACCTGTACGAGACTATCAGCGCAGAGGAAGCCGAGAACATGTCCGGCCACGAGGCGGATATCCTGAAGTTGGCTGAGCACATTGTTCAGTCGACCAAGGCCGGGATGCAGCCAACCTGCGTGAAGCAGTGGCTCGTGGACACCTGGGACATTCTGGAGGCTCCCGCGGAGCGCATGGCCAAGAAGTACCCGCAGATCCGCCTCTGCCTCCGCATCAAGGAGCTTCTGGTGCCCTTCGTGCGCGGGGAGCTCACCATGGAGGAGGAGCTCGAGACCGAATTGTCCTGGGAGGAGTTCTACCGAAGCATCCCAGGTTTCGATGCTTACCAGGGACACTTGGCCAAGCTGGTGGACCGACTCGCCTTCAAGCACCGCAACCTTAAGGTGCTTGAGATCGGTGCCGGCAGAGGTTCGTGTGCCAAGACGGTTCTTGGAGCCATGGACGAGAACTTCATGAGCTACACATATACCGATGTTGATCCGATCCGGTTCGAGACCATGCGCTCCCAGTTCCCGGAGTATCAGGCCGAGAAGATCGTCTTCAAGACTCTCGATATCGAGTTCGACGTCGCCGACCAGGGCTTTGCAACTGGCTACTATGATCTGGTCGTCGCTAGCAACAGCATCAGCTCATCTGCATATCTCGAGACTGCCTTGCAAAACATCCGGACCCTCATCCGTCCTGGTGGCTACTTGGCCCTGCTCGAGCCTACCAGCAACCACTCAGTCACCAACGCACTGGCTGGCTGCATCCGCGCCGACTGGTTTGTGGGTGCTGATGACGGACGCGAGTACTCGCCGGCTGTCAGTCAGAAGACCTGGGACGACGCCCTCAGGAGCGCTGGCTTCTCGGGCATTGACACGGCGACGCCCCAGGAGGCCAGCTACACTGTCCCCTTCTCCGTCATGTGCTCGATGGCAGTCAATAAGCAGATGGAGATGATCCGGGACCCACTGGCATTCACCGGCCAGGAGAAGTTCGACGCCAGCCTCCTGATCATCGGTGGCCGGAGCGTCGAGTCGAGCCGTCTCCTCCGCGGGTTGAACAACTCTCTGCGCCCGTTCTTCAAGGACGTCATCAACGTCGAGACTGTCGTTGAGGTTGACGATGACCTGATTGCCATGAAGCCGACGGTGATCAACCTCATGGAGCTCGACGAGCCGTTCTTCAGGCCTTTCACGGAGGAGAAGTTCAAGGCCGTCGTCAAGCTTTGCGAGTTTACCCGCAACATGCTGTGGATCACGGTCGGCAGCCGCGGCGAGAACCCGTACATGAACATGATGGTTGGTGTTGGTCGATGCCTGGTAGGCGAGATGCCTTCTCTCCGCCTCCAGTTCCTCAACTTCGACGGCAGTGACAGGCCTACGCCCACGGTGGTCGCCCACCACTTGATGAGGCTGCACCTCACCTACAACTTCGCCGCAGACAGCATCAAGATCGGCGACCCTCTCTACACCATTGAGCGAGAGCTGTCCATCCAGGACAACGCCCTGATCATCCCCCGCTACCTGCCGGTTGAGGGCATCAACGACCGCGTTAACTCTGAGAAGCGCCGGATCACCCACGACAAGGACCAGTCCAAGACGGCCGTTGGAGTGACACAGACGACCTCGTCTTACAAGCTCGTCGACCAACCCCAACTTCACTCCGACGGACTCGTCACCATCAACGTCAGCAAGTGCCTGCTCGATACCGTCCAGGTTGGTGCTTCGGGTTGCTTCTTCGTCGCGATCGGCACCGACGTGGAGACCGGGAATACTGTCATCGCCCTTTCTGAGGCGAACCAGTCGATCATCTCCGTTCCCGAGATCTACACGTCCGAGGTACTTGTCGAGGCTGCGGAGGAAGCCGACGCACTTTTGCACGTCGCCGCTCAGCTTCTGGCCTACACCATTACGGAAGATGCCATGGGTGTCGTTCTCGTCCACGAGCCGACTGCCTCGCTGGCAAGGAGCATCAGCCAGATGCCCTCACGTCTGACCGAATTCCGGAACAAGACCGTGGTCATGACCTCCATCTCACCCAAGGCCAGCGGCGTCAGGCAGATCCACCCGCTGTCGCAGGACCGCGTGTTGGCTAAGGCCGTGCCGAACAACGTCTCCGTCTTTTTCGACTTGTCCGAGACGGCCGAGTCGAAGACCGTCGCGAACAAGATCGAGAGGCGACTTGCCGCCGGATGCGAGATCAAGAGGCGCGCCAACTTGGTGGGTCGTCAGCCCCTGAGCACTGGTGTGGATCCTCGCACCGCCCTCTCCGTTGCTGTTCTCGCCGACTGCGGCAGATCCGAGAGGAGCCAGGAGCATGCCAAGGTTGTCCCGGCCTCCGCAATGTGGTCCGAGGCCCAAGGCGTCTCCGGCATGCGCCTGGTCGACTGGAGGGCTGACTCAACTGTTCCCGTTGCGGTTATCCCGGCGGATGAAACCATCCGGTTCCGCAGCGACAAGACCTACTTCATGGTTGGTCTTACTGGTGAGCTTGGTCTTCAACTTACCAAGTGGATGGTGAAGCGTGGTGCCAGATACATTGCTCTGTCCTCGCGAAAGCCGAAGGTCGACCCCGAATGGCTCGAATATGTTGAGTCTGAGGGTGCTACTGTCCGGCTTTACGAAATGGACGTCACCAGCCGGTCTTCCGTTCGCTCGGTCCACAAGCAGCTCTGCAAGGAGATGCCGCCGGTTGCCGGTGTCGCCAACGGAGCCATGATTCTCATCGACGGTCTCTTTGCCAACAAGACTCACGCTGAGTTCGACAAGACCCTTCGTCCCAAGGTGGATGGCACTGTCTTCCTTGACGAGGTCTTTGGCAACGACGATCTCGACTTCTTCATGGTCTTCTCCTCGCTGGCCTGCGTGTCAGGAAACATGGGCCAGACCGCTTACGCCGCCGCCAACGCCTTCATGTGCAGCTTGATCGCCGGCCGTCGTATGCGCGGCCTGGCTGGCAGCGCCATCAACATGCCCGGTATCGTCGGCCTTGGCTACCTCAACCGCGATGCCCGCAAGCTCGACCGTCTCAAGAACGTGGGTTACGTCAACATCAGCGAGTGGGAGTTCTACCAGTTCTTCTCCGAGGCTGTCACCGCTGGCCGTCCCGACTCCGGCATGAACCCGGAGATCACCGCCGGTCTGCAGCGCATCGACATGGAGCGCAACCCCAACCCGCCCATCTGGGCCAACACTCCTCGCTTCAACTGGCTCCAGATGGTGAAGCCCAGTGGTGAGGCCGCGGCCGAGAGCGATTCTGACGGGCCATCGGTCCGAAGCAGACTCGGAGACATGACTGATGTTGGCGAGGTCCGCAAGCTTCTGCTCGAAGGGCTCCTGGCCACATTGTACAGCCGCTTGAACATGAACCCCGAGGAGCGCGGCATTACGCCTGACACCGCCATTGTCGAGCTTGGTGTCGACTCTCTCCTCGCTGTTGACATGCGAGCCTGGTTCACCAAGGAGCTCGACTTGGATATGCCTGTCCTCAAGCTTCTCGGTGGTGCCACCGTCAACGAGCTCGTTGACGACGCCGTCGCCCGGCTTTCGCCCGACCTAGTACCCAAGCTGAAGGGCGATGGGGCAAACGCCGAGGCTGCACCCGCCGATGAGTCTCAGGAGGAAGCGGCCGAGGCTGAGGAGGCCGAGGCTGAGGAAGAAGTCGAAGCTGCCCCTACCGCTGTCCCTGCGATCGTGACGGACTTGCCGGAAGAGACTCTCACCGCTGCTCCCATCGATCTGCCGAGCCCCACCCCCATGGCTGAATCTCAAGGAGATGCACTCTTTGCTGCCCCTCATTACCTTCGACGCCTGCAGCAGGGTGTCGCGAGCTCCACTGACAGCCTGACCGACGCTGAAGACATTCAGAATGATGGCCACGACACTCCTGGGACCCCAGCCACCACGAACTCTGACTTTGAAGGGGAGAAGGAACCCGTCGACGAGGTCGAGGAGGCCATCGAGGAGGCCGATGAGGGTGAGGCCAAGCTGTTCTCTCACGTGCCCGAGATCCCCGACTCCCAGCCTGAGATGGTCAAGAAGGAGAAGATGTCCTATGGTACCTCGCGCTTCTGGTTCTTGATGCAGTACCTCGAGGACCCTACCACGTTCAACCTCATGTGCCACCTGAAGTTCACGGGTCCCATCCGCCTGGACGATGCAGACCGCTCTGTGATTGAGCTCGGCAACCGACACGAGGTCTTCCGCACATGCTTCTACTCCGACCCCGAGCGTCTGAATGAGCCCACCATGGGCGTCCTCAAGGAAACGCCTCTGAGACTCGAGCGACGACGGGCCAGGTCAGAGGCTGATGTCGAGGCTGAAAAGGCCGAGATGATGAGCTACGAGTTCAAGATCGACCAGGGCGAGACCATCCGGATTAAGATGGTCTCCCTGGATGACCTTACTCACCACGTCATCTTTGGCTTCCACCACATTGTCATGGACGGATTCAGCTTCAACATGCTTCTGCCCGAGATCAACAAGCTCTACGATGCCGAGCCGATGGACCCCATCGTCATGCCCTTCACTGACTTTGCCGCCCACCAGCGCGAGCAGGTGGCGAGCGGCGCTTTGGACGGCGAGTTCGCATACTGGAGGGAGATGTACGGCAAGAAGCAGGCTTCGGGGGAGATCACTCCTGACTACCCCGATGTCCTCCCCCTGTTCAGTGTCGCGCAGAGCTCCCGCAAGAACCTCGACAACTACGAGTTCGAGGAGTCCAACCTCCTGCTCGACACCAGGACCGTCCGCCAGATCAAGGCCCAATGCCGGCGTCACAAGATCACCAGCTTCCACTTCTTCCTCGGTGTCCTCCGTACCTTCTTGTTCCGCCACATCAACATTGACGACTTGGTCATCGGCATTGCCGACGCCAACCGCTCCGACAAGGCACTCGACAAGACCATGGGTTTCATGCTGAACCTCCTGCCCCTGCGATTCAAGAGCGAGAACAACGACAAGAACGTCCAGTTCAAGGACGTTGCTCTGGAAGCCCGGACCAAGGCGTACGATGCGCTCGCTCACTCGAAGGTTCCCTTCGATGTGCTGCTCGAGAAGCTCGACATCCCTCGCTCGGCCGACCACAGCCCGCTGTTCCAGGTCTGGATGGACTACCGCCCCTTCACCATGGACGCCAAGCCCAAGATGTTCGGTGGCGAGGTTACCGGCTCCCAGAGCGTCGGCCGCAATGGCTACGATCTGACTCTCGACGTCAACGAGGTCGCGGGCAGCGAGATCCGTGTCTCTTTCCGTACGCAGAAGTACCTCTACTCCAAAGACTCTACGCAGCTGCTGTTCGACAGCTACATCCGCCTCGTCAAGGCGTTTGCCGCCAGCTTCGACACGCCGGTGAACGATGTCCCCATGTGGGCCCCCAGGAGCATCGAAGCCGCGAAGACACTGGGCCGTGGTAAGTGATATCAAAACCCGCGGTTGTTTTTGTCATACTAACCGAGCCACAGGTCCCCAACTGAAGTCGGCTTGGCCCGAGACGCTGTCCCACCGCATTGCGGACGTAGCCACCCAGAAACCTCAGCAGGAAGCTCTGAAAGACGGCTATGGCGCTACTCTGACCTACCAAGACATGCAGCAGCGCGTCCAAGCCATCAGCGATGCCCTGGTCAAAGCCGGCGTGCAGCGAGGATCCAAGGTTGCCGTCTTCCAGCAGCCCAGCGTGGACTGGGTGTGCTCTCTCCTTGCCATCTGGCACGCCGGCGGCACCTACATCCCCATGGACCTACGCAGCTCCCTTGCCCGCCTGGCCGTCATCGCCAAGGCCGCGAGGCCCACTGCCATCCTGTGCCACGCCGCCACCAAGGAGCAAGCCGGCGAGCTCTCCAGCCCGGCCAAGGCCCTCGACGTCAGCTCTCTCGGCAAGACCGAGAAGATGACGGAGAGCAAGGCCCGCGCCGCCGACGCTGCTGCTGTGCTATACACCAGTGGCTCGACCGGCACGCCCAAGGGAGTCATCCTGCCCCACGTTGCCTTCAGGAACACCATCGAGGGCCTGACGTCGGAGTACAACATTGGCGCCGAGCGCGTGCTGCAGCAGAGCGCCTACACCTTTGACTTCTCGCTCGATCAGATGATGTGTGGCCTGGTGAACGGTGGCTCGGTCTTCGTGGCCACCGGTGAAAACCGGATGGACCCCGCTGCCATCACCAACATCATCGAGTCCGAAAAGATTACCTACAGTAAGTGATCATGAGCCGATCCACAAGACAGTTTGTCGTGAGAAGAAGACTCGCTAACGTTGCCTACAGCTCGCGCCACCCCCTCGGAGTATGCTGCCTGGATCTCTTTGGGTGCCCCCGCTCTTGAGCAGGCCGGCGCTTGGAAGTTTGCCTGGGGTGGTGGTGAGCTTATGCCGATGTCTCTGAAGCAAGCCGTCGAGGGTCTCGGGCTGGAGGGCCTGAAGCTGTACAACTCGTACGGCCCCGCCGAGTCCATCACTTGCACCAAGACGGAAATCCCGTATGGGCCGGACTACGATGAGGACGATATCCCAGCCGGATACCCTCTGCCTAACTACTCGGTCTACATCGTCGACCACAACATGGAGCTCGTTCCCCAGGGTGTCGGGGGTGAGATCGTCATCGGCGGCCCCAGTGTCGCGCGTGGCTACCTGAACAACGAGAAGCTCAGCGACAGCAAGTTCATCGCCAACAGCTACGCGCCGTCCAACTTCGCTTCCGCCGACGGTCGCATCGTCTACCGGACTGGCGACGTCGGCCACCTCCGCAAGGATGGCGCGCTGATGTTCCACGGACGCATTGCCGGCGACAGCCAGGTCAAGATCCGCGGGATGCGCATCGAGCTCGAGGACGTCGAGAGCACGATCGTGCAGGCCGCCGAGGGAGCCGTGCACGCGGCCGTGGTGTCCCTCCACGGCGACCTGCTCGTCGCCCACGTCCAGTTCGCCCCGGGCGGCCAGTACGCCGAGGAGGGCGAGCAGAACGCCTTCCTCCGCTCGATGCGGTTCATGCTGCCGCTGCCCATCTACATGATCCCGGCCGTCTTCATCCCGCTGGCGCGGATCCCCGTCAACGCGCACGGCAAGATCGACCGCGCCGCCGTGCAGCAGCTCGAGATCCCGCGCGGCGAGCGGGGGCGGACGGCCGAGGACCTGACCGAGACGGAGCGCGCGCTCGTCGAGCTCTGGCGGGACGCCATCCCGGAGGGCGGCATGGTCGGCTCCTCCGCCCTGGAGATCAGCGACCAGACGACCTTCTTCGAGCTGGGCGGCAACTCGCTCCTGCTCGCGCAGCTGCAGGCCATGATCAGCACGCGCTTCAACGCCAAGCTGTCCCTGGTCGACCTCTTCGGCGCCGCCACCCTCGGCTCCATGGCCGCCAAGATCGACGGCGCCGAGCCGGCCGACAACATCGACTGGGAGGCCGAGACGGCGCTCGACGAGAAGCTCGCCGAGCTCGCGGGCTCCAAGGGAAGCGTCGACGCCACCAAACAGCAGCAGAAGATCGTCGTCACCGGATCGACCGGCTTCCTCGGCCGCAAGCTGGTGCAGGCCCTCGCGGCCTCGGACGCCGTGGCCGAGATCCACTGCGTGGCCGTGCGCGACCGGCAGCGCAGCCACAGCCACGCGGGCCCCGCCGCCGGCGCCGCCGGCGGCGACAAGAAGATCCGGACCTACGCCGGCGACCTCACGGCGCCGCGGCTCGGCCTCGACGCCGCCGACTTTGACAACCTCGCGTCCGGCGCGACCATGATCGTGCACGCGGCCACGCACCGCGCCCTGCTCGACTCGTACGGCCTGCTCAAGGAGGCCAACTTCGGATCCACCAGAGCGCTGGTCGAGCTCGCCGCGCCGCGCCGCGTCCCCTTCCACCTCGTCTCGAGCGGCGCCGTGGCGTCGCTCGAGCTGGCCGGCGAGAAGCAGCCCCCCAGGGGCGGCTCCGGCGGCTACGTCGCCTGCAAGTGGGCCTCGGAGACGTACCTCGCGGCCGCGGCGTCGAGGCTCGCCCTGCCCGTCGCGATCCACCGCATCCTCGCGCCTGAGCAGGAAGATGAAGATGCCGCGGCGGCTGGGGAGCGCACGTCGGACCTCGTGCGCCACCTCCGGGACCTCGCGTCGCAGATGCGCGCCCTGCCCACGGTGAGCGGCACGCAGGCCCAGCTCGACATGATCCCCGTCGACGGCCTGGTGCGCCGCATGGTCGCGTCGATGATGGAGTCGAGGTCGTCCGGCGGCAGCAGCAGCAGCCCGGAGCACGTGTCGTACCGCGCGTCGGCGAGCATCGACACGGCGCAGGCCGTCGTCGAGATCGGCGAGGAATTTGGCTCAGAGGAGGGAGAGGGGGATGAGAGGGACTTCACCCCCATGCCCGTCATGCGGTGGCTGTCCAAGGCCCGCAACAGCGGTCTGCAGTGGCAGATCACCTCGCACGACAACATCCCGTTTGGCAACAACTGAGCAGTGATGAGAGTTTGTTGTCGAAGAAGGTGGCAGTTTTGAAATTGGTTTCCCTTCTTTTCTTTTCTCTGTCATGAACTTGAAATTTTTGAGTGCTGGTTTTGTGATTTAGCGAGGCGTTGGAGAGGTTATATTTCCTACAAAGTCTGTATGAACACCATCGAGTGCATGCATACAAGTACGAGAACGCACAGAACATTACACACATACTTTTACATACCTGACGATAGAACAATCAATAGCAAGATCCCCTACAAAATAAGTGCCTCTTTTTGCGCGCCTGTGACTTTTAACTTGGTGGTACCCGGTGTGTGTGTCTGCGAAGGCACTTTGGAAGTGTACTGTGTAACTACTTGCTTCTCTATCTCTTTTCATTCTGATCGGGGCGTCTTGCAGGCGACCAGACGTCATCTATTTTCACATTGTGATCCTGTTCGTCTGTGAACCAACTCCACAGACTCGCGAGAGGGGCTCGCTCACGCGAACTGCGGCACGGCGTGCCTGAACACGTTGCGCGGGTCGTAGCGCCGCTTGAGCTCCACCAGCCGGGGCCAGCGCGGGCCGTAGATATCCGGAAAGCGCGCCCACTGGGGCGGCGTCAGCGCGACGTAGCTCGTCGTCAGCACGTTCTTCTCCTCCTCCTCCTCCTTCTTCTTCTTCTTCTCATTCTCATTCTCACTCTCATTCTCGTCCTCATGATCCACGTCCTCCTCCCGGTCCGTGGCCAGCACGGCGTCGCGCAGGCCCGTCGCCCACGCCCACGCGGGGCCGACGCCCTCGGGCGACGACGCGGTCGCGATGAGCTCGAGCACGAAGTGCGGCGTCCGCGCGTGGAACACGGACGCGGGCGCCTCCTCCTCCTTCTCCTCTTCTTCCACCTCCGACGACGACGAAGACGCGGGCGCTCCGCGCAGCGTGTGGATCGACAGCAGCGTCGCCGGGTCGTCGGGCATCATGGTGGTGGTAGTGGTGGTGGTCGAGGTCGAGACCCCCTCGGCGACGGCGGCGGCGACGGCGGGCGTCAGCGCGCGCACGCTGAGCGCGCAGTCGCCGCCGTGGGCGTGCGGCGGCGGGCCGTCGCCGGCCTCGCGCAGCCAGTCGTCGACGCGCGCGGGGCGCACGGTGCTGCCGGCCACCACGTCGCCGCCGAGGGCCTCCACGCGGGCCAACCACTTCCGACCCTCGGCGAAGTCGGTGTCGTTGTTGTTGCCGTCGTCGTCGTCGTCGTCGTCGTCGTCGTCGTCGTCGTCACCGCTCCAGACGAAGCCGGCGATCAGCCGGCGGCCGCCCGGCGTGTTGACGACGGCCGGCTGGACGGCAAGCGCGGCGGGCGCGCCGCCGTCGCCGTTGTCGTCGCTGCCGAGGAGGAGGGCGTTGAGGCCGACGAGGAAGCGCCGCACGGTGGCGGGCAGGTCGGCCGACTCGAAGACGACGACGCCGGCGAGGACCTGGTGGCGCTCGCGAACAGGCCGGTGTAAGCTTCAAGCGCACGGGACATGGGCATGCGCATATATGTATACAAATATATATATGGGTGTGTGTGTTCGGACTAGATTATCCACCTACCTGCTCGAGCTCGTACACCCGGATGGTCAGCTCGACGATGACGCCGACGCAGCCGCCGCCGCCGCGGACGGCCTCCAGCATGCCCGCGTCGGCGCGCACGACGCGCCCCTGGGCGTCGACGAGCGTCGCGCCCACGATCTGGTCGGCGCCGAGCCCGAACCGCGCCGCGAACGGCCCGTAGCCGCCGTGCGTGGCCCAGCCGGCCCAGCCGACCCCGGGGTGCGACCCGAGCGCGGTCGCGAGGCCCTCAACCGCCAGCGCCGCCGCCAGGTCGCCCGCCAGCACGCCGCCGCCGATGCGCGCCGTCCGCTGCGGCCGCCTCCGGAGGCCGGGAGGAGACCCTCCTGAGCCCCCGACTCCGACTCCGACTCCTCGGACGCCGCTTACCCCGTCGACCCCATCGACCTCGACGTGGCGCAGGTCGCGCACGTCGATGGCCAGGGCGCCCGGCGCGAAGCACCGGCCGAAGAGGTCGTGCCCGCCCGCGCGCACGGTGAGCGCGAGGCCGGCGGCGACGGCGCCGCGCACCACCGCGGCCACGTCCTCGGCGCTGCGCGGGCGGCAGATGGCCAGCGGCACGGCGGCGGCGGCGGTGCCCCGGATGTAGGCCTGGCGGAGGGTCTCGAACTCGGCGGCGTCGTCGTCGTCGTCGGGCGTCACGATCTTGAGGTGCGGGAGCGAGCGCCTCAGCGCCCGCAGTGATGCTGCTGCTGCTGCTGCTGCTGCTTCTTCGCCTGCAGCTCCTTCGCCTTCTCCTTCATGCGTCCCGGCCATGGCTGCTGTGGTGGGAGAGAGGAGGTGACGTTGTCAGGCCCGGTGATCCGTACAGTGCCTGGGGCACCGGTATATGACCGGTAGTTAATCATTTAATGTACCTCCCGAGTCCTATGTAAGCTGCCGGGGGTGGGGTCGTCGCAGACAGACAGACGCGCCGAGACTATGAGGAGTGAGATGTGCGATCTGCGTTTCTTTGATCTCCCCACCCTCCATGACCAATCACGACCAGTGGCCGCTGACCTTCGGGGTAAAATCTGTGGAGGGATGGACCGCTGTTACCACCCTGTTGGTGACATTGTCCCAGGGTTGGCTTGGCCGCCTCATGGTGGAGAGAGAGCTGGAGATGGAGACAGGATGGAGAGAGGATGGAGAGAGAACCTTGCGATGCTGCGATAATGCCTTCGGGAAGTGGGAGAGACGGGATCTGGGGTACTAATTGCACTAGTTTGTCCCGGACTGCGGGCACAGTCAGCCTAGATTTTCGGCATCTCTGTAGTCTTAGGTAGCCTTACGGCGGAATATTGGACACTAATCGGCAGCAGGTATACCGCACGGAAGGCAAGTATTCAGTGTCTATGACGATGTACGCAGCCTGAGCGGCAGCGAGTACAATGATAACAACATAGACCCAAATTCTTCCCGTAACATCGACAACTTCTGACCGCGCGACTACGGTACCACCAGCTACCCCAAGGACTTCAGCCTTCGGCAGGGATAAGAGGTATCTAAGTATTTCCGAATATCTAGGTGGGCCGGCGGGGTGTTTGGGGCAGGGTTTGGGGGAGCGCGCTATCCGCTGCACCCCAAGTTTTTTTCCACTTTTGAAGTCATGGTCCGCGACGTCTTCCCCCTTCTATGGGCGGAGCCGGGGCAGACCTCCTCCTAACAGAGCCATGCGACCATGGAAGTGCCATCTGAGCCCGGGCCTCTGACACTATCTCCTTAGGTCCCGAATACTGGTTCGTTCCACTTTTCTCAGATTTGGAGTCCACATACAATTTCAAAAATCAATGCGCAAGTACCCAACTCTATTCACCCCGCGTTTTCGAAACTTCTCAGTAAGTGGAGTTCCGAGAAATGACAGTGTGTGGGGGGTGGCACATCAGAATTTCGATTGGCTCAATGGAAAAAATGGGTAAACGAACCAGTATTCGGGACCTAAGGAGATAGACATTTCAGCGCAACATGCCCATTTCTATTGCCATCGCGTGCTCCCTCTCCTCACTTATTGCTCATAGGCTACAAAGTCACGAGTATACCGGTGGGTACCGGTAGCTGCCGCTATTCTCGATATGGCGATCGTGGCGGCGCACGCACGTCGTGGGCGCAGGCGGCGCGCGCCCGTGCCACGGCGACGCCGCAGCTGCTGCTGCGGGGAGAAGATGATACTTACCTACTTATCAAAAGTCTACGGACGTCCTCACCCGAAAATTGGTGAAGCCTCTGTCCGGAGACTTTTGGTAAGTGAGTGTACCGACAGGGCCCGTGGAGGACATGGAATATACCGTACGGTACAAGATAATAGCGCACTATGAAGCTCTAGATGTTGTTTCGGTCCGTCCGCGACTGCTCATCGCCGTCTAACGGCCGCGCAGGTGAAAAGCAATACAGACAGGAGCAAGCGTCAAGTCAGGCCTTTTAGGGGCTTGGGGTATGTGTATGTTTGTGCGTGCGTGCGTGCGTGTATGCTATACTTGATCCCGAGTTCGATTTCCCTCGCCGCGACATCGTCGTGCCGACTACATACCCACCCATCTGGCCGACATCTCCGCCCGCGAGCACGGCAAGCTCGTGACAAACGTCCACCTAGTAGTGGGACTGGCGCTTGTTCCTGCCCAGGCTGGTGCGCCAGGCGGGCGTGCCGCTGGCGAAGTGGCCGTCGACCTGCTCGAGCGTGAGGCGGCCCGTCTCGGGCACGAACAGGGCCGTCAGCGCGATGATGGCGGCCGTGACGCCAAAATAAAAATAGCCGACGTTGGTGCCCATGTCGCCGTAGTCGGCGCCGAGCATGTAGGGGGTCCAGAAGGCGGCGCCGAAGCTGAAGACCTCGTACACCAGCACCGCGTACCCCTGGCCGAAGGTCCGCAGCCGCAGCGAGTGCATCTCGGGCGACGCCACCCACACCGTCGGCCCGCTCGTCGCCCCGAAGATGAGCGCCCAGAGGCAGAGGAAGGCGATCAGCACCACCTGCGCGCTCTGCGCCGCCTGCCCCAGCGCCGTCGCCACCACCGCGAAGATGAGCACTGCAAAGAGTGGGAGGGGGGAAATGCGTCAGCCACACTCCCATCTGGACACCACATGTGTCGCCCCTCGTGGTAAGGAGAGAATTTGGGTTGAGGGCTGCTTACTGCAGATTCCCATGGCGATGTAGCCACCAATAAGGGTGAGGCGTCGGCCGACGTATTCGCAGAGGAAGGGGCCGGGAATGGTGCCGGCCAAAACTATGTCGCTATTAGTCGCAAGCCCCCGAATTCGAACCCGGTATGCATTGGTACATACCACAAGACGAGATAGCAACGTTTAATGCGTATGGGTTCTTGAGTCCCACCGAGGCAAGGAACAAGGCCGTATACGGAATCACGAACTGCACGCCGGTGATGGCGTTGCCGATGAGCACGAGGCAGGCCACGTGGGTCCTCTTCAGGTCGATGCCACGGAACATGTCCGTCCAGGAGGTCGTGCGGCTCAGGCTCCGCTCGAGTTCGATGTGCTGCTTGACCTCTGAGACCAGCGTGTCGACCAGGGGGGAGTCGGCCGTGGTCTCGTTGAGCCGAGCAAAGGATTCCCGGGCCTTTCGCTCGTAGTCCTTGCGGAGCCAGGACGGGCCCCCGCCCCCCGACTGCTCGGAGAGCGCCTTCATAAGGAGCCAGCGTGGCGACTCGGGGTACAGGGACGCAAGGCCGCAGAGGAAGATGGAGGCCGGAATCTGGCACATGATAGGCGCCTGCCATGCCCAGTTGGTCGCAATGCTTGCCGTGCCTGCGCAGACCTGGTATAGACATAGACTGCGTCAGCTCGCCTGTCTTGTCTTCGGCCTAGCCGACTTGCTGGGGATGGGGGGGCTGGTCTGGGTAAGCGCTTACCGCGGCCATGATGACATTGCCCGAAGCCAGGCCAACGTTGTAGAGACTCATGAGCAGGCCCCTCTTCTGGGCTGCAACCGACTCGGAACCCCAGGTCGGCGCCGCGCTGTATATCATGCCGATGCCGACGCCGCCGATGCACTTGCAGACCATGAAGTTCAGGAAGCTGCCAGCGCTCCCGATCATACCCCCGGCCGAGATGGCAATGATGAGACATGCGAGCTGTAACGTCCCCCGGCGTCCAACGTAATTACCAACGAAACCGCTGATCCCAGCGCCCATGGCCATAAAGAGAAGGGCTGTTCAAAGCCATGATTAGCCCATGCTCTTCTAGCCCGGTATCGTGGGTATCCCCAAACACGCGTGTCAACGACCTTGGCTGTCCAGAGTTTCCGTCTGGAGTCACTGATTTGTGATAAAAGGGGCGAACGATGAACTTCGGAATACTAACTCAGCTGTCGGGGATGTGTTTGTTAGCAACTGCTTCATTGGATAGCCCCCGGGGCGGAGCACTCTTCATCTCAAGAATACTCTTCAGAAGGAGTGATGGTTTGTTAGTGCTCACCTGTATCAAGGACTGCTTCAGAGCAGACAATGAGCATGTCTCGGTGGTGAGCCCGTCGGCCCCGGGGGTGACGGAGCAGTGCCCGAAAGACCTCTGGAAGGAGGTCATCAGGATCACGATTCCGCCGAAAGCTTGATCAAAGTTTGCAAGCCAACCAAACAGGCCCACGGAGAAGGCGAAGATCACGCTGTATCTGGTCGTCTTCTGGTTTGCCGAGACGGGCGGTACCGCCTCGACGTGAGCATCGGATGCTTTGTCGTCGGCCATCTTGCTTGTCCTTGGAAAAGGGAGATGAAGTTGATGTTCCAGGAACTGTGGTGGCTAGATCTCCCGCCAGGATGGTGGCAGGTGAGTTGAAGTACGTCCCGTACCTAGAACTAGCTCAAGAATACGGATGGACGCGTCCGTGTGACTCTAGAGCATGTGAGGGAACTCGTTGATCTGAGAGTACTGCTGCGCCCCCGGGCACATATGAATAAGTTGGAACCAACACACAGACAGGATCTGCGTGGTGTTGGTCCCTCACCGGCCTTGCTCTAATTCGCAGCCACATCCCTGCAACGAGGAGGTCAGTGCCGCCGCAGCAGTGCGTGCCCGCGCCGCCGCGGACACACTACTACTGCATGCGTATCAGCTCCCCCGGATATTGGAGAAGCTCGTCCCCGCTTCCCCGGGATGCTGGGCAAGCTCATGCCCACTTCCCGACGCCACGGGCCCCGACGCAGCGGGCTCCCGTTCACGTATGGGTCGTCGGGGGTCGTCGCGGGTCGTCGACTCGTCGTGGGTCGTGCTACCCCTCCTCGTGAGACTGGAAATCTGCGGCTCACTCCTCGTAATGAGGGGAGGCATTTGCCGGTCATAGCTATATGACCTACAACGCCCCTCATTAGCAGAGCCGAACATCTGTCTGACAGCCGGATCAGGGTAACTTTGTCGTCTACCAACCGCCACTCGCCAACCAGACAGACCGACCCTCCTAACGCATTAGATATGCCTCGTCTCGAAGTGTCCGAGTTCCTGGACTACCTCCGGGCGTTCAACGCCCAGGACTATGAGGCCCAACACGCCTTCTATTCCGACAATGTCGAGCTGGTCATCCCCGACCCCCGAATCGGCACCCTCAAGGGCAGTACGTGCGTCCCGAGATAGATACCACCGGGAGGGCGGGGGCCCGCTGACGCCGGCGTGACACACAGAGAGCGGCATCAAGAAGCACTACGAGCCGATCCACGCCAACGCGACCGAGACGGTGGTGCCGGTCATCGTGCTGAGCGACCGCGGCAAGGTCTTCCTGCAGATGGAGACGTACTTCAGGTACTTCAACGCGGGCAAGGCGGTGCACGACTACGACGTGGTGCCGGGCGACGTGGTCAAGATCATCTCGTGCGCGGTCTACGACCTCGACGCGGACAACAAGATGGAGCGCATCACCTGCCACCTGTTCTCGGAGCAGAAGCTGGGCCAGGTCAGCGTGGAAGAGGGCATACAGGACAGCCAGAGCCGGGCGGCGCCGGACCTGATTATCTCCAAGGTCTAGGGGAGGAAGGCGGCTTTTCCACGGGGCGATTACCGTCGCTTGACGGCTGACCACTACGCCGGGGCCGGCTGGGGGGGTTATAGCCTTTATCAAAGTCCTGTTACGCTTCGACGAGGCTGTTGCAGGCGAACATAGACGCGTACTAAGGACGGACCCCGGTTATGGCATACCGAAACCGGCGCCGTAGGGGATGGTCCGGTGTCGGTCTGTTCTGCGAATCGGAGGCAAGGCCGAACGGAGCGCGGGCCGGGGAGAAACGGCATGCAGAGCATGATCAAGTGTTTAGGTACTGCATCGTACTTTGATAAGGCCGATAGAAGCTTCTCCTATCGTGTTCTCAAGGTGTCAAGATTCGCGTAGGGTTGTGAGCTCGGAGGCTTTCCACCTTGCACCACCTCCGACAACATGGCGCTGGTAGGTAGGCATCGTACTCAAGGAGCTCTGTGGACATGTGAGAGGAGATCGTTACCAGTGATACGATAGGTACGGATGTACTCCGTACCCGAGTCGACTACATGCTGCGCGGCGGACCGTCGGCCTCGTACATCGCCGACCACCCGAGCGTCTCGCCCGTCTCGCCCTTCTCCTCGGTCCGTACCTCCACTTTGCTGGGCTGGCAGGCTGGTGTGGAGTGTGGCTGGGAGATGTGTGGCGCCGGACACTCCCGTCTCACTAAGGGACTTCGATACAGTACGTCAGACAGTGCAGGCTGATACTTAACACAGTTGTGGGGAAGTCAGGGTTCCAAGCGAGGACTTGAATGCCATTCCAAGAATGATCAGCTGCCCAGCTACAGGTATCTATTACACAAATGTGAAAGTGAGCCAGCCAGCCAACTTATTATTACTCTGTAACCGCGGCTTTCATCGGTCAGCGAGGCCCGGATGTCACGCGACCGGCGTTGTGCCGTCGACGACGGGTCACTCAAGCCTCATCAGGAGACGTCCCATCGTGACCGCGTCTTGCCGCCGCTCTATTCCCGCCAGCATCCGTGTTGGCTCCTTCACCGCCATGACGGCAGCGGACGACGTGACGCGACCATCGTGACCGCCACGCCTACTATTTGCAGTAGTCGCAGATCGCCGTAAATGTGTTGGTCACCGGTGGCTGGTGCCCTGCTTGGGCTTGCTGGCATTCCTGTTTTTTCCCTCTCTTTCTTATGCCTCCATCGCTGCTGGCTTGGTGCGCAAAAAAAGGTAAACACGACCACCACGGCCGCTTGCAACAGCCTGTGCACACACACGCGCCTCCTTCTCGTGACAGCCCATCATCACTGCTTAGCTCTCCGCGCTTGCGTGTGAGAAGGTTAGAGTTTGTGAGGGAGGCCCCCTTACTGCCCCGAGGACTTGCAATCGATACGTTTGTGTCAACCTTGTGCCGCTGCCCCCTTTTCCACCATCCTTCCGTTCAGCTGTGCTGGTTGCGAGAAGTCCAGGTGATATGAGCCTTCCCTCGTCACATTGGCTTCAATACGTGGTCTAGACGTTGAGCCGTGTCTTGACTTACACTTTTCTCCTACTCTTCCTTTTTCCCTGGCTGCAGGCAGGCCGGACATTCGCTTGGAAGCCCTGGCAAGCTGCCCAGCTGCTTCTCTGTTGGGCCATCTTGGGCCATCTCATGGCTCCTTGTCTTGTCCTTGTTCCTCGCTTTCTCGAGTCTGCGTCGCTGCTTAATCGTCTGCAGCGTGCTGCCTAAGGTGGTCGTGGTCGTCTGAGACCTCACCTCAGCCATCCGACGCTTCGGAGCCGCCCAGCATGAGAGGCATCGACCGACCTAGCTGAAAGAGATCCGGGGCAGCATAGATGCGGTTGAGATGTCCCCATCGCCCTTCGAACCTCATGCGCTGCCACTGCCACTGCCGCCGCCGATCATGGCTCCTCTGCCAGCTACCGATTTCGCGGGCTGGCTGGCCGGCACGCTCCCATTGCCGCCCAGCCATGCGTCGACAGAGCTCCCCCTCGTGCGGGCCTTGAGCCATCGTGACTCCGACCTCATGGTTCTGATGTTCATCTCGCTCGCACTCGCCGCCATCAGCGTCGTCGCTGCTCTGTCTGCCTTCTACTGGTTTGTACGCATGAGGCGGAGCTTCCGCCAAGAGTAAGCATTTGGGCCTTCTCTGTCTGGTCTCTTCTCCTCCAGGCTCCAGGCTTCCCGTATACTTAACGCAGCGCTGACTTTCCTATAGCCTGATCATGCTTCTCATTCAGAGCGACATGATGAAGGCTGTCTGGCTCGTCATATCACCCATTGTCTACTTCGCTCAACACAGACCGATCGCTTCCGACACGACCTTCTGCCAAGTCTCCGGCTTCTTCTTGGCCCTCAGCATTGAGGCATCAGATATCGCCGTCTTGCTAATCGCAGTCCACACGGCTCTATTTATCTATAGACCACCCCGAAACAGCGGCGCCGCAGGCCTCCATCCCTACCGACAGGTCGCATACGCCTGCTGGGCCATCATCCCCATCATCCTGGCCGCAACTGTGCCCATCACCCATGGCAAATTCGACGATAATGGGCCACATTGCTATCTCCCGCTCCATCCCAGCTGGTATCGCCTCGCCCTCAGTTGGCTTCCTCGTTATGTCATATTTGCCATCATTATTGGCACCTATACCTGGCTGTACTTCTACGTCTACATCCGATTCTGGCTGTTTGGGCGTGATCAGAGACGAGCCAGTACGATCAGTAACCACTCTGCCATGAGACGGCGCGACTCGAGCCGTGGTCGCCATGTGCCCCCGACGCCGCCTATTCTGGACCACGGCCTGCTCGGCTCGGTACCAAACGGCGCAGCGGACCAGGCTGAGTCCAAGGACCGCCAAAACTCTACCGCATCAACAGTGAGCACATTGCAACTCGGGCCCGGCGTATATACTCCGCAAGCAGCAGCGCGAACTCGAAAGGGCTCGGTTACGTGGAATTTAGTAAATTTTGGGCAGGACGGCGCATCACCGGGTGACCGCACACCACTGGGCGAGGGGGGGCACATGAGTCCAACAACGAGGGCGACCGAACCCGAGAACGCTTTACTCCGCGTCCCGGACCCTATCTATCGTGCTTCGACGGCTTCACCGCGGTCATCTGGTCATCGCCATGGCAGCATTGCCAACTCCATGTCCACTTTCATCACCTCGGCTCTCCACCGCGGGCCTCCGGGAGAGCGTGGCCGTGATCGCACCGCGTCGCCGTATTCCCTGGACTGGCCCGTGGAGGAGAGTTCGGAATCGATGCAGCGGTCCCGCGAGAAGATGATGGGCCAGCTCCGACTGCTGTTCGTGTATCCCCTGATTTACATGCTGACTTGGATCGCTCCGTTCGTGGCACACGTCCTGGACTACGACGGCCGCTCCGGCAGCCTCGGGGAGCCCCTGGCCCTGCAGGTCAGCAGCCTGGCCAGTCTGTGCATCGGGGCGGCGGTCGACTGCTGCTTCTTCACCGCCTGGGAGAAGCCCTGGCTGCACCTCGGCGGCGGCTTCTGGGATGGCCTGGCTTCGAGGTTCAAGGTCAGCCCCGTGCGCGAGCGGAGGCGTGGCGGCAGGACGAGAGACGAGAGGACGGCGGAGGCTTTCAGGGCACAGGCCAGACGAGACCAGGAGGTTGAGCTCAGCCTTACAGAGGCTGCCGTGTCAAGGAAGCGGCCCCCGAAATTGCCTCGTGAGTGGTGGGATGTGATCGATGTGGATTCCGATAGTACTTCACGTTTGGTATGATACCCAGGAAGGCGCGAAGCAGAGCATGCGCCATCACAGTCTTCGGCAAGGTCACTGGCCTTGTATGAGTTATGCAGGATAGATGGATACCTCTGCATAGGCGTTGGGCTTGGATTTGCATAAAGGTTCGACTGGGGGCGGGAGTCACACAGCGTCTTGGTTTGGGCGACACCGGGCCAACCGGGCACGCCGGGCTGGTTGTTCTTGTTTAAGCAGTACTAGTACTTGGCGAGATATTCTGGGTGAATGTCAAGATACCAGGAGTTCGGGGCTCATCTCCAATGAGAACATATATACAAAACCTCTATCTCTGTGGTCTCTCCGGCTCAGACGCAGCTGCCCATAAAAGCCGGCTGGCAGTGACAAAAATCGGTTCCTTTTTGTCGCTTCGAGGCTGCCGCCGTCAACGACCAACGAACGGCCCGAGTAAATTGCCTGCCCGAACTTGACGCCTGCTGCAAAGCTTCGGGCTGTACTTCTTCACGAATGCTCTCGTCACGCCGAGTGAACAGACCACGCACTTGAGGCCTATCTCTGCAGCTCGATGCCCGCCTCACCACTCACTTCCTCACTCCCTCACCCAGTCCGGGTGAAGAAACCACGCACCCGGGCACCACTGCAGTGCCCTACACTGCACTTCACTGCACACTACACACTGCTGCTGCTGCTGCTGCTGCTGCTGCTACTCGCTACTCGCTACCCGCTACTCGCGCAGGAACTTGAGGAAGACGCGGGCGACTTGGACGCCCTGCTGCGCGTCGGCGACGCGGCGCATGCCGTCGGCGTAGAGGTCCTTGCCGATGGCGCCGCCGTAGCGGCGCATCTCGAGGATCTCGCGCACCATGTCCGACGTGAACTCGGGGTGGCCCTGGACGGTGATGAAGCGCCCGGGCGAGTACATGGCCTGGTTCGGGCAGATCTCGGTGCGCGCCAGGATCTCCACCCCGGGGAGGGAGTCGTCGAGCACCGCGTCCCGGTGCATCTGGTTCATGGACTGTTTGCTCCGTCGAGGGGGAGGAAAGGGAGGCAGGGAGGGGAGAAAAATGCTCCAGCCCCGCCCCGGACCGGGGCCAAAAAAAAAAAAGCCCCGGAACGGAACGGAACGGCTCCGCCCCCGGCCCCGGCCCCCGGCCCCCGAAGGTCAGTGGTGGTGCTTTCCCCGTGTTGCTTGCGGGGAGGGGTGGAAATTCGGGAAGAGAAAGGGGAGGCGGGGAGAGGGGAAAAAAGACAACAAGAAGAAGAAGAAGGACGAAGAAAGGGAAGAAAGGGAAGAAAAGAAAAGAAAAAGCTTCTCACCAGCTTGTCCATGCCAAAGTACCTGCGCCCGGCCTCGGTGAGCTCGTGCTCGACGACGCTGAGCTCCCAGCCGCGCGGGTTGAGGCCGACGCGGGCGCCGACGGCGCGGCCGACGACCTGGTGGCCGAAGCAGACGCCGATGACGCGCACGCGCCCCCCCTCGAGGCAGCGCCGGGCGTAGGCGACCAGCCGGTCGATCCACGCGTCCGCGTCGTACGCGTTGTGCTTGGACCCCGTGATCAGCACGGCGTCGACGGCCTCCGGGTCCGGGTACGCGATCTCCCTCCTCCTCTTCTGCCCTGCTTCCCCCGTGGTACTGGTGTCGTCGTACTCGTCGTCGACCACGTGGTACGTCGACAGCTCGAGCTCGTCGGAGAGGGGTACGCCGGCGTCGGCGCACGCCCGCTCGAAGAGGTGCGTGAACACGCCCCCGTACCCCCCGCCGTACCGCTCCCGGATCCCCGGCGCCGGCGTGTCGGCCTCGAGGATCGCGAGCCGGATCGGCGCCTGCGTGGGGGAGGAGCCCATGGTGAAAGTGCGTGGGTATCTAGGTGGCGGGTTTTTGAGTGGGCTGGTTGCGTTCTTTGGAGGGAGTCTTCTCTACTTAAGTCTCCGATGGCTCTGCTGGTCTCTGTCTGTCTGTCTCTCTCTGTCCTTTCCCGGTAGTTGTGCTATGTACAAGACGTGGACAGATAAAGTCAATGCCGCAAGTCGGAAGACGCGCGAAGAAGGTGACGAGGGCGATGATAACAAAAAAGTGTCGGTAACACCCCTGACTAAGAACTAGGAGCAGGTAGCGGCGGGTTCTAGAGATTTAGAACGTGTCTCGCAGTCCACCTTTTATAGACGCCCGGGTCCCTCTAACGCTTTTCCTTCTGGGATCCCGGGATTGGTCTTCTGCCCCTTTATCAGTATCATCCTGAGTCACTGGAGAGCGGGCATGACGAACCGACTACCGTATCAGTCGCTGGAGACGAGTGCAGAAACCGACAGTAGTCCGCGACAGGTTCCGGCGAGAGAGGACAGGGCAGAAAAAGAAGCCGGGTCGATTGGGAAATTCCCTCTTCGCCCCCCTCCTCCCCCTAAAAATGGAACAGCCGGCTAGGAGAGCCCCTCGGGCGGGCCGGTCTCGTGGAAATAACTGGGCCGCGGGCCACGACGATAGCCCCCCTCCCGCCCTCCTCCGGCACCATGCGCGGAGATAGGCTGATAGGCAAAATTCGGGCGGTGAGTCTTCAAAGCCGCGGGCCGGGGTCGGCGCGCCTCCATCCTGATTCGCCGCCCGCCGCCGCCCGTCGTACACAGAAGTACGACTACCGGTAGTACGGTGAAGTACTGTACTTTATCTGTCGTGCGCGCCCAACTATGGCCTCCGATATCTCTCTATCTCCGTGCGCCGCAGTTCAGTTGCAGCTGCACATAGGTACGGCACAGCACCTGCGTAATCGTCGGGGTATTGGAAGTCTCCCGCCCTCCGTTGGAGCTCGCGATGTCTTGCCTCGCGAGAAGAAGCAGTCTGCAAGTGCACGGCACGCCCCCCCTTGGCGGCGGCGGCGGGGGGAGGCGGCGACGAGGGGCGGACCACGGAGTGGGACTCGCTCGGAAGACCTTGGCTGTCCCACGATTCACAGATGCACTGCCGTTACGGTACCACGCACCACCGGGGTCTGGCTGAGCCAAGCTCTTTGCAACGAACGACCAGAGCGTGCCCGGGGGAGGGGGTTGGGGAGGACCAGGAGCAGCAGCGGATCGAGGAACACGATACCGAGGAGGCCCAACACTAGTCCGGAAGGAAAGCAGTGATGTGCCTTGTGTGGTGACTTTTTTCCAGACCAAGAGGGAGTGAGAGTGAGAGAGTGCAGTAGAGAGAGAGCCTTGATACGGCAATTGGTGTGAGCGGACCAATGTCGGGGCGTAGAACAAGTGATCTCCATGGACTGCCGGGTGCCCTGGCCGACTCGTAGCCTCTTTCGATATGCCGGCCGCGCAGCTGCCGGGAACGGGGCCGGCCAGGGGGTCCCGGGGTCTTTTTCGAAGGGCAACTATCCGCGAGCATGGGAATGGCTTCCCTGCCGGCCATCCACTCGGACGACTCTCCATTTGCCTAACTTGCGCTTCTGACCGGGCCCCAGGTCGACGAAATGGGCAAAGCCGAGGGGCAAAGCCTTCGTGAACCCCGAGCAATGCGACGGTAGCTCCCCGGCAGGGAGGGCGGGCCCTGACTACCTGTCGTTTCCGTCGGCATCGTCATGGTGAGTCCCGAGGTGAGTTGTCGTCAAGCTGCTAGCTATCGTAGGCTTGGCGGCTCTGTGTGATTCCACTGCGTCGCATATCGACTGCTAACTTACGTCCCGGGGAGGCTCTGACTATGTGCCGATCGGCTCGGAGAGGTAAGCACCTTAAAGGTGCCACCAGCCTGCGGCCCCGTGAAAAGATCAGCACTTAAAAGAGCCCTGCATGCCTTTGCATCTTCGATTACCAACCAGTCAAGCATGGGCTCGGGAGTGATTACCAGCTGCAGGTTGCGTGCATCTCGACACCTTGCCAACGGTGGTCGTCTCTGAATAGACGTGTTAAGTGGACAAGTTACGAGGTCGTAGACATCCTCACGGTGTCCAAGATCGCCTGCCTATTCAGTCCGAATAAGGAGGTCGTCATAATACACCGAACATATAGGGTATGGTGACTAGCGTGGTGTTGCCTGCATGGCTCTGTCAGCTACCACACGACATGGTCCGTTGCCTCGGGGTTGCTCATTGGCGGAATCGGGTTGCTTGACGGGGCAGATACCGAGCAAGCGGCGCAGAGAGCAAAGAGACCACACAGACCATGCTGCAGTCCTCGGGGTTAGTTGCCTCAGATAGCAAAGGACGCCATGTTAGCTTCATCTCATAAGACATGAAAGTGATGCAGTGGTGACAGGAACGACGCGCGTCCCGGTCCGCCATCAGAGCTATCTTGCTGCTTGGCTGGGCTAAAGCCAGATTGAATCTCGTACGGGGTGCTCTGTAAGCAAGTGATTCGCAATTCGCATTGCTTTGCGATATGGGTGGGCCCGAATCATCTCTGTGCTGTTCCTTAAAATGAGATGCCGTTCATATACTCCAATGGCATCGGGTTATAGGCTATGTAAAGTAAGTCATAACGCAGTCTTGCAGCAGTGGCACTTAGTTTCTCGATAAGTAGGTAGGTAAAGTAGGTTAGGAAGTACTAAGTTCAGACATAAGATGGTATCACAATCAGCGAGAAACTCCAGTAATTAAGAAGTTACCCTTTAACCAATACTAGGATAGTATTTCCAGTGCATAATCTACAACCTATACAGACGGATTCGTATATGTAGATTAGTAGTTGCCGTAGAGAAACTGAACGGTTTGCGAACGATGTTTGTTATGCATGTATATTGAACCACACTCGTACCCTGTTGAGCAGACGGGCAGTCATTGAGAATACCAGACACTTGGGAAAGACCAACACCCGCCCACCTTTCATACAAGACTCCTCACTTCACAATAAGCTCTAACATCCTACTTTATTCTGTTGATCAACCCAAGCTAAGTCATCCAGTTAATACTCTCATAGCTTACCTAGTTACTCTTGAAACTAAAACTTGAAGCCGGAGGATGGGAATTGCCCATCGATAAAGTGCGAGCGTGTGGTGTTTCCAGATCAAGTGAATGAGCACTGCTAAACACACAATAGATTCTCATACGCGGCAATCGGGAACAACTGCGGGCACGCAGTGCCTTCCTCAGAGGCTGGTGACTGCGTAACTTACGAGTGACAATACTGGAAGGCATTGTGTAATGTACCTACCTAGTTGTTGAAAGGCGCTAACTGTTGTTGATTTCGCGATAGTGTAAAGTTCGTCTATGCACTGTAAGATAACTGTATAGGTACCTAGAGATTAGACCATTGCAGCCTACGAATGTGGAGACCAGAGTCATCGACTGCCGACTATGAGTCGCCTGTGACTATTCCAACCGAGAGTCCTCTTTGAAAACCAGTTGGACATTAGAATGTTTTTGAACCTGTGCTCCTCGTAGCGACCCCGGACAACGCCTTGATACACCTTTGCCTTCACAGAAGTGCTTCGCGTTGCCCCTGGATGCGCCCTATTGGCCCATTCATTGCCATCCACCCTCCAGTCGTATCTCCGAGCCCGTTGGAATCGACGTTGGGGCACAAGCGAGTCAAGAGGCTGGCTGATACGCGCAGATCAGGCCGCAAAGCAGAAAACGGAAAAGTCGCAGAGCCAAGTCGGCAGCTGAAGGATCGACAGCTGAATATCATCGATTTCTACCGAGAATATTGCGTGAAATCTGACTCAGCCGAGCTCGGGGGATTGCGGTCGTGTCCATAAAGATCTCGAGCATGCCTCACGCCCGAACCGGAGACTCACTGGCTCTCTGACGTGATTTACGCTTTTCTTTCTCTTCTTATTAGTATTCGAATGACCGTCATGTCTCACGTCATGGTTCAATCTTCCGTCTCGATAGACCTGCTTCCTAACGAGGTATGTGGCGTCCGTCGTATGTGATCCGCTGGTGTGTTCGAGACGCTGAGACTTTACACAGGTGCTCATCCAAGCCTTGGATTCCTTTCCAACTCGCTCGCTGCTGCCGTTTGCCTATGTCAACCGCCGCTTCCGTGGACTGGTTGGCCGCCTTCACTACTATCGCCTGGTTGAGGCTACGGTCCTGCAGGACCACGAGGTGATCCTCGAGTGTTACCATCCCAGTAACAAGGTCTCGACCCCGTCGCTGTTCTGCAAATACGTCAGCACCGAGGGGCTGGCCGAGGCCGGGGAGGATGCGAGCCTAGAGACCCTCAACCGGCTCTACACGCTTTTCCGTCCGTTCCTCGGCGACGAGAACCGGCGACCCCGTGCCCGCCGGCCCACTGCCGCCGTGGTGGCGGGCTCCGAGCAGCCGCTTGCCGAGGTGCCATCACACGATGTCCATCTCGAAGCCGGCGAGCTCTTCTCGCAGCTCTGCACCGTGACCAACTTGGTGAAGGTGGGGCCCAGGCGCGGCCTGTTCCTCAGCATCGCGAATGTCACCGACGGGGTGATCCGCATATGGCGCGATTGGCTCCAGAGCGAGGCGGGCAAGAGAAGGCGAGCGTGCGCGGACTTGGATGATTCGGCCATCATATGGACCGACTCGTCCAAAGATGTTGGCTTGAAGTTCCGCGTCCTCAGGAAGGAAGACAGCCGCCTTCCCGTGCTGGTGGAAGCCAACGACGAGGTGCCCGCATCCTACACGTTGGAATACCAAGGTAAGTGCATGTTCGATGCCGTACTCCACCGCTATAGATCGCAGACTAATCCACCTCTTCAGAGCTGATTATTCGAACCAACCGGCTACTTCTGAGCCTAGAATTGTCGGAGGCTCAGCAAGTCAGCCATGCAGGTAAAGCAATCGTCATGTTCAATCAAGAGATGCCCTAGTCGGCTCTTCTGTCGCAGTCACCTCGACCGAAGGCCCGGTTTCTAGCCCACGCCCATCAAGAAAAGCTGGTTTCTGCGAAGATCAAGCCTCAGGCTCAGCTCCCTGATCGCGTGACTCTAAAGTGGCAGGGGATCACAGCCTCGACTTAGCACATCTGGGTTTCTAATCTGTTGGAACGAGATGCACTGGACCAGTGGACGTGCCCGCCAGGCCAGCTGCGCTTGCTGTTCCCTTCCTGCCGTCAATCTACCAGAGGGCAACCTACAGGTCCTCAGTCAGGGGAGGAATCGGAGGAAAGCACGACTGCAATGGAGAACATACTGATTCGTGGTGCCTACCGATATCTAGGAGCCTTCTATGTGGCTGGCAGTATCTTTCCATGCCATGCTCTCATATCAAGTCTGGCCTGGCAGTCAAGGCCCCCATGCTCAGCAGCTACTACTGTCTGAGATGGCCAGGTAGTCGATGGGTGTCATGTTCTACCAGCCCGGCGGATAGAGCATAATTCAGGTTTCAAGCTCGTTACTGCATGGTGCATAGAGTGGCATGGTTTAGAGGCGTCACATGCGAGTCGGTTTCGAGAGGCATTGTCATTCGTCTAGCGTCATCACCCTACGTTAGTTTAGACTTGGGACTGAAGAATCATGGGAGGACATACAGGTTAAGGACAAATTGGGTCGTATCGGCAAGACCCTACCCTCCAGCCTCAAAAGCCGTCCGTTTCTGGAGAGCTGTCCATTGACCTCAGCTCTGGGTGCCTTATGACAGTGTTGTGGCATTCTTGCTCATGGCGGCGATTAACCACGTGCCCTATGAACCACAGAGGGGCCATTTCATCATAGTTTCGTCCGAACACACCGCGTCTGGGTTCGGCATTTCCAACTTCCAGCTGCGCATAAAGCACATCGCCTTTCTTGAGAGCTCATTGGGTGGCACGTCACACTCCGGGTTGAAGCCATCACAACAGCAGCATCAGGATGGTCGACGAGGGGTGCCACTTCTGTGGCATGACCTACAGGACGAGAAAATCTTGCGAATATTCTTTTCTTGTTTATTTCTTCTGTCAAATCGATACAGAAGAGCTGCCACCGAGAGATAGAATGTTGAATAGCATGTTGTCTCGGTGTCTGCCTTGTGGGTTATTATCTCAATGCCAAGCTGCTGTAGAGCAGTAATATCAAGCAGCATCGACGCCCACTCCTATTGAAAAAAACCTTGGGCCGGCCCAGGCAAGTCAATTCACCAGGTTAAGGCACGCGAGCCTTTGGTCTAGAACGCCTCGATGAAGACAACAGGGGTTTGCCAGCAAAGTGCTCAGATCGGCCCATGCGCACACGCGGCGGGTGTGACGGTGATAACCATGTCAGCAAGCCATCTCTCAACGATTTTGAGTGCAGTAGTAGCATCGCGAGGAGTATACGATAGACCGTGCCCGGGCGATGTTTCGCACAGCTGAATCGTTCTCGGCAATCCCCTGCAAGACAGACAGCCGATGGCCCAGCAACTGACCCAACTGCCGGTCCTTGAAGACTTATCATGCTTTATCAAGGGATCCCAAGCGGCGTCAATGTCGGCAGACCATGTGGCTCTTACATGGTCTTCACTATGGCGACTTCACGATCTTTCGAGAAGATTGTCCGAATCACGGTCCGTCTTTTATTTCAAGGTCCGTCAGGTGAAGGTTGTGGGTACCGCGTAGAGACATTGGAACCTCCTTGCTGCCACGAGGCAACCCCAGGCCGCTTCAGCCGAGTTTCAGCCTCTCTCGAAACCTTGAAGACCCCACCGATCTCACCCCAATGTAACCTCAACTAATAAATCCGACTCAAATCCGACTCTCCCTGACCGTGCCAGTGACCGTGACCTGCGTGACCAACAAATGGCCCAGAATTGGGTCGGGGGGTCAAGCAACCGCTGTTTCTCGTCCTCTCCGAGGGCTTGTCATGAGCCCACGCTGAAATCATATCATTGTCAACACAAGCTTTTCTGTATCTCATCAGATGGCAGGCAGGCTGTGCAGGAAGATCCGGGCAGATCAAGATCAAGATATGCGGCCATGAACGGGGGGCCGTTCTTCTTCACATCCAAGCGGCAGGCGTTCATCCGGCTGATACCTATGCGAACATGCGCCTGGACTCGCGATGGCCGTCGCTGACGAGTGAAGCGAATGAAACGTGCGACCTGGTGCGACCTCCTCTCGGAGACAGTGACCCATCACGCCGATAAGCTGCGCTGAACGTGTGCATACTCCGGTCCATGCGTCACACGCGCACAGATAGGTAACCTCTAGCCTGTCTGCCCCCATGTAGGAGCAGGTAGGTCTTCATCTACTCCGTATCTTAATAATAATTCTTGCTCCGTCCCAAGCACTTGACCGTGCATGCGCCTGCAGCTGCTCTCTATTCTTCTTTGGAGTTGAGCTTCATGGCCTGGTAGCCTTTCCCTTCTCTACTTACTTTCTGCCAGGCTGGCCCTGTGAGCCTTTTAATTCACTACAGTCGTTTCCGCAGAGCGTAGTAATTCGTGCGCTGTGCGCTTGCAACTCTTCTTTCTTTTGTTTAGTTCATTTGTTTGGCTCAGCATCGGCTTCAAACGTTTGGCTGCCACGGAGAGGAGATCTGGAGGGAGCACAAGAGAAAACAACCGAGCTGGCACGGCAATGGCGAGACCGGAGTCGACCGAGTCGACCATCGATATCGCGCAGATAGAGAAGAGCTTCCCGGCGCCGCCCAGGTCGAGTCACAGCAACCGGAAGACTCTGCCGCCGCTGCCGCCCATCGCCGAGATACAGCGCGAGGCTAAGCTGGCCACACCCAAGAGCAAGTTCAACGATGGGACCATCCACGGCGTCGACTTCAGGAACCTCTCCCCGGCCGTCGGGGGGCCGGCGAAGGAACTGCCGCTGCCGTTCGGCATCACGATCAGCACCGCGGGCGCGCCGCGGGCCATGCCGAAGGATTATCCGCAGCGGCCGATGACGGCGTCGACCAAGAGGCTGTCCTTCTCGAGCAGGGTCTCGCAGCGGCGCGTCAAGTACGGCACCGGCAAGTACGCCAACGTCGAGCTGTCCCCGCAGCCGAGCGACGACCCCGAGGACCCGCTGGTGAGTTCTCGCCTGTTTCGCCGACTACTCGCAACTATCTCGCTGACTGACCTGCGCGTCCCGCACAGAACTGGCCGCGGTGGAAGAAGGAGCTGAACTTCTACGCGCTGCTGCTCATGACCGCGCTCGTCGGCGCCTTGAAGACGGCCTTCGTCAGCGTCAACGACGCCGTCGCGGCCGACGGCCGGGTCTCGTACACGGCGGCGGCCAGCCTCACGGCCGTGCCCCTCATGCTGTCGGCCGCGACCGGCATGGCGAGCAACGTGCAGGCGCGGATCCGGGGCAAGCGGCCCCTCTACCTCGTCTCCGCGGCCCTGCTGTTCGTCGGCGCCGCCGTCGACACCACGGCGCGGCAGAGTTTCGGCCAGAACGTCGTCGCCCGCATCTTCCAGGGGCTCGGCTGGGGCGCCTTCGACACGCTCGTGCTGGGGTCGATAAACGATACCTACTTTGTAAATCTCTACCTTGCCCCCTCCTCCTCCTCCCGAACCCCCCAATGCTGACTTCTGCGGCCCAGAAACACGAGCGAGACATCAAGATCCAGATACTGTACGTGACGAGCGTCGCCGCGACCTGGGGCTCGCCGCTCCTGGGCGGCGTCGCCTCGAGCGGCCGCGCGGGCTTCGACGTCCAGTTCGACATCATCATCTCCTTCCTCCTGGTCGTCGCGATCCCGCTGCTCGTCTTCGGCGCCCCGGAGACGACCTTCGACCGCCCCCGCAACGACGACTACTACTCCTCTTTCTCTTCTGGAAGACCCACCAGCAGCATCACCAGCACCAGCACCGGCACCGGCACCGGCCGATCGCCGTCGTCCTCCTCCCTCCAGCGCCCCCGAACCACCACCAACCGGGAGGCGTTGCTCGGCCTCCTGCGCGAAGGCGCGCGCTTCTGGCCCTACCGCGCCGCGTACGGAGGCGTCGACGCGGCGCTGCTGGCGCAGGCGCCGCGCGCGGCCGCCGCGCCCTCCGTCCTCCTGCTCCTCGCGGCCACGGCGCTGCCGCACGCCGCGCTGTGGGGGCTCGCGGGCACGCTGGCGCGCCTGATGGGCGCGCTGCTGTCGCCCGCCGACGTCGGCGCCCTCATGACGGGGCCGTTCCTGTTCGCGACCGCCGTCGCCGTCGCCGGCTTCTTCTACTTCCGCGGTGGTCGCCGTGGTGGTGGTGGTGGGCAGCAGAAGCAGCAGGGAGTAGTCGGAGTCGGCGGCCTCGGCCTCTCGCGCGGCGCGCGCGTCGCCGTCCTGGCGGCCGCCAGCGCGCTCGCGCTCGTGGGCGTCATCGGCTTCGGCGCCTACGTGGGGGCGCCGCGGCCGGCGGGGGACGTCTTCTACGTCGCCGGGCTCAGCCTGCCGGCCGTGTCTGTGCTGCTGGGGCTCGTGGCCGCCGGCTCGCTGGGGCTCGATGCCGCGATCCGGCCCGTGCTGGCGCAGGCGGCCGTCGGGGCCGTCCAAGGGGGCTCCTCGGCCCTGGACAACGAGAAGGACGATGAGGAGGACAAGGACGACGCAGAGGCAGAGGCGGAGGCGGCCCGCGCCGAGCGCGTCGCGGCCGACATGCACGCGGGCCTGGCGGGCGCGCGGGCCCTCGCGGCGGGCGTCTTCGCGGTCGCCGTGCCGGCGGCGGTCGACGTCCGCGCGGCGGCGCTGGGGCTCGGCATCACGCACATCTTCGTCGCCACGGCGGTCGGGGCCGTCTGGTGGTACCGCGCCGAGGACGTGCGGCGGCTCGACGGCCGCGTGCTGGGCCTCGCCGACCTGGCGGCCGTCAAGCGGGCGGGGAGCTTCTTCAACACGGACTGAGAAGGGGCAAGCAGGAGGAGGAGGTTATGTAACCCGTATACGGTACTCTGTACGGAGTGCCGAACTGCGGAATACCGGGTATGAAAAGAACAAAAAAAGCGGAGGTCTGTAATTGGTGATCGGGCACTGTGCTCAGGTGGTGGATTGAGGTGGTCTATGCAGAGGTCTATGTTACCTTGATTTTAGAGTTATTTCTCGCCGATTCGGAGGGATCCGACCCCCGGTCCCATCGCCCCTTAATCAATTTCTATCAACTGCGCTAGGAAACCGGGGAAGCAAAACATGAAGTTTGAGATGCGGTATGTTTTCTATTGCCTGATGATCTCACGGAGCCTACGGAGTACACAGGAAGTGAGCATCAAGGAATGACCTCGTGCCTGATCAGCCTTTTTGCATATCCGCGTTGTGCTGCTGCTGCTTCATCAACCACATAGGTTCCAGCCGGGGTTTCGGAACGTCAGGCAAGCTGGACCTATTATAGGAATGAACTAAGATACTCCGTATCCGTACTCCGTACGGAGTATTGGAGTCGGAAAAGCCTCAGGTAGATAATAACAGGAAGGATTTTGTGAGGCTACCCTAGTAGGCACATGGCGGATGTCGGTCCCAATAGAGATGTGACTAGTCGTTACTACGGTCTAGGACGCCACCGGCCGTCTTTCTGGGAAAATTAGGCACCCATACTACCGTGCCTGCAGGTCAAGTTCGTGCTGGTTGGCGCAGCAGACAGACCATAAGGCTGCAAGCGGTGGATGGTCGCATTCAGGGTGATATGAGCCGTTCGGTCTCGGAGTCTCGACTCTGATGGACCCGTCGAGAGGAAAAAAGGGGGGCAGGCAGCAGCAGCAGCACTGCCCTACAGCCCAGGGGTCGACAGGAATGGAGACTGATCATTGGCTCGCGGATGGAGCCGAGCCGCCGACCCAAGGTCCCGGACAGTTGGATAGCGCCGAGCTGCCTGGCCCGGTCGTCTCGCTTTAACTTCTTTGCGCATTCAGCCCGTGCCTCGCCTCGGTCCCGCGCCGACTACTCCGTATCACTGCAGTATGTGAGGTAGGACTTCACAGGTATTTGCCCTCTCTGACCCGGTGACCCTCGTCCGGCCCAGTTCAGGCGACTACTTTTAGGCATGTAACCTGAGCTGGCTAGGCAGCAAGTGGGCTGAAGCTATGCGCAATTTCCCGCGAGCGCCACCATGCATGCCGCGATCTTGGGTGACAAAGGCCGAACCTGAGGTATCAAAGTATTTACGTCTGCATCTCGTCATTTATAAGGGGTATGGGTCGACGCCGTCTTTGAGCGAGCCAGAGTAGTATATTACTCCCATACCAGCAGTTCCTGAATCCGTCTGCTTCTTTGTTTCCCCATCCTCTCTTTTTAACAAGCACCCCACAGTCTCTACCTGACCCAACCTGACCTGACCTGCATCCCTTCTGGCCGACCTGAAGACTCACTCGCTCGCTGGCTCAACCTACCTAGTTACTTACTTAATTACTTATAACATCACAACCCGACTAATTCCCACCACCGCCATCATTGCCAACATGTACGCCCAGGTCGCCACCACCCTCCTCGCCCTCGCCGGCGCCGCCTCCGCTACCCAGCAATTCGAGCCGCTGCCCGCGCTCGCGCAGCGCGACGCCCTCGCCCCGCGACAGGCGGCGGCGGGCGGCCTCCCGACCAGCCTGGGCCCGGCGTGCACGTCGGCGCTGGACGAGGTGCTGCCCGTGTACAACGGGCTGCCGACGCCGGCCGCGGACCTGATGACGCTGACGGCGGCCATGACGGATCCCTGCGCGACCCCGACCCTCACCGGCAAGGCCGAGGCCGACTACAGCTCCTACTCGTCCGAGGTCATGGCCTGGTACACGTCCAACTCGGCCGTGCTCTACAGCGCGCTCTCGCAGTGCCCCGCCCTCGAGGCCTACGCCTCCGCCATCCCCGTCTGCAGCACCGCCGCCGGCGGCGCCGCCGCCGGCAACGCCGTCGCCTCCACCACCGCCGCTTCCGCCGCCGCCAGCGGCTCCTCCGGTGCCAGCTCCTCTACGGCTAACGCCACCTCCTCCGGCTCGGCCAGCTCGAGCCCCGTTCAGGCCGCTGCTGCCCGTGAGACTGGGCTCGTCAAGGCCGCCGGCGTGGCGGCTGTCGCCTTCGTCGGTGCTGTCATTGCCCTGTAAGAGTTGGAACTTCACATACGGGAATCCTCTCTCTAGAGAGGAAAAATACAACACACCGCCATCGTATATGCTTGTTGTGTGGGACATAATGGAAACATTACATGGCGGGGGTGACTGCTTTGTGGGGAATAGGTTGGTGTTCTCTACGTTTGTCAAGGGGAACCGGAGTAAGAGACACCGAGAATATCGAGGTCAGCGCGTGTTTATACTTGAGAATTCAGACTCGAGAATACCCAGACTGGCAATATAAGTCACATTTTGGACAAGTTTTAATAGCTTGGTAGGGTCGCGTGTGCCATTGGTCATGTGGTAAACCCGCTGTCTGATTCGTTCCTTTGGTGAATCTAGTTAATGCGCTCCTTACAGGTAGGTAGGAGTGATGGCCAGATTTTGACTGTGCTGTAGTCTGTAGACTTCTCAGCCGCGGTCCCTGAGGATGGTGAAACCCATAGGGCACCTTCCACGAACGTGGGCGCATCGGAAATCGGTTTCCTGGTTCAGCGCCCTCGCTGCCAGTGCCAAGGAGCGGCGCTAGCATGTACGCTTGCGGAGTTTCTATGCGCACGGAGGCCGAGGTGGGCATCGGCGACCTCCCCTCCTCCCCCAGCCTTGTCAGCACCTCTCGGGAGCTGGAGGCTCTTTGTCTCTGGGCAAGCAGACGCCCGCCTCTATCTCGTTGAAGAGACTCAAGAGGCACGACTAATGGTCACCTCCCGACCCTCGATTGCGAATAAAGGAGACCGGTTCCGGCCGCCCCAGCGCGAACCAGGCCGCAACCATGGACCGCCCTTCGCCCCAGCCGTCCCCTTTATTTATCCTGCCGCCGGGAAGAGAGAACGTCAACCGTTTGCGGGGGCCAGAGGAGGGGGCACGAAGGAGGGAAGGAGGGCCGCTGCAGCCCGTCAGCTGCGTTCAGGTTCCGCCGATCGACTCAGGTCGTCGGGATATGCCGGTGGTAGAGGCAGGAGCCGCCGCAAGGCTGCGGTCGCCAAGCGGCGACAGGGTGCTTGTTGGTTTCGTGTTCCTTTGAAGAGCGTGACAGAGACTGGTCTCTCAAGTCGCAGGGTCGCAAAAATTTTGGCAATGTCCTCCTCGCTCGGAATTATCTTTGCCGGGGATCGATCCTGTACCGCACTTGTTGGCTTATCCAAGTTCAATAAAGGGGCAGCCGTAGATCAGCCCAAGAGACATTTATGCGCTGGGAGCATCATACAGCGCATCAAATCGGCTATTTCGGCCAGTCAGGTAGTTGAACGTGTGGTCTACCTCCCTCTTCCCAGGGCATCCTCAGTGGACCAGCATAGCCGGTGCGCCCCTATGCTGGCACCAATAGCTTTAGGGCTACCTGGTCCAAGTTGCAGCGCCGCGAGTTTTCCAGAAATAAACATCGGCATGTCGTCCCACCACGCCATGCCTTCTGTTATGCAAGGCAGCCTACCACAGCCCTTATTTGGGTAGCTCAAGTACAGGGACTGAAGAAAGGAACTGCAGCAACCTCGTTTTGCACCCCCAGTCGCAGAGTAAGTGTGGTCAGGTGCCAGAAGTCGCTCAATGCTGCCACAGAATGGATGATGAAAGCACCGGCACGATCGCGGGAGGAAAGTTGGAGGGGCAAGTAGATAGACCTATCTGCCTCTCGCTGCCGACTGCGACCCGATGGCAGCTCCTTTGGCACCTCGCATACTGCCGCGTTCTTGGACAACGTGGTGTTGTAGTTCGTTTTGAGTGACGATGACCGGCTGACGTGACGGGCTCAGGCAGGCAACTCTCCCAGTCTGTACTTTAGCGAATCTGCCACTGCTGGGAAGGGCTTCAGGGTGGCCTGTGTGCGTGCATTCGCTTGTAAAAAGTACCAATTCGCACCTGTCCCTCCTCATTCGAAATGTTGCGAGACGTGATGTGCCACAGCGGCCTCGTCCCCTTCAAATGCACCGCACACAGGACAGGTGGCTGTGGCCGTGGAGACATCGGCGGCAGTACTCAGACCATCATCGTCACTCTGAGCCTGAGCCCCGTGGTTGGCAAGACTCGGCGCATTCTTGCCCTTCCCTCTCCGCTTGGCGGGCTTGATATAAGCGCTCAACTCAAGCTGCTCCTGTGGCATTTCGTCGGGCTCGTCCAGGCGGATGTCACGATAGCGTGGGCGCTGCCTCCGGCCTCCGCTGGTCGCCAGGGCCACGGCACCGCTGGCAGGCGTTTCCGAAGTCTGAACAACGCCGTCCTCGTTGGCAGCAGGACTGCTGGGCGACGCAAGGCTCTGCACGCGGCCGATGCGACCATCGGCGAGCCGCACCTTGATGCCGCGATAGTGGTCCCCCCGGGTGAGAACGTCGCGTACGATGCCCCGCACCTGGCGACCCGTCGGCTGATCGGCCTTGAGGACGATGTTGACCAGGGCTCCGGGAATGACCTCACTGGTACGAGGGACCGCGTGCGAAGCCATGCTCCTGTGCAAGGACAAGATATCGGTCACGATGGTGGATATGAGAAAGAGTACGAGGTGCGGATAGGCGAGGTCGATGTGACACAGCATACGGATACAAAATTCGAAGTGCTTGCCTGTGGTACCAAGAAAGAACCCACTCTTCGTAAGCCGTTCCACACTGAACCTTTTCTCCGGTAAGCACAAGTCATAAGTTGGGGTAAAAACGGCTTACGGGTACTTGCTGATGTACCTACAGGTAGGTTAATATAGGCAGGTTCCTGGCAGTAACACATGGACAACTCGGACCTCCTTGAAGATCACCAAGACGAGGCAGGCAAGGGGCAACCAACCAACTGGCAACCGATACAAGTGCTACCTGTCACATCCGTTGGTATATAACCGGCGTATGTATGGTGAAGTGGTGTTTCGTACTTTGTGAAGCAAGTTGCTATGTTTGTGAAGTGCCAAGTGAGCAAGCGCCATTAGAATGGAAGATAAGGCCCCGAAGGCTGGCAGCCGCCCCACGGGCCCTCCCCTCATCCGGCCTAGACCGAGTCACAGGCTATCCGTCGCCTGTCATCCCTCCTGCGGTATCGCCCGGAAGTGCTTGCCGTCCGCCTCGCAAACATGACCTGGGACCATTGACCGCTGGAGGAGTCGGATGAGGTGTACAGAAACTTTTAGCTTATGTGTCATGTGGGTCCACTCACGACCAAAGGTGTCATGTGGAGACCTGACTTAGTGGGGCCCTTAACCTATTAGCCTAATAACCTAAAAGAATTTTTTCTTAGCCGGCTTTTAACCACCCGCTTTCTCTCTTTTATACCTACCTTTTTATTATATAATTAGCCTACCGCGTTATAACCGATTTTAAAATAATTATATTTCGATTTAATTCACCCTTAATTAAACTATTTCCAAACCGGTTTTATATTATTTACAGTTATAAACCACTTTACCGACTTTAACTAAATTGATTTTAAGGAGGAGTAAAGTAATACGTTTAATAACCAGCTTATAAACGATTCCGAATCGGTTATTATAATACGGCGTACTAAGGAGTAAACGCAGTAATATTAGGTTATTTAAAAGGCAGATAACCGTACCGAATAAGCCGTAAATAACGGTATTAAGGTTAGTTATTAAAGCAGGTAGGAAGCTGGGCACAGGTGGGATTAAACGTAGGGGGTAAAATGGTAATAGTATTAAACCATTAGGGATACTTATAGGGTAGGGGCCGTGGCCACGTATATATACATTCTCGAGGCCGACTCTAGGCCGATACCGCTCCGGACTGGCTGGGATACAGCCTGCCGTGATATTAGTAAACTAATCCTAAACCGTTACCGAATCGGTTTTTAACTAATTATAGGAGGAAATGCCTCTCGAACAGGGAATTAATAAGCCGAAACGATTAATTATTATTTCGTTTTATTATAATTAGTTAGGGCTTATTACCTAGGCTAAAACTTTTATTTATATGCCTAAATTCCCAGATTATCCCTTAAGCAGTAAAAAGGGAGTTTATTATATTATTATAATTAATAATAATAGTACGTTTAAGGAGTAATAAAAGCTTATAAATAATATAAATATTTTAGGAACGTTTTAAAACTATTTCTAAATCGCTTTAAAACCAGTTTTGCTATAAACACCTCTCTCCGTGGTAAAAAACCACCTCTAGTTACTTAAATAATATAATATATTAGCGCCGGTAATACGTATACAGCGGTATTAAAGGTTATAAGCATATTAAACGTAAACTAATTAAATATTATTTCGATACCGATTAAGAATCGTATTAGTAATAATATCTTATTATAAGGTAATATATAAAAACCCACTTATTTATAATAAATTATAAAATACGCAGGTAAATAATTTTAAACCGTTTATAAACCATTTATTAATTAATTAACTATGCTTATAGCTGGCTTAAAGCCTTTAAGTAATACATAGCCTATAAACCGCGTTATACTAATTCGTATAGGCTAAAAATAGTATTTATAACCATTAAAAAGGTATATATAAAGTGTTTTAAAACCGGTTTATAACTGCTAATATACTAATTATAAAGCGTTTTTAATAAAAGGGTTTACTATATTCAGTGCATTAACCGGCCCTAAAACGGCCTATTAATTAATATATTCCACTTTTATTATAAAGTGGAATTAAAGTTCGATTAGTTTATAAGCGTTATATAACTAATTCTATAAGGATAATATAATATTCCGGATTATCCAGTTTACGTAAATATTTAATAAAATAATCTTAAAAGAGACTTATATTGTAAATAATATATAACCGCTTAAAAACCATTTTCTAATTAGTTCCAGTCTTTATTTACGAGAATAGCCCGGGTAAAATCGTATAATATAAATATAATATACATTATTCGATATTTATCCTAAATAATTTAAAATCGACTCCATATATATACCTTATATCCCACGGACTTTATTATTATCTTATTCCACCCCCTAAAATTATTCCCTCCCAGCTATAACGGGATTTACGAGCTTTAATCCAAAAGATTAATAATCCAAAGCTTAAGTTTTATAAAACCATTCCTAAATTACTTTTAAACCAGTTAGGAACCGATTACTAAACACTTTAAAAGGATATTTACGCAAAACGAGCTGGTTAAGTAATGGCTTTTAAAAAAGGGTATTAATATTCTTACCGATTTATATATATCGCTAATTAATTTTAAATTAATTTCGGTAATAATATAATAATATTAAATACTTTATTTTACCACTGGTACTAAGCTAATAGAAATACGCCGAGTATTCGAAAAAAAAAACGGGAAATTATACCAGGTAAGCGATTTTAAACCGTTTAATAACCGGTTTTAATCCGTTTCTAATATATTTAGCATATATATATTAATTATTATAATTTTATAATTATTTACTTTAATAATAAAATAATTACGTTATTTAAAAGGCTTTAATTAGCGGCGATTAATATAAATTATAAATACCTTTTAAATTATAGCCACCAGGAAATTATTTGGGTAATATTCGACGAAATCAGTTAACGAAATATGTATTATTTCCTAACCGGTCCGGAACTAATTATTAATTATTTTTAAATATTACCCTTATTTAAGTTCTAATTAATTCGGAATCGGTTAAAATGAATTATTATATATTTTTAGCTGTTTTTTATATCTTAGATTATAAATTCCATTTCCTAATCCGTTAACGGCATTTATAGCCTATAAATAATGCCTTAAAGGGCTTTATTAGGTTTATAATCGACTAAGATTATTAGCTTATTTATAATAAGCGCTTTATAACCGTTTATAAAGTAGTTTAAAACTAATATATTATTATTTAAGTTTAGGGTATTACCTTTAAGGAATTAATTCCTATTACCGCCTTTATACTTAGTATATTATACGTAATTTACGGTATTATAAGGTTTATATCCAGAAAGGAATAAAACGCTATATTAATCGGGTAAGTATTCTATTACTGGTTTTTAAATAATTATTAAACGTTTAAGATAACGTTATTTCTCCTTTTACTTAAATAATATTCCTTATAAATATATAAAGCGAGGATAAGTATAATACCCTATGCGAATATTTCCAAGGTAAATATTTCGGAACCGGTTATAAAATGGTTATTAATTATTTTAGGACCGGATTAAACTTTTAAAGTTAAGAACTAGGCATAGTTTAAACTGGTGGATATTATTAAAAGTAAAACTTACTTTGCGTACAGTTTAATATCGAAACTGGATTAGGATCGGTTATTAATTAATATAAACCCAGCTAAGGTATAATATAACCGGAGTTATATTTTTAGCGGTAGGTTTTAAGAATTATTAAAGGTAATCGAGCGGTAAGTATTCTGGAATTAGTTCTAAAATACTTTATAATTAATCTCTCTAGGAATCGCGCGCTAGATTAAGGAGATTATAAAGATACCGAGATTTTCTAATAATACGGTTTAAGGTATAAATACCGGCCGAATTCCCTTATACGCAGAGTATAATAAAATATAATAAAAGAGTATAAGTGTTTTATAACCAGTTTATAACCGCTTATTAACCATTCCAGAATTAAAAACTCTTAAAAGACTTTAATTATTCCCGTAACCCTTTTTATTAAAATTCCCTCTTAATACCATTAAAGGAGAGGAGATATTAAGCTATAAAAAGCCTCCTACTTCCCTAACCAGTTAGGTATTATTTAATAACCAGTTAAAAAACGGTTTTAAATCGGATAACGCTTTAAATAATTTTATAAGCTTTAAAATTATTCGATCCGAATCTTAATATTTAGAGGGCAGAAAAAGAAAAAAATAAAAGTTAACTTATTTTAATCTTATTTTAGAATCGTTTACTAACCGGTTTTTAGGTTAACTCTTTAATATTAAGCGATTATATTTAGCCTTATACATTAAATCGAACTTAAACTAGCATAAAACCGGTTACGAATTAATATAATAAAGGTAAAAATAAAGGAAATAAAAGCTAATATTAAAAAAACCGAACTTAAGTCGTTAAAAGAGGATAAAGTGGTTAAAATATTAATTAATTAAAAACCCCAATTAAAAATAAAGCAGTTAAAGGCAATAATAAAAAAGTAATCGTTTATATACCGCTTTAAAACTAATTCCAGAATAGTTATATTACTTTTTTTCCGAATATTTTTAACTTAGTAAATTTTTTTAAAAAAATAAGGAAACCGGTTATTAAACGTTTTAAAAACGGTTAAAACCCTAACCCTAACCCTAATCTAATTTTAAAAAATACTTTAACTTATATTTATATAAATAAAAGCTTTTTTAACGCTTTTATTATTATATTAAAATTAATATATAATAAAGAAATATAATATAAATAAGTTTTAATATAAGTTTATTTATATAAAAGTTATTTATAATATTATTATAAATTTATATTTATTATAAAATATTTATATTATAATTTTTTAATAAGTTTTTAATATAAAATAAAAGAATTTAATATATAAGAATTTTAAATAATATTATTATAAACTTTATATTTATTATAAAATATTTATATTATAAATTTTTAAAAAGTTTTTTTATTTTAAATATAAATTTATATTAATAATATTATAAATTTAATACTTATTTTAAAATATTTATATTATATATTTAATAAAAATCTTTTTATAATAAAATATAAAATTTATAATAATAATATAATAAACTTAATACTTATTATTTTAAAAATTATTTAAAGTTATTAATTAATTTATAACCGAAAATAAAGCGTTTTATTTTATAAAATGCAAATTAGTTTTAAACCGGTTTAAATCCGGATAAAAAATATTATAAAGCTATGGGTATAATGCTAGAATTAGATTTAAACCGGTTTAAAACCAGATAAAAATAAGTATTAAGCTAGGGAATTAATTAAAAACTAGTCCTAAACCAGTTTAAAACCGGTTAAGATAATATTATTACTCCTTATAATAATCCTCGATATATTATGGCTTTTTAAAAAGCTGCTAAATACCGCACTTAGGCTTATACTTAGGGTAAAGGCACTTAATTTCGAAGCGGTTAGGAATTAATTAGTAATCGGTTAGGAATTATTTACTTTGCTTTCGGCCTTTTCCCTTATAATAAGCGTAAAAGCCCTTAAGGAAATCAATTATACCTCGTATTTTTTTCGGCTTTATAATAAGATCCTATAAGGGGAATATTAGCTTAAAACGTTTTAAAAGCGCTATAAAAGCGGTTTAAAATCGTTCCAAAACCAGATATATACGGCGTTTAAAACGGGCTAAAACAGGTTATCCTCCTTATTATCCTTACCATTATCGTTATCGGCGTCCTTAACGTTATCGTTGTCACGGCTGATGGCAGGGCGTAGCCGCTACTACTTTATAAGAAGCAATCCTTGATTATGAGATGCAGAAGGAAGGGAGAGAGGCTACGTACGGCTAGCTAGAGAAGTGCAGGTAGCTAGGTCCGGTGCGGGCCACCTGGGTGAAGCCTAGCCTAATGGAGCCTAGAGGCCTAGGTGTGCGGGAGCCACACCTAGCCACACCTCTCAGCCACACAGGCCACTGCAGGTGCGGTGTGCCGTCACTACCCCCCCAATCTCTCGTATAAAGCCGCGGAGTAGGCTTTGTGCGGAGATTGCCCAAAAGAACGTCTAATTGTACAGAAATGACACATGCAGGGCTCGAATCCATCACTCCCAGTGCCGTCAGAATCCTCCATTGCCGTCCAAATCCGGTTTAGCGCGTTGCCGAACGCAACCAAATCTCATGCCGTTGCAAAGTGCCCGGGCCGGCCAGAACGCACGCACATGCCCTTCTCTCACCCGGGGGTGGGGTCTCATGTGGGCCTTCTGATTGGCCGAAGACCGGTAGAAGTGGGCCGAGCCGAGCTCAAGGCGCTGCCAGCAACGGCGATGACAGAGGTATCCCAATTCGCGACGAAGTTGTCTGCAGGTGCCCTCCACTGCAGGTCTCTTTGGTGTAGGTTCTGGTGTAGTTGCCAGAGAATTAGTGGAGGAGAGCGACAAAGTCATCGAGGGAGACCAAGGATCAATCGATCGTTGGGTTCTGGCCTTGTAGCTTGTAGATGGCGTCACATCGGTCTTCTTGGGTGCTCTGCCTTTGGTGTGAAATGTGTGGTAGGTCGAGCAGGTAGGAGTGGGAGTCGGACGTGGACCACGCGCGGGAAGGTCATGTATGCTTGTATCGCTCTCGTGCTCTCGAGTGTCGGGGTAAGCAGAGCTCTCGGTACGATCTTTGGTATGATTGGCATTTTCGGTAGACGGATCGAAGCTGAGGAACGATGTGATGACCTAGGGTCGTGACATGACGCAGGGTCTGACGGTCGCAGAGGAAGGGATTCGAGAACATCTTGACTTTTGCTTGCTAGCGGAGCGGGTGAAGAGAGACCTCGAGCCGGAACTCATCTCGAAGCTCGTGCTGGGTAGCCTCCGTAGTAGCGCGCACCAGAATTGCACTCAGGCGGCGGCAATCTCGGCCATGTGTGCTATAGCAGGTACCAGGTCGGTGCTTGTGATTGAAGGTACTGCTGTGATGGGTGTACTCCCGGGAGGTCGGTCGGGAGTAAAGGAAGTCATGATAGCGGAAATCTGATGACTTCTGGGACCGGGTCGGAACAGACTTGTGGTGAGGAGTGCCGATAAGCTTCTGATAAGCGGTCCCAACCAATCAGAATCGGCGATCAGATCAGAAAAGTGGGTTTTGGACCACCACCCGGCAGAAACATCCGCTACCGGCCGTGGGGTCCCAGATCAGAACAGAAAAGTGGTGAAGAAGAAGGGTCAGATCAGAACAGAACAAAAAAGGGTAGAAGGTAGGTGCCGAGCCCAGGTAAGCAGCTGCCAGCTGGTGACGGGCGGTAGGCGGCTTTTGCCAGGTGCCGGGTGTTCGAATCTTGACGCAAGGGCCGAAGAGAGTACCGGTAGAAGGCGTGATGCGGCCCAGCGTAGCACCAGGGCGTTGGCGTTAGAAGGGGAGTCGGGCTTTCGGGAATGCTCAAATTTGTCGGCCTTTGGATTGAGGTCGAACGGTACAAGGTGGGAAACGCAGCGGTTTCCTGTTCACCAGGGATCTCACAATTGTCACGGCTGATGGCAGGGCGTAGCCGCTACTACTTCATAAGAAGCAATCCTTGATTATGAGATGCAGAAGGAAGGGAGAGAGGCTACGTACGGCTAGCTAGAGAAGTGCAGGTAGCTAGGTCCGGTGCGGGCCACCTGGGTGAAGCCTAGCCTAATGGAGCCTAGAGGCCTAGGTGTGCGGGAGCCACACCTAGCCACACCTCTTAGCCACACAGGCCACTGCAGGTGCGGTGTGCCGTCACTATCGTTGTCTTTAGCGTTATTATTATCCTTAGCATTATTATTATTATCCTTACCATTATTATTATCTTTATCGGATATAATTATAACCGGTCTGGAAATAATTAATAAGCGTTATTAAACCGGTTCGGAACCAGTAATAAAACTTATTTATCGATTTTATTATTAATAATCCTAATCTTAGTTAGGGTTTTGGCCGCGGCCGGGGCCGCTAATACCTGGTTATTAACCGCGCGAATAAGTGCCTTATAAAATTCTGGAACCGGTTAAAAACTAGTTATATATTAGTTTTAAACCACTTATTATTATAACGCTCGGACTTAGCATTATTAATCTTACTTAACGCGGCCTTTTTAATATCGAGCTTATAAACCTGTTTTATATAATAGCGTAGGTTATTTATTATAGGGAATTTATACTAAAGCGATTCGGTAACGGTTAAAAACCGGTTAAAAACCAGATAAGAACCAGTATATACGTTATAACTATACGTATTACCGTCCTCCTCCGGGTTTTAAAAACGGTAAAATATCTCGCTAACTATAACTTCGTACTCGTTATTTTAAATCGAGGTTAAAATCGGTTTAAAACCGGTTGGAAACCGAATAAAAACCAGTTATATACCTCGTTTTTTTCCAGGGCAAGCAGGCTTTTAAATCGCTTATTAAATACCTTATAAGTAATATATACTCGCTAATAAATTAAAGGTAAACGATATTAAAACGGTTTTAAACTAATTAAATAACTTACCTGGTTAACGAATATTATAATCGTTATCTGGCGGCGCGAAAAGGTTTAATTATTAACGCGCAGGTTAATAATTAATTTAAAACCGGTTAAAAGCGATAAAGAAAAAAAGCAGGGCTTAAGGGCAAAAACGCTTAAAAAACGGTTTAAAACCGCTTTAAAAAACGGTTCCTTATTAAAGTAGTAGTGGTAATGGTTTAGTTATAAAAGGAAGAGAAAAAATAGGAGGAAAAATTTTGGGTTAGAATTAGTTAGGGTATTATATGGGTCCGGCGGAGCCCCGGCTAATTAATTGAGCCGGGGTTCTACCGGACCCATATGACACATAAGCTATCTCTAGCTGTACACTTCATCCATGCGCTCTGTGCCGAGCCTGTCAGTGCCAGAGTGGAAGCCAGGGCACCTAATAAAGGCCAGGCGCCGTCACCTGCGCTGCTTGGCATGCCGTTCTGCATGCTGCACTAATATTCCTCACCCACCGAGGCCGTCCGTCCGTCCGCCCGTAGCCCCGTCTACGTGTCGTCGCATTCTCCAAGCCTCGCAAGCCTGAGCCTCGAGCCCGATCTCCCACCGCTGCCACGCCGCGCGCGAAGTAATGCGCCCCGCCGAGAGCATGGCGCACCTCCCCAAGGACCGTCTCCCCAGACCGCCGTATGCGCACCCCATCCTCCCCATCCACCGGAGCCTGGCCGCCGTGCCGCCCGCCTACGATGTCGACAGGTACCGCAAGGAGTCGCTGTCCCGCATCGCGCCCTTCACCAAGAAGCTGCTGGCCGACCCGAGCGTCGAGGTCTCGGACGTGCAGATCCCCGGCCCGCGCCAGCCCCTGACGGCGACCGTCGTGCGCCCCGCCGACGGCCCGCGCGGCGACCAGCCCGGCATCGTCTACTTCCACGGCGGCGCCATGATCGCGTCGAACCGCTACGCCGGCCTCGACACGAGCGTCGTGTGGGCGCGCGAGTTCGGCGCCGTCACCGTCAGCGTCGAGTACGGCCTCGCGCCCGAGCACCCGGCCCCGCAGCCCACCGAGGACTGCTACGCCACCCTGCGCTGGGTCGCGGCCAACCTGGCCGAGCTCGGCATCGACCCGGACCGCCTGATGCTGTACGGCGTCTCGGCCGGCGGCGGCCTGGCCGCCGCCACCGCGCTGCTGGCCCGCGACAAGGGCGTCGGCCCCAAGCTGTGCGGCCTGTTCCTCGAGTGCCCCATGCTCGACGACCGCAACGGCACCGTCTCGCAGCAGCAGTTCGCCCACGGCCCCTTCTACGGCTCCATCATGAACAACGTGGCCTGGAGGTGCGTCCTCGGCGACCGCGTCGGCACCGCCGACGTGACCGAGTACGAGGCCCCGGCCCGCGCCTCCGACCTCTCCGGCCTCCCGCCCGTCTTCCTGGACTGCGCCTCCGCCGAGCCCTTCCGCGACGAGATCGTCGCCTTCGCGCTGAAGCTGTGGGAGGACGGCATCGCGGCCGAGCTCCACGTCTGGCCGGGCGGGCCCCACGGATACGATCGCATGGCCCCCAAGATGACCATCTCGGTGCAGGCCCACCAGGTCAGGCTGCTTTGGATGCGGAAGGCCCTGACCAAGGCGAGCGAAGTGCGTCGGATGATGATGTAATGGATACTCGCGTCGGGGAGAAGCGGGTGATTTCTGCGTGAGAGACCATGAGTCACATCATCGTCAAATCCTTACACCAATGTCATCGACTACACCACTGTCGCCAAGCCTAGGGATCGGTGCCGAGGATTACGCCGGATCTTCAACCCTGCCGGCCTCCATCTATCCCGACACTCTGTCCCGACCATCTCGAGCTGCATGAAGCGGCTGCGGCGCCCGCGCCCCGCCATCACCCGGATCAAAGACTCGACTACGATAGCACCGTGAATAGCAGTTGACGCGGCTGCATCCATGCACGGATTGCGGGCAGTCCACTCTTCGGATATCGCTAGAGATCTGAAGTGACGACCACAGTATCTGAAGCGACGACCACAGTATCTGGAAGCCTGGGGTTTAGGGGCTAGCGGGCTCCCCCCATTATCAGTGCCATGGGGAGGGCCGAGGGGAAGGGAGTCCAGTGGAGTTACGGTGGAGCAGGCTGACGTCCAAAGAGGATGAGAGGAGTTGGGAATGCCGGGCTAATTGGATATACCCACTACATTCAACGGCAACATCTTGCGGTGCAAATAGAACCATCCAGCGTTTTGTATTTGAAATTGACCAGTAACTTTTCTGTATCTGTCCGCCTGTATCATGGCCGGCCATACACAGATTGTGTGACTCATGGGTGTCAGCAAACGGTAGAACACACGACCATTTTCCCGCAATCTTGGAACGTGGCTGCGGGCGAACGGCTAGGTCGGCAACGGCTGGCTTTCGAAATGTTACCGAGAAGGGAATAGAAGAAAAGAACCAGTGAACCAGAACGGGACAGATGGACAGGGGAGCATGCGGGCTTACGGCAACGAGAAGAATGAATCCAGACCAGGCACGTGCTTTGGTTTGGATGCAATCGCCGCATTGACCAGAGGTGCGCAGCAGGTAAGCCAAACCAGAGGCCAGACTTTGCCAGTGTCATCAACCCAGCTTACCCAGCAATGCTACATGCTTGGCGGGCACGTGGGCAGTCCGGGAATAGGTATAAGGGAGGATTGATCCTATGTTGGCAAGGGGCCTGTCGCATTGTAGGTAGCAGTCCCAGCTCACCTCGCCGGCGGGGTCTCCCCCAGGGCCAATGGCGGCGTCAGGGTAACTTACTCAAGTTCGCTTCCTCACACGTCTCGGAGCAGATCAACCCACCCTCATATCATCGGCTACCACATTTGACTAGACACAAGCCATCGATTCTGAAGATCTAATAAGATACTTGGTCGGCAATATGATCAGGGGGTTCTGGGCATCGTTGGAGTCACGCATGCAAGAAGGCAACTCTCTCTTTTAGTACCGTAACGCGTGTTGAGAAACAGTGACGACGAGCACCTTGACACAACAGATAATCAACCGAGACAACAGGAGTGTGAGAATGCAATTAGTTAAGCCGGGAGCCAAATCTACACAGGGTCTGCCAGATCTGCTCGCTTGTATGTATCCTTTGGCCGGGATGGCTGCGCTTTCGGCCCCTGTATCGGGACGGTGAGTTGTCCAAGGCGAATCTGACATATGGTAGGTCTACCTTTGGGGAGGGCGGCGCTCGTTGCTGCAGCTCTGGGCTATGCAACAGTGGCCATCACCACAACTAGTAGCAATAGCTAGCCGCCATAACTGGCTGTGTTTACTAGTAGACACAACAGGGACCGTTCTATTAGGTATAGGCCAGAATATAGTCACTCAGAAAAGAACTATCAATCGAGGTTGGGGACGACGCCCCGAGGTTGCCGCTGACAATGCCGCTGACTAGCATTAAGAGGTCGCCAACAGACAGGTTCTTGTGATTTTTGGTCCAGTTCACGATCTAGCAAGGCAGGCCAGGCTTCTATGCCCCTGAAGCCCGTCCTCTGTATTCGTACTCCGTACCGGTAGTTGTCGGTACGAAGTACGAGTTAACCTCGTTGAGTCATCGACGCAGCACGCCCGTCCAGGGCCGTGAGAGATATGTCAGCCGCTCCCCAAAAATGGTGTTATCCCGGATCCGTGGTTACCGACGACTGCCGCTCGGCACCTTTTGCCGAGAGCTGCGGCTGAGCATGCACGCATCCTTCCCTGCCGCAATACTCGTGTTCCCGACGACAGCCCCGATGGGATGGGGTGGGGAGGGGATGGTGAGAGGGCGCGCCTTGGCTCGCTTTCTTCTTCTTCTTTTTTCTTGAGTGCGGGCTTCGCAGCCGGGAGGAGCCTGCGGCTCGGAAACGGTAGGTAAGGTGCGCGTTCCTGTCAGATAATTTAAGCGGGAAAAGACGCTCGTCCAACAGGACCACCCATCCTGGTTGGTCTACTCCTTATGTATCTTGCAGGAGTTGTGCCCAGTTCCGAGGACTCTGAAGTAGTTGCCAGCAGATGAGGTAGTGAAAATGCCAGCATGCCTTGTGTGTTGACCTGAACAGAAGGATCGATTTGACGGGAATTCGAGGGATGATTCGCCAGACTATACGTACAATTAAGAAGGGGGATTAGACATCCTTGAGCGAGAGGGAAACGAGCTAGGCTTGACCGATAGCCCAGTCGTCCCCTTGATCTGCTGGCACTCCTGTAGTATAATGGGTCCAAGTGATCTAAGCAAGCTGTTTATTAAGAGGGTTGACGATGGCTTATGCTTTGTGAAAATGACACTCTTGGTTTAGCCTATGAATTGTTATTTGTGAAGCCGCCACTGCCCAGAAAGCATCATACCTGTAGCTTGAACGGTGGGAAGAGGATGAAATGAACGCGGGTCACTTTTACAGATGCTGTAATTGCTCTTGTATAGCATGACAGAGGATAGGGAATAAGCAGCAGGCAGCTAAGGTACGAAGCTGGGCCTCAAACAGGAGATGTGAGGGACTCCTAAGGCCCGCTCGAGCATAAGACTTTTATACCCAGGAAATCTCTGGAGAATAAATTGATGCAGACTTTTTGCATTGCCAGATACCATTTCCCGAAGTTGCCAAGTGGATAAATAGCCCTTTCCGCCATCTTGGAGGTGTTTAGTAACCAATGCCACAAATGAATATCACGATTGACGTATGAGACTCTGACCGTTCAATCTGATTGATTGAGTTACATATGGCAGAGTATCACAAACATCAATATCGAGAGTCTTGGAACAGAACCTTAGCATATGGATAGGTATGACTAATTCCGATACTGTATTCTGAAGAAAAGTCACTCTTGTTGGACGCATGTGGCGGGTACATACTGTAGATCTAGGTAGTTCGGCACCATCCTAGCTCCTACCCCTGCGATTTTCTTGCTCCCTAGATTCGTACTCGTTGTGGAGGTCCTCACGGCTCTCAACTCTCCTCACGCTCCCGACTTTCCTCAAGCTTGACTCTCCTCCGGCGAGTCATCCTGCTCCTCGCTGTGGAGTCTTCTTGTCCCCGGTGCCGCCAATTTTCTTTGCCTGTGCGAGAGATCTTTTCGTCAGTGCTGGTTTCATAATCACGGGATGCGCACAGAAGGAGGGGGGAGGGGGAGGTCTAAAATACGCCGAGGGGATAACGTACGTCTTTGGCCACCTCGCGGGCGTTCTTGCTCTGTTCCTCCTTCAGTTGTTCTTTCAGCCCAGTTATCTCTTCATCTTTCTGTGCCCTCTGCTTCAATAGGTTATTGTAGTCAACTTCGATTTGCCGTCGTTGCTTGATCTCCTTGCTCCACAACTCTAGGTTGCTTTTCATGTCGTCCATTGTGCTCCTGTAGTCGACCATGACTCTAGGCTCCCACTCCGAGTGCAGCTTATCAAGTCGGCTAGCGCAGTCCTTGATCTCCTCCTTGACTTTCTCGATGCCTCGACCTTGTTCCTGCCGAATGTCTCGAAACTTTGCTTCCAGGTCGGCGCCTAGGCTGCTTGTTCCGCGAGAGCTACCCTGTTCCCCTGAAAGGACCTTTTCCGTCAACATATCACGCTCTTTCTTGTGTTCTGTTGCGATCTGTTCGATTTTCTCTTTCATCTTGTCCAGCTGAGCCTCAAGGTGGGAGATGCTTGACCTGTGATCCATCAAGCTTGTATGAAATGAGGTATCGGATACTTTCTCTACCAACAAATCGCGTTCCTTCTTGTATTCGTTTGAGATGCGCTCGATGCTATCCTTTATCATGTCCAACCGGCCGTGAAGCTTGGAAATGCTTGACTCGTGATCCATCAAGCTCGTGTGTAAAGACGTACCAGAACCTTCCGCATCATTCATGAAAGACTTGGATTTACCAGCTGGAACCCATCAGTCAGGTCTTGGTAAAGAAGATAATACACATACCTGAGGATTCACTCGATCGGACATGTTTCTGCATCTCGTCAAGGAACTGGCGGAGGTCGAGACAGACGCTCTGGACCAGGGAGGAGTCTACTTGGACATCTGTGCCGCATTAGTTCAGATAATTGAGCATACAATTCAAGAGAATGATAGTGCCCGTACAGCCATTGTTGCTGGATTCACCCTCCCGCTTCTCAGGCGATTGCTCATCAACGTTCTGGCGAGAAGCTGACTGACCGCCAAGTCCGGAGTACTTAGCGGACCTGACGCCAGGGTCGTCGCCCATTCTGAGTCGTGGTGAGCCAGGGTAAGCGGATCCATTGGGTCTGGTCGGGACATATTGCGGATCAATATACTCGTAGATTGGCTTCGCATCTCTTCCCCAACTCAACGAGAAGGCCGTCCACGGGGATGAGAAACTCCAACTCATGGCCTAGTACTTGGGCTCTAGCAACGAGATAGACAGGGGTTACCGGTATTCTGAAGAAGAAATGCCCATCTCGACTGCCCTCCAGATAGGAGCTCGGAGTGGGCCACGGTAGTAGAGGACAGCCCTTTGTTGGTATTTCTAGTGACTTTTTCTGACTCCCGATGTTGTCCAAATCCGGCACTTCCAGTGAAAGAAGATAGCCAGTAAGCCAGTCTGCTCTTTGTGTCAATCGAGCCCCAGACTTGACAATGAGAGACCCGATGGCCAGGGTGCAAGCTGTGGAATGTAAGGCCGGGTGCCATACCAAAGCACGGCCGCTTCCCGTTATTGGCCGGATCGTCACTGAGCTGTAGTACCTGCCGGCATCCGCCGCATAGCTGAATAGAGAATACATATTATACTGACACAGGCTGCAGTTGCAGGACGGCCAACACGGGCCAGTATCGAGACATGTAGTATACAGTGGGGTTCACCAGCCTTGCCTGCTCAGCTCTCTGACCCTGGCCACGGCGGCTTTGAAGCCGGTCTTGAATCTCACCTTCCACCGCTCGGATCTCAGCCGCTTCTTCTTCAAGCCTGGGCGCTCATGGAACTTCTGCTTCTGGACGTCCTGGCGGACTTTGTTCACGGCAACCTGCATCTGCTGGATCTTGAAAGCCCGTGCCACGTCGATATTGCGGCCGATGTGGACAGTGCGGCCAGTCCGTGGGACCAGTCGAAGCGTTGGTTTTGGGATCACAACTCCGTCTCTCTCCTCAGGAGCGACCTGGCCCCCGAAATCGCTGATGTCCATATCGACCATCTCTGACATGGAGTAGGGTTTTTTGGCATCTCCGGCAGGCTCAGCAGCAGGTCGAGAGGGGTTGCTATAGACCGAGATATCGGGCTTTTTGATAATTGTATCCTCGGCCGGCCGTTTACGTGGTTCGCGGGTAGGATTTTCCCATTGAGAACCCGCACTCGTTTTCTGTGAAGTGGACAAGTGGTGTCTCGCGGTGGAGGAAAGGTGCCTCTTGCAGCTCGTGGGAGGCACCGCAAGGCTGTAAATTGGCTGGCATCGTGTCGCGGTGGAGGCACGGAGGAGCGAGGTAGTGCGAAAGGCGGCTTGGGTGAGCCTGTTAAGCTCGGCCCTGGAGAGACAGTCAGTCGCTTGGAGAGGTTGAAGCAGGACGACCGACACACATTGTGAAGATTGAGGGCAAGACTGGCCTCTGGAGGACCAGCTTGAAGATTGGATTGGTTCAATCACCGCAGCATTGAGTGAAGGACGGCGGATGTCTGGCAGATGATCCTGTAGGTTCGGGCTAGGTAGGTACCTAGCCAAGCAGATCTAGGCTCTAGCCGTCGCGGCTCGACTTTTCGGTGTTGAGATTTTCTGGCCTTGAGTGGCTCGTGCGGTCGGATGCGGTCGGGTGCGGTAACAAGCTGTTACTTGGTAATACCAGTGAGGCGCTGTTTCCACCCCACTCTATCGATACCTACCACATTACTCGATGTATCCATGTACCTCCAACCCCGTCGCGAAAACGCTGAAGGCCAAACCACTCTTCTTCAACAGCTGCCGACCAAGCACCTCTGTATCTCTCCGCCCTCACCACGTTGACTTGTACTCCCTCACATCCACCTCACCTCCAACCATCTGATCTGCCCAGGTCACGTCTCGCTTGGGCTGCCCGACATGTCCTACAATCCCTACGGCGGAGGTAAGAAGTTTGCGCAAGGCTCTGCCCATGGCTTCTCACTGCACCTTGCATTTCACTGCTGGCCACGATGCTGACCCTGCCAAGTGCCTGGCTTCGGCCCGCCGCCGACGTACAACTCATATCCAGGCGCCAATGGGCCGCCGGGAATGCCGTCTGCACCTGGTCTAGGTGAGTCTTCCCCGTCTGGCTGCCATCCTCCCCCGCCTGCGCATGTACTGACCCTGTCCAGGACCTCCTCCAGGCATGTCCGCCCCGGGAACGGCGCCACCTCCTGGCGTCCAGCAGCCCATCAGCAATCAAGCTAATCGACCTAGCGGCTTGCCTTCCAACTTCCAAGCTCCTGCGAACATGCCCAACATCAACTTCAATGCCCCCGTCATCCGTCTCGGAACTATATCGGGCAAGCCGGCCACTCCTAATGTGCCCGGCCGGAGAGACAGCGAGATGCCGGGCTCTGCCGGCCCCAGACCCGGAGTAGGCATGGAGCGGGGCTTGGACCAGACGCGTCAAGCAATCCGGGAAAACATGCAGTCTGTGGTGCCGCCGAGCAAGGAGGACATTGTGCGGACCATATTCGTCCACGGCATAACCGGAGGCATGGGTGGTAACGACGGCATCGAGAAGGTCCTCGGCACGGCGGGTAAGCTGCGCCGCTGGGATCGCGCCACAGATTCTGGTGGAAAGGAGCTGAACTTCGGCTTTGCTCAGTTCGAAGATGCCGAGTCGCTCTGGGTCGCCTCCGAAGTTCTTCGCGATGTCGAGGTTCCCACCAAGAAACAAGCATCGTCCGAGACGCGAGCCGAAGACGACGAGACTTACGACAAGTTCGACAAGTCCACCTTGCAGTTTCGATTTGATGAGAACTCGATGAAATACATCGAGGCCTACAAAGAAAGCCGGACCGATGAAGCCGGTGCCGAAGCTAGGCTCGAGGCTGCTAGAGCTGCGTTGAAACAGACAATCAGGGGCTTCTTTTATCCTTTCACGCAACCGGGAGCGGATGCCGAGGGGGATGTCGCCATGGGAGAAGGTACGGCGCAAAATGGAGAAAATGTCGAGGTGATCAACATCCCTCTAGCTCAAGAAGACGAGCTCGCAGACATCCCAGCCGAGATGCGGGAGACCGTTGCGGCGGAGATTGCGGCCTTCCGGGATAGAAGTATCAAGCGTGATCTGGAACGGCTGAAGAGGGAAGAGGAGCTCGAAGCCATGGAACGTCAAAGGAATGGGCTGCCTCGGCCTTCCAGGATAGCGTCACCTCCTCCGTCAAACTCCAACAACATTCCCCTGGGGCCTCGTGGTGTTCCTAATGCTCCCTCGGGCCCCAAGGGCCAGAAATCTGATATGGGAAAAGACTACAATCGATCAGTCAGCTTTGTTAACGGGGGCACTACGAATGGTGGTCTAACATACAATAGAGACGATGACGGCGATCCCGCTAGTGACGAAGAGTTGGAGAAGCGGCGGCAGGCGAAGAAGGATGCCGAGGACGAGAAACACTACCTGGACGCAGAGCGTCGTTGGCTCAACCGAGAGAAGTCCCGAGCCGCGGCTCTGGAGCGGGAGAAGGATCGGGACAACACGGACGCTAAGAGCGCCGCGGCGAAACGAGACGATATGCTTCACCGGCTCAAGCATTTTGATGACGATGCAGAGGCCTCAAGGAAGAAAGAGGAATATTACAAAGATCGCAGCGCCTGGATTCGGAATCGTGCTGCATTTAGGGCGAGAGAAATCGCGGCTGACGATACCGACCGGCAAGCTGAAGAACGAGAGCGGGTCAAGATCGAAGACGAACGCGAGCAGGCCCGAGGCATGGCCGACTCGTTCCTCGAGAGACAAGCGCAGGAGATGGAGCAGAGGCCGACCAGCCGCCCTGGCCTTGCCGCACCACAGCCATTCAAGCTCTCTCTCGGGGCTGCTGCGCAGAAGGCGCAGCAACGCACTGCTCCGCAGAGAAAGACAATTGCCGAAGTGGAGGGTCTGCTGGAGGACGAGGACGAGGATGCGACTACACGGCGGCAGCTGGTCCCTATCAAGTTCGAACCCATGGCGGCAGCGGCCATGTCCGACGAGGAGCGCGATCAAGCTATCCATGCGCTGGCACAAGAGATTCCAAACGACAAGGATGGCATCTGGAAGTGGGAGGTCAAATGGGACTACCTGGACGAGAGTGTCATCCGAGAGAAGCTGCGGCCTTTTGTCGAGAAGAAGCTGGTGGAATACCTCGGCGTGCAAGAGCAGCTGCTCATTGAGGTCGTGGAGGAGCATCTTCGGAAGCATTCCAAGCCTGAGGAGTTGGTGGAGGAACTTGAGGAAGTATGTAACCCCCCTCTTCCCCCTCCTCTTTGCTCACGGAACGACGTACTGACATCTCCATGTAGGCATTGGACGACGAGGCAGAAGCTCTGGTCAAGAGGCTCTGGCGAATGGTGATTTTCTTCACCGAGAGTGAGAAGCGTGGCCTCTCTGCATAAAGCGAGCTGCACGGCTTTGAACATCGGGGATGCTGTAAACTACCTGCGAAAAGGGTGGGTGTAAGATGGGCGGCTCGCGTAAATCAGAGTCCTAGGACGGGAGTCGTCATATGGGCCTTGCCTCCCGCGGAGGAAGGATACGAGATAGCCTGGGATGGTTGAGTGGAATCAATTCGCCTCCCTCTTATAGGCGATTTCTACCAGGAGAGCTATTCTGCTAGGAGCTCCCAATGCGGACGTGGGCCAATATGGAACTGGCAGTGTCCAGGGTGAAAATATGATGGGTTGGAAAGGCGGGAAGATGCAAAATACATCTAATCGTGATAATGGACATGGGATCCCATGAAGCGTCTATTGTACCTACCACGCAGGCGAGCCTGAATTCACTGATGAAGGCAGTGTACCTCATACATGGTGAGATCACGTACGAAGTATGGTTCCTGTCCAACTTGCCGAGGTAGCCCCACAAAATCTACCTTTTGTACCTGATGCGCTCGCTCGACTGTCTCGATCCTCATAGCCGCAACATCGCATTTGTAAAATATGATCAAGTGCCCTTCTGAGCTTTCTAAACCTTTCATGGACTGCTATTTCTCCTATCTATTGATTTGAAGAGACTCGGTCCCATCACCTGCGTCCGCAAGCTCCGGTACGGCCCGCCCAAGCTTCCTTACTCCGTACCTGGTACCCATATCTACCATCCTACAAACTGAGAACCAACTCATCACATTGGACCAATAACTGACCGTAGCTCTCTCAAAAGCCATCATTATTCCTACTTAACCAGGTAGCCTGCTTATCATCTATCATTCGTTTCTCCCCCAGAGTTCTGCCTCCTCGGGTCCCATAATCCATTCTCGCCCCATCATCGCACCATGGCCGGCCCGTCGTACACCACCAAGCTGCCGCCCGGGCTCGCGGCGCCGCCGCCGCCCGTGGCCGACGTGCGGGTGGCCTTCCCCGCGCCGCACGTCCTCCTCGTCACGCTCGACCGCCCGGAGCAGCTCAACGCGATCCCCCGGCCGCAGCACTTCGCGCTCGAGCGCCTGTGGGACGTACGTGGACTCCTGCAAAGTTTAATTTGTCATCTCTCTCTCTTTCTTTATCTCCTTTTCTTTTTGGTTTTTCTTCTTCTTCTTTCTGTCGGGCATGTTTACCTAGGTACCTATCTACCTACGGTACTTGATCCCGAGATGTGATCCCGAATCCCCGTGACAAGAAACCCCCCTTTTCTTCCTCTCAAAAACAGAGCACTCTACTTACTCGCAGACCCGGGCCGGGAGGCTTGGGGTGTTAAAAAAAAAACACACAGTGGTACGACGAGGAGCCCAGCCTGCGCTGCGCCGTCTTCACCGGCAGCGGCCGCGCCTTCTGCGCCGGCGCAGACCTCAAGGAGTGGGACAGCATCAACAGCGGCGACAGCGGCGACGGCGTCGCGGCGGGCCCGGGCCCCGAGGCGGCCCAGAGCCCGAAGTTGCGGCGGCCGCGCCGCGACGTCCCGAGCTCGCGCTTCCCGCCGTCCGGGTTCGGCGGCCTGAGCAACCGCGGAGGCGTCAAGCCGGTCATCGCGGCGGTGAGTTTCTTTTTTTTTTTGGGCTTTTCTTTCCTCGAAGCGTGGGAGGGTTTGGTGGATAAGTACTTAGGTAGGGGGCAGGGGAGAGGGGAGGGCCGGGAGACTCGCTCGCTCCATCCGGATAGGTAGGGGGGTTGATCCGTGAGGCCCTCGTTCCAGGGCGCGCAGCAAGTGAATAGCGTCAGAGTCAAAAGCTTGGACTAACTTTATGGATGTGTGTGCGCACCTTGCGCCCCCCAAAAAAACCAATCAAACAGGTCAACGGCATCTGCTTCGGCGGCGGCATGGAGATGGCCATCAACTGCGACATGGTGGTGGCGGCGGCGGGCGCGACGTTTGGCCTGCCCGAGGTCACCATCGGCGTGATAGCGCTCGCGGGCGCCCTGCCGCGGCTCGTGCGCAGCGGTGAGCTACCTAGCTTTTTACCCTTGAGATCACCCTTACCCTTCTTACCCTTACCCTTACCCCTTACCCCGACGTCGTCTTCCTCCCTGTCTCTCCTCTCGAGAAGACCTGTCAGGCTCTCCCCAAGACAGACAGAGAGAGAGACAGACAGACAGACATGCATGCTTCCCGATCTCCGATCTCACAAAAAGAATCGTGAAGCAAGAGATATTCTTTTTTCCCGATTGCGTACTTCATTGGCAACATTGCGGTATCTGAGCACTGAGCACTGGCTGACTCCTTGGGTTGATGTTGTTGTTGTTGTTGTTGTTGCAGTGGGCCGTCAGCGCGCTGCCGAAATGGCCTTGGGCGGCGGCCGCTACGGCGCACGCCAGATGCTGGCCTGGGGCCTCGTCAACGAGGTCGTCGAGGAGGGCGGCGACGTGGTCGACGCCGCTCGTGAGTAGCCCCTAGCCCCTAGTCCCTAGCACCTAGCTGTCCTGTGCTACGTGCAGTTTAGTAGCAGGTTTTTTATGTGCTCGGAAGCAGTAACTTATCACGGGGAGACTGTGATTTCTCCGGCGATGGTTGGTGCGGGTTGGCAACTCTTTGCTGACGTTGTGGCTCCGCCGCTCCTCTCCTCTACTCCTCTAGTGAAATGGGCGGTCAAGATTGCCGGCAACAGCCCCGACTCGGTCATCGTGTCCCGCGAGGGCCTGAAGCTGGGCTGGGAGGGCGTCGGCCCGGAGCAGGGCACCGACGTGCTGATCAAGGGCTGGTACGGGCGCATCGAGAAGGGGGACAACATGGTGGAGGGCGTCAAGAGCTTCGTCGAGAGGCGGAAGCCGGTCTGGAAGGATAGCAAGCTGTAGGATCATGTAGGTTGAGAGGGGCCGGGGCGGAGGGTGGGGTGAAGGCCCAGGAGATGCAGTTTTGCAGTTGGATGTTCAGGTTATGTGCTCGGCCCATGTTCAGAGGTATGATGCAAAGGAGAAAGAGGGCAAAAAGCAATGGATCAGGTACTGGGACGGACTTGAACCATGGGCTAAGGGCTTGCCAAAAAGAATGGTGGGCGTAGGACGTGCTCACTCTCCCTACCACCGGAAAACCAGTTGAGCTAAGTTATTCCTGGCAATTCAATTTACCCGGCGAGGCCTGGGGAACATTGAAGAATTTCCGCCTCATTAGTATTGATAAGGGATACTTCCGCAGTGAGTTGCCGAAAAAAAAAATCAACCCTCACTCGGCCAGATTTGAACTGTGACCCAGATGGTTGCCAAAAAAGAATGGCGGGCGTAAGACGTGCTCACTCTCAACCACCACCGATAAACCACAAGGTTTTCCTGGCAACTGATTTTACCCGGCAGGGCCTGGGGAACGTTGGAATATTCTGCTGTTGTTAGCACTTATTAGGTCATTGGTTCAACCCAAGTCATCCAGCAGACGATGAGTTCGCACTACGCTCCTTACCCACCTCGCCTTACCATTGCAACTGCTATCAGCCTTCCTTCACTGTATCTAATCGGTGGCTACCTACTCAGGCAGTCTACCAGGCAGTCCGCCATCTCTACGATAGTCATCGCCGTATGGCGCATCTCCAGTACGTCCCTCCCCCCCCCGCCTCCGACCCTTCTTTTTTTCTTTCTTCTATGGCTCTCATTTCGATGTAGGCGCTTCAGCGCTGTAATTTAATTATGTGCCCCTCTCGCCCCTAGCCCCTTGCCCTTTCTTTGGTCGCCATGTAACATCTTAGTACCGGTACAGTACGCAAGCACCTAGATAACTATTGCTCGGTTGTCAGGGTCGGTCCGCATCTTAGTTCCCAATCCCGGCCGAGATGTCAGGTATCAGATGCCAGGGGTCGCCGAGGAGAAGTCTTCCAGTAGCCTTCGGCCCAGTTCCGCCTGCGTTGGTTTTCGAAGTTGCAAATACAGAAGTAGGCCCCAAGCCCCAAGTATTGTCCAAGAAGAAAGAGATAGAGAATGCAGTAGCCGCCGTCCTTACCTAACTTGTTACCTACCAACGTAGTGCCGTAACCCACTACCTAACTGCACTCATGAGCCAGTCCTTTCACCAGGTTCCTTTCCGTTAGGGGGGGGAGATGCGGTACTTCGAGCGAGCGAGAAGGCAGAAACAGAGAAAGGCGAGGATGTGTTTCCCCTCCCTATCGTCCGGTGGTGGCACCGGCCGGGGCTTGATGAATGACCAAGGTCTATTTCAGTGACAGGTAGACTCGAATGGGGGCGCGTTTACACATCCACGTTGCACATTGCACTGGAGCAATCGGTTTGGGGCGGTAAATCAAGTAGGTACTCATTCGGACTTGGATGCTTCTGGGTTGATGGACTTCATTTTCAAGTCAGCAATTTACAGATGGAAAGTGAGGCAGGGAGTTCAGCACGTGGAAACTCGTGCGTTTACTCGGTAGTCCGTACTCATTGCTCCTATTTTATCCAAGTTCAAAAGCCGGTGCAATGGTTCCCAAGATGCTACGCGAGTGTGCAAGACTGAGCCCGAGATGTGGTCGCTGCTTTAGTGTTTTCGACGGCGTCGTCTGAGCCATGGTGAAATTTAGCCACCACTCTGCGCCGGGCAGTCATTACAGAAGACGGGGGGCATATCTTATGAGCAACGTCTTCATTTCATTCGCGTCTTATCATGTAGTGTACCTCAAACAGTATATGCGACTTCCAGCAGGGTCACTACATGAATCGAAGTGACTGGCCCTGCCAGTGGAAGATTCGCAATCGGTTCCTACATGTAGACAACCGGCCTCACCGCCATCATCACCACAACATCATCAGGCACAGCCGTCATCTTGCTTTTCGCCATCCGCCAGAGCCTAGTCCAACCGAGAGACCGTCTAGACCAACAAAACCCTGTCGCCGAGACGCAACTGTCCAAACACAGAATAGCGATGCCAGGACCATGCTCATCATTCGAGGATCGTTCTGAATGAGAGAGGCATCAGGTTGACAATGACCCGCCCTCGAACCGGTCAAGGATCAAGGGGCGTGTCGGGGAGCGCCAGCCATCCACCCACGACGGAATGGATGTTGGTAGTGCCGAGAAATGTACAATTAATTGAGCATCAAACATTCGCTTCGCGCCGGGAACGAAAACCCAGAGTCGAGAGCCGAACGGTAGATGCTCGAAGCCAGACGTAGCGAAATGCCGGCTGTAGAAATTATGAACAAGAAGATTACCAGATTACCCCCGTTCAGATTGAGCAAGCTCGTAGCCAGCGCAACTGACATCCACTCCTAACATGAAGAAAGGGCAGAAGTAGGACGAGAAAGAGGTTGAATTGGCATAAGTTGAGAAATTAATTGGAAAGAGGTTGCAAGCGAGTGTCGAGAAGCTTTAAATATCGTTTTGGTGTTCATCAGGGGTCGTGAAGGGGGTAGAGGCGTAGGATCGGCTTAGTCGTTGCGCTTGTCAGGCTCGTCCAAGGCTCACATGCACATTAGTATGCCTGGCCTGGGACGGGTTTCCGGCCTACAGGACCCTGAGAAGGACCGGGCGGTCCTCGTGGTTGTTGTGGAGGAGAGCCGGCAGCGCTACCGGGATTCATAGGGCTGGGCCCTGGGGGGCTGTTTCTCCGGTTCATGCCACTCGGGCTCTGCGACCGCTGTTGTCGGGGACCGGGAGACTGCGCACGAGGTCCGGGTGATTGCGCACGAGGTCCGGGTGACTGCGCACGAGGGCCAGGGCTCATCGGCCTACCACCTGCCGGTGAGTAGGGTCGCATCGGTCCAGCAGGCGACTGAGGGCGTCCGCCAGCATTCCCAGGGTGCATGGGGCCGCCTTGAGAGTTCATAGCTCGCTGTCCCTGAGGCGTCATTGGCCGCTGTCCTTGAGGAGTCATTGGCCGTTGTCCCTGACGGCCGGGCCCTTGTGGAGGTCCCCGCGGAGGGCCACGCGAAGGGCCACCCTGGGGGTTGACAGGTGGGCCGTTGCGGGAGCCAGGAGGGCCTCCAGCGGGGCGTGCTTTGACCGGGCGAGTAGACAGACATGTGCGAGGGACGACTCCTTGCGCAGAGCGGTCGAGTCGGATGCAGAGCGCCCAGCCGTCATCGTACTCGTGAAGTAACCTGACAAGCTGCCCGGCTCGGAGCTCCATCTCATCTTCCAGACTGGGCTTGAACTCAAGCTGCACACGATGAACAGCAGTAGAGGCGGGACCGCCGGCTTCGGCAATAGCGGCGGCACTCTTTGAAGGACCGGGAGATTGCCCAGGACCGACCGAGTTCATGCTGAACTCTGTACCCGCCGGGCTGGGGGGTCCGGCAGAAGTGAGGTCAAGAGCGGGGGTGTTCTGACGAGTTGAGGCCTTACGGGTAAGAGCAGCGGCAGCAGCGGCACCGGCAGCAGCACCAGCAGCAGCACCCGCAGTACCGCGAGCATCAATCGTTTGAGCCATGCCAACGGTGTCCTCGGGCGAGCTGAAGGGGTTGTTCGACTCGCTACCCGTTGGCGTGTGCGTGTAAGCGCGCTCGGCGTCATTGCCAAAGGGGTTTTCGTGATCATTGCTATGTCCGGTAGAAGGTCGCTCCCACATGCTGCCACCCATCTCGCCAGCAGGTCCGTTGGCGGCTGCTCCTAGCACCTGACGAGCTCCTTTGCTAGATCTTCTCTCATTGAATGTCGGGTTGAACTGAGACGCCGGCCGCAAGCTCAGTTGAGGAGCAGTAGCGCTGGTTCTGGTGGTGCGGATCGAGTCGGCGCGACTGACAGCGGCAGCTGCGAAAGGTCCATTGACCTTCTCGTCATCTAGTCGATGTTGTTGTTCCTCTAATTGCTTCTTCCGCCGGTTGAAGAGGAAGACGATAATCAGACCGACAACCAGGAGACCGCCCAGAATACCAATAGCAATGCCAGCCTTCGCTGCCGAGCTGGTACCAGAGCTGGTAGAGTCAGACGAAGACGTAGCGGACGAAGCAGCCGCTGTCGCACTGGTCGCATCCGAGGATGACAGAGCCTTCGTGACCTCGGAAGCGCTGGTAGCGCTCGAGGTCGCGACAGCAAGGGAGTTATCACCATCGACATTTGTCGAGGTTGAAGTTATCGATTGGGGTAGAGCGTCTTCCGCCGACGTCTGAGCTGTAGTCTTGGCAGTGTCATTTTCCTCGGACGACGTGTGCGCTTTCGTCTCTGCCGTTGTTGTCCCTTGCGCCGCTGTCTGCGCCGGAGTTGTTACAGCGTCGGTCGTAGTCGCAGCGGCCGCGGCAGTTGTTGCCGCCTCCTGCGTAGTCTGCGCCGCCGTGGTAGCGGCAGCGGCAGCTGCTTCGGTGGTAGCGGCGGCTGCTTCGGTGGCATCATCGTCGGACCCGACCGTCGAATATCCTCCGACATCCCCGTCAAAAGTTTGACTCAGGGTGGTGTAGACGGTCTCATAGACGATGTTCGCGTGTTGTGCCAGAGTTGGCGTCGAATCGGCCAAGGGACCAATGTCGTCGACAACGCCTCCAATACCATCCACGACGTTGTCCAGAGGGCCCCCCCTCCGATGGAAGTGCATGTGATGGTTCGGCATCTTGTCTGTTGTTATTGCTCAAAGTGACCGCTAGCGTCCAAACAAGGCAAGGAAGCAAACGTTGTCCGGGTACTCGTCGCGTACTTTTGTCTCGCCGAGTTTTCAGCAACACATTAAGTCCTGACCAACCAACTAGGCGGTGTTGGTAAGGTCGAGAAGCAGCTTCGGGGGTTGGTCTGTTGATCCAGACGGTCGCGTCGAAAAACAGACCAGCAGCGAAGGCAACTCCTTGGAGTAAACGCGAGCTGGAAGGTGTTGGGGGGAAAATGAGTGTCTACCCGCGCTCGAAGTGGCCCCGATATGGCGAAGTGAGGTCGTATGGCCTACTCGGTGTCGAGCGGGTCCGGGCGAGGCGTGTTGTTCGTGAGGACGAGACAGAAAAGAATGGCAGGAGAATGGATCCCCGATGACAGTCAGGTCATGTGCTGAAAGAATGAACGTAAATGGGAAGGAACCCAGAGGGGGAAGAGGGAAGCCCAACCCTTTCGATGAACAGGCGTCGGTCGTCGGAGGCGACAGTGACGGTGAAGGGGGGGAGTAGAGGGGTGGAAGGAGGGAAGAAAAAGAGAGAAGGGAGAGACTCGCGAAGCCACCGGCGAGATGGGGCGCTAGGTAGTCCTGAGTCCTGTGCTCACACGGGCAGGCCCGGGGTTGTTTTCCCTTGGGGCACGGCAAGGAGCGGACATGTTGCAGGGAATGGTAATTGGCATTGCCCAAGTACCCAAGTACCTTCTAGCTAGGGAGGGGTGCTCCCTGCACCCAAGTTGGGCCACGCCGCCGCTCTTCAGCGCTCTTCTCACCAGTTACTCACCCTCTTCGACTGCTGATAGGCAGCCCTGGCAGCCTTGATTGGTTCACCGAATACCATCTCTAGCAGTCAGCCCGACGACGCCTTGTCATGCATGTTCATGCACTCATACAGTTGACTTTTGGAGCGTCTGTTATGCTTGCTACCGTACTACCAGTAATGTACATCACATCTCTGGCCGTCGCCGCCCAAGTACCGGTCGCGCAGCGCTTATATAGAGTAACTTGCCCACTGTGCCAACGGGCTGTCATTGGCTTGGCGGCTGCGCAATAGGCCGAATGAGAGGAGCAGAAGAGGAGCACAGCGTGAGGGGTTCATCAAACTGACAAACGGTGAAGAGACAGCAGAGAGCGCAGAGCAGCGAGGTGCGAGAGAGAGCTCTTGGAGGAGTGGAGAGAAAAGCATCGCCGTTGATCAATTTCCGTGATGGGATGGTGTGGATGGCCCATGCTTGCGCTAGCCAGGAACGCCGTACGCCACCTCTCAGGTACAAACCCACGCTGATTGGCTATGAGCCTGCAAATACATATTAGACGAAATTGACCTGTCCAGGGTCCCATATCGGTATCGATGCTGATTCGTCCGAGTAGTAACGGTGTTCTCTGCGTCTGCTGTCATCCACATTTGCGCGCGACATAGCCGTCCACACGCAAACGCAGACACGTCCCCCTATTCTTTGCATACTGCAGTGCCAGTGCCTGGTCGTTCAGAGCTGTTGCATCATGCCGCAGCAGTGAAGCGACTTTTGCAGTTGCATGGTTTCCTCGTGTCCGCAGCTGAAGTGTGCAGGCGTGGCAGGTCTGTCGTGTTAGGTACTGTTCATTGATGAAGTTGTACACAATCTGTCGGATAGTGCTGTCGCTTGAGGCAGAACGAAGGAAGAGGCACAACGATGATAAGAAGCAGGTAGTCCGTACCGCATGGCATCTTGCTGCTGGTATCATTTTGCGTCTCAGGTCGAAGACAGCGATAATTCTGACCGCATTTATCCATTGTTGTTGTGACTTGTGACGTCGACACGCTTCTCTGAGCGCTTTTATTTTCGCATTGTGCCATGTGCGCGGGCGAATGTCCGGCCAGCCGGCGTGCTTCGTCCATGGTTCGTCCTAAGATTTGGGCAATCCTTCTCGATGCTTGGAATCCAGTCGACTGGGGCCCGGCAGCCGATCGCCATTGAAATTTGACGGCAGTCACTCAGTTCTGCGCCTAACCCAATGCAGCACACCACACAGCCCCGTTGTCAATAACACGACGAACGATAACATGGTTCCTAGGAAGGAAAAGGGTATCGTGACATCGCATTGTATGCACCTGGTGGCCTGCCTTTCCACAGGGCTGATCAACCAAGATCTGTCTGTCTGTGCATACCCACAGGCCACCGGTATCGGCAGAGAGGTAACTGCTGGCATCTGGTGCGCCGACGGAACGTTCCAGATCGTGCTAGACTGCGCAGCGAGGCAGCTATCGTAAAACGGCCGTGGGAGTCACAGACTTCTCTCTGTCAGGGCTCCGGAACGAGAGAGCGAGAGAGAAGGCGACGACGGCCCCGGAGCAGAAACGCCCGGAGGTCGATAGATGAGCTTCGTTTCACCAGAGTGGTTCTAGTCTGCGCGTACAAGCCCACTCTCATCTCCTGGCGTGGCTCATGTTGGGTTCTGCGCGCGACCGCCCGTTTGGCTACAAATGCGCCGGCGAAGCATGCAACGACGAGGAGACCATGGTGAAGAGCCAATGCGAGCATTTATTTGCATGCGCAAGGGTCAGGCCGGCATGTCTGCGGCTTGCCGCCAGAAGGACAAGGAAAGAAACGGTATTTGGATAAGAGCAGTAAGCCTCCGAGGCACGAGACTGCATGATATCTAGCTGGGTCGGCTCGGAACTACGCTCGCATATGCCTACTGCCTAAGATCACCTCAGACTTGGATCGCAGAGTGCACATCCAACACCGTAACGGTTGTTTGAGACAAGTTATCTTCGCCTTTCATCTAGACCCATTTTGGATATACCACAATACTAAATTACTTGAGTTGCGATGCTAGCCGTTTCGTCGAATGTCACAAATAGCATCACTTTGCCAGGGAAACACCATGTCGCGCTTCTCATAGTGTTTTGACGGCCGTTGTTGTATCCGAGGGGTTTGTATCCTTTGTGGTCTACCTCCGGTCGGACCCCCTACCTGACCACCCGCAGGACATCGCAGCACTTTCATCGATGTGCCTGACATAGCCCGCCCTCTGAGTTTACATAATTCGATCCCGCCGAGGGTATGGCAAGTCTGCCACTTTGGCTCAGGCCCAGCGCCGGGGCTCTCTATGACCACGTAGGTCAACTGACGACCCTGCTGGCTGGAAGGTCCATTCTCCTTGCTGTTGCTGCGTCGGATTTCCCAAGCTGGGCCAAAGAGTCGGACCGATGAATGTGCTGCCGGCTTGGTGTGCAGCAAAAAGGCCGACCGTATAGTAACAGAGCATGGATACAAATGGTGCGTTCACTGCAGTCGGGTTTCCTTCTCAAGCCCAAAGCCGGAAACCTATCCGTGGCCTCCCCGGTTTGACCAACCGTTCTGCTGGCCAGTTGGCCCATATTGTCCCTGTTGTCCCTGTAGCTGGTTCTGCAAGCTGGCAAGGAAGGCGGGATTGTAATAACTGCCAACCCCGGGCTGCTGACCCGTGAACTGTGGCGGCGGAGGGGGCACGAAGCCGGGAGGAAGGTTCTGTGGCCACGGGAAGTTTGGAAATTGATGCTGCGGGTAGGCGGGTTGTTGACCATTATTAGGCTGGACGCCGATCTGCATCGGTACCTGGGGGTAAGCGCTGTTGCCAAATTGTGACTGGGGAGCTTGCGAGAAGTTGAACTGTCCCGACGGAACTGGTCGCCGGAAATTTGGCCCATTCATGTCGTTCTGTGATGTTGGCATAGAATATCCGCCTCGTGGTCCTCCACGATTGCCACGTGCCCCGCGAGCACGATTGCCTCTGCCGCGGAAATCACCACGAGCTCCTCCATACGCGCCGCCATGACCAGAATACCCACTGCCATGATCATTGCTGCTGCCAGGCGGGCTGCCTTGCCCAAAGCCAGCAGGTCTCGCCAATTTGCGGTACGGGCCATCGGTTTCACTCTCGTCATCGTATTTGAGACCGACGGAGGAGGCAGGATTCGAAGGGTTGCGATGGCCTCCGCGGCCGCCGGTTCCCTCTTTGCCACCACGAGCACCTTTTTTCTTGGCCTTTTGTCGACGTTTGTGTTCGGCTTCCTTCTCGTCATCTGAGAATTCAACCTCGTCGTCCGCAGGTTCTTCGTCGTGCCAGTTGCTAGCATCTGTCCCCTTCACACCGCGAAGCGCTTCAGAGAAACAGTAGCTGGCGTGCTTGGGCGGATAGAAGATTTTCGTTCCAAAGGCAAGACCTAAAGAGCTGATCTCCTCTTCGCTTGCGAAGTCGGCAGTGTACCGAGGTTGGAGCACGGCAGCGATAACATCCGCGACAGCAGCAATGACGGTTCGATTCTCAAGACAGAGAGCTGAGCCGATGTCGAGAACTTGATACTCTCCGGTGGTTTTGGCTTTGATCACGACCGTGTTCTCGCCGGTGATGATGTGCTCCACCGTGCCCAATTCGATGATCTCCGTGCCTTCGTCGATAACCACATCAGGTTTTGGAATGATCTCCTTGGGTAGCTCGTTCTTAGTTCGAACCTGGCCGCCAGCTCCGGCTCCTTTACTTTTGCCGTCTCCGTCGTCATCAGAGCCGCCCTCCATCTCCATGAGGATGCGCGCCGTCTCCTCCGGGCCGAGGACCTCGTAGTCTTTTCCATCTTCAGAATCATCGTCATCAGAGTCATCAGAGCTGCTAGAATCCGATGACGACTCATATGGTGAGGAATCTTCTTCCCACTCAGCACTCCCTGCTTGGCCGTTGGTACCGGTTTCATCGCGAGCCTGCTCCTCTGGCCTAGGATCGGCAGATTGGGCTGGCACTGTGTCTGAATGCTGTTGGGGAAGAGGGTCTAGGCCTCCTAACAGAGCTTCGAGGCCTGATGTAAGTGAAGGTGGGCTCGGTGGCGCATCAGTAATGGTAACATCAACATCAGTACTCGTCGAAGGAGCAGGATGCTGGTCAAGGGCCATTGGCTCAGCATCTTCGTCAGGTGCAGTCTCTCTTGGCTTTTCAGACACGGTATCCTGAGTTTTGTGTTTGTCGTCTTGATCGGTGGGCAACTCTTGGACTTTGCCTTGGGATGTCTGGTCTTCTGGTGCATTGTGCTGAGCAGGAAGGCTTTGAACAGACTCTTCTGTCTGTGAGGCTGTTGCAAGGCCCAGCCCTGGGATATGGAATTCCGCCATCCCAGGTGAATGTTCTGCGAGTTGAAGAAGAATCCACGGGAAAAGAAGACAATAAGCCGAAGAAAGGACGAGATGGATTGTTCACTTCCGTATCAACACATTCCGCAAACCTATTGTATATATGTCGGTTTTTCAATGTGAGCATTGGAAAGTGAGAGCTGCCATACCGCAAGAAGCAGACCTCGACCTCGAGAAAATTAAAGTGGGGTGGAATATTTCCATGCATTAGTTGGAGAGCAGGTCTCCTCGTAAGCAGCTATGATTGGCTGAAGCGGATCTTCTATGTTCCTAGTGGGTAATTGTGCTCCGCACCTACCCGTTAAGAAACAGCTGCCAGCGGACAGCTTGAGGTATGCCCCACTCCCTAAGGCCAGAAGTGCAATTATCCAATGGATGGAAGTGTGTGCTCACGACTTTACCTCACCTCATACAACACACTTCCTTGTCGACACGTCCTACCTCAGCCGGCCCCTGGTGAATATGCCTCCCACAGGTAGCCCAGCCCAGGGGCAATATGCCCATCCGTCTGCGCAGCATGCAAAGAAAAGGTATGTCGCTGTTTTGGAGCATTGAACGTTCTAGCTCCTGACGAGCTGTCTGCCTTCTAGGCTCCCTTCTGCCTTTGCGATTCCTCCGATAAATGCCTTCTACGTCTTCTTGGCTGCCAACATCCTCTCAGCACTGTTTGCCCCGATACAGGATTGTGATGAGACCTTCAACTACTGGGAACCCACCCATTACCTCTCCCACGGCTACGGTCTGCAGACTTGGGAATACTCGCCAGAGTATGCCATCCGGAGCTGGTTCTACGTTGCTCTACATGCCATCGTGGGGAATATTCGGCGACTCACCCCTCGACCTACCAAGGTGAGCCTCTGCTGCTTGTCGCTACTGTCTACCTTATCCTGGCCTGACATTCTCAGGTGGCCGAGTTCTACTTTGTCCGATATGTCTTGGCATTTGTGTGCGCCCTTTGCCAAGTGCTTTTCTACCGTGTGATCAGTTTGACGTTGAACGGCCGCATTGGGCTCTTCTTTCTCATGGCTACAGTCATGTCTCCTGGAAACTTCCACGCCAGCACTGCCTATCTCCCTTCCAGCTTTGCCATGTATATGTCCCTTCTTGGCGCTGCCGCATTTATGAATTGGCGGGGCGGGCTGAGAACCTCTTGGGGTATATGGTGGTTCGCGGTTGGTGGTATCTTGGGATGGCCTTTTGCCTCTGCTCTCTGTGCCCCGTTCATGGCTGAGGAAGGCATCTTCGCGCTCTTGAGCAATGGCCCAGAACTGTTCGAGGCAATGTTTCGTGTTGCTCGAGGAGCCATTGCCGCTGGACTCTTCATGGTAAGCCAATTAGATTTTCCTCATACACTACATTGGCTCACGAAACCTAGATCGGGGACACCGCTATCAACACCTTCTTCTATCGAAAGGTTGAGCTCGTCTCGTGGAACATCGTCAAGTACAACATCTTCTCGTCCACTGGAGGACCCAACCTCTACGGAACTGAGCCGTGGACGTTCTACTTCCGCAACCTTCTGATCAACTTCAACCTCTGGTTCGTCCTTGCGTTGTTATCCCTGCCCTTGTTTGTGTTGCAGAAAGCCCTCTCCGCGAGACGCCCTGGTCTGCAATCTGGACTCCGGACCGTTGTTTTTCTCTCGCCATTCTATATGTGGTTGGGAATTTTCACTTTACAGCCACACAAAGAGGAGCGGTTCATGTATCCGATGTACCCGTTCATTGCCTTGAATGGCGCAATGGCCTTGCATATGGTCTTGTCGACAATTGGAAATTCGAAACCCGGGACGCTCGTTGGAAAGATCCCAGCAAAGCTAAAGTTGCTTGCTGTTTCAGCAGCTATAACCGCGTCCTTCGCCCTCGGAATTGCCCGTGCTGTTGGACTCTATTCCGCCTATTCAGCACCACTGAAGATTTACGAACCGCTCTGGCATGAGACCGACGGCAAACCGGTGCTTGGTGACCATGGCGATACCGTCTGCTTCGGCAAGGAATGGTACCGGTTTCCGAGTTCTTACTTCCTCCCTCGCGGGATGCACCCCAAGTTTATCAGGTCGGAGTTCCGCGGTCTCCTCCCGGGGGAATTCTCAGCAGAAGCCGGCACAGGCTCCGGATTCTTTCCGGGTGCTTGGTTGCCCGCCAAGGGTATGAACGATCGCAATGAGGAAGATTTGGCCAAGTACGTGGATGTCCAGCAATGCTCCTTCTTAGTGGATACGCAGTATCCCGAAAATAAGGACCCCCTGCCGCCGAACGAGCCGGATTACATTTCAGACGAGGAGAGGTGGCAGACGGTGAAGTGCGAGCCTTTCCTTGATGCGAGCAAGACACATTTCATTTCGAGAGCCCTATGGATGCCGGACTGGGCCATTGTCCCCGAGAAGCTGAGAAGGAAATGGGGCCGTCACTGCTTGCTACAGAGGAAAGCATGAACCACACAGATGCAAGGGATGCTATGCGTTGCTAGCTAAGGCAGGTAACTGCTAGTGTCACCAGTCAAAAAGACATTCCGACCATCGCCGATGCCGTTCATGGAGTGTGGGCTTATACTAGCCGGTCCGGATCACACACGTTGAAAGTTCCGAACAGCCCGAAATTGAGTGGCAGGTAGGTCGAACCCAATCGGAGAGCTGACTCGGATGATCAGTTATTGTCTCAGTGCTCGTGGCCGCTCCGAGGTTGTACAGCACGGAGGCGTCGATATTGTCTGCTCGTCACACTTGCCTCGTCTGTGCTATAGCCCGAATACTAGTGGTAAAAATCAGTTCCCATGATGGTCGAATACGAACTGCAGTTGCATTAGCTGGTCAAAACTACTACCCATAGCCCAACTTACCTAACCTACCATCACCCCGGATGCGCCGGCCGGTGGATTCAACGCCAAGTTCTTCCATCAACTTTAATCCAGAATCCAGGAAACAGGGATGGATGATGCTGGTCTGGCGCGTACCGCCATGGCAGAATACCGTGGCACGACAGACTCGTGACCCCTTCTATGCAGTCATGTTTATAGGTGACGTAGGATGGACGTAGGTTGAATAACTGACTTCGGTACCTACAGGTCAGTCATCAGGTAGGCGAGCGGATGTGGGCAAGGCTGGCGAGGTTTCTGGAATGTAACGTTGTCGTAGACGACGCCCCTAGAGGGCATGTGGCTTGATACGGCTTGTCTGGGCGATCCCGGCGGCGGTCGAAAAGGTCTTTCCTGGGGGGAGCGGGCGCGGAGCGGGCTCGGGTCACGGTAATCGATCCCTGACCAGGGCTATTTGTCGTGCTCGAACTTGGCTGGCTGATGTCTCGCCCACTGACATCACGCCTCCCTCGGCTTTTAGCACGGCGAGATGTGGTCGGCGTTCATTGGTGCAAGGGGGTCAGCAAACTTGCCCTCATATGAGGGCACGCTTGCGCGAGAATGCTAGGTGAAGTTGGTGGTTGGCGTGGAATCAGCGACGGCGTTTACGTATGGCATGACTTCTCCGTCATGAGGCCTCATAAGAGCTCGGGGATCGCCATGCATTCCATCCTGAGTCCGCCCGGTCGATCCCCAGGGATAAGACGTCGTCGTCGATGTATACTGGCACAGCTGTCACCCTCTTCCCTGACCCGTGCTGCTGCTCGGACTCGCCATCATGAAGAGCCTCATCCTCGTCCTCCTGTACGTCGCCGTCCTGGCCTTGGGCTGGCCAACCGAGCTGGACCGCAGAAGCCAGGCCGTGGCGGGTGAGGCGGCGCGGCCGCCCAGCGTCAGCCTGGCCAACATCACCCGAGCCAGCGACGACGGCCTCAAGAAGGGCCGGCGGAGCCTCTACGGGCCCGAACTCGGGACCGACTTCCCAGACCCCTCGCTCATCTACGGCGATGGGTCGTGGAAGGCCTACTCCACCTCGGCCAACGGCAAGAACGTGCAGATCGCCACGTCGGGGGACGCCATCTCCTGGACGCTCACCGGAGCCGACGCCCTACCCAACGTGGGCAGCTGGGTACAGAGCGGCCAAGCCATCTGGGCACCTGACGTGCAGAAAAATGTGAGTTTTGAGCCTGGGAAGGCCCCGGTACCGTACAGAAAGCTGACTCGGCCTTGTTCGTTCTTCCCAGGACGCCGGAGTGTACGTGATGTACTACACGGCGCCGCGGATCGGCGGGACGCACTGCATCGGGGTGGCGACCTCGACCGCGGCCATGGGCCCCTTCGCGCCGCAGAGCGCGCCGCTCATCTGCGACGACGCGGGCGGCGGCGCCATCGACGCGTCGGGCTACGACGACGGCGTCCACCGGTGGATCGTGTACAAGGTGGACGGCAACAACCTCGGGGGCGCGAGCACGTGCCACGCCGGGGGGCCCTCGGGCACGACGTACTCGCCGACGCCCATCATGCTGCAGCAGGTGGCGCGGGACGCCACGACGCTGCAGGGCGGCCCGAAGACCATCCTCAACAACCTGGGCGCGGCCAACGACGGGGTGGTGGAGGCGCCGAGCCTGTACGGCATCCGGGGCGGCCGCGGGGGGTACATCCTGTTCTACAGCGCGCACTGCTACGCGAGCGACGACTACGACATCGAGTACGCCCTGTCGGCCACGATCGACGGCGCCTACGGCGAACGCGGCGTGCTGCTGCGCACGGCCGACGGCGTCGGCATCTACGGCCCGGGCGGGCTCGACATCGACCCCGACGGCGTCAACGCCGTCTTCCACGGCCGCACGGGGCCCAACGAGGGCGGCGGCGGCGTCCGCGAGCTGTACGCCGCCACGCTGACCATCACCCCCAACTCCATCTCCTACTGATTGATAATCGCCCTACTTAATCTCTGTTGTAATAACGCGAGGGGGGAGGGGGGACGGGAGAGCCTTGCAGCTTCTGAGTTTTCGGGAGTGAAGGGGGATGACGCAGGGGTCAACAACAGGCGCGGCTCGGGGCTTCAGTACCTAATGCAATGGATCCATACGATGTCATATGACTTTAAGTCACGCTTGATGATCACAAATCTGGCTTGGTTTATACTTATGTAGCGATAGGATGGCTCAAGTGCACATAGCTTTTACCTCTAGTAGTCATAGCCTGTCAGGGAGTTGAGAATCCCAATTCGAGCTCATCTGTCACACAGACGACGGGGAAACCTAAGATACCTAATTCTGAATCGACTGCCACTCACTCATGTTCCAAGTATGGGATGGGTCTTGTCGATGCTAGATATAGTGACAGGTTGAATGTAGACCGTACAGACGAAAAGCATGTAACATCGCCAACCCCTCTGCGTGCCACCCCTCTGCGTGCCAAAAACCCACAATTTGGGTAAAACTTAATTAAAATCTTAAAAATAAACGGATTTAAGAATCGGTTATAGTTTATTTTCGTTGTTATATAAAAGTAAAAAACTTTATTAATAAGCTATATTTACGCTTATAATCTTACTTTTAAAAAGAAATTTTAAAGGCTTAAATTTATGTTTATAAAATAAAGTAAAATATATATTAAAAAACTAAGAAAGCGCTATTCTTAATCACTTTATAAAGTAAGTAAAAGTGAAATAAAAAGTTTAAGTTTATTAATATATAAGCAATTATTAAATTTATTAAATAAAAATAAAATTAATTTTTTAAAAAGCTGTTTTTTAAACTTATTATTACGTAAAAAGGTATTCTTAAAAATAAAAAAGCTTAATTCAAGTTATTTTTATATTTAAAAGCTTATAAGCCTTAGTTTTAACGGAGGTTTAATGCTTATTAAAATTAATTACTTTATACGTTTATTTTATTTTAAAAATATTACCTAGACTTGGAAAAGGCGATTAAAAACAAGCTAAAATATAAAATAAAATCTTTTATAAAAAGCGAAACGAATTCTAAGAATCGAAAAAATAAAAGCTTTTATATTAAAATAGGAAAAAATACTAAAGGTTTTAATATTTTTTATAAGTAAAAAAAAACCAAAGTTTACTTTTTTAATTAATATTTTTATTATATAAAGACTTTTTTATTATTTATATTTCTTTACTATAATCTTTTAAAGTACCTTATTTTTAAAAAATATGCTTGCTTTTAATAATAAATCTTTATTTTATATTTTATTTTCTAGTTTTAAAGTTATAACTCGGTAATATTCTTATAAAAAAAGTTTTAAAACTACTTAATAAACTAAAATAAAATACTTTAAATATAAACTAAAAAAAATATAATATTATAATAAAGTAAAATATAATAATAAATTAAATAATCTTTTTAAAGTATTTTATTATATTTTTCTATTTAATATTTAAGTTTTAAAACTCCTGTTATAATAATAACGGAAAAATATCCAGGTTTAAGGTATTTTTATAACCCTTATACTTAAGCTTTTATACTTTTAAAAAGCTTTATTAGCTTTTTTATAAAATAAACTTTTATTATAAATAAAAACTTTTCTAAAATTATTTATATTCGATTTATATTTAATGTTTTAAGATTATTTTTATACTTAATTTATAATGCGTCCCTTTTAGGGGATTAAGTCCTAAAGTGGGGACTTACTATAAATAAGCTAGGTAAATAAGCGTAGCCCGGTTACTAGGGCCAGCCACGCTAGGTAGCTATACTAGCTATAAGCGCTAACCGCAAGCTAATAAGTAAAAGAAAACTTCTCCCGGCTCTGCTAAAGAGAAGTTCTTTATTATAATATATACCCACGCTTTTACTTAAAACCTTTTTTTTAAATAATAGCATTTATTTTCGCTCCATTATAATTATAAAACCATAAAAATAATATTATTATATTAATGCGTCCCTTCTGGGGGACTAAGTCCTAAGGTGGGGACTTATTATAAATAAGCTAGGTAGATAAGCGTAGCCCGGCCACTAGGGCCAGCCACGCTAGGTAGCCACACTAGCCACAGGCGCTAACCGCAGGCTAATAAGTAGAAAAGAACTTCTCCCGGCTCTGCTAAAGAGAAGTTCTTTATTATAATACACACCTATGCTTTTACCCAAAACCTTTCTTTTTAAATGGTAGCATTTGTTTTCGCTCCATTATAGTTATAAAACCATAAAAACAATATCACTATATTATCGGATCGATACTATTAATCGCGTCTTTTTCGAGGAACGATTACGCAGTAAAAATATTACGATTTAAGCTATTAAGGTCGGATTTTTTTCGAGAGTTATCCAAAGTAGAATCTAATCGACTATCCGCGTGCATACGATTATCGGACCTTTTTCGAGGGTTATTATTGTATTACTCAGGATATCCGCGTATGTAATTATTAGACCTTTTTCGAGGGTTATTATCGTATCACTGGGAAAAACACTATTAAATTATTACGAGATTTATTAAACGATACGGATCGCACGCGTAAGTTTATACGCATTAATATCCCCTATTCTATTAGCGTTCGACCTAAATCGCGTCGAATACACTACCGTATCCGGGCTAACTTACTTCGTAATTAGCGCTAACGTCTACGGTATCCTAACCAGCATATATCCTTCGGCCGCGCCCTAAAGCCTTTGCCTTTAACCGATTATTTTGCTTCGTAAACAATCGCGTTAAAGTATTAATAAAAAACACGCGTTTTACGCGTGCCCCTTACCGCCCCGCTATTTATTATTCTTTATTATTATTTAGCGGGTAATAAAAAAAGTGGAGATTACTTTAATCTATTTATAAGCTATAGCACTTTTTATCTTTTCTCTTTTATATATACTTAATTACCAGGTTCGACACCCAGTACAGTATATTATTCGCGATTAATACTAATAATAATTATTATAGTATCCGGACCCATACCTAGCGCTATGCCCGAGAATCATAACGAAAACTCTAATAGCCTATAGTTTATTATTCGGTACCCAGCTCCTTTACCGCCGTAAAACGCTGGTATAACCCAGCTTAAGCAGACCGTGCCTCCTAGCTTAACCGCTTAAGTCCCCTTACCTGCAGCTTACCGACAGGTATTAAAGCAAAGCGCTCGGAAGGCGCGAGCTCCTACTATTACCCCTGCCTAAGCGGTAACCACTTTATAAAAAAATAACGTTTTTATAAGCCCGATTAAGCGTTAGCTATAAAATATCCAACCTTAATCAGCTGAGTTTAAAGAGCCTTTTAGCCGTATTTCCACGCGGACCCCCCGAAACAAGTCTTATATAGCGGAGGCTTAGCCTAAAGGCTCCGAGCTAACTAGAGATTATAGCGGTATAATTAATCGGCTAGAGAAAATCAAGAAGAACGACCGCACCCTTTAATACATAAATAGCCGTTTTTAAGTGCTAAAATATAACTAAGTATAGGCAGCTCGCGAATCCGCGCAGAAAGCTCGCGAATCTAAGCAAAAAGCTTGTAAATCCGAGTAAAGAGGTTGTAACGCTAAACTGCGTTACCATTAATTATTAAATATAATAAAGCGTATTACTAAGTCCCGAAGCTTTGCGGGCAGTATTACTTTTAAGGTATTAAGCCGTCGCTTACGTAAGAATGTTACCGGTAAGCAACCTAAAGTAGCCCTTATCACTGGACTAAATGCTTGTTAGTAATTAGCGTAAACTAGCGTAATCAACCTGGAAAACCGTTTCCGTAATATTTAGAGCCGGAACCCCCCGAGTCAAGCCTTTTCTTATAATAAATCTAGCCAAGGAAGATAGGCTGCAGCCTTCTACCGAGCCCTAACTACTTTTAAAGCTCCTAGAGCTCGTCCCGCGGCCCCGCGCCCTATTATACAGCGCCCGGCCCCGGTCCCATTAACTAATCCTCAGCACTAGTGGAACGCTTAAGCGGCTACTTTCGAGCCCTAAGGCTTTACAATTCCCCCGAATACCGCTAAGCTTATCCAACAGCCCGCTCTAATAACCCAGTACCCTATTATAAGCTCTAAGCCCTTTACTCACCAACCCATACAAGGTTTTCAGCCTCCTTAATAACAGTTCACCCAGCCCCGATCTAAGCGTCACGTATCCTACGCTCCCTCGGACCGTATAGGATAAGGACCTCCCGGCGGAGGAAGTGGATTCGGAGGTTATAGCTAAAAACCTACTCCCTATACTCGAGCTTCTTAGGCTTAAGGTTCGTTTATTACTTCGGGCGGTAACCGCTCTCGCCGCCTTAAGCAAAAGAAAATCGGAGTTTTTAACCCCGATTAAAAGGATTATTATAACCTTAGTATAATTATTAGCGGTAAAGAAATTATTTTTATTAATGTCTACGTTTTCGAATAATAACTTTAGTTATATTTAAAGGATCCCGAGCAAAAGGATAATTACACTCGTTAATTATCATTTATTTTCCAAACCCTTTTAGGTAGGAGTGCTATGCTTTAGTGGAATACTAAGCTCACGGTTCCTGCCCGATAAAGTTACCGAACCGGTGGTATTAAGGCTATGCTTTAAGCTTTTATCCAGCGATTTGCGCTATAGCCCGCTACCGCTATACGTAAATTCACTAAGGGCAACCTTACCTTCCGCGATATCGCTAAAAACAGTGGAGCGATTAGCAAATTTATTTAAAAAAAGCTTTGCTTCGCTAAAGCTATACGGACTTTAGATAAGGATAATCTTAATTAGCTTAGCGTAATAACCCAGATCTGGTCTATAATAAATACTAAGATTAAAATATACTTAAGAGCCCCCGAGCAGGGTAAAACCCTGGCTAAGTATATGGAAGCTATTAAGGCTTTTCGTCCTATTCTGTTAGAAGCCGCCGACGAACGGTATAATAACGCAGCCAAGTTTAAGAGCCGGTTAAATACTCGCTCCTCCTATACCCAAAATAACCATTTATTTAATAACCGTTCTTCTAATAACCGTTCTTTACAGCCCTATTGTTTTAATGATTCCTACCGGCGTAATAATACTCGCGACCGCGATCACGACCGCCGTAATAATCGAGACACTAATCGAGATAATAAGGATTATTATAATAACCGTAATACCCGTAATAAGGACTAACGAACCCGCTTTAATAATAAGCGTAATTCGGGTAAAAAATACGATAAAATATACTTAGTATAGGATAATAACCGCGATTTTAAGCCTTAAGGCTCCTTAGCAAAGAGTAAAGATTTACGTTTACAGTTTTCCGTTTCCGAAAGCGATTAATCCTCGGATTCAGATATTAGCTTCTGGGTTTATAATAATACCACCGAGTACGAGCACTACGCTTGTTAATTCCCTTCGCAGCGTTTAAAAAAAAAGCATGCTCGCAAATGCTAATTCTAACCGGTTACTAAGGCTATTTAAACCCCTTTAACCAACCCTACGGGTTACCGTACCTGCGGATACTGCTATAAGCGTTATGCCTTATAAAACGCTCTGTTCGAGCACTTGCGTGCCTATAGCTACGCTAAAAAGGGCGAACGCAAGCTTACTCCGGTCCAGAACACTGGAGATCCTAATCTTACCGTTATTAACGAGAAATCATATTTCGTTAACGCTAAGGAACCTCCCCGCGTCCGCATCGCTCCTTTTATAAAGAATATCGATAACCCTTTTTTCTCGAGCTATACCTACCTGCGGGTTAATATTAAGGCTTCGCCGGAGAGTAAAAGCGTTAAGATCTGCGCCGACCCTAGCACTAGTCGTACCCTAATTAGTAAGGAATTCCTTAACACCCTCGAGCATATTATCGAGACTTAATATAATCGCGTTAAGGGTATCGGTAAAGGTAAGGTTATATATAATAAATAGGCTATATTCTTTTTTTATCTACCAGGTATTAAGAGTATAGGCGAGTATACTATAATCAAGATTACCCGTTACGGATAGGTTTTTAACGCCGAATTAAAGCCTTACGTATTATTAAGCAACGAATTCCTTAAACCGTATAACGCTAATATCTCCTACCCTAATAAGCGTATTATATTCCGCGAGCTTAATAATTTCTCGGTGCCTTTTAATATTAAGCGCTATATTAAGCCCTATACTCGCAAGGTTATATTAACTCGTAAAATTATTTTAGCACCTGGTTAAACCGCGATTATACCGGCCGAGTATAAGTCGCTCCCTAATAATCGCAGCTTTACTTTTATGCCCTCTCACCCTTTAGCTATTAATTCCGTTATCTCCTCTTCCACTCCTTACTCCGTGGTTATTAAAAACATATCCGGCGAGCAATAAACCCTGGCCAAAGGCCTTAAAATAAAATCTATCACCGAATATAAGGATAACAGGTACTTTATTACATCCTAAAAGGGTTATATAAAGGCGATCGCCGTTACCGCGGTATTAAGAATATTACTCCCGACCGCTAGTACTTAAAGCACTACCGAGTCGTTAGCGTTCCAGGTCGCTAAAAACATAAGTTTTCCGGCAGTAGTCCTTATAAACACTAACTTTACCTTAACTCCCTTTATAACGGTAATAACCATTAAAGCCGCTCCCTAAGGAGTAATAATTAATATTACCACCGTTATAGATTAAAAACCTGCTAATACCACATCGGAGACCCCCCTTACTAACGCGATCTTTATTATAATCGAGCAGATTAACCAAGCCGATTAGGGCTATATCCCTCGTCCTCGCGTTCGCGAGAACACGTTCTTACTAGGCATTAAGTAACCGGCTAACGTCCCTAAAATCATAATTAACTAAGGTCACCACGTTTATAACGAGAATAAAACATTAATAACTTAAATTCTCGGTTTATTAAATAATTATCCCAGTATTTAAACCGATTAAGGCATTATTAATATCCCTAAGGATTAATAAATAAAAATACCTCTCGTTAACGGTTAGTAATATTACAAGCTTAATAGCTAACCCTACCCATTAAGTATTCGAGACCGTAAAGCTCTTAATAAAATATTTAACCTTTTCCATAAGCAAGAACGCATAAAATGGGTTAACGAGCCTTACCCTTTTACACATCCTTTTTTTATTATTTAATATATTATTGGCGGAGTTCCTAAGGCTCGACCGGTAATAAATCTTCGCAATCTTAACACCGTAACCGTACTTAATAACTACCCTCTCCCGCTTTAAGGTAAAGTGATCTCGGCTCTCTACAGTAAAAAGTATATTACCGCCGTTAACGCTATTTTATTCTTTTACCAGTTCGGCGTATACCCTAAGTATAGGGACCGATTTATTATTATAAGTCCTAAAGGCTTAAAGCGCTCCATAATAGCCTTAATAGGATTTCGTAATTCCCCGGCCTACGTCTAGCGTTTTATAAATAAAACGCTTAAGCCTATAAGAAAATTTTATCGTGTTTTTATCAATAATATTATTATTTTCTTTAATACCGCTAAAAAACACTTAAAGTATTTCCAGCAGATTTTTAGCCTTTTTTAACGGCTTTATATCTCGCTATCCCTTAAGAAATCCTTCCTCGGTTACTCTAATATTACTCTACTCGGCTTTCGTGTTAACGCTCTGGGCATATCGTTTATTAAGGACCGCCTTAATGCATTCCATAATATTATGTTCCCTCGTTAGCTTAAGGCTTTAAAATAATACCTCGGTGGTACCGGTTTTTTACGAACTATTTTACCTTATTACGCCCAGATCGCGGCGTTTTTCCAGTAATGTAAAACCGCTTTTTTAGCGGCGGGTTATAAGGATGGTAAGTTACCGGTTAAAAACGTAGCAAAGCGATAAGCATATACTAAAACTATTTAGTACGAGCCTATTAAGTAAGAATTAAAGGCCTTTAAAGCTTTTTAGGAGCTTATCTGCTAGCATATAACGGTTTATTACCATAACGCGGATAAGCTATTTTATATATAGGTTAATAGCTTTATTTATAAAGGCTTTAGTGTTATAATATTTTATACTCGGGACGGATATACTTAGGAACCGGGCAGCCCGATTACCGGTTTTAATATTTGACTTATTATATTCCTTAGCCGTTACCTCTCTAATACTAAAACCAGATATAGGCCTTCGGAATTAAAGGTTATTTGCATTATATAAACCGCCCGTTGCGTACGGACCATGCTCGAGGCTAATCGAGCCCTTATTATCGTCCTAACGGATTATTCTATTACTAAAGGCATTATTAAATAAAAAAGCCTTAATACTTCTTCGACCGATTATGCTAATTTCCGGTTTATTAATACCTTAATTTACCTTTCCCGGTACGGTTTATAAATATATTACTTACCTAGTAGGCTAAACCTTATCCTTAACGCGCTAAGCTAATTATATACGGTCGAGAATTAATTCGATAAAAACGGTAAACTTATTAGGTTTAATAAAGAACTTATTCTCGACCAGGTTTAATTGGCCACCGCCGAAGCCGTTATAAATAACTCGCTTTGAACGCGTTTTATTAGCGTATATAAAGATAACACGAAATATAAGTATATTCTTAATATTATACGCGAAAATAACGAGGATATTACTTTTTATTCGCGCCGCGGTTACCCCTTCGCGGTTATTAATAGCTTTTTATATAACGTTAACCGGTTTAGTTAATATTAATTATGCGTTCCGTATTTTATAATCCCCGAAATCCTTACCATAGCGTATAATAATAAGCATTACTTCGGAATATACCGTATAGTATAGGATTTAAGCTAATACGTAATTTACCGTAAAACGTACTTAGTAAAGAAGTATATTAAGTATTACCTAGCCTATGTAGTATATTAAACCGACCGCAGTAAACCGCTGGGCGATTACGAGCCTATTCGCCCGAATCTAAAGCCGATAATAACGATCGCGATTAATTTTATTATAGGACTCCTAGTGGTTAAATCCGTTAGCACCTTATAGTAATTAAAGGGTGATAATAAGGAATTTTACGATTCCTTGCTAACGGTTACTTGCCTAATATTAAAACGCTCCCTATTACTCCCTGGTAATACGAAGTATACTGCTTAAGATTAGGGCACCCTTTTAGGCATATATATAATGTTTACCGATTAGGGTACCCTTACCGGAATTATTTTTAATTGAGACCGTAAATTTACTTTGGAATTCTGGTAAGGTATTTAGCATGCGCTTAATACGCGCTTATTAATAATTATTACTTAGTACTCCCAGGCAGATGGATTATTAAAACGCAAGAACCAGACCGTGGAAATCGCTATTCGGTATTATACCTTTATAAATCCAAAAGGTAATTAGGTTAATTTATTGCCTGTATTATAATAAAACCTGAATTCCGTTTATTTAAGCGCGATCGATTCCTCCGCTTATAAGTAACTTTTCGGTTTCCGATTACCTAATCCTAATAATGTTCTGCTTAATATCGATACCGATAAATTCGACGATATCCGGTATATGCGTGAGTATTTACGCAAGGATACCGAATTAGTTATGGATTTCGCTTCCGCTCGAATTAAATGCCTTTATAACCGTAAACACGCGCTAATAGAGTTTAATAAGGGCGATAAAGTATATTTCCGCCTTTATTACGATTACTACTTATTAAATAAGCTTTCTCGTAAATACTCCTAATAGTGCGCTAATCCTTAAACCGTTAAGAAAAGAATTAATCGCCTTATATACGAATTAAACCTGCTTAAAACCATGGATATATACCTAGTAATATTTATTATTTAGCTCGCCGCTAGTCCTAAAGGAGAAAACCCTTTTTACCGTATTTTACTACCCCCTAGCCCTATCGAAGCCGATAAAGATAATAAGGACTCTAGCGATAAAAAAGAAAAGTATTACGAAATCGAGACCGTTTTTAATCACCTTTTTAACCGCTCTCGCGATAATTAAGACTACCTAGTCAAATAAAAGGGATACGGTTATAAAGATAATTAATAGCGTTCTTCTTAGCAGATAAGACGCGCTTAACACCTTATTAACGAGTACTGGACCTATTAACCTGGTGGCAAGCCTAACCTTAAAGCCGCCGTTAAAGCCATTTAAAAGAATCCCCGTTAGCCCGTTAAGCGCCGTAACCGTTCTCCTAAGATCTCTATACTACCCGCTAAGTATAAGCAGATTACTCCTGTAAAGCGTTATAGTAAACCTCCTAAGGTCCTTAAGGATAAGGGTGATTCGAAGGCTTTTAAGGCTTTTACTCCTATCACTTATTAGCTCCGCCCGCGTGCGCGCTAAGTAATTAAGCGCTCTTCGAGCAAAGTGCACGCGCCCTAAGCGAGTTATACGCTTTTTAAGCGATTAAGCGTTCTTTAAGCGATTCACCGCTCCTTAAGCTATTCGGTACGTATTAGGAATAATACGGCTTTTTCGTGCCGGGGGCACTTTAATACGTCCCTTCTAGGGGATTAAGTCCTAAGGTAAGGACTCACTATAAATAAGCTAGGTAGATAAGCGTAGCCCGGCCACTAGGGCTAGCCACGCTAGGTAACCACACTAGCTATAGGCGCTAACCGCAGGCTAGTGAGTAAAAGAAAACTTCTCCCGGCTCTGCTAGAGAGAAGTTCTCTATTATAATACACACCCACGCTTTTACCTAAAACCTTTCTTTTTATATATTATCGGATTAATACTATTAATCGCGTCTTTTTCGAGGAACGATTACGTAATAAAATATTACGATTTAAGCTATTAAGGTCGGATTTTTTTCGAGAGTTATTTAAAGTAGAGTTTAATCGACTATCCGTGTGCGCGATATCGGACCTTTTTCGAGGGTTATTATCGTATTACTTAGGATATCCGCGTATACGATTATCGGACCTTTTTCGAGGGTTATTATCGTATTATTAGGATATTACTATTACCAGATTATTACGAAGATTTTTTTATGGTATAAATCGCACGCGTAAATCCTTACGCGCTAATATCCCTCCCTTATTAGCGTATAACCTAAAATCGCGTTAAATATACTATTATATCCGGGCTAATTTACTTTATAACTGGCGCCGACGTTTACGGTATTTTAACTAGTATATATCCTTTAGCCGCGTTTTAAAGCTCTTACCTTTAACCGATTATTTTGCTTCGCAAATAATCGCGTTAAAGTATTAATAAAAAACACGCGTTTTATATATACCCTTTACCGCCCCGTAGTTTATTATTCTTTATTATTATTTAACGGGTAATAAGAAAAGTAGAGATTACTTTAATTTATTTATAGGCTATAGCACTTTCCACCTCTTTTTATTAATATAATTTTATTTATATATACCTAATCGCCAGGTTCGGTACCTAATACGGTATATTATTCGCGATTAATAAGTATTATAGCGTCCGGACCTATACCTAGCGCTATACCCGAGAATTATAACGAAGACTTTAATAGCTTATAATTTATTATTTAGTACTTAGCTCCTTTATTACCGTAAAGCGCTGGTATAACCCAGTTTAAGGTAGCGGTGCCTCCCGCCTCGGCGGTATAAATCCCCTTATTAATAACTCACCGGCAGGTATTAAAACAAAGCGCTTAAAAAGCTCGAGCTTTTATTATTACCCCTGCCTAAGCGGTAATTATTTTACGAAGAGATAACGTTTTTATAAGCCCGATTAAGCGTTAATTATAAAATATTTAACCCTAATCAGCTAAGTTTAAAAAGCTTTTTAACCGTATTTCCATATAAACCCCCCGAGACGAGTCTTATATAGCGGAGGCTTAGCCTAAAAGCTCTAAGTTAACCGGAGATTATAATAATATAACTAATCGGCTAAAAAAGATTAAAAAAAACGACCGCACCCTTTAATATATAAATAACCGTCTTTAAGTGCTAGAATGCAATTAAGTAAAGGCAGCTCGCAAATTTATATAAAAAGCTTATAAATTTAAGCAGAGAGGTTATAAATCCGAGCAAAGAGGGCGTAATACTAAGCTATATTACTATTAATTACTAATTATATTAAAGCGCGTTATTAAATCCCGAAGCTTTATAAGCAGCGTTGCTTTTAAGGCGTTAAGCCGTTATTTACGTGAGATTATTACCGGTAAGTAACTTAAAATAGCCCCCGTTATTAAACCCGCTGCTCGTTAAAAGTAACCGGGAGTAATTAATTTAAAAGACCGTTTCCGTAATATTTAAAGCCGGAACCTTTAGAGTTAGGCTTTTTTTTCTTATAACGAATCTAGTTAAGGCAAATAAGCGGTAGCTTTTTACCGAGCCCTAATTACTTTTAAAGCTTTTTAAGCTCGTTCCCCGGCCTCGCGACTTATAATATAGCGCCCGGCCCCGGTCCTTATAACCATCGACCCTTAGCATTAATGGAATACTTAGGCGGCCACTTTTAAGTTATAAAGCTCGATAATTCCCCCGATTACTGCTAATATTATTTAATAACCCGCTCCTATAACGTAGGCTTAAATATAATACCCCTTTATAAGCTTTAAGCCTTTTATTTACTAACCTATATAAAGCTTCCAGCCTCCTTAATAATAATTTACTTAGCCCTAATTTAAACGTTATATATCCTATACTCCCTTAAACCGTATAGGGTAAAAACCTCTTAATAAAGGAAATGGATTCGGAGGTAATAACCGAAAACCTACTCCTTATACTTAAGCTTTTTAAGCTTAAGGTTTATTCGCTATTTCGGGTAATAATCGGTTTCGCCGCTTTAAGTAAAAGGAAATCAGAGTTTTTAATCCCGATTAAAAGGATTATTATAACCTTAATATAATTATTAGCGGTAAAGAAATTATTTTTACCGATATTTACGTTTTCGAATAATAACTTTAGTTATATTTAAAGGATTCCGAGTAAAAGGATAATTATACTCGTTAATTATTATCTATTTTCCAAACCCTTTTAAATAAGAGTGTTATACTTTAATAAAATACTAAGCTTATAATCCTTACCCGATAAAGTTACCGAACCGGTAGTATTAATGCTATATTTTAAGCTTTTATCCAGTAATTCGCATTATAGCCTACCACCGCTATACGCAAGTTTACGGAAAGCAATTTTACCTTTTGCGATATCGCTAAAAATAATAAAATAATTAATAAATTTATTTAAAAAAAGCTTTATTTCGCTAAAGCTATATAAACTCTGGATAAGGATAATCTTAATTAGCTTAGCGTAATAACCTAAATCTGGTTTATAATAAATATTAAAATTAAAACGTATTTAAAAGCCCCCGAGCAGGGTAAAACCCTGGCCAAATATATAAAAGCCGTTAAGGCTTTTTATCCTATTTTATTAAAAGCTGCCGATAAATAATACGGTAGCGTAACCAGGTTTAAGAGCCGATTTAATACTCGATCCTCTTATACCTAAAATAACCGTTTTTTTAATAACCGTTTTTTTAACGACCGTTTTTTATAACCCTATCGTTTTAACGATTCCTACCGTTATAATAATACTCGTGACCGCGACCGCGACCGCGACCGCTATAATGATTAAAACCTTAATCGAGATAATAAGGATTATTATAATACGCGCGATAACCGTAATAAAAACCGATAAGCCTGCTTTAATAATAAGCGTGACTCGGGTAAAAAATATAATAAAATATACTTAGTATATAAGGATAATTATAATCCTAAGCCTTAAAGCTCCCCTGCGAAAAATAAAAACTCGCGTTCGCAGTTTTCCGTTTTTAAAAGCAACCGATTATCGGATTCCGATATTAGCTTCTGGGTTTATAATAATATTATTAAATACGAGCACTATGCCCGTTAATTTCCTTTATAATGTTTTAAAAAGAAGTATACGCGTAAATATTAATTTAAACCGGTTATTAAGGCTATTTAAACTCCTTTAATTAACCCTATAGGTTATTATACCTACGGTTATTATTATAAGCGTTATATTTTACGGAATGCTTTATTCGAGCACTTATATACCTATAATTACGCTAAGAAGGGCGAACGCAAGCTTACTCCGGTTTAAATTATAAAGGATTTTAATCTTATTATTATTAACGAGAAATTATATTTCGTTAATGCTAATAAACCGCTTTATATCCGCATTATTTTTTTTATAAAGAATATTAACGATCCCTTTTTCTCGAGCTATATATATCTTCGCATTAATATTAAAGCTTTACCGGAGAATAAAAGCGTTAAGATTTGCGCCGATTTTATTACCGGTCGGACCCTAATTAGTAAGGAATTCCTTAATACCCTTAAGTATACCGTTAAAACCCGATACGGTTACGTTAAAGGTATTAATAAAGGTAAAATTATATATAATAAATAGGTTATATTCTCGTTTTATTTGCTAGGTACCGAGAATATTAACGAGTATATTATAATTAAGATTACTTATAGCGGATAGGTTTTTAACGCCGAATTAAAGCCTTGCGTATTATTCGGTAATAAATTCCTTAAGCCGTACGGCGTTAATATCTCTTATCCCGATAAGCGTATTATATTCCGCGAGCTTAACGGTTTTTCCGTACCTTTAAATATTAAGCGGCGTATTAAACCCTGCACTCGTAAGGTTATATTAACTTATAAAATTATTTTAGCCCCAGGTTAAACCGCAATTATACCGGTTAAGTATAAATCGCTCCTTAATAATCGCAGCTTTATATTTATGCCCTTTTACCCTTTAATTATTAATTCCGTTATCTTTTTTTTAACCCCTTATTTTATTATTATTAAAAATATATCCGATATATAATAAACCCTGGCTAAAAGCCTTAAAATAGGTTTTATTACTAAATATAAGGATAGCGGTTACTTTATTACTTTATAAAAGGGATATATAAAGGCGATTATTATTATAACCGCGTTAGGAATATTACTCCTGACCGCTAATACTTAGGGCACTTTGGAGTTAGCCTTTTAGGTTATTAAAAACGTAAGCCTCCCGGCGGTGGTTTTAATAAACTCTGATTTCGCCTTAATACCCTTTATAATAATTATAATTATTAAGGCAGCTTTTAAAGGAGTAATAATTAATATTATTAATATTATGGATTATATATTAATTAATTTTATATTTAAAACTCCTTTTATTAACGCGATTTATAATATAATCGAGTAAACTAATTAAGCCGATTAAGGCTATATCCCCCGCCCTTATATTCGAGAAAATATATTATTACTTAGTATTAAGCGGCCGGCCGATATCCTTAAAATTATAATTAATTAAGGTTATTATATTTATAATAAAAATAAGGTATTAATAACTTAAATTCTCGGTTTATTAAATAATTATCCTAATATTTAAACCGATTAAGGCATTATTAATATCCCTAAGGATTAATAAATAAAAATACCTTTTATTAACGGTTAATAATATTATAAGCTTAATAACCGACCTTATTTATTAAGCGTTCGAAACCGCGAGGCTTTTAATAAGATATTTAACCTTTTCCACGAATAAGGCCGTATAAAATAGGTTAACGAGCCTTACCCTTTTATATATCCTTTTTTCGTTATCTGGCGTATTATTAGCGGAGTTTTTAAAGCTCGATTAATAATAGATTTTTATAATCTTAATACTGTGGCCGTATTTAATAATTACCCTTTCCCGTTTTAAGGTAAAGTAATCTCGGCTTTCCACGGTAAAAAATATATTACCGCCGTTAATATTACTTTATTTTTTTATTAGTTTAGTATATACCTTAAGTATAGGAACCGATTTATTATTATAAGTTTTAAAGGCTTAAAGCGCTTTATAATAGCCTTAATAGGATTTTATAATTCCCCGGCCTACGTCCAGCGTTTTATAAATAAAACGCTTAAGCTTATAAAAAAATTTTATTATGCCTTTATTAATAATATTATTATTTTCTTTAATATTATTAAGGAATACTTAAAGCATTTTTAATAGATTTTTAGCCTTTTTTAACGGCTTTATATCTTATTATCCCTTAAGAAATCCTTTCTCGGTTATTTTAATATTACTTTGCTCGGCTTTCGTATTAACGCTTTAGGTATATTATTTATTAAGGACCGCTTTAACGCGTTCCGTAATATTACGTTCCCTTATTAGCTTAAGGCTTTAAAATAATATCTCGGTAATACCGGCTTCTTATAAACCATTTTGCCTTATTACGCCTAAATCGCGGTACTTTTTTAATAATATAAAACCGCTCTTTTAGCAGCAGGCCGCAAAAAGGGTAAATTACCGGTTAAAAACGTGGTAAAGCGATAAGCGTATATTAAAACCACTTAGTATAAGCCTATTAAATAAAAACTAAAGGCTTTTAAGGCTTTTTAAAAGCTTATTTACTAGTATATAACGGTTTATTACTATAACGCGGATAAGTTATTTTATATATAGGTCGATAGCTTTATTTATAAAGGCTTTAACGTTATAATATTTTATACTCGGGACGGATATACTTAGGAACCAGGTAGCCCGATTACCGGTTTTAATATTCGATTTATTATATTCTTTAACTATTGCCTTTTTAATACGGAAACCAGATACGGGCCTTTAAAATTAAAAATTACCTGCGTTATATAAGCCGCTTATCGCGTATAAACTATGCTCGAGGTTAATCGAGCCCTTATTATCGTTTTAACGGATTATTTTATTATTAAAGGCATTATTAAGTAAAAAAGCCTTAATACTTTTTTAACCGATTGTGTTAATCTCCGGCTTATTAATGCCTTAATTTACCTTTCCTAGTACGGTTTATAAGTATATTACTTATTTAATAGGCTAAACCTTATCCCTAACGCGCTAAGCCGCTTATATACGGTCGAGGATTAATTCGATAAAAACGGCAAGCTTATTAGGTTTAATAAGGAATTTATTCTCGATTAGGTTTAGCTGGCTACCGCCGAAGCCGTTATAAATAACTTATTTTAAGAGCGTTTTATTAGCGTATATAAGAATAATATAAAATATAAGCATATTTTTAATATTATGCGCAAAGGTAATAAGAATGTTATTTTTTATTTACGCCGTGATTATTCTTTTGCGGTTATTAATAGCCTATTATATAACGTTAACCGGCTTAATTAATATTAATTATATATCCCGTACTCGATAATCCCCGAGATTTTTATTATAGCGTATAATAATAAGTATTATTTTAATATATACCGTATAGTATAAAACCTAAGCCAGTACGTAATTTACCGTAAAATATATTTAATAAAAAAGTATATCGAATATTACCCGGTTTATATAATCTATTAAACCGACCGTAATAAGCTATTAAGCGATTACGAGCCTATTCGCCCGAATCCAAAGCTAATAACCACGATTATAATTAACTTTATTATAAAACTCCTAGTGGTTAAATCCGTTAGCACCTTATAATAATTAAAGAGTAAAAATAAGGAATTTTATAACTCCTTATTAACGATTATTTACTTAATATTAAAACGCTCCTTATTACTCCCTAATAATACGAAATATACCGCTTAAAATTAAGGCACCCTTTTAGGCATATATATAATGCTTACCGATTAGGGTACCCTTACCGGAATTATCTTTAATCGAAACCGTAAATTTACTTCGGAATTCTGGTAAGGTATTTAATACGCGCTTAGCACGCGCTTATTAATAATTATTACTTAATACCCCCAGGCAAATAAATTATTAAAACGTAAAAATTAAACCGTGGAAATCGCTATTTAGTATTATACCTTTATAAATCCAGAAAGTAATTAGGTTAATTTATTACCTATATTATAGTAAAACCTAAATTCCGCTTATTTAAGCGTAATTAATTCCTTTACTTATAAATAACTTTTCGGTTTCCGATTACCTAGTCCTAATAATGTTTTACTTAACATCGATATTAATAAATTCGATAATATCCGGTATATATATAAGCATTTACGCAAGAATACTGAATTAATTATAAATTTTGCTTCCGCTCGAGTTAAACGCCTTTATAACCGTAAGCACGTATTAATAGAGTTTAATAAGGGCGATAAGGTGTATCTCCGCCTTTATTACGGTTACCACTTATTAAATAAGCTTTTTCGTAAATACTCCTAATAGCGCACTAGTCCTTAAACCGTTAAGAAAAGAGTTAATTACCTCGTATACGAATTAAACCTGCTTAAAACTATAAATATACACCTAATAATATTCATCGCTTAGCTTATTACCGGTCTTAAAAAAGAAAACCCTTTTTACCGCACTCTACCTCCCCCTAGCCTTATCGAAGCCGATAAAGATAATAAGGACTCTGGAGATAAAAAAAGAGAGTATTATAAAATTAAAACCGTTTTTAATCACCGTTTTAACCGCTTTTATAACGATTAGGATTATTTAGTTAAGTGGAAGGGTTATAGTTATAAAAATAATTAATGGAGATCTTTTTAGTAAATAAGACACGCTTAACACCTTATTAACGAATACTGGACCTATTAACCTGGTAATAAGCTTAACCTTAAAGCCGCCGTTAAAACCATTTAAAAAAATCCCCGTTAGCCCGTTAAGCACCGTAGCCGTCCGCTTAAAATCTTTATACCACCCGCTAAGTATAAACAGACTACTCTTATAAAGCGTTACGGTAAACCTCCTAAGGTTCCTTAGGATAAGGGTAATTCGAAGGCTTTTAAGGCTTTTACTCCCGTTACTTATTAGCTTTGCCCGTATACGCGCTAAGTAATTAAGCGCTTTTTAAGCAAAGCGTATACTCCTTAAACGAGTTATACGCTTTTTAAGCGATTAAGCGTTTTTTAAGCGAATTACACGCTTTTTAAGTAATTTACCGCTCCTTAAGCTATTTGGTACGTATTAAGGATAATATAGCTTTTTCGTGCCGGCGGCATTTTAATACATCCCTTTTAGGGGATTAAGTCTTAAGGTGGGGACTTATTATAAATAAGCTAGGTAAATAAGCGTAGCCCGGTTATTAAGGCTAACCACGCTAGGTAACTATACTAGCTATAAGCGCTAGCCGTAAGCTAATAAGTAAAAGAGAACTTTTCCCGGCTTTATTAAAGAAAAGTTCTTTATTATAATATACACCCACGCTTTTACCTAAAACCTTTCTTTTTAATTTATTTATTTAAAATAAAAGCAATTAAGTTATAAAAAAGCTTTTTTATAAGATTATATTATGTTTTATAGTATAAAAGAAATATAATAATTTTAAACTTTAAGATTTTAGGTTAATTAACCTTTAAATTAATTTTTTTAAATAAAGTAACGCTAGGCTAGAATACCGGTACTAGGGTTTAGTGCGGGGGTGGTGGAGCCACAGCGTGGCTACGCGGTGTGGCTGAATAAAGCCGTCCTATTAAGTAGTACGGAGCCCTCCTATTAGCCTAATCGTTAAATCCACTCTAGGAAGCTATTTATTTGTTTTTATATACCCACACTATTATACTTAAAACGCTTCCCTTTCTACCTTAGCTTTTATATACGATACTTATTATAACTAAGCTTTTATGCCGGTGATTTATTAAGTGATCGTAATAAACTAAGGTTAATTATATATATATTTTTATAATTCGGGTGTTTTAATCCTATTAAAGAAAAAAAAGAATAATCCCGGTATTACCCGCCGTTTAATAAACCCCTGCCGCCTGCATAATCCCGAAATAATCCCCTAAAATTTAACACCGTTATTTAACTTAACGTTATAGTTAAAACCGCCGAGGAGAGAGCGGTATAAGCCGTTACCGAGGCTTAGTTTAATTACGTTAAGCTAACGCGATAATTATCCGTTAAGGATAATAAATAACCTTAAAGCGAGTTACGTTAACGTACTTTACTCGTGGGATAAAACGAGTATTTAAAGAATATTAATTATTTTAAATACATTATTACTCTTAAGAAGGGTAATAATAACGAAAAAATTAATAACGAATATAATAAATTATTATAAGTCCTGTGGGTTATTAATAAGCTCGTAAACGAGGGAGATAGTAAAGATTTTCGTAAATATTTTTCCCGCTTTAGTATTTAATAATTAATCGAAAACGAGTAATTCCGAATCGGTAAATTCGCGAAGCACTTTATAAAGGGCATAAACGGCCTTAAATGCCCTTTTTCCCCTTTTACGGAGTCTAGTAAAGCGGCTTAGCCCTAGATAATAGGCATGCTTAATCTGGCTATATTTACGAATATAGCTAGCGCTAATATCGAGGCTTTTTTCCAAAAATTTAAGTTACGAACCCTGCTCTTTATAGCGAAATAGGAATAAAGAGATAATATATTAACCATTATAAAGAATACGAATAGTAATATAATATAAGTTAAAGACTAGGTATTATCCCTGTTTTCGGTTTTAAACCGTTAAAACTCCGACGAGTTATTTTAGGTCCGAGCCTAATTAGCGTTAAAATCTAACGAGTATATAGCGTTATAAGTGGAATTAGCCGATAAGAAATTAAATTATATTACCGATATAGTAAATTAAGAGAACGAGATTACCGGATTAAAGGAGGATTTAAGTATTTTAAACTAGATTATTACCGATTTACTAATTCGATAGCGTTAATAACCGTTTACCGTAATTAATACGCAAAGCTCCTTAACTTAAAACCCCTTTTTATCGTTAAAAAAATCAAATAAGGTAAATATACTTATATTTTATAACGATTGCTTTAAAAATACTATTTCCTTTAATATTTAATACCGTAAGTAATTTAATTAGCTAAAAGTAAACTATAATTAGTTTATTACTAAATCCGCTTAATTAGCCGATATCGAGAGCTATTTAAAGGGTAAGGCCGCTAAAGCCTTATAACCGTATTTAAAGGATAATTACCCTTAAAAGATTACGATTACGGCCCGCTTAATAAAATATTTACGATAAAAGTATATTAATCTTAACCGATAATTTAAGGCTCGAGCAGAGTTCCGAAACCTGGTTATACCCAGTATTAATAAGTTTTAAGAGTTTAAGAACACTTTTATTCGCCTTATTAGCGAGCGCCGCTTATTAATTAAAGATTAAAAGTATAAGTTCCACGATAGGCTGGTATTAAAGCTATAAATCGTATTTAATAAAAAGTACCTGGATAACCAGGTATTATAGGAAGTATATAATACTTTAGCCACGTAATAAGCCTATACTTTTAAGGTTATTAAAAAGCGAAATAATAATTTTAACCGTAACCGTAATAATACTGGCCAGGGTTAAGGAAATAATAATAAAATTACCGGTAACGGAGGTAATAAAGGGATTATTCCTATTATTTAACCCCGTTTTAATACCGGTTTATAAGGTAATACCCTTAGCGCTCGCGGTTCCCTAGCCCTAATAACGAGTAATAATAAGAATTTCAGATATCCGACCGGTAATAAGTTTATTAAATTAGTTTAAAAAGCCTAATGCTTTAATTACTATAAAGTTAATTATTATATTAACGAATACCTTATTCCCTTTTATTCCGAGTATACGTAAACTCGAGTTAATTATAATACTTAATTTATTATAATATACGTATAGTAATACGGTTTACCGGAGTCCTTTATAAAAAAGGTAATTAAGAAGCCGGGAAATATTTAATCCTGGGATAATTAAACTTCCGCCTAGGGATATAATTTATAAAGGGTAATTATAGCACGATTTTTAATCCTTTAAATGAATTATTAGGAGGGGAGTAATTCCTTATCCCTTATACGGTAATATATAAAGGATATTTAGTAATAATTATAAATACCTTTTAAAATACGGGAGTAAGCGGTTATTTATTTATAAGTAATGCGTTTTTTAATTAATTAAAGGCGCGAATAAATATACCGGTGTAGAAAGATTTTATACCCCGGTAATTATCGGGGTATAACGGGAAGTCCGGGTAATAAGTAGTATAATTAGTATAAGGAACCCTAACCTTATAAGAATAAGTGTTTTCTAATATATGGTTTATTATAATCAATATAATATATAACGTATTAATAGGTAAAATATTTTATATCAAGTATTAGATTATATTGGATTTTATTAACTAACGGTTAATCTTTTAAGGAGTTATAAGAGAAATAGTATTTTATTAGGCTAATATAAATTAACGGGACCGGTTAATAACCGCTAAGAAAGCTATTAATAAAAAGGTAAAAATCTTAAAGCGCCCTGTAAAGCGTTAAAAAGCCTTATTAAAGGAATTATAACGTAATAATTAGTTAATAGCGCCTTAATAAGCAGAATAAAACCGGTAAAAGAGATATAACGCTATTAAATAAAAAATCTCCGAATTAATAAATTAGGTTATAATCCCCGCGGATAAAAAAGGGAATCTGCTTATAACCCTATTACGCTATAATATCTCTAACCTAAGAGATTTAATCTTTTATAACCCTTTATTATATAAAATACGGCGATAACTAAAAGGAGAGACCGCTTTTATATTATTAGTCTCTCGGAATCCCCGAAAAGAATCCCCGCTTAAAAACCCTAAAAAAGGCCGGAATAATCGAGGTATTTATACCCTTACTCGTAATAAAATAAGTTAATATAAATAATAACCCCTTAATATCGTAATCGTGGGAATAAAGGTATTTATATACCTTATAACGGCTTAAACGGATAATATATATAAGGAGATTACCTTAAGCGAGATTAATAAGTACGTTTTATATAAAAAGGAAAAAGCTTAAGCGCTATTAAAGGATAAGGAAAAAGAGCTTTATAAAAAGGCCTAGAATACGGTTCCCGAGGAATACCGGTTATACCTTTATACGTTTAATAAAATGGATTTAAATACTCTTCCCTTATACCGAGCATAGGATTATAAGGTATAATTAAAGGAGGGCTATAAGGCTAAAGAATTACGGTATTCCTTTTTATATAAAATATTATTAAAGGAATTAAAGGTTGCTAGGGAGTATATAATAAATAACTTTTATAAGGGATTTATTATACTTAATAATACCACTTAGGCTACCCTTATTTTATTCGCTAAAAAGCCTAATAAAGGATTAAGGTTTTATATCGATTACCGGAGGTTAAATAACCTGACTTATAAGGACTATTACCTATTACCCTTAATTAAGGAGATATTATTATAGATTTCTAAGGTAAAGGTATTTATTAAGATCGATATCCGTTAAATATTTTATTATATTCGTATAAACCCCGATATTAAAAATCTTATTATTTTTCGAATAAGGTATAAGGCTTATAAATATAAAATACTGCCCTTTAGCTTAACGGAAAACCCCGCTACCTTTTAGCGGTATATTAATAATATATTATATAATTACTTAAACGATTTTTATAATACGTATATTAATAATATTTTAATTTACTCCGAATCGCTGGAAGAGTACTGGAAACACGTTACCGAAGTGCTAAAAAGATTTTAATAAGCCGGACTTTAAGCTAACTTAAAAAAATACAAGTTTTATATCCAGGAAATTAAATTCCTAGGGTATATTATTAATATAAAGGGAGTAAGTATTAATCCGGTTAAGGTATAAGCCGTAATAAATTAAAAACCCCTTATAATTAAAAAGGCCGTTAGGTTATTTTTAGGCTTTTATAACTTTTATTATAAATTTATATTAAAGTATAGCCGAGTTATTAAACCGCTGGTTAACCTTATTAAGCCGTAAGTCCCGTTTTATTTTAACGCCGTTTATTACCGAGCGTTTAAGGAATTAAAGGCGCGGACTACGTTTATACTCATTTTTAAGTATTTTAATTACGGTAAAAAGACTCGGGTAAAGATTAATATCTCTAATAAAGTATTAGCCGGCTCCCTAGTATAATAGTACGGCGAGGATTAATATCCCGTAGCCTTTTACTCGGAGATAATATAAGGAGTAAAATTAAATTATAGCGCTTATAATAAGGAAATGCTCGTTATTATTTATACCCTTTTATATTAATATACGGAATTAATTAAATTATAATATAACCAGCTTTTCTTAATCGTAACCGATTATTAAGCCCTAAAGTATTTTAGGGTTAAGTAAAGAATAAACCTATAATAAGCTGGGTAAACGGAATTATTAGCTTAATACTATTTCGAGATTACTTATTAATTAGGAAAGGAAAATATAATGGTTAATATCCTATTACGTAAATAAAAGGAATTACGGACCCTTAAAAATAAGCAAAAAGCCTAAAAGCATTAATAAATACTTAAGCTTTTTCCTCGCTTATATAATATTAAAATATATATTTTAAAGGATATTACCTCCTTACCGCTTACCTTTTTTAGTATAGTATTAATAAACGAGCTATTAACGCAGAACCGAAAACATTATAGTTTTAACGTTTATTGTTTTTAAGCCGTATACGATTAAGAGGAATACTTTTAATTAAGTCAGGGTTTTTTTTTAAGGAATAACCGCTTAATAATACCCGATATGAATTATTTATATACCCGATTAATTAAAAAAGGCTATAATTATTTATTAATAATATACCCCGAAAAAACTAAAACTTATAAGATAATAACCAGCTAATATTAATAGCCTAAAATAAAAACCGATATTAATACCTATGTTATTAATTATATAGGTTACTAGCCGGTTAAGTAGCCTAGGGATAAAACCCCCGGTTTTTTAATATTACTGCCTATACTGGATTATATATAATAATATTTAGTTATGGATTTTAAGTTTATACCCTCGGATAAATATTATATAGATAATATATTAGTTATAATTAACTGGTTAAATAAAAGGGCCTAAATTATATTATATATTAAGGAAGCCACGGCCCGAAATACCGCTTAAATATATTATAACGGCCTATATCGCGTATTCGGCCTTTTTAAATGTATAACCACCGACCGCGGAATATAATTTATAGCGGATTTTATTAACGAGTTATCCCGGATTTTAGGTATATAATAAAACCTTTCCTTATCCGGTTATTATAAAACGGCCGGCTAAGTAAAGATTATAAACGAGTATTTAAACTAACGGCTGCGGCCCTTTATAAATTATTACTAAAATAACTGGTTTATTATTATACCTGTTATAAACCACGCTTAAGCTAAGTTATTATATACCTTTACCGGTTTTTTACCTTATAAAGTGGAGCGCGGATACTTAATACTCGGTTATTTTAATTAAGAGCGTTAAATAATTTAATTCCGAGGTTTACTGGTTAAAAAACGCGCTAACCGGTAAAACGCTTAAAAAGTGGCCGAGAAAAAATAGGAATATATTAATATTACGAAAGGGATAATATAAAAGGCTTAATAGCGGATATACGATTAGGCGAATTAATATTATAAAAAGCCCGATTTCGGTATAAGTAACCAGGTATTTATTATAAAAAAGCGATAATTATAGATTACGGATCGATTATTAAATAAGTTAGATTACCCTTTTATTTACCGTTATTATAAGATTACGGAAAAGATTAAGGAGAATATATACCGGTTAAAGGTATTAGAGAATTAAAAGTCCACTAATATCTTTTACGCTAATAGATTACGATTATATCTTAATAACCTTTTCCCTGGATAAGCCGTTAAAAACCCACCGGGAGAATAAATGCAGTCTAATAGTGGTAAAAAGGAATAAGAGGTAAAACGGATTCGTACTTTTAGGCTTTATTATTATAAGCTTTAATACTAAGCGGATTAAAAAGGCTGGGATTATAAAGATTTATAATATCCAGCGTTTAATTTTAAAAACGCACTGCGGTTATTAAAGGAATTTTATAATATTAATCCTTAATTAGCGGGATTACTTATAAAACTAGAGGCATAGTTAAAGGCCGCTATAAAGAATACCTTTAATAATACGCATCCCGATAATAAAAAAGCAGCGGTAACGAGAAATATTATTAATCGACGGCGGAATATATAAGGGGAGGGGAATTTAGTAATATAGCGAGCATAAAAGCCGATTTTTGCGCGCGGGTGGTATAATTAATTATAGAAAAGTACTTATAACTAAGCCTAGCGCGGGGGCTTATAGCTTAATAGTAATAGGTATAAAAACCCGAGGGTACCCCCCCACTGCTTAAAAAGCGGTTAATTATATTATACACCTGGGTTTAAGCCCTAAAACCACTTAATCGACTAAAATTTTTTCCTTTTTAGTAATCACCTTATAAGGGCGTTTCTTACCCTTTTTAAAGCCCGTTTACGTTGGATTTTATTTTTACCGGGGGGTAATAACACTAGGCTAGAATACCGGTATTAGGGTTTAGTGCAGGGGTGGTGGAGCTATAGTATAATTACGCGGTGTGGTTAAATAAAGCCGTCCTGTTAAGTGGTACGGAGCCCTTTTATTAGCCTACTTATTAGATCTACTCTAGGAAGCTATTTATTTGTTTTTATATGCCCACACTATTATACCTAAAACGCTTCCCTTCCCACCTTAGTTTTTATATATAATACCTATTATAGCTAAGCCTTTATGCCGGTGATTTATTAAGTGATCGTAATAAATAAAAATAAATTAATATACTTAATATTAATTATAATAAATTAACCTTATAATAAAATAAGGTTTAATATAAGTAATTAGCTTAAAACTATTCGTATATAACTTATTATATTTCTTTTTTATTTTTTGCAGTTTTATTCCAAATATTATAAAAGAAAAACACGTTTTAACTATAAATATTAATACCTATTATTATATATTCAGCGTATTGTAAATAAAGTTTTAACAGCGCTTAAGTTAATAAATATATATTAAAGCGTATTTTAAAAAAGAGAGTATGTTTTATTACTTAGTATTGATTTATTAATACATGTTTTAAAGTTTAGTGTTTTCTGGCACGTAGAGGGGTGGCACGCAAAGGGGTTGGGGATGTTACGAGTCGGAGTATATCGCATGGTTGCGAGCGTGTCAGTGTCTAAAACCCATGGCCTGCATATATTTACTGTACTTCGCACTTAACTCAACATATCTATGAGTATGAGATATTTCAGGGGGATTCTGAGGCCACCAGTATCAAGAATTTGCGAAGGTCGTTAGTCAAGAGATCTCAAAGACTTGAGTCTTCAGGACACCTTCTTTCGAATATATCTCGTCTTCTCTGTAAGTAAAAGTGCGTCGTGGTATGTCCTGGAAAGCTACTTCGTCGCCAACCCCACCGCCGGTACAGGATGCGCACGGGTGACAGCATGCCACGCGCATATTAACATATTAAGGCAACGGTCCGTGGACGCGCAGACAAGACATGCGCATGCACACACGCGGGTCGCAACAGCAGGGCGAACTACCTAGCTCAGCTGCCGGAGTTAAGCACATTCCAAAAATTCTTGGCTTCTCCAAGACAAAGGCAACGTATGTTTCGGGAGCATTACCATAGGTACCGGTAGTCGTTGAGGGCCTGGCCAGACCGGGTCGGACGTTTTTGACGCATGTGAGACCGGTCACTTCATCTCAGAATAGCCACGACCTGGAACATGCCTCTAGAGGGAATGAGAGAGAACTCAGTTACGTAGAGTCCTGTGCAGGCGCAGGGAAATCGTGACCTGCCAGGTTCCGAAATGTTGCTGCGGCCGTCGTGCCGCTGCGGTGTCGGGCGATGCCCAAGTGGAATTGGGGACATTGCTAGGGGCGGTTGGCGAGGGACATTTCTAATTCCCTGGTCGAAATTGTGCCGGGGCGGGAAAGGGAGGCTCAAGTCTTGGGTAGCTCATGTCTCGGGACTTTGGTCCCGTGTCTGAGGAGCATGGGTAGCTACCTACTGCAGGTACCCCGGTTGGCAGACCGTATAAGAAAGGGGCACCAAAAATGCTTGTCGAGGGCGCGGGCACCCAGGACATCACAATCTGGACGAAGTTGAGGGTGAACTAGTTCAAGAAGACGATGTCCTTACATGGCGCTGTAACTAATCTAGAGGCTCAAAAGATTGGAAAAAGCAAGTAAATTGTTGATCAATTTTTAAGACAGGAGGCAACAGAGGCCTTCGCTGTATAAATCATGCTTCCCGGCAAACAGACAATATCATTACGGGAATTTATGCCCGGTAGTCTGTGTTCCCTGTCATACTTCCCTTGAAGTATATAAACAACCCCACAAAAGAGAGAGGGACAGAGCAAAATGCCTGATTGCCGTCCTCGCGAGCCGCTCGGCGCAGTCCGGCGGCAGGTGCCGGACGAGCTCCGGAAAGCGGCCCGGCCGGCGGGTCAAGAGTAGCCGCTAACATTAGACCAGAGTGAATAACAACAGACTCTGTTATACTATAGGTAACAATGCCCTTATATGCCTTTCGTTGTCTGGCCCGTAACTCTCATCACGTTGCTGGACTCCCACACATGGTGCCGCACGTTCATCAATCTGGTTGATTACTTATTCCCGTGCGGACTTGGATAATCCGTCAATATCTTGGGGTCGGCAAGTGCAGTAGTGGTATTTAGCTCAGTTGTACAGGTCGCGTGCCAGCCTTGGCGAGTAATGTTGTAATTATCGCAGACTTGATGCATACGTAACGTTCGAAGCCTCGGCCAAGGAAGTATGGCAACATAGTTCCAGAAAAGGGGCCAAAGAAAAGAGGGTAGCAGAGCTAATAAACGCATGCGAATCCACAAGGTCAGGTTTTTAAAAAAAACCGCTCTATTAATACAGGTGACCCAAAGTACCAGTAGTACAGTAGTCCCCCCTGTAATTGGATCTATAGTAGACCGGCCTTTTTTATTTAACTAGTGGGTGTTATCCTCCTAGGGGGTACGCATATAACCTCCTAAGATATCGGCCCTATATAGTATTTATACTTAAATTTTACTGCGTTCACTATTAAATATTAAGTTACTCGACGATATTTTAACCCTTTCTCGCGATAATATAGAAAACTTTATTATAACTAATAATTATAATTAGCTATTAGGACTTACCTGCTATTAAAACCTACCTGCTATTAAAACCTACCTGTTATTAGAACTTACCTGCTATTAAGCACTACCGGCTATTAGGAGTGTGCGGCTATTAAAAATATACGGCTATTAGGGATATACGGCTACTAGGAGCGTATATAACCAGCCGAATTTATAAGCCTTTAGCCAATTAAAGCCTCCTAAAATTTCCCAGCCCACTAAAGCTTACCCCTTATAACCGGATAAATCTAATAAGTTAAATCCAACTTATAGTTAATCAGTTAGTGGTGATTTCCTTACTAAAATTATATTAAACAAGCGAGACCTATCCTATTAACCCACTATATCCTACTAGAGGGCCATCCAACTACAGGGGGGACTACTATAATAGTAGTAGTATGTACAGTACTATGCATAAGCCCATTAGATCCTTCATTCACAGTAGCGATGCCATCTCGTTAACTCGAAGCCCTAATAATGCAGCCTCCGATCTACCGCGTTCATGAGCTCCTGGCCCGTCGCCAGCCTCTGCAGGTTAACCTCGAGGATGTCGAGCAAGCGCGGCATGTAGTTGGGGCTCTTGCAGGCGACATGCGGTGTGATGAGCAGGTTCGGGGCTTGCCACTTTTTTTGTTTTTGTTTTTTTTTCATCTAGAGTCAGCGAGCGCTTGGCCTGGGGGGGGGGGCTTTCAAAAGGGTTGGTGTATCGTGCGTGGGCCCCCGGAAGAAATCTCGTATCACGCCTTCTGGGTCAAGAAGCGGGAAAAGAGATCACACAAAATGTGGAACACAGGCCGGAAAGGAGAAAAGGAGAGAGGGGGCTTGGGTAGGTAGGTAGGTAGGTAAATAGGTAGGGGGTGATAAGCGAGCCCCCGAAGCCAGGTAAGGTAAAAGAAAGGTACGTACGAGCGGATGATCAGGCGGCAGCGGCTCCGGGTCCGTCGTGTCGAGCGCGGCGCCGCGTATCTGGCCCGTCTCGAGCGCGCGCAGCAGCGCGTCCTGGTCGAGGTGTCCGCCGCGGCCGACGTTGGCGACGAAGGCGCCCTCGCGCTCCTCGGGGCCGCCCTCGCCCTCGCTACCATGACTATTCCCGTCGCCGTCCCCGTCGCCGTCGACGTTGCGGTTGCGGTTGCGATTGCGGTTGCGGTTGCGGTTGCGGTTGCGGTTGCGGCTGCGGCGGCCGAGCAGCGCGAGCTGCTCGCGCCCGACGACGCGGCGCGTCTCCGCCGTCAGCGGCAGGCAGATGACCAGCAGGTCGAGGTCCTGCGCGAGAAAGTCGTCGATGCCACTCCTACTGCCATTGGCACTGCCACTGCCGCTGCCGCTGGCCCCATGGGGGGACGACCCGTGCTGGTGGTGATCGTGAAACCAGCGCGCCGGATAGGCGCCGTCGGGGTCGCCGGTGCCGGGGACGCGGTAGCTGCCGCCGCCGCCGTGGGTGTGCTCGTCCTCGCGGCGCGAGGCGGGCGTGGGCCGCGCGTGCCGCGTGTAGGCGTAGACCTCCATGCCGAGCGCGTGCGCCAGGCGGCCGCACTGTCGGCCGATGGCGCCGTAGCCGAGGATGCCCCTGGTGTTTGGTTGTGGCCGCGGTTGGTCTCTCTCTCTTTATGTATATATGTATATATCTCTCTTTCTCTCACTATCGCTCTCGCTCGCTCTTCGGCCTCTTGCGGCACACTCTCGTTTGTCTTTCCCGGGGGTCGAGGGGCAAGGCAGAGGTGGAGGGGAGGGTTGAGGGAGGGGGGGGAAAGGGGAAAGGGGAAACTCACATCCTCATCCCCGGGGAGTCGTCGACCGGCGTGGCGAAGAACGAGTCCCACGTCCCCGTCTTCATCTGCGCCGCGTGTCTCTGGAACTGATGGGTCTGCGACAGCCAGGCGCCGATCACCCACTCGGCGACCTGGGGTCTGGCGCGAGGCAATCAGGTCAGCTACCGCCGTCACGCCGTGCCGTACTCCCAAGACGCTAGGTCCGTCCCTCCCGCCCGCTTGGGGTCTTGGTATGGAGTAGGCTACTTGAATAAGGGAAGGGGGGGCGGGCCTTCGACGTACGCGTGGACGCCGTTGGCCGAGGCGAAGCGGACGTTCTGGTCCTGGTATACAGGATGGCCCTGCCACTGCTCGTCCAGCCCGGCGGACAGCAGCTGCACGAAGCGGACATGGGGAATCAGGTGCGGCGGGGGCGGCTTCAGCGCCGTGAGGACGGTGACGCCGGCCCACGTCTCAGCGGGCAGGTCCTCGTACTCCAGGACGGTGTGGTCTCGGCGCAGGGTGCAGACCCAGCGGATCTCCAGGCCCGGGTGTTGCTGCGCGACGCGCTCGATCCACGCCGACTCGCGCCTGTGGCCCACGATGACCAGGAGCACGTCCTTATCCAGAGGCCGGCTTTCTGGTGTTGTCTTGGCCGTGCTGCTGTCGCGGGGCGGAGTCGACCACGGCGGGGAAGAGATGAGGCTCCTCAGCTGATCTAGTATGGGCGACATCTTGGCGGTGATAGAATGCGGTAGTTAGTGAATGGAGTTGCAATGTGCCTCGTTTCCGTCCACATCTTGGCCAACAACCGGGTCCATCGAGATGAAGAGCAAGTCAAGGAAAAAGTTGACGGCAGGAAGAGGCGCGGGGCCAAGCATTGCCAAGAACTTATTGTCGTCGCGCAGGACCTCAGCGCTCTAAATATAATATTTCGAAGGATTAATATAATATCTCGAAGGATGCTCCGAGCTTAAAGGAATGACAGTGTGGCGGGGTCAAGACCGTCAAGGCTGACAGCCGTTGCGGGCCATCGAAACAAGATTATATCTCGGGCTGACGCGGGGTAGTAAAGTGCGGGATGCCCTTCGTAATTCACCATCCTTCAGCAGCTGGTTACTTACTTGGAAACTATCATTTCGCGAGGAATCACGTCGCTCCCCGGCTGCAGGTGCATGTTGCCGCCAGCGACCAGGACTCCCTCCATGAAGGCATGAGATGGCTCTGAGTCCGAATTTCAGCCAGTGTGGAAAGTCATCAACAAAAACATGTCTATGGGACACTTTTGGGATCGATATCGTTGAACCATGACTGAAACCAACGTGACCGAGGCACTTCGCTGGCTGCCATTGCCAAGTTGAACTCAAGCCGACTACTTTGAAAACGGCACTCCTTGTTTTAAAGCCCCGAGCAGCAGCAGCAGCAGCAGCAGCAGTAGCACTTTGCACGCCGCGTGTCTGAGAACATACGGACAGGAGACTATCGTACCACCTCGGTGCCTCAAGCAGGGAGCGAGCCAGACACGGCCCAGTAGACGACGTAATTGAAGCCCTGCGCATCGTAGAAGGGGCCGAGGTCGACGGACTGCCCGTCGGCCGTGGCCGTGAAGTCGAGGCTCGCGTTGTTGCCCGTGCGCCGGATCGAGCCCAGGTCCAGCGTCGGCGCCGCGCCGAGCGTGTCGTTGCCGTAGTGGCCCGCCAGGACCGTCGGCCCGTACAGCACCGCCGCCAGCGTCTGGTTGTCGTTGGCCGGCACGAGCCGGAGGTCCATCGGCAGTGTGACCGCGACCGTGTCGCCGTCGGCCCACGCGCGCGTCACCGTGGCGTACGCGCCCGGCTCCGCGGCCACGTCGTCGTCGGCCCCCTGGACCTCGCCGTTGACCGCGATCGAGGCCGCGCCGGCCGCCGTCCACGCCGGGATCCGGATCTTCAGCCCCCACTCGTCGCCGGTGCCGCCCGTCACTGTCAGCGTGGAGTTGTCGCTGACAGGGTAGGCGCTCGTCTGCGTGATGACCACGCCGCGCTGCGTCCAGTTCAGCTGCGATGGGGTGAAGAGGTTCACGTAGAGGTTATCGTCGTCGTAGGCGTAGATGGAGTCCATCAGCTTCGTGTTGGTTTCTAGGCCCGTGCCCACTACAACGTCCAAGGTTAGTTGAGTCCTTGCTGGGAGGTTGTGGGACTACCGTAGTCCGTCTACTTACTGCAGCACCAGAAAGACTCGTACTCCGTTGACCAATTCCCTCCACCCCACGCTGGACCGACGCCGCGTCGACCACCCGCGTCCAGAGAGGTAAAGTAGGCTGTTTGATTTATGGAGTCAGCATATCCGTCGCTGGGCAAACATCTGGAAAGGGGGCCCATGGCTCAGGAGCACCATTCCATCTCGAAGCCGCACCATGGCCTTCGTGACACACCTAAGGGATGTCATGGGGATGAATTAAGGGCCCTAGAGAACTTACTGAAGGCACCGTAGTCAGTTCCGGGATCCTGCTGACCCAACATCTGGTTCAATAGCGTCCGCTCGTAGAAATCGAAGTAGCTCGCGTTCGTGTCCATGGACCATAGCGTGCGCGTCAGCTTGAGCATGTTGTAGCCGTTGCACGACTCGGCCGAGTCGTAGTCCAGGTACCCGGCAATATCGTCGGGCTCGTGGAAGTGCTCAGCCTCGCTGTTTCCGCCGATGGCATAGGAGTGGTGGTCGATTGTGATCTTCCAAGCATTCCTGGCAATATCCAGGTACGTCTGATTGCCCGTTTGCGTGTACTCGTGAGCCGCTCCAATCCATTTGGGAATTTGGGTGTTTGCGTGCAGGCCGTCAAGCTGGTCTTCATCCGCCGCCAACGGGTCGAAGACGGCCGCGTGGTCGAAGCGCTGGGCGGTGGTCAACCACGTCTCATTGCCCGTGTAGTAATACAATCCGGTGAGGATATCATTCATGCCGCCGTATTCAGTCTCCAGCACGCTTTGCATCTGGCTGTAGCTCAACTTGCTCGTACGGGTGTCGGTCCACTGAGCCATTGACAGCAGGACGTCCTTGGCGGTGGTGTCGCCAACATGAACCCACACGTCAAGCAGACCAGCCATGATCTTGTGGATGACATACCAGGGCACATTGCTGTTCGTCAACGTGCCGTTTTCCAGAGCTGTGAAGTCGGACTCGGGAAAACCTGCAAGGTAACCGGTGGAAAACCCAGCGTTGGCGTCGTTGGCCTGACACTTTGCAAGCTCGGAGACGAAGGAGGTGGCTCGATCGCGGCAAGTAGTATCTTGAGTCGTAGCCCAGCATTGAGCCCAGGCCGTCAACATATGCCCTTGCACGTGTGATCGAAAGGGAAAGTCGGGGGCGTCCCAGCCGCCATTGACCTCGGCGCCCTCGGTGGAGAGGTTGTGGTTCATCCGAAAGTTGTACAGCATCCTGTCGACATCCACCGAGGTGAGGTATGCGAGTGTGCGCTCCTGATTACCCATCCAGCGGCTGTCCGAGAGTTGGACCTGGCTCAGATCGAACAGGTTCGCCACGACACCGATCTGGCTCCGGACGGGAGATACATCTTGACCTGCCACCGGCACGGCATCGAGGACAAGATTTCCGCAGATGGCAAGGAAGTCGGTTAAAGAGCATTGCAGGCCGGGGCGGCGACTAAATCTGAACAGCATAATGAGATCCAATCACTGCAAGCCGTCAGTTTTATATGCGTGGAGGAGCCAGAACTTCGATCTTGTCAGACCCAGAGCGCGGGCTCGCTATATATCATCTAATCCCGGCGACGCCAGACTACCGGTACCCATCCGGGCTTTGAGCAATACCGGTATAGATAGCACGTGTGGACGACAGTATTGCCGGTCGCGTACGCCATCCAAGTGTGGGACAGCGCCGAGGCCTTTGGCCACCAGACGGGCGATTATTATTATCCTCACCAATGGCAGCGCAGCGCTTCTACCCAGGCTTCCGGGTGACCATCTGCCGCGACATCAATCCACCGATCGGGATGATTCGCCGGGCCGGCACATCGCCGCACATGGCATGCATCCGCATTCCGCAGCAGAGCGGCGTCGGCTTCCCCGCAACGCCAAGAATAATCGCATCGCCAAGGTCCGGGGAGTGGAAGTGTAGTGATGATCGGACTCAAGGGGGGGAAAGGCCATGCGACGCTACCAACCAGCTTTGAACGTCTGGTGCTGCCAGGGGACGGCATATAATAGTTAGAGCATAGTCCCCGGGAAGCGTTGGTTGTGAATGGCAATATGTGCAGCACCCGCCCTTAAGAGCACATGGCGAAGCCGTGCATGCTGGCCTCGAAGTTGTTGGCGAACGACGAAGGGAGAGTTCTGTGGGGGGTCCAATCAAGCCAGTACCGCAAGATCCATACTGGTAGATATGGTCACGTGGGGGATGGTCTCGGGATCTCGGGAGCAATCAACCTAAGATGTCCCATACAACAACTTTAGTAGGTGCGGTAATAAGTAGGGACCTCATCACTCCAGACTTGGGAAATGTATGATAACAGACGTTCAGAAGCATTGATCGAGCTTGGCGGAGAATAGAAGCAATACCTACTTGAAGAGAAGTACTGGTGTTCTGTGCTTCGTAAACCGTTGAACGCACCGCCCGCGGTCTTTGCGTGGCGCATCAGCCTGCCCCTTTATTTCTGTCATTGACGTCACCTCCATCTTCACGGGTGACGCCCTCAGCGCAGACACGGCCGGCCAAACAGTGACAGGCTGCTGTCTGCCATCTTCATCTTTGACGTACCTACACGTTCATGCAGACTCTGGCTGCGACTCATGGGCTTCTGCTTGGGCTATGCTTGAAACACACTCAAAGGGTTGGGACAGTGTTCGACCGCCAGGCCCTCCCACATACGACGCCCAAGTTACCTATCGTTACACCCTTCGCAGGGAGATACCGCTTCGGTGATATGAAGCGCAGCGCATCGTCCACTGCTAAGTCACCCTCGAAGGCTAAGAAACCCCGTCCGGAGGTCCCCGAGTATCATTCGACCCCGTCGGTACGGGATGAATCTGGCGACATTATTTGGCCAGCGCCGAAGGATCAAATCGAGAATGCCCGAGATTTCATCCGCCAATGGTACGTCGACCTCGGTCTGCCGTCTCGTTCCTGAAGCTAAAAAGGGGGTGTAGTGCGGCAGCAAAGAAGAAGACCCTGATCGTCCCAGACAAGGACGCCGACGGACTGACATCGGGCTCCATCTTGCAGAGGACGCTGGTCCTGCTCGGCCTTCCCCCCGAGTTGATCTCGGCGCATCTGCTGCAGAAGGGGACCTCCATCCACGACGAGAGCGAGCGCGCAGCGATGGGCCTCCATGAGCCCGCCTACGTCTTCGTCCTGGACCAGGGGTCGAGAAAGTCGCCGCCCGTCATCGACGCTCCCCACCAGGCCCTGGTGATAGACCACCACTGGGCCCTGGACGACGACTTCCCCGAGGCCGCGCAGCACGTGACGGCGTGCCACTCGCCGCCCGTGGCGACGAGCTCGCTGCTCACGTACCACATCTGCAGCGCGCTGCACGGCGAGGTCGCGCGCACCTGCGACTGGCTCTGCGCCGTGGGCACGCACGGCGACCTGGGCAACACGCTCAAGTGGGAGCCGCCCTTCCCGGACATGCGGGCGACCTTCAAGGCGCACACCAAGAAGGCCGTCAACGAGGCCGTGTCGCTGCTCAACGCGCCCCGGCGGACCGCCGCCTTCGGCGTGCGGGACGCCTGGGCCGCGCTGCTCGCGGCCGCCACGGGGCCGCGGGACCTGCTCCGGGACGCCGCGCTGCTGGCCGCACGCGCCGAGATCAACGCCGAGGTCGAGCGCTGCGCCCACGCGGCCCCGCGCTTCTCGGCCGACGGCGCCGTCGCCGTCCTGCGCATCCGCTCGGCCGCCCAGGTGCACCCGGTCGTCGCGACGCGCTGGGCGGGCTACCTGCAGTCGCCGCGCCTGGAGATCGTCCTCGTCGCCAACGACGGGTACCTGCCGGACATGGTCAACTTCTCGTGCCGGGTGGCGCGGTGCGCGAGGGCGCGCGACCCGCCTGTCAACAGTGAGTGAGCTACATATCGTGTTCGACGTGTAACCCGCGACTCCTATACACACGCACACCCCTTAGGGGGAGTTTGTCTTCTCTCAAGGCTTGCTTACTCCCGAACTCTGATACCAGAGCTGGAGAATCTCTCCTCATTGTGCAAAGCACTGACTCCTTGAATCTTGCAGTCATCGAGGTGCTGAGGGGCGTCGCGGACCGAGCGCCGGACCCGACGCTACGCACGCGGCTCGGCGAGTCGTTCGCCCGCGGCCACCGCGAGGCCAGCGGCGGCATCGTCCCCCACGCCGAGTTCGAGGAGCTCATGGACGTCCTCGAGATCGGCAAGAAGCCGGCCGCTGCCGCCACCAGCCCCCAGAAGGCTAAGAAGGGAGCGGCGGCGCCGGCGCAGTCGAACACTTTGATGAACTACTTCGGCACGCCGGATACCGCTACGTAGACGGAGTAACTCGCTGAGACACTGCGTCTGCGTCTGTCTCTCTCTCTCTGTGTGTGTGTGTGTGCGTGTGTGTGTATATGTGTGTGGAAGAAAAGACGTAAGTCGCCTGGGCAGTTTTCTATCGTGCTTCATACTGGGCGTTGGGAACGGAAGAACTTGGACATTTGGGTAATATACAATAGAGCTGTGCAAACGGCGCATCTAAATTCAGGAATTCCTCTGCCCGGCCACTCAGATGGCTTCGCGGCGCTCACACACAAAGTCCCGCAACGGGTGCGTGGAATGCAAGCGTAGGAAGGTCAAGTGCGACGAGCAGCAGCCGCGCTTCAACTGCGTGCGATACATGATGCAGTGCACCGTTATGCGCAACACCCTGGTCGTCGTGCGCCCTGACGCCGCCGCCGCGAGCCCGGCCGCGTCGTCGTCGACGCCCCAGAGCTCCCCCACCGGTGGTAGCGGGGGGAAGATCGAGTTCATTGCCTTACTGAGATGGCCTAAGAGCGTCGAGTCTCGGTGGACCTAGGTCAGCCGCCTTCTGGCTGGAATTGGGTAATAGCATAATATGCTCTGAGACTCGTATTCCGACGGGTATTCCGAGACTGAAGTTCCCCTATACCCCCTGGAGCGTCCAGCACAAGTTGCCAAGTAGGTGCTCGCATGTATACTCGTATACTAAGCGGATGTATAAGCGGATAGACGAGTATCATCGAGTATGCATACACCTTTGGGTGATGACTACCCCTGAGTCCAAGGCTGCTTAAAGTATAGCTGCGGTCCTTTCACCGCCGCGCTCTGCCCGCAGCTCCTCCATCGGTTTCTGAGCACCCACAGACAGGCCACCGGTCGCGATGATACCCCCATAACCAACAACCATGTCAGGCGTCACTGTCGCACTGGCTGCTCATTGCGAACAGAGCCGAATCTCGTGCTCTATGGTAGAAACGTCCTCGACTTCTTATGCTCTCCATACCCGGCTTGATCCCGTAACAGCCAGGACGGGGGCAACGTTCGCCGCGGCGCGCCTCCCTCTCTGTCTCACACACACAAAATCCCTCACAGCTTGCCCGCGCTCCGCAGGCCCCGCTCACCATCGACCAGGACGCACCAGCCGCCGTGGCCGCGGGCGCCGCCTCCCTCGCCGACGACCACGAGGCCGGCGAAGCCGTCTTCTTCTCCTCCGCTGCTATCGTCGCGGCCCTCGCCGCCGCCACCGCCCTTGCCGTGGCTGTGGCCGTCTTCGTCGTCGTCGTCGTCGGTAGTGATACCGGTAGTGCTACGCGCGACGGGGTGCTGTTGTCCCTGTCCCCGTCCCCGTCGTCGTCCGCTGCGGCCGACGAAGTCGAGCACCCTGTCGTCCCACGAGCCGGGCTGCAGCCAGACGGCGGGCACGCCGACGGTTGCGGCGGCGCGCAGCACCGCGAGCGTGGCGGCCGGCGGCGTCACCACGGACAGGGCGGTGTCGCGCGGGCGCGGCAGGTCGAACGGCGAGCGCACGGCGGCGTAACGGCGGGCGCCGTGCCGCGACGTCGCGATGCGATCAGAGGTCGCGTTGATGGGCGTCACGGGCAGGTCGTGCGCGAGGTACCACTCGAAGACTGTGCGGAGGAGGGTCAGGGGGGGTGGGGGCGAAGGAGGCGCCGCGCGCGAGGGGAGGGAAAAGGGGTCAGTCACGGTAAGTGGTGGCATGTAGGTATCGTACCGTGGCTGTGGGCAAGCGTGGAGGCCGGGAGGCAGGGTGAGGTGGTTCTTACGGTAGTGTGAGGCATGGAGGGGGTGGTTGGGTGGGTTATATAAAGTATCTAGGTATCTTGTAGGCCCTGGGGGAGGCATGGGATGGGATGGTATGAATCCGCTAGGGAAGACAGGTGCAATGCCACCTACTTGTGTGGCCGAACTTGGCCGGGTTTGAGCTGGCGCCGACGACGGCGAACTGCGGCGTCGAGAAGAAGGCCTTCACGGTGGCCTCGGTCGTCATCTTGAGCATGGGCTACTAGGTAGGCGCCTGTGCAGTACTAATGTATACGGTACTTAGGTATGTCGAAGAAGACAGAGACACGCAATCCCGCCCAATTCAAAGTGCTCTGGTTGGTGAGAGTAGAATTGTAGGTAGTGAGGTAGTAGTATCTCTAATCTTTCCCCATGTTGCGCCGAGGCTTACGGAGTACTTCTTCTGCATAAGATGCCGGAATTAGCGTCTAGTTTGTTTCCTGTGTCTTCCTATTCGCTCCATGTCTGCCTGCAAAACGGTGCCTGTCTTCCACCACAGTCTTTCCTGACGTATCAATTCCGTTTGCCCGTTCTTGAGCTTACGAGATACCCACGGAGCCGGTCGGCCGGAGCACCGCCCGTCTGGAGTCAGTCGCCGACCCGCCCGTCGCGCTGTAAAGAGCCGCCGCTATGGCGACGTTCGCGTAGGTAGTACATGCCCGCAGGTGCCGCGCGACGGCGCTGCCGTCGTCGTCGTCGCCAGCTCCTGCTCCTTGCTGATATGCTATTGTCCGCAGGCGGCCGAGCTTCTCGGCCAAGGCCTACGCGGCCTTCCGCCCGACCTACCCGGCCTCGCTGTTCCGCACCGTGCTGGACTTCTACCACCGCCGGCCGACGACAACGGAACCGGGAACGGGACCGGGACCGGGACCGCAGGCCGGCACGGGCACGGGAACGGGAACGGGCACGCTGCTCGACCTCGGCTGCGGCCACGGCCTGATTGCGCGCGACCTGAGCCCGCACTTTGGCGCCGTCGTCGCCGTCGACCCCTCGGCCGGCATGGTGGCCCAGGCGCGGCGCATGACGTCGGGGCACGCGGCCGAGCGCCGGATCCGCTTCCGCCAGGGCGGCGCCGAGGACCTGGGCTTCCTGGCGCCCGCGAGCGTGGACCTGGCCGTCGCGGGCCAGGCCGCCCACTGGTTCGACTATGCCAAGGTGTGGCCGAATTGTAGGCGGCCTTCTCGAACCATCAACCCTCAACCTTCGCCCCCTTTCCCTTTTGGCTTGCTCATCACGGGATCTTGCTGCTGTAGACGCATTATGCTGACTTCACTTGTTAAAAGTGGCACGTGTGGTGAGACCCGGCGGCACCGTGGCTTTCGTGAGTGATGCCCAGAGGCGTTTCCGTTCCTTTCTCTTCTTACCTGTCTACTACGGGAGGGAGTCTCAGTATGCAAGGGGGATGTCTGTTCGCCAAACAAGTTCCAGAACTGGTTGAATCACTGCTGACCCCTGATTATGAAGTGGGGTTACAAGGACAACGTCCTCATCGGCGCAGAACATGCCACGGAAATCATGGAGCGATTTATATACGGTTTCGGTGAGGTGGCTGAGGGCATTGAGGGTATGGGACCGTATTGGGAGCAGCCGGGCCGTAATATCGTGAGTCTTCTAAGGCCCTTCGTTGCATTTCCTACTTTGTCTTTGGTCTGTCTACGGAGTTGGAACGCCGCCTCGAAGCTCTCATGTCCCTGGTATATGAACATGTCTTGAATATTCCGGAAACACACTGACACTTATCCTCTGATAGCTGCGCAACCTCCTGCGCGACGTCTCCATCCCGGAGAAGGAGTGGACCGACGTCACGCGGCTGGAGCACGAGCCTGGCGCTGCCGACGCGGAAGAGCTGGGCTGGCAGAGGAAGAAGATGAAGCTGGGCGAGGTGGAGGGCTACACGCGGACGTTCAGCTGCTACAGCCGATGGAGGGATGAGCATCCAGAGGCCAAGAGCCGAGAGCACGGCGGCTCGGGAGACGTGGTTGATGTCATGTGGGATCAGATGATCGCAGCCGTGCCGGAATGGAGGGCCATGGGCGAAAGGTGGAGAGAGGCCGAGGTGGTCAGCGACTGGGGGACGTACATCTTGATGGCGAGGCGGCGAGAATCGTGATGGGTATTTGGTGTGACAGGTCTTTTACTTTAGACAGTCTCACCCATGTGTTGGGAAATCGTGGGGTTATGCTGTTTCGACTAGAATATGAGCCTCAGAGCACAAAGAAGAGAGCCTCCGATGACATGACACACGCCTTGCGTTGGGTTGCTTGAAGCCCAATAAGCAGTCATCAATCAGTAGAGCTGAGGTCAAAGAATCTTGGTATAAGTAAGAGGTAGGTAGGGTACTACAGTATAAGTACTTCTCCAGTAGGCAGCTTGGATATCGTTGGGTGACGCGGGAGTAAACAGACACGCGCATCAGCTTGATTTCCCGATCATTCGTGTCAGAGCTCGCCGCTGGGTCAGGCCTGGCAAGTGAAGTTGAAATCGGGAAGTACGAGAGTTTGTACGGCGCCATCATGTTGCAGAGACGCTGGTTGCCCTGGCAATTTCCAGGGGCCCCACCACGACACGGCATTGGCCGCTGTGGCGGCCTTGGGTGCATGAATTGCACAGGCCAGGGGTGCACGAGTACTAGCAGCAGTCCGCTTTTCTACTTCTGGTCTATTATTTCACCAACTCTCCCTGACCTGAGACTGGTCAACAACCTCCCAAAACTCTATCGCGGTCCTCATTCTCTCTTCTCTCCAGACCGTATCGTCTCTCCTGCCTCATTATCCCCCATCCACGACTACACAATGGTAAGTAGAGACCCTCGGCTTGTCTTTTCTACCACTGCCCTGTCTTTGTTACCTGCGGCCCCTGCGGGTGGGCAGGTAAACACAGCACCCCTCACAGAGCCCCCAAACCCCCGGTTTAGTGCTGTGTAATCCGTCTGCAAGGAGCCAGTCAGCGTTTCTTTCCGACGCGGCGACAATGGCAGTACGACTGTTGCGGCGCCGGCGCCTGCGCCTGCTCCCAATTGTTACCCAATCCTGCCGGCAAACAATAAACAGTCGGTCGCTGGAACTCCTCCTCCTTTCTTCCCCCCTGCCAACGCACGCAGGGCGTCAACAACACCACCACCAGACTCGACGCTTTCTACTCGGACCGCCACAATCTGTTCCTTGACGATCTTTTTATCCTCGTCCCCGAACTTTCTACATTTGCTACGAACGGGCGCAGTTGCCCTCGTGAACTATTAGGATGGCCGCTAATTACGAAAACAATGGGCAGGCTTCGACCAACTACAAGGAGGCTTTCTCACTATTCGACAAGCGAGGCAACGGTCGTGTCACCACCGACAGCTTAGGCGATCTTCTACGCGCCTGCGGCCAGAACCCGACTCTGTCTGAGATCAGCGACCTGGAGAGAAATGTCTCCGGTGACTGTAAGCCATCACTTCGTTGCTCCTTGCGAGCCCTCGTCTTCCCCTGCGAGCCCCAGCATTCGGGGCAGCAACGACGCTCAGAAAGCGGGAGAGGCGGATGGGCCCCAGCTGCTGCCACATTGACCTTTGCTAACACAGTGGTGCAATAACAGTCGACTTCGAGACCTTCTCCAAGATCCTGAACCGCCCCGGTGGCTTCCGCGACCCTGGCGAGCCCGAGGAGTACTGCCGCGGCTTTCAGGTGTTCGACAAAGACATGACGGGCTTCATCGGGGTTGGGCAGCTCAAATACGTCCTGACCAACCTGGGCGAGAAGATGACGGACGAGGAAGTGGACGAGCTGCTCAAGGCGGTCGACACCAGCTCAGGACAGGTCAACTACACGGGTGAGTGCAGGGGCAGGCGGTGGAGAGAATACGGTGGCGGCAATACACGGCAAGACCATGGCGCTAACACGGGAATGCAGACCTTGTCCGAACCATTCTGGCGAACTAAAGACGGCCACTCTTGGGCTGAAAGGAATCACAGGAGTTTGGAGATATGGATTTGTTGCATGCACTTGCAATAGGGATGTGTATCGGGCCGGGCGCGAAGGGACTGCATGGCTCGGAGATGAACATTGGCGTTTTGCGCATTGATTGACGGGCTTGCTGGGAATTGACCCGGCGCTCTTCTGGTAGTTGTAGACATACATACGAAGACGAAGCGATATTGTCGCCCTACATGTCCTATTTCGTGTCCGCGACAGCCAACCCTGACAAGGGATAGAATGTGATATTTTCAGGGGACGGGGAAGACGGGGAAGACGGAGACGGGGACCGGGACCGGGACCCCGCATTATTACGTCGTAATAATGTGGGCTGGAGCTGTCTGGCTGGCCACTGCTGCCTCGAGTCGAATAAGCTTCCGTCCCGTCATGCCTCATTCCGGGCCTGCAACTTGCAACTCTTCCCCGTACATCAACCCACTGCCAGTGTCTGCACCAAGCCAAGAGACTTACATACGCACACCCGCACTTCTCGTCCCAGGGCCTGCCTCTGCCGTCACCCGACTTTTCCGCATCCATTGGACAATTTGTTGAGTGCTTAGATAGCAACGCTGGCGAGGAGCTTCCGACCCCTCGTTCTCTTTACTGCCCTCCTTGCCCTCCTCCTCGCCCTAATCTTCAACGTGGCTGCTCCGCGCGCAGTCTCTCGCCTCACATCCCACCTGAGTCATATTCGTTTCAGGCCGTCTCCAGCTTCCTCTTTGCCCGCCCGAGCCCGGTCTGCCACCCCCAGCCGCTCCATCGTATCCGCCAGCATGGCTCCAGACAAGTATAGGAGCCCGCCCCAGGCTCCCCCGACCTTCACTGGCACCAAGGAGTCTATTGTGGACGACGCCAAAGCTCTCTGTAGCTCCACCCGGTCTCTCCTCGACAACATCGTCACCGAAGGGTCGGCCGACAAGGCCACCTTTGCCTCCGTCATCGCGCCCATGATCCAAGACGAAGACGACTCTCAGCTGAGCGCCCGCATCCTTGGCTTCTACCAATATGTCTCGGCCGATGCGGAGCTACGCAATGCCTCCACCGAGGCTGAGAAGCTGATGGATGACTTCTCCATCGAGTGTTCCATGCGCGAGGACGTCTACAAGCTGGTCGAGGCCGCCTTCCAGGCCCAGGAGAGCAAGGAGCCCGACCTCGACCCCGAGAGTCTGCGCTTGCTCGAGAAGGAACGCAAGAGCTACATCCGAAACGGCCTGGGGCTGCCCCAGGGCCCACAGCGAGACCGCTTCAAGGAGATCAAGAAGCGGCTCAGCATGATAGGCATTGAGTTCCAGAAGAACCTCAACGAGGAGGACGGTGGCCTCTGGCTCACCAAGGAGGAACTGGACGGCGTGCCCAGTGATGTGATAGATGGCCTGGAGAAGGGATCTGGTGAGAATGAGGGCAAGGTCAAAGTCAGCTTCAAGTACCCGAGTCTATTTCCCACGCTCAAATTCGCCAAAGACCCAGAGACGAGAAAGAAGCTGTTCATAGCCAACGAGAACAAGGTAAGCTCGCCTTGGAGGCTATGCAGGCAGTGGTGAGATCTGTCCTGCTGCTAACACGACGGCGATAGTGTAACCAGAACACCCCCCTCTTCAAAGAGGCAATCCTTCTACGAGACGAAGCTGCGAGGATGCTTGGCTACCCCAACCATGCCGCTTTCCGGATAGAAAATAAGATGGCCAAAACTCCACAGACGGTGAACACCTTTCTGTCGGACCTTCGAGCGCGACTTAAGGCGGGTGGCGAAAAGGAGAAGGATCATCTGCTTGAACTCAAGAAGAAAGATGAAGGCTCGCGAGGCATCAAGTCCGACGGAAACTACTATCTCTGGGATCATAGATTTTACGATCGCTTGATGGTCGAAACAGAGTACAGTATCGACGAGACGAAGATTGCCGAATACTTCCCCGTGCAGAGTTCTATACAGGGAATGCTGCACATCTTTGAGGAGATCTTCGGCCTAGTATTCGTCGAGCTGGGCCAGGAGGAGCGTCAAAAGCTGTCGCCAACTGGAAAATCCCAGGATATCTCCTGGCATGAAGATGTGATCATCTTCTCGGTCTGGAACGACGCGTCCGAGGGCGACGACTTCGTCGGTTACCTCTACCTGGACCTTCACCCGAGGACGGGCAAGTATGGCCACGCCGCCAACTTCAGCCTTCAGCCTGGCTACCTGAAGAAGGACGGTTCGCGCCGATATCCTGCGACGGCCCTCGTATGCAACTTTTCCAAGCCTACGGAAACGAAGCCCTCGCTCCTGAAGCACGAAGAGGTTGTTACGCTCTTTCACGAGCTCGGACATGGTATTCACGACCTGGCGGGTCGGACCAAGTATAGCCGCTTTCACGGCACCTCGGTCGTTAGAGACTTCGTGGAAGCGCCGAGTCAAATGCTCGAGAACTGGTGCTGGACCCCAAGTCAACTCAAATCCCTGTCAAACCATTATAAGACTGGCGAGAAAATTCCAGATGACCTGATCGAGAAGTTGATTTCCACCAAACACGTCAACGATGCGCTGTTCAACCTGAGACAGTTGCACTTTGGCATCTTCGACATGACGGTGCACACGCCACCCAGTCATGCGGAGCTGGAGAAGATGGACTTCAGCGCCGTGTACAACGACCTTCGAGCACAGCTCGCAGGGCTCAGCGGCCCGGAAGCTCTGGGTCAGGGGAGGTACGTTGCAAAGTGTGGTTCAATGCTATGAAGGCGCGATTAGACTGACAAGAATATAGTACCTGGGGCCATGGACAGGCTACGTTCGGTCATCTCATAGGAGGATATGACGCCGGCTACTATGGCTACTTGTCTTCGGAGGTGTACAGTGCCGACATGTTCTACTCCAGCTTCAAGAAGAACCCAATGGATGGCAAAGAGGGCCGCCGGTACCGACACACCGTCTTGGAGCGCGGTGGAAGCCAGGAAGAGATGGAGACGTTGAAGCAATTCCTGGGCAGAGAGCCTAGCAGCGATGCCTTTTACGCAGAGTTGGGTCTCACATCTGCGGCATGAGAACCAGGGTTATAAAAGAGTGGCAGGCTGTGTTCCGCGACAGCACAATACACTATATGATTTGAGGGTGTGCTGTTGTATACCTTATTGCCTCCTATGAGACTTTTTGCTAAGGAACGCTGACACGTGGGTTGCAGTGGAAGTCTTGATGGAGGAATACACAACGTAGAGGCCGTTGCGAACGAGGGCCCAGGGCTGTGTATTACTAGACCTCGCTGATAGTTGCCTTGCGTTGGTTTGTCCACCATCATACTTTCACTTCCATCTTGGTGTTTTCTCGCGGACTGGTCATGATTGACCGACCCATTGCGTTCCTTCACCAGTACGGAGTACAGTAACCCTCGAGACACTGACTTTGTAAAAGCACCAGTCGCCGCACTCCTAGCCGATGGGTTCATCCAAAGGAGCCAAGTAGATACGCAAACGCGAACAGTGCATGGTCAATTTTGCAAAGGAGACTCGGTAGAGGTAAGCATCCCATTCCATCGGTGCTAAGCGTCCAATCAGCCCCAGTCGCTCCCGCTATTTGTGTGCTGTAAGCCTCCGCCGCAATCCACCGTGAAGCTGAAACTGGGCGGCATGACATTTTTGGGGATGTAAGCCACCTCAGCTACCCAAGTTAGATGTCCGACTTACATGATAACGAGACGCATCTGTATCCTTAAAGACGGCCAAGTAGGTACGATTCTTCTCTTTCTGAAGAGCGCTTCGTGAAGAATCATCGCCAAACCCGTAGTCAAACCGCCGTTCGTTTTCATTGCAACTCACTGCCGCCGCCTTGCTTCAACCTCGGAAAGAAGAAGAAGAAGAAAAAAAGAAAAGAAAAGGAAAGAAAAGAAAATGGCATCGTCCTACTCGCTCGATCCCGCAGACCTCTTCGGGGTCCGCGGCCTCGTCGTCGTCATCACCGGAGGCGGAACAGGTATCGGGCTGATGATGGCCCAGACCCTCGAGGCCAACGGCGCCGTCGTATACATCATCGGCCGCCGGATGGAGGCGCTGGAAGAGGCGGCCAAGACGGCGGTATGTGTTTCCTTTTTCCGCTTCTTGTTTTCTCTTCTTTTCTTATCTACTCTCGTTGTTTTCTTGGGTTGTGTGGTTGCCATCCTGTCCATGATCAGCACCACCACCACGTGATTACTTCATAAAGCAAAGTGGTTGTTTTTTGCCATTCCCAAGCAACTCATCTGACTGACACTTTCCCCCTCCCTCCCCGCAGAAGCACGGAAACATCCTGCCCCTGCAGGGCGACGTGACGGACAAGGCGTCGCTGCTGCGGTGCGCCGAGGCGGTGGCGGCCGCGTCGGGCCACGTCGACGTGCTCGTCTGCAACGCGGGGGCCGTGGGGCCGCCGCAGCAGAAGCCCGTGCCCGGCACGCCGCTGGCCGAGGTGCGGCGGCGCATGCTGGCGCTGGACGAAGACCAATTCACCCGCACCTTCGCCGTCAACGCCACCGCGCCCTTCTACACCGTCGCCGCCTTCCTCGAGCTGCTCGACTGCGGCAACCGGGCGCGCGGGGCGCGCGGGCTCAAGCAGACCAGCCAGGTCATCGGCGTCGGCAGCATCGCCGGGCTGTACCGCCTGCCGCTCGCCGGACACGCATGGTATGTTTGTTTGTAGTAGACACCTCCATAACCTGCCTGCCCCCCGCGTCCCCAATTAGGGGGGACGTGTCCTGACTCTTGGGGGGGGGGGGGGGTGGGGGGCTGGCTTGGCGAGAAAGATTCCCGAACTCTCGGCTGACGCTTTTCTTTCCCGCAGTGAGTAGAATAATCCGCCCCCGCGATCGATCCGAGGCAAAGTGATCTCGCGGGCTTTGGCTGCCGCCAGGCCGCGGGAGACGAGTCTCGGGGGGACAGAGGAATCCCCTGAGCAGGACAGAAAAGCTCATGCCATCTGTAGACGGCGCCTCCAAGGCGGCGCTCAACAACTTGATGAAGGGATTCTCGACGGTCCTGATCCCGTACGACATACGAACCAACATTATCATACCCGGACGTGAGTTTCTTCTTTTTCATTTACCCCCCTCCTTCATCGGCCGTTCATCGGCCTCACCTCCTTGTTGCCCGGTCACACCCCTATTACTCCTGCCTTCCTTTACCCTCTCTCCTGAGCCATGGCGGAGGATGCGGCCGGGGAAGGTGAACAGGGGCGCAAGCAAGGAAGAACAGAAAAGAAGGCTGACCGCAGCCCCCTCCCGCCTTCCGCTCCCCTGACGGCAGAGTACCCGAGCGAGATGACGCGGGACATCATCGCGGCGCGGGGCGACGCGGTCATCGACCGCAAGCACACGCCGGCGCAGCGGTCCGGCGACATCGAGGACATGGCCGGCACCATCCTGTACCTGTGCAGCCGGGCCGGCGCCTTCTGCAACGGCAACATGGTCGTCACGGACGGCGGGCGGCTGTGCGTCGTGCCCTCGTCGTACTGAGTGACTGAGGCTCGTCCGACATCTAGGGGAAAATAGAGGCGCGGGGGAGAGGGAGAGAGAGGGGAAGGCAGCAAGCGAGAGAAGACTGGTGTAAAATACTTCCTAGGGGCGTTGGTCATTTCCGGCGTTAGATTGGCGGATTTTGGCCCCCCGGGGGTTTGACGGGTTCGGGTTTGGTGAGGCAGGCAGATAGGCTTTGTGAAGAACTCGATGCAGAGTACTGGTACCTAAGTTGAAATTGTACTTATTTGCTTCAATGCTGTGGTTCTTACTCGATTGTTAACATTTTTCGGGCCATGCCTCACCATCAAAGTTCATCTTTGACTGTCTAGGCCTCCTCATCTGGTCCCCTGACTTGTTTGTAAAAGGGTGGCAGAGTGGGCTTAGTTGCTCGGAGACAGAGGGAGACCTTAGGAGGAAAAGAACAGACAAATATTTACAGGCTTATGTAACTCCCACAAGATATTAATCGGTACACAACATGCAAGCAGCTACTATCAAAAAGACATAAAATGGCAAAAGTGAACAACTAGCATCTGTCCGTTTCGATCGGACGACCTCCGGGTTATGAGCCCGGCGCGCTTCCACTGCGCCAAGATGCTTTTTCTCAGTTGCTGCGAGAGCTTAGTAAGCTGATTAGTGAGGTTGTCCCCAATCAAGCCCTATATTCAGTCCTACAAAGCGGCTTCAGGGCTGGGGGCGCTGGAACCTCTGCCATTCCTGAGCGGACCTCATGTTGACGAAATTTGAAAGACTCTACTTAGACTCGTGCCCGCGAAGCAATGCATACAGATATGGTGGCATCATAGGAGCAGGGGAGAACGTTAGGTACTACCTAATGGATCAATGCAAACCATCCAGAAGCTGGTGTGGTGTGGCTGGCTCGGCTGGCTATCCCAGGGCGGAGCTGTGGCTGAAAAGTAAACAACAACGCGGTCCACTCACCAATGAGATCCAAGTCGCGCGCGCAACCACTTCCGCTCCCCAGACCTTCCCACCTCGATATTCCGTACACCCACACAAATCGCAGAAAGCACCGCCAACTGCCAGAACCTCCTACTCTTGAAGCTTTGCATTGGAAGTCTTTGGCTGCTTGATATCACAATCGATAATATACTCGTCAATTCGAAGTATCAGGTACTACGGAGTACACTTCCGGCCATATTCGAATACTCCCCGCCAGAAACAATACTGTCGCGCATCGCGACCCGGCAACACCACTCTAGACCGGTCACCTGGATGGTTCTCATTGTCGCAGCACCTCACCAGTCATGGATTCGGGCGAGATTCCCGACCACTACTACACCTACGAAGGTCGCTTGGCCTCGTTCCGGTCTCACCAGCCAGTGACGCGACGCCCGTCCAACGCGAAAGGCAGAGGACCGAAGGCGCTCTCGTGGCCGCACAAGCAGCTGAACCCCGAAGAAGTCAGTGGCTATGAGCCAATCTGCTTCACGTGTGCCTGAATCTGACAATGTGGTATAGTTCGCCCGCGCCGGCTTCATCTTCGAGCCGACACCCGAGAACCAGGATAACACCGTGTGCTTTCTGTGCCATAAGAACGTCGGAGGCTGGGAGGAGAATGACAACCCGTTCGAGGAGCACTTGCGGCTGTCGCCGCATTGCGGATGGGCAATTGTGGCTGGCATCGAAGCTGGGCTGGGCGATTACGGCATGGACGACCCTACAAGCTCGCACATGATCGAGGCGCGCAAGGCAACGTTCGCGGGAAGGTGGCCTCATGAGGGCAAGAGGGGATGGAAATGCAAGACGAAGCAGGTACGCATACAGACACGATGGAAACCACAAGCCCGAACTAACGTGCTGCAGCTTGTCGACGCAGGATGGAAGTACACACCGACCATGGATGGAGAGGACATGGCGACCTGTGCCTACTGCCAACTTGCACTTGACGGTTGGGAACCCAAGGACAATCCAATGTAAGCCAATTCATGCTGGTCTTTATCGTCCGGTGCTGACATCACACTACAGGGACGAGCACTACAGACGATCTCCCGACTGCCAGTTTTTCATCCTCATAAACCAATACAAGTCCGCTCCCGCGAAGAAGAAGGGTCGAGGCAAAGGAGCTAGGACCTCCAAGGCATCTCGTGTCTCTTCTCAGTCAATTGCCACAGCAGCTTCGGACGCCACATCGTTGCTTGACCAATCTGTCGATCAGGAAGATAGTATCATGACGACGGCCTCGGTCGCGACGCAAGGTGGCACGAAGCGGGGCCGGGCTAAGAAGGCTACCGGGACGAAGGGGAAGAAGACCAAAGCCAAACAGGATGAGCCTATTGAAGTGCTGGAAGATGCACCCGCGGCGGAGGCAGACTTGCCACCTCCACCACCTCCGAAGTCTACCCGTGGACGGAAGCGAAAGAGCGACGATGCCGAAGATTCGGTCTTGACAACAGCCTCGGCGCCAGCGCCCAAAAAGCGGGCGACGCGTGGTCGAAACAGCAAGGCTGTTGATACGTCGGTGCTTGAGCATCAGCTCGACCCTGAGACGACCGAGGCCGAGCCTGCGCCACTGCCGAAGACGAGAGGCAGAAAGGGCCGGTCAACCAACTCGCGCACTTCGCGAAAGGCTTCGGCTGCTTCTACGGCCTCAGCCGCCTCGGTACGCGAAGAGGAATCGCACATACTGGATGACGACGAACTTGACAGACAACTGCAAGCTGATATGGACCGACCTCTGTCTGATGAGGACATCGCGGCTGATTCCGATTCAGAGCGAAGAAAGCTCTCGGCGGGATCCATGACTAAGGAACAGTCAACCAAACGGTCTACTTCGTCCAGAAAAGAGGAGCCGTCAAGCGACCATGCAATGCTTGATTCAGCTCCGCCCCAAATTGACGAGGCCGAGATTGATGCTGAGCTGCAAGCACTTGAAACCGAGATGGAGACGGAGACAAATGAAGCACCCCAACCTCCAAAGAAGGGCCGCAAAGCCGGTACCAGGAAAGCATCGAAACCGACAACCAAGAAGACCAAGGGCAAAGCGCCTGCTGAACCGATGCCCGAAACCAAACCAGAGCCGACGGTCGAGGATGAGACGGTGGACGAGCTGGCAGAAGGCCATGAGATGAGTATTGCCAGCAACGCGACAGTGGTCCGAACTAGTCTGGCCTCGACCACGTCGGCCCCCAAGAAACGCGGGCGCCCCAGTAAGAAGGACGTCGCAGCTAAGAGGGCCTCGAAACTGGCCGAAGGCATGGACGTCAGCTCGTCGCAGCATGCCAATACTGTTGAGCCTCCTTCTGAGCCAGCGGCTCTGACGCAAAAGAAGCCCAGCCCCGATTTGAGCGAGCCAGCTCCGACTGGCGGCGATGAAAATTCGCCACCCGCTGCTGCATCCGAAAACCTGGAGCCTCCGGCCACGCCGCCCAAGGCCGTGATCTCGCCCGCGCCCGCAGCAAAGCAGGCTGTTGTATCACCATCTCAGTCACCGCAGTCTTCGGACGCCGAAAACCAACCGCCGTCTTCCAAGCCGTCCAAGTCCGCGGACAGCAGTCGGGTGGCGCTGGCCCCCGTCGCGGTGACGCCGGTGCGGAGCTCGCCCACCAGACGCAACGTGTTCGCGGGGCTCCAGAGCGAGCGCGCCTGGACGGCTGCCGACCTCGATCTGGTGTTCGAGGAGCTGGGCAAGGAGAATGCCGCGGCGGTGGCCGGCCTCCTCAGGAGCGGCGGCGGCCTCGCGACGCCGGAAAAGCAGATGACGGTCGAGGAGTGGATCTATTACAATGCCGGACAGGCCGAGCGGAAGCTCAAGCACGAGTGCGAGGCTATCGTCACCGCATTCGAGAAGGAAGGTACTAGAGCAATGCAGACCCTGGAAGGCTTGATGGTTGACTGAGTGGAAGAGAAAAGGCGTTGGTAGATCACGGGGGACCTGGCTGGACGACTGACGAACGACAGACTGGGACAACAGGCTGGGTTGGGTGCATTCAGTCTGGTATGGGTAATATCATCGAGGAGGTCTGGGGCGTTACAATTGTTTTTAGATGATAATGATGCACTTGGTCTGTGGCTTGTCCCTCAGGCATCGGGCGGGGGAATGAGAAATGAGAGGAACGAATTGCAACCCTACCGAATACTCCAGCCTGCATTATTACCGGCTTGTGAACGCTTGCATGACCACCTCCTGATCCATGTCCATATACCCATGATAGAAACCATTCCCATGTCATCCATCCGCGACCAATACCTAACGGGAGTGCACTCACTACGCCAGGACCAGGCCGTCGCCGCTCCCCAGCTCGACAAAGTCGTACTTGAGCGAAGCATCACCGCCACCACCGCCGCCGGCCTTCTTCGTCTCCTCGGCGACGGCGTCGGCGAGGGTGTATCGCCGGCGGCGCAGCAGCGGCGCGATCAGCCCGCCGCCGCGCTTGACCTCGTCGTGCGTCGCGACCCAGTAGCGCGCGCCGGTGGCGCGCACGCCCGCCAGCCCGGCCGCGGCGCCCAGGTTGAGCTGCTTGGCGCCCCAGATGCGCACGTCGTGCAGGCCGTGCAGGAGCGCCAGCACGTCCAGACCCGGACCCGGACCGCCACCACCGCCAGGAGGAGCAGAGAAGGTCGCCGCGAGGTCGTCGGCGCGGATCCCGTGCGGCGAGTATACCACCGCCTGCCCCCCACCACCACCACCACCACCGCCGGCGGCACCCCCCGACTCCTGCTGCTCATTCTTCGTCGTCGTCGTCTCGAACGCCACCACCACCGCGCTGTGGTAGTACAGCGCGTTGCCCGCCGTCACGACGCGCCCGACGCCGACCCAGTCCGGGAGTACCGGTAGCGCGCCGGGGGGCGCGCTGCGGCCCAGCAGCGCGGCGCGCCAGTCGGCGCAGCCCGGCGTCAGCGCGGGCGTCGTCACGACCGTGTCGAAGTGGCGCCACGATCGCACCACTTGCAAAGCAAAAGAGGACGAGTAGTTGGGGTCAGCAGGAGTCCTCGGAATAACCTACCTAGGGACAGAGAGTGAAGAAGGGGTGGCGGTAATGGAAAGGAAGAGAGGGCTGTGTGCTCGGGGTTCGGGATTCGGACGATCGTGTTTTCAGGGATGTAGATTTCTGCGGAGAAGGACAAGATATGGTACATCGAGTACCCCTCCCGAGGGGCGCGGGAGAAAGATGAAATTCGAAGAAGAGGCAGAAAAATGTCACATACGCGCGGCGGCCTTGTCAGGCGCGAAGACGGGCACGGCGCGCGGCACGGTCCGCAGCGTCGCCTCGTGGCAGTGGTCGGTGAACTCGTGCGAGATGACCACGGCGTCGATGTACGAACGGCGGGCCTCCTTCTCCTTCTCCTTCTCCTCTTCCTCCTCTTCCTCCTTCTCTTCCGTGTCCTCGCTGCTGCTGCTCCTGCTCCTGCTGCCATCGCCCTCGCCCTCGCCCTCGCCCTCGCCCCCGTCGTCCTCGCTCTCGCTCCCGCTCCCGCCGCCCTCGACGTCGCGCAGGACCTCGTCCAGCTCCGCGACGCTGCCCACGCCCGGCGCCTCCACGTGCCACTGCGTCGAGAACCAGCCGGCCACGTCGCTCTGCGGGCCGCTGAGCCACGGGTCCAGCAGCAGGTTGAAGAAGCGCCTGCCACTGCGCCTGTCCCTGCGCCTGCGCCTGCGGTTGTGGTCGCGGCGTCCGCCGGCCCCGGTCTCGGCCTCGGCCCCGGCTGAATCCGCCGGGTGCGACGGGTGCGACGGGTACGGCAGCTGCAGCAGCCAGGTCGTGTCGGCGTTGAGGTGCGTGAGCACGGGGCGCGCGGGGCGCCGCGCCAGGGCCGCGCGGAGGGCCGCGCGGTCCGTGATGCGGAGCCGTGCCGGCGTCGGCGTCGGCGTCGGGGGGTCATTAGTACTCTCGCTACCACTGCTGCCGCTGCTGCTGCTGTTGTGGGTCGTCTGCGGTCCCGCGGCGGCTCCGCTGGGGGTGGCGCCGTCAACCGCCATTGCGTCCGGGCGGATTTACTAAGTAGATACAATGTGAGCGGTGGGGATATCGTTTGCTGGTGATTTCGGTATCTTGGGTCTGTCGTCGTGCTGGCTTTGAAAGTGGACGACTTGTGCCGTGCGGTGGTGTGGAGAGGAGGAAAGGATCAAAGCGAAACTCGTCCTCGGAGAAGGTCACGGGGCCGGGATCCTCCGCATCGAGTCCCCTGCATCTATGATGCCGGCATCCCAGCAGAGTGTCTCGTTGAGCCTCTGGCAAATGGCACTCTGGCATTAAGCGCTGCTTTAACTTGTTACACAATGTACATCATCCGCGACATATAGATATTAGGTAAACCCTGGGAAGCGGGCGGTAATTTATCTTTGTATTTTCACGAAGGTTACCAGTACATCCTTAATATACTCCTGCGCGACGGTTGACAGTCGTATTGAGCAAAAATCAGGAGTAATCCTTGTACTATCTGAGAGCATTAAGTCAAGTACAGAGTCTATTATAACCGCAATGACTCAAGGGCTGAACTTGTGAGGGATACGGCAGGGAGATGAATTGATGACTGATGTCCCCATCGTGCCGGATGCCAACTATTATCTCAACAACAGTTAGTATCGTCATGATCGGACAACTAGTTGAGGTCTCTATCGCTTATTGTGACTTTCAATGACCCGATGCTCCTCTTGTTATACTAGATACTTGACTGTTACTTGACTTTGATAACTTGACTCATGCGTTCTTGAGAAAGAGGTATAGAATTTAATAGCAGCTTTGCAAGATGGTGCATGACGGCTGCAATTGTCGGGATGCTAACGAGGCATATTGTGTTCCGGCAGATTGAGAGAGCTCTGCACACACATGGGAAGACGGCATCGAGAAGTATTTTCACATTGCTTCCGGTCGATGCGTTACCGTCCGGGTCTTCCCCATACCAGCGTCCGTGAGCATCGAGATAGCGCTATATTCATGGTTTGCGACTTCAGCACTCTCAACTCTCAAGTTCCCCTAAGCCTAATTGCTCCTCTTCTTTTCGCCCCCGAGCGCATTTTGCACTGATCCGCCGATGCTGCCCTCTGCCGTGAACTGCTTGCCAATGGCGCCGTCCTTGGCTAGGGGGCCGCCAATGCTCTGTGCCGCGCCGCCGAGCGCTCCTTCCTCTGTATCCCAGCGTTAGTTCTCTAAAAACGTCTGGACACAGAGAGAGGAGGTGGAAGAAGGAGTTAAATGGAAGGACGAGATGGCATACCAGTAAACTGCTTGCCAATCGCGCCCTGGGCGTCAAAGGCCTTGGGCTTGTCGCCGCCGAGGTGGGCGTTGGCGGGCGTCGGGACCGATCCTGTCATTCCGGTGCTCCCCTTGGCGCCGGTGTTAGAGCTGCCGTGGGCTGACATGATGTGTTGTGTGCTTTGTTGACGTATATTCTGGGACGAGAAGGGCAATGCGGGATATGTGGATGCGGAAGTTGATGAGTCGACGAATGCTTGTCTGCGGTTGAGTGTATAACTTTTGCTTTGGATCGATGGACTCGTTGCTGGTGCAGGGGACACAGCATGTTATACTGGAGCTCATAATTCACATGTCTTTGATGGCAGTCGTGGCTGTCATGAATCTCCATAAGGGTGCTCTGCTGATGAGCCGTGCATGAGGTCATCGATGCGTCATGGCCATTCGGGCCTGGGCATGTAGGTAGAATTACGGTGATACGGTACCTGAGTGTACCTACTTCTTAGGTACCTAATCTACAGGAGGCAGATTAGCAAGGTGCCTCACATCAGTGCATCTCGTAGATGTTCCTCGTCAGGTACGTGCCTCTCGCACGAATGGTCAATGTTGTCTCCCAATTGAGATCCTGGTAGAGTATCAGCGCGTTCCTGGAATGATGTAGCTGCTACCCCCAGATGTTCGGCTCGTCCCGGTAGGGCTGAGTCTAGGCCATCCAGGTTACACACAAGCTGCCAAACAGTGTATTGTAGAGCGTCACACCCAGGGCTATAAGTTGTATTCGCCAAGTACGGTATAAGTCAGTTCACATCCCTAGACGATGGTATCCAACTCGATCATGTCCAGTCAAGCTCGAGGCAAGTCGATGGCTGCCAGGTCTGTCGATGACATGGACGGCGGGCCAACAGGGCGAAGCTATGGATCAGACGTTTTGCCTCTGGGCACGATGTCGCCCATCTGGCTGTCCATGCACGCTGGCGGACTTCCGCCACCACGAATAACCATATGAAGTTGTTTTCGAGATGCCGAATATCATCCGGACTTAAGTCGGCGTGGAGGCGTAAGTCCGCCTTCGACACGACGAGTAGGGCCCTCGTACGAGCTGCTTACAAACCACTTATGAAACAGAGTACGGGCAATTCTCCTCATGTATAAAGGATGGGATACAGTCGGAGAGAGAACGCAAGGGGAGAACTTGCTGAGATCAATCGCCACCAAGTCCCAGTGCTCGTCTAACGAAGATGCCGCCCCCAAAAGGAACGTACAACCCGATTGAGGGACCAGGTAAGCTGCCGAAAGACCACAAGCACAAGGAAAGCTATGTCATTGACGAATTTCGAAGGGGATTATGACACGACGAGTGTCATCCATAATGACAGCTACCCAGCTATCGACCCTGCCAAGGTCGATCTGACAGGCAGGGCGGTCTTCATTGCCGGTGCGTCAAGGGGCTTGGGCCGGGCGATGAGCATATCTTTTGCGAAGTCCGGCGCGTCGATGATTGCCATCGGTGCCAGAGGCAGCTTGTCGGAGACAGCTCAGGGCATGCGAGAGGCGGCAGCTGGCTTGGGAAGGCCCGAGCCGAGCATCTTGGAGCTCAAGCTCGACCTGGCGAGCCGCTCCAGCATCGACCAGGCGGCCGCCCAGATCAAACAGACCTTTGGTCGCCTCGACATCGTCATTCACAACGCGGGAGTGATGGGCGGTCTCGGCCCTATCGCCGAGTCGGATCCCGATGAATGGTGGAAGACCTGGGAAATCAACGTCCGGGGCCCCTATCTGGTCATGCACGCCATGGTGCCCCTGATGCTGGAAGCGGGAGGAGGCCTCAAGACCTTCGTTACTGTCGGCAGCGTCGGAGCACACGTCGTCGTCCCCGGCCTGAGTGTATATCAGGTGGCTAAGTTGGCAGTGCTGCGACTGACCCAGTTCCTCAATGCCGAGTACGCGGACCAAGACATTCTGGCTTACACTATCCACCCCGGAAATATCCTGACAGATATGGGTGCCGAGGTGGTCACTGATGCCTACAGGCCGAGTAAGGCCCTTGAATCGCGGCGTCCTGCGCTTGGAAGCCCTCTGGCTTTTCCCTCGCTGACCCGTTGTGCAGTATTTACCGAGACGCCAAAGCTGAGCGGCGACTCTCTCGTGTATTTGACGTCGGAGCGAAGAGACTGGCTTGGAGGAAGATATATCAACGTGACTTGGGATCTTCCCGAGTTGATGGCGATGAAAGAAGAGATAGTCAACGAGGACAAGCTGAAAGTCCGACTTGTCGTCTAGAGTGCGTGTTTCTCCAGCGATGAAGACTTGAGGTAGATACCGGTTGAAGAATTCCAACAAAAAGCCTTGTGTTTCTTTGAACGGTCGCCTCGTTTTCATGGTAAGTCCTTCTTGATACATATTTCTGTCAAGCGATCCACCAACCGCCAATGAGAGGTAAGGTAACCTCGAAAGGCAAGCGCCAGAACAGTGTCTCGAGTGTACGTCAGCTCAGCTAGCCTTGGTTCTTCTTCAACCCCTCCAATTTCCTTGATCTCTTCAGAAGGCTGACTCGAACCTCCTGTAAGACACTTCATTGCATCTTCATACTCATCTTTTCTGTACAATTCTGCGTGAAACATTCTTATCCGTTTGCCTGCCATGAGTGAATCCGTTACATCCCGCTTTGCGAAGCTTAACCCATTCGCCAAATCAGCACCGGGAACTTACGATGATGACGCAGGAGAGGCGATCGACTTTTCGAGCGTCGCGGGAGGTGGCCACGGGGCTCGGAGGAGTCAGGTCACCGAGGACAAACTGCAGATCAGCCAGGCCCTGAGGTGGTTCCTTGTTCATCACGGCGTCGTGTCTGAAGAGGACGCGGCGCTCCAGTCGGACGAGCTCAACGACTCGCTGCGCCAGCTGCTTGACAGCCCTCACATACAAGTGCCCTCGGAGTTGACTGAACGAGCATTTCCTCTTTCCGAGTATTTCATAAGCTCGTCGCACAACACCTATCTACTTGGACACCAGCTTACTGGCAAGTCGTCCGCTGAGGCGTACGAAGTCGCACTTGCCACCGGTTCTCGATGTGTCGAAATTGATGCCTGGGACAATGAGAACAACAAGGACGAACCCAAAGTCACCCACGGATACACGTTAGTATCGCACATCCCTTTCCGCGCCGTTTGCGAGACTATACGTGACGTGGTGGACCGAGAAGCCACAGACTCGTCGGACAAGCAAGGTTACCGAGCTGCGCCCATCATGTTGTCTTTGGAAAACCACTGTGGTGCTTATGGCCAGAGACGTCTCGTCGAGATCATGAAGGAAGTCTGGGGCGATCGCCTGCTGAGCAGAGCTGTCCGTCACAAGGGCCACGAGGAGCAGGAAGGGGGTGACACGCAGGTCATTTTGGGCGATCTAGGTTCCAAGATTGTCCTGATCGTCGAGTACCACCTGACCAATGAGCCCGAGGATAGTGACTCTGGCGGTGACGAGTCCGGTGAAGAAGAAGAGGAAAAACAAGCTCGAGCGGCGTATCGCGCTCAGAAAAAGGCGAGTGCGAGCAACGCCATCGTACCTGAACTCGCCGAGCTTGGGGTCTACGCTCAGTCTGTGAAGCCAAGTGATAATTCCTGGTTCGAAGATGTCCTGAAGGACGGCCCTCGCCATCACTTGATCAATATCTCCGAAACCGGCCTGACTGAGCTACTTCCGGTCGCAAGCAATAAGATCGCCAGACACAACTCGGAATACCTCATGCGCGTATTTCCCAAGGGAACACGCATTTACTCCAAAAACATGATGCCGGTTCAGTTCTGGGGCGTTGGCGCGCAAATCTGTGCCATGAACTGGCAGACGTTCGGTGCTAGCATGCAGCTCAACGAAGCCCTGTTTAGCGGAACAGAGGGATACGTGCTGAAGCCCGCCGCTCTGCGCGCTGGAGGCGATGGAAAGCTGAATACGGGTCAGAAGAGGAGGCTGGTCCTGCACGTCGCTGGCGCAACAGACGTGCCGGTTCCGGAGGGTATTGACGAAAAGGACATCAAGCCGTATGTGACGTGCTCGCTCATACACCCCGACGACATCGGTGGGAAGCACCAGAAGCGCAAGACGGAGCCCTACAAGCAGCACAAGCTCGGCTTCCTTCATCGCGGCGAGAACCCATCCCCAAGAAACCCTGTTTTCGACGAGAAGCTCGAGTGGGAATACGACGAAAATGAACTCGTCTTCCTCCGCATGCTCGTCAAGAGTGACGTTAGCTTCGCCGCGAACCCCGTCTTCGCGGTGTCAGCCGTGAGACTTCAGTACGTTGTGCCCGGCTGGAGGTTTATTCGCCTCCTCGACCTGAAGGGGCGGGAGACGGTTTGTTCGCTGCTTGTCAAGTTTGACTTTGAGGATGTTTGATCCATACAGCGCTCCAGGCCGGACGCACGAGAGATGACAACGTTACGGTGTATTCTACAGCAACAAACCCTTCCATCAAACCATTAGACTCTGCTAAACCTATCATCATTCCACAATGACCTTTCCGCCATCACAGTGGGCAACATGGGTATCCAAGAAGACTGCCAAGCAACAGAGCAAGTTACATGGTGTGTCACCTCAGCTGTTCCTCGCGCGCCCACTGTTCGTCACTGTGGCCCCGTACAGCCTTGAGGTACTTGTTGAAGGCGGCCGACGTTTTCATGACCTGGCTTAGATGCTGCCAGTCGAGGCGCTCTTGGCGGTGTTTGGCGAGCTGACGCGCTGTGAGCAGGGCATTGCGTACTGTTACAGTTGTTGTCAGCAGTCACGATGCTGAAGTGTTGTGAAGATCTTCCCCCTAAAGCGTCATAACAGGTGATACATACTCTGACGGCCGTTCATTTCCTCGGCGGCCAGCTCGTCCAGGCGGCGTTCCAGCTCGGGCATGTTGGCGTCCTCATCGCTGGAGTCCTCGATCATGTCGAAGAAGTTGCGCCAAATGGCCTTGCGCGACTTTTTGGTCAGGTTGTCGTAGTGGACCGCCACCTGGATCCGCGACTTGAATGCCTCGTCGAACGTGCCCACCCGGTTCGACGTCAGGATGAGGATCCCCTCGTAGTACTCGAGGATGCGGAGGAACACTGCGATACCGACTTAGCAGTCCATCTCTCTCTCTCTCTCGCCCCCGACGGCTCTAACGCGCACGTACCCGACACGAGACTGTTTCTCTGCAGGTCCGCCATCGTTCGCTCTTCTAGGAAGACGTCCGCCTCGTCTAGTAGGAGCACTGCTGCCGCTTTAGTCCACGTTCCACCGACGAGACGAGAGCCTTGCGTACCACAGTCCCAGGTCTTGCCTAGGTACAGAACCGTCTCGAGATACTTCTCTACCGCAGATGCTTCGGTGCCGATGTCGCCGCAGGTGACACGGTAGAGAGGCTTCTCTGCGATTTCCGCGACACTTGGGGGGTTCCGTCAGCGCACTCGGAGATGGCATGCTGCGGCAAAGCGAACTCTACCTACCTTTCTGCTGTCAGAGTCTTCCCTGTTCCCGGGCTCCCGTGGAGGAGAACGATCAAGCCGTTTCCCTTTCCGGCAATGATGTCGTCCATTTTCTTGGCCGTCGTCTGGACATCCACCAGCGCGTGGATCATCTCCTTCGTCTTCGGGTCCAGGACCAGCCGATCGAAAGCCTTCTTGTTCCAGTCTACGGGACGGAACTTGTTGACATATAGAAGAACTGGCGGCACACCGGTTAGCCATTAGGTACGACTTCTCTCTCGCCCTCCCTCCCGGCGAAGTGTTGCCTACCCCATTTCTTATCGTGGAGATTGAAGCCACACGTGATCGCCGGGAGAAGCATGAGTGCCTTGGGCTGAAGCTGCTCTCGCCGATTGATTTTGGCCGGCCACGGATCGAGTTTATCAGGCTCCTCGAAATCACGCGAGTAACGGGACGTCCCATGATGCATCAGCTCGTAAGTCGCAACGTCAACCACAAACCTAGCATTGACCTATACCTCAAGGTTAGTGAAGACGATTCCCATCCCCCTAGAGATCATACACTGACATAATGATGATCATGTGATTTATCCCAGCCCGTGTAGCATTGGTAGGACTTGTCCTTCATGCTCCAGAACTTTTCTCCGCGGCTCTCGAGTTGCTGAACATACTCCTTCCTGGAGTACTCAGCTGGATGGATGCTCATATCGGAGATGTTCATTTCTTCTGCAAGCCTGTCGATTTGCGCGAACCACATCTTCCGATGCAGGTCTGCGCCATTGTATTGCCATCCCCAGCCACTGAAGCTTATTTTCCCGCCCTTGATGGTGGGATGGGACTTCAGCACGGCGGCTTCCAAGCTGTCCGGATCCAAGCGACTAATAACCATTTCGTAGGGTTTATACAGCTTTGTGATGTGGAAGTCCGTCACGCGCCCCTTGACTAGGAAGTAGGTATGGCTCCAAGTCAGTCACCACGCTTTGCAAACAGTTTATCCAAGCTTGGGATGCTTTGGGGGGTGGCTTACGGAATAGCTGATCGGCTTCCTCATACTCCTTCCCGTAATTCGTCTCGAGGAAGTGTAACAAGGGCTTCAAAACATCCTCGTACATCGGATTTTTTGCAAGAGTATCCAGCTCTTTGCGATGATGGAAGAGGAATGTATACGGCGCGTCCATCTCCCGAGAAGCCTCGCCTTGATCAGGCGGATACACGGGATACTGGGCAATTTGTGTGAAGGCTTTTACCAGGAGTGGCGACACGATCAGGATCCTCTCTTCTCTTTCGGAAGAGAGTCGACCGCCCCTCCTCTGTGGCGGGTAAGAAGCCACCAAGTCTCTGTCCCGCTCGCAGTTGTGCTCCTTGAACACGACAAAGCAGATCTCCGACCGCCGGCTCAGGTAGCTGTCCACGTTGCCGATCCGCGTCTTCCCTTTGAGACCTGACTCGAGCTCGAACGAACTCTTGCGGAATACGGGCTCGTCTTCGTACACGTCCCGGTTGTGGTCATGCATGGGGTTGGTGCAGTAGATGCGGTGCAGGACCTGCCCTCGAGGCGTCGAACTGGTCTCTTCCGGGTCACTCTCGGATTCGCTGTCGTCATCTCGTGCCTGGAAAAACCTCGTCTGGGCCTCCAACACATTGATGGTGTCAAGCAGGTAGGACACGAACTGAGAAACGTCCTGGGACTCGTCCAGAATATCTATGTTCAGCTGTGTTTCGGCGAGAACGCCAAGTGACTCTGCAAGGTTCCCCGTTGATTCCGTCTGGGGCTTGGCAGTCTTTTCCGGTGGTGAAGAGGACCGCTCACTGCGCGGGGCTATTGGAGTGGCCGGGTTCACGTCAGGTGATGGTTTCTCGGTTGGGGTTGGATGATCCGGACTTCCAACTTGTAGTGCAGACTCCTTATCGTCAACGCTGGCGGCCTTGCCCTTCTGATCTGGAATTACGGCCGCTTGGGTGACCGGCGCTCCAAGACTTGGGGTGCTGGCTTCGCCTTGGTTGGGCAGTATGTGATTCTTCTTGCCTTTCACCTTGGAGGAGGTCTGTTTGCTAGTACTTCCATCTAACCCTCTCTTCTTCATCAGGTTTTGACGCCATTGCGAACTCCGGGATGCCTTCACAAAGGGATAATACTGATGCGGTGGCAACCTCCCACCACGTGGTACCGGTATAGGAACGAATCTATGAGGGTGGGGCATAGGACCTGGCGGCAAAATAGGGAAGCGTCCTATCGGCATTGGTCTGGCGCCACCGACCTGAGGTCCGGCCGTGTTCAATTGGAGGCTGGCATTTTCGGTCAGGGTCTTCAGCTGGGAGAGCAGATCTCTGCGCTTTGCGACCCTGCTCGACGTGTCGTCCTTGGAAATGGTCGAGCTTATGAACAGGGCGCCCTCGGGGGCCGCCCCCTGGCTGCTGCCGCGCGAAGAGGTGCTGCGGTCGCTCCTGTTGTCGTCGAAGTCGTCGTCGTCGAGCTCCGGCCTGGAGTCCTGCCGCTCCAGAGCCTTCGGCGCCGCCTCTTCGCCGCCTCCTTCGCCCGCGCGGGCGTCGGATGTCTCTGCTGACATTGCCCCGGCGGCGGCGACGTCTCAAATTGCGGACTGGAGTGAAAGGGAGAAGAAGAGAGAGGGTGAGAGAACAGACACACAAAGTTCGCACCGAGCGCGGTCTACCGCCGGCGCAAGGAAAACGACGCAGGGCTGTGCCGACGAGATCAAGGCTGAGCGGCGCGAACCTCGGGGAAACAAAAGATGATCATCCGAGCTGAATGTGGCGGAGATCTCATGCGCAGATGGCCAAGCCCGCAAAAGTGCCAATGCAGCTGGTGACTGACCGAAAAAACGCAACTCCGGCCCCCAACTGTGCCCAATCACGACCGGGTTGTACCGCCACTATGCAGTATGCACAGGGTACTCGGCTGCAGTAGGCTACGGGTGTCTTCCTCAGCCTGTTGGCGAGAGCATGTGAACTGAAGCATCCTCTCAGGTTGTTATGAAACACAGTGACTATGCAGAGTACAAGAGGTTCCATCGACAAGTCATATGGTATGGTTCATGGGGATGTGACACACATTTACGTAAATCAGTTTATTGAGGGAAACATCCACACTGATGGTCTTCTAACTCGACGAGGTCTATGGGTCTAATGTCTGGACGGCAGACCGAAAACGCTCGGAAAAGGCCTGGTTCCTCCTTTTGAACATGGTCCTGTACTTGGCTTGTCTCATGAGCCTCTCAGTCTTCTTTCCCATATCCGTGAATATTTGGCGGCCCGGGCCAAATACCTCGGAGACCTCGGACGAGGTGGCTATACTGAATCGCCACGACACTATGACGATCTTCAACCCACCGATACTCCTCCGACCTATGATATCAGACAGCTGATCAATGAACTCGCTCGCTTTAAAGTACTCGCTCTCGCTGTCTTCGCTCTCGGTCGCCGCCTCGATCAGCCCCACGTCGACAACCATGAGCAGGCGAGGGAGACGGGAGACACAGCGCTCCAGGAGGGCGAACCACTCGCGAATACCCATCTCCGACTTGAAATGCTTGGCTGTGACGGGGTGCCTGCCCTCGCTGACGACGCCGGGGTCGACGGCCAGCGCCTGCGATACCAGCGACCTCAGGATGCCCGAGACGGACGGCGGCGGCGCCCCGCCGGCCTGCGAGCTGCTCGACGGCAGGGCCCACAGGACCGGGTGCCGCTCGCGCTGCAGGACGGCGTCCAGGAGGTCGGCCGCGAAGTCCAGGGCGCTCGTCCGGACGCCCTGGCCCTGGGCCAGCAGCAGCGACGAGGACGGGTCCGACAGCCAGGCCCGGAAGAGGGCGAGCGCGGGCGAGGGCATCTGCGTCGGCAGCCTCTGCCGCCGCCGGTTGCGCATCGACCGGCAGTAGGCGAGGCTGTCGTCCGCGACCGGCACGTCGTCCGACTCCAGCAGCAGCGTCTTCTGGATGTCCTCGATCTGGCCCTTCTGGAACATGTGCTTGTACTCGCTCTGGAGGGCGAAGAGCGACTGGTTGTGAAGCGCCTGCTGCTGCTGCTGCACTTGGAGGGGGTCAGAAAACTCCTGCGCGCGGTGTACGACTCCTTTTTTTCTTTTTCTTTGATCAAGAAAATCTTTCTCTCTCACTCACCTGCCACCATCTGGGTAAGCTGCAGGACGGTCTGGTTGAGGCCGTGGATGCGGACGTGGAGGTCGCGGATCTCGGCCTTGGAGGCGGCGCTGGCCAGCTCGTCGACGCGGCGCGACCGCTCGGCGACCTCCTCGAGGACGGGCTGGAACCTGAGCGCGAAGGGCCGCGTGATGGCCGAGATGCTGTGCCGCAGCCGGCCCTCGCGGCACCAGCGCACGGCCAGGACGGTGAACTCGAGCACCTTGGCGTAGAGCGACGCGACCGCCTCGCGCATCCGCGGCGTCGGGTACAGGATCGAGTGCAGCTCCGTCCGCGGCAGCACGTCCGCCACCTTGGCCACCGCCTTGGAGATCTCGACGAGCAGCTCCTCGTGGTTCAGCACGGCCTGTGGTCCAGTGTCGCGTGAGCGGCTTTTCTTTCTAACCCACCACTCCCACTCCCACTTCCCACTCCAACGTATTCGGTGGCAATACTTACGATGAACAGGAACTTCATGGCTCCCCACGCCAGCGAGACGTACTCCGGATGCTGCTGTGAGAAGGTATCGAATATAGCTGCAACCGACCGAACGGTGGTCAGCGCAGGAGACAAGCAGAGCGCCCCTCCGGCACCGCGCATGCCCGCCACATACGTACCTCCATAGTACATGACTCGGGAAGAGCAGCTGGCGAGCCACTTCCGGACCTTGGACTCGCCCGACCTCGTGCGGTACTCCTTCAGCGCGCCGACAAGCGCCGCCCGGACGTCGTCCATCGAGTTCTGCTCCCGCAGCCACAGCGTCCTGTACTCGTCGGCCGAGAGCTCCTTGCGGAGGGTCTCGACGGCGAGCTCGTACGCGTCCTTGGCGGCGTCCGCCCATCTTTGAAGTTACAGCGCGCGAGCGATCGATCAGCAGCAGTTCAAGCAAGAAATTATGCAGTACCGGTAACGTAACGCCAGGCTGGGTGTGGGGAGGCCGCATCTAGTTTAAGTACCTACCTCGCGTCCGGATCGCCAAGATACCAGCTCGAGAAGGGTTGGCGCTCGGCCTGTCCGCTGAACGAGGCCAGCTGGAGCGGCGTCAGGCTCCCGCTCCCGGCAGACGGCGGCGCACCGACGTCGAGATCTTGGCGCGTCGCCAGGGCCATGGGGTTGAGGTCGGGGCCGGCCTGCGATTGTTCTAGGGCGGTTTTGGGGGGGACAGACGTTTTCTCGGAGCCATCGCCGTCCTCCTCTGCCTTGGAAGGGAGGCTGTAGGTAGGTAGCCAACGAGGTGGAGGGAGGCGCCGCACGTTGCTGCTCTGGCTCTCTGGCTACGCCACCGGGCATGCCTGATGAGATGCTCTGCCTGGTGGAAGCTTGGGCGATGTGGTGAGGGGCAAATCCAGACATGGAGGGCTGAAGGCGCACCGCCACAATAACCCTGTGACCCTGTCATCATCATGCAGCAAGTTGGCTGTGCAGCATGCTGACTTCGAGGTAGTTCCTGGGCCTAGCCAATGTCCAATCGGATTCTCTATGGCAAAACCAGGCCTTTTGATCTTGATCTTGATTGGCCTTGGTAGAATGAGATTATCGTGAAGTTCACGCCCGGCTTGAGCCTTGCTCATCATGCTGGCTGCGGAACGTGAGCTGACACCGGAATTCCAGGATCCCATCACATTGTTACGTTTGCTATTACCTTATATAAATGTTGAAAAGGCCCGTCGCCTATCGGCCTCGAGGGACTAGAAGTTTGAGAAGGCATAACATTCTGTAAGCCAAGTTTACCTAGACGTTGCTTCCTTTCATTTTATTTTGGAGTGTCTTTTAGGGAGGCTATCTCATGTTCTTGGGGTGTAAGGGGGCAGAGCCACCAGCTCTCTGGTTTCTCATGGTGCATAGCATGAGAAAAGCCTAGGAGACACTGTTTAAAGACGGCGCGTACAGAATGACCAAGTCTTTATTACTCGAAAGTACTCGATCCATATGTGATTTATTTAGTAATGCCAACATTTATCTTGTTTCTTGCAATCAATTGCCTTCTTTCCTGATCTCGGCTATATTGTTTAGGTATTGCCAGGAATGGCTGATCTTCTTACCCCATGACCAAGCTCTTAGAAGCATAGAAGCAGACAATACCCACAGCGAAGCTACCCTTACTCAGTTGTTAAAGTCTCAAAACTGTTTGCTGCCTAATGCGTATCCATCCTTATTGATTCGTTCATGCCGTGACTCATTGCCAGTATCAGCTAGCCTCGTGAGAATAATGACTCACCCGCTGCCCTCGGGTGCAAGATATCGCAGGTCGCTTTACAACTCCAACGGATCTAGGCTATGTGAGTCAAACACGCCAGTAGTCTAGCCTGCTTCACAAAAACAGACAGCTCATAGAAATTCGGTACCTGCTGTATAAATCAAGCAGCACACGGCCTACCGTTCTCTCTAGCACGATTTCCTCTTCTGAGGCACCTGTATCTTTTAGGTAGGCATTCTGGCCAGTTTATAATTCACCTTGATAGGTGACCGCAAAAGGTACAGGTTGCTTCCTGCCCAGCTCTCTATCAGTAGTCCGGTAAGTATCCAATGGATAGAAGAGACGATTGATCAACTTATAGGAAGAGTGCGAATCGAGATAAATTCATTACAGCTAGTATAGTGCGAGATGGCATAACTTGACACTTCCTGATATTAAAACCCATCGATGTAGTTGATGACTTGCAGTGCTTGTCCTAGCCGCCAGGAATTCCTTTCTTAGGCACGATTCGATGCCAAAGCTGTAGCTTACCCGAGGGATTTCGGAGTACTAAAGAAATAAGTCAGAGGAGATAATTCCAATGGACTTCGAGAACCAATGGGCTAGAACCAACCAACTTTCAGCTCATCGCGATAGATAGCTCGGTCACGTATCGAGTTGAAATTTGGAATCTAGAACCGGGATAACATTACCTACTGTGAGTAAGTACCTGATGTACTGTGCAGGCAATCACGGCTCTACACATAGGTCCTCTACCACTATGTCAGGGCTACCGAAGTCGAGTTTGACTAGGTGTGTTAAACGCTTGAGGCCAACGCCGTGCCCTACCAGGACAAATGGAATGGTTTATATATGGCCGGAGCTAGTGCCGCATGGTTTGATTGGCTGGGTTCTAACCGGGAAAACCGGGAATGGCCCGAGTGCCGGGGCAGATGTGCTGAAATGGATAAGTGCTCCGTACTGTAATTGGCCCTTAGTCCGTAGAAGCTTCGCCAGACTCACCGAGACTCACACTTCCATCTTCTGCCACTACTCTCGCTCTTCTTTCCCTTGTCCTACAAGCAGAACCCGTCATGCTACCTTGTATGACATCCAGATCACGATGAGCCAAGCAATCTTCTCGGGCATGTCTCACAGATATGAGTGCTTCCGGCTGCGATTCGACGCATGTCAATCAGTCGACGGGCTAAGGCGGTATCCCGGCCGCCGGCGCGCCAGTCCATGCGAGGCCCCAAAACGCCCGGTGGATGTGGCCACTTACGAACATATGATATTTCGTGCGGCTGAAGGGGCCGCAAGCTGTCACATTCCGTTCACTCGCAAGCTTGGCCCGAGAGGGCGAAATTCCTCTCATGGATCCGTGGACGGCGGTGCAACTGGACGAACAGCACGGAATAGGTGCACGAAGAGATCAATCCCGATGCACCAAGTCCCTGCTCCTGGGGCCCTTGGTACGCAACGGCCATGCATAGCACTAACCTTCATTCGTACCTTGGTAGAAACCTCCTGATCCCGGCCGAGGATCCCGGGTGCCCGGATGCCATGATCCATACAGCGCTGTGTGTCTATGATAGAAGACTGCCTACCTGATCATGCCCGCCCAGCCCGCCAGATTCGGCCACGAGGGCCCCAACAGAGACTGACATGCTGATTCGGTCTGCGTGTAGGTGAGGAGGCCAAAGGGAAACATACCTAGCTAGCAACGTTGGACTGCCGTGGGTGGTCCGAAAGTCTTCGTTGCCATCCATCAACTTGGCCAACAAGGTCAGGCGCCACGCTGTGCTACTCGGCACTCCCTCCATGGTATTACCCAGGACGGTACTTTTTACATGCCAGAGGGGTATTGTGATGTCGCCTCGGGCGTCCGCGACTCTCAATATTCGTCCCGACGCAGCTGTGCCGACCCAGGCCGAAAGGCGGTCAACCCGTAGATCCCAGCCATGCCTGCCGGGATCCGCGACGCCGCATCGAGTGGGCCGACCCCTGGGCGGCTGGGCGGCCGCGTCTCTTTCAGAAACCCGGAACCGTCGTCTCAGTCTAGAACCGACGACGGCCTTCCGAGAGGCAATGTAGGTATGTGGCGGCTGCCTTACTTCCTTCCCAGACATTTCACTTACGGCCCAATGCGTCTACAGCCCGTCACTTCCTTCTCGCCGCCTCGTGACTCACGGGAGCTCATGACTCACGGGAGTTGCCGGTAGTCCGCCGGAAACCGCGGCCTCGGACCGTACCCTCGACTCCTCTTTTTCTATCAGATGCCGGGTAGGTAGGGCTGAGCTGAGAGCCACCCGGGCCCGCTTCGGTCAAGTGCCAGCCTCCCCTTTTACAGCCGAAGAGCCTCACCGCCCTGGCGGACTACAACTTTGCCAACTACAACCTTGCCACGGGGCTGCTTGGCCGAGCCGCGGCAGACATCGAGTGACTGCTGGTGCTGCCGCAAACCCCTCTTTTGTGAGCGCCGCAGCCATGGTTACCTACTGGTACATGTGCACTCATGTCCCGGCAGGCGTCTTTTTACACTTGACTTGGCTGACTCCTGTCCCAACGAAATGCATGACTGAGACAAGGATCGGTGAGTAAACACTTTTTGGCAAGGCTGTATCCAGGAAAGCACTGCTCAGTATATCTACCTGGGTAGGTACTCCTTTTTGCTCTTCTATCTTGTCGCCTTCCCTGAGCGACGTGATAGGTAGTGACTGTCCCATGTCCACATGTGGCAACCCTGTCAGTTTCCGTGCCAGGAAAGAGCGTGCCCATCACCGAAAGAAACCCAGAACTTACAGCAAGCCTTCTTCCGCCAAGTAGAGGTGGGTGGTCCTTCCTCCTCTGGCTTCTTTCTACCGTCGTGCCGTCTTGCCCACCTCGCCTTTCGTCCCACCTAACCTGGCCACCTGATCTGGCTGATCCATCTACACAACCAACCACGGCCCTTGAGTCTCACTCCCAGGCCACCAGCTTCAAGTCCGTCCCCTTTGACAGCAAGGCCTCTGTAACCATCTTGTCTCCCCGCGCCATTTCACATATTTCTCAAGTCTCATCCAGAGAGCAGTGGGTGACCGTACCCACTCGCTTCCACGTCCACACGTACCTGTTTTGTGGACTTCTATACCAATCTCAGGTTCTGTCGTCTCCATTACCTTACCTCAGCACTGCCGCGATGCAGCTCAGGGTCACTTGTCACTCGATGTTTTGACGACCTCAGCATACTGATAACTGGGACTCCGACATTTCAGCCTCTAGAACAAAACCAATCGACACCAGCTTCCCATCGCTCCGGCACCCTGGTACCCGGGTCCCCTGTGTGAGCCCGGTCCCGGCTCCGTAGCCCTTCTGTCTGCTCGTCTGGGCTGTCTCTGTCAACTTTGAGCCACCTTATCGGGTGTGGCTGTTACCATGGACGTGGATTTGCGGACCGCGGGGGCGGTCCTACATTATGTATACCCCCTAGCAGTCTTCGTGTACTTTGCTACGGCATCCAGTGTGGCCGCATGCACTCTTCAGAACAACTCGGACCCGGCCAAGACAGCGCATCGTCACTACAAGTCAATATGGTACCTTCTGCTGCTCTTCATTGGTCTCTTTGGCATGCAGGCCATTGTCAAAATCTTCGAGGTATTGTCATCCAGTCGTTGGCCGTCACAGGACGCGACCCTCGGTCTGCTTTCCTGCATCCTGGTTTTCGGAATTCAGCAGAACGCGTTGCCGGCAGCCCAGGATGTTGTCTGGTACCCTTATTACGGATCTTGGCTCCTCTCGCTTGTGTTCGAGCCTCCGAGCGCAGTGCTTTGGTTCATTGCCGCTCAGAGACCCATCCATGACCTCCACGGCCATGCCTATCCCGGCGAAGCACAAGTCTTCCGCCTGGTTGATGCGGCTTTCTCTGTCGCACGTTCTGTCACCATTCTCGTTGTCCTTCTGCTTTTCTTCATCGGTCGGGCACGTGGACAGAGTGACGAATCCGATGAGGAACAATCTCCTCTCATCCCAAAGACCGGCCAGAACCTAACAGACGCCTCGACTGACAGCGGCTATGGAACCAACACAGAATCCGCAAGTACCGGAGCAACCAACACAGACGCGGCAAAATCCACGGCCGAGGGTGAGTCGCCGTGGGAGCGGCGGAACCGTCAGACTCGAGAGAAAATTGAAAAGCGCTTGCAAAGTGAGGGCAACTGGATATCCTACGTCAAGGGCTTCCAGATATTTCTGCCATACGTATGGCCCGTCGGGAATTGTCGCCTACAATTGCATGTTGCTCTCGTTGTTGTCTTGCTGCTGGCCGGTAACGGACTGAACTTCTTGATACCACGACAGTACGGTACCGTCATGGATTCTCTCAGTGGTGCCACGACGAAGAACCCATGGATCGAGGTTATCGTATTTGCAGCACTTCGGCTACTTTCTTCGGAGGCCGGCATTGACCTCCTCAGATCGCTACTGTGGCTACCCGTCCAGCTCTACTCCCAAGAAGCAATCAGCATTGCCGCATATTCCCATGTCATGAATCTCTCCTCGGAGTTCCACGATACTCAGAGTTCATCGGACTTGCTTGTTGCTATTAACAGTGGGCAGACAATATCCAGTCTTCTCGAGTCTATCTTCTTCCAAGCAGTGCCCATGGTCATCGACCTGGTTGTCGCCTTTACTTACCTCTCAATCAAGTTCGGCCCCTACGAGGGCTTCATCACCGTGGCAACTGGATTAGCATTCATTCAAGCCGCAACCCAGATTATATCGAGATTCCAGGACAAGAGAAAGAACTTGGTGAAGGCGTAAGTATCACACGTGGGAGATCCGCTCTCCACCACTTTATCCATTGCCATCGCTGACTTTGGTGGGACTGGAAGTTATTTCGAGGAACACTACGCCCGCCAAGCAGGCATTCAAGGCTGGCATACCGTGTGCGCGTTCAATCAGATACCATATGAGCAAGACCGCTACAGCCATGCCATGAAAGCGAACACATCTGCGTATAAGTCGCTGCTCTCAGGATACTACTTGGGCTATGCCTTGCAATACCTCATTCTTCTCGTGGGTCTGCTGGCTGGCGCATTCCTGGCTGTCTATCAAATCACACGGCACCAAGCGACCGCTGGTGATTTCATCATGCTCCTGACGTATTGGGGTCAACTTACCTCACCGCTCCGTTTCTTTGCCTCACTAGGAAGGCAACTGAGCCAGACACTGGTGCACGCTGAGCGTCTTCTCGAAGTGATGATGACGAAGCCAACCGTAAACGACAAACCAGGCGCTCGACCTATCAAACTCAAGGGCGGAGAAGTCGAGTTTCGCAACGTAAGCTTTAGCTACGACAAGAAGAAGGACATCTTGAAGGGCGTGAAGCTGTCTGCGGCTCCGGGTGCGACTGTGGCATTTGTCGGTGCGACAGGGGCAGGAAAGTCGACCATACTGAAGCTCCTCGACCGTTTCTACGACGTCACTGGTGGCTCCATCCTGATTGACAAACAGGACATTCGGGATGTCACCATGTCCAGGTATGAACCCTTGATGAGCTACTTGATTCCCCTAGGGTGTTTGAGCGTCCAGTATCTGGATCTCTTGAATGGCCTACCACTGACGGTACCGACGACAGTCTACGCCAATGTATCGGCATTGTTCCGCAATCTCCGATTCTGTTTGATGATTCTGTGATGAACAACATTCGGTACGCGCGATTAGGCGCTACAGATGAGGAGGTTTTCGGTGCATGTAAAGCAGCTGCCATCCACGATCAAATCATGGGCTTTACCGAAGGCTACCAATCCCGTGTTGGCGAGCGCGGCGTGTGAGTTTCTCCAACTTGTGCTTAGTTGGCTCACCTGCTAAAATTTGTTCACAGGAAGCTCTCAGGCGGCGAATTACAGCGGATTGCCATTGCGAGAGCTATTCTCAAGAGGCCGGACATTGTTCTCTTAGACGAGGCGACAAGCTCCGTCGACACAGACACTGAGCAGAAAATACAGGACGGCCTGAGTGTGCTGTGCCAAGGCAGAACGACATTTGTTGTAGCGTGAGTGCCGATCGTTCCAGATCGTCTCAATTTGATCAGAAGCTAAGGACTCTATAGCCATCGCCTTTCCACCGTAATGAATGCCGATGTCATCTTTGTTATCGACGGCGGAGAGGTTGTCGAGCAAGGGGGCCATGAGGAACTGATCGCGAAGAACGGCAGATATGCTGAACTTTGGTCGAAGCAGATTTTTGTCAAGGCACAGGACCCCAAGAATGATACCAACAGTGTCGAGAAAGGGAAAGAAACTGAAGGATCAGGACCGCAACCCGGCCAGGGCGCACAAACCGACGGATCTGCCGACGCGCATTCCAGCCGGGCGAGTGCCTCGACTACTGTCCAGAGAAAATCTGCTCTCAAGGACGAAGATGCGCAGGCGGACGGGGAGGCGGTGACCACCCCTAAAGGGCACAAGAAAGAGGTAGATCCGTCAAAAAATCATTCTTGATTTTTTTGACCGAGACTAACCTCGGACTTGCAGGGTTCAAAGTTGAATCCTGGCGCTCCGGAGTTCACGCCTCGTTCGCTCGCGTTGTCGAAAAGAGTTCTGGCGCCTCCGATCCATCGCAGCTGGGCTGAAGACTTTGAGGAAGCTTCTGGTTCTCTCGATCGGCCGCCTCCAACCGACGAGAACGCGTGTTCTTACGAGAATCTCTCGCCGACAAACGCTGAAGTACCGGTAGTCGAGGAGCCTGCTGAGTCTACAGGCTCGGTCATCCGGACCACCGCCGCAGAAGAGGAATTGCACCAAGCCAAGCCTCGCCGAAACACCATGCAGTCCATTTCTTGCCCCGAACCGCCTCAGGATCCCTTTCAGTACAGCCCTACGCGCTCGTTCAGCCAACCCGTGCCGACGCCGACACCAGGCCCGCCCACGACCCCGCCGGCGAGGCCTACTCCTCCCGCCCCCGCAGGCCACACCACGCCAACGCCCATGCCGAAGCCGAACGGGAACGAGAGAGCAGCGTCTCAGGCCATGCCCGCACAAGGGCCTCCCCGAGGAAGAGGCGCCGTCCGTGGCCCCAAAGGCAACCGTGGCCGCTACCGTGGACGAGGTCGTCGGTACCCGTCCAATGCCAGGCCCGGACGGAACACCACGCAGCCAACGAACCAGGGCGCCTCCGTACCACGTTGATTATACATTCATTGCATTTCGCGGAGGCCACCGCAAGCATATTCCTTGACTCATTTTAACCGCGGTATTATATGGTGCCGTTCTGTTCTTCTATTCGTCTGCTGAGGCGTTTAATTTCGATTCTCATGGGCATAGCTAGGTATGCAGGCTGGGTGTGCGACATGGCGTTCTCAGTTAAAGAGGCATTAGCAAAAAACGGCGGGCTGCTTTGACATGTTATGGACCTTGTTTCTTATCATACAACTGCCTCTTCGGAGCTAGATGGAAGTGGGAACCGGGACTATGCATCTTGAATCTTCTTATGCGTCCAGAGGAGGACCTGGTTTTGGGGACGAGGAACACCAATTCAGTACTGACCCCATGGTATAGAGGCGATAAGCGTCGTGTAAGACGTCGGAGCATGGCATTCGTTCAAATCAAGACGGGTTTCTTGGAGCACCGCAGGCATAAAGGGAAAACATGAGGATTACGACGCTCACGAAGTAAGGTAGTCCAACGAAGATATCGAGTCATCATCGCTTTGTCTCATTACGCCCTGCCCTTCGTGACTCGTAAAACAACCTAATCTAAGTAGCTGGCTTGGGGGTGGGGGGCAGATCCGGGCCACTTTCGTGCTCATTAGCAGACGAGGATCGTGGAGATGATAGCATAGCATGCTCAGCAGAGGGGAAAGAAGCCGCGACAAAGCAGGCCACATGAACCACCAACAGTCAGCGCGGCCAACATCTGCTCGTATCACCCACTATAGAGGACTCGCGCCGGGTTGCTATATATATATATACTGTGGACAATACTGGTCTATCTCCCCGCGGAATCTGTGACCCAAGACAACACGCCGAGGAAAGGAGCCGGGGGCGCCACAGTCGCCGATCGATCGATCACCTTCCGGGGCCACGGGCGTCTGAGCCGGGGCCAGCGCCGGCGCCGGCGCCGCCAGGACCACCTGCACCTGCACCGCCCATGCCGCCCATCATGCTCCGGGCCATCTCGGCGATGTTGGGGTCGCTCATGAGGGAGGCCATGTCGGGCATGCCGCCGCCCTGGGTGAAGCGGTCGGCCATCTCGCGCACGCGCGGGTTGCCGGCCAGGTTGGACATGAGGTCCGGGTTGCTCATCAGGTTCTGCGCCATGCCGGCGAACATGGGGTTGTTCATGATGGAGGACAAGTCGGGCATTCCACCACCACCACCACCACCACCACCACCTCCTCCTCCAAGCATGCTGGCCAGACTGCTCAGGTCAGGCATGCCACCACCACCACCGGCACCGCGGGGGGGGCCGGCGGCGGCGTCGGCGGGGCCGGGGCTGGGAATGTTGTCGGTGGCGGCCTCGGCCTCGAGCTCGGCGACGCGGCGGGAGGCGGTGTCGAAGCCCTTGCGCATGGCGTCGGAGCCGCCGTTGCCCTCGTGCTCGATGCCGCGGCGGTAGGCCTCGGCGGCGCCGCGGGCGTCGCCGAGGGCGAAGCGGGCGAGGCCGAGCCGCGACCAGGCCTTGGTGTAGGCCGGGTCGGCGGCGACGGCGGCCTCGGCGTCGGCGCGCGCCGACGCGTGGTCCCGCGCCGCGCTGTGCGCCGCCGCCCGGTTCGACAGGTAGATGGCGTGGCCCGGGACGAGGGCCAGCGCCGACGTGTAGTCGGCCACCGCGGAGCTGTAGTCCCGCGACGCCATCGCCCGGTTGCCCTGCACCTTGAGCTCCTCGGCGCGCGCGGCGTCCTCGGCCGAGGGGGTCTTCGATGATGGTTGTTGTTGTTGTTGTTGGGCGGTGCCGGCGGCGGGGGTGGCACCAGCAGCAGAGGAGGAAGATGAGGAGTTGTTGGTGGTCTTGAGCCGCTCGTAGACGCCGTAGATCTGCTGGAGGCTCTGCGACCCGACGGCGTCGGCCACGGCGGCGCGGTCGGACGGGTCCACCTTGAAGCAGTCGCCGATGCAGCTCACGGCCACGTCGATGCTGTCCTTGTCGTCGGCCGACAGCGTGCCGTCGCTCAGCGAGTTGGTGAGGAAGTCGCAGATGGCCAGCGCGAGGCGCTGCTTCGAGGTCGTCGCCTGGTACGAAGAAGCCGAGACCGGCGGTCAGAACACAGACCAGGATCAGAAGGGGAGAGCGAGGAGGGACGTCCACTTACCATGGCTTCCTTTGCTTCCTGGATGCGGGTGGGTGGTGGTATTAGGTAACGGACGAGAGTGGCCCAGCTGTGGTTCTGGATGGAGAGGGCAGAAGACGTTGGGTCGTCGAGAGCAATATATTATATCGGTCTAGATAGGCGGTCGAAGAGGGAGCGTGCTGTAGAGGTCGCCGAGGTCTAGGAGAGAACACCTAAGCTTAGGACGGGGAGGAAGCTGGTCGTGATGCTGGTGTGTTGTGGTCCTCGAATTTTGGGCCTGGCCAGACGGGTCAGCCAAGTGGGAACGTGGGGTTGGGCGGGCAGAGTGGAGCTAATAAAGCCTCAATAAGGTGTCATATCGACCACATGTGGCTTTCCATGTGCGTGGCTTATTACTTTTCGATGAAGGCAACCGAATACAGCCACATTCGACTTCACTATCTACTCTCTACTGAACCATAGTGTGTTCTTCCGTTTAATACCCCCCTAGGTAATAAGCCAGAGTGACGGAAGGTATGACCAGCAGAAGCATCTGGCGGCCCTTCTTGATCGGAACCTTGCGACTACAAGTAATGATGACCAAATGACATCGGTATGTCGCTTGTGATCCCGGGTTGCCTACAGAGCAGGAGGCTGAGACTCCTGGCAGATAAGTTCAGGGGGAAAAGCTTTCGCCTACAACAGGGCCAACCTGTCGCGTTGTCCTTCGAGGTGTTCCAATATTTGCTAGGGTGGAAACATAAGAGGACTTGAGTCGAAGATTATCCTCTTCTTAACAGGCCTTTGCTTATGGCCGTAGTTACTTTGTACCAAGATACCAGAGATAGCGCAATCCACTCAAGCTTAGTTGTGGAACCCCAAGTCAGGTTATCGGACCCTGTCGCCATGGAAGCTTTGCTGAGTTTGTCCCACATTTGTTTCGCGATTTGATGATGGAAATCGCAAGCAAGTCACTTCAACAACCAAGTGTCAGTGGTCTAGTAGCGGCTTAAGACGCATGAGTCATCATCAATCAGATCACAATCTAATGTCTCGATTAGTCTAGGGGTTATGATTCCTGCTTGTCACGCAGGCGGCCGGGGTTCGAATCCCCGATCGAGAGACTTCTTTTTCCTTCTTTTTACCTATTTTTGCGCGAGCCGTTCCATTACCGGTAATCTTTTTTAAATCCCCCGGGCGTTATCGTTTCGTGCCCAAACCAAAGACTTTCAAATCAGCATTCAGGCGCAAATATGGTGAGTGCTATTCACATTTATGGCGCTGGCCTTCGAGATTTAGCTACCACCGGTCTAGGTAGGTAGTTTTGATGTTATTGACATCAAGGACTGAGCTCGAAGTCCTCGATGAAGTTGGAATGGATTTGCTGACATACGGAGTACCTGTACTGTAGGTTTAGTGTCATGTTTACCTAAGCGATTTAAGCTTTCGGGGCATTCCGAGGTTGCGTCCATTGCGTGTACTTTGTACCTGTGAACTTTTTTCCCCGAGTTCTGAACCGATTTGCGACCAGCAACCATAACAATAGCAACGATAGTACAGCCTGTGGCGGCCGCGACAGCCTGACAGGGACGGCAACAGCAGCGACAGCAGCAATAGCTGCGGCAGCGTACCACTACAGGCTCCGCGCAACGCCATGCCCGAGACCTCACTAATCGATTTCAATGCCCTGCTTGAGAATCCTGTCTTTGCCGGAGGCTTCGGCCTCGCGTCGCTGGGTGCGGCGTTGGCATTCGGTCGCCGGAGCGCCATTGCCGCGGTCGGTCTGATCCGCCGGCGCATGCTCGTCAGCGTCGAGATCAGCAGACAAGACGCCGCGTACCCCTGGGTTCTCGCCTGGCTCTCCCAGCCGCGCCCGCAGGCGTCCTTCCTCGAGAGAGGCCTCACGCGGATCAATAAGCTATCCGTCGCGACCACCACGAGTGTCACCCCCAATGGCCCAACGAGGGCGAGCTTCTTCCTCCAGCCCGGCTACGGTCGTCACATCCTCAAGTACAGGAATACGTACATCGCTGTCAGCAGGGACAAGCAGTCGACCGCGAAGACGAACACAGGCGAGCCGCACGAAACCCTGGAGCTTACCACGCTCTACGCCCACCGCCACATCTTCGAACACGTCTTCACCGAAGCGCGGGGCCTCGCGCTCAGCGCAAACGAGGGAAAGACCGTGGTGTACTCGGTGAGGAACTTCGATTGGGTGCCACTGGGCGAACCCCGGAAAAAGCGGCCGCTGGGCAGCGTTATTCTGGATGAAGGGGTGAAAGAGGACATAGTGAATGATGCCAAGGACTTCCTCCAGCAGCGCCAGTGGTACGCTGACCGAGGGATACCGTATCGCCGGGGATATCTGCTCTATGGGCCACCGGGAAGTGGCAAGAGCTCCTTCATCCAGGCCCTTGCGGGCGAGTTGGATTTCAGCGTTGCCATGATCAATCTGAGCGAGATGGGCGTGACCGACGATAAGCTTGCCTTCGTCCTCACGAAATTGCCAGAGCGCACGATCGTCTTGCTGGAAGATTGCGACTGCGCTTTCCAGAACCGCAGGGCTCGCGACGCCGACGGGTACAGCGGTAGCACGGTGACCTTTAGCGGTCTGCTCAATGCTTTAGATGGCCTGTCGGCCATGGAAGAGAGGATTGCGTTCCTGACGACGAACCACGTCGAGCTGCTGGATCCTGCTCTGATACGGCCAGGGCGTGTTGACATGATGGTGCGCATCGGTGACGCCACGAGATACCAAGCTGGCCAGATGTGGGATAGGTTCTACGGAGACGTTGACCCGGACGGTCGCTGCCGCGAACGTTTCCTGGCTCGGCTGGACGAGCTACAGCTTTTCCGCGAGGCGAAGGAGGGCGAAACTCCCTACCCGCCTCGTACAAGCACTGCTGCCATTCAAGGTCTTTTCGTCTTCAACAAGCACGACATGGAGGGAGCCATCAGAATGGCCGAGGGGCTGATTCCCCCAAAGCTCCAAGCAGAGAAATAACCGGCGCGCGTTTATGACCTGTACCATATTGTATTCCAATCAGATACCCGCCTATACCGTTGCAATGGCTTGCTACCAACATTACGGCCCCCGTTGTCTCCGCTACTATTGCCTCTGCTGCTGTCATTACCATCGCTTTCGCTAGTTGTACAGCGACATCTGGCCCGCGTTACTGGTCCTAGAGCATGGACTTGTAGCACACGAGCTCGACCATCAGCCCTGGAGATGGTGAAATCCATGTGACATACGAATCAGCACAGCCTTGATTACTAATATCTAGTAGGTTGCCACCTAATCAGCGTTACGACCTTCGAAGTTTCCATCACCACGCTTTTACTCTGAGGTTGACAGTTGACTTGAACTTCTCAGGAGGCCCACATAAGAAGCGCATAACTCGTATGCAACCGTGTCTTATCATACCAGTCTTCTCCCATTCTCCAAATGCCCACGCCGCGAACCCGGACGTCTGGCCAGGACACATTCACGCGCCCACCTCCGACCGCGGTGGTCTACGACCTCTCGGAGCCGGGGCAGGCGACGATTCGCGTGCCGCCGGGCTCGGCGTGGACGTCGGGCCCGCACTGGCACGCCACGCACACCGAGTTCCTGCAGGTGGTCGCCGGCCGCGCCGAGGTCACGCTCGCGGGTGACGTATTGCCGGCCGTCAGGCCCGCCAACGGCATCGTGGTCGTGCCGCGCGGCGTTGTGCACGAGTGGCGCCGGAGTACCGGTGGTGATGATCAAGCCCATGACCAGCAGCGAGAGGAGGAGCAGCAGCAGCAGCAGCAGCAGGAGAATGAGGAGGAGGACCTCGTCGTCCGCGAGTGGACCGACCCGCGCGACGGCCAGAAGGCCGCCTTCTTCCGCAACCTCAACGGCCTCGTGCTCGACGCGCTGGCCGCGGGGCCCGGCAGCTGGCGCACGCGCACGCTCGGGCTCGAGCTGGCGAACCTGTCCTGGCGCATGGACAACTGGCCCGTCGTGCTGGGCGGGGGCGCGGGCCGCTGGCCCGGCTGGGCCCACGGCGTCGCGACGCGCGCGGTGCTTCTCGCCTCGGTCGCGCTGGGCCGGCTGCTGGGGTGCCGGGGCGTCTACGAGGAGTACTCGTGCGAAGGCGGCGGCCCTGCCGTCCATCACGCACCACCAGCCCGACTGAGTCACTACCGAGAAACCTGGGCGACAGACACTACGGCTACAGAGGTTCTTCGCTCAGGCCTAACAGACTTGGCAAGAAAGACTCGTCTACCGAGGGCGTCACATGCGTCAATGAAAGAGTTCTTGGGTTGTATCCCCTGACCGATCGAATACTGTCGTAAACTAGAATGCTAAGCCATTGTCTCATGCGGATATGTCCAGGCCGTTGCTCAGTGTCTAAGTCCAGGCATCTTTTACTCAAACTGCCCCTCCTTATAAAAGGTGTTGCGCAGGGGCAGGTCTGCGTCGAAGCCCTTCGTGTCGGCCATGTGGCGATCGAAGCTGACTGTCGACATCTGCACCTTTTCGAACAGGCGGCGGTCCAGGACCGGCCCCGCGGGGCCGATCTGGCCCTGGCTGCTCGCCACGCTCTTCTCGGCCTCGTAGCCGTGGTGGGCCAGGCTCGACGCGATCTGGAAGGCGTTGCGGATCTGCCGGCCGTTCCAGCAGCCGGTGGAGCGGGCGTTGTCGTCGTAGTGGCGGGCGGCGAAGTCGAGGATCTCGGCCTCGCGGACGGCGAGCGGCGGCCGGCCCGTCATGCGGCTGCGCTGGGCCTCGATCTCGCGCAGCTTGGCCAGGTTGAGGCGGAAGATGTCGCGCGTCTGGGCCTTGTCGAGCGGGGGGTAGTAGAGGGACATGTGGATGCGCGACTTGAAGGCCTCGTCGATGGTGCCGACGCGGTTCGTCGTCAGGAAGAGCAGACCGCTGTAGTACTCGAGCACGCGCAGGAAGACGGAGACGAGCGCGTTGCGCTTCATGTCCGTGCGCGACCGCTGCGCCAGGAAGACGTCGGCCTCGTCGAGCAGCAGCACGCAGTCCCACAGGTGCGCCAGCCGGAACACGTTGGACAGGCTCGCCTCGACCTCGCTCGGCGTCAGACCCAGGTCCCCGCACGTGATGACGAAGAGCGGCTTGCAGTACTCCATCGCCACGGCCTCGGCCGTCGCCGTCTTGCCCACGCCCGGCACGCCGTGGAGCAGCACTGGAAGCGCGCGCGCGGGGAGTCAGCAGTCGCGTTCTGCAACCGAGTTCGGTGACGGTCCGTTGCCGGCCCAGCTCGCATCAGGGGGGGGCACTAGCCCCGATTGATCGAGACAAGGCACCGCATCAAACACACGACAAGGGCCGTGGACGGTTCGAAGGAGGAGCAGGAGGAGCGGAGAGGAGGAAGAGGGAATGACTCACCGACCAGGCCGCGGCCCTTGTTCTGGATCAGGTCCTGGCTGGGGCCCTCGGTCGACATGTCGACGTAGCGGCGCTCGAGCTCCTTGCGCTCAAAGTGCGAGACCACGAGGCCGCGCACGATGTCCTTGTAGTCCTTGAGGATCTTGAGGTTCGCGAAGACGCCTGGCTGGCGGTGCACGGGCTTGAGGAAGCTCGTGTTGACGGGCAGGAAGCGGCGCTCGCGCAGGGCGTAGGCGAACATGCGCTTGGGCAGCAGCACCAGGTCCTCGTCGCGCAGGCCGTCGCCACCGCCACCGCCACCGCCGAGCGAGTCCTCCCCCGCCGCCGCCGCCGCCGCCGGCGCGACGCGGCGGCCCTTGCAGCGCTGCCGCAGGAAGGCGTCGGCGGCGAGCCCCTCGCGGCGCTGCCACATCTCGACGCCGTCGAGCAGCTGGACGAGCTCGCGCTGGGCGAAGAGGCGCGTGTGGCGCGCGCCGCCGCCGAGCCACTGCTGGATCTCCATGTCGTCCTCCTCGGCCAGCGTCTCGACGCCGCCGCTGGCCGTCAGCCGGTGGAAGACGGGCCGCCAGTCCGGGTTCTTCTGGTAGGCCTCGGCCAGGTCGACGATGACGTCCGACTCGACGAACTCGGGGTGGCGCATCTTGGCGCCCTGCTCGTCGACGAGGACCTCGTCGTCGGCCTCCCCGTCCGTGTCGAAGGGCGGGTTGCGTGTCAGCGTCCACGCGTTGTACGTCTGGTGGCGGTCGGTCAGGAAGCTGCAGAAGCGCCGCCCCTGCTCGCGGAGCGCCGCCGTGAGCCGCTCGCGGTCGGGGCGGTAGCGCAGGGGGAAGACCTCGAGCGACTCGATGAGCCGCTCGCCGGGGAAGAAGTCGAGCTCGAAGACGTGGCGGACGGCGCCGAAGCCGCTGCCGTCGTGGTCGACGTAGTAGGCGAAGATGCGGAAGCGCTTCTCGTCCTCCCGGTCCTGCGCGTACAGCTCGTCGGCGAAGAACTCCCAGCCCTTGGGCGCCGGCCAGGCCGCCTCGGGCTGCGCCACCTCGACGCGGTACACGCGCCAGACCTCGTGGTACCGGCCCGCGTTCGTCTCGGCCGCCGCCGCCGCCGGCATGTAGATCAGGTCGCCCACGCGGAAGAGCGCCCACAGGTCGTCGTACCGCACCCGGTCGGCCGCGCTGCCGTCGTACCGCGCGTACAGCGGCATGACCTCCTCGTCGACGAAGTTGACGTAGCACCGCATGTCCCGCAGCGCCTCGACGCTGTCCATGATGCCGTAGATGTCCTCGGCGTTGGAGTCGACCGAGAAGGTCGACTCGCTGTCGTCGAAGTCGTCGCCGCCGTCGACCTCGTCGTCGTGGTCGTCGTCGTTGTTGTCGACCTCGTCCTTCGCTTCGGCGTCAGAGGTGCCTTCCTCCTCCTCGACGGCCTCGACCTGCTCCGGCGTGTCGTCGGTCTTCTCCGAGCTGGTGTCGTCCAGCTCCTCGATGTCGGCCCACTTCTCCTCCAGCGTGGCGAGGATTTCCTTCATCTTGGGCTGGAAGTAGATCAGCGCCTTGAAGGGCCGCACAAATGTCCGGGGGGTGGATGTCCTGTTTTCAAGAACCGAGAGTCAGCATAACTGGTATGGTCCATTGACCGGTTCGGACAGTTCAAATGCGCCTGTCCCCTGAGGGGACATCAAACTTTTGGGGCACGTCGAAGACCACCCGAGACAGATGGATCCCCTGGCATTGTGAAATACAGAGCGGACAGCAAAGAGACACTGGGACACATAGTGGACAAGAGACACTGGGTATACGCACTCCTCAGTGTCGCCGAGCAGCGCCGTCAGATGGCCGAGGACGGGCTGGGACTGGATGCGGATGCGCTCTATGTCGGCCTGCTGGCCGGCCTGGGCCTGGGCCTGGGCGGCGGCATCGGCCCTGCGCTCGCGCCGAGCCCTCTCCTCGGCGTCGCGACGCGATTGCTGCTGCTTCTGCTGCGGCGCCGCACCGTCCGAGGCGGCGGCAGCGCCAGCGCCGATGCCCCAGGCGCGCAGGTAGCTCAGGCGGCTGCGGGCGATCTCCTCCTTGGCGCGCGTGGCCTGCTCGCGGCGCACCTGGCCCTGCAGCCCCAGCCCGCCCCCCGCGCCGGCCCCCACGCTCAGCACGTCGATGGCGTGGTCGCGCGCATGCGCATCATCCCCGCCGAAGCGGTTCTTAAAGCTCTCAAAGTTGGCGCAGCGCCGCACGCTCGGGATCTTGGCCCGCCACTTGGCCTCGACGCGCCGCCGGTCCGCGAGGACCCGCTCCCGCAGCTCGGCCTCGCGGCGCGCCGCCGAGGCGGACGCGTCCGCCACACCCCGGGGATGATGCATGCTGCCGCCGCCGACGGGGTCGGCGCCGAACTGGTGCATGATGGTGGGTGGCCGGCGCGGGTCACGACCGCTGCCGCGCTTCGGCCGCGGCGGCGGGGGAAAACCGTCGCCGGCGCGGCGGGCGCGCTGCTTTGTTCGGGCCATTGATGTCTAAGTTTGGGACGGGGGCTTGGTTGGTTGGCTGGCTGCTTGTCTGTCTGCGCTGTGGGTGGCAGTCGGACAGCTGGGAAAGGAGGTTTTTTATGATAGCCTCAGAGATACTGTAACTAAAGCAAGCCGGTTGGGACGATCTCGGGAAAGAGTCGCGGTTATCACTCTACGGAAAGCAGAATGGGACAGGCGAGCCATCGGTCTTTTATGCCATCTCTCTATATCCTAACCTTGCTACGCAAAAGTATTGATAGGGCTAGCTGGCAGTGGCCGCACAAGCATAGGGGACAACGAGATGTGTAAACTGAGTCATCCGGCCGTGTTGTCGATCTAGGACCTCTCCACGCCCAATCACGCCGAATCGACAGCACCCAAAGGGCATAGAATCGTTCCGCCGACCTATCACCGCGCGGCGAAGGTGCTGCGTCCTGCAGAGCGTATCCGCTGGTCCTCCAGGCAGAAGCTTGCTGCCTGGAGACAGGCAGGAGGCCAAGAGCGCCCCCCCACAGTTCGCCGGAGGCTGAGCAGAGGGGGCTTCCTGGAGTTGAGGGGCTACGCTGCAGATTCACGACGTTTATCGACCCTCCGCACCGTACCCCGGACCTGTCAGAAGTCTGATCACCGCGTCCGAAGGCTGTGTGAGCTTGGCGTAAGATGACGGGCTGACTCATGAGTCTCGTCCAACGTCAACGTTGGAGCAGTGTGGGGATGATGCGGCGCGATTTAACGGCGTATCTGCTCCTTCAACTGTGCCCCTTCAGCTCCATCAGGGCGCTACGGCGGCCTCCAGAGGCTGAGGGGCGGAGAAGACCACGATAAAGTGAGACTTGATCTCGAATCGTAAGCGGGGAGGTGCTATAGCTTCCCATGTCTCGTAAGCAAGACTGCAGAATACAACAACTTATCGCTGTCTCGCCGGACAGATGTGAATCAAAACCCAATGCTCTCACAAGTTGACGCTTGCCGTACTGAAATTTCAAACGCCATAATCAAACGGCCCCTGGGAAATGACCTAATTGCCCCGGTTCCGTCTATCCACGTTTCTGATCCTCCTGTGCGACCGGTTCATAACCTTCCGGTACTTGACGTACAGGAAAAAGGCGTCTTTCATAACCACGAATAGACATCCGCCAATCAGACTTCGGCCCCAGCGCTCCTGCAGCAGGCCGGTACTTGGAGCAGAAGCCGGCTTTGTGACAAAGCGTGATGGGAGAGTGCGTCGTAGCACCTCGCCCATGCCATAACAGACTGCAGGAAAGAGGAGGGCGCCGGTGACTAGTTTGAGAAAGGAGGGACTGTCCTGCTCGGCCGCTACGTCCACCGGCGTCGGCGGTGGTGGCGGCGCCGCCGCTTGGACCTCGTCTCCGCCGGGCTGTATCTCAGCAGGTGGAGCAGTCTGCATGTTCTCTACCCGTGCCCTGGCTACTCGGTGAAGGTGAAAGTAAGCTGTCTTTACGGCAGGATAGAGTGCCATAACGCGTTGAGGTGGCGGTGGCCATGTAAGAATATCGCTCGGGTGGCTAAAGAGCATGGCGTACTATAAGTTGACGTGTCAGTATTTAATGGTACGATAGATCGTTCAAGTTGATATTCTACTGACCACAAACGACACCGGAATGGTATAAGCCTCGCCCACGCTGAGCCGGTTGACCACCAAAAGCGGTGCAACTAGCGGGAGGATCCCGAAATGTACCGGGTTGACGGCCTGCTCAAGCGGTGAAGTGCGTCGGCGCAACCAGAACGAGCTCACTCTGTTGTCGGGCTTGAGCAAGAAGTTGAAGGTGGCTTCGGGCCCGGCAAACCAGGCGATGGCCTGCAGGCCATACCATGAGCTGCTCAGCAGGCAACTCGAGGCCAGAAAGCCAAGCGCAACCGTGGGCGACCAGTCGGTGAACAGCTTGTTGAGCTTGTTACTGAGCTGTATAGCATGGCTCGGTCGCTCCACAACCCCGATCGGTCTCTCTATTCAGCCTCTAGCGTCAGCATATGTCCCTTTTGGCTCGTTTGAGACACTGCGAGGAGAGCAGGCAAGGTCCGAGAGAACCGGATTCTAGAGCCGCTCTCCGAGTCCTGCATTGCGCCCAAACCGCCAGCTGAAGGGAAACTGTAGATACCAACAAAGGGGGGGGGGGGGGGGGGGGGAGAGAAGGCCATACTGCAAAGCGGGCACACGACTGCCTTGTCCATAGACACGAGATTGTTGACCCATTCCATCAGGCAGTCGTGGTGGCCCTCGAGGGAGCAGTGGCAAGGCGTGCACCAGTCGGCCGGCAGAGCGCTCTCGGGCTCGTCGACGAGACACACAAAGCACCGGCGCTCGGCGGGCAGATCGGCGGACGGGTCCAACAGGGCGGCGGTGGCGCGGTCATCGCGGACCTGAGGAGCGGGCGCGGCCGAGTCGCTGGTGCTGGTGGTGCCCGCGTCGCTCTCGGGCGTACAAGCCTCGGCTGGGGATGTGGACGCCATGGTGTCGTCGTCGAGTGCGCTTTCGTGGTAGCTATATGTCTTGCATACTAAGGATGGCTGAGTGCGGGGCGCGGGCGTGGCGGGATTCGCGATGTTGCGTGTTGCGTTTGGGCTTGACGATACCGTACCAAGTCGCGACCCGTCCTGCCACTTTACGAGTATGATATCATAGGCGTGCCTCGGTAGCTTACCTAAGGCACGTAAAGTGGCTGTGCAAGATAATCCCACTGGGCCGGCCCAGCTCCTTGTCGTGGCGCCGCCTGGGCATTTCTTAAGTCGACTTCGACCCAATAAGGAGCGACGATTCCAACCGCAACACATGTAATAAGGACAGTGCGCATAGCTATCGTGTCTTGTCTTGAATTATATCTCGGTCCATAAGTCTATCTCCCGCCTGAAGCTAGGAAAGCAAAGGAGACTTGAGAAGGCCAAGATGCCTTAAACCTGCTGGCTTATGATGTAAATTATGATCTCGGTATTATACCAGCATAGATTGTTCAACCGAAGAAAGAATACACGACTCTCTTCACAGAAGAGTGATAGCAAGACAGAGCTTGACAGCGATGTCCCTGCTACGGATCATGCTGAGAAGGCAGTTCGTAATGTATCGGCCATGGCGCATCCTCCGGCGCAGCTCTCTCCGACATTGGCATCTCATGGGGGAGGGCGTTTCCGTACGCCTCGGAAGGCTTCGACCAAGGATCGAGCTCGGAGGGGTTAGATGCTGTACCCATGGTCGGATCGTACGGCGGCGCCGCCGAGGCTCTGACAGTTGTCTGCGCTCGCCTCTTTCTACGCCACGCCCACAAGGCAGCCGCGAGTATCGCCGCGGATCCCAACACGCTCCCGACCACGGCCCCGGCAATGCCGCCGGGCGATGTCGTCGAGTGCCGCGGCGCGGACGACTGGCTAGGCCCCGGCGCGGACGACTGGCTAGGCCCCGGCGTGTCCGACCCATCGCCGCCCGGGCTGCTCGCCGGGTTGTCGTCGCTGCTGCCCAGCACCGTCCAGGTCGAGGCCCACGAGCTCTCGAAGCTGCCGAGGGCGTTCGGCGTGACGGACGTGTCGGCCTCGGCGTAGGTGACGGTGATGCTCTGCTCGAGCGACGGGCCGGGCCCCTGCGCGATAAAGGCGAGGTTGTGCTCGAACTCGAAGCCCAGGAAGGCGGCCTGCAAGAATGCCCGCCCCAGCATGTATTCGTTCCCGATCTCGGACACGTTCCACGGCTTGCACGGAAAGTACTGTGTAGGCGCGTCGACGATGGGCTCGGTCAGCGTGAGGTTCAGCAGCAGAAACGGCATCTTCACGGTAATGTTCCGGGCATCCCTGTCGGCGAGCACGATGGCCATGAAGGCAGGGGAGCCGATCAGGTCTGAAGTGCTGTCGTCCTCATCCCACGTATACAGCTCGAGCGACTTGTTCCAGGTGACGGGCAGATACTGCGCGACTGCTTCGCAAATGCCCGGCGGCATGTACAGGTACGGGACGCTGGGATCAAACTGGATGATCCGAGATCCAGTCCTGCCCCCCAATTCGACCGACAGCGTAGCTTCGCTGTCGCCGTCGTCGATGGCGTGCCAGAGGCTGGTGTTTCCGGTGAAGTTGAAGGGCGAATCGCCGGTCTCGACGCCAAGCTGTACGTCGAGGATGAATGCCTGCGGGCCGTATGTGGTCAGGCCGAATGTCCCGACGTCGCCGAGTACCCTGTTCTGCTCGTAGCCCCCCAGGACCATGGAGCCCTGCTGGCCGAGCAGCGCGCTCCCCATGTGAAGGCCGCAGAACAGGGACGATATCCTGCCCGCGTTCTTCAGCTGCTGGAGCAGACAGGGAGGGTCGTCGGACACGGGGTCTGAAGGTCCAAGCCCCAGCAGGCCTGCGCTGGCGTTGTAGCGGCGTCCATTGGGGAAGGCCATGCTCCACTCTCTCAGCGCCAGTATCGACCCGTTGAGCCAGATATGGTCTTCGTAGTCGGAAGTAAACAAGCCCACTCCATCGTACACATATTCCCCGTACGAGGCTGGTTGAAGAATGGAACTGCCGCCCCAGAGGTCGTTCTCCTCCGGGACGCCCGGGCCGGCGTTCGAGCAACTGTTGCACGGGGCCACGTAGGGGAAGGTTGCGTTTACGGCAGTGTAGTTGCCGCCTCCCATGGCCATGAGCACTTCCACCATGGATGACCCGCTAGGCCACATATAGGTCGTATTGGACGTGTAGTTTTCATACCCGATGTCGAGGGAAATCGCCTGCCATGGCCCATCGGGTCCAATGAGCCCCTCTCCCTCTACGACCTCATCAGTCGACCATAGCAGCTTGAAGGTGCAGTCCGTGTGGACGAGGGTCGTGAACAAGAAGAACGATAGAGTCAGTTTGCGGAGGATGAAAGCCATGGCGAGATACAAGGCCATGAAGTGCCAAGAGCCCCGCGCCTCGAAACGTTGAATCCGTCGAAGGAGACAGAAATACCAGGCGGGGAAATAAGAAACGAGGCCAAAGTCAGCAGTGGACGGAGGGGAATAAATGTGACTGGGAGTCTCATAAACAGAAGCACACACCCCGGTACCCCCTAGACAGACCGAAAGTGCCTGGCCTCAGCACCATAACTTGATACAGCAGTCGGCCAGCCAATCATGACATTGATGGGACAGTTGTCAACCTCGTGATTGGTCCCCTGGGCAGGGTTACCGGTAGCCTGCAGACAGACAAGGCAGCTGGTAGTGTGCGACCAGATCTTCTTCTCACTAGTTTAATGAGGCGAACTTGGTCTCTTTGGCATCTCCCCAAGTCGTCGGTCACGCAGAATGGGCAGATTGATACCAGCGGAATTTTCGAGGTTTGGGCATCGCTTCTAGACAGTGGCCGGTTCCGGGGGGGGGGGGGGGGGGGGGGGGGGGGGGTGGTATGTTAGGAGCTCTGGGAACGCCTTCATGATACTTAAGCAGTGGATAGAGAGGGCACAGAGAGAGCGCAGATATTGGAAGAAGCTGTATGCAGCGTGGGGGCTATCACTGACTTCGCGTGCCCGAGGGCATCCACTAATACAGCTGATATTTTGTCACGTACATAATTCTGTACGAATGTGGCAGGTTTGGAGTAAGACAAGGTTAAAAGTGCACTTTTGTTCGATCAAGTCCCTCCTGGATCTGCTAGATGTGTAATAATGCCGGGGTCGCTTTCCCGTTGCTGGGGGGCACAGTCCAATGAAAAAGGACGAAGTCCTACGGTAAGCTGCTGACGAGCCTCACGCATCATGATTCATACGCCCCTCGATTGCAAGCCAAGGTGAGCGCGAGGCAGGCTGTCTTTCTTACTACGACGACTTGCCTCGGCGGGAAAGGCCGAGGAAGTAGGCATCACCCTCAAGGGTTTTTTTAGATAAATTCGAAACTTGGCGTTCCCAGCACGTAAAGAACGCAAGACGAGTTCGGCACTTGGACTGAGTACCGATTGCTCGACTACGTCAGCCGCATCTCCAGTACTAAGCTGCTGCCTCATTCCCTCCCCCTACATAGATTCTCGAGGCTTTGCATCTGAGAAGTCGCCGGACGGCGCGAGCGCCCAGCAGGATCCCTCGAAGCAGGACGCAATATTTGAGCGGCAGCATGCGCGGCATTCGGCAGATAGCTTTAAATTAATAGAAATATCAATTATATATCAATAAAACAAACTTTGTATAAAGTGTTTTGATTCGATTTCGTATATATAATATATAATTTACTAATACTAGAGTTGTTATTATTCTAGGAGAGAGTATGCGTATAAACCCTCTCGGCTAGTAAATAAGGGGCATTCAAGTCGACTTCGACCCAACAAAGGAGTGACGATTCCAACCGCAACACATGTAATAAGGACAGTGCACATAGCTACCGTGTCTTAAATTTTATCTCGGTCCATAAGTCTATCTCCCGCCTGAAGCTGTCCGCATGCCTTTCCTTCCTTCTCCTTCCAACAGGCTCTCTCGCCCCTCAGCGGGCCTCACTTCAGAAGACCCAGCTCGGCACAGTCATACGCGTCGCCGTCCTCCCCGGAGCACAGGACCTGGCCCGGGTGCGGGTCGCACGCGGTCCCGACGCAGCAGGTGATGTCGCTCTCGCAGCCGGGGATCCCGTTGACCGTGGCCCGGTCGTCGGTCGGGAAGGTGTACGCCCAGGGCGAGCAGTCGGAGAAGAAGTTGTCCAGGCCGCCGGCCACGTCGTCGCCGTCCCGGAAGGGGTTGGCGCACGTCTTGGCGTTGAGCTGGTACGACTCCTGTGTGATGCATTTAGCCCAGGTCATAACGGGCCGTGCCGTCTTGTCACTGGCTTTGGGATGAGAAAGGGGGAAAGCAGTAAGGCCAAGTACCTAAGAAGCCGGTAGGTAAGTAAGTAAGTAGGGAGGTACTGACTGGACACTTCAGGTGGAGGTTCAAGTTGCAGCCCAGGGCCACCACGTCGTTGCATCCGCAGACAATGGGTACTGTGAAGCCATCACTAGTTTCTCGATCAATTCCTGGCGTCCAATGCGCGAGAGGGAACCGAGTACTGACACATAACTGATATCCATCGCCATCTTGGCCTGAGGCGGGGCCCAGGCGCCGCTCCAGTCGTTGTCGTCGTCGTCGTCGTCGTCGTAGTCGTCGTCGTCGTCTTGGATCTCGAAGGACCCCTCAATCAATGATGCTCGGTCCTCGATGATATCATATCCCGTCTCCCGCACCGCCAGTCGCCCTGCCCACTGAAGCCTCACCGTCAGCTGCTTCACCGGACTGAGGATAGCTAGAGCGAAGCACGGAGATCAGGCCTTACCCCGGTTGGCACCGCGAAGGACGCGCTGGACCCCATCTCGATGGTGTGCGGCTCGGAGGCATCCCAAGATGCCGATGGTGCGCCTTCGTTCTCCCCGTGCTGGGTGATCAGGGCAGCGGTGTGAGAGTTCACTACTGTCACGATATATTCTCCCTGGCTCCATGTCGACAGGTCCGACTCGGTAATCGCCGGGGTCGTGGGGGCTCGAGTGGGCTCAGCTGTGTGCGATGAATTCACCCATCTCGGCGATATGAATTTAGGCATCTTTCGAGTCGGGACCTCTTGCGCTGTGTGGTCTCGACTCGGCGATGCCTGGGTAACCGAGACATGGGCCATGGAGCTTCGGGTCGTTGACTCCTCGGTTGTCGAGGCTAGCCCATACTCGAAGTACGTCGTCGGGGTCTGGTTGAGCATGATATTTGAGGTTATGCGGGGTGATGCGAGCACAATCGAAGCCGCGACGCCCCAAAGAGCAAGTTTATGGTGGATTTGCATGGCAGCTCTCTTCTTGTGTAGACGCTCTGCAAGTCTGGGTGTACATGGGGGCAGTCTGCACCGAGTAGCAGGAGAAAATGGGCAGTGAGACAACGCTCAGAGAACACCTGAGAGGTCTGGGCGAAAAGAGGTAGCGGCGACATCTTCTCTCAGGGGGGGTGGCCAACCCGGTTTTATGCGGACTCTGCGAGAAACCCTTCCTGTGGCCGATAGGGCAGTCTTCGCAGCGACTCTCGTTTAATCACGCCTCAAGGTCGCGTCGGACACCGTTGTAACGCGACGCGACCAGGCTCTCACGCTCCAACGTCCGCCTATCGCCTGTTTCAGCATGCTAGGGAAGTCAATTGCTCTCCAAGGTAGGTATTCCAGGAGGCTGGGAGAAGTTTAAGTTTACGTGGCCCAACACCTGTCAGCCACTAAGACCACACTACCTCACTGGAAGCCCGCAGGTGCCCCTATTCAGAGTTACGCCGGCTGTGCCCGCCGTCGTAGGGCTGATGCCTAGTTTTTGACATTCAGCGAGCTCGATGAAGAAAGAGGTAACATGACTTCTCTGCCGCCAATAGCCCATCATTCTTTCATCATGATTGAGTGGCCTCACTCGGGAGTAATGATTCATCATCGTACTTTTCAGACTTCCCAGCCACCCAGATTATGAACGATGGCTGTCTTCTCTTTGCTACACTTGTTTCTGTTGGCCCAAAACCAGGGCAGAAGGATCTCCGGGATCGGATATGGTCACGTCGTGGCATATTGGACGTTTCAGCTTGAACGGCCACACCCACTGACAATTCCCTATCGTGCTAAACACAGATGTTGTCCCATTGTAGAGCAAGGAGGGAACTTGGCTCGCCGAGTGACCTGGTCAAGCAAAGAAAGAAAACCATGGTCTATTCAGTGAATTCGGAGTTCCTACATAAAGTGACAAAATCTAACACATCGGCGAGGGTACATGGCCAGTGCGGCTAGGACTATACAACCAAATAGCGCCCATGGTATTTGGTCTGATGTCCATAAGCATCGGCTGACACGGCTTTGGCTCGCTCGGGGAAGCCATCGAATGATGTCGCGAACGTAGCGACGGAGTGTGCAACAAGCTTCGAGCGGTTAGCGATTCGTTCTATTAACAAGTCCATTTGCAGGAGCCTTACTCTGGTGTTCAGGAGCCACGCGGTCGTGTTGACGTTACCAACATCGTCGCATAGCTGGTGGTAGCATGGATCATACCTATATGGAACGAGTCAGATGAGGCGACACGGTGGGATTGGAGGGGTCTACTTACCATTCTCCGGCTCTACCTCCGAACATGGCTTGCTCCTCCTTCGTTTTGATGCCCTCGGCCCCAGTCGCAATGCCACCGCCTGGGATTCCGTTTCGGATGAAGGCATCATAGTCACTACGTCCATCGAATGGAATGAAGGTGTAGTTGAGGTCGTGGGCCTCATACCAATCAACATACAGGTCTCTGAGTTGCTCAGAGCCAACTGGGTTCACTGCATTGGTGGCATTGTAGATCTGATATGCGAAGTTAGGGCTGCCGAGCATGTCGTAGTCCATGAACCTAGAAAGGGTAAGTACGCTTGCAACCGACAGATTCTTGCAAGCGGCCAGAATAAAGGCCGTAGAGACTAGAGCCAAGGCCAGGGAGGAATCGGCTTACTATGAAAATATTAGCTAGATCCCGCTATGATCATAAAACCAGCGCCAATTCTCAGTGTGGGTTATTGGTTCACTTACCAAACGAATCTTCATATTCTCCTCTGATGGCAAAGTGTCGACGTAGTAATCAGAGCCAAGGAGGCCCTGCAAGTGCTTGTCAGCTTATATACTCTGATTGGGTACTTGAGCACTTTGGGCAATACGGGGCAAAAGAACCCATATTGGGGATGTTGAGTGTTAGTGGGGTCTCACCTCTTCCTCACCAGCCCACCATGCAAAGCGAACACAGTTGTTCACAGTAAAGTTAGTCAACTGCTTCGCGATCTCAAGCAGAGACATGCTGCCGGATCCGTCGTCGTTGATACCGGGACCCTCGCCCACGCTGTCGCTGTGAGCGCCCAGCATGACACAGTTGTCAGGGTCGCCCTCGGTCGTCTGGATGACGATGTTGGTGGTGCTGATCGTGTTGACCTCGGAGTCGATGTAGGCGATGGAGTCGACGACCTTGCCGGCCCTGAGGTCGGCCAGGACCGGGGCCGCATCGTCCCCGGACAGGCCAAAGGTCGCCACGTGGTGCTTGGACGGGGTTCCGAGCGTGCCGCTCAGGGCGTCCGAGTCGTAGTTGTAGACGACCGCGGCCTTGGCGCCGGCCCGGCCCGCCAGCTCCGACTTGGCGCCGAAGGAGCAGGCGCCGCGGAGGACGAAGGCGATGTTGCCCTCGAGGCCGCTCGGGTAGTCGGACCGGGAGCAGCCGTCGTTCTCGACCAGGACGAGGTTGCCGTGCACGGGCTCCTTGTGGCTCGACGGCGGGGTCAGGGACATGGCAGTGGCGGACTTGGGGACCTGGTCGCCCAGGACCAGGCGCGACTCATAAACCTTGCCCATGACGGCGGGGAACGGCTGCATTGAGAGCTTGTAATAGCTGCCTAGCTCCTTGATGGCGGATTTGATATACGCGAGGGTGCCCATGTGGCCTATGTCTTGGGTCAGTACCGCAGGCCGGCGTCACTTCAAAGCAAGTACTTGAAGAGCATAACGTACCTTGACTCCCAATCACCCGGGTTGGATGGTTATACTCCTCTTCGGACGACTTGGCAATATCATAGAAGCTTTCTGCGTGCTTCACAAGACTCTCGGCGCTGATGGCTGCTTGGATGTCCTCGCTGTTGACTAGCGGTTTCGTATGCTTATGACGCAGGCCGTCTTGCCCAGACTCTCCTGGACTACCCAGAGGCACTTGGAGTTGTGCCGAAGCCAAGCCATGAAGGGCGATAGCTGCAGCGACCGATAGCCGCACCGTTGTCCACATCTTCACGGAGAATGGAAATACTTGATCTGAGAGAATGTTGTTTTGTTTGACCGAACGAGCCCGTGAAACGGTCTCGTGAGCAGGGAGTGCTCCATATATCGTATCGCACGAACGTGCCATGTGAGTAGTACTTGCTAGTCCTATTCTGGTTAGGGCTGTTTTGATCGACATCCTAGGCGACGACGTGATGAGGGCCAAGAGATGTGGCGGTGCTGCCGTGGCTGGGTGTTTACTTCACCTCCTATTCGGGGCACACTCGACCTCCAGCTACGCCTTAAAACTTATTCACCGGTTTCCAACTCGAATCTCACCACTACTCCGTTCGAACGCTCATTTCTTATACAAACGTTGCTTATTGCCTGGTATCGGAACACCAATCGTTACGGGATTTTGCGCCGTCCTCAGGTTGCAGGATCGTAAAAGAATTTGCCTCAACGTGTCGCGTGCGCTTCCAACCTCGGGCCAAGGGTTCATAGCTGCTTACGGTACTATTGTTCTTTAATACAGTACCGTAACGTAACCTACTTGAACCTCGAATTCTGAAATAGACACTCGCAAACGACTTTCGTCCATCTATCTATTGCTGATTTCTCGACCTCACATCAGCTTCTGCTCCTTTAAAGGCTGCTCGCCCTTGTCTCTCCTGTTTTCCTTCGCCGGTTTGCCCTGAAGTGAAGTCATCCACCTCAAGCTTCGGATCCTGCTGTCGTTCTTTGGCCTTGTAAGACTCCTCGGTAAGCCTGCAAGCTAGGACAACCTTGATGTTTTCCAGCGTAAACTTCAGAACCCCCCTCGGCAAATGTACCAACTGAGCGCAGCATACTTCTCAATTGGGGAAACTGGAACCCTGTCCCAGCTTCTATACCTGCCGGTAGACGTCATTTGGGAGTGCGATGTTCCATACAACTGTATGGCTATCAATGTAAGGCTGTGCCACTGTCATACTCTGATTACATGTTCTCGACTATTCTTTACTTTTTGGTCAATATTTTTCGCGAGAACCCTTGGTAAATGACAGAAGGTTGTCTGATATTGGCAGGTGCCAAGCCTCAGAGCACCACCAAGACAGGGCTGATGGCGAGAAAACGCTGAGAGATCAGGTCTACGTCAAGTAGGCATGGCAATCGAGCTGAACTTGCAGGATTTCTGAGCCTCTTCGTGTCCGCCGCCGAGGTTGCTAGATGGTCTCGGTGACATCTGTAAGGCTACTCAAGGAGACCAAGATGCTGATATGGTGACTGCCGCTTAGAATATAAATCTCCAAGACATTCGCTCAGAGGCTGAGGAACCCATCTGTATATTCGTATTCAGCGGCATGGAATCGCTATAGTCCTTTGACCTTGTTCTCTTTACTTCACTGCCTCATTTGGCTTTATAGGTCTGATACTCAACTTCCCATATCTTCTGCTTGGTAGTTGGTCTTCGGTCTGGATTCCAACCTCTCCACACTGCTTAACACCACTCGACCCCGATTCCACCGCAATCATGTTTCAGCTCTCACACCGCGACGACCAAAACCTCCCTCCTGGTTGTGTTGAGGGCGATCACGGCTACCTGCCGCCAGACTGTGACAGTCTATGGCAGTACAACCCCAGCTACAACGCCGCGCTGGCCTTTGCCTTGCTGTTTGGCATTACAACACTGGTGCACCTCTTCCAGGCCTATCAGTACAAGAAAGGCTACTGCTGGGTCGTCATCATGGCCTCAGCGTGGGAAACGGCCGGATACCTCTTTCGCGCGGCCAACACTCGCAAGCAACAGAACAAGGGCGAATACTTTTTGTGGAGCCTCTTCGTCAACCTTGCTCCCATATGTGAGTTTCTGTTTCCCTTCTTGTCGAGTCCAGTGAGGAAGTGCGTGTTGTTGTACTATTCGCACCTGGCAAGCAGCGAACTTCCAACTGACGTGGTGTGAACACAAGGGCTCAACGCCTTCGTTTACATGGTACTCGGTCGCCTCGTCTGGACCTTCATTCCCACGCACCGCATCATGAAGCTCCCAGCGCCCACCCTCGGCGCCGTCTTCGTGCTGCTCGACATCGTTGCATTCATGACACAGTTGTGTGCGTCAACGATGGAGATGCCAAGCGCATATCGAGCACGAAATTACTCGGATCGCATATTTCCACGGCCGGGCTGGGAATGCAGCAGTTCTTCATCCTCGTATTCCTCTTCTGCGGGATCAAGTTCCAGGTCGAAGCTCGCCGCGCTGAGCGTGTGGGGAGATCAAGGTGGCCGCAGACTGGGTGAGGCTAGCTAAAGGAATGGAGGAGCCAGATTTTGTCTGAATATGTGGCGGTTGTCCTGATATCGGTGAGGCACTCGGGTCGTGCTTCCCCTCGATCTTTTCCGAGGGCTATGGCACTGTTTGAATGCTAACCTTGAGTCCCACTAGATCCGCATCGTATACAGACTCTGCGACCAAGGCACCGATCATCACTCTGTGCTCGATACCGTCGAGGCATACTTCTACGGCTTCGACGCCGTCCCCATGTTTCTCGCTATCTTGCTCCTTAACATCTTTCACCCTGGTCGCACCATGCCGAACACAAACATGCCCGGATTCTTCTCTGCCTGTTGTGGGTGCTGCAGCAGTAGGCGAGGAGATGAGAAGCTTCAGGCCCTACCCAGTCAGGATACTGTCGAGCTCGACTTTGCGCGCCAGGGTGCCGGGGGGGTTGCGCAAGGATACGACCCCCCTCAATACCATGGGGTCTAGCACCAAGAGGTCTAGGGGTGGAAAGTGGATGAAGGATGAGATGTAACAGTTTGTATACTCCTGAGGCGTTGGTGTACTCGCGCATTGGACAAGGGCGAGTTCGATTGACTCGGTGTAGATACCGTTATGGATATGTACGTGGTAATCAATCATGAGATATGACGATATCTTGGGAACTCCATAACACGCATTGCGGCGTCTTTTAACTCTGCGACCACTTTTCTATTTTTTTTTTCAGAGGGGGAACGGTTGGATCCATTGCAAGCCCAAGTCTCATCACGGAAAGTTGATGCATGAATAGTTAGACAAAGGCGCCTAACATTCGAATGGAGTCAGCTTAGGTGAATTATAGGATTACACCTGCAGAGCCCAAAGTGACTGCTCTCACGTATGATTTTCACCCACTAACTACCTCATCCAGAATGTGTGACTGGTCACTCTACACACAACTCTCCTGTTGCATGATACTCACCGAGTCTTTGTACAATTCAGAGACTAGCACGATCTATATAAATTTCGGCTCGCGGCCGCGCAGTAGGACACAAGCCAAACTACTATAAAACCATGCAGATTCCCGTAAAGCGTCACCCACCACCACGATAACGACTGTACCCAACATATCCTTCTCAACGTCTTGAGACCTTTCCTTGCCCGAAATCAACTTCTTTCCACTGAACAGCCGGCCGCCTTAGTACACCCAACAACCATGGAAGACTTTGAAAGCCCCGCCGACTTGTGCTTCGGAGTCGAGCTGAAGTTTCTGGTTCCATGCCTCAACACCAACGTCCCCGACCCAAATGAGCTTAGTAACCCGGGCGTGCTGACACTATCTGGAGATGTTGAGGAATTGGATGCTCAGACAGCCATCTTTTCCAGTATCGCAGACACTATCAGTTCCATTCCAGAACTTCGAGTACTAAACTTGTACGAGCGCACCCACCTCGACTTCCCCAGCTGGAATTACCATGAAACTCATTGGTCCATCCATCTTGCCAACTCGGCTGAGCCTCTTGAGGAACAAGACCCGCGATACTACGATTATTCGTGGTGGGTACCGGTGGAAGTGGTCTCACCGAAGTTGTCGTGGGCTGATGAGCATTCCTTCACCACGGTCGAGAGAGTAATAGACACCCTGGAAAAGCACCATCGCATCGTTTCCAACCAGACGTGCGAAGTCCACGTCCACGTTGGCACTAAGGATAATTTCCCCCTTTCACTGCCTTGCCTGAAAAGGCTGGGAGCGCTTTCGTGGCTAGCAGAGCCCGTGCTGCGCGCGGTCAAGGATCCCAGGTCGCCCAACTTCGAACATGACTACACACGGTCGTCGCCTCTCACCGAGTATAGTCGACTGGCACTCACCGTCAACGGCGCTGCCAGGCCAAGTGGGCGCGATGCCCCGCCACGTCAGGGTTGTGGCAGATACTCGGCAGCAAGTTCAAGGGACCTCTACGCTCTGCACGAGATCGAGCAGTCGACTGCATACGAGGACCTTGCAGCAATGCTGACTGGTGTCGAGGAAAGGTATTTCCGGCTGGGGTTCAATTTCCGAGATTTCGGGCCTGCACATGATTACGGCAAGGGCAGAACGTTTGAGTGCCGCTTCCTCGAGGGGGTGATGAATAGCCGGATGGTGTGTGGCTGGGTCGCCATCATTTGCACAATGGTGGAGGTCTGCCTTGAAGGCTCCGTTGTCGACGCTCGTTATAACGGGACAATTCAGTATCTCCTGTACAGGAATCCCGAAGAAGCCCCCGATGGCAGCTTCAGGGCCTTGTGCGAGCAACTACACCTACCCCTGAACTCATACGAAGGATTTATCACCATGATAAAAGCAATACATCATGGATCCACCGGCGATTCTCCTCAGCGTGAGGGGTTTTGGCTGCAAGATCAGCAGTGGTAACGGAATATGAAGGGTACCAACTCGCTACTGACACCACAATTTTCGGAATACGATAGACAATCGCGATGGTCCCATGTAATAAAAACTTGCAGTAACTATCATTTTCCCGTATGTTTCTTGGGCACCGAAGTAGCTACATCTTATAAGGGATGCTGGACAATGCGAGAAGCTCCAGGTTGTATCAAATCACCACACGAGCGTGACTATTCTTCTGACCAGTATAAGCCAGGATAGAAGAAACCTCTTCCATGTACGACCATAGGATCTGGAGAACGCGGGGTCCCGTCCGCTCCCCCATAGCTAAGCCAGATACCGCCGCATCAGTAGTTGGGTCGGTGACGACCAGCGAATCCGTGGTGTTGTACATTCTTTTTCTTATTGATGCCTCTTTTTGTTTGTTTTGCATCGTTTCATGTGTCTCTGCATATCTTTAATGTGAGCAGAGGGGCAAGGCTATTTGCTCTTGTGCTCAGTACACAGACCTTGAAGTCTCAGGGGTACATGACTAAAGTTACTAATGGCATCCACGATTATAAAGTTTTCTCTCTCTTGTTGTCCTAGGGCAGTTTACTTTGTTGGTTGACCATGTAATAAAGAAATTGTTGGCTGGATCTAACAAGGCATGGCGGGGGCTTTGAATTGGCACGAAGCCCATTCGAGTTTACGCTTCCAATGCCACTAGCTTCTCCATGCCATTGATCTCGCACTCTCCATGCTCTGTGTCACGACCTAGACAGTGCTCTTATGTGACCAGCATCGACCGCGGCAAATATACAGAGGGTGAGCGATCCACCGATCGGGTTGGCACTATCGAACCGTCATCTGCCAGTCACGATTTCATGCTCGAAAGCAGGATCCAAGCCAGCTTGCCAAGCGCCCTTCAACACTGGCCCACAGGGAAAGTCAAAGTATCTGCAGTGTCTGTACGCCGAAGTGGACCTCGCCAATGTCCACTGCACAAGGGGACGATGTCCCAATCAATAGTCGCGTTGACCATTCCGGGGATCGATCAGACTGGCCCTCTTCAGAGACGCTAAATCATTCTACAACTACCCCAGATGACCTCTACACCCGACTGGAGAGCAAGGAGGTACCTCAATCAATTAGCCGCACGGAGGCACTGAAAGAACAACCACCCAAAGCCCAAACATGGGTTTCCCAGCTAGTGAGTTCTAAAGAGTTGACACGCTTACCCACAGCAAATTCGACCCCTGAGGCCCATGGACTACACAAGAAAGCTGATCATTATGGGAACAGGAACCATGACGCTGTGGAAGGTGCTTCCAGTCCGGAGAACCTCAGGTACAAGCGCGATGGCACTCCGCTATCTGGAAGATCTGTCGAACAGTACCTCGAGACAGGCCACAAGCTGCCTCTTGAGATAGTATCGATGATTTGCGCGGAAAGTAACCGCAGAGCTCCTCAATGGTAAGTCATTATTCCATTTATTTTTCTCCCTCCCTGTCACATTGGCTAACGTTGAGTTTTCTAGTGCTTTGGATCTTCTGGTCCCGGACTGGAAAATATGCCGCCGACCGAATCCGCTTCTGGAGAAGCAACTTCAAATTTCTCGAGTCGTCACCTACATCAAGGGGTCGCAAAACGAAAGCGGGCATCTGTCGTGGAGTTTCGGCCACGATAAGTGTGACCACGTCATGCTGCCAATGCGACATTTTGACGATAAACTGGCTCTGGTCAATGCTTGGTGCAACCAGGAGTGCTTTTGGGACTTCTTCCGCCACGGCACGCAAGCTTTCCATCTTGACGAGCACTCCTCCCCGCTCCGCGGCTCTCGGGCCCAGGGGATTCTCCCATACGACCATGAACAGCCCGGTCTCGCGGGCGAGAGAGCCTGCTACGGGTCCACACCCATCTTCACCCAACTGAGGCACATCCTCGTCCACTCTCCGCTGAGGCTTCTCGGACTCAACGCGCGGGATATAATCGGCAGAAGCAGCCAGATGGTCGACGACGAGCCCGAGAGAGCGGGCCTGCAGGCTCTGGAGGCCCACTTCGACGCGCACCGGGCCGCTCACCTGTGGCTGTCGTGGTCCCTCATGCCCAACCTCCGGAACGTGCTGCTCGACCTGCGCATATACAGCCACGACGTCAACACGGAGAGGAGGATACTCAGCAAGTGGCGGGTCATCCAGCGAGCAGAGGAGATGGCCCGTCATCTCCGCCTGGAACTCCTTGTTCTTGCTGGTCTGCAGAGCTACAGTTTCGCGACGAGATACGATGGCATCAGTGCCGAAGAAATCGAGGAGGCACCTCACATAGGAGGTGAGCCAAACTGGATCCGGATCTTCCAGCCAGCCTTGCGGCCGGGAGGTAAGTTAGTTCTTGTCGATCGAGTCACTGACGAAGCCCCAATTTAAGTTCCTAAGTTACTTACGAAGATGACAGGCAGGTCTGCGCCCTTTTAACACCAACTCTCACGGGATTAGGGTCTTCACTTGTGAGGATTGATTTTCCCAGGGCCGAGCTACGTACCGGGCATACCGGCGGCAACTTGTCAGTAAGTAGTAAATCCCCTCCCGAGGTACACGCAGAAGGGCAGCCAGTTTGGTTTGTTGACTACCTTAGACAGCACAGTGCCGCGGCACCGCCAGATCCGTAGGGCAGGAATATATCAGTAGAGGTGGGTCTCTCTCTGATCTTATCACGAGTACCTACTCACTGTCTTTTCTCTATAGCAAGAACTTTCTCTACCCTCTGGCTAAATTGGACTTTATATTATATATACTTGATATACCTTCTTAGCACCGAGTAAGCCTTTCCAGACTCTGCTGCAAAGATTAGTGCATCGAGTGAATGGCCAGCTTAAGTACATTGGTACATTAGAACTGTGATTTCGGCCTGTGCTCAAATCGTTATGCTGGCAGCCGGAGCTTTGCGGGGCAAGATGCCTCTGCACACAAGGATAACAAAGATACTGGCTGTCTTGGACAAGGCGTCTAAGTAACTTTATAGTTTTGCAGGGAAGATGCTGTTGCGAGACCAGTGAGGAGCCCTGTGAAGCACATTCCAACAATCTATGTGGCAGTATACAAAGTAGGTAGAGCTGGTGCACGGCCACAAAGAGCACACGCACACTAGGTAGGTCTGAATATATGTTACCTCTCTCTTTGTAGGTACGTTGCAACCACTTCGGCTTCCTGCAGGAGAATCTTAACGCTTTGACCACCTGCATGATCAGGCAGAGTGCCCTGCATCAATGCTGGGTGATAGTGGTGGTGGTGGTAAAGAGGTTCTTGTGCTGAACACCAAGGAAACAGCAGGCTCGTGTGTAAGAACCGCTTAGAACAGACGCGACTTCCTTCCTGCTGCCTGGGAAAACGCCTGCACGATGCTAGGTAGCTGTACCTCTCCACCCTACCTAACTGCCAGAACTCCCATTTCTCCCATCACCACCACCTCGATCCACCATCACGGTCGCGTCTATTTCCACCACATCCACCACTGTGGTCTTCATCGCCGACTCCTTCATTACTGCGGTATTTACCGCTGACTCCTTCATCATTGTGGTCTGTGCCGCCGACTCCTCCAATACTGTGGTTTTCGTTGCCGACTCCTTCATCACCCTTGCATCTGTTGCCAACTATTCTGGTATTACCACCTGTCGGCAACTCCCCCGCCAGCATCGCCTTTCTTGTCGTTGCCTTCGCATCACTTGTTACCGCTACAAGGTAAACCATCCAAGATGACCAAGACAATTAAGGTTATCGACCTTGATGGTGAGGTTTCCGGCAGAGGAATTATCCGGGTCAAGAACAGGAGAAAATCATTATTTCGCAAACTTGCGGCCATGCTAAGAAAACGTTTCAGAGGCGCAACGAGTATTCACCCAAAAGCATGTATCCAGATGAGATTTGTCGACACCAGCTCAAACGTCTATTACCGTGTGCTGGCCCCTGGTGATGAAGGAGGCTTCATTGTGCATTGTCACATCCCATCTTCCATTAACAATGCCACCTTGCCCCCCGAGCAGATCGCCATCCTTCAACGATGTATCACCTTTGGGGGCATAATCGGAGGCCTGCGACGCTTCATGACAAAGCTGCTCGATGCACTGCCCGGACCGCATCCTCCCCGGGTTTCCGGAAGCGTCCAACCAGAGCAGATTATTATCAAGGCAGTCGGTGGACTCAGACCGGGCTCGCTTCCAGGCAACAGCTGGGACGTGAGCAAGATCGAGCGCTGGCACTGCCGGCACGTACAGATCGAGGTCTTGCCGAAGCCCGATTACATCATCTTTGAGGGCCTGAACCAGGAGTACGTCTGGCAGGATCCTCCACTCGCCCTGCTCTCCTTGGACCCCATCTACGAGCCGCAGATGAAGCAGTGGCTGCTGTCCCACGTGCTCGGCGGCGGCAGCGACCAGGGAATGATTCCCCAAAAGACCGGCATTGTGCTAGACGACATCCAGTTGACCGGCCTGATCCACGAAGCCCGCGACTGGGACGGCGTATCTAAGGGTAGCAGTGCCAACCGCATCGGCTTTGCTCTGTCCCGCAGTAAGGAGGACAGCTATATCCGGGCGGAGGCCTGGCTTGTCCGTGCCACTGAGACGTGCACATTGTGTGGTCTCAAGAAGAGGGCATCGGAGATGCCCAACCGCCGAGTAGTCGCGAAGACCTGCCGCCACGAGCCGATGGTGTGCCGAACCTGTTTTGCAAGATGGATCACCTACGAACTCGAACATGTCGCCTTCAAACCCTTTACGTGCCCAGAGTGTCCTGCCCAGCTTAACCATGAGCAAGTCAAGGCTCTGGCGAGCGAGGACGAGTTCCAGAGGTGAGCGACTCACAATATTCGAACAAAGGGCCTGACCAGGTAGCTAACCGTGCTTTCCCAGATATGACACACTGGTCACGAGAGCTGCCCTAGGTAGCATGACAGGCTTCCAGTGGTGCCTCAACCCTCAGTGCACCTCTGGCCAGATCTATCCCGAGGGATGTCGCCGCGCTACAGTGAGTACTTACCTTATGGGTTCAATATCACTCCTGTGCCTGGCATGCGTCCTTCCACTCACCCCTATTCCCTGTCGTTTCATGGCCAGCCTTTAAAACTGACCGACTTTGTCCACAGTGTACCGCGTGCGATTACTCCCTCTGCGTTCACCACCAGGTCCCCTACCACCACGGGGAGTCCTGTGAGCAATACGACACTCGAACCCAGACCTCCGACCACCAGCAGTCCGAGAGCACAATCCAACAATGCTCCAAGCCGTGCCCAAAGTGTAAGAAGAACATACAGAAGCGCAGCGGGTGCGACCACATGATCTGTAAGCCCCCCTTCCTCCTCCCCCTCCCACCTCTCCTCTCCCCCATCCCACCAGCCCATCCTTCCATTTTCCCAACCCCCCTCTTGCCTCTTCGTCAATCAGCTGACCAGATCCTCACGCGCATCCCAGGCCTGTGCGGCCACGAGTTCTGCTGGTCGTGCCTTGAACCCTACACATACGCCGTGCCCCAAGGGCCCATCCACTGCCGACACACCGATGAATGCCGGATCTGGTTCGAGGATGATGATGACGACGACGACGACGACGAAGACGACGACGAAGACGACGACGAAGATGACGACATGAACATCCCGGCGCCCGACTTCGATCCGCGCCGCTTCCGCCCGATCGGGGCGCCACCGCTCCCGGTGCCGCAGTGGCCGCCGCCGCCGTACATGGTCACCGGCGGTCCTCGAGGCCTCGGCCTCGACCTGGTCGGGGCGGATCTGGCGAGCCTGCAGCTACCGGACTTCGGACGACACCGCATGGCGTGGGCTGACCTGGCCGACCAGCTTGGGCTGAATGGCCCGCAGCGTGTTTTTCTCGAGCCTGGCCCTGCTGGACGCGCCGCGCCCAGTGCCGGTGCCGGTAACGGCACCAGCACCGATGCTGACACTGACACTGACACTGCCCGCACCACCACCCACTCTACCCTGCGGCGTGCACCAGAGCCTGCTGGACGCGCCTCGCCTAGTAGTGCCGGCAACGACACCGGCACCGGCTCGGATGCTGTGCGCACCACCCTGTCTGGCCTGCGTGCTCCCGACCCTGCTGGACACGCCGCGCCCGGTACCGAGAACGGCACCAGCACCGATGCTGATACTGCCCGCGTCACCCATCTTGCCCTGCGTGCTTTCGAGCTTGCTGTTGCTGGACGTGCCGCGCCCAGTACCGAAGACGGCACTGGCACCGATGCTGATACTGCACGCAACGGCTCGACGTGATGGACGTGTTACAGAGCGATTGTGCGTTGTGTTGAAGAACAGGCGCGACTGTCGGCCGAGGAAGCACATATGCACACGGATAGAAAAGAAGAGTCGACACTTGGCTATGTAGTCATGTATTACAAGCCCGGGGCAAAGAGCTAGTAGTCTCACACTTGCCTACGCTGTCAAAAATTACACCCGAAAACCTTGTACTTAAATCAATGTAACTTCTGCTCCAGCACGTACAGCTTGTAGAAGCAGTCCCTCAAATCCTTGATGAAGTCTTTAGGCATCTCCAACGCGGGAAAGTGGCCACCTTGGTCGTATTCTGCTCTCGGTCAATAAGTGCCTACTGACAAATATGCGTACGGTCACCCGTAGCGTGGAGGACTCACCCTGGTACCACTGCAAGTTTCCGGTCGTTTCGGCGGCCCGCCGCGACGTCGGGGTGAGGTCGTAAAGGAAGCTCGAGAAGCCGAAGGGAACGCGGATATGGTGCTCCTTCTTGGTGACGAACTCGACGTAATCCTCGTGGCGAACATTGTCTGTGTACACTAGTGCACTAGTCATGACGCTGGGGCTCGTGAAGAAGTACAGGCATAGAGTTGTGCACAAGTCATCAAGGAACTGCTTGTCGTCTAGAGTTCGGTATCGCGGGTCGACCAGCTCGTAGTACTTGTCACCCACCCACTGTTTGAAATTCGAAATCAGCATTTACATATCCCACTTTAGATGTACACGAATCGGTCGCGTAGTCAGAGAGAGATGACTAACCATCATGATGCCAACTGGGCTATCAGAGAGTGCAATGCCGATAGTTTGAGGCCGTGTCCTCATTAACACGGCGTAGCCCACTGAAAACGGCCATGGTCAGCAATAGCTTCAATGCCCATCGACTCCTCTCGCCTAGCCTCAGGGTTGGCAATACGAGACCTGGGAAGGTGTCGAGTTACTTGTCGGGTGAAAGTGAAACGAAGTAAGATGGCACTTACTATGAGCCTCATTCCTGGGCTTTCCCAGGAACCAGTCCATCCTTTTCTGTGTCAAGATTTCACGGTCGTTCATCGGGCCCTTCGGAGTGGGTGGGATAGCCGGGCACATGTTGGTGTGGACTGCAGCATCTAGAGTTAGTGGACGCATTCATCCAGACATCTGCGATTCTACAGGATGCTCAACAACAATGGAGTTGCAGGAGAATCTGTCTCCTATTTCCTGAGGTGTACCCGGCCCTCCCAAACATCATAGAGAAGGACAAGCAGCTCCAGGATGAGAGTTTGGCTCACCGGCTTTGCAGCGCTGGCTGTAGTGGGCGCCGAGCTCCCGCACGATAAAGTGCCCCCAGTCGCCGCCCTGGGCGACATAGCTGCGATAGCCGAGGCGCATCATCAGCGTGTCGAAGATCTGCGCCGTGTTCTGCAGCGTCCAGTCCCGCGTGTGGGGAGGCGACGACCAGGCGAAGCCCGGGAGGGACGGCACCACGACGTGGAAGGCCGTCTTCTGGGCCGGGTCCTCGACGCCGCGTGCCTCCCCGTCAGCGTCGGCGTCGGCCTTCTCGGCCTTCTCGACCTTCTTCCCCTCACCCCCTTCGCTCAGCGCGTCGATGACGCGCGAGAACTCGAACCAGCTGCCGGGCCAGCCGTGCACGAGGAGGAGCGGGATGGCGGTGGCCTCGGCGTCCCCCCGCGCGCGCTGGTGCACGAAGTGGATCTTCAGGCCGGCGATCTCGGTCGTGTGGTGCTCGAAGGCCGAGATGCGCCTCTGCGCCGCCGCCCAGTCGAAATTGTCGCGCCAGTAGGCGTGCAGCTTGCGCGCCCACTCGAGCGGCGGCCCGTACTCGTCCCCCGCGTCCGGCACGATGGGCTGCTCGGGCAGGCGCGCGTCCCGCAGCTTGTTCCATAGCCGGTCGACCTCCGGCTGCGGGATGGTCGGGTCGAAGTCGCGGATCTCAGGCAGCATGGCTCTTTACTGTGGCTGTGGTGGTGGTGTGCGGCCTTCTCCTAGGGGCTCACAGTCTGGGACGGTAGGCAGTAGCTGATGGAGATCTCGGCCTGGTCCGGTCTGCACGATTGGAAGTTGTACAGTTACTGTTAGATACTGGTAGGTATCAGGTATTCAAACCTGCTTCTTCGGAGGATTCGTGACCTCACCACCATGTCATTATCATGGCAGCGTCAAGGATACCGGATACTATTGAACCTTAGCTACAACACCTCGCCTCGTACCTTGGCAGATGGCTTAGGCACCTCCCTAGGTCATCTTCTGTACACCCATATCAGTCTGCTGCATTCCTTTTCTTGTGAGTCTGTATCTAAGCTGCAAGCAGCCCCTGTTTCTAGAAGTCATCGCGGGATGTTGATTGCCATCATGCTTGACGGTAGAACTCTCAGCTTTTTCATTGCGGTGATCTGATGGTCGAAGGATACAGACATGGAACACCAAAAGACGGGTAGGAAACAATCTGAAGAGAGGGGAGAACTTTATTAGTTTCTAAGCGCTATGAGGATGTGGTACCTTTTATTACGATATATATTCAATTCTGCGAGGGTATGCCGATACGGGGCTGCTACCCGGCATTGTAGGCGAGGCTGAAATCCTATATTGCAACCAGTTCTTTTTGACCGACGACGAGCCTCGATTCGCAGGTACCCAAACCCCGTCCGACAACGCGCATTGACGTACCTCCGAAGGCACATGTAAGCCACCAGGGCCATCGAACGCTCTGTGTGCTAAGGCCCCCGACGCAGCCGCTGCGCCAATGTCGCGAACCGCCGCCATGGCGCGACCGGGCTCGGTCTGCCAAATCTGCCACTTGATCTCGTCGCGGTCCCTTCAGCCCGCCCGGCGCACAATCGCCACGCGTCTCGCAACCAGACAGCAAGCACCCTCGGGACGGAGTACCAGCGTGCCGGGGAGATGGGGGAGGTGGGAGAGACGCTGGCTGTCATCGCCGTCGCCGCCGCCGCGGCGAACCCAAGAGGCGACCGAACGGGAGCTGGCGTCTATCACGAACATGATGACATTTCTAGAGAAGGCTGGATCCAAGGTCCTTGATGGGAACCGAATTCCGCCCGAGGCCGATGCCATAGCCGCCCTCAGGGCTTGTCGCGTGGTGGCCGACTATGTTATGGACGATTCAGTGCAGCCTCAAGTCGCTCAAATGGCGAACGAGTTGAAGTCGACGGCATCAAACCTGTTATCCTTGGAGGACTCTGCAGAGAAGCGCGACAAGGCCGGATCTCTCAAGTCGTCCAAGGCTTCAGACACGAGCACTTTCGAGCCCTTCCGGCAGATGGTCGATACCATATCAGAACTCGCCTACACGATCCTGTCCCATCGAACCGTGTCTATCACGCCAAATCTGCTGGCGCACTATGTTGTCGTGCAGAACCGTCTGGGCAGGCCCGAGACCTTGCCCATGGCTTTCCAGCTCTACGCTACCAAGCCTACCCCTCGCCAAGGCGCGGCCGGCTCCATAAGCTTCACCTCGCGCAACCCCGCCAAGATTGAGAACGCGATCGACGCCCGCATCATCGAGAAGGCCCTCGGGACGGCCATCGAGGCCCGGAACCTGGACGCCGCCGTGGGCATCGTGGAGAACGGGTACAAGGCCAAGGCGTACGGGCGCCACAAGCTGCTGCGCCGGGGCCTGCTCCCCCTCGGCACCTTCGCCGCCACGCCCGCGGCCGCCTGGATCCTGGCCACCAAGTTCGCCGACTTCCAGCAGGCCATGGACGGCGAGACGGCCACGAAGGTGGCCTTCACCGGCATCATCGCCTACGTCGGCTTCACGGCCATGCTCGGCATGGTCGCGGTCACGACGGCCAACGACCAGATGAAGCGGGTCACGTGGGCCCCGGGCACGCCCCTGCGGTCGCGCTGGTTCCGGGAGGACGAGCGCGCGGCGCTGGACCGGATCGCATGCGCCTGGGGCTTCCAGGAGACCTGGCGCCAGGGCGAGGAGGAGGGGCCCGATTGGGATGTGCTGCGCGAGTACCTGGGGCAGCAGGGGATGCTGCTCGACCGGACAGAACTAATGGAGGGCATGGACTAGGGCGCGAGCTTGCTTGCCTGCCTCTGCCACTCGGATGATACCTAGGGGATTGCCCCAGCCACGCGGCACCAGAGTGTACCGGCACCAAGGCGTACCGTCTCTCACAGCCCATACAAACTAGGTGCTGGGCATGGGCAGGACCGCGCGTCGCGTCCCCGACCAGTCTGCTGCGCCAAGTAGGTACCGTTTCGTCGATCGACATCTGCCAAGCAGTGACGCTCTTTGCGCATCACCACAGCCTGCCACAGCCACAGACCGCCGTCAGCTAGCCCGCCTTTTTAACTATTGTCCATATGTGTTGCCTGATGAGTCGCGTCTATGCTGGCCCATTAAACACTCTCACTCCGCCATGGCATTCTCCGTGCGATTGCCGACGCTGCTGAGCATCTCCAAGCGTGTATAAAGTGCTTGGGCTCTTCCCCTTCCGAGATGCATCTGCTCGATCCGATCTCATCTGTCGCCGTAGCCCGTTCATCGACGCCACCAGGAGGATCTCTTGGATGATTAGGTTTGCGAGGCTTCCACTATCTAGTCGCGTTCTTCTAGAAGGCCTGCACTCCCTCTGTCTGTTGACTGCCGAGGATAGTAAGGTACTTACTTATATATAACGACACCGTTATCTGACTTCAACCTCGTTGAACCTCACCCCCATTGTCAATACAACATTCTATACTTCCCCTTACACAATAGTACATATATCTATACGGTCTAGAGCCACCCTGACTACCTTGCATCATTCCCCCCTGGCCGGACCATGGGCGGCCAGTTCAGCGAGTACGACCCGGTGCGGTGTGAACATTATGCTGCCTTTGCCCACAGACTCAAGAGGGTTCATTTCGATGCGCTGTATTGGACGTTCTTCTTTCTCGTCATTTTTGCCCTGTTCCTCTCGTCGTGGATATACCAGCGGTAAGTTATATACTGCGTTCCCCTTCCCCTTGCCGCCCTCCTCCCACGCCGCAGTTTTTGTTTCGACGACGAAACTAATTGCCCTGGCCGGCCGCACCGCAGGACCATCATGTTCAAGGACCGGCCGTCGTACGACGAGGACGCGTTCCGGCGCAAGCTCCGGCGGGCGCTGGCCTGCTCGGCGGCCACCTTCCTGGTGGCGGCCGTGCTGATCGTCATGGAGGTGTACGCGCTGCTGGCGCTGCAGTTCTGCGACGGCGAGGACCTCATGTCGCTCTACTGGGCCACCTGGACCGCCTTCCAGCTCGGCGCCGAGATCGCCATCCTCGGCGTCATCCTGGCCCTGTGGCACCACCTCCGCGACATCCGGCACCCGTGGGTCTTTTCTCTTTCCTTCTTTTCTTCTTCCTTCTCCTTATGCCCTCCCTTCCCTGTCGTCTAGAGCCGTGTACCTATGTACCTACGTGTCGTCCGGGCTCTATCTCTCATTATCTCTCTCTCCTTTCCCATCGGTAGCTGACGATGATCTGTTGGGGGGCTTCAGGCTGTGGGCTCTGGCGCTGGGCACGCCCGTGCTCGTCGTCGCGGGCTTCGGCCACGTCTTCGCGCTCGCCCTCGAGAGCGTGGCCCGGAAGTGCAGGACCCGCTACCGTCACAGATATGCCTCCGACGACGAGGAATCGAATGTGTCGTCGAACAACACCGCCCAGGAAAAGGACAACAGGAGGTCCTCCTCCCCGCCGGGGTATGTCATGCCGCACGCAACCGATCCAAATCAGGAGCCCGGGAGCGGGGGCGAAGGAACAAGAAGAAGTCAGAGCTGATTAATTGTGTCTCTTTTAGAACCTCTCGCCATCACGAGCAGCAAGAGCGGTCGGAGCGGACTCTGTATCCGACCTCGACTTGCACGGACAGGCAGGAACTCTTCTTCTCGATCGACGTCGGCGACGACGAGCGCGTGAGACAGTGGCCTTCCTTCGTCGGCATGGCGGACGGCAGGGCCGTCGTCCAGCTGACTGCCCATCCCGGCCCTCCCGCGTGATTGCGGTTTGCCATGACGCGCGCGACCTAGAAGAGAACACTTAAAATTGCAGAGAAAGGCACAGAGGAGGAAGAAGCACAGACCGATATACCTTGCACGGCTCTTGCTGCGCATAGCCCCTTACGCCCTGGCTTGGAACTGGCCAGTCGAATGTTCGCTCCAACACACGGCGAAGAGAAGCAGTGGGGGGTGGCGCTCGTGATTCATCCCGGTGGGCAGCCGTGAGTCTCGTGTTCACCGAACTCGTCCCGACGGAGAGCTGATCGGATTCTAGCATGGAGTCTTCCTCACATCAAGAGCTTTTCGAGCTGGGCGCCTCGGCCACCCACCGGACCTGGATCGTTCTACGCGGCATCTGGACCGCCGCGGGGCGGGAAACGAATATGCTGGCCATCTGTCCCGTGGGGCCAAGTTTTCCCCCCTGGCGAGTAGGACCTATTCGTCACCGAAGAAGATCTAGAGCATACCTCTCTAGGTTGCAGTGGGTGGTGGTATACTTACCGCCCGTGTGACCTAGAGAGAGCTACCCAGTCTCCTAGGCAGCGTGGCTACGCTCTTGCACCACCCACTGATGTCTGCTCTATATCTACCTGCTGTCCTGCAGGATCGTCGACGGCGCAGGGAGGAGAGGAGCAGGTGGGAGAACGCTCGTATCAGGACGATCATAACATGTCCAAGTAGGATTTGCGTCGACTGGGACGAGTGCGTGGCGGATACCCGACTTACCGGCCGTCGCCATGATTTGCGAGATGCCGGAAGCCATCCGCCTAGGCAGAAAAGAGTTCTGCGGCCGGACCTGAAGCTATCTGCCCGCGGGGGTTAAGGGCAGTTGCTGTCCATGCGGCTGCCTTGTACACAGGTACCAAGCCAAAGACATGTTATAAGTGCTTGTCAGCATCACCAAGTAGACTACCAGATCACGGCCCTGGTTCAACTGATATGAGGCAATTGCTACGGTATCGTCAATTTGTCGACCTCTTAGCTTTCTTTGACACATCGTGTCGGATTCAGACAGATCCAGGGCCGGTTCACCTTCCAACAAGGCAGCGTAGGTCGCCAGCAAATGAATCGGTGGGACGACTCTATCCGACGCGGTAGCCAAGCTCGGGCCCAGGTAGCCATCGTCTCCGCTGACACGGACGAGGGCTTGAGGCGGCCTGGACGACATGCAGAACGTGTCCCATATCTCGTCTAGGGTAACGCTTTCCACGTGGGTCGTGAATATCATGCCGTTGGTGTCCCATCAACCTACACCTGCATGTGACTCCTCTGTGAGCCGTACCACAACTGGTAGACGGCGACGGCAATGGCGGCGGCAGTGGCGGCGGCGTCGGGCGGCGAGCGGCACCGCCGGGTCAGTGAAGACCGTGATTCAGGAGCGCGGACGGCGCCAGTGTTGAAATAGCATGCGCATGGCGACCGACCATCATATATGCAAGTATGTAAAGCGCGCGCGCCGGCGGGCCGAAAAACCCGACTGACTAAGTAAGTACCTACAGCCCTACACGCGTCCGGCGCGTCCGATCTGCAGGATCTCGCCGGTGCGCTGCTCGTCGGCGCGGAGGGTGGGCCAGCTCGCGCCGTCGGCCTTGCGCAGCGTCACCTCGAGCTTGGTGCCGAGGACCTTGTAGGACGAGCCGGCCGGGTCGACGAGCCCGAACAGCGGCACCGCAGCGCGGTAGCGCTGTCTCGTGGTGGTGGTGGTGGGCAGGTCGAGGTTGAGCGTGTGGGCGTCAAAGGCCACGGTCGCGCGCGCGCCGTCGATCTTCTTGAGGTAGAAGCTCGCGATGACGGCCGCGGGCGTCTGGTAGAAGTCGTGGCGCACATTCTCCAGCAGTTCTTCCTCCTCTTCCTCACCGTCCTCGCCCTTCTTCAGCCTGGCATCTTTTTTGTCTCTGCCGGCGCCGCCGCCGCCGCCCGAGCCGACGAACAGGTGCCGCGGCGACGTCTTGCAGCCCTCGATGCGCATGAACTGGTCGAACTCGAGCACGCGCCGGCGGCAGCAGCTGTAGCCCTTGCTGCCCTCGTGGAAGATGGGCGCGCCCGGGTGGTGCACGCAGCGCTCCTCGCCCCGCGCCTGTCCCCGCCGGTACGCGGCGCCGCAGCCCTTGCGCCGGCACACCTTGCCGTCGGGGATCTCGAGCGCCGGGTCGTCGTCCTCCGACTCGGGCGGCGGCGGCGCGGGCGCGGTCGGCGCGGGCTGCTGCGGGGCGAGGGGCGCGCGCGATGGAGTAGCAGCCGCGGCCGCCTCAGCAGCCCGTGCGAGCTTGTCAGCTAGTGATGGCGCGGCGGCATCTCCGGCGATGTTCTCCTTCTTCTCGATCTTGGGCGGCAGGTCCGTGGTGCTGTGGCGGCCCTCGGTGCAGGGCTCGATCTCGAGGAACTCGTCGAAGGTCAGCACGCGCGGCTTGCAGCACTTCCAGCCTGGTGTCCGGAGGGGCAGCGGGTCAGCAATGGCAGCAGCTCGGCGGCAGTGGCGGGAAGGGCATCCGGCGGGGCGGCGGCACCTTTCTGGCCCTCGTGGAAGACGGGCGGGCCGGGGTGGTATTTGCAGACCTCGTCCGGGTCGGTATATGTCTTCTGGCAGCCCTGGTGGACACACTTCTGGGCCATGGCGGGCGTGCTTGGGTGTTCTAGTTCTTCGTGCCGCGTGTGTGATGAGGGAAGGAAAAGTACTTGGTAGGCACTTTAAATTGCAGTTTAATCCTGGATTCTAGAAGAGATGGGTTGAAGCAGATGGTCAGTCAGACCGAAAGACGGCGCCAGTAAGAAGCTATAAGAGCACACAAGGCATAAAGAGGCACCTTTTCTCAGAGTACAGCCCTCACCGCCTGCCTGTTTGTGCTAAGTACGCGGTCCGTAATTACGTATTGGCCGAAGACGCGCTTCGGCAAGGGTCCTTTTGGGTCCTTTTGGGGTCCTTTTAGGGTCCTTTTTTATGGGTCTTTATATCTCTCTGAAGTCAGTCCAGAGCTCTGAGGATGCCAATGGCCAACCACTCATGCCGCTCTGCTCCGGCTTTTCGGTTGACATAACCTAACGTTACTACTTGTACTGTCACAGCGACTGGGCGGTCATCCGGAGGATAGCCGTTCTACTTTAGCTTGAGGCCAAAATGAGGGCCACGGCCAGGCTGCTACACTCCTGCCGGATCACGCTGTTTACTCGCGAGAACTGTGGCCTCTGTTCAAATGCCAGGTCTGTCCTGTCCGATGTCTGGGACACCCGGCCCTTCCACTACAACGAGATCGACATCATTAAGTCTGATACGAAGCCCCGCTGGCGTGACTTGTATGAGTTTGACGTCCCTGTGGTAAGTGTCTACCCACTGGTGGCCTCTGTGGCCGGTGGCCCCCTACCGCTTCTTCACCAGGAGCTTTCCGTCAGGAACAGGAAACAGTATTGGCCTTGGCATTGCTCAGATGCGGACGCTGAAGATCTGGTTGCAGATACACATCAGCAAGTCCTCGGCGCCGGAAGAGCACCCGACATCAGCCTCCAATGCTGTCAAACTCATGCATCGTTTCAGCGCAGAGCAAGTCAAGGCAAAGATGGATCATGTTGAGGAATCCTAGGCGCACATCAGATTTACGGTGGCCATAGAGAATATGTCTGCTATGGTTCTTGCTTCAAGGCTGCAATTCTTCATCCAGTCTCCCACTTGCAGCGAAGCTTACCCTCTGGCGACACTTATCGTGTGCGCTATGGCCGCCTTTTCGCAGCACAGCGCGTCAGCAAGTACCTTTATACCTGGCCAGAGAGCACTTCGGGCGCGTGGGGGTGCGTAGGCATCGAGTGTCTTTCTCCCTACAGAGTGGCGAGCACATCGTGACCGGGGCTCAGGACTCACCTGTATCATATTCGCGTCGTCGGCCACACTGATCATATGGAAGCCTTTCTCCTTGTACTCCTTGGCCTGTGCCGCGCTGGTTGCGAAGAAGCCGCACCTTTTACCGGCCTTGTTCGCAGCCTCGAGGATGTGGTCGATGGCCTGTATCAACTCGGGCTTCATCACGCCGTTCACGATCGGGTGGCCGATGCTGTTGCCCAGGTCGAACGGCCCCACGAAGAGCACGTCGACGCCGGGCACGGCTGCGATCTCATCCACCGCGTCCAGTGCCCCCTGCGTCTCGATCTGCACCATGGTCAGGAGCGATTCGTTGGCCTGCTGCAGGTACTCGGTCATGGTCGGAATAGGATTGAAGCGCTGCATGGCGAACGGGGAGCCGAGCCCACGTCGGCCCTGCGGTGGAAACTTGGCCGATGCGACAATCTGTCGAGCCTCGTCTGCAGATTGGAGAAGGGGCACCAGGATCTGTCATATCAGCCATGTCCAGTCTCCTGTCCCACCGTGACTACTCACTCCGTGTGCTCCGGCGTCAAGAGCGCCTTTTCAAGTGTCAGCTTGGAGGAACCCGACCGACACTGGCTATGCGGCGGATGCTGCTCACGCTTCACCATCCAGCCGTCCATAGCTGGGATCCGCACCAGTGGGCTCACTCCGCAGCTGGCGATGGCCGGAACTGCCTCGTGCATTCCGGCATCTGGTCTCGGTCAGATGATCATTCATTCCAGCTTGGGGCCGAGAGAGCCTCAGACGCCAGGGGCTCAATTGGTCATCGTACCATCGATATTGCCGTGCTCGCAGTCGACCATGACCCAGTCCACGCCCCCTCGTGCCAGGAACCTCGACATGTTCGCGCCGGGCAGCATCTGCCAGACGCCCAGGCTGACGCCGGCGTCCAGCGCGGCCTTGCACGTGCACCCCTGCAGCATCGTCGAGCAGCGGCGTCTCGCGGCCTCGACCTCGGTGATGAAGGGCCTCCGGGCGTGTGGCCTCGCGCCAGAGAGCAGTGGTGTCTGGGTCAGCAGTGGAGCAACGGCTCGGGATAGCGGCCTCATGCCCAACTGGAACGGTGGGCTCGTAGAGAGGCGTCAGAGACAAAGGTTCCAGGAGGGGCTGGTAAGAGGTGGTTGGCCTGGTGTTCGAGACCGCGCGAGCTTTGCGGGGTACGGCTCCCGGGGTACGGCTCCCGGCATATCCGCCGCGTATACGGGTAGATTTACGACAATATTGTTCGCTTCAATAAAACTCACCTCCTTTTGATCGCAAGCTTATACTCTCGACCTTGTAATCCCTAAGTACAAGTAGGTATGTTTGTGTTGTCGTTGCTAGCGCGGTTTAAGCGTCCATCCTCTCTCCGTTTTCCCCGATAACGCAGCCATCAGCCCATCACCCTCCTTGAACATTCAGCTTGTTTCAGACCTAAAGCCACAAATCGGGTCCAGGCCGTTATTATATCCTTCAACCATTGATTCTAGCAAACCATCTTCGACTTACCCCTTAAACAATGGATCAGACGGTCAGCATCTCGCCGTACTATTGCGACGTTCAGGATTTACCCGGGCCGCTCCCCACGTTGGACGAAATCGAGACGGCAGAGATAATACTGCCATGCATCTGGCCACCATCTAATAAGCGCATCGTAGTGGTGCGGGGCATGTTTGTGGTCAAATATGGCATCCCGCGCCTAGTCGACGGCAACGAGGGTGACGCGCTCAAGACACTTGAGGCTATCCCGACCATTCCCAAGCTATATGCCATGTACACCCACCAAGGGAAGAATTATCTAGTCATGCAATTATTGCCTGGTACACCTCTGAACGTGCTCTGGCGCGACATGTCAGAACACGAAAAGGATACTGTTACGCAGCAGCTGCATAGTACGTTCGCTCGCGTGCGCAGTATCCCTTCCCCATCGCCGCCGATATTTGGCAGCGTCGCCGGTGGGCCTGTGCCGCACCGATTCTTTATGACACGGGGCAACGATCCAGTCATCTCGGGCCCATTCGCCGACGAGGCTGCGTTCCATAATGCCATGGCGTTGCGCTTGCGGCAGGATCAGATCGATGACAGCATGCCGCACTTGACGTCCGATTTTCTGGCGCGCCATCTCGCCTCGGCCATGGGTCGCCATGCCTGCGTATTCACCCACGGTGACCTCCAGCTCAAGAATATCCTTGTCTTGGAGGATCATGCCGGGAATGACGGGTCGGTCTCTCAGCCTAGGCAGCTTGTCGTTAGTGGCGTTGTCGACTGGGAGGGCGCCGGGTGGATGCCAAGCTACTGGGAATATGCGTCGATGTTCATGTATGCTAACTGGGCCGACGACTGGACGGTCAAATTTGAGGGCATCGTTGACGCGTGGCCGTCAGAGGCAGCCATGCTCATGTTTGTGCGTCGGGGCTTTGACGGTTTCTAACTGTGTTAACTTCAGCCCGGTCTTGTGAAACACATCCTGACATCTCAGTATTGTTAGTTGCTGATTGTTGAGACGTCCATAGCCATCCGACGGGATGCCTTGAGGTTAGATATCCTGGCGCTAAAGGGCAATTGACTCTTTCGTCTAAGGAAGTAGGTTATACTCCTGTTTAGGGACTTCGCGGAATGGGGGGTGGTAATATGCGACTGGCTACCTACTTCAAGTATGAAATGCAGGTAACACCCCAATCAGCCTAGAGCTATATGTCGCAAAGGGGCAATGGAACCAACATGCATTCAAATCTGCAGACCCCCACGACGTAGCGGACATACCTCCCGGCGAGACCATCAAGCCCATGTACTGCATTATCGTGTATAAAAGGACAGGTAAAGCCCAGCCCCGAGGCAGAGGGATCGTGGACCGTGAGACTCATTAAAATTGTTCTCGAAGTTGAGACTATTGGAAGCCCTCGAAACCAGTCCTCGGGGCAATGCTGCGGTAATTTGCCTGCTTATTGCAGTTGTTTTCATATCTCATAACTATACTAGCCCAGTGTCTTTTGATTTCACGGCTCTGTAGAGCACATTATGGTCTCTCCAAAGAGTTCAAAGAAGCACCCCTCGAAACAATTGAAGACATCGTCCTTTAGGAAATCCTCATCTTCGTCGTCGTCACAGTATTACGCCGTGTACTTAGCAAAGTTTAATCTCGCCATGTCAGATCCTGACATCCCTGGGCCGCGCCACCATCATATTATCTTCGTTGAAACTGACTTGCGTGAGCGGTCTGGCATCAAGTTCCATGTCGTTGGGGATATCACAAGAAATGCCGGTATGACGTACGAGTCTAGAGCGTATCACGATCCCGTGCAGTCCGCGAGCTTTCATAGCAAGGAGCTCTTGGGATTCACAGCAGCCGATATCGGCTTCCAGAGCCAGTGGGACGCGCTTCTGGGCGGCCTCCCCACGCCGCCCAAGCAGAAAGCGTACAACATGGCTACGAACAGGACCGAACTGGTCAAGCTGTGGGAACCCCTGACGTTCTACGCACCGGGAGAGTACCGTCGTCCTCCGTGGAAGTGCACCGAATGGACAAACGACTATGCCATACCAGCATTGAGGGAGGCTGGCCTCCTTGTCGAGGATGAGCCGGTCGAGGAGGCTTCGGGCTCCGCGACAGACGCTGCTACTGCTGCATCTGGCGAGTGGGTCTGGGACTCAACCTACAACACGTACCGGCGCTGGAGTCAGGGTCAGAATGACTGGGTGTGGGCGTCCGAGCAGGGCTGAGGGTAGGCGGCTGCAGCGCTAGACTCCTGCTATCGGAGAGATCTTCGCAAAATCTAGGCACCGGTAGGTCTCCGAGCATAATATGAATCCTTTTTGCTTTTGATACAGACCTGCCCGGTGGCGGGGCAGGAGGAAGCAAAGCTGGGCGGGAGTAGATGCATGTGATGAAGCAGGCAGAGGAACAACTGTTGGTGGCCGCACATGAGCGCTTTTTGGTAACGGACGGTAGATGAGCAGAGGCGTAGGAGAACATGATATAGAACGGAAGTGGGTAATTGTAAGTTACACTCTCTCTGCGTTGCTGGTAAGTCAAGGCACCAAACGGTCCGAGTACTCATGACAGCCTCGGCACCACGTTCAAGGCAGCCTTTCCAGAAACACAAAGAGGCTGGAGTTCGTCTTCGCCAATGCCGCCGGTATCGCGCCTCAGAGTCTGCATGGGTGTACACCAATGGGTATGGCCTTGATACCTAAGCACTGATAAAAGCCCGGCTATGATTGTGATATTCACTAATTATGAGGAGGAACCACCAGACATCGTAGTCGATAGCCACGAGCCGCTCCGCGAGAGCAGTGCTTGCGGCGTGTCAAACTCGACCACAGCTCCGCCGTCCAGTACGAGCACCTTGTCGTATCTTGAAATGAACGACAGTCGATGCATGACCGAGAGAACTGTGCAGTGTGAGAACTCACGCTCGACTATGTTCTGCATCGCCGTCTCGGTATCGTTGTCAAGACTGCCCTCCACACCATCCCAGCGCGGGTGAGAAGTCAATGAGGGTAACCTCTTCTTCGAGTTACAGTCTTTTTTTCTCTTGGAAGGGGGACGCGAGGGGGGCGGGGGAGGGGGGAAGTAGATGTTCACAAATTCACGTACCTGCTCATCGCTTCGTCTAGAACCAGTAACTTACTCTTTCGCACCATGGCTCGGGCTAAGCACAGAAGTTGCTTCTCACCGACAGACCACGCGTCCGATTCGAGTTCCTGATCAATACCCCTGCCTCCTCTATCAGCCTCGACCCGCGTCAAGAGGCCCACGGCTTCTAGCACTCTGCTGATAGACTCGTCCGAGGCGGCGTGGTACGGATCCAAGTTGGAGCGCAGCGAGCCTGGAGTGATGAGGAAAGGTTCCTGAGGCACGACGTTAACTCGTTGGCGTATGTACTCTGGGTCCATGGCAGAAACGAGGATTCCGTCGATCTCGATGCTGCCCTTCTGCAGGTAGGTCATGCGCAAAAGACTGAGTATGAAGGAGGTCTTGCCGCTTCCTGAGCGCCCGCAAATGGCGACCTTCTCACCCTGTCTGATCGAGACAGAAACGTTCCCGAGGACGAGCGATCCCTGGGGTCTAATGATTCGCGGTAATACTGATCAGATATAAACCATAGATATCTGACAGGGGGTGACAGGCCTACTTGTGTGCTGCGGAAACCCCGCTGAATGTGACTGTACCCTCCGTTGGCCATTCAATCGATGGCTCGCCTACCAGATCCAGCCCTGCGTCGCGACCGCCACCCCTCTCCTCCTGCGGTGTCGTCTCGGAGAACTGCTTGAGACGTGAGACTGCGCCAATAGAAGTCTCCATCATGGTCCAGTACTTGACCACCGACATGAGAACCCTGTTGAATGACATGACGGTGACAAGGGCGACGCCGACGCTGCTAGGGTCGAACGAGTCCCGCAAGCTGACGACGATTGTCACCAGGACCACGGCGACAACAGTCACCACAAGGTCAAGAAGCAACGCAAGCCACTGCTGGACGCAGAAGAGAAGGTAATTAGGACGCTGTGAGCGATCCAGCAGTGTCTCGAGCGAGCGTTGGGAGTAGTGCTGCCATCCAAAGGCTCGGATCACGGCTGACCCTCTCGTGGCCTCGGTGAAGTGCAGAAACAGAGGAGCTTTGGCCTCAATGTCGAGCAGCCGGATTTGTCTTGATGTGCGGAGGTAGACCCTTTGAATACCATATACAACGGCTGCTAAGAACGGAGTTGCAACGGCTAGATATCTGGCGTAGACAGCTAATATGACGACCTGGGCAAGACAATTTGATATCGCTGACAGGGAAAACGAGTCTGTCAGCGAATATGTACCGTAGTATCTGTCGCAAACTGGAAAGAGATTTAAATACTGTCTGAACCTACCAGACGAAAAGTTCGCAGCTACCAGCGGGAAGTCCATGCCAACGAGCTCCATGTCTTGGCTGAATCTTCTCGCATGGTTAGTGGAGGTTCTGGGGTCGCAGATGGAGTATACAAAATAGAGCCATGCGAGTCCTCACCGGTTAGTGATTGATCCTACATCATTGTCGTGAAAGAAATAAGGTGTTGCCCTATATCATTCGTGAGAAACAATGTATGAAAAGTCGAAGGGCGAATGGAGAACTGCCTACCCAAGTACAGTTCTCAGGAGACCCTTGTGCAACGTTCTCATCGAGTTTGAAATCATCCGTATGAACAGCATCCTAGGAGTTTGTCAGCATCGATACCAGGTTTCAAATCATGAGGCAAATATGCGAGTACCAGCAAGCAGAGACGATGAAGATGGTTGAGGCGGCTGCAAGGGCAAAATAGACGCCGAGGTACATGCGATCAGTGCCGCCGAACGTTTTGCTGGACCACCAGTTAAGCCATACGGCTTGGAGAAGTATCAGTTTCACCATGCTTAGAGTGTTGGTTCAGACCAGGGGTTGACCGACTGGAAAGGTTCTGTGCCGCAGACCACAAACCCATGGTGGCTAGAAACAGCAAAGTCTCAGGCCAGCCAGCAGATTCTGCGTAGAAGCTGAAGACAGACCAATCACCATTCTGCCGGCTTTGATCAGGCTCCTCTTTCTCATCTGCTGGCTCTTGTAGGGTCTCGTCTTGGGTACGAGAATGAGCATGAGCCGAAGCGTCTCCTTCGTCACTCGAAACAGGTTCAGTATCTTGGGACGGAGAAGTCTGCCGCTTGAGTAAAGACATGGAAGAGATTCGCATGAATTCGGCAGCTCCGTGCTGTATAGCCCCTCCATCTTGGAGCATGATAACGTAATCCGCCAATGAAACCAAGGCGGCTATGTCCAAGCATCAGCAAAGAAAAGTTGTGCATTGCTGAAGTGCTAGATCTTACGTGAATGCGTGACTACTACGACTGTAGTCTTGTGCCTTTTGAAAATACCGTTCCGGCCAAAGAGCCGTTCTTCGATGGATCGACTGGTGAGGGCATCCACTCCACTCAAAACATCATCAAGTAACACCAGTTTGCATCTCGAATAAATTGCCCTTGCAAGTGACTGTTGGCGCTGTTAGTATGGAGCTCCATGCATGACGGGTAAGTTCGTGATAACGCACAACCCGCTGCCTTTGACCACCACTGATGTTGGCGCCATTGCTCCCGAGTTGCGTCCCATCACCACCGCGGAGCAAAGAAAGGTCATGCTGTAAACCACACGCATCGACTACAGTGGTGTACCACTCCTCATCGAAAGCATATGGTCCAATAATATTGTCTCTGATGGTACCGACTGTGATCCACGGAGTTTGGGGGCAATATGCCGCCTTATCGAAGCCACGCTTTGTACGACCGGGAATTTCTGAGGCCTCCCCCAAGATGGCTTGCAGAAGGGTCGACTTTCCGGTGGCCGTTGCACCAGAAACCAAAGTGATACTTCCAGTAACAATGCTGAAGTTTAACGATTGTATGACGTCCAATTCAGTGCTTTTCCACCCAACACTTTGTTCGTTGAAGATGATGACGGGATCCTCCGAAACTGACCGTTGCACCTCGGCGGAGGATTTGATATGAGGCAATTGAATATCTTTCTCAAACATGGTGTTCTCGGTACTCTGTATTGATGGTTCTTTCAAACCCTCAGAACTGTTAGTTCGGGTGTTGCAATAGGCTTGAATCCGGTCGAAACATGCAAGACACTGTACGATCGCCGGGATTGACTGTATGAAGGTGAGTGCAGACGTCGTGAGGAGCGTGATGAGGGCCAGCGATGGGAATGCGGTCGACGCAACAATCGAACTGTCGCCCGTGGCTATCGAGATGCCGACGTAGACGGCGAATGTCGCCGCGGGGGCAAGCGCCGAGGGTGCATTGGCTGTTACCCAATGTCAGTGAGCCTTCTCCTGCACGGTACTCGAAGATTGCGCGGTCGACTTGCATAGGAATATTTGGCCGACAAGGTTGTTCCTGTAAACGCGCGAGGTTTCAACCTCGGCCTTTTGTAAAGCGTCGACGGAGTTGTAGATCTGCCCATTCAGACCGAGCATTTTGACGACTTTCATGTTCCCTAGCATGTGCGAAACTGCACTCAATCGCTTCTCAACCCGTTCTATCCAGGCTTTCTGGGACAGTTTGCCCCACGAGGCAAGCTTGAACGTTGCGAGGGAGAAGGCTGAGGTTGCCTGTCAGCAGCATTGAAACGGGGCACGAGGTTGGCAGGAGTCACGCACCGAGGACTATAAAACCCGGCACGATAGAAGCCACACCTAGTTGACGCTCAAGCAGATAGATGGCAATGGCTACCTCAAGTAGAGAAGCCCATACCTCGTGAATTGATCGAAAGCCGACCATGATCCGATCCACGTCGGTGCCCATCAGAGTGAGACCGGTGATAGACCCTGTCTCGATAGCGCGGAGCTCGACAGTATGTCGAAAGATGATAGAGATCAACCCGCCACGTAGATGAGTCAGGAATCTGAAAGTTCCATACCAGTATATTGCAGTTGCAGCCTGCATCAGTCAGAACACCACGGCCGATATCAAGGCCGCCGGTATGATGAGCATTGGTGGAACGGACGTCAGACTTACAGCCATACCTAGAAAATCCAGAGCATATGCACCAATCAGAGCTTGGCCGAAGTTCAGCGGTTGATGTCGATTCTGTATCCAATCGATCAAGGTACTGATCAGAAAGGGCTGGGAAAAAGTGAATGCGGAGAGACACAAGCGCGGAATGATAGCACTCCGGAGAGCCGCTGCGTAGGCCCTGAAGCAAGCCCATATGAGGCTGTTCCTACGGTTTCTATCGGCTAGTGAATGTCAGATTCGGTTCGAGGAGGCGGGCATACCGACGCACACTTGGCCCATGCCTGTTCCAAGCCAAGGCGCAACTTGGGGCTCATCATCTCGGGGTCAAGCTCGGGCAAGTCGTCGACCGTCAGGATGTTCCGATACCCGTGTCTCACGGTGACAGTGAGCCATGCGTAGCAGATGCGCCTCCAGAGACCACTGAATGGTTCTGACCCACAGCTCGAATAGGCTTGCGGCGAAAGCAGGTGGGCCTGCTTGCCCACCGACTCGACACAGAATGCCAGAGTGGTGAAGAGTAGAGCGACCGAGAAGAGCGCTGCTGCTGCGGTAGCACGCGGGGTCAGCCATAGGCTCCTGAGTCTCACGACGCCGAACAACACCGAGATGCCTAGATAGACGGCGAGGAGGCTGGATGGTCGTATAGAGCGATGGTGATGAAGCCAGGAGAGGTATGCCGCGCCCAGGGCCGCGAAGATGGACAGCACGTCTGAGGCCACGGAAGCGTTGGTACGAAGCGCGTTGTCCTGCGCCCTGACGACGGCGAAGGCGGTCAGGGAAGCGCAGAGGAGTCCGAACGCGAGCTGTCATTCGTCAAGAGTGTGTCCAAGATAAGGGAATGCACACTTACCGCTTTAACACCGGCTATCTTGGTCCTTCTCACCACGCGAGGACTATTAACCAGCGAGACGTAGGACCAGGGAAGGACAAGCAATAAAATGCCCGTGGGAATAATGACCAAGACCACATCTTGGAAATATAGGGTGAAGTCAAATGTACGACACAGGGGATTAACGCGCGGCCCGAATGATGAGTCGTTGCAGGTTGCCATTGCGACAAGACGAACGAAGAGTATTATAAGTAACAGTAGTGATGAGATGAAGGGAGCGGCGAAGCCCCTATGTGTACTTGTAGAGGTACTTAAAGGAAATGTGGTGCTAAGAGGGCGGGGACGAGCGGGACGGGCCTGACCGGCCTTTAAGGGAATGTACCTCTGGCGTATTTATTTAACCATAACGTCGCCAGGGTGTAAGCCGTTGATCCCGGATCTCTTATTGTTAGTTATATTAAACTACGCTCTTTACTTACTTACTTATAAGTACCTCACCTAATTACCTCCCGTAGCAGGCCCTTGAGCACGACTTGTCTGTTGCGGTTAGAAGTTGTTGCTTCTCCAATCTCTTGCAGGATTCTACTCGATGCGACGATCATGGACACTCATATGGAGGACGACACTCATACGGAGAACTCAAACGAACAGGAGCCTCTGCTCGCGCCCCAAACCGCTCCTCAACCCGGGCCAGATAGGAATTGCAGCAATGCAGTGGTCATCTACGCAGCCATATCCGTCATTTTCCTCTTCCAAGCTGCCATCACCGCACCAACTGTCCCGTCTGCCACGATACTTCAAGATGCCCTGTGCCGGCGCAGCGGTCTACCGACGCACTGCAGAGATGCCCCGGTGCAGTCCGAACTGGCCATGCTCAAGGGCGTCGCATCTTTCGCATTTATGATACCAGGTAATCTACACGCGCTCGTTCCAGAACAGACGCAGTGATGCAGCGCGCTCTGACTCGCTGGCACAGCTATCACCCTCACGGTTCCCTATGGCGCTCTGGCAGACAAGTATGGGACCCTGCGATTTGTTGTGCTCGCTCTACTGGGAATTCTGATGGGTGAGGCTTGGTCTGATCTTCTCTGTGAGTATTTACATCCATGACGAGGGCGCATACGCCATCTGCAGCTCTAGAACCTGACCCTCTCTTCTCCACAGACTTCCACTCAGACACGTGGCCACTGCGCCTCCTGTGGTTGACACCCATCTTCTATCTGGTGGGCGGAGGCCCGGCAGCGTTGGTGTCGCAGCTCTTCTGCCTCGTCACAGAAGCCTCGCTGCCGGCGTCGCGACTGTCCAACTTCTACCGTCTGGAAGCTGCAGCATACTTGGGAAATATCTTGGCCCTCATTGCCAGCTCCGTCTTGATGAAGATTGACGTATGGGCTCCGCTGGCAGCTGGGATAGCACTTATCATTCTGGCTCCCATCATACCGATATGTCTCTCTGCCACATCCCCGAGTATTGGAGAACCTGGGAACCAGACTGCTCCTCAGCCCCAGCAACCGACAGATGTGACTGAACCTGCCCACCCGAAAAGGCTCACTGCGAAGCTGGCATCATTGGCAAGGTTTGTGAAAACAAGACGAGCGTCGACAGTGCTGTTAGCCGGATATTGGCTCCGGATGCTCGCAGTCAGTGTCACCAGAATACAGCTCATATACGTTGCGGCAGTGTTTGGGTGGGAATATGCAGAGGTGTGTTCACCCCTCTCCTGTCGCTCCTCTCTCTTGGTCTTCGACTCACCGCTGCAGGCGGCCTACATCGTATCTCTCGACAATGCTGTTCACCTCGCAGTATTGTTGCTGTTCCCCGCAGTGGACTCGTTCTTCGCTCGGCACATGCGCAGCTCGACGTTCCGTAATGCATGGCTAGCACGCTTCAGTGCCTTGTGCACTCTGCTTGGCTGTGCTGGCATTGCGCTGTCGCCAAGCCCACCCGTCTTGACATTGAGTAAGGAACCAGTCTTCTAAGCCAACTAGATGGCCCTCGATTGCTTTACCCTACTGATGCTACGCAAACCAGGCGTCGTAGTCTTTGGCCTCGGAGCTGGCTACTCGTCGTCCGTTCGTGCCTTGCTGGTCTCACATACGCAGGCATCTCACCACAACGTGTTGTTCTCGACCATGTCCACACTTGACACGGCGGGGACTCTACTGGGCGCTTTATTATGGCCCACAGTCTTCGACTTGGGTATGAAGAGGGAAGCATTTGGTGCTGGCCTTCCTTTCGGGGTGGCTGCCGTCTTCATGTCTCTCGTACTGGTCTCGGTCATGACACCCCTGGCCCATTGATACTCATCTGGAGTACCTCTTGAAGCCCCTCGTGTAGCAGGCTCAAATTGAATCCTGGAAGTTCACGAAGAGTCTCGTTGCTCTCCCCGTCAAATGAGCACCCTAGCAGCAGATTGATGAGGGGTTTGACTTTGTCACAGAATAACCGCCATGTTCTACCAAAACCCATACTTTTATTCATCAACTAGCTCTTCTCTACCTGCTCGCTGACCTTTTCAGTCCCGTCTGCTTTAACAGCATATTCGCTGCTGTGCACAGTCAAAAGCGGCGTGATGGATGCCGTTGCCATGTCCCAAATTTCCTTGGTACCAGAAGTATCAGCATCAGGACATTTGAAACTAGGCCGAAGCTGCATCCTCACATACCTCACGGCAATAGGCGGATGAAAGCATCTTCTCCCTGACATCGCTCTGGCTTCGAGCATGACAAGCAAAGGCATTGCCTCTCACTTCGGGCTGGCTACTCTCGGCCGAACTGAGACATTCACCCGCAAAATTCCAGAATGATGGCACCATTTCAGATGGCGAGATACGACTCCGGTCAGCCCCATTTCGGTCCGACACGAGCACAAAACTGGAGTGGCGAGTGTGTGAGGGCTTTTTTCGCGCAGACAAAAAGGGGATATATGGTTTGACGACGTACTATTCTCTCGGTTCAGGTGGATAAATGGATGACTTGGTCTGTATAAATCTGTTGGGATGATTCACGCGTAGCGAACCGCCTCTCGATAGCCGCATGAATGTAGAGATAGCTTTCGGCGGCATTCTGAGAGAGCCGGGCTTCACTGACTGGCGAGGTTCCTGGGTGCGAAAGTCTGGGACTGGGAGTTGAGGACTTTCGGATCTACCTTAGGAAGGGCTATATCAGGAGCGAACTGCGAATCACCAAGACCAAGGGATCTCATGAAGCTTCGGGGTCGCTGATCGAATCCGGCATGTAAGCTGTAAACTCATCGACCATGAGTCTCTGGACGGGTCCCACTCAGTCTCCGGACGGGTCCCACTAAGTGTCCGGATGGGTCCCACTAGGTCACCGGACGGGTTCCGCTAAGTCTCCGGACGGGCCCCACTAATCTAATTTTACGCTGCGACCCGTCCGGAGACTCTTCGTCGATGGGGTATCCAATACATGCAGGCCTTCTGCTGATGCAGTAAGTTAGATGCCGTACTTTTCAGGTAATAGTACTCTCTGACAAACTGACGGAATACCTTCCGAGACGTTTGATGACCTCCAGGGGCCCTGGTAGAAAAAAGGTCGAGCAAAGGTAACATCCGGCAAAGGCTCCCACCTTGGCAAGAAGCTCGTACTTACCCGCCGACTACTACTCGGCCCTGGGTGCGTACCTACATACGAGCGTATATACAGCCATTGGGAGCGATCGGCTATGGGGAGCGTACGTAGGGCTCTGGGTGCCACTGTGGGTGCGTACCTACGTACGAGCGTATTCACAGCCATTGGGAGCGATCGGCTATCGTATAGTCCCCCCCGGTCACTTCTGCAGCCAAGCCGTGGCACTCACCGATGATTGGTGCAATCGGATGCGGCTCAAGTCAGGTGATAACTTTATCAAAACCCACTCGCAGTTGCTAAGCCCCGCAACTAGCTTTTGGTGAGCAACCAATGTTTGTGAGCAACTATTGTTTTCACAGCAAGGCTTTTCTTAACCAAAGAAGCCTTCTCGGCCTACACACTCTCCCGCTACGGTACTTTTAGGTAAGTTGCTTAGATGATTAATGAACCCCTTTATATTATGTGACATATACCCATCCCCCTGCAGGAGCTACGAAGTGATTACCATACCGGTAAAGAGGGGTTGACTAGTCGCAGCATGTAAGCTGTTGTTTGATTCCGTTTGTGCCATCTCGGCGATTATCTATGTACGCCGCACTAAACTTCGAAAGGGGATGAATTGGGCTCTGTCTAGGTCCCAGATCCTTTCCTGAATGTAGGGATCCGATTGGACCTTGCCCATGAACCCTTGCCGAGTCGAATCCTTTACTACCATGACAGACCCCTTAAAGGGCCGTTCTAGAATCGGCCTGTCAACGTGCTCCTCAAAGACCGGCCCTGTACCATCGATGTCAGAGCCTATCCCTGCAAGTGGTGACCTCGAGATTCACTGACCAGCCCAGAGTACATAGCCTTCTCGGTGCAAACGTGCAAAGTTCGGCGCATGCTTTTCCTGCCGGATGGCAACGCGGCGAGAGAGCTGATCCTATCAGCTTGCATCCGTTATACTGTGCTAACGTCCATGCCAGCTCCGGCGGCTCACCACATTCTCTCTGTCGGGTAGGACAACGAGCATTTCCGATCCCGGCGTCCGCTTTATATCCACTTTCGGCTCCGATATCAGACTAGGAGGGGGGGCTGTTGCTAACATAGCCGTGCCAACGGCTGTGCTTATGCGGCAGGGGAAGGTGGTGCGTCTCGCTCGGGGGATCGCCGTGAAGAGCGTTGCCACGGGTCGTCGGAACATGGCGCCGGCGCAGACGAGGGCGGTGTGATTGCAAACAAGGGTTCGGAACAAGCACACAGAAGAGACTGTGTGCCTTCACTGAGGAGCCAGGACCTACATCTGGCCGATCTCAGTGGAGAGGCACGAAGCATATTTATACCAGTAACTATTCGATGGTGGACTAGGCAAGAAAAGCACTCGACCGTTGACAAGCTGGCCGGGTAGCCCTGTCAGTGTCCTATCTTCCAGCAGAAAACTTCATTCAATGTCTTTCATAACTGTTTAGCCTCCTTGAACCTTCTTTCGCGGATCATCCGCCGCTGTCTGCGTGCCACCTCACGGCATGATGGCGTTACAAGTGCCCCACGACCAGCTGATCGTTCGTTTCCATGTCCCCAGTCAGGTCTTGCAGGCCGCCGGCGGTAGCCAAGGGTTCTCTGAACAAGCCAAACTTGTAGTCGTGCCACTTCGCAGCACTCCACCTCCTCCCCTTCACCGCAAATTCGGCCGTGTCGTTCATGCGGAGGAAATAAGCGATGCTGTACCTATCCTCATGCTGCGTCTCTTGGACGGGGAGGACCCGGTGTACCACGGAGGCTAGGCGAGAACCGGACAGGAATCGCAGACTATCCCCTACATTGACAATGGCGTGACGGGGGAGCGGCTTGATGAATGCCCACGATACGGAATCGGGCGAAAGAACCTGCAGCCCCCACTGCTTCGTCAGGAGGACGGTCAAAGTTCCCAAGTCGGTGTGCTTGTTGTGGCCAATGCCCGACGATGGCTCCATTGCGTCGTATTTTGGGTAGCGGAACATGGCCATGGTGCTGAGAGAGGATTCGTGTTCCGAGTTCATTTGCTCGAACCGCTCCTCCCCACGCAGCCCGAGCTCGTCAGACAGGTGACTCAGTATCATCATGGTGATCGTGCGGGCTGCTCGAATGTAACGGAGGATCGAGTCCGAGTCTGAATCCGGGCCACTGCTTGCAAGCGCCTTGACGTTACCCTTGCGCATCGCCGTCTCGGAGATCTTCCGTGCAATTGTCAGCTCAGATGCTCGCTATGAGCTATTCCAGGGGCCGAGACCAACTTTGAAAGATTCGTAATCGTCCACGGTGCTTAGGTCGGCGCCTGCAGAGGTCCCCACAGGTTCGTATCTGAAGCTGGCCGTCAGCACCCTCAAGAGAAGCCAGTGGTAAGTGGTGTTTGGCTTCTTCCGCGGACGGCCTACCCCTCGGAGTCACTCCCCAGTGCATCCTTCAGCTTCTCATGGAGCGGCTGGGAAAAGTATGTCATGGACTGGTCCAGGATAGAGTCCCAATCCTCGAGAAGCTGTGTATCAGAGCTCAGGTCCAAGTAGAAAAAGCCGTAGGAAATACAGGCTTCTAGCAAACATTTGGTCTCCGTCTTCTCACCATGGCGGAGATGATCTAGACGCAAGACGGGTATACTGGCGGAGACAGTGGGTATCTTGGTCTCTTGGTCTGGGTGCATGGTGGATGACATGGCGAGACCCGGATGTGGAAAACTCGAGTACTTTCACCGCCGATGAGTCTGTGTGCTCAGAAGATCCCGCCGTGGCTCTCGAAGCGATTTATAGTGCGTAATAGTGACTCTCTCGCCCACATTCTTGGGGCTATGTCGGTGGGAGCTTGAGCCAAAGTCCTCCCTCGGCGGAAGTCGTAAGCGATCGCCTGTAAGAACACGCGATTCATCGAGCGGGGAAGACCAAGGATGGGAAGTAGTTCTTGTGAGTACGTCTCGCGGTCGTGGAAGGACCGAGGATGATATGATCACTCGAGACTTATGCGGCACTCGAGCTCGATGAAGACGTCGGTCCAGAGAGACAAGGTGCTCATTGGTCGGACACCCTGGCGGTAATATGTATCTATGACAGGAAGAGACGTATGACTACTTTATGCAGTCCATTGGCCCACATAGTCTATCAATCACGACGTACACCGCTGTAAAGGGCCGTTCGACATGAAGACATGAATTAGGTGGTGTCTGAGTCCTATGGATCGTGCTACCCCGGCAGCGGAGTCAGATTGTGAGCGACCTGCTTTGGGAGCCGTTTGTCAGTTCGTTGGCGGTCAACATAAATCTGAGGAATCTCCATGGCAGAGATTTGGCCTTGCCGTCGATCATAGCAGCGCCACAGAGAATGAACCTATCTTGGCTGCCCGATCCAAGTCTCACACGTAAAGTTGAAAGACAATACGGCAACCTTGAACAAGGCAACATGGATTTTACACGAGAAGACGACCAATACGTCGACAACGCTACCAGTAACGAAGGGGGCGGGCCCGGCACCTCGGAGTCAGCAGTTGGCGAGACACACCAGTCAACCTCCGCAGTTTCGAATGGCGGAATCAGTGACAACGAGAAGGATAGTTCTGCCTCCTCAACGACCGCAGAGCTCTGCATCCATGATCTCGTGTCTCTCCAGGCCTCGCTACAGCCCGGTGCTCTCGCTGCGGTGTCTGCAGCCGCCCAGCTGACGTACGGAGAGCTAGAAGCGAAGTCAGCAGCACTTGCTCAGAAGCTGCAAACGCTCGGCGCTGGACGGGGTTCAATTGTTCCTTTTTGCTTTGAAAAGTCACTCGTGCCCCTCGTCGCTATCTTGGCTACCTTGAAAGCCGGCGCTGCGTTTGCAGCCATCGATCCAGAGTGGCCGAAGAACAGAAAACAGATCATTCTCAACGACACGAAGGCTCAGATCGTACTCACGCAACCGGACTTGGTCCACCTGTTTGACGACTGCTCCGCGAAGTGCGTCTTATTGGATTGGGACGAGATCCATTCACTACAGGCTGAGCCGAGGAATCAGAGGGATGGGTGGGATCAAGCCTATCCCTCTGATCTGGCCTACGTGGCTTTCACCTCGGGGACCACTGGCAAACCAAAGGGAATTCTGATCGAACACCGCGCGTTCTGTGCTAGCGCCTCAGCTCATGGGCCAGCAACTCTCACGGCGCGCTCCTCCCGAGTTTTCCAGTTTGCGTCGTACACCTTCGATGTCAGCGTGCAGGAGATCCTCACGACTCTGATCCACGGTGGATGTGTCTGTGTGCCCTCGGAGAGCGAGCGCCACAACGATCTCGAGGGTGTCATGAATCGCCTCGGCGTCAACTGGGCCAAGTTGACCCCGACTGTCGTCCGCCTCCTGGACGCGGATAAACTACCTGCTCTGAAGACTCTCGTCGTGGGTGGCGAGGTAATCACCAAGGAGATCATCTCGAGCTGGGCGCCTAGAGTCAATCTCATCGTGAGCTACGGGCCGGCTGAATGCTCCGTCATCTCGGCAACATCGCCACCACTCAGCCCCGATGCCCCCGGATGCATCCTCGGGCGGCCGACGGGCTGCTGTCACTTCTGTATCGTTGACCCCGAAGATCACGGTACCCTGGTGGCTCCCGGTCAAGTAGGGGAGCTGCTGATAGAAGGAGACAACCTTGCTCGGGGCTACCTGGCTAACGACGAGAAAACCCTCGAGTCCTTCATCTTCAACACTGCCTGGTCATCTCCCCGGCGACGCTGGTACAAGACGGGTGATCTAGTCAGCATGCAAGCTGACGGCACGTTTCACTACAAGTCACGTAAGGACTTCCAGATCAAGGTGAACGGACAGAGAGTCGAATTGGGCGAAGTCGAGCACCATCTCGGATCGACAGGTCTCGTGAGGCATGCAGTCGTCTCCCTGCCGACGGTCGGCCCGTGGACAGGGATGCTGACGGTCACATTTTCTCTGGCGGCATTGCTACCTCCTACCGATCACTCTGTGTCCTTGAACGTGCTTTCAGGCGAGTCAGAGCGCACGTGCAGGAGTGCTGTGCAGAAGTTGGAAGAGACGCTGGAGTTTTCGCTGCCAAACTGGATGATACCCAGGAAATGGGTTGTGGTAGATCAGCTACCGCGACTCAGCTCCGGAAAAGTCGACCGCAGACATATCGCGGCGTGGCTTGAGGGCTTATCTCCAGCAAGTGCTAGAAGAGCTTCCGTGCTGTCCGAAGGTCTGCATCATAATACATCCCCCAGCACAGAAGTCGAGGCTACTCTCCAGGAAGTCTGGGCTCGGGTACTGAATCTCGAGACAAGGTCCGTCAGTCTGACGGCCACGTTCAATAGCTTGGGTGGCGACTCCATCACAGCTATGCAGGCTGTCTCATACGCCAGAAATAAAGGTCTAGTCGTCATCTTCCGGGACATACTTCAGTGGAAGAGTATCAATGAGATCGCGAAGCGTGTCAGCTCCGCCCCCTCGGCGGCGCAACAGCGACAGCTCCTTGAGGCGGATGTGCCTGGGGTCCAATTTGATCTGACCCCTATTCAGCTGCAACACTTTATTTCTGCGCCAGAAGGGCAGAATCACTACAACCAGAGCTTCCTGGTACAGCTGACGGAACGTGTCTCCCCGACGGACGTTGGCAGGGCTGTCGCCGAGGTCGTTGGCCGGCATGGTATGCTGCGTGCACGTTTCCATCGCAACAGCGACGGTGTGTGGCATCAGGCTGTCACCGAGAATGTCACATCGTCGTTCAGGTATCGATACCACACCATAGGAAGCATTAGAGAGGCTGAGAATGTTTTGAGGGACTGTCAGACTTGCCTCAATATCGAATGTGGTCCAATACTGGCTGTCGATCTCTTAGAGACTCCGGAAGGTGCCCAGCACCTCTTCTTCACGGCTCACCACTTGGTCATGGACATCCACTCCGGCCGCATCGTTTTGCAGGAAATGGAAAATATCTTGCGGCGCGAGAGCCTACCCGCGCCTACATCTCTTTCATTCTATCGCTGGACAACTCTACAGTCCCGATATGCCCAAGGCCTCCCGGCCGATGGCCTCCTGCCCTGGCCCGCGCCAGAGTACGACTTTGGGCGATACTGGAACATCAACCTTGCCAGTAACAACTATAGTAGCCTAACTTCTGTCTCATGGTCTCTCAGTGCTTCGGACACGTCGGCGCTACTGGCCCCTGCTCACAGAGCCTTCAGCACGGAGACAATCGAGCTCATCGTTGCCGCAGTTGTCTACTCTTTCTCGCAGACCTTCAGCGACCGCCCAATACCCCCGATTCACTGTGAAGGTCACGGACGTGAGGGTTGCTACGACGGTATAGAATTGTCGGGGACGGTCGGATGGTTCACGTCCATGTTCCCAGTGTATAACGCCCGTCTACAACATAGCGACACGGCCACTGGGTTTGCTCGGGGTATCAAGAACACGTTTCGGACGATACGAAACAAGGGATTCGACTACTTCTCAGCACGATATCTGAAAGAGCCACGCCATCGCTTTCGGGAAGCCCAAGAGATATTAGTCAACTACTTTGGCGCGTTCCAGCAACTGGAGCGTACAAGGTCCATCTTCCGACAAGTGCCTCCCGGACTCGTCCGTACGACCGACAAAGCGGGTGTCATGCACCGCCCTCAGCTTTTCGAAGTTAGCGTCCAGATCGTGGATGGGAAGTTCGAGTTTAGCCTCGAGTTCCCGGAATCCCTTGGCCGCGGAGGCGCTATTTCGACGTGGTCCAATGAGTGCCAGCGGGTGCTTGAATACTATGCTCGAGATTATCCTCTGCGGGAACCAAGCTTCACCATCAGCGATTTCCCTCTGATGCACTTCGACAATGACGGCTCCCTGGACGAGTTCCTCCGAGGGATACCTATTGACGCGTCCAACGTTGAAGACGTGTATCCGTGTACCCCGATGCAGGAAGCAATCTTGATCAGCCGGGCCAAAGATCCCGAACTTTACCTAGTACAATATACATTCGAGCTAGCACCTGCTTCCGACGACGCCGTCGCCGCCTTCGACAAGTTGAAATCTGCGTGGTCCATTGTGATCCAACAAAACTCGATTCTTCGGACCGTCTTTGCCGAATCGCAGACCAGCCATGAGGCTTTCGCACAGGTTGTGCTGAAGAGGGTTGATCCTCTTGTATGCAAGTCGACAGCATCGTCGCGCGAGGCATTTGCTCACGAGCCGACGAAATTTGGCGAGGGAGGAAAAGGAGCTCCTCCGCACTCACTATCTGTTTACCTCAACGAGAGAGACAACACACTTATCGTCAAGCTCAGCATGAGCCATGCCATCACGGACGCGACTTCATCATCATTGATACTTGAAGAGATTGTTCGCCATTTCGAAAATCCGGCTCTGGGTGCTCGTGGCCCCCAGTTTGGACAGTTCATTGCCTTACTGAATACGCCAGAGATTGACCGTCTCTCATACTGGAAGAACCTTCTGGCTGGCGTAGAGCCATCGCTCTTCCCCAAGCTCACGATCAATCCAGATGTGGATAGTGGTGACCAACTTCAACGGGAGAGGTTCGTCGCGAACGAGGATATCCCCAGCTTCTGCGTGGACCATGAGATTACCATAGCAAACCTCTTCCAGGCCGCGTGGGGTCTCGCGCTGGGTATCTACCTCGGGCGCAATGATATTGTCTTCGGCTACATCTCGTCTGGGCGCGACGTACCACTGGCCGAAGTACACTTGGCTCTCGGTCCGTACCTTAGCCCAATGGTCGCGAGGATGCAGCTAGATCCGTCCGACACCATTCTCGAAGCGGTCCGCGGGCTGCAGAGAACAGTCAGCGAGAGTCTGGGCTACGCACATTGCTCGCTGGCGCTCATACAACATGAGCTCCAGGTTCGCGAAACAATGTTCAACACTTTGGTCGACGTTCAACGGCGAGATTCCAGCGGACTGGATTCTAGGGAAGTATCATGCCGGATCTTGGATGTGAAGGATCCCACAGAATATGATGTGATACTCAACGTGGAAGTTCAGGAGAAGCAAGTGGCGGGCAACATAATGTTCTCAAAGGCGTGTCTATCCCCTGCCGACGCCCGCAACTTGAAGAGCACCCTGCTACACATCGTGGACGTCATCACGAAGAGTCCGCATGAGCTGGTTCGCAACCTGAACCCTGTTGGTGAAGAGATGGAGCATCAAATCATGGCGTGGAACCAGCATCTGCCCCAGATTCATAAGAGCTGCGCACACGAGTTGATCCAGAACGAAGTCGACAGTTATCCAGATGCAATGGCCCTGCGTTCACTGGAGATGGAGATGACGTACAGACAACTAAGTCATGCTTCGTCGATCCTGGCGCGGCAGATCATGAAGCTCGGCGTGGCACCCTCAGACATAGTGCCATTCTGCATGGAGAAATCCCCATGGGCCATTGTCGGCATGCTGGCCATCATGAAAGCGGGAGCCGCCTTTGTCCCGCTGGACCCGTCGAGCCCAGCTAGCCATCTGCAAGGAGTCATCGCGACATCGAATGCACGCTTGATTCTCGTATCCGAGAGCACCCGCACCTTGGTCGAAGTTTTCTTGCCCCCAACTATAGCCATCCATGTGGCCGACGCGGGGGAAGAGCCTGCGAATCCAGACGACGACCTCCTTGCCGGGCTTCCCACTGTAGATCCTGAAGACATGGCTTATGTACTCTTCACGAGCGGCTCTACCGGTAAACCAAAGGGCGTCGTGGTATCCCACCGTGCGATGTGCAGCTCCATGTGGGCGCACGGCAAGGGGATGGGCATTACCCGGGAAGCCCGGTCTCTTCAGTTCGCCTCTTTCACCTTCGATGCTATGATCGCCGAGACCTTCACGGTCCTGATACACGGCGGCTGCATATGCATCCCATCCGAGCAGGACCGTCTGAATAACGCGGTGAGCATCATCAACCGTCTCGACGTAAACTGGGTAGTCCTCACCCCAACCTTCCTCCGCCTGTTCGGCCCCTCGGACGTTCCTCATGTCCGTACCGTCGTCATGGGCGGCGAGGCTGTCGGCAAGGACAACATCGACAGGTGGTGCGACAAGGTCAGGCTCATCAACGGGTACGGCCCTACCGAGACCTGCGTAGTATGCGTCACCCAGGAATTCTCGAGCGACGGCTGCCGTACAAACGACGTTCTGGGCGCAGCGATTGGCTGCAGGGCATGGATCGTTGATCCGCGAAACCACCACAAGCTCGTTCCGCTCGGAGCGCCGGGTGAACTGGTCGTCGAGGGCCCCAACATCGCGAGCGGCTATCTGAACGACCCCGAGAGGACAACCGCGGCATTCATAGAGCCTCCGAGATGGGCGCATACTGTGGGAATCCATGGTCACTATGGATTCTACAGAACGGGTGACATGGTTGTCCAGAGGTCGGATGGGACGCTGAAGTTCTGCGGACGCGTAGACGCTCAAGTCAAGGTGCGTGGTCAGCGGGTCGAGCTCGGAGGGATCGAACACCACCTGCTGCATCGTGAAGAGGCCACTCAAGCCATTGTGACGATGCCAAAGGCGGGCCATCTCAGAGATAGACTGACGGCGGTGCTTGTGCTGCAAGATGTGCACACGCCGGTCCAAGACGACGAGCAGCTGCGGATCCTGCCCGCCACCTTCAGGACAGACGCCGCAAAGCAGATCGAAGCGATCAGGGTAGCGCTCGAGTCAGCTGTGATGGCTTACATGGTCCCAGCTACATGGATAGCGGTGGACAAGCTGCCGCTATTGCCTTCTGGAAAGATGGACCGCCGCCGTGTTGACCGCTGGCTCTCGAGCATGTCGGACGACGAATTTGCCGAGGTCGCGGCACTTCAGACTGCTGGCCATGATGAGAACGGACTGGCGGATCTCGTCGACCCGATGCAGCAGCGACTGAGGAGTATCTGGAGCGAGGTGCTCAACATCGCACCAGCGAAGATCGGCGTTAACCAGCCGTTCATCAACCTCGGGGGCGACTCGATCACGGCGATGCAGGTTGCCACACGCGCACGGATAGCAGGCATCAGTCTGTCGGTCGAAGATGTGCTCCGCTACCGCACCGTTGCCGAGGTAGCCCTTCGCTGTCGAATTATCAAGAGCGGCGACGCCAGGGCGACGGGGACGTACATCCAGGACGACCTCAGCGCCGAGCCCTTCCCCATGTCCCCCATCCAAGCCTTCTTCTTCTCCCTCATGCCGGACGGGGAGAACCATTACAACCAGGGGATCTTGCTGCGGCTGAAGAGCGCTCGGAAAGCATCCGAGATCCAAGCCGCTGCCCACGACGTCCTGATGAGACATCCCATGTTGCGCAGTCGATTTTCTCAAGACGCGCTCGGCCGGTGGACTCAGATGATCCCAGACGACTGGTCCTGGAGAACGGCAGAGACGAATGTTGAGTCCGAGGCTGAGATGGCTTCGCTGCTGGCAGCGAGTCAGAAATCGCTGGATATACGGAAAGGCATCGTCTTCTCGCTCGATGTTGTCACTACATCGAACAGGACACAGTACATCTATCTTCTCGCCCATCACTTGGTTGTAGACTTGGTCTCTTGGCGAGTTGTGCTGGATGACCTGGTCCAGTTCTTACAGGGACACACGCCGCCTGAGGTGCAGATGACTTCTTTCCCTACGTGGGTCCGCTTGCAGCAGGAATTTGCGCAGACCCTCGACTCAGTAGACGGGGCTAGGTCTCAAAGACAGAAATGCACATATCGGGATTATTGGCGTATAAGTGCTGATCAAAATACTTACCAAAGCGCGTTGAAGACTTCGTTCAGTCTGGATGTTGAATCCACCTCTGCTCTTTTGGGGCCCGCGAATCGACCCCTGAATACTGAGCCATTAGACATATTCATCACGACAATACGCGAGGCGTTCCAGATTGCCTTTAAAGACAGAGATGTCCCTGAAATATTCATCGAGAGCCATGGCCGTCAGCCCTGGAGTGAGGAGGTCGACGTGTCGCAGACGGTTGGATGGTTCACCACCATAGCGCCCGTCACGGTCCAAGCCTCGACTGACCTGGCGCTGGAAGCTACCTTGCGGCGCGTCAAGGACGCGAGGCACGCACTGAATGATAACGGACGAGATGAGTTCATTTACAGACAGCTGAGTCCAGAAAGGCTGCGAGATCCAACTGCGATCGAGGTCCTGTACAACCACCAAGGAGCCTGGCAGCAGCTAGAACGTCTTGACAGCCCCTTTGACCAGTTCCTCTTGGATGAAATGCCATCAGAAGTCGCACCCCATTGCCCACGCATTGCACTCTTCGAGATATCAACAGTCATCGACCGCGGTTCCTTGAAAACTACGTTCTCCTGGTCATCGAGAATGGCTCATCAAGACAGGATCTGGTACTGTGCTCAAGAGTGCGAAAGGCTACTCTACTATGCGTCTCGACACCTCCCCTCTCTACCCCGTGTGCCGTCCTTCAGTGACTACCCCCTCCTTGGGAAAAATTATCAAGACTTGGATGCCGTGTCAAAGTCGGTTCAGCTCTACTCAGCGGCCGGTAGTCTAGATGATTTCCAAGACATCTATCCATGCTCTAGCATGCAAGAGGGTATTCTCATCAGTCAGGCCAAGCAGCCCGAGCTGTACGAGTATCGCGCTGTCTGGAAGGTTATCCCGAACAGCGGGGGGAGCGTTTCCATACAGCGCACAAAGGATGCAATTCTCGACGTTGTCGCGCGGCATCAAGTTCTAAAGACCTTGTTCATAGAAACAGGCGTCGAAGGAGCCGCGTTCGTGTCGGCCGTCCTGAAGAGAGCGCCCCGGGATGCGGTCAGCTGTACGCACAGTGAGTCCGAGGATGGGATGCGGCAGCTCGCTCCGCGTACCAACCAGGCGGGGACACTTCCCTACCACTTCACTCTTTGTGAAACACCAGACGGAGTATACTGCATGCTTGACGTGAACCATGCTCTTGTCGACGGAGGTTCTATCGCGATTCTCGTGAGCGAGATAATCCAAGCCTACGACAAGGCACCGCTGCCCGAGGCGCCTCTATACTCCGACTTCATCCGCTACTTGCAGAAGCGCCCAGCGGGAGAGGACCTGGCGTACTGGACGGCGCAGCTCGAGGATATCGCGCCATCCCACTTCCCCTCCCTGGACGCTTCCGCCCACCCTGTCTTCGCCACTCTGCACTTCGAGCTGGGCGACGAACGCGAGAAGGCCATGCGCGCGTTCTGCGCCCAGCACGGCATCACGCTGGCTACTCTAGCGAGTGCCGTATGGTCCGCCGTCCTCCAGGTCTACATCGGCGGCGATGCCGACACTGTGTGCTTTGGTTTTCTTGCCTCGGGCCGCAACGTGCCCGTCGACGGAGCAGAGTCGCTAGTCGGACCCCTGATCACCATGCTGATCCGCAGGGCCCGTCTGGGTGACGGCACTATTAAGCTCCTGGACATCGCGAGGGACATGCAGAATCAGTTTCTCCAAGACCTCGGACACCAGCATGTTTCTCTGGCCGAGGTCCACAGGAGTCTCCAGCTTGGTGAAAAGCGGCTTTTCAACACCTTGGTCAATCTGCAACGCCGTGAGAACCCGGATGCGACCTCGGCGTCTATTTTGTTTGAAGATCGGGCTGGGTATGACCCGAATGAGGTGAGCTCTGATCCAAATGTCTTATCCCCCCCCCCCCCCCCCCCCCCCCCCGTCCCCCCCTCACCCTCACCAGCTATGGCTTCGTCGGCTGAGCAATGGTGAACCCTGAATGAATAACAATCCTTTCGTTCCTAGTATGATGTCACATTCAACATTTTCTCGTACCCAGGAAGAGAAGTCCTCTGTCTCCAGTACTGGACTTCCTGTCTGTCCGACCAGCAGGCAAAGAACCTGCGCGCTACGGTAGTCCAGGTCTTGGACTGCTTCGTCAACCAGCCGGAAGACCGTCTTCGGGACGTGGTCGTCTGCCCCGCCAGCCACAAGGATCTGCTGAGGAAGATCAATCATCAAGCCATCAAGGCCCCTGACGTAGCGTGTGTGCACGATGCGATCGAAGCGCACATGGTTCGTCAGCCCCTTGCACCAGCCATTGCGAGCAGCGAGCACGACTTTACGTACGGCCAGCTCGATCGCGCCAGTATCCTACTCGCGTCTCACCTGCGTGCGCTGGGCGTTGGCCCAGATGTTCTCGTGCCCTACTGCATGGACAAGTCAGCGTATGCAGTTGTTGTCATGATCGCCATCTTGCGGGCTGGCGGCGCATGTGTCGCACTGGACCCGAGACAGCCAATCCAGCGTCTTGAGACCATCATAAAATCTTGCCGGGCCCAGGTCGTCCTGAGTGACCCAGCCCACACGCCGCTATTCCAGCACGCAGGCGCCAAAGTCTTGAGTGTTCATCCTGGCGTCTGGGACGACTTGGAATCAGTCGATACCGTCACCTGGGCAAATGAGGCTACGCCGCATGATGTCGCCTTTGTCAACTTTACCAGCGGAAGTACCGGCACACCAAAAGGAATTGTCCTGGAACATGGATCCATGTCTACGAGTATCCAGCATCACGGGCCGATGCTGCATATCGACGGCAATACCCGAGCGCTGCAGTTCTGTCTATACTCATTCGACATCAGCGTCGCCGAGATAGTGACTGTCCTGAGCTTTGGCGGATGTGTCTGCGTGCCCACCGAGCACGAACGGCTCAACACCCTCGCTTACACGGCATCTAAGCTTCGGGTCAACTGGGCCTATGTAACCCCTACAGTGGCTGGGCTACTCGAGCCCGGCGATATTCCATCCCTGCAGACCCTGTGTCTCGGCGGCGAGCCTATCTCGCGCGATCTGACGCAGAAGTGGGTTGACAAGGTCCAGTTGGTCGCCACATCTGGTCCCGCCGAGTGCTCCGTCACCTGTGCCGGCGAGGACATCCTGGAACCGTGCGCGGGCGCCATGGGGCGGCCGGTCGGTGCCCGGATATGGATCGTCGACCCACGGAACCACGACCGGCTGGCACCCCTCGGCGCTCCCGGCGAAATGCTCATCGAGGGCCCCGTACTGGCTCGCGGCTACTTGAACAACGAGGAGCAGACCGCGGCGTCCTTCATCACGGACCCGGCATGGAGCCGCTCTCTTCACGTCGACGGGCTGCCGAGAGCTGGCCGCCGCGTGTATAAGACTGGTGACATCGCACGCATGAATCTCGATGGCACAATACGCTCCGAGGGCAGGAAAGGGACCATGGTCAAGATCCATGGCCAGCGTGTAGATATAGGCGAGGTGGAGCATCATATCGCCTCTGCGTCTGTCGCCCGGCATTCCATCGTCATGGTTCCTTTGGGGGGCTGCTGGAAGAGCCAGCTCGTCGCCGTCTTCACCCCGGTAGGCAGCACAAACACGCTGGGCAATAAGTCGACGGCTGGCGAATTGAGGCTCGTCGAAAAGCGAGAGGCACAGAACTCGATCTCGAAGCTTCGAGAATTCATGGAGGAAAGGCTCCCCGCCTACATGGTCCCTCGTGTATGGCTCTGTGTCGAGGAGGTCCCATTCACTCCTAACGGCAAGCTGAACCGCCGCAACGTCTCCGCCTGGCTGGACGGCGCCGACGACGCCTTACAGAGCATGGTGACATCCATGGCAGCTGACGCCATGGAGGCTTCTCAGCCGACGAGTGCCCTGGAGCTCAAAGTCCAAGAGGCTTGGAGCCTTGTGCTGAACGTAGACAAGAAGTATATCGGCACCTCTCAATCATTCTATAGCCTGGGAGGAGACTCCATCTCAGCCATGCAGGTTGCCTCGCGGCTTCGATCCGCGGGTGTCCGGGTCTCGGTGCAGGCGATCCTCCAGAATCGAACTATCAGGAACATCGCCGAGAATTGTGAAGCTGACGGCGCAGCACTCCCGACCACAGAGCAAAGGGGGGACGATGAGAAGGAGCACTGCCGTCTGCCTTTCCAGCTGTCTCCAGTACAGACCATGCATTTTGACCAGATGCCTCATGGTGAGAACCACTTTAACCAGAGCTTTTTGCTCAGGTTCGACAATAAGAGTGGTGTACAGACTGAAATGATACGGAGAGGACTTGAGCTCGTCGTCCAAGCCCATCCAATGCTTCGCGCCAGATTTGAGAACAAACAGCGCGGGGGGTGGCAACAGAGCATCTCTGACCCAGTTGGCAGCTCGATCTTGTTCCAGAGTGTGAGCACGACGAGCTTGGATAAAGCTGAAGCTGCCATCAATTCTATTCAGACTGGGCTTGACATCCAAGGAGGCCCCGTCGTGGGCGCGCTGGTCATGCACACGGCGGACGAAAGGCTGTACCTGTTTTTGGCTATCCATCACCTAGTCGTTGATCTCGTGAGCTGGCGGATCATCCTGCAAGACCTCAGCGACATCTTGCGTGACGGCAAACCACAGAACGCACCCACGGTCTCGTTCCGGACGTGGACGACGGCCCAAGCCGCGTATGTGGCCCACCCACAGAATGCTCCTTTCTTCGAAGCGCGGGAGGCTCTCCCCGACGATATTCCGAGCGCAGACCTGCAATATTGGGGCGTGAGCCGCATACCGGAGTACGGAACCAGTGTCAGATCGTCGTTCGCCATCAACGCCGAGACGACGTTGGCACTTTTAACTAGCGCAAACCGCGCGCTCCGCACGGAGACTGTCGAGATCATGATGGCTTCCGTAATGTACGCCTTTGCTCAGGTCTTCGATGATCGCGAGCTACCTGCCATGTTCTCCGAAGGCCACGGTCGAGAGCCGTGGGACGAGGACATCGATGTCTCGCGTACTGTGGGATGGTTCACTACGATTTGGCCTATCTCGATCACGGAAGACACACAGGATATGGTGCGCCTGCTTTCTAAGGTGAAAGATGCGCGCCGTCGTCTGCCGCGGAAGGGCTGGACGTATTTCACCGCGCGATACCTCACGAATGCCAGGTCCTCTGGAGGTGCCTTTACGAACCACGATGTCATGGAACTCCTGTTCAACTACCTTGGGCAATATCAACAGCTTGAGGGTAAGGACGCCTTGTTTGAGCAGATACCCATGCCGTCCGGCGTCCAGAACGTGGCTCCCACATGTCCCCGGAGTGCCTTGATAGAGATGAACTACGTCGTCGAGCACGGCTCACTGGTCTGTCGCTTCAGCTACTCGTCGGCCCTGAAACACCAGGACAAGATCTCACAGTGGATCGGGACATGCAGGCATGTTCTGGAGACCTTGACCGCGAAGCTCACGGCACAGACGCAAACTACGCCCACGCTCAGTGACTACCCACTGGTTCCATTCAACTACGGCAGCCTGGACCAGGTTCTCCAGACGTGGGCGGCACAGATGAAAGGAGACCAGGGCGGCGTGAACGACATCGAGGACATATATCCCTGTTCGCCTATGCAAGTCGGCATACTCTCCACCCGCGCTCGCAGATCCGAGGTCTACAGCGTGCGGCAGATCTGGGAGGTCCGCGGCCACAGTCCATCACAAGACGTTAGAATAGACCTTTTGAAGAAGGCCTGTGATCGTGTCATTGACCGCCACCAAGCCCTACGGACGACCTTCGTTGACAGCGGCCTCGAGTCCCAACCCTATCTCCAGGTGGTTCTACGAGGCCTGAAGACGACGCCCGTCACGACACTCGAAGCTGACCTCGACATGCTGAAAACCTTGAATAACAGCAGTCTTGTCGAGCCCAGACAGGGCCTACCATATCGCTTCATCATCTGCCGCGCGCCAGCAGAGGGTCGGACGTATCTCCGGCTCGACATAAACCACGTCATAAGCGACGGTATCTCTAACCAGATCTTGGTCCGAGACATTGTTAGAAGCTATGCGGGCACACTCAAGCAGAACTCCCCCAAGCCGCCGTATCGAGAGATCATCAGCTACATGGCGAGTCGGCCGCGAGCCGCTTGTATCCAGTACTGGAGCACCTTGCTAGAGGGAACAGCGCCGTGTCACTTTCCGCACCTGGCGCAGATTGGCCCTAGTGACACTCCGGAGTTTCTGAGCTGTGACTTTGCACTGGATGGGTCCGCAGCAGCTCGGGTGCGAGAGCTTTGCCGCGATGTGCAGATCACCGTCGCCAGTTTCATGCGGGCAGTCTGGGCTGTGGTCCTGAGGTCTCATGTAGGTGGCGGCTCTGATGGGCTCGTGTGCTACGGCTACCTGTCTTCCGGTCGAGACATCCCGATTCCGGGCGTCGATGATGTTTACGGGCCACTCATCTCCATGCTCGTCTGCGCTGTGGATGTCGGAGGCAGGGACACGCCCGTGCATGAGCTCCTGCAGACTGTGCACGAGCAGTCGCTGCAGAGCCTGGATCAGCAGCACGTCTCGCTGGCTGACATCCAGCACGCCGTATGCCCGGGTCAAGGGGCACTGTTCAACACCGTTGTGAATGTCCAGAGGCGGGTGTCGAGCAACGACGATGCAGCGTCTGTTATTTCGATGAAGAACGTTTCGGGGTACGACCCGAGTGAGGTGAGATCTGCTTTTCTCATCATCTTCTGTTGCCCTTGGCTCGTTTCTTCTCATGCCCCGAACTTCGACCAAGGTCCGCTGACAGATAAATAGTTCGATATAACGCTCAACGTCGAAGTCTCCGATGGCAAGGCCAGTGAAGAGACTAGTGGTATCGTCTTCAGTCTCCAATACTGGACGTCCTGCCTATCTCAGGCGCACGCCTCTCTTCTACAGGCTACAATCATACAGGTCATTGAATCTCTCGTGACTCATGCGTCCGGTAGACTGGGTAGTCTCGAGCTGCTCGCGCCAGCCCACCGCGAGCAGCTCACGAAGTGGAATAGCGAGATCCCAGCCGCGTGCCCCGGTTGCGTTAACGAACTTTTCGAGGCACAAGCTCGACTTCGCCCAGAAGCGCCAGCCATCTGCACCTCGAATCTGCAGATGTCGTTCCAGGAACTAGATCGGTACTCTACACGTCTTGCACGCTTTCTCTCTTCTGTCCATGTCGGTCCAGAGTCGATGGTCTGCTTCTGCTTTGACAAGTCGCCATGGGCCATCGTGACCATGCTTGCCATTCTTAAGGCCGGCGGCGCCTGCGTCGCCCTCTCCCCAGAGTATCCCGATATACGTGTACGCTCCATCTTGGCGTCCACAGGCGCGAGACACATCGTCAGCGAGTCTCAATACGCCGCCCGATTCGACGGCCTCGTCGATCACCTCGTCGTCCCCGGATCTGATGACTTCACAGCTTGGCTTCAGGGACTTTGTGGAGCCGAGCCGACGAGACCCTCTCCCCAGAACCCGTCCTTCGTCACGTTCACATCGGGCAGCACGGGCGAGCCTAAAGGCATTGTGCTTGAACACGCGTCCATGACAACCAGCATCCACTACCACGGCACTTTCGAGCTCATGAGCAGTACCTGTCGGTCCCTCCAGTTCGGCTCCTACACTTTCGACGTCAGCGTTGAGGAAATATTCACGACCCTGTCTTTCGGCGGCTGCGTCTGTGTGCCCACCAGCTACGAGAGATTGAACGACCTCTCAGGCTTCATGCGCCGCCTCGCCGTCAACTGGGCGCACCTGACTCCCACAGTCGCCGGCATGCTCGACCCCGGGGACCTCGACTTGCGCGTCCTCGTTCTCGGAGGCGAGGCCATCCCGGGCAACATCGCCAAGAAATGGGCCTCGAGCAAGAATACGCGACTCATCGCGTCATATGGACCGGCCGAGTGTTCCATCACATGCTCGGGCGTCCAGGTGCCTCCCGACAAGGCGGTCGGCGGCTTGATGGGCGAGCCGGCCGGTGCGCTTCTCTGGATCGTCGACCCCGCGGATCACGACAAGCTCGTCCCTATCGGCTGTGCCGGTGAGATCTTGATCGAAGGCCCACTACTCGCTAGGGGATATCTTGACCAGGCCCAGACCGACGCAGCATTCATATATGACCCCGCCTGGGCGGACTTGTTCCCCATCCCGGGGCTGCGGAGACGGCGCTTCTATAAGTCGGGCGATATGGCCAGGTATAATCTCGACGGGTCGATCAGCAGCGTAGGTAGAAAGGACAACCAGGTCAAACTCCACGGTCAACGGGTGGACCTCCGCGAAGTTGAACATCACCTGGCCACGCTGCAGATAAGACACTCGATTGCGCTGGTCCCCAAGTCGGGGTACTGGCAAGGGAAGCTCGTGGCTTTCTTTTCACTGGGAGATCTCCGTGCTGAAGATGCTACGGTACTACAACTTCTGCCCACAGAGAGTGCCAGGCCGTGGATCAAGAAGCTGCAAGGGGTGCTGGAGGACCGGGTGCCGAGATACATGATCCCGCGTGTCTGGGTCGGCGTTGAAGCACTCCCCGCCACCGTCAACGGCAAGCTCGATCGGAAAGAGGTGCAGAGGTGGATAGAGAACATGCCCTCGGAGGCTTGTGAGAGAATCATGATGGCTGGTCACTCGTCACAAGACGAGCGTCCCGCGAACGCCGTGGAACACCACATCCGACAAGCATGGAGTGCGATCTTGAACCTACCGGGAGACGTGATCGGTCTGGACCAGTCTTTCTACGGCCTCGGGGGGGATTCCATATCGGCCATGCACGTCGCGAGCCGACTGAGGAACATCGGGATACAACTAGCTGTTCACGACATCCTTCGGCACAAGACCATATCCACCATGGCACCATACGCCGTATCCATGAGCCAAGACGCCGACTCGAGAAGAACCGTTCTGTGCCAGGAGGCCGTCGACACCGCTTTTGCATTGACCCCGATCCAGCAAATGTTCTTTCATAACAACCCCTCTGGGGAAAACCACTACAACCAGAGCACACTGCTCCGCCTCCGAACCCCCGTAGACTCCAGTTCGATGCGTAGGGCCCTGGAGAAGCTCACGCTGCGGCACTCGATGCTGAGAGCAAGGTTCTCCTGCAACCAAGGTGGTCAGTGGACACAAAAGATCGCGGGCACCTCGACGCCGGATCTGATCCGTTTCCGACACCACCAAGATGGCGTTTCCTCCATCGGAGACGTAGATGGAGTGCTCGAGGTCAGCCAAAAGAGCCTGGATATTGTGCACGGGCCGGTTATCTCGGCCGACCTGTTCAGCAGCGAGGGCGGCGAAGAGCCAACGTACCTCTACCTCATCGTACACCATCTCGTCGTAGACACGGTGTCGTGGAAGACTCTGTTGGGTGATCTCAAGAACTTACTCGTACAAAGGTCGAAGGGAGACGACATCGAAACCAGGCCGCCTACTTCTTTCTACTCTTGGGCACTCGCCCAGGCATCATATGTACGGAGGCATGTGAACCCAGCCAAGGTGTTGCCGGCACCCGCAGTGAGTAGCTCAGTCGACTTCTCGGATTGGGGAGTCCCACCGGAGGAGAACACCTACGCGACCGCCGCGCGTCGACGTTTCTCGCTCGACGAGCCCACCACGGCGCAGCTGCTGCGGTGTGAGGTGGCCGAGCCCGTGGACGTCATCATCGCCGCTCTGCTGTGTTCGTTTGAGCAAGTGTTCTTGGACAGAGCGGTGCCTTCCCTGTTTATGGAAGGCCACGGTCGACAGACCGACATGGAGGATATCGACATCTCCAGTACCGTGGGCTGGTTCACGACCATATCGCCCATCGCCCTCAACCAGGAGCAAAAGAAGAACGGGGTCTCGTGGAAGAAGCTGCCCGAGGTCCTGCGTGCTGTCCAAGATGCGCGGAGCTCTGTGCCATGTAAAGGCTGGCCGTACTTCGCCTCGCGATATCTTCATCCAGATGGTGCCGCTCTTTTCCAAGGTCACGACAAGATGGGAATTCTGTTCAATTATCTAGGGGCGAACCGCGACACAGAGGGGGATGAATCATTTTTCGTGACGGAACCGTGCCGCGTCTCTAACGTGAATAGCGCGGTGCTCCGGCCAGCGCTGTTCGACGTCACGGCTGGCATTCACCAACACAGACTCACCTGTAGCGTCGAATGGAGTGCCTTGTCGGATGACCAGGACGGCATCTTGCAGTGGGTGTCTGAGTTTGAGACGGTCATGAGGCATGCGAGCAAACAAGTCAGCGCAGCTTGCTTGCCTGCTTTGTGCAATTACCCCCTACTCCCCGTCCGGGACTATGAAACCCTCGACCGCATCGTTGGAAAGTGTCTTGCAGCCTCACAGGCTGCAGGATCGGCAAGAGGAAATGATATTGAGAGTATTCAGCCCTGCTCGCCGATGCAGGAGGGCATCCTTGCCAGCCAGGCTCGGGAACAGGGACTCTACGACTGCCAGGTCACCTGGGAGGTGCAGAGCAGGACGAGTCTCCGGGTCGATCTCGAACGACTCAAGACTGCTTTCAACCGCGTCGTGTCTTTCCACCAAGCCTTCCGCACACATTTTGTCGAAGTCAACGAAACCGAGATCGCCTTCGCACAAGTCGTAATGCGCCGGCTCGATGAGCCTCGAATCCTCTTTGCGAGAGCCGGAAGTATCGATGAGTTCCGACGCGAGGCTCTCCAGCGGAAAGCCACAGGACTGCCGTACGTCTTCACAATATGCGAGACAACGGAAGATGAGAAGGTCTACGCCAGACTCGAGGTGAGCCACGCTCTGATAGACGGGACATCGACCAAGATCTTCGTGAGAGACCTGGTCAGGGCGTACAGCCAAGATCTAGCCGCGCCGCCAGCACTGTACAGCGACTACATATCGTATCTGGCCAAGCGTGATGTTGATGAGTCGACGGCCTTCTGGACTGATTTCTGTCGAGACTTGGAGCCTTGCCTCTTCCCCCGTCTCAACGAGACGCATGTGGCTGCGCCATCGTTCTACACGCAGCGAATCCAGCTGCTGAGAGACGGCGACACTTCCGGCCTTCGCGCTCGATGCCGTCAATACAACACCACCCTGGCCAACTTCCTATCCGTGGTGTGGGCGACGGTTCTGCGCTGCTATCTTGGTTCCGAGAACGGGCCCGTGTGCTTTGGATATCTCGCATCGGGTCGTGATGTACCAATCAAGGGAGCCGAGGACATCATCGGTCCCATGATCACGATGCTCATACGCAGGATAGACGTAGAGGAAGACATGAGCGTGGCAGAAATATTAGGCCGAGCGCAGGATGACTTCGCCAAGACGATCCCTCACCAGCACACCTCGCTGGCTCGCATCCACCGGGCGCTCCATCTCGGAGGCCGGTCCCTGTTCAACACCATCGTCAACCAGCAGAAGGACGAGAGGGGAGGCGGAGAAGGAGAGCAAGGCGAGATCGCCCTGGTTGATCACCACGCCTTCGACGCGAGCGAGTACGACATCGCATTCAACATCACCGATAGCGATGACGGGCACATCTCTCTGTCCCTCTCGTTCTGGGACCGGTGCATCTCGGTGGCCAACGCGAAGTCTCTGGCGCACGCCGTGGCGGCGGCCGTGTCGTCCATGCTGGCGAACCCGCACCAGAAGATCAAAGACGTCAAGATGCTCGGAGAGCCCGAGCTGGAGAGGATGGTGGACTGGAACCGCGGCGTGCCGGATCGGACGGACGGGTGCATCCACCACTCGATCGAGAGGCACATGGTCGAGACACCCCAGGCCCAGGCCGTCTTCTCGAGCGATCCCAGCCTCTCGCTGACGTACGAGGAGTTGGGCGTGCTATCCAGCCATCTCGCGCAGCGTTTGGTGGCGGCCGGCGTGGTGCGCGACACGCTCGTCCCTTTCTGTTTTCCCAAGTCCCCCCTCACCGTCGTGGCCATGGTCGCCATCATCCGAGCCGGCGGCGCCTGCGTAGGCCTCGATCCCTCACACCCAAGAGAGAGGTTGGCTGGGATCATCGAGGACACACAGGCGCGGGTCGCCTTAGTGATGCCGCAGACGAAGCACGTCCTAGAGGGCCTGGTCTCGGAGACAATCGAAGTCGATCACGACTCGAGCGGCCTCGTCCTTCGCTCCAGCCGTTCCTCTGCAAGACTGTCCAGTATAGTATACGAGAAGACACGGGAAGAGGCTGATTCCGAGACGAGAGCATTTGTCATATTCACATCGGGCAGCACGGGCGTTCCCAAGGGCATCGAGATGTCGCACGGCGCATTCTGCACCAGCGCCTCGATACACGCGCCGCTCCTCCGTCTCAGCGCGTCGAGCCGGGCGCTGCAGTTCGCCGCGCACACGTACGACATCAGCACCGCCGAGGTCTTCACCACGCTGATGGCCGGGGGTTGCGTCTGCGTGCCGTCCGAGCACCAGCGCTTCAACGGGCTGGCCGACTTCGTCCGCACCGCCGGCGTCACCTGGGCCTTCCTGACGCCGACCGTGGCGGCCCTGCTGGACCCGTCGCAGCTGGCGTCGTGTGCCCTCGAGACGCTGGTCCTGGGCGGCGAGCATGCTACGCCCTCCAACTACGCCACCTGGGCCCCGCGAGTGTGCCTTATCAACACATACGGCCCGGCCGAGTGTGTGATCTTGACCAATGCAAATGTCCGGGTCCGGGTCGGGTCCAACCCGGCGAATATTGGACGCACGATTGGCCCTGATCTTTGGGTCGTCCACCCGCGAGATCACAACATGCTCCAGCCTGTAGGTGCCCCTGGGGAGCTGGTAATAGGGGGTCCGACTCTAGCCACAGGCTATCTGCACGATGAAGCCAAGACAACCGCGGCCTTCATACACGATCCCGCGTGGGCTGCCGAGGCGCACTTGGGAGGTGGCCGTCGGTTCTACAAGTCGGGAGACCTGGTGCGGTATAACCCGGACGGTACCCTGAGCTTCATAGCCCGTAAGGACACCCAGGTGAAGATCCACGGGCACCGCGTTGAGCTCGAGGATATCGAGCACCATATCGGCGCGATGTCACATGTTCGCCACGCAATGGTTCTCGTACCGACCGCCGGAGATTTATTTGCCGGCCAACTCATCGCCGTCGTCTCGTTCAAGGACGCGGCAGCAGCTTCGAGCGGAGGAATTTCCCTGATCGGATCCGAGCCGGGAGCCGACCAGGAGCAGATCAGACGCGTATTGTATACGATGAGAGACGAGCTCGAGCAGCGTCTCCCCAGCCACATGATTCCCAGCTTCTGGATCCCCGTCGGGCGTTTGCCGTATCTCAGCTCAGGCAAACTCGACCGCCGCAGCACCAGGACGTGGGTGGCATCTATGGGGCAAGAAGTCCGCAAGAAGCTGGTAGACCTCAACTCACGCGACACTGGAGGAGCCGCGAACGGGGTGGAGCAGTTGATGAGCCCCTGGGAAGAGCAGGTGAGGGCCGTCTGGGCCGAGGTCCTGGACCACCCGGCCGACACCATCAGTCGGTCGCGGAACTTCTTCAGTCTGGGCGGGGACTCCATCGCCGCCATGCGAGTCGCCTCGCGTGCGAGGGCCCTCGGCCTGCGTATCACCGTCCAGGACCTCATGCGGCTGAAGACCATCGGTCAGCTCTCCCTGCATAGGAATACTCAGCAAAACAGTGACCTTGGCGATAACGATGAAGACGTTCTGCCAGTGGATTCGAAAGGACGGTGCTCTCTCCTGGGTCTTGGCCCTGAAGCTGTTGATGCATTCCTCTCCGAGTGTCAGGACCGTCTGCGGATGGGGGGAGTAGACGACATAGAAGACGCATTCCCTTGTTCCCCCATGCAAGAGGGAATCCTCATTGGCCAAGCCCGGTCGGCCGACCTCTACAGATTCTGGTTCGACTGGAAGGTGAGCACACGAGGAGAGGCAAGCGTTGACATGACGAGACTTGCCCGCGCCTGGGAACAGGTCATCGATCTTCACCAAGCGTTCCGCTGCCGCTTTCTCGAGGTGTCTCTGCCAGACACAACGTTTGTACAGGTCGTCATGAAGAAAGTGGTGGCGCCGCTCGCTCTCTACGAATGTGCCACGGTCCAGGAGTTCCGAGACAAGACGCAGCATACCCGGGCTTACGACGACGACGACCTGCCTTACCGCGTGTCCCTCTGCTCGACCTCAGATGGCCATGTTTACTGCCGACTGAGCATCAGCCACGCAATCGACGACGGCTTCTCCTCGCACGTCATGCTCCGGGATCTGTCGCGGGCCTATGCGGGCCTACTTCCCACAACTTCTCCGCCGCCGCTCTACAGCGACTTCATCCGATACAGCCGCAGAGCTCCGAAAGACAGGGCGCTTGAGTTCTGGAAACGAGAACTCCAGGGACTCGAGCCATGTCTCCTACCCACCATGCAGCGGCGATCCGCAACGCACAGCGGCGGCAGCGTGACGTATCTGGAGCACAGGATCACAGGTTACCAGGCGCAGGCACTTGACCGGCTCTGCAAGCAACTCGAGGTCACCATGGCCGATGTCTTCAAGGTTGTATGGTCCCTCGTGCTCCGGTGCTGGGTCGGCACCGACCGCGTGTGCTTCGGCTTCCTCACCTCGGGTCGATCGGCGCCCATCGCGTCGGTCAACGACATCGTCGGCCCGCTGATCAACATACTCGTGTACCGCGGCCTGCTCGACCGCTCGGGCTGCACCCTCTCGCAGGTCGTGCGCGAGACACACGAGACTCAGCTGCGCAGCCTGCCGTACCAACACGTCGCCCTCAAGGACACGATGCACAACGTGGGGTCTGGGTCGGGGTCGGCCGACGACTTCTTCAACACCTGTCTCAACGTCCAGAAGTCCAACTCGACGTTCTGGTCGGCGAGCGAGACGGCTTCCTCTGGCGGGCTGTGCTTCGACAACGAGGCCATCCAAGATCCATCCGAGTACGACCTCGATCTGAGCGTCATGGTCGGCCGTGAGGGCCAGGTCCATCTCATCCTGAACTACTGGAAGCAGTCCGTCGCCGACTCGATGGCGGCGAACATACTTGCCACGGCGCTCCAGGCCGTCGACTGCCTCGTGCGCAACCCAGATGCCAAAGTCCACGGCCTGGATCTCTTCGGCGGCGACCAGGGTCGGCAGATGGAGCAGCTGCGTCTGTGGAACGACCCGGCAGCGATGACGCCCAGCTCAGAGACCATCCACCGCATGATAGAGATGCAGGCCGCAAAGTGGCCCGACTCGCCGGCCATACATTCACGAGCCACAGCAGAGGACAGCAGCGAGGAAGGCGACATGACGTACCGCGAGCTCAACCAGATGGCCGACAACCTTGCGGCACATCTCGTCTCGATCGGCGTGAGGCCCGAGGTCATGGTACTGTTCTGCATGGACAAGTCGCGCTGGGCTGTCGTGGCCGTCCTCGGCATTCTCAAGGCGGGCGGCGCCGTCGTCCTGGCAGACCCCTCCAACCCCCAAGAGCGGATGCGCCGCATCATCGCCGACACAGACGCCACCATTGCCGTCGTCTCTCCGTCACGCCGTCACCAGCTCGAGACCATCATCGACACCGTCGTGGTTGTGGGCCAGACCGCCATGCACGAACTGCCGCGCACGGCGGCGGAAAAGGGGGGCCGGGTCCGCGCCGCCGGGGACGCTCCCCGGCCCGACAACGCGGCCCTCGTGCTCTTCACGTCGGGCTCGTCGGGCGTGCCCAAGGGCGTCGTGCTCGAGCACCGCAACCTGTCGGCCTACTGCAGCCTGTACCCGCGCGCGCACCGGCCGGGCCGCGGCGACCGCGTCGCCCACTACGCGGCGTACGCCTTCGACGTGAGCATGCAGGACCTGCTGCTGACGCTCGCGTGCGGCGCCTGCGTCTGCGTCGTCGCGGAGGAGGACCGCCTCGGCGGCGAGGGCCTGGCCGCCGCGCTGGACGTTATGCGCGTCTCCTGGGCCGACCTGACGCCCACCGTCGCCCGCACGCTGCAAGGGCCGGCGCGCGTGCCGAGCCTGCGGACGCTCATCCTTGGCGGCGAGATGGTCACCCCCGACATCATCGAAGCGTGGACCACGAAGACGGCCTCGTCCGGCGGCGCCCGTCTCTACAACAGCTACGGCCCCTGCGAGTGCACCATCACGGCTTCGTTCACGGCGGCCCTGGCATCCGACGACAGCGGCGCCAACATCGGCCGGCCGTCGCCCGCGACTGTGTTCAGCATCGTGGACCGCGACGACGCCTCCCGGCTGGTGCCCGTGGGCGCCGTTGGCGAGCTGGCCATCGGCGGGCCGCTCGTGGCCCGGGGATACCTCAAAGACCAGGCCAAGACGGACGCGTCGTTCATCACGGATCCGCCCTGGTCGTCCTCGCTGCTGGCATCGCCTTCGCGCGGCGGCGTGGCGGCCGAGGCGACGCGGTACTACAAGACGGGAGACCTGGCGTCGTGGAACGGCGACGGCACCGTGACCATCCTGGGCCGCAAGGACGACCAGGTCAAGCTCAGCGGCAAGCGCATCGAGCTGGCCGAGGTGGAGCAGTGCATCTCGCAGAGCCTTCTTGTAGACACGGTGATAGCCTGCGTGCCGAGGGCTGGGCCGGCGCGGGACAGACTGATCGCGTTGGTAACGCTGCGCGACCTTCCCGCCGCGATATCGTCCTCTGCTCCGCATGGGTTGGAGGTTCTCGGCCTGTCCTCCGGCAGCAAGGCAGAGCAAGACGCGGTGGCGACGGCGAGCATCGAGATCCAACAGGTCGCCCGGCAGAGACTGCCGTCGCACATGGCACCGTCGCTGGTCATCCCCGTGCGCCGCATGCCGAGCACGGCCTCGGGGAAGACGAACCGCCGCGCAGTCGTCGAATGGCTGGTCGGCCTAGACGACGCCATGTTCCGCCAGGTCACCGTCAACTTACAGCACGAGGCCCTGGTCGCGCCGACCAACGAGATGGAGGCCGTGCTCCGCGACATATGGAGTCGTGCGCTGGACATCGCGCCAGACCACATCTCCATCCACCACGACTTCTTCAGGATCGGGGGGGACTCGGTGCTGGCGATGCGCGTCATGGCTCTTGCGCGAGAGAGCGGCGTCGTGGTGACGGCAAGGAACCTCTTCCAGCAGAGTACAATAGCCAGGCTGGCGCCCCGATGCCATGCCATCAGGGACGGTGCAGGTGGGCAGCTGATGGTTGGTGGTGGTGGTGTTGGCGCTCCCCACGCCCAGCTGATCAGCCGGCTGGGCATGGCCGTGTCCGACTTCGAAGATGCCTACCCGGTCTCGCCAATGCAGCAGAGCATCCTCGAGGTGCAGCGCCATGCCCCCCAGGCTTGGTGCTCGGTCTGGATAATGCGAGTCCGTCTCTCCAGCAGCAGCGAGCTGGAGCAGCCACTCGACGGTCACAGCACACTGGAGAGACTGGCATCGGCTTGGAAGAAAGTGGTCGACCGCCATGGTATCCTGCGGACTGTCTTCGTACACGACAACGACGAGTGGCATCAGCTGGTCCGCAGGGACTACGCGGCGCCCGTCAGTGTATTGACGAACGGCAGCGAGACGGTAGACGAGGCGCAGGTGGGAGGAGCCCTGTTTGGCAACTGGAAGTATTCCGAGTACGAAAACATGCCATGGCAGCCTCCCCACAGGCTTGCCCTAGCCACAACGCGCTCCGGTCGCCTGTATCTGCGGCTCGAGCTGAGCCACCTCCTGTACGACGCCGTGACCATGTCCATAATCTGGCACGATCTGCAGGCCGCCTTCGACGACATGCTGCCGCCCCCCAGCTCGCCTGCGCCGCGCTACCGCCACTTCATCGACCACCTGCGCCCAGCCCGGCAGGGCCATGACGACGCATCCGCGCTGAGCTACTGGTCCTCGTACCTCGAGGGCTCGCCTGCGCATCTCTTCCCTGCCCAGGCCGAGGTTGGGGGCGAGGAGGCGGAAGGCGGGTCGTTCGAATCTGTCGCCGTGCCCCTCGATCCCTCTCAGGCCGCGCGGCTACGGGCATTCTGCCGCGAGACGAGTGCAACGCTCGCGAACGCGTTCCAGCTCATCTGGGCGCTGGTCATGCGCCGCTTCACGCAGTCATCGGACGTCGTCTTCGGCTTCATGGTTTCCGGGCGCGACGCAGCCGTGCCCGAGGCCGAGACGACGGCGGGCCCGTTCATCAACGTATTGCCGTGTCGCGTGCGGCTTGGCCCTGTCTCCCCAGCTGATGAGCTCGTCTCTACGAGCGAGTTGGAAGTCGAGACGGCGGGCAAGCCGACGTACAGGGCAGCGAGGTCCGCGAGGACCATCCTGCGGGATATCCAGGCGGATCTTGGCAATATGCTGACTTACCAGAACTGTTCACGAAGTCGCATCCTCGAGCAAGTTCAACTCGGTGTCCACTGCGGTGTCGAAACACAAGAGAAAGAGGCGGTTCTGTTCAACACTGTTCTCAACATGCAGCACGTGTCCAAGAAAGCACCGCTCGCGAGCGCATCGATTCAGCTAGACGAGGTTGCAGGCTACATGGAGGACGAGGTAGGCTAGCCATTCTCTCCTCAGACGCATATCGGCAGACAGCTAACTCGTACGGGTCTCTTTCTGTAGTTCGGTATTTCAGTATACGTCACCAGCGACGGGGACGATATAGCCGTCTCCTTTACACATTGGACTTCGATCGTGCCGCGAAATCAAGCCGGACAGCTGAGCAGCGCGATACGAGAGGCTCTGGAACAGGTTCTTACAAACGGACCTGAAGCCACGATCATGTAGTTCTCTCATCTATATGAGGACGTCTGCTACACTGCGCACCCACTAGTCTGCGCACGGGTGTCATACAACCACCCCCAGCAGCCTACAAACCCCTACTTACCGAGGGCATTTCTCACCCAATTCAAACCTAATCAAGCCATAAATAATATTATTAAATAACCAGATTAACAATATGTCTGGGATTTTAAAGATTACAAGCCTTATTAACGATTCAGCACTTAGTTCCAAGCGGTTGCGAAAGGGTAATATACGTTATTGTTAATTTAATATCCCAGTAATGGAATCGCGCAGTGAGTAACACGCCCGTGTTGACAAGCCTCGAGCGCATGTAAGAACTATAAGAGAGGAGAAGTCATCACCAGTAGTATTAGCAGATTCTCGTTAGGGAAGCTCCAGGTGCCGAGTTGCTAAACCGAGCAGCTTTGCTTTGAAGACAGAGGCAATTAAAAAAAGCTCTTGTAGTTTTTGAGCCCGATAGCCCGCTTCTCTGTCAAAATGAATCTTAACCCAACGAATCATTCAGCAACATCATGCCGAAATAAAATCATCCCGTTTATAGACACACGTAGTCCCACCACGTTCGACGTTAAGCCCACCGCTGCGCTGCGTACCTTATGTTTCCTGGTAGAGCCTTGTGTTCTTGGAACGTTTCTCGCGGTTACGATCGAGTTTATACTTTTCTAGCAGTGGTATATCAGTACCTTAAGTACTTACCTAGCCACCGAGGACCGGTATGACTGTTCTAATCCGAAGGAAAACCTGGCCGGGATGACCTCATATCCCTATCACACAATGCCACCGGTGTTCAGGTTCAAGAGCGACTCAAGTCACTACGAGAGGCAGAGCTGTTTGAGCGAGGATTTGATTGATAAGCCAAAGACTCAAGAGGTTGCACAGCGGTTGAAGAAGAGTGGAGTTAGTTAGGCGTTAGGCGATTACTGCAGGTAGAACTATTATCCTCACCGCTCCCGCCGCCCTCACCCCGGCGAATGCAGCTGCTGCTGAATAATACATTTAGGAGGTAAGTGGGTAGAGCTCGAAGAGAATGCTTGTCCTATGCGAATCAGACAAGCTGGCGCCGCAATAAGGCAGGTTGCAGGTGCAGACTCCTGCGGCCACACGTCTGGTCCGGTCCCCCGGTATTATAGAAGCTACGCCTCAGAGACGCAGCTCAGTCAGCACCTTATCTGCACTGCGTCGATAAGTCCGCTCGGCACGTCCGTAGAAGCAGCAAAAGCGCGTCGACATGACGCAAACGACAAGAGCGTGTTCGGGAGGCATTGTTTCGGTCCTGGCTCTTCGCTTACCAACTACCCGTACCCATACTCCGTACTCTATAGTACCCAATGCGGCTATCAGCAATTCTGCCTCGCACGCGTAGTGGTACAGAGTAATCTGTAAGGTACTTTACTGAGTGCCCAAGGCTGGCAGTGAGTAAGCGCAGTGTTGGCCAGAGACACACAATGATTGCTGTTGCAACTCTCTAAATTACGGATAGGTCCTACCGACACCGTACACTACCTACCTGTCTTATACTTACAGTAAGGTACCCACGTCCATGACATAATCTGCGGGCGACGACTCTCAGGCCTCGAAAATCTGGGTTGCCCACCGGGCTGCATTGTCAAGTCTTGAGGCGCGACTACTACTCGCCTACCTGCTATGCACTGAATTGCTTAGATCCGTCCTAGTAGAAGTATCGAGCCGTCGCTGCTAATCGCGCCACAAGAAGCGGCCGCGGTCGCCGCCGCCGCTGCCCACCAGCACCGCATCGAAAAAAAAGTTCCCCACCAGCATGGAGCTCACACCATGCCAATGACGATGATGGGCGAGACATTGGCAGACGTGCTCGGTAGTTAATGCCGACTAAAATCCGTCCCGCGGGCTATAAAAACCCATCGCACCACACCTGACGGCCCTCTTTTGGCCGACTAAAGCAAGACAACTGCATTGAACGTTTTGAACTCCAAGATCCATTGACACGGTTTGAAAGACACAAAAAAAAGAGCAATATGGCCCCGGAACCCAAGTTCGAAGGATGGCTTGGCAAGAGCCCCGAAGCTGCCAAGGGGAAGATGGAGTGGGGTGCCTTCGAGCCCAAGAAATGGACGGAGGACGATGTCGACATTGAAATCTCCCACTGCGGTATCTGCGGCTCCGACCTGCACATGCTCAGCTCGGGTTGGGGTCCGACACCTTACCGTGAGTATCCCACCTTGATTCGCGGGGGGGCGGCGCGGCGATAGCGCGACTCCGCGACACCCGCGACGCTGCTGCTGACCACCGGCGACGTAGCGTGCTGTGTCGGCCACGAGATCGTCGGCAAGGCCGTCCGCGTCGGGAGCAACGTCAAGCACGTCAAGACGGGCGACCGCGTCGGCGTCGGCGCCCAGTCCCGCACGTGCCAGCAGCCCGACTGCCCCGAGTGCTCGAGCGGCAACGACACGTACTGCGCCCGGCTGATGGTCAACACCTACGGCTCCTTCTACCCCAACGACGAGGGCAAGTCGTACGGCGGCTACGCCGACTACAACCGCTCGAACCGGCAGTTCGTCTTCCAGATCCCCGAGGGCCTCGCCTCGTCCGACGCCGCGCCCATGCTGTGCGGCGGCGTCACCATGTACTCGCCGCTGCGGCGCAACGGCTGCGGGCCTGGCAAGACCGTCGGCATCGTCGGCGTCGGCGGCCTCGGCCACTTCGGCGTCCTGTTCGCCAAGGCCCTGGGCGCCGACAGGGTCGTCGGCATCTCCCGCAAGGCCGACAAGAAGGACGATGTGCTGAAGCTGGGCGCGGATGCGTACATCGCGACCGACGACGACAAGGATTGGGCATCGAAGAACAAGCGGTCGCTGGATCTCATCGTCAGCACCGTTTCCAGCACGAAAATGCCCTTGACCGACTACCTTGGTCTGCTTAAGCCATTTGGAACGTTCGTTCAAGTCGGGTAAGTGACGCCTCAGCCCCCCCTGCGTGAAAGTATTACCAGGCTCATGCCAGATGTAGTGCTCCTGATGGCGGCGAGCTTCCTCCGGTCAACGCCTTCACGCTCATCGCGAACGGCGTCAAGGTCACCGGTAGCGCAACTGGCGCACCCTGGGAGGTCAAGGAAATGCTGCAGCTAGCCGCTGACAAGAAGGTCAAGCCGTGGGTTCAGGAGAGGTCCCTCAAGGATGCCAACAAGGCTATTGTGGATATGGAGGCTGGAAAGGCCCGTTACCGATATGTTCTGGTAAACGAGAACTACGGAAAGCACTGAGCAGCCAGACCTTACTGCGGCGCAGATAAAAGCTCATGCTAGACAAATGAATAAATAGAGGTTCATCAAATACCACGAAGGCATATGTTAAGTACCTATACTTGTCAACATGGTGTGATACCGGTACCTTCCGCGTATGTAAGTATTGGTCCTGTCAGCCCATTGTGTCACCCACCAGCAGAAGCCACCCAAAAAGTCGCCAAAGCCAACCGAACGTCAGCCGGGGGTTTTCTTCACCGCCTTCCCAATTGGTCCATTTTAGAAACCCAGGAAACTCCAAGACATTCTGCCGTCCGGCACCTCTAAAAATTTCAAGGACCCCTCCAAACACTCTCGGCACCCCAAGGCAAGAAATCCATTGCGCAAGCCTCGTTTCCGACCATGCTTCGCCAAATTAAGCCTCGCAATGCGCGCTCCAAGCGTGCATTAGAAAAGACGGCACCAAAGGTCGTCGAGAATCCCAAAACTGCCTTGTTCCTGTACGTCTCCGTGAAGCGCGTCCGCAACTGCGTCGCTGTCGCAAACATCTGACACTTTCGCTTTAGCCGTGGAACGACGTGTAGTCAGCTGGTGCAGGATGCATTGACAGATCTCCATTCTCTTCGCCAACCGCTGGCGAAAAAGTTCACCAAGAAGAATGACATTAAGCCTTTCGAGGACCCGGCGTCCTTAGAGGTATGCGACCCGATCACTCGGCAAGGTGACGCTGCTAACACTTTACACAGTTTTTCTCCGAGAAGAACGATGCCAGTCTGCTCGTATTCGGCACGACGTCCAAGAAACGCCCGCATACTCTGACATTTGCCCGCACGTTCGCGCACAAGATACTCGACATGCTCGAGCTGCACTTAGATCCAGAAAGCTTTCGAAGGCTCTCTCAGTTCAAGGGGAGAAAGTTTGCGGTGGGGTTAAGACCGATGCTATGCTTCAGCGGGACCGCGTTTGAGAGCCCGGTAACAAACGAATACACGATCCTGAAGAGCCTTCTCATAGACCTCTTCAAGGGGGACACGTCGAGTGACAAGATCGATGTCGAGGGCCTGCAGTATATGGTGTCCGTGGCGGCAGATGAGCCATCTGCTAGCGACGACAAGCCCAGAGTGCACCTACGAGTATACCTGCTCGAGACGAAGAGGTCGGGGCAGCGACTGCCGAGGATAGAGCTCGAGGAGATGGGACCCGTAAGCCCCCCCAGCTAAATACAGACACCTGCCAGCTGAGCCACGGACTGACTGACTCTCGATTCTCTCACAGAGGATGGATTTCAGAATTGGCCGATGCCGAGAGCCCGACGAGGCGGCCCTCAAGGAAGCGCTGCGGACGGCCAAGACGGGCGTCGAGAAGACCAAGAAGAACATATCGACAGACATCATGGGCGACAAGATCGGTCGTATCCACACTGGCAAGCAGGACCTCAGCGATCTGCAGACGAGGAAGATGAAGGGCCTCAAGCGGACCCGTGACCTGGAGGTGGACGACGCGGAGGCAATCACTGAGGTCGACGACAGCCCGAAGCGGCAGAGAAAGTAAATGGTTCCCGCATGGTTCATATCGTAGCATTCATGGTACGGCGTTGGGCGCCTGGGATCACTCATGCTCTTGAGGGTCTGCGGAGATACTTCTATTCGAGGAGTTGGGAGTTTATGTATTCGAATGCCCATGGGGACACGCAGATAGTGACCGCCATCTAGCATTCATTCATTCATAGCTCCACCGCCCGCGTGCCCCAGTCACCCTGTCCGTCCGTGCTTCATCATCATCATCATCATCGTCGTCATCAAGCCCGTCCTCTTCCCTCCCCCCTCCCCCATCTCATCCTTCGCTCAGCTTCGTGCCCCCTCACAGGCCTCTCTGTTCAGGTCGCCTGCTGCTGCTGCCCCCCCGCTGCGACTCCAGGTAGAGGCGTCCGACGGCCCTGCGGCCCTCGTTGGACCCCTGCACCCACTCGTCCGGGGTGAACAGGCCGAAGAGCCCGACCCGGTCCAGCAGCGGCAGGGAGGCGCGGAACCTGTCCTCCAGGCCCGCCACGGCCGCCGCGTCGCCGGCCGCGTGCGCCTCGTTGTAGGCGCGCACGTTGACGAGGAGCGTGCTGGGTAAACAGGTAGGTATGCATACGCCCACCATGGTGATGATGATGATCATGATCATGTCAGCGCGAGTTTGGGCCCCTAGTTAGGTACCGGTAGGTAGGGAGGTAGAGAGGTAGGTAAAGTATCTCATCATCCACGGCACTCGAGGCTGTGGCCTGGGGCGGAGGAGCGGTAGAGCCGAGCAGATGGGCCGGGCGGGCAGGTATGTCAGGTAGGTAAGGTCGGCAAGATACTCACGCGATAGTTCCGGTCTGGACCTGTGCAGCGTGACGCGTGAGCGGCAGTTACTCAAGATACCTATAGGTAGGTAAGGTATGCAAGACATGTACGTGGTCCACCTGCTGGTGGTCTGGGACTCCGCGAGGCGATACAGGACCGGATCATCAGAGGGCGCCGTGGACTTACTGGAACCCGGGCGTTAGCAGCGGTGTCGAGGCATTGCGAGAGAGGGTGGGCAGGGAAAGTCACCTTTGGTCCCGTCCGGGAGCGTCACCTCGGGGAACTTGGCGCCGAGCGTGGCCGAGTTCATGGCGGCGAGACTGCTGCCTTGGTCGCTGCCCGGTGCTGCCGCCATTGCTGCCCGTGCTTTCTGCCGTAGTAGGTAGGTAGGTAGGAGCTCTCGGGGAGCTGGCTACGGTGGATTTCCGCTTCTGAGTCTGAGCGTTGGGAGTCAAAGGGGGTTTCCGTGAGGGCAAGTCGTTGCTTAGTTGCGAAAGGGGAAGATCTGATAGCAACAGGACCTCTCAAGCAGATCTCAAGTAGACTCCCGTCCGCCGTTATTTATATGCTGAAGTGACGGACCGAACGAAGTCGAGGGATGTACGTAACGGGCAGACACCTCGGTTACCCCGCGGGGCCCCCCGGTCTCCCGGTGCCACCAATCCCGTGCTCGGGACCGGCCGGGGCCCGGTCGCCGCACTGAAAAATCCACCCAAGCACCGAAGCCGAGCACCGAGGCCGAACACGCGGTCGGCTCGGTCGCGCGCTTTTTCATCGCACTGCACACACCGATCTTCCGACAGTCGACAGCCAAGCCGTACCGGTAGGGCGCGATGGTCCGGCTTTACGTCCCCCATTGAGCAGGGAGGTTGAAAGCATGGAGGATGGGGAGAGCTCAGCTGAGAGGTGATAGAAAAACTTCGGACGTGCGGAACTTTTTGGCCCCAGATCTCCGTACTTACCGTACCGTAATTCTTCATACCATGTTCGTCGTCAGCGGTCTTTTCCACGTTGTCCTTCCACAGAGCACTTCTGAGCGCGGCAGTCAAGACAGCATCGTTATGTCCCAGATTGACAGACACCTCCGGGCCATTCGACCGGGGACACTTCCCTCTCCAGTCGTGGCCATGAAGGGGGAGAGTCAAAGGCGAACGATCATTTCAAGCCGAAATCTGGGCCAGGTTGTTGGCTACTGGTAGCTGATGGGCGGTAGGAAGAATAGGGAGAGAGAGCCTTAGGGCTACCTAGGCAAATCACGACTCTCCAGAGATCTGACAGGTCTGTTTCCTGGGTGCCTTGAATTCGGCTTGGGATACCTCGGACATGAGCAGTGGGTCGTCTGTCGCCAACTCTGATATTGTCGAGACCCACGGACAGTGCGTTGTTGTTATGACAACTCTGGTTGGCCGAAAGTTGCGCCGGAGAAGATGACTTTCGCTGGGAGAAACGTCGTTTTGGGGTAACCTTGGCGGCTGACAACATTTCCCTTTTGCATGCTGACAACAGGAGTGGTGGTCGACGATCAGCCTCTTGCACCTACAAGAGGAACCTCATTGCTACCTTATTCCTAATCCGTCTTGCGCGCACTCTATACATAGACCCAATCCTACTTACGGATCGTGTCCCTTTTTTCAGGGGACTATTTCGGCGATAGCTAATCTCAGAGGCCGACCCTAACCAGAGATTGGAATCTTCTACGCTACAAGCCTGTGAGGCTAGAAAGTAACTTCGTGCAGTACTAGTTTCTCGGCTCGGACGGTACCGGTAGGAGACAGACGTGGGCAAGGTGATTGGCTTCTACTTTTGCTCACTACCGACAGCGGACGTCGATGTCTGATATGGCCTCCCTTTCCCTGCCCTGCTAACAAACAACAAGGGGCGGCCAGCCTTCTTTGGCCCGGCGGTCAACGCTTGACTGGTGTCCGACTGAAACTATTAAGTGTAAGTATGCATTCCCGCGCAACGCAATGGGACAATATCGAGGTGGGTCTCAGACAGCTCCTCATCTGGACACCCGACTCGGGTGCTACGCGATCACCTCTGGCTGTCTGGATCACCGTCACAAGCCCCGAACTGCGCAGGATGCCTGAGTCGGTGTGCCTGGTCGGGCAAAGCACGCGTAGATCAGCGTCTGTGCCTCCCGCTACCCGATCCAGAGCAGAAGAGAAGAAGTCGCCGTGTCAAGTCCCGTAGTGTGCGGCGGGTTGCATGAATATGCAAGCGGGAGTATCTGTAGTTGCACAGAAAGATGTGTTGCCGGGTAGATTGTTTATTGTCCGATGTTTAAAAAGTCGGCAACCGACCTGCGAGGCGCATCATAATGTCGGTAATATAGGGGGACTCTGAGGAGGGGTGGGCCGAGGGTGGGGTGGGGTGACTGATGCTGGCTCTGCTCCTGATGATGATCATGCCAGTGACCACGCCCTGGGGCCGGCTCGGGGCAGCTTGTGCTGTGGCCTTGCCAGGGCCTTGCGGCTTGCCGCCCTGGCCGCCCTGCAGTGATTGATGACCCCTCTCCACTGAACCGCTGCGGCGCTGTCTTTAGCGCCTGCCCTAGCCTCATTACTGCGCAAGAGCGTATGATCTTTTTAGCTGACGGACGAGGAATCCTCCCATCCCAATTCACTTGAAACACCAAGAGAGAACAACCTCCCTCCTCCTATCCACTCCGTCTCGCCTCCGAGTGCGCCTCTTTACCTCACCCTCACCCTCCTCCTCAACCTTACCTTCGTTCTGGCCTTTCGCGGCCCTTTCAACTGACTCTCCTGCCCTGCGTCATCCCTTTGGTGCCTGTCCCGCGCCGAGCCTGTCGCCTGTCCTGGCCTGCCCTGCAAGCCGGCGGGTGCATACGCGGCATCCAATCTAATCGGCTGTCCCAAGGTTTGACATTGCTGGGTCAAACCTTCAGGTCTGAGCGACGACAAAACTCCGCTGCCACCCTGATCCAGCCACGTACCTCCCGGGCCATGTGTGCCATGCCATGATGACTGGTCCTGCTGTGACTCTGACGGTCCCGCCCGCCGTCGAGTCGACACACTCTCTCAGCCATCCGTCGCATTCCACCTCCGAGCTGGATCTGCTTTCTAATCCTTCAAGTCGCTCGGCTGCTCGTCACCACCGGAACCTGAGCACCAAGAGTCTCCCGAGCTTGCCCGCCTACGCCGTACCCGCGATCGATTTCGAAACCAACCTAGACACCAACTTCGCCTTCACCGCCGACCGCGCCAAGGAGGAAAGCCCCGATGAGAAATCGCCAGTCGTGGCTGTCGACCAGATTGCAGGGGCTGCGAGGCCCAGGGCAGACAGGATGGGCAAGAGGAGGACGTTTCTGAGCCGCCCGCAGTCGTGGATGCCGACGTCTGCCTCGACCCCTGACCTCGGCGACTGGCGGAAAGAGGAGTCCGACGAGGCCAAGCCCAGCGAAAGCTCCCGTTTCCTGAATCCGAACATCCACGAGAAGTCCAAGGTTGTCTCCGACTCACTGGCAGCCTTCGCTCGGAGGTCCTGGATTCCATCATCGCGGTCGCCTTCGCCCGGGGACAGAAAGGAGGGCGCCAGTGGTGCATCTGATGCTCGGCCTACCCGGGATCGCTCGATGAGCATCAAGAAGCTGAGAGCGTCAACGTGGAGACAGTCGGATACGCCCATTGAAACCGAGGGCAACAAGACAGCCGAGTCTGGGGGCAAATTGAGCAGTTATCTGACCAAGATCAAGCAGTCGCGCCCACAGGCTGTCCTCGCCAAAGGCACCAAACTCCAGAGCGACGTGGACAGCCCGGCATCTTCCACCATCAGTCTCGCACCGCCCTCCATAGACACTCGCCAGTCGCATGCCTCCGAGACCAGCACCAGCACGTTCGCTGAAGAGTTTGCATCCGCAGCCAAAGCAACTCAGGCTCGCGATCCTCTGTGGTCGGCCTTCAAGGGCCTCGAAACGGATCTCCAGAAGCTCCAGGTCAAATCGACCTCACTGAGGATGAACACCATGCGAACTTGTCTCATGCCATTTTTACGCAAGTATGCCTATCACTCGTCCAATACGAGGTTGCATCACGAAGATCTGGAGCGGAGGGCTGGCATACTGAACTCCTGGTGGATCGCGCTACTCGACTTGCTTAACGGAAAGACCCAGACACCACTTCCAGGGGCCGACAGACCAGTATTACTAGAGATCACAAGCGCGCTGATGATGCGACCCGAGTGGCGACAATGCGATTCTACCTTTACTCCCTTGGCAGATCGCAGCCCGCGTGAGCGACTGCGGAAGCCGCCACAGGCGACCACTAATGAGTCTACAAGCTCGGTTGGCTCGACCGACTCTGCGTATCTAGCCGAGTCTGCGAAACACAACGTCAAGAATATGTTCGCCTCGAACCTGATCTCTCAAATGGCCATAGTGGTGGAAAAGATGGCTTTGCGAAACGTCTCAGAGAGCCTTGTCACCTTTGCCGGCAAAGCCTGCGCCTACGCCTTCTTCTTTGCTCCTGGGATTGCTGACGTACTCGTACGGCTCTGGTCATTGACGCCGGAACTGCTGCGTAGGATGGGAGACGAGTTTCATCTTCCGAGACTGAATAAAGGGGAGAGCGACGACATTGCCGCCCTCTTCCCACCCAGCGTTGAGGCCCTCGGTTGGACCTCGCCGAAGACGATCTCAAACTCACTACGTCGAGTCGCAAAGACACCACTCGCCGCAGTCAGGATCCCTTGGCATGGACCCTGGATATCCAGATGGAACGGACGTGACAGCGATCTATTTTTCATTTTTTGCAAGTATTTCTATATCCTGACCGAGGAGTTCTTGCCGTCCGGGCTACCACTCCCTGAGAAAGCTCGTTCGCCAGGCTTTGCCATCGTCAGCGCACAGCTACTTGCTGTGCTGGATTCTACCATACATCGCCAAAACGCTGCGGAGACCATGGCCGGGCCTCCCCTGTCGGATGCACTAAATGGCGCAGACGCGTCAGCTGTGGTACCGCAACTGTCGCCGAATAACAGCAACATCATGAGGGGCATGAGTGAGAACCGACTCATTGCTCTGCTGAAGGATTTCCTCACGGGGGCTTCGGTACCCTTCGCAGATGCGAGGCACACCTTCGCCGAGACATTCATGGCTGTGACGAAAGCCTCAGCCAAGCGGACCTCTCAATTTAACCACAACGCCTGTTTTACCATTTGCGACTTTTTCGAGGAGTCGCTTATGGCTTACGACAACTTCATCGATGTCCCTAGGCCGGACAGAGACTACATTGACTGGCCATTCTGGTTACAGGTTCTGGGGAAGATCCTCGAGTCCAACAACTCCATGTCCGAGATCAGAGTCCTCTCTCTACTTTTTTCCACATGGGACATAGCGACAAGTAGCCAGGCTCGCAAGGAGACCTTGTGCATGGACTGGCTTCTGACCGAGGAAATCTTCAATAAATATTTCACCAACTGGTGTCCGATGGTTCGAGCGTACTATATGCGACTCCTGTGTTGGAGAGTCTGCAGAGGCGCTGGCCATCTGGACGATCTGGATGCGTGAGTGCCCTCATAAGATCTGCGAGATTGGTTGCTGAACTGACAATCCCAGGAAAATATTTATGCTGGTCTCAACGCGACTGAAGACGACATGGTCACATTATCTTTGGCTGAAGCAAGTGGCTGAGCAGCAGGGCAGATTCCTGCCATCGACTGCACCTTCGTTCCCAACTCCCGGGAAGCGATTCATGATAATCAGGACCGAGGTCCCTACTGTTCAACAGGGCTTGATGGTTGGCTTCGATTCATCCGCTTCATCAACTTCGTTTCCACAGCTAGGCGCTCCAGCGCGATCGCCTACTGACTTTGACTCTATTGACCTGCCATCGCATGAAGCCGGCAATTCGAAGAAGAAATGGACCCTCCTCGGTAAAGTTCTATCGCTAAGCGGTAATGCAACGACTCCGAATGACCTCGAGTCTGTAAGGCGCGAAACCGCGGCTGCTCGGTCAAAGCCAACGCCTCCTAAACCATCATCTGGACCCGTCAGCCCTCCGGGGTCAGATACCGATAGCATGGGCTCATCCCCAACCTATGATGAGATCCAATACATCTTCAGATTCACTCTGTCTTGGAACGCCGCAGGAACAATGTCACCGCCGAATCGAATTCTCACTAGGCCTCGCCTTCCATGCCCTGCCCAATCTTGGGTCTCTGCAAAAGGAGGATATCATGGAAATCCAATAACAAATTCTGCTGCTCCACCTGCTCCGACACGTGCCTTCTCGGGCAGCCAATTCCTGGGACTCGTCAACTCAGCCAAGAACGCCGATCCTTCAGAAATCGGGGCGTCTTCTAATGGAGACTCTGCGAGCGCTGGAGATTCAACGATCGGTGAAGACCGGACCAGCTCTAGGTCGATGAGCCCACCTGAGGATTCGAGTGGTGACTCACCTCCCAAGCGGCCAGCCAGTCCTCCCATCCAAGAGCCTCTCGTCACTCCAGTGCAGCCACAAGGTGCGTCGGCTATCAGTGTTAAATACGCTGGGCGTGCTTTGGCTGAGTGGAGTCTCGTCGTCGCCGAGTGTAACAATTTTGTCGATCGAAGACGTGATGAGGGGATATCGGATCTGAACGATGTCGAAGTCCCCTGTCTTGGAGTTGAGGGTTTTCGGAAGATCTGCTGAACGAATACCAAATCAGAGGTCAGCTCACACGGTTGGGCTCCGGGTCGGCGTAGACGATATCCCTTGATATTGCAGGGCAGCAGTACGGAACCAACACGGCACCAAAAGTCAAGCCGGGCTCTTCCGATTCTCGATATCAGGAGGGCTGTTATTGGTTCATGAGTTATCGGGAAAAGGCCTCGACACAGTCGTCACCAACCCGCAGCTTCGAGACTAACCCTCAGTATCCAATTCAAGCAACGTGTAATCGACGCCAACTCCATTACACAATATTATACCTATGGCATTCAGGCGTACCATTCATGAACCTTGATTGGGAGCATTTTTCTTCGTTCACCTGCGAGCATAGCGACCATTTGATGGTGTTGGTAACATTCTGTTTTGCATCACGACAGGCTGATCCGTGTGGACGGTCGCGCGACTGCTCACCTTGGCATGTCGTGCTGGACAAGACGTGTGCGCCCGACAGGCCTGGGCATAGCAAATGGTCAAATATAGAGGGACCTATCATTCACGGACACATAGAGAAAAGCGCTACTATTTCTTTCTCGCCCGGCGTCATACCAAGCAAGATACCAAGCAAGATACCAAGCAAGCGTTGACTTGCTATGCAAAATTTGAGGAGCGAGGACTCAGATATACGTGGAGGAAACAGCCCACTCCCTCATCTCTGTACAATGGTGTACCATATGCTATTTGGCTTGCTCCGCGGATATACCCAGGCCCCCAGTACCCTGAGGCCCTTCTTGAAAATATATAATTGAAAAAAATGCGACATTTCCATCCCTTGAGACTCTTGGCTTTACGGTCTTTGCGGTGACAGTTACGGCCCCCGAAATGACACTGCACCAGCCGATCTCTGCTCTTTCTATTATTAAGTAGTGGTTGACTGATCATGTTTGGGCGAAACGACTCCGCGCTCTCAACTGATGGCCACGAAGGTATAGGTAAAGCATCCCCCCGGCACAAAGCAATGAGAGGCCGCCCAACAAGCTGACGCCTCCACCAACGCCTAAGACCGTATACATGGGTCTCGCAAACAGGATAGCAGCGGCGGCGAGCATGCTACGCGCGAAGTCATTGGCTGCGAAGAGCGAAGCCGAATATTTCGGGTAAGTACGGGAGAGGTATAGAAACATGCACTGATATATGAAGAAGATACAGATGAAAAAGACAAACAGCGCTGTGATGGGAACCATGTAGTGGATTCTGGGATTCGACGTCCATGCTGTGGATCTTGTCAGCTCCTGTTCCAGGCCTCGAGTGGCCCACATGACATGAAGGGCCTTCGGCGGGCGAGCCTACCGAAAAGAAACAGGCTTACGGGCGCGACGAACGAGGCCAGCACCGCGGGCATCAGCCGGCTCTCGGGCCAGCCGTAGAGCGGCGCCGGCTCCCGGCGCATCACGGGCTCGACCCGGTACCAAAACCAGAGGACGTAGGAAGGCAGGGCGAGCGAGAGGGCCGGGATGAAGGCGAGGAACGGCACTGTCGAGCATCATCACAGGTCAGTTTTCCAGATCCCACGGTTGTTGAACCACCCATCCATTGCTCATGAACAAGGGAGGGAAAAAGGAAGACAGAAAGAAAAGAAAAACAAGACGGCGGTGACTCACAGCCAGAGGCGCCCAGGCCGAAGCCGTACATGTCGGTGAAGACCAGCGGGAAGGCCTCGAAGAAGCTGTAGTAGGTGGCGTAGATGATGGCGCTGTACAGGGTGGTGTAGAGCACGGCCGGGTCGAGGGCGTTGATCTGCCACGGCTTGACGAGCGCGTCCCACGCGATCTGCGCCCACGTCATGTGCTGGTGCTTCACGTCGGCCGCGCACATGATGCGGACCCGGCCACCAACACCACCACCACCGCCCTCGTCGCCGCTGCTGCTACTCCCACCACCACCAACGCCGACGCCGCCGCTGGCACCGTGCATCGACGAGGACGAGGATCCCGGCGTCGCCGCCGCCCGCGACCGCCGCCGCCGCTGCTGCACCGCCTCGTCCTGCCGAGTTTGCTCCTCGTAGCGCGCCCGCACGCGCGCGGCGCGGCGGTGCAGGATGGTGTCGGGGTTCGTCTCGGGCAGGCCGACGAGCATGAGCAGCCAGATGGGCGCGGCCAGCAGGAAGAGCTCCCACTGGGCGACGCGCCAGCCGCCGCCGGCCTCGACGGCGTAGCCGGCCAGGATGGGCCCCAGCGCGGGGCCCATGGTGGCCGACATGGACCAGGCCGGCAGCACGTAGCCGAGCTTCCAGGGCGCGAACATGTCGTCGAGCGTGGCGCCCGCGGTGGCGAGGCAGGGCGAGCCGAAGAAGCCGAGCAGGAAGCGCAGGGCCAGCAGCGCCGCCAGCTCCCGCCTATCCTCCGCCGCGGCCCTGCTGTGGTGGTCGTCCCCCACCGGCGGGTTGGGCGGGTTGGGAAGCAGGCCGGCGGCCAGGGCGAGCGCGACGAAGGCGCCGAAGGTGGCGACGTAGATGCTGGTGCGCCCGAGGCGCGGGATCTCGGACAGCGGCGACCAGATCAGGGGCCCGACGCCGTAGCCGACGACGTAGAGCGCGAGGCCGAGCTCGGCGCCGACGCGCGAGGCGCCGAAGCGGGCGCGCACCGAGGACTCGGCGGGCGCCCACAGCGACGACCCGATGTACACCGCGAACGTGTACAGGCTGATGACGCACGTCACCCACAGCTTCTTGCGCAGCGGCCAGTTCTGCGGGTTGGCCGGGTCCGGGATCACGGAGCCCGAGTCGGAGGAGTTGTGCCAGCCCACCAGCACGATGTCCGGCGGCAGTGGTGGCAGCGATGATGATGATGATGACTGTGGTGGCAGTGGTGGTGGTGGTGCCGTGGTGGAGGCCTTCTCCAGCTCCCCCTCATCGCTGCTGCCGAGGGGCTTGAAGCAGCCCAGCGGTGTCGCCGGGGCCGTCGATGTAGGCGTCAGCGTCCGAGACGTGCCCGCGCTGGGGCTCATGGCAGTGCTGCTGCTGCTACTGCTGCCGCTGCTGTTGTTGATGTTGTAGGGCGACTGGTGGCTGTCGTCCCGTGGTGTGGCGGGCGCGGTGGACGCTGCCCATGACCAGGTGTCGTCGGACCCGACCACCGCTGGCCAGCCCAGCTCGACATCGCGCAGTGGCGAGTCTGCGGGCGATGGGCCGCCATCAGCCGCCTCCGGGGGGGTTGCGGCTGGCGGGGTGCTGCCAGCTGCATGTGCGATGACCGTCGCCGCCCCCGGGGTCGGCCGAGACTCTCTCAGCGCTTGTGATATCTAGCGAGCGTCAGTTCAGCAGCATGGCCGCCTTGGGGGGGAGGGGGTTCGAGGGATTGCTCCCAACTTACCTTATTCGCGACCTCCTCGTCGTCGACCTCATGTCGTCGCCTCAGCTCCGCCGGGAGTTGGTAGTGATCGAGCTCCTCGGGGTGCGGGAAGACGCCGGGCCGCAGGCATCGTGCTATCTGTCCTATGGTCGACTCGCGGATCGTGTCCCTCATAGTACGTAGGGTCGTGTCGATTGCTTCTCTGCCTGTGGCCGTCTTGCTCGGTGATGCTGAGAGGGGAGTAGCACACACACTGGCAGATGCATCAGCAGCAATAACGACGGCAACACAGATCCAAAAACAGAGGCCATGGCAGCAGATATTTCAAGGTTGAAAGGCTGTGCGAAGACGGACCTTTTCCCCTCCCACCCTCCCAACTTCTCCTCCTTCCCTCCGCTCCTCCCGTAGCTAGTCTATCTTGCCCCAGGATGCTCGGTCCGTTCTCGTGAGTCTCGGTCCGTTCTCATCGTGAGTGGCCAGCCACCCCCAGAGCCGGCAGCGGTTTTGATCAGAGCCCGCTTCCCAACCACGCGCCCGCGGCATCGGGGGCACGGTAAGGCATTGTCATGGTTGGCCGCAGATAAGTCGGGGTGCGCGCGACCATGACGCGGCGGTGAGCGCCACGGGCTAATGATGGGCGCGCGAAAACCATCATCGCACATGAGCGAGGAAAGCCTATCCGCCGCCTTCGTCCTCCCCTCCGTCGGACCGTTATCGGAACCGGGGCAAGAAGAAAGGGGCGCCCTCCATGGAAGTGTCGAGCGTGCGCGGCGGAACGAGACCTGACTTGGTCATGGCGTGTTGGAGCGTAATGGATGACTTGTAAGTTAGTTCGTGAAGACTATACCTTGATCCACTGGAAGACAGCGGAGACCGCTAAGGATTGACAGGTCTCGCTATAGAATTTGTCTAAGTATAACTTACTCTTTTCCCCGGATGATCTCCTGGCAGATCATCTCCCGGTAGTCTGGGCGTCGCCCACGCCGTCGCTCGGGTGAGCCCGAGTCTCCGAACCCCCTAGCCGTCACGGCACCTGCACCCAAGTTACCCATATCTGTAAGTCACTAGACCACAGTAAACCAGCCCGTTCGTGTGACGCTTGAATTAGACTACCTGACTACCGACAAGGTATCGAGCGATGGTATCACCGCGCAAGCAAGAATACGATATAGTCTCGTCCGCCCGAGGAAAGACGTGTCGTCCGTTTGTATCAGTGATGCCGACCGCGAGACTTTGGTAGTGCTGCGTGGCAGCGATCTAGCGACCGTGGGGACCCTGATGTGTCTGGCCGTGCTCCGGTGCATCTCTTCCTCATAGATGGGCTAATTAAACGTTATGCTCGGACTAGTTTGTGGCTGCTTATGGAGTACTGATATATCAACACTGCTCGGAACCGGAACTCGGCCCAGCAAAGTCATTCGGTCCAAGGTGAAGAAGCAACGGCAAGGTTCCCCGACAAGAGACGCACAGCATATCATCTGAACAGGTGGGAAAGTGGACAGCCTCCTGTTGGATTCCATCTACCTTTACCGAATATCGCACACCTAGATACAAACCCTAAACGCATCATCTTTACGAGCCACGGTGATAACGGCTCTCACAGTGTCGTCTCTACCGACAGCCGAGAACCTGCTCGGGCAGTTTGTAACGGGATGAAGGAATACAGAGGACCAGCTACTGATCGTTCAAGCAGCAGCTGAGCCGAAGATGGATCTTCAATATTTGTGAGTGCACAATTTAAATCCGGGGCCCCTGATGGTCTTCAGAGGCAACGTCTGTTTCGGTGTCATGGAGAATGCGGAAATAAAGCTGCGATACCTACACATAACTCCCTCAGTCGGCTTTCCTTGGAACCCGGGGCAAGGATTGCTCGCGGCGATAGCTATTAAGGTCTCCGTATCTGCATCTAAAAAATAGTTTTCAGGGGATGCTCAGACCTAACTCGCCCGCATTCACGAGCAGGGCAAGCACCTGTAGGCAAATGTCAGGTACGTAGGCTGCACCAAGACTAGCATTGCTATGAAGATACGTGTAGTTCGTACTCACTCTAAGGCCCCTGTTTTGACTACAGCCACTGCATCCTCTGAACCAATGAATCAGCTCTCCCGAGCACGCTCTAACAAGTACATGATGAAAATATCCGAGCTTCATGAAATGAGTGGACGCTAGAAACGCGGTCCTTCACGGGCTCGTGGTTCATCCTACCCGGTGTTAAGTTCCAACAGTATATCGCGGCACGGAGATATATAGTGCCTACTTACACACAGAGAGAACGAGAAAGTAGCAGATGTCTGACAGAAACAATGGTTCTAACCGTCCAGGTATAGCTACCGGTAGGAGTCGGTTACCGGTAGGTCGTCACCAGTCCAAAGACGTTCCCGAACATGAAAAAATAGCCCCACGGGCCGCCACCGCCTGCAAGGGAACTGATCCGAGTCTGAATAGCTTGGCGAATAACAATTGAGATGGCTTTGGCCCGTCGACGCCAAGCTCCAAAGCTATACCGACCATCCGGGCTCACCTAGCTGTGGTGGGCACTCGGTGCTGCAGGTACCGGCAATGGGTCAGCTTGTCACTGGCCCGATTCGGCCTCTCCGCATTCTCCGCACAAGAAACCCCGCATTCGGCCCCCCGCACCGGCGATCCCCGGCCCTGCATGCGCCGTGCCCTATTTGGACGTTTCTCTTGGAGTAATCTGCACGACCGATAGATAGGAGAACTTGAGAACGAGACTACAACTATTACCACTGCCTACCTTAAGGTACTAGTACGATCGATTGATATATTCGTCCTACCTCGTACAACGATCAAAGACGAGGATGTTACTTACCGTAGTCCTACTAATACCCTCTAATGGTAGGTACTGTACGCCCCACCGAAACCCAAGGCGACGGAGCACTGACACAGACCCAGGGCACTGAAGATAATGAAGGAGTTGGTGCAGCTCAATACGAGCCTGTGGGTTTGCTTCTGGCAGACACGACGCCACGTGAGACACTCACTGCTTCCTCCATCTTATTCCCGTCTCTCCACCAAGCGATGTCACCGGACTATCGCCAGCGATTGCAAATATGCAGCTGCTGGGAGTGTACTGCGTCGGGCCGCCTGCCCCCCTCGCTAAGACCCCAGGCCGTCACACACAGCGCAGCCAACGGCACGCGGGTGGGCAGCATGCAGTAGATTCGGAGGAAGTCGCAGCATGCAAGCACCATAATGGCAGGAGCTCTGGATCCACGGTATAAAACATTTTCGCCGTCGAGAAGCAGAGATGGACTACTCTCTTCCCCTCGAGGACAGACGACACCTGCCCTAGCCTGCCAACATGGTCGCACCCTGCAACCTGCTCCTGGCCGCTGTGGGCGTCTCCGGTACGCTCGCGCGGTGAGTAGACCCGGGAATTGGTTTCTTTCCGTTTACGTGCTATGTGTACTGTCCTTACAGCTGTTCCTCTTGGCTCGTTGGGTTTTCAGTCCGAGAATCGGACTACAGATCCGAGACTCCCAAATGACAAGCAGCCTTCCCACAAATGATCAGGTTCTGACTCCAAATGTTGCAGAATTCCTGCTTCCTCGTCTCCGCCGAGCCCCACGACGGACTCCGGTCCGTCTACCGAGACCCAGGATGGGCCCATCGTCGAGTCCCCGGCGATGCCCGTGACGGTGACAACCGTCGTCACGGGTATCCCGTCTCTGACCTACTCCCTCACCTCACTGTCCTCACCCACGGGGCTGGCTGTGCCGACGCCTACGAAGCTTCCCAAGTGCAAGCAGGTGCAGACGACGTTCGCGCCGGGCCAGGGCGGGAACCAGACCCGCGCTGAGGCCATCGTGGAGGCGTACGTCCACGGCTGGAACGGCTACCGCAAGTACGCCTGGGGCTACGATGAGCTGGAGCCTCTGAGCCTGAAGGGTATGCGGATGCTTTCTCCGAGTGAACCTTACGCGTGAGACTGTGCATACATAGCTAACCAGGCGATTCCAGGGACGAATGATTACTATGGCTGGGGCTTGAGTGTCGTTGATGGCATTGACACCGCCATTATCATGAATCTGACGAGCATTGTCCAAGAGCAGCTCGAATGGATCGCTGGTGTAGACTTTAGGTGCGTCACGATGCAGACCTACTGTCTGGTAGTATCGTTGGGTGACTGATCTTGTGATACAGTACCACCACCTATGGTCCGGTCGCCATCTTTGATGCCTGCATTCGCTACGTTGGAGGGTATGACTTTCCGAGGAACTAATCGGGTGACTTTGTGCTGATGTGGTGTCTCAGCCTGATCTCGGCGTACGACCTGCTCAAGAGCGGACAGTTCCCCAATCCATACGGCCAGAACTTGACCGACACCCTCTTGAAACAAGCCGTTGTCCTAGCAGACAAGCTCTCCTATGCCTTCAACACCCCTTCAGGCATCCCGGCATCGAACGTCAATTTCACAAACAACCAGCCGGTCTACAGTACCTACACGGTAAACAATTACACCTACAATGCCACAAACACGGCCCAAGCAGGCTCACTGCTGCTTGAGTTCAGCCGTCTCTCGGATCTGACTGGCAACGAGACCTATCGATACTTGGTATGCTGCGTCCTCAATCCGCGGCGCTACGAAACTCACCTGATTCAAGCTGGCTGCACCTACTGACCGCAGACCAGGTCGAACGAGCCGAGAATGTCTTGGTCAACCCTCACCCGCCGCCGAGATATCCCGGACTTATTGGCACAGAATTCGATACGGACTCGGGTGACATGCTCAGCTTTGACGGAGGATGGCATTCTGGCATTGACAGCTGCATGGAGGTCAGGGGGACCACCAACTTCGGCGAGCTAGATAGGAGTGCTGACACCCATATGTGTAGTACATGATCAAGGTCTGGCAGTACAAGCCGTCTACTACGGTGGACACGTACAAAGACTTCTGGCTCAATGCTGTCAAGTCCACTATCCTGCACCTCGCGCTACATCCCTACGGCTGGCCTGACCTGACGTTCATCTCCGAGTTGGACGTCAATGGCTCAATTACATGGTCGATGGATGACTTTGTGAGTTTACTCATGCCGTGCTCAAGTCCGCTGTTCTGACGAGCGCCAGTCCGACTTCGCCGGGGGGAACTTTCTGCTGGGCGGCCAATTGTTGAACAACTCAATGATCACTCAGCTGGGGCTAGCCACTACCGACAGTGCTTATGTGCAATACAACAGGTCTTTGACTGGCCTCGGAGCCATTGGTGAGCCCCCCCTGTCGTGGAAGGGGAAACGTCACGCTGAAGTGTATTCTAGGCTGGCAGTGGTTCAACTCAGAGGACAAGACTCAGGCCATAACTGACGATAACGACGTGGCGGCACACCGCAACAACGACAAGTTCGGCTTCTGGGTCCCAGACGGTGACGAGAACTGGGACTCCCGACCGGAGGAAATCGAATCACTCATGTACGCATACAGAATCACGGGCGACGAGCGCTGGGCCGAGTATACCTGGCAGATATTCGAGGCTATCAATGCGACGGCGCGCACGCCCCAGGCCTTCGCTGAGATCAACAACGTCGAGGAGCCCTTCGGCGGCTCGATGGGCGATGAGTTGGAGGCCTTCTTCTTCGCCGAGGTGCTCAAGTACCTGTACGTCACGCAGGCCAGCCCCGACGTGCTCAACCTGGACCAGTGGGTGTACAACACAGAATCCCACCCTTTCTTGGTTCAATGCGACGGTGGCAACGTGGATGACTACGCGGGCAATGGAACGACCAACGGAACCTGGGTGGGGCCGAGGGCTCCGGGCGGAGGCCGGCACTGATCACCTGTGATTACCGGTAGAGAACCGGTATCACCTATGGCCAGGGAGGCGACAATACCTTTGTCCATAGAGGTTACGGTTAGCACAGGGAGAACTTCCAGAATCGAACAAAGTCTGCTTGGTGACGGTAGCCCCATAATGCCTACGCCACCCCATGATGCGAGGTCAATCTGAGCTCCACGGTAGCGGCGCGGTACCGCCAGGGTGCCGGGAGACCTGCTGTCGCATCCTGCGCCACGTCTCACAGTTTATCTACAAGAATAGAAATCGGTCTAGATAGGGAAAGTCGTTCGCAAAGACGGGTTGGTCGGTTGTACAAAAAGTGAATTGTACGCAGGTCTTCTCGAATACTCCGTACTTGAGGCGAAGATGAGGAGGAGGGATGTTTGCAGTAGGTAGTTCGCAGGTACGGGCGGGTGATCTGCACGGATGTCTCCATCCGTGGGGCAGTGGCTGGTAGATATTGTGGCTGAAGGCCGTGGCGACCTGCCCCTACAGGGGAGACTGTAGCCCGATACAGATCGTGATTGGTTTCAAGGTAGCCTCTTCGTCCGGGCTTTCCGTTAACAAGCCACACATCAATTGAGTCCATGCCCACACCGCCGACAGGGGGAGCATTCAGAGGGTCTTTTGGCTTCACTTTCCATCTGCTATTTATTACCGGCAGTATTTCATACCTCGCCCTCCCATCGTATACTCAGCAGAGACGCAACTGCTTTTTGAGCACATCATCCGACACGTATCCCCCCTTCCTCCATGGCCCTACCATATTCTTTTTACCAGGCCCCCTTAGACCCCGCTCATGGTCATGCGCGTTGGTTCTCTTCGTCCTGACCACTGGCATCCCCCCTCGTTTAACGTAGCACCATGCCCCCGCGCAGGTCGCACAAGAAGTCGAGAGCTGGTGAGCAAACCAACCAAACTGCAGCCCATGTCGGCAACCTTACCGCTAAAACCCCACCCGCGCAGGCTGTAAACGATGTAAGGCCCGGAAGATCAAGTGCAACGAGGTCTATCCGCGCTGCGGCAACTGCACCAAACATGGCGTGCCCTGCGACTTCGAGTATCCAGAGATAAGAGACGCGCTCGCCGTGCCCGCCGAAACGCCACGCCCGACCACCTCTGCTTCCGGCTCTGTCTCTGCCTCTGCCAGCCAGTGCAACAGTCCCTCGCCGGCCGCTCTTCCGTCCCCTCCCTCGGCTTCCCTGAGCTCCCCTGCTCCCCTGTACCGAAACCCCGAGCCCCTGGCGCTGTCGGCCTCTTCCAAGAACAACCGCATGATGGAGCTGAAGCTCCTCCACCACTACACCACCATCACCTGTGAGACGCTCGCCATATCCTCCCCCGTGAGCGAGCGCATCTGGCGCGAGACCGTCCCCAATCTCGCCTTCTCCGGCGCCAACTTCCTCGCCGACGCCCTCCTCGCCGTCTCGGCCCTGCACCTGCGCTCCAGCTCGCCCCAGGACCAGGAGCTCGTGCGCGCGAGTCACTCCTACATGGCCTCCACCCTGTCCGAGTACGGCGCGAGCCTGAGCAAGGGGATCACCGAGTCCAACGCCGAGGCCCTCTTCCTGACCGCTTCCCTGATTGCCTTCCAGTCCACCGCATCCCGCATATTCAGCCGAGACGAGGGGGGTGACGTGAAAGACAGGGCAGATGGCTACGCCCTGCCCTTGTCCTGGTTCCATTCCTTCCAGGGCGTCAAGACCATCGTGGCCACCAGCTGGCAATGGCTGCGTAACAGTGGCATTGTTGTCCCCATTATAGAGTCCCAGCCTGCGCTGAACCTCGACCTGTCCGGCACGGGCCCCAATTTCTTTGGCCATCTGCTTGCCGGACTCGATGATGAGATAGCGCATTCCGACGAGGATGTGGCCGTTCAACAGGCCACTCGTCAAGCTTACCAGCATGCCGTAGCTGTCCTGGACTGGGCCCATAAGATCCCTCATACTGGAGCGCCCCTCGTTTTTCTCGCAACCGTTTCGCGCCGATTCATCGATCTGCTCGAACTGAGGCGGCCCCGTGCACTTGCCGTTCTTGCCAGCTACTTTGCGCTGCTAAGGTGCCTCGACAATGTCTGGTGGCTTAGGGGCGTAGCGCGCCGCGAGGTCATGGGCATTATCTCGTTGTTTGACCCCGACGACGAGCAATGGTGGCCGCGCCTGCAGTGGCCTCTGCGCATTGCGCTCTACGATGGGGATTTCATACCTCCCGACGTATGGGGGGCTGATTGGGTTGCCGAGAGAGCCCTACTAGACCAGGCAAGCCAGAACGGCGGCTTCGTCAGCCACATCGAGCTCCTCAGCGAAATGTTCACAGCGATCCAGAACATGCCGACGAATATGCCAGACGCGCTGGATTCTGCGCAGCACCTTTCCGCCATGCAAGATACGAAGGCGACACCGCAACGCCAGGAGCAGCAGCAGCAGCAGCAAGGAGTGCCACGAGACGACATGGACGGACTGCCAGCTGACTGAAAGGGGCCCAGGGCGAGAAAAGGACATTGTTGCCACCTTACGTTACCTCAGCAGTCGCGGGTTGCTGGGTAAGGAGCCAGCTCGCCGCCCATCGTGCCAGCCGGAGCAGCACAGCTCAGCTCTGCACGACTGCGCCACTCCGCACGAGTCGATCGGCGCAATGCTTATTCAGTGAGCCATGCTGTTCTCCGGGACGTCATGCTCGGTGGCTACTAGGGCTCGTCACCGATCTTGCATGGCAGGATGGAGCGAGGCCGCTTCTACCCTCGGCCAGATCCGTATGCGCCGGTCTTATCGCACTTTGGTGGCGCAACGAAGTATTATAGCGACCCACGACCGAACCATACGAAGTCTGGCTGCCAGAGAACAACAGCACCGGCTACGGGAGCCACCACGAGTCGTTGAAGCTGGACTTGGCTGGGCTTGGGGGTTAAACAATCAGTGAAAAGCTCCCGCAGCGAATATTAAGGTGCTACGCGGGACCTACCATCGGGTGGTATGTAGCCCCTTAATGCTATAGCCACTATTATCATGAACAATAAGTTATCGTGCAGGCAAGGACTAAGTACTAATGGCATACCTCTAATTTTTACTTGGGAGGTATCCTCCCACACCGTTTACCTATATAAAGCTCGGCAAGCAGCAGCCAGCTCATCTATGTTACCTGACGGCGCTGGAACTTGGTAGCGCCCAGCGGACGGGCAGACCAGGGAGGCCGGACTTGCTCCGCTGGTGTGGAACTGTCCGCACTCCGTATGCAGTATGCGGGGAGAAGATGGGGAAATCTACGGGGTAGTCAAAAAGTGGGACTCTCAGCCAAGTTTCCAGCAAATGTTATTCAATAAGAGCCCACTCTGTATTGAGTTTAGAGACAATGAGGGCTAGGCGTGCCAGGACTCTTTAAACAAGGTTGATTCAATACTGTACGCACGCTGACATTAGGTAGGCTGACTCCGGGGCAATACCTAGGTACGACAATCGGTGTCAAGGTCCGAACTCAATCCGCCAATGGCGGCGTCGATTCCGGGGCGGGCGGCACGATGCCGGCGGCATTGGCGAAGACGAACTCCAGCCTCTTTGTGTTTCTGGAAAGGCTGCCCGGGACGCGGCGCCGAGGCTGTCATAAGTACTTGGACCGTTGGATGCCTTAACTGGCCGGCAACGCAGAGATTGTGTACATCTTCGATTGCCCACTTCCCTTCTATACGTCTTCCTACGCCTCTGCTTATCTACCGTTCAAGCGAAGCTAATACAAGACGATTGTAAGCTAAGTACCTAGAAAGGTAACAGGGCTTAGTGCTGGAAGAGATGGCGGTATAATGCCCCACCGCCGGCAGGTTGGTAGCAGGGCAAGGAAAAACCACCTTTGTCGTGAAGGCTACAAATGATGCTTATAACTCTTAATCTGGGACCTATAATAGCATACATAATTTGCGCGGCAAACTGGCCACGACTTGGCATTGTGTTGATGTTGATTTGTGTAAAACGACTGGGAAGGTTGCGAGATGGAAATTAGCATGCTAGAGCAGATATCTAATAACTTTGTCATAGTTGTAATATGGATTTCATGAAGCTTTACATGTAAAACCTGCGCTTAATATAAAAAGAATTCTTTTAATGTGGGTGATAAGGAGCAACAAGGAGCTTTTCTGTTACGGCTAGGGTGGGAAAGCAGTTCATTTAGTGATGTCGCAGAAAATATAGGTATGCAAACTGGGTTGGCATCGAGTGATCTGGATGTGGCTATCTCTTAGGTACTGTAGTGGGGCGTACTGTTTTTGCCAACCTCTTGAATGCAGTCAAGACCTGTCAGCGGACAAGCTAGATGCTTAATACTTTTCAGAGTGGCCCCAGCCACATTGTAGTCATTATCTACTAGTAAATAATGTCTACAGGGGCTACTGGTACAGCAGCACAACTCAGCATAACCCCGTACACCATCAAGCCACTAGGCTTATCAGTGGTAGATGGTAGCACAGTATTCTGTTCAATGTTTCTTCAAGATCTTTCCCGAGGGAGAATAGCTACAGGTGGTGTCAAGATCTGGATACGGAGTCAGCTAACCTCGTGCCTAGATAACAAAGGGAAAAGTTCCACGGGGCTGCCAGAACAATGAATTCTCGCCGAACTCGACTACGGGACACTTCTCTTCGTGTTCCTGGTTTTGTCCGTATGCGTCATTTGGCGATACCTCTTTGTCCTGGAGACTTCGTTGTCTGAATTCTTCACATGATCAGCATTATGATTCTGTCTGCAACACTGCGAGACTTGGGACTCGAACTCCTCAGCAACTTAGAGTTATGTGTAAATTCAAATTTACAAAGTCATCATACGTTCCACCACTAACTTACACACGCGGACCTATTTGCTGCCAACTTACATCTACTGGAACACCACCGACACGACAACTGGGACCATGGCCATTACCATGACCTCATTCGCGCGCAGCTTGACACTCATCGTTCTGCTCGTATCCGCCAGTGCGCAAACCCTGCACGTCTTCGACGAGGACACCCGACTGCAACACCCCGACCACGAAGATGACCTAGGCGGCTCTTTTTTCGAGGCCCCAGACGCCTCCTCCTCCTACGCGCCCGCCGGAAGCCTCGAGGAGAGGGCCGGACCGGCCGTCCTCGACGCGCGGCTCGACCTGCCCGGCGGGGTCGACCTCGACAGCCTGGCGGACAGCGTGTACGGCAAGGTGAGCGCCAAGGTGAACGCGACCGTGTCGGACGCGGAGTCGGGCCTCGGCTCGGCCGTCGACACGGCCAAGCGGGACCTCAACGAGACGCTCAGCGCGGCCAAGGGCGCGCTGCAGGACGTCGAGCAGAAGGTCGAGCAGCTGTACGAGCAGGTCAAGGACAAGGTCGCGCAGCTCGAGCGGGAGCTCAGCGCGACCATCCGCGAGTGGGTCTGGGAGCACGTCGGCAAGCCCCTGCTGACGCTGGCCGTCATCCTGCTCACGCCCGTCGCGCTCCTGTTCCTGTGGTGGTTCGCCCACCTGGTCGCCACGCCGTTCGCCAGGGAGCCGGCCCGGGCCGGGGGTAGCCTCGAGATGCGGAATCGGGGCCCGGGCGGCGGCCCGCAGTACGACGGGGACCAGGCCGGAGCGGGTGCGGGTGCCGGCGGCGGCGGTGGTGCTGGTGGTGGGAGGAGGTTCGCGAGGGGTTTGGTGAACAGCTGGGAGAACTATGGCTCGGGGCTTATTAGTCTTGTGTGCCCTCCATACGCTAGCTATGTCATGTTCAAGGAGAAGAGGAGGGTGCGGAAAGAGATATCGAAGCTGAGGAGTGACGTTGATGAGCTGTGGAGGATGAGGAACCGCGAGTGGCAGGAGAGTAGAGGCCAGACGCCTAACAAGTTTTGACAGAAGGGGGGGGAAGGGGCGGGGCTGCTCAGGGGTTTTGTCCTCTACTTACTGTTCAGTTATCAGAGCCGAGTCAACCGTCACATTACGCGAATATTGCCGAGACAATGGTCCATCGATGTTACAGTCAAAAATTAAATGCATGGCAGAGGCGACCAGGATCTGGAAGTACAAGTGGTAACGAACAGAGGTATCAAAAAAGTAAGGAAATGATCATCTAGCCGCCAGGCCGCTTTTTATGTCCCAGGTATAACCCTATAGTCATGATGATAAAATGAGTGTTTAGAAATTTCGGCCGCCGTGAGACGTTTTAACCTCTAAAATTTCGCCGGGTAATTCCTGTAATCATGTGTGATCTGGCCTTGCCACCCGTGATCCCCCTTGCCGATAGTCATGCGCACGTCGGAGGTCTGCGGCGAGGAGGGTTCCCTGGCGGCGGTGGGCACGCGCACGAGCTCGACGTCGGAGGTCGTGACCTCGTGGTGCGGCGACCTCTTGCTGTCGTTGGCGTTGTTGCTGTTGTTGTTGTTGCTGCCGGCGTCGCCGTCGACGGGGTCGACCAGCACGGTCCACTCCTGCTTGACGTTGATGCCCTTCCGTCCGGCGCCGCCGAGGCCGAAGGTGCTGCCGCCGGCGACGAGCGACCGGCCGAAGGAGCTGCCGCCGTAGCCGGTCGTGCCCTGGCGCGTGGTGCCGAAGACCTTGGGGAAGGCCAGGCTGAACAGCGACCGGATGGCCGGCATGCAGGCGCAGATGACGCCCACGGGCACCTCGATCGTGGACCAGTAGCCGACCTCGACGTAGTCCTCTGATAAGGTCCCGACCGTTAGCGGTAATGTCAGACAGATATCTGGGGGGAGCCGCTTCTGCGTAGCCCTGGGACGACTCACGTGTCAGGTTCGTGGTGGTGCCGAATTCGATCAGTGAGTGGAGGCGGACGGTGCTGACGACGGTGATGCTGAGCAATGTTAGTTCTCTAGTCCGGTAACATTACAACTATGTCATGGGGTGAGGTTAGGTCAACGCACAAGAAGCCGACAGCAAACATGGCCACGATCTGTAACCTCTTGGTCATGGACATGGAGAGCGAAAACAGCATCGGCAGCGGCAGAATGATGACGGCCAAGTCCAGGGCGATGTTGAAGGCGGCCGCAGACCAGCCCAAGATGTTGATGCTGATGCATTGGCCCTGGAAAGTGCCGTCCCAGAGGAGCCAGGCGCCCTGGATGGGGTTGCATTGGAAGATCAAAAGAAGGTCATAGGTCAGGGCGTAAGTGACGTTGGCAGCGATGAGACAGTATGTCGTGATGCGGAACGACTTCTTCGGGAAGACCTTGAGGTAAAACAAGAGGATGGACACTTTTGTCAGCGCCAGCGCCGTGATGTAAAGCAACTCGTCGAAGTAGTATAGCTGAGTCCGTGTCGTCAGTAGGGTGAACCGAGACTAAGAGGGGGTTGAGGCGGGAGTCCACGCTTGACTTACATGCAGGATCTCGGTGATGTTGTCGAACGAGACGTTCCACATGTCGAGGCCGAGCCCATGCTGTGCCACTGAGTCGCCTTGATTAGCCTAGTCACAAAAACCAACAGAGGTCCCGAAGGATTTCCAGCCAGAATTGGCAATAACTCACGTGGGATGGAGATGGCGGCAAGCGGGATCATGAGCAATATGACGAGGCACATGACCGTGTCGTCCATGCCCCAGCGTCTGCTGCCGACGACGCGCGCGAGACAGCGCAGGCTGAAAGCCAGGAGGCCCAGCGCCCCGAAGACGACGGCGGTGATCCATACCAGCGCCGTGCGGTCCTCGCCCGGGTTGCCGCAAAAGTCGTTCGAGAACCTCTCGGTGGATAACGAGTCCCGGATCGAGCAGCTCACACTGACGCATTCGGTGATGGATGCGAGCAGCGGCGCATTCCGGCACACGCAGGGGGCGTCTAATGCCGAGCAGGTCGAGTTCGCGGCCTCTGCGAGTATGCACTCCAACTGAATAGCCACTGTCAGTCAGCTACCTTTATGACTGATGTCCCGTTTCCCTGGCTCCCTCTATCCCTCTCTTTCTCTCTGTCTCTCCCGCTCCCGCTGTCCCGCTCTCCCGCTCTCCCGCTCTCTCGACTTACACCACAAACGGGCACTCCCGTGACGTTTATACCGGCGGCCGCGGCGGCCGAGGCGGCGGCGGCGAGGACGGCGGGAGAAACGCTAACGGCGGAAGAAGTCGAGGAAGTCGTAGAAGTCGCTGCCGTCGCGGCTGGCAGCCAGTAGGTCAGGCCCAGGGCCAGAGAGCGATTCCACCTCATATTGTCTCAAGTACCCGTGTGTGTATCCGTATGGTGGTGTGCTTCTTAGCCAGTGGTGCCGGTATGGTATATGGTAAACACCCAACTCCGCGCCAAGAAAGAGAAGAAACGAACTAGATGGAGATAGCAACGAGCGAGCGGACGGCGCGCCCCCGAGACGCATATAACAACAGCAGTACGGGTAGAAATTGGCTGGGGAGGTGCGGAAGACGGCGGCACAGGGCGGCCGGTGCTGGACAATCTCGCTAGACCAGGCCCGCCAAGTGCAGCAAATGGTGACTGTCGGCCCTCTTGGGTCCATCGGCCGCTGCCATGCCGGGGCAGAGTGCCGGGGCCCAGCCTTGGGAGCCCCTTTTTTCCATGCAGTATCTGCAGGGTCCCCGGTAGGCCCTCCGGGTCCCGCTCCGGCTGGACAGAGGCTGGAATCAGAGAATCATGCACAGATGCACTCAGACGCATCAACTTCACAACAACTGGCAGGGTTGCCCCGTACCTGACAGAATGTTCCATTCTGCCATTTCCCCGACATGCAGGGGGTGACCATGTCGTGTGTCCATCTTAATCCATGGTACCAGGGTACCTATCCCAGCCCGGCGGACCCTGTGGCCGGCCCTGGCCTCTTCAGGCTTCAGACCCCTCTCACACCCTCTCTCCCTCTGCACTCTGCTCGCGACCAGACTTCCCGGGCCCGTCCCGTCTCCCCCGATGCAGCGACCAGCAGCACCTCGCTGCACTCTGCAGCCTGCCGCGTGTGCCCAATAAGCACTAGCACCCAGAGTAGCACCCAAAAGTGGCAATCGGACCGGTGCCTCGTTCCCGGCCATAAGGAGCAGTGTGCAGTATGTCTCTGATGTTGTAGTCCGTACGACCAACTTCGTATGGATATACCTAGGTAGTCTGTATGGTAGCTTGTACGATTAGTTCAACACCACCGGACCCTCTCGGGGTACTGCGCTGCCAAAATTTACCTCGGCGATACGAACCGGAGCCACAGCCGGCACGTGGCCCACCAATGACACTCTCATGATGGTCGCCGTCCGGCGTCTGCTCGGACCACTCAGCCCATAAGAGCAGGGCTGCCTGCCTGGGGGCCCCCCCTCCACGCTCCAGGACCGTCGCGTGTCCCATACAAGGGTTATGCTGAGCTTCTGGGAGAGATTCCGTCCAACTCTGCAAGCCGCGTCGGTAAGGAGCCGAGTGTGACCACCTCTTCCCTTCTTATCGGTAAACTATTCGCATCTGGGGTTGCAGCTTGGTACAAACTCAAGTACAAATCTCTTAGCAGGACTATCTTGTCGGTTCAGCCCGCTCGCTGCCTCGGTGGATAGATACACCTAGGGCGCTTCAGTCCCCCCATAAGTCTTGGAGACTACTCCGTATTAAGCTGATTACCATTACATCGTTGCGAGCCATATTTCGACTATGAACTGCCGGTTGAGGGGGGGTGGGTAGTACATGCTTGTGGCATAAGTGTGTTGCATAAGTCCGTGAAGTAGTAGCAGTAGTACTATAGTAGAATCTTCCTCCGTGCCCCCACGTTGCAGTATTGTGTTGCATCGCATTTTGACAGAGCCTGTGCGGCCCGATCGATGCTTGGTAGCGAGCTCTCAGCAACGCGTCGCGCACCGCCGAAGCGCGCTCTGAGGTCCGCGGGAGTTGTGTATTTATCGAGACGAGTTCGCGGCAAGTTGCAACATCGTAGTATCGACCCAAGATATTCGTATTCCCGTCGCGGCAATTTCATTCTCCTGACCCTGAACTCTACCTAGTCTGGCTCATGGAAGCCGGTTCCTCTGGCTAGTCCACTTTGTAACACGTTCGCGGTCCACTTAAGCTGCAGGCCGCCCTCGGCGGCGGCGACCGAACAGCAGAGCTGATGGGCTCGATTCCAAGGGAGAACCCACCCGTTCGTCCGTCTGGGGGCCGACCCGGGGCTGGCGCTGGTTTGGGGGGCTCGGGGGCAGACGAGGCAAAACTTCGAGGCGAGTGGGAGACGTGATCCGACCCGATCCGTACTTGATATGGTGTCATTTGGAACAGAGCTTCTTGCCTCTGCCCAAGACTAGGACTTCTGGGATACGTGGAGGTCACCGATCTCGACGCATCCCATTACCTGAGGCTTTCTGTAAGACAGTCACACAATCACACAATCACACAATCGTAAGTGATCGTACAGTCACCCAGTCACGACGTGGTCCCTGGAGTCTGGACAGGCGAGACCGGGACCGGGGCCACATCCCGAGCCTGGAACCTACCGGTAGTACACGCTAGCGGCCACTGGTTAGTGCTGCCCCGAGTGCTGCCGTGGTCACCGGCTTACAAAAAGCTGGCGGGTCGCCGACGTGACCCGGCGTGACTGCCGTGACCACTGACCGAGGTAGCCAGCAACGGGCGGAGAAATCAACGCGTGGGGCTGCCGGGATGGACCACGAACTGACTCGGAACGACAAAACGATTGCCGAGTGAGTTGATCCTCGCGAGCCTCGTTTTCCGGATCCTCGCTGCCGATATGGAGTATACTTACCTAAGTATGCTTAACTGAAAGTTACCTAGATCAAGCTGAATAGTTCGTTCCTGGGTCCTGCCGGGTCCTGCAATAATCACAGTATTCACACGAGGTGACGAGATGGGCTCCAAGTCCAGCCCTTCCCCCACCCAGAAATTACCGTAGTCAGGTACGCAGAATCCAGATTAGTGCCCAAACCCAATTGGTAGCTTGATGCGAAGCTGAAACAAATCATGAGGTACAAACCACGCGGCACCCTGGCAACATTTCGAAACCTCGAAAACCTGCGGTGCGCCGCCTGCAGTGTGCACCACTGCTGATGATGACTGCTGCTGACTGCGTGGCCGCAAGTGTGTTATTACTGTTGCGAGACCGAGCAACGCGTCAACCGCAGGGATGATGCCCTTCAAACATCTTCGTCGCCTGGCCAGCATCACATGGGAGCGTAGCATATAAGTCACTTACTGGAAGCATAGAGTCGCTGAGACTCCGACAGTGTGGAATGCAATATGCAGTCTCGCAGTCAGTACTGCGTGGTATGTAGTGCTCATGCAGGGGCAAAACCTCGAAGCGACGACTGACAGGCAAACTCACGAGGTGGGCTGATTGCTGCATGCAGTCCCCCCTGGAGCGAAAGTGGGCTCGTCTTCAACCTGATCCTGTGATGATGAAAGAGGGGGAAACAGAGCAACAAGAAGAGGTCAGAACATTCAGACCAAGCCAGAGTAGCACCCCGGCCACAGCTGCACCTACCAGATGGTACCGGTAGTCAAGTAGTTCGTGATGTTGTACGGAACACCAATCCCTCGGACCATTCGAAGCATTTTCAGCTCGCCGATCAAGCCCGACGATCGATCCTGCCCTGGTCGTCAAAGCGGGGTGTGGTCTCGCAGGGATCTAAGCAGAATTGCACTCCTCACTGCAGCTCCTCTTCCGAGTCCTCTTCTGGAACCCAGCAGCAAGCTGCAGCAAGCTCCAAACCTCTTCCAGCCCTGCGAGCAGCTCCCGATCCACTGGTGACCATGGCTCGCATGGCTGCCAAGGGCGGTGCATCAGGACTGGATTGGGAAGCCCGCGTGGACTGCGACACCGCCGCCGCGCTCTCTGCTCGGCTCTCTGATAAGAGCTGAGCGAGAGCCCAGAGGGAGAGTCCGAGCATATTTTCAAGTGGAAGACTTTCTTCTCGGTGAGAGATTAGGCGGATGTGTCCGACCTTGCCAAGGACGCCGCGAAAGAGCAAACGTTTTCTCATCCGTGCAGAGATCCGTGGAGGAAAATGTCAGTGCGCGCCATTTTTTCCCGAGCTCTGTGCACTGCTCTGCCGGTAGTTGGGATGGGGAGGAAGACGGGGAAGAGAGCAAGGGTGAATGTAACGTTACTGAGCTAAAAATGAGAAAGAAGTCTGATCTCCGTGTTTCGCGACATTCGAAAACAGTACGGAGTACTGAATATAAATACGCAGAGAAGCAACGGCTATGGTCATGAGCTACGAAGTACGCATAATCAGGAAAAAATCGGAGACAGCCGCCGTGTCGTCGTACAAGCATGTCTTCCAGAAGTCTTGTGTGTTTGAATGCGCGCTTACGGAGGTGAGCCTGTCGGGTGTGCGTAGCGAGAGGAGTTAATTAAAAGAAGTCAAGGATACAGAAATATAGTTCAACTTCGGCTCTGGGCCCACTCGACCAGAGTATTTGATTATCTGTTTAGGAGCGCGTGATGATTTCTCCGTAGGACAGATAGACTTCCGAAAGCGATCGAGATACTTCACTTGGCAACAACGAAGCACAACCAAAAAAATTATTTAGCGCGTGGAGGATGAAAACCCGTAACTACCTACTCTTGACTGCACTCGGGTGTGCTGAACAGAGCAACTAAAACTAGGGCATCTATGCGAAGGTGTGGAGATTGCGTGGTGGAAACGAGAGTCGTCTATCGACAGGAGCCGAAAGAATCATTGCTGTGTCCTAGTGTCTCAGCCTATTCATTTCACTAGAGAAACAGAGGGTTCTCAAGGTTTGGCTCTCTTGCATTCATTATCCTCTCGGCCCTGGGGAATGCACCATCACAAGCTCTTTGACTTTACCATATGACTAGCTCAAGTCTTGGATGCGTATGTCTAATTAGAGTACTTATTGCTTAACTACCGTAAAGAAAGAAAGAAGGGGGAAGAAGGGGGAAAAGTGAAACTTGAGCATAAGTTATTTGACAGATTGCGTCTTTGCGAGATAAGCAATATGCTTGGGGTTTTTGTTGAATTGCAGTGAATGTACTTTAAAGGAGACGAGTTTCCAAAGCCGATATTAGGGGCTTGAACTGCTGTAGCTGTTATCGTCTCCTATTGACTATAGGCTGGTAATCTAAGTTCCGTTCAAGTAGTGGAGATTCAAGCTCGGATTGAAATTCTCAGTAGCGAGTTTCACTTAAAATAGAGCCTATACACACGTACAACAGATTTGGAGTTCAAGAGGCGGGAGAATCAAACCTTTGCGATGCCCGTCAACGGCGTGCCGGAGGCAATGAACTCGTCGGCAGCGGCTCCGATCTCCAAGATCTCCGCGGCTGTGAAGGCATGTTGCCAAGCCTCCGGGCTGTCCTCGTGGTCTGATGCCTTCCAGACCGTGGGGCCCGTGATTTCAGTGGGAAACTTCTCATACGACATGACTTGAGAGTAGATGGGCTCCAACATTCCCGAAGTCTTGTAGCCGTCTGGGAAGATGGACGTCTCGGCCCGCATAGGCTCCATCAACGTCTGGGTTGCAACTTCTGTGGGTAAAATTTTCACAGTGTCAAAGATCACACAACGGCTATTGAATTATTTCAAGTGCTATCGTTGGTCCCTCTGCTAAGAGAGAAAAGGTACTATCTTTCCACAAGTGCACGTGTCTCTCTATAAATTATCTGGATCACGTGATTTCTCGTGATACCGTACATCTTCATGGGGTTTGCTGCCCTCTCGTTCTTCTTCTACTTTTATTCACAACTGAGCTGCGCGGGCGGTCACTTGAGGAGGTGGATAAGCTATTTGAGGTGTGTCACCTGATGCGTTATCTCAGGCCTAATCACAACATTTCTAACTTCCTTTGTCTTTTCGCAGCGTAGACTCTGGGCATGGCAGTTTAGCAGCGCCCAGACTGTAGGTGTTGACGGGCATGTCGCGGCTATCGAAGAAGATAAAAAGTGTGTAGAGTATTTGGGCTACGCTTCTGACAACGAGCAGCCGTTTCAACGTTTTCAGACCTGTATGGTCAGCTGTTAAAAGTAGTTAATGTCTGCATATTAATTCGTAAACACTTATTACATTTATAACAGTATAAGAAATAGTTTTATTTGCATAGCAACCGTAACTAGGTACAACTCATACTTATTTCTAAGTTATTAATATAGCCAAGACCACACCGTCTCTGTCTTCTACAGACTTTAATCACCCAAGCCTGTCAATACTCTAGTGAAGTGTTCACTCACTCAGCTCCAATGCACTAAAAACTAAAACGCAGGACAACCAAGGCATGTGAATTTGGGCGGCTGCCACGGTGGACAACCACAGTCCCTCGAAACAGTACATAGACCCGGGTACTTATGCGGAGCTGGATATAATAATATTGTTCCCATCACATTGAAGACACCTGTGTCTTTCAGGCTGAGGGCAGGAGTCAAAGGAAACACATAGACTTGCCCAGCTTCCCAAAGACCAAACCCCGACAAAGTCGTAGCTTTTAGAAAACAATGCTTTTGTCGCCTTTGTTACGAAGAGAATCACAAGACGGAAGTATCAAAGGCTCTGTTCAAGGGGAGAGCAGACATGGGAGGGGTATAAGTCGGCCGGAATCTCCAGCTCTCTAGCCACCTCTTCCGAAGCATCAAACATCACACGCATTCTATCGCCAGTTCGACAGAAGAACCAAACACCGACATCTCTCAAACCACCAAGGGAAGCAGGACAGGGCCGAAATCAGCAGCACAGCAGCAGAAATCGGCAAAGAAAGACAATGGCAGCCATCGCAGTCGCAGCAGCCGCGTCCATGAACCTCCTCGCTCCCTCGCTCCCCCCCTCCCGCCTGCCCCACCGGGTGGCACAGGTCGCCGGCAGCAGCGAGCGCGCCGTGCTGCTGCGCGAGATCCAGGCGTACGGGCTGCGGCACTACGACTACGTGCTCACGCGGCGGGACGGCGAGGACATCCTGGGCGACGACGTGTGGGCGACGGTCGACGACTACTGCGAGTACATGATCGGCGCCGCGCTGACGGAGCCGGTCCCGGGGCGCCCCCACCTCGTCCGCTCGCGCTCCTTCGACCTGCTGTACACGACGGCCGAGCTGGACGCCATGGACGCCGGCGAGCTGCCCCTCGACTACCAGGGGTCGAAGAGCGCCTCCTCTGCTGACTCTGATGACGAGTATTACGAGGCAGAGGAGGATGGGGAGGAGAGCAACAACAGTGACTCGGAGGAGGAGGACGACGAGGACGTGTACAGCACGCCGTTGGGCTCTCCCATGGCCGATGCCGTCTGGGACTGGGTGGCGGCGACGGAGGCGTACGAGCAGCAGCTGCGCTCCTCCCTGGTCTCGCCCTGCCCGCCCCAGTCCCCCTATGGGAGCATCGACGAGCAGGTGTCCGCCAATGATCACTCGGAGGAGCTCGACCTCGGTGAGCCCGCGCTGGCCTTCGTCGAGCTCGAGGCCGCGCGGCTGGTCCGCCTGCGGCCGGCCGCGTCCCAGGCCCGGCTCGTGACGATCCCCGCCCGGGGCGGCGTCGTCGTCGTCGAGGAGGCCAAGGCCGAGTCGGAGAAGGAGCAGGAGCAGGTCGCCGCCGTCGAGACGAAGGCTGTGGCCCGTCCGAGGTCGGGATCCCTCCGGGCCCTGGGTGCGCGGCTAGGTAAGTGCGTCGACAGGGCGCGGCTGCGGCTCTCGAGGAAGTAGAAGAGGAGCCAGGGGAGGTGATCTCCAGGCCGCACGGGCAGAAGGGTCCGTCCCAGGTGAGTGGTTGTAGAATCGCACAGGTAAGTCTAAGTGCTGCCGAGCGACGTCGATGGTAGTAGCATCGGGCCTCCTCCCTCGAGGTTACCAGAGGGTTTTGTTTACTTGTTTCTCAAAAGTTTTGCATAGGTACGTACGTCTGTATAGACAAAAAGGATTCAAATACTACTTCTTAACGTCTTACTCGTGATCGTGTGCACCTCGCCTATGGCCAGAACTGGCCACCTAGGGGTTTTGGGCTTCAAGCCCCTTGACCAACCTAGTAGCCTGCCTACCTGCCTCGCATCTGAATAGGTAAACTATCAGCTGGCGGACAAAGGAGAGCGTACACCAGAGCGTACACGGATGCCTTTGGTACAGCGTGACAAATGATAGCTAGAAGAGTATGAGAACGGGTGGTTGTCGAAGGTGAGGTGTTTTCGAAACTATGACCCTCTCTGGTGCGGCCGCTTCAGGAGAAGTCTCTCCACCCCCGAACTGTCGGGTACATCCGCGTTCGGCAAGCTCTAGTGTTTCTTTGTCGGAACTATGGGCTGAGATACAACAGTAAAGTTTCGAGTGTCCGGTTTCATGATCCTACGGACTGCAGAGTACCTAGACCAGTGGCATTTACTAGGTATTATCAGCAGAGACATCAAGAAAGCAGCATTACAGAGTACGAGGTGAAGCAGCAGGGGAAACAGTTCTGGCTTTACAAGATATTGAATATGCTTATAACCCTGATAGCTGACAGCTTGGCAATGGAAGCAACAGCTTTGACCACCGGAGCCGTCCCCACCGCAGTCCCGATGTGACAAAGGCTCTCGTCTTATCAGCTGGCGGGCTACCTCCACCTAAACCACCCGTCCTGAGTTTCAACTGTCACCAAGAGCCGCGTCCGATCACTCTGGTACCCATCGACCATTGCGCTGCTAATAACTTGTCTTTTGTCTCTCTCTTCTCTCCTCTCTTCTCGTCTACTGCCCATTCTCTCATCGGAGTATCTGAATATCCCACACGCTCTGCCGGCCCTGCCAGCCCTGCGCAATTTCATCCGTCAGCCTTGGGTGCATCTAGCCGCCATCCTCCATCGTCAGCCCTGTACAGCGTGTCTCTTGACCCCTCCCGAGCTCTCGCTGCGACACATTCCTCTCCTTGGAGGACACACCAGCGACTTGTCGATCAGCATCCGATTCGTTGCACTCGAGGGCCTAGAATCGATCGTTCCCGCTTATTTTCCGAGACATGGTGTGGCCCAGCCGTCGGGTAGACTGCTGGCGACATTAACCAGCCCGTGAGCTTTGCGGACTGGTCTCTGACGTATATTTTTCGGACGGACCCTTGATCGAGCTTCCCGAGACCGAATCCCACGCTCCTCTTCCGCTCATGATGCCTTCAGCTAGGCGGCTGCGCCTCCTGCTGGCGGTAGTGCTCGCCCTTGTCGTCACCACACTGTTCTTCACATCCCAGATGCGCTCCACGCTGGCGCATGACTCGCGGACGGTGGATAGCTTCTTCGGCAAGACGGTCAAGGGGCTGAATCACCAAACAGGCAGCCAGGGACAGGTCGTCATGAGCGGCAAGGGCTCGGCCGAGTCGAACCCGAAAGACCGCGACGGAGACGGCATAGTGAACGAGGAAGACGAGCGGCAGATAAAGGAAATGGCAGACCGGCTGCGGGCTGCCGAACAGAGAGCCAAAGACCTGGCCAACGCGAAGGCTCCCCTCAAACCTGACCGGCCTAGCAAGGTTGTCGGTGTTGGGAGCTCCGCCGGGGGCCAGAAAGGCACAAAAGACGGCCAAAAGCCCATCAGCGACGGAGAAGAGTCGGATGCTGATGACGAGGTCGATGTGACCTTGAACGAGATGTTCAAGAAGTCGCCTGGTATGTCCCCATCTGTTTATATGACTACCTAGTGCAAAGGCTAACTTTGTCCAGTGGTCATATTCTCCAAGTCATATTGTCCGTTTTCGAAACGCGCGAAGGGCGTGCTTCTCGACAAGTACACGATTGACCCTACACCCTACGTCGTCGAGCTGGACGAGCACCCTCTCGGCAAGGAGCTACAAGCGAGGTTGGCCACCATGACCGGCCGAAAGACAGTGCCCAACATCATGGTCAATGGCAAGAGCGTCGGCGGTGGCGACGAGATTGCGGAGCTCGACACGCGCAAGACTTTGATCGACAAGTTCAAGGCCATGGGCGGGAAACAGCTGTCGATGAAGGAACGGTTCACCGGAACCTCGAAGGAGAAGGATATTTGATCATGGTGCTTCGGTGAAGACTCGGCTGGCGTCTTTTGCAGGCCTAGGAAGGTCTGGATATGCGATGGAGTCTGGCAGACATTGACATCGATCGTCACACGTACCCACCCATGCATGGGCAGTGATGCATCAGAGGCGTTTCGGAGTTTTCTCTTCTGGCTGGGCACGGTACGACCGGCAACGAAGGAGCTGAACGCTATGGCAAATAACTTTGCCTGTGGGAGGTTGACTTACCTTTCTTCTTGGTCTGCTGTCATCATTACGCTGGCGCAGCTCCGATGTACGATATCCACAAACTATCATGTATAAACCGCAAACGATCGAGCGTTCCTGCCGTCAGGAGATGGGCAGGCAGCCTTTTGCTGGAATAAGACAGCTGTATATCCTTTCAAGGAAAACAAAGCTCAACATGACGACCCAGACGATCACGCCGGTGCAGGTGGAAAATACAGATTATCGCAGACTTGCAGTGAAGGCAGAGGGTCCCAGAAACAACTAGGTGATATGCTCGCTGGGCTCCTATCATTGTCGAAGTTGCCATTGCCGCTGCGAAAGATAGCGGTGACATTGTCGATGGAACCATCTAATAACACTGGTAGCGGCGTCCTCAGTCCCCTGAATCCATGCGAGGGTCGTCCTTGAACCCCAGTAAGTTACATCCTCAAGGTCCTCATACCCTTAAGGTCATCATGAGTCATTAGCCTTATCGCAACAACACTCCGCGGCCCTCCCCGTCGAAGCTTGGGTAGGCTTTCTCTATGATACCTCTTCCAGCTATCGTAGCTCCCAGGAGGTCGTTGCCACTTCGAACGGGGAGCGGCCGGCCCCATTCGCAACAAGCGATAGTTAGTGGTGGCAACTGCGTACTTGAGAGGGGCTCGTGTACGTTAGAACGGCGGTGGATAGCTGCTTTATTCGGGTGCCTGGACAGGCCGCGTACACGATACGAGTCACCGCTGCAGCTGCAAAATTGGCTGCCTAAACACCGGGACGATACGCGAAAGGGTTCATCTGGCATGGAACTAGGTAAGTTATACTCTTATCATCATAACTTACCGGTACATCTTACTTACCTAGTTACTGCTCGATAGAAGTCAAGGTCTTCTTGTAGGTAGGGTTTACTACTTTATGAGTTGTCTAGAGACATCAAAAGGAACCGTGTTGTGAGCAGGATCGTCCTCGTTGGTTGTCCCAATGCGGACGTAACTTGAGTAGTACCGGCAACTCAAGTCAGCTCCCAGCCGCTTGAACATAGGAAACGGTGACCACCATAACGAGACACCTTGATGGGCTACTCGCAAGACCACGCAACTTGTCTCGAAGTTTGGTACGAGTTAGGACCCCGTCAGAAGTGGTACTGTAGTATACTCCCAGGCAACAGAATACGACCCTTGCCATCTGCAGCTTACGCGCAGCTATCACCCCACACTGAAGCGATACCCACTCCGAGATGCCCTCCGACGCCTTTGTATTCTATAGCGCAACGCTCCCACGACAAGCCCAGCCGGACGAGATGTCACAGACGTCTGCCGCAATCGGCAGCGTGCGCGATATTGGCCTCGTCAGCCTCCGCGGTCTGGACACTCGCCCACCGCGATGGAACGAGGGGGCCCGTATCAGGCAACGCCGCAACAACACCTAGCCCTCGCCTTCGGTACGCTTCTTGATGGCGTCAGCAGCGCCATTCGCTGCCGATAACCAGGTGGCAGTCACCGTCGTCTCGCATCCGTCGTCTGAGGGGCCACGACTACGCCTTACGTATATGGCCTCGTCGATGGTCTGTAGAGCGAGCCACTCAGTAATTGTAGTTGGTTCTCGTAGTGACATTATCTCTATTCCACCTTCCGGCTTCGTGCCGACTTGCGCATACCTCTGCTACACGAAGGTGTATATAATTGACTATCTGCGGCTCACTATGGGTGAAGCTGACATCTGAGTCACAGAGACACGCGCAACTAAACAACCCACACATATACTACATTGGCATACCAACGATCCCATCCATCTCAGTCGGGCCCGTCGTGAGTCACACCGGTGCCGTCCAAGTTGATCTATTCAGCCTTCCATAAGTGAGTAGTAGCTTTTCGTACTGCCTGCTTCTTAAGTTACCTACTTGGCAGTCAACTTCACCATCTGCTGCCTGCCCACCCACCCACGCAAAAGGGCTACCTGGGAGCCTCACGTTCACACCCACACCCAAACACGTTCGGCATCACCACTCCATCCATCCCCCTTGCACCCCCTCAACACCTGACATCAGGGCAGGGTTCTCACCCAACCCACCCACCCACCCTCCCACACACAATTCAAGACGCCTCCCTCCCTCCGACCATGAGCGGGAGCCGGGACGCCCCCAAGCCCGGCGGCACGAGGAGGCCGCCGCCCTTCACGCCCGACTCGATGGCGCTCACGAACCCGGCGCTAATCTGGTCCGCAGTGCAGGAGCAGAAGCAGCTGGAGCGCGAGCGGGAGCAGAAGAAGACGCAGAAGCGGCAGCAGATGCAATCGCCGCAGCAGCGAGCCGACGACGACACCTCCGCCGCCGCCGCCTCCGGCGCGGCGTCGTCGTATGCCGCGTCGACGCGCTCGGGCACCACGACCTACTCGTACGACAAGGACAAGGAGCAGCAGGACAGAGACCAGAAGCAGAAGCCGAAGCGGTCCCTCGGCGACCGGGTCAAGAGCGTGGGGAAGTATTTGGTCACGCCGGGGACCACCGGCGGCGGGAAGGGCGGCGGCAGCGGCAGCGGCAGCGGCGGGTCCGAGGACTACGGCCCGTGGGGCTCGAACCTGAGTGGGCCCCGGCGGGCGTGAGCAGCCGTCCGACGGACGGACGGACGTGACGCGACGCGCGCCGGGCGGGCGCGGCCTCAGGACCGGGCGGGTGGGGCGTTCGGAAACCCAAGGGCCAAGCCCGCGCACACGAACGTTCGACGTGGCAGTCTATTGATGGGTGAGTGGGTGAGTGGCTGGCAAAAAAGGGAGAAGAAAGTCGGGGACCCAAGGGGCTGGGGTTATGGTCAGTAGAGATGGCTGGACTGTAATAAGTTGGGACGAGCTCAATCAGGAGATAAGAAGCAAAGGGGTTGCGGATTCTGGTTTCATTGGCAGGTTGGTTGGCCATCCAATTTGAGGGCTGAGAATATTTATAATCCAAGTCGAGTCTGACTTTACAATACGGCAAATTAACAACTTACCTACCTACCTAATCTTCGCGTTCTGTAAGGACTCGCCATCGCAGGAGAGCCATTGGCGCACGTGCCGACGTCATCAGTCATCCCCATCATGGTCATGGGTGGTGATTGGCAGCAGGGTACGCTCTTCTTCTTCCCTTATCCATGTCGGCAGATCGCCAAAAAAGGTACCTTTTTCAGCACGGCAAGCTCCGCCGTCATTGCACGACATGCCGTTACACGTAGTGGCTTGGACGAGACTCCAGACCCCGACTTGTCTGGCAAACATGACGGAGAGGCGCCAATCTGAAACCTGTTGTTTGCCGTGGTTTGCCAATCCACCTCTTTTCGAGGGAAGCAAGCTGTTCATTATTGTTGGTTGGGCCAGAACCATCGCCCATGAGTTACGGTAGGTACATACCTAGTTATAACAAAGCAAGTAATGAGTAATCTTGCTGCTCTGCGCCTGAAGGCTGAAAGAGCTGCATCAAAGCCGTGCCGCGTAGGGAAGTGAACGACGTCGATCCACGGCTCAGAACAGGGATCGCAACACACTTAATACTTTTACCCTTCCTACAGCCCGCTATGTGCGACTTGAGCTGAACCCCAAATTGCCCAATTGCGCCACAAGTCAAAGTCCGGTGCGTAACCTGAACTGTCTTCTCCCCCTCAACTCCGCCTACCTGCCCCCTCTCAGTCATATACTTGAGGAAACTACCTGCCAGGCGCACCTTCTTCGGAGCACAACAGAAAAGTCAAACGGGAGAATAAACACCTTGGCTGAAAAAGAACACCGAAACGAAAAAGACGGAACAGGACCAAGAAGGGAGACCAACAATCCATTTCACCCATGGACGGATCATCCACCCACCCCACCGCCCCGACGTCGCCCCCCGGGGGCCGGTCCCTCCGCAAGCAGGCCTCGGCCCGCTCACTGCGGGCCCGGGCGTCGGCTCGCTCGCTGCGGACCAAGACGTCCCGACTCTTTGGCAGCAGCACCGCGACGACCGAGGCCGAGACGGTGCCCCCCGTGCCGCCGCTGCCGCTGACCGCGACTCAGAAGCAACAGCAGCAGCAGGATGCGGCAGACGGCGGCAGCGGCAAGGAGGATGGCGGCTCGCCCCCGTCGGTGCTGCGCTGGGACACGGTTCTCCGCGGCCTGACTCATATCCGCGTCTTGTATGTCTCTCTTTTCTTCGTTTCTTTCTTCTTAATCTTCTCCTCCCTTGGTCGACGTGTGTCGGTCTCGCCTCCTCGAATGTGCGGTGCTAACATTGCTGGAGCAGCGCGTGATCTAAATCTCAGAAACAGGGGGAGGCGTGGGGGTGAGGTACGAAAGAGAGCTTGCATTCGGTGGCTCTGTACTGCTGAGCGGTCCCGTTTACGAACGCAATCTGTCAAGATTTTGCGTCCCCGCCTCTGGCACTCACCAAGCTGCCTGGCGTGCTTGGTCTTTCTGACCCCGCTGACTCCTGCGGCGCGCGTCACCGGCCCATCGTCGTGGATGATAAATCTCCTCGCACGGCGGCGAGGTTCGGCATTTACGCATTTCCATTTATTGGGTCTCGGAAGAACCAACACGACAGCACCAGCGGATGGGGGGCTCTTGTGGGCAACTCATTGGGAAGCTCACGCAGAGAGCACGATATGGCGCGAATGCTCGACTTCTGGCCGTGATGGGACAGGAGGACACCAACGAAGACCTCTTGCGCGCTATCCCTGTCACCTTGGAACCCGACTTCCTTGTGCGAATGCAGACGTGTACTGCGTGTTTATGCGAGGAGAGACTTATGTGATAGGAACTGGGACTGCCCGGTTTTCTCTTGTCTGAAAGGGGTTGGCGAGGCTCACCGAAACACTGATACCCAATTTATTCAACGACGACCAGCGGTACCAAGGGTGGAGTAACGGGTCCAAGAGATACAAACATATACCGGTACATTTTTGTCTCCATTCCGATACCTATAACTTCTTTGGCAGCGAGCTTGCCAAATGGTAGAACTGCGTGGCAACGTGAAACCATATGTACCTTCAGCGCACCTCGGACTCGCCTCACTCTTGAAGTGGGAAGGTCTCAGCGGAGTGATCTACGCTGCGGCGCTGTGAGGATTTCGTCAGCGTCGTGGCATAAGGGTTGCGTGGTCTTCTAGTCGGTAGGCCGGCACTTACATGGGCTCGTACAGTATTGTAGAGAGCGCATGTCCCATAGCACGGCGTACCCGCCCGACCAGTCAGCCACTCTGGACCCCCTCTGAGCGGCATCCCAGGTAAATGCAGGTAGCTAAGTCTTCTAGGGACTTGGAGATACGTTTCTCCATGGCAAGCAGGTGATCTGCCATTGGCCGCGGCATCTCGCATCGTGCTCGAACGAGATATTCGAGACAGACGCTCGCCTACTACAGCAAGTCTACAGGAGGCAATCCACCTGGTTTGTGCCCATGGCCGGGAGGAGCTGACAAACCGGCCGCTCACGAAACGCTATCAGAGTTATAAATTTGAGGAATCGGCAAGTGCTAGGCCTGGGAAGCGGCGACGCTCATCAGAATCGTTGAGGAACTCTCAATTGTACAATTTCTCTGCCCTATCTGTCGCAAGACATGGAAGGAGCTAAGGTGACTGATCTACCAAAGACACCTACCAGCATTGGACGTTAGGTACCTTCTGTTGATGCTCTTGATATCTGCCACGGCCTCTGCGGATACATTAGGTACATAGACCCGGACTGTAGCTACGTTCTATCAAGAAGGAACAACTAGCGCCGGTTGGCTCAGTTGGCAGTACAGTCTCGGGTCGTCCAGAGGTTTAGGATACAGGCTTGTCACGCCTGCGACCGGGGTTCGAATCCCCGTCCGAGAGACATTCCTTTTTGTACACGGGACTTAATCTCCTTTACTCTGACTCTTCTAGTATATCGCGAACTGTGGTTCGGCTCTAGAGTGCCGAGTCTAGACTTCGTCATCTTATAAAAGATACCCTCGCTAAGCCTAGGAGGAGAAAGCGCTCGGGTTTGCGAGGTTGCCCACAGTCCATGTCATTCAAACCGCAGTATTGTAAGCCCTGGTTATTAGATACTACCTAAACACCTAGGTATCGATGTTCAAACTGCTTATACGGGATATCTTGAGTGTCATACATGCCCATTTCCACTTCGTACCTGTGCAGTTGACTCGTAGACGGTAGGCCATGAAGTCACAGCGGTCACTGTCGAGTACCGGTATCGTATTTGTTTGCCCCTGGATCTAAGTACCTCTGAGCACCTAAGTACCGAGCGAGAGCGACTACTTGGTCAGGAAACATGAAACCCTATCCATGAACAAGGTTGTTTCCAAAAGCAAGTCATGGAAGGCACCTGGAGACGTTCTTGGGGATGAGATGTCGTTGGAGCCTGGTAGGTAATGGGGAGTGTGGCTAGTGCGTCCTGCTGCGCCACGGCCGTGACGGCATTTTACACGCGCGGATCCCTCGCCCAACGTCGTCACGCTCCAGGCCACCACCGTTTATTGGAACAGTGGCTAAGCTATTTCCACCGACATCTTCATCTTCATCTTCTTTTCTTATTCGCCGAAGCAACGCCCGCGCACAAGTCAAGGCTACGAGACAACCGACTGATACGACTCAAATATTTCCATTCCCGTCCGAATCTACCCGTCTTGCCAGCAGACCCGTCGATCGGGCTTAAGAACGGTCCCCGAGCACAGAGCCTTGGACTCGACACACAAACTTCCTGCGAAGGCACGTCTGGGCGCGCGGCGGCGCAGATACGCTACCATACAATACATAGCATCGATTGACCGCCCCCGAAAATGCCACCTCCACCTCCGCCTCCGCCTCCACCACCTCCGGGCATGGGCGGCCCGCCTCCACCGCCGCCGCCGCCTCCAGGAGGTCTGCCCTCGCGGCCACCGCCGGGTGCTGGTGCTGGACGGGTAAGGCCCCACGCTCCCCTCCCTCCCTCCACCATAGACAAATATCTCTGCTACAGAGAGAGGCTGACCTCGCACGCAGGGCGCGCTGCTCGGCGACATCGCCAAGGGCCGGGCGCTGAAGAAGGCCGTCACGAACGATCGATCCGCACCGATTGTCAGCAAGTCCTCGGGCGGCGGAGGAGGGGGCCCGCCCGTGGGAGGGGCGCCCCCGGTCCCCGGCCTGCCGAAGGCGCCCGCGCCGGGCGGTCTCGCCCCTCCCGTGCCAGGGGGCAACCGAGCGAGGAGCAACAGCGACCAGGGCAGCCGAGACGCCGGCGCGGCGGCCGTGGACTCGGCGCCCCAGCTGGGAGGCCTCTTCGCAGGCGGCATGCCGAAGCTCAAGAAGCGTGGCGGAGGCGTATCGACAGGAGGTGAGCCCCCGCCCATCGACCGCCGGCCCTTTCTGTGAGGGGAGGGAGAGAGGGGACTCTCTCGCTGACTTCTGCCTACAGCAAACCAAAACTCGTCCTACCTTTCCGACCCCGAGTCGTCGTCATCTGCCCCTAAGCCCCCATCCGCGCCGCGGCCGCCGGTGGGAGCCGCACCCGCCATACCGGGGCGAGCTGTGCCCACGCCGCCGTCGGGGGTGCCGTCCGTACCATCTGTGGCCAATCTGCGGAAGACGGCCAGGACCACCCTCCCGCGGCCTCACTCGTCCGCCTCGTTGAAGGGCCCCCCGCCGCCCATTGGCAAGAAGCCGCCCCCGCCGCCAGGCTCGCGGAAGCCCTCCTCGCTGGCGGCCGCTCCGTCGTCTCATGCTCCGCCCGTTCCGGGGGCACCGGCTCCTCCTCCTCCTCCTCCCCCGTCCTCGGCTCCCGCACCACCAGCTCCGCCGCCACCGCCCCCCTCGTCAGCGCCCGCGCCGCCTCCTCCTCCACCGCCTCACCCCCCCGCAACCGCCCCGCGACCGCCCATCGCGCCCTCGCGATCGCAGCCACCACCGCCGCCCCCTCCGCCGCCGGCGCCGTCGACCAGCAACTCGTCCCCGAACATCGCCCTCCAGGCCGCGATGATGCGCGCGGGGGCCAACAACTCGTCGCCGTCCGCCGCGCCTCCCCCGCCACCACCGCCGCCCGCGTCGGCCCCCTCGCCACCTCCCCCCGCACCCAAGGACCCGCCGGGCGGCCGCACGCGCGCCGGCTCCAACCTGCGCTCCGCCCTGCTGGATCCCAGCGCCTACACGCTGGCGCCCGCCAACGGCAGCCATAGCCCGAGCCCCACGCCCTCCTCGGTCACGAGCCCGCGAGGCACCACGCCCGCTCCCCCCGGAGGAGGAGCGCGCTACGTGGTCCAGGACGCCCGATGGCGTTTCGTCGACGACGCCCAGCTGCCCAAGCCCCGGCCCTTCCACGGCGGCGCCCGCCGCTACCGCGCCGGCCGCGGCAGCAGCGTGCCCCTCGACCTCGCCGCCCTGTAGGCCAGGCGCGTCCGCCGCGGCGGCGTCCGCTGCGCCGCCCTCTTCTCGCCGTTTCGCGGCGGCAGGGGCAGCCGGGGCAGCCGGGCGAGCCGGGAGAGCCGGGAGAGCGCAGATGGGACGGACGGGAGGTGGGGAGGGGCCAGGTAGACAGACGGGTGGATAGATAGGTAAGATAGACGGGAAGGGGAGGAGTTTATGTCTTCAAGGAGACGGCAGTTGGTGGCAGGTCGTATTGGGTTTTCCTCTTGCGGAGACGGCAGACAGGACAGATTGTAAGGTCGTCACTGGCAGGAGATGTGGCATACGGGAGAGGAAAAGGGATGGAGATAGGGAGAGGGGAGAGGGGAGAGAAAGAGCTGTGTTGCTGTCATCCCAAAGTAACTTGAAGTCTTGCCGGTAATACTGATAGAACAGCATGGATTAACCGCGCTCTATGGCTGCTGTATGGATGTATTATAGATGCTCGACCAGTATGAGAACACAGCAAGGGTATACGCACTTCCCAGGGCTTCGCTCGATGGCACGCAGGTAGTCTGGCAACGTGAAGAGAAGTCTCAAGCAGCTAGCTTCCTTCCTCAAGTACTCAGTAGGAACCGAATATCACGTCAGGTCCTCAGGGAAGACCCTACCTAAACACACTAAATCACTGAGAAATGCGAAAAGGGTGTGACTGCTACGAGGCGGCCTAGACATCCACGGGGTTTTCATAGGGCGTCATGGCAAAGAAATTGGCATTACTTATCTGACGGGACTGCAAGTATAGCTAGGTAGGTATCTAGCTAATGTCGGCAAGTAAGTTACAGAGGAGCGTACAACAAAGGTGACCAGAGTGGATCGAGCCCAGAGCCGATCCGAGGGTCAAAAGTAGGCAGCTGAAGTAGGTATGAGTGAGTTGGGGTCAGAAGCTTGTCTGAATCCTAGTCCTCGTCCAAAGCCTGGCCCACAAGCGCATTACCAATACTTCCGCATGCTGGGAGAGCCTTCGGCGGAAGCAGAGCCTGGCTCCTGTTGAGCTCGCGATGCTATGCTCACCCGTCTGTGGTGGTCTCGGAGATGGTGAGAGTTGTGCTCTCTCGGAAGTTGCAATCCTGCCTCCACCGCAGCAGGCAAAGGGTGGATCATGGCGTCTTGGAAGTTGTTGCCTCCTCGGCCTACAAAATCCATGTTCTTGACCATATACATCGAAGCCCGGATGAGCTCGTCGAATGCGCCGCTCTGGCGGAATCCCTCAGCCGTCCAGCAAGCTTCGTTGCCGAATTCAAGAATCCGGTTTTCCAGAAGGGCAGAAGAGATTGGGTACGACTGAATTGTGGCCTCATACCAAATGCTTGGTTGGCCGGCCTGTTCGTTGCCGTAAAACTCCACATACATGGAGGTGACGCTATAATCGTCAGAGGACGATAGCCTTGGGGCCCATTCCATGTCCCAGACCTCAGAGACATCAAGAATGTTGTTGGGCTTGGCGTTCGCGTTGTTGACTGACTGAGCTTGTCCGCTGGTGTAAGACGCAATGTTGCGCACGCGTACCAGCTGAATATCGACCTTGTGCCCTTTGTTGATCTTGATTTCCAAACGTGGAATACCGTGAACGTTGTCTCTAGGTGGGCTGGTTGTAGATGTTAGCAAAAAGGACAGCACATGGTGGTAAAAAGGAGACTCACATCACCCGCAGAGAGTCTACTAGAGCCTGGGCGAAGCTGCCACAAACCTCGTCCAAGTTCTGAGATGTAGACAGCAGGATGCAGAAATCCCATTGGTGTTGTATGCAGTTAACCGCAAGCATCTTGGTGTCAGGTAAGGCACGCTTGATGCGATATGAAAAGTCGCAAGCGTTGACCTCGACAGTGAAGCAGAAGGACTGGTCCCCAGTCCCTGCTCGGCAATGGAACTCGTAGACCGAGCGACGAACTCGAGGGACCCAGACCAGCCGTCCCTGGGCGTCTGCCAGGGAGGTAAGACGATTCATGTCTTCTCCATCTGTGCTCAGTATCCGACTGCTTATGATATCTTTCTTCCTGGTGTGCTGCTTGCTGATAGAGTCCTCCATCCTCTTCAGCTCCCAGCGTTTGGACGGCGCACCAGGCTCGTCTGATTGTACGTAAGCGGCGTTGACGTTTGTGAAGCAAAATCTGCCAAGTTCGACCTTCAACTCAACCTGACCAGGATACAAGCGCAGGGGGTGTAACATCTGGACCAGCTTCTCGTTCAACTTGACCACCAAGGGGTCGGTGCTTCTTTGGTAAGCCGCTAAAGGCGCCTGTTGCTGTTGGCGCATGGTTTCATGAAAAGAGCGAGATGCTCTTTCGTCTTGGCTCAGGGGCTGTAGAGCAGGCTGACCTTCAGCGGCAGCTTGTGGTCTTTTGGCTTGCTTTCTGCGGGCCGAATTGCTAAGTTTGGCGGCATTTTCATCTCGGGTACTGGCCCAGATAGCCGCGAAGGGATCGGGGACTGCCACTTGCAGTGATTTGCTCGAGGGCGGTAGAGCCTGGTCAGTCATGCTCTGCTTCTTTGCCTCGAAGGTACTTCTCATATCAGCACTCTGGGCTGGTAGGCTAGGCTGTTGTAGAGCCTCTTCAGTCGCAACGTTTTTCTCTAAAGCGAGACTATCATGCTGGCGAGCACTCTCTGGAGTTTGCTCTTGGGCGAGCTCGATTAAGTCACCGACACAAGTCTCCTTTCCAGGCGGCTGTAGAGCCTGTTCCACCGCCTTGTGCTTCTGTCGAGTCGCGGGAGTTGCATGCTGGTGGATACTCTCGGTCTCGCTTATGGGTGCTCGAGCGTTGTCGCCACTGCCACTCATTTCTGGCTGCGGAAGTTCATGTTTTAAATGAGGGCGGACGTGTTCCTTGCGTGTCAATTCCATCACTGTTCCGGTTTCTGCAGAAGTAATCTCCGGCCGCGAGGATACGGGTCGTCTATGAGGAGGAACATAGACATTCGAAGAGAGAATTCTTCCTTTTGCAGCAACCTGAGCTTCAGGCGGTCTCATAGTTTCCGTCAAGCTGTCTGTGGGTTGTCGGACAGCTTGTCGAACAAGAGAAGGAATGCATTCCTTTCGTAGGGGATTTTCTGCACTAGTCCGAGTCAAAGTTTGACTGGACCTCTCCGAAGGACTGGTTTCAGGCGTCGGTGGCTTGAAGAAATGCTGCTTTCTCGTTGGAGAGAAAGGGCTATCCTTGGCACGCTCAACCTCAGGTGCAGGGTCCAGTTCCTTGGGAACCTGGACAGATGTCGGCTGTTTGACTTGCTCTTCGCGTTGTGCCTTGATACGGCTGTCTCGTGTCGCTTCATCCGAGAGCCTTGCGCCAATCATGAGGACTGGATCCTGCCAACGGCTAGCTGGGCCAAGGGGAGTAGCAATGGTGGAAGATCTGTCTTTGGACACGTACGTCACACCTCGGAACGCATTGAACGGCAGAGGTGCAATCTCTTGATCGTCATCGTCATCGCTGGTGGAAGACACCGATGCTGCTTGGCGGACGACGATTCCTTGGGTGAATAGCTTCGTGTACGTTCTGTATTCGGCACGGTCCAGGTAGAAGGTCCTCAGATACTTCCTGTTTCCAAGCGCAATGTATCGGAACTCGCTAGTCGTACCTGGGCTGTTTTCATTATAAAGAAAGCATTCCAGCTTTCGGCCCATCTGGGTGGGCTGTGCCTGCAGCCAGCGTCAATAGGTATTTCACGGAGCAGCATAGGAACTCCAATAGACTTACCCAATACTTCACCAGGGTATCCAGCTTCTGCTCCGCAGTTGCTACACCTCGAGGGAAGTCTGCACCGATATGCACCGTGATGCCATCAGAGCTCAGCACCATCGTTGATCCCGTGGAACGTTGGAGGTCAGCCATGACGGGGCCGGCGAGCATCATCTCAATGGTAAAGCCGGTGTTGATCAAGCGATCAGGAACAGTCCAGCTACCGGTATGCAGACAATCGGCCAGCTCTTGTGGGAGCTTGGCCCTCTCGTACTTCTCTTCCTCTTCTTGAAGGAAGCCTCCGTCGAGGCGCCAATCTAGAACGTTCACGAGCAGTCGGTCTCGCTATCAAGACAATAGTCAGATACCGAATCTGCAGCAGAAAGTGAGGGGTCAAGTCAATAGACACGTACCTCGTCCTCGCTCTTCTCCTCGTCGCCAATCAACGATCTCATGGCTCTGTCGATCAGAGCGACCATCCTCGATTCTTCCTTGGGGTCACATGTGACCTTGAACCGCCCCTGCTGGGGCTCGTACTCGATCTCCCGGTCCTGAACACAGTGTTATTAAGAGGGGAAGAGCATGTGCCTTATCTAGCAGGTATCATATTAACGTACCGTCACCTCCTTGCGTACTTCGGCGAGGAAGGCGGCGAGGCCATCTGGGCGCAAGACCCAGTTGGAGTGCACGAAGAACTCCATGCGTCCCGTCGACTTGGGCGCCTTAGGAGCCCCGACGGCACCCAGACCGCCTGCTTCTGACGACCAGTCCGGGAACTTTTCCGCCATCGCCTGGGCGATCCGAGCGTCCGGGGCTGCTGTTGACATGGTGCCCTGTAGAGAGAGTTAGCCAACAGCATCGCGTAAGATAAGACGGTAAGCAGACGCTAGATGGAGAGTGAAGCTTGGGGCAGGATAGGAAAGTCGCTATAGGCAAGCGTCGTGTATCGGTGATGGACATGGCCCAGTGCAGGAGGGCAGATTAGGGACAGTCGAAAGCTAGGAGGGATTCAAATACCGGTTGTTATTTCCCAGGTGGGAAATGGCAAAATCGCAAAGAAGGGTACTCAGGAAGAGTATCAAGGGAGCCCTTGTGAGGGAAGCGGCCAGGGAGAAAGGCTTGCTCTTTGATGGAGTGTGATGGTGAAAGCAGGAAAACGGAAGATGTGGGTGAAGAGAAGAAACATTTTTTCCAGTGTGCAAGAGTTTAGAATTGTTTTGTGGCCATGATCATCCAGCCGCGGCTTGGGGGTTGCGGCTTGAGGTTGCGGCTGGGGTCATGACACACAGAGGTTCGAGCCCAATCAGATGAAATGGAGACCCGCGAGACCCGCGAGGCTGAAAATGGTACTTACGGGTCCTCTGTGTCTTCGGGCGGCAACACCACGAAGTTGGCCATAGTACAGAGACTGCGACATGGCAACAGCAGTGAGGACTGGGATAATGTTGGCAACAGCCGAAGACAGGGACCGTGACAGTGACGGCGGACTGCAGACTTGAGATTAGGAACGGACAGTTCAAGGGAAGATATGTCAGAGTGTGACAAGATGGTTGGATATGAAGGTGGACTGTCAGACGTCCGCGATTTTGGGCAGGAGAGAACAAGAAGTGGACGGAAGGCTCTGTACCTTGAGGATGGTGGAGGCGGCGGGAGGGCAGGTGGTGCTGCTGATGCAGGCGGTGGTGCTGCTGATGGTGGCGGCGGGAAAATGGTGGACAACAGTGGTGGACAACAGTGGTGGACAACAGTGGTGGACGAAAGTGGTGGGTGACGACAGTGGCGGGATGGCAAGAAGTGGAAGCAGCAGGGAAAGAGAATAGTGTACAGACCAACGGCCACGATAGTGGTAATGATAACAGCAACAGGCAGAGGACAGAGCTGCCAGATGTGCTCTTGAAAGGGATTTTCCAGCTGTTCCCAGGCTGGGTAGGGGCTGTGTCGTGTTGGTGAACCAGATCAAGTGAAGCCGGACCAACGGTACAGACAACTCACCCCCTTTTTACTGGTTTCGCTTCGACAATGGTCGGGGTCTGGGGTTCGGTTGTCGGTACCCTTTGCCACCTTGCGGAGGACGGAAGTTGATAAGGAGCACAGGGTCGAATGGCCTTGTGTTTGTGATCAAGGGTGGGAGGGGGAAGTTGGAACAGAGTGACGGCAGCTTTCTTACGTCCGAGTGGTTCACACTTCCCTGCGTTGTATGGCTAAGCGCCTGACATGCCTAGTAGTTCCTTCTGAACCTCTTGGTTGACGCTCTATGGTAAGTGGCACAAGGCTGGCTAGAATCTGCTATGTTGAGTTCACAAGTCTCTGGGAGGTATCTCTGAGTCTAGTGTGTGAGTGCTCAAGCGTGGTTTTAAAACCAGATCTACATAATATGAACATCAGATACAGTTCCTAGAGCACGAGTTGCAGGTGTGGCCAGTGCTTTCGCTTAGAGGTTGCCTCTAGACCAGTGCTGGGCTGTACCTAGCACACCTGCTAGGAAGAACTTAGACTTTTGTACTTACCCTAAGAGGTATTGCTTGGGTACTAGTAGTTGCTTACATCATATACTGCTCAGAGATGGGACGGAATTGCAATGGTACCATGTGCACATATGCATGGGAATGAAGTTAGGAATGAAGTTAGCCAGACTAAAGTACCTAGGTACTAGGTAGTACTCATCCCTTCAGTGACAGGTTCTATAGTCCAGCTGAGTTATAAACTCTGGGTTTCGACATTAACCTACCTGGGCATCTCCTTGCCCTGAAGGAAGGGGATACGGTTCGTAGATTGTGAACATGGAGGACCCTCCGACTGGTTGGTAGGTAAGCAGGAGAGCCTAGGCTGAGTGCTTTGCACACGCTACAGGCTGCCAGAGTCAACAGTGTTCTAAGGCTCCAAAACTACTGAGCTATAAGCGTCCGAGTCCGGCCTTGTATGGCTTAATATAGCACTTATGACTCACGGGTATTTTGGAGGTGGAAAGGCAAAGCTGGGCTTCATCAAGCCAGTGCCTGTCTGAGATGATTCATTGCTCAAAAGGACTGATTGTGCAGGCATAGTAATATGATATGTGTAGACCCGTTGTTTGAGGTAATTTAGCAACCAAAGAAGACCAGCTTTGGGCCTGATAGAGACCTCGCAATGATATAGATGGATTATGTAAGCACATGATGACTCTACCTACCATGCAGCGCCCCAAAGGGTTCCCTCTTGATGATTTAGGACATGGAGAAATCAGTCTGTAGCATAGATCTTGTCAGAGAAGTCATCACGTTGCAATCAGGCTTTGGGTTGGCTGAATTGGTCCCACGTTCATTTGTTCCAGATTCAAGTCATTGCTTTCTCATCGAAGCCAAATTAGGGTCGAGCCACCGCAATCAGGTGCTGTGTTGGCCCATATAGGAACACTGGTGAGCTTGAACGGTCGACCTTTTTCAGCCAAAGACGTTGGCATAGGTGCCGCACAACTTACCAGGGGAGCAAAGTAATAGTATCCAGGTCAAGTACTTCAGTATCCAAGCTATCTTGCCTTCACAGGAAGTCCGAGTTTGTCCAGCTCAGGCTACACTGATACCCGAGGTAGATATCGCAAATAATGACCCAACTGGACAATATTGACCAATGAGAGACTTCAGGAGACACAGATTAGGCAAGTCCCTTCTAGCTGAGGCAGGAGAAGGGTTCTAAACAGTGAGAGAATATGTAGACTATTCGATGGGGCACCGCTGGTTGGCTAGGTTATCTGGCAACAAGATACTTATCTAGTCTACTCGGATCATCAATCCTGGGTCAGGAGAAGAGAGACTTCATACGTGGGTGGTAATATACCGACAGGCCGGTTAGCTTCAGCAACATGTTGATTATCACCCTGGAATCTACCTGATTTGCAATTTCGGGCGGTGCTCAGGGCTCTCCCGCTTTTTGCTTGGATAAATAAGAGACCAATGTGAGTCGTCCATCCAAGCTTGTCAGGTGCTAGGTATTGAGGACAACAGCAGGAGGTATCGCCTAGCCCAAGTTGGGTCGTAGGCATTGGAAGGGCGAACTAGACCTTGGTGTGGATCGGTTCGTTTGTTCCATGGCGCACAGTCATCGATGACGCCCTAAACAACTACCTTCCGAGCTCTTCCTCGAAGCCGACATTGTCTCGTCCACTCCAGTACCGGCAGGGCACAATCGACCTATTCACTCATAGCCAGGAAAGAGTGGGCTCCCATGAAGCCTATCACTACAAGTGCTTCAAGGGGGAACGCATCTAGCATAGACGGGAAGAAGCATCTCGGAGTAAAGGTCCGACAGCATGAGAGAGACGTATTGCTGTGAGTTTTACCGCCAGAAGACAGATCTTCCTTTTTCCATCGACGACCTGCTCTGTTCAGCATTCAGCATGCTCCGAAGTTTTCAGCCACCGTGATGAAATAATACGGTACTGCGAGTTTGACACCGATGAGAAGGTGACAACGGCCACCGGCATATTCGGATTCCCGCGTATCGACGCTGGCCACAAGCCCGGATTCTTCTTTGACGAGCCATAAAACGGCACAGATTGGTACAGATTGTGCTCGTGCCCTCCCAGTAGCTAGGTGAATATATCAACGGTTGCTGGTCCTGGACAGCCTCGCAGGCTCGATATATTGGATGATGGATCACGAGGGATCAGGCCAGCGATTAGGGACTGATACTTTGGCCGAGTCCCAGTAGTAATATAGTACTTAGGTAATGTAAACGACCTAGAGGTCCTAGACAGGGACACAGGCACACAGGGTCCTCGGTCGTCAGTCCACTAAGACAATATCGCGATGTCTCGGGAGATTCACATGATGCGCCTCCGTGGCTCGTGGATTAGGTTGTGGCCATTGGCAGCAAGAGGCGGTACGGTAGGCGGAATCCGCGGACAGGAATAATTCCGACCAACTGCTCCGAGTGCTGCCCCTTTCGGCCACGCTGAGGCGGCGCGGATAGCCACGGCCGCCACGGCCGGGCACTGCCGGGTTTCAGGAGGCTTGTTCGGTGGAGTCTTCCATCTCTGCCCCCTCCCCGGCCGGCATTCATTGCACCCACCCCATTCCCACCAATCAGAGCGGCTGTAGTCTCCGTGCTAAGCTTTAGCTCACCGATGCCCAGCCGATGCCACTGCAGCTTGCGTCTGATTCTATGGCTCTCTCGACCGGTACTACTCCGTGGTGTCTCTTCCTTCACCTTCTCTTCTCCCTCTTCTGCCCTTGCCGGGTCTATACGGCTCTTGTGGTTCGATCTTGGGGTTCTTGGAAAAAAACCCATCCAACCTGCATCTTGGCTCCGTGGGCCCAGCGGTTTGCCGGGTGCCTGCCCCTAGCTGTGCCAGCTCAGCCTCTGACGATGAACGTGAACCGGTAGGATCGGTAGACTCGGTAGATGATGTTCAGGCGCAGGGTGGGACCCCATCGGCGGACCACTCGAGCATTAGATGTGGCTCCGTCCGCGATTGAAGGGATTATGTCTGGTGTAGATTGTTCCGAGATGGCTTCCAGGTGTTCCTGGCTCCCTGGTAGGGGGCTTGCCTTGTCTGTCTGTCTGCCGGGGCTACGCCCCATTGCCGGCAACGTCCGCAGGCCGCCCCGGCCGAGGCCCCGGCTCCCCATGATGCCTGACATATACCGGCATTATAAATAAGAAGGTCGACGCCGCCGGCATGCTGCAGATGGACTTTGAGATCCGTCCCTGCAACTCATATAGCCAAGGGGGGTTTACCTAGAACAACACACGAGATCCGCCACCATGGTTCAGACAGCCGTTTTCACCCTGCTCGCGGCCCTCGCGGGCGGCGCGCTCGCCTCCCCGGCCGCCGACCCGATGATCACGCCGTCCCCGACGCTGGAGAAGCGGGCCTCGTGCACGTTCTCCGGGTCTTCGGGCGCGGCGTCGGCGAGCAAGTCGCAGAAGTCGTGCGCGACCATCGTGCTGTCGGACGTGGCGGTGCCGTCGGGCACGACGCTGGACCTGTCGGACCTCGAGGACGGCACTTCGGTGATCTTCGAGGGCGAGACGACGTGGGGGTACGCCGAGTGGGACGGGCCCTTGCTGCAGATCGAGGGCACGTCCATCAGCATCTCGGGCGCCAGCGGCGCCTACCTCAACCCCGACGGCGCGCGCTGGTGGGACGGCGAGGGCAGCAACGGCGGCGTCACCAAGCCCAAGTTCTTCTACGCCCACGACCTGACCGACTCGACCATCGCCGACCTGTACATCGAGAACACCCCCGTCCAGGCCGTCAGCATCAACGGCTGCGACGGCCTGACCATCACCGGCATGACCATCAACAACGAGGCCGGCGACGACGCCGGCGGCCACAACACCGACGGCTTCGACATCGGCTCCAGCTCCGACGTCACCATCGACGGCGCCGAGGTCTACAACCAGGACGACTGCGTCGCCATCAACTCGGGCACCGTGAGTTCTCTCTCTCCTCCTCCGTCGCGCCCTCCTGGTCTTCTGCGGCAGAATGAGTCGCCGAGGTGAAAGAGTTGGGGGGTAGAAGACGGAGCCGGGACTGTTCTGTTCTGTTCTGTAGTGAAAGCTGACAGGTTGGCCCTGCGTGCAGAGCATCACCTTCAAGAATGGCGTCTGCTCCGGCGGCCACGGCCTGTCGATCGGCAGCGTGGGCGGCCGTGACGACAACACGGTCGAGTCGATCACGTTCGACAACTGCGAGGTCAAGGACTCCGTGAACGGTACGCTCGCAATCTGCCCGAACCCAGTCCCCCCCTCCCCAATAAGCTGTGAAAGCTTCTTCCTCCCACCTCCCCTTCCCCTGAGACGCTTTCGAGGGGCTGACGCGACGGTTCCTCGCTTTCCAAAACAGGCATCCGCATCAAGGCGAGCGAGGACGACACCGGCTCGATCACGGACGTGACTTACAGCTCGATCACGCTGTCGGGCATCACTGGGTAAGCCATCCATCTCTCCTCTCATCTCATCTCTCCATCTCTCAACCCTTCCAACCGCGCGGCCCCTTCCCTCCCACGCCAAGACAGGGAAATTCTAGAAGGAAGGAGGCGGGGAGAATGGGGGGTTTGGGGCGCTGGGGGGGTTCCGGGAGGGAAGAAGAAACTCGACTGACCACAAATTCCCCCCCCCCCCCCCCAAAAAACAGCTACGGCATCCTGATCGAGCAGAACTACGACGGCGGCGACCTCGACGGCGGCGAGCCGACGTCGGGGATCCCCATCACGGAGCTGACGGTCAGCGACGTCAAGGGCACGGTCGAGAGCGACGCGTACAACGTCGTCGTCGTCTGCGGCAGCGGCGCCTGCTCCGACTGGACCTGGACCGACGTCAGCGTCACCGGCGGCGAGACGTACGGCGACTGCGAGAACATGCCCAGCGGCATCTCCTGCTGATGCCTGAGCCGAGAGAGAGACAGTGAGAGAGAGAGAGGAAGAGAAGAGAGAGAGAGGGAGAGAGAGGAAGTAAGGAAAGGGGGGGTGGGGGGAGAGAGGAGCGGCGAAGCATCAGAGAGAGAGCGAGCGCCCTTCGGCACGTGTGAGGTGGCAGTATTACAAGTCAGTCACGGTATGTGACCGCTGTCTGTGTGTGTGCGTGGTGGGTGTCAGCATGTCAATTGTCGGCAGCCCCTGTCCTGTTCTGTCCCGCCCCAACACACGGGGACGAGAGAGACGATTCATTCGTGTATATACTTCTCAGCTTCTTCGAAAGCATGTCCATTTTCCACGTCCACCATTCCATGATCAAGGGCACTTGCAAGGGTCGAAGAGAATGAACGAAGCCAGCACGGGTTAGTCGGCTGTAAGAGGGAGAGAGGTCGAGCGACTGCCGTACGTGCCGATCTTTGCAGACAGAGCCTCATGTTGTGTGGTTGCCTCCGACGCCGAGAGACAAGCGAGCCGCCATGCAGGTCGGCTATGTACCTCCATATGTGACTGTCTTATCTATCGATCTGCGCACAGCTACACACTTTGATGTACAGATACCTAAGTACATTACTACGTCTGTCTGTATTGTCTTCGTCACATCTGGTAGGTACAACACCAAGGAGACGGGGCTGATATATTAGATCTATCTGCACTGGATTGAGTCGAATTGTCTTGACCCGGGCCAAGACTCCGGGACGGAAGCAATAACTACCCACTTTGCCCCGGCGCAGGCCTCCGGGTCCGGGAAGACGACCGTACTGTCCGTGGATAGTTATGTATCTGCTTCACGGGGTTGATCTCGGTACTTTCTACAGGTTTTTATAGTAGGGAAAACGGCAGACCAAAAACGGACGGATTGGAACAAATTAAATAATCTCCTCTATCTGCCGATCTGATCTGGGTATCCGTGACGCAGCAAAAAAAGAGAATAAAATAGCTATGATCACCAAATGTCATGCTAGCCGGACCCCTCCCCCCTATTGAAGCAAGCAACCGGGCGCCTTGTGCATTCTGTCGCATTTTATTGGGCTGGGACATTGTCCATGTCCAGGACATGCCTGTCAACCACTTGAATCGCCCGCCCGGAACGGCCCTTGCCCGGCCGCACGAACCATCCCCTGGTTAGAAGCTGTGATATCCAGCTTGGGCGCTCGCCTCCTGTAACTCTATTTTGGCCGAACCGTATCATAGCCGAGACTCGAAGCCCATGATCTAGAGCATCGTCGCAGATCATATTCGACATTGGGGCCATACACTCAATAGAGGGTAGGAATAGTCGAGCGTTTGGGATGTAGTGGTATGTCCGGTGTCTTTTCCAATCTGCCATGAGATTCCAAGACAAAACAGAAGGGGTATTGGGTCTATTATCGCACTGTCGCAAAAGAAGCTTGTCGTATTCCAGAGATCTTTTATCTCGCGTCTTTCACGTTCTGTTTGACCTGCAGAGCCCACTTAAGTTGGCCGAGCACCTCCTTGGTCTCTTCGATCGTCTTCGTCTGCTCTTCTTCCCGCTCCTGGGCCCTCCGCTTGATGTCGGCAAGGGCTGCCTCCTGGTCGCGCTTGTAGGCTTCGAACTGTTGGCTCATCGCCTCCTTTTGCTTTCGTAGGTCTTGGATATTGCTGTCCTGTTGGTCACATAGATCCCGGAGCACATTAATCTTGTCGTCATCCTGTTCCCGCTCTTCGACCAGAGTCTGGATCCGTCCATTCATCTTAGTCACGGACCGCTTCACCTCTTGGCCTTGGTCTTTCCAGTGGGATGAGATGGCGTTATACCGACCCTCCATAAGCGCAGCATGGCTGTTGGCCTCCTCGATTTGCACCTTGGTATCGCGCCGGCTTTTCTCCATCTCGGTCCGCCATGTCTGCTCGCGGGCTTGCGCATCTGCTGTGCGCTTCTTCTCCGTCTCGACAGTGGATTGCAGGTGCTCTACCTGCCGTTCTTTCCGGCTGAGGAGGGTCTTGTTGACGTTGGCTTCCAAGAGACGTGACTCGTAGTCGGCCGCCATGCGCTCCAGCTTGTCCTCCACAAGCTTGGCCGCCTGTTTGGATTCCTCTGCCTTCAACTTCTCAAGCTTGATCTCACGTTTCAAGGCTTCATTGTCGGACACCAATTTGTTGATAACTCTTCCCGTTTTCCCAAGGCCTGCCTTGCCCACAGCGCTGTCCCATTGTGGAGAATCTTCGCGCGCGCTCTGGTACACGACTGCCTCTGAATCTGGAGAGAGTGGAGATAACGTGCTCTCGATCTCTCTTGCCTTCTGCGTGATGTCGCTCGAGGACATCTGTGAGCCGCCGCTCCGAGACCGATCCAAGGATAGGTCTGGACTGGACAGCTTCAATCTTACGGCGAGGCCGTTCTGCATTGGGGGATACTGAGAGACGTACGAGACACCGCTGACATTACTGCGCACGGAGCTCGAGAAACCGCTGTTGCGCGCCGAAGGCGGTTCGGAGGAGGAAGCCAGCGATGGCGCTTCGAAGCTCGGCACGGTCCGGATGGTAGAGATGGGTTGACCTGCCGGGACCGAGGGCGCCGAGGTTGGGGAATGGTTGTAACTGATGTCGTGACTCGCGCGGTGATAGTTCATGGTATTCGGGGCGCCAGTTGAAGGGGGCGCAAGCTTTGTCTTGATATCTGCATCGGAGGCAGCGTAAAGGTAGGCCGAATCTATAAGCATTAAAATAGTTAATCACTGTCTAAACAGGTTCTTGGCTAGCAGAACAGGGCGCTTTGTTCACTAGAATTGAGCCCGAATACAACAAAGAAGATTTACTTCCAGTCATGTCTCAGGAGACAACAAGTCCAGTCGGCACACAAGGGTGAAAGAGAAACAAGACATGGAGCAATGTGATTTACCGTTTGCAATGTCGGAGCGGCTAGCTTTGGGTAGCCCACGGCGAGAAATAGAAGCACGAGCTTTTTGCAATCTGCTAGGCATTTCTCAAGGCCTACAGGCCTGAGCCTACTTTCGTCGCGACGGGGTCTGAATTGGATGGGAGGATGTCGGATATGAGCGATACGGCCGAGTATTCACGGGTCTGCCACGGGTCTGGGTGATGAGGACACGGAGACCTCAAGACTTGGTCGGCGCGGGATCAATGGTGGGCAGGCTATATCATGAGTAGGAGCAGGATTCGAGCGACGGGCGGTCCGGGATGGAGAGGCAGAAAACGTATTTTTCCAAAGGCAGACGGCAGACAAGCGAGGGGAAGAGAAGATAGAGCGCAAGACCACGGCAGCTAGCGCGCGTGACGTGGTGGTCAAGAGAAGGGCAGGGCTCGGCGGAAGGCTCGGGGCCTCACTTGGATACGTTAGATGTTGATGTGTATTGTTGACGGCCGCCATCTGCACGACCGTCAAACGAATACGTTCTGTCAGCAGCTGCCCGAAAAAGGCGGCTGGCTGATATTGCCAATTGGACCCGTAGGCCGACTGAGCGGGGAGTCAGGGGGGTTGACGGCTTGGCCCTGTAACACGCCAATGCACCCCACCCGAACACCACTGGCTGCACAGGCTGCACTGGCCGATTGCTGCGACTGCGCAAAGCGCCACAGACAGCCACGCCCTTGCCCCGGCAACCAAGGCGCGTTTCCCTGCGTCGATGCAACCCTCCGTCTCTCTCTGCGTAACGGTACAACCACGTCAGGCACCGTCCGCGAACTACCGCCTCACCTTTCATTAGGTGCCTCCCATTAGGTACTCCAACAATTGAAACGCGTGCGTCTCTCTGTCTCTCCCGAGGGCTTCTGCTTTGACCCACGATAAGACGACGCGGTTTTGTTTGTACTGAGGTGTGTAGGGGCCTGCATGCAATGCATTGCCCCCGAGATACAGAGTAATCTCCTCCTATTTAGGGCCCTTATTTTTCCAGAAGAAAATTCATGGTTTGCACGCACCAGATGCTGTACCGAGTACATCCATACCACAGAATCCATCCGCTGATCCGCTGCTCACATCACTACCCGTCAATCCGTGTTCAACGTTTCATAGCGGAGGCAATACCAAGTCTCGGGTTGATGAAAATTCCGACTCACCTCTGGACTAGGCCGAGGACTAGGTCACTGACGACGACCCGAATTCTGATGGCCCATGGCCGATGGTAGACCAACCAAATCGCCCATCCGCATCATGTCGTGCTCCGTACACCGTCAAGATTGCTGTACCAGAAACCGGAATCAGCCGCGGCGTCGCTTTCAGGGTCCCTTAATGTCGAGTCTGCTTACCTAAGATACGCACCGCCTGGTGACGGTTTCAGGTCGAGTCGGCGACTCCAATGCCTCTCGACGCTCAATTCTTCATTGACTTACGCTAAAACATGAGCGGCCCCTATTATGAGACCAATTACCTGCTTACCGTAGGTACCTGCTTTTCTCGATCAGTACCAAAATCCCGGGACTACGCTCATACGTTGGCCCGCTGCTATGTACCTACCTCATGTTCATTAGGCTCGCAGACCAGGTTGAATCAGCGCCATCTCGGAAGGCCATTTCCGGTCCCAAGGACCGGCCAAGCCGTCCGGCACCTGGCCCACTTTGCCCCGTGGCCGCCCCCTGGGCCGACCATCTCCGGCTTCGGCCGCAGTCCTCACGGGGGCCAACTTGCTACCATAAGCGCGGCTCGTGGGCATCTTGCAGAGGCTCATCGTCCGTGGCCGGCCTAATGTAGGGGCGACCGCCGCGCAGGCCGAGCTCCCGGGAACCCGATTGGGCTGAAGTGGGACATGCACATTTCCCACCACACACTTGCCGTATACATGTCTCAGAAGAGAGAGGCTTAATGGTGTATAATTGGGATATCATGTATTACTCGATTACGATTACTCCTTCACTTGGCGAAGACTGCTTGCTATAGCTATTCTCGCGCCTTTAATGGCCGTGCCATATCTGGGGTGGGCTGGCCGTATGGGCGTCGAATGGCAGGTCCGTCATCTCCCAGCGCTCGTGTCTTCCGACTTCTCTACTATCGAGCCTGGGACCAGGATCTTCGAGCTGCTCCAACGAGTCCCATGCCGTGCTCATGCCCGTGCCCGTGCCCGTGCCCGTACCCGTCGCCCGGCGGCTGTTCCAAGGCGAGAAGCTTCCGCGTCGCGCCGAGAGCCAGTGGTTGGACTGCGACGACCACGACTTCCACGACTGGGACACGGCGGCCAAGTGCCTTGCGATGCCCGCCACGCCGAACGACGAGAAGGCCTTGGACGCCGACGGCCCGCTGAAGACGAGGAACGAGCACGCCATCTCGGCCGTAGCACACATGGCAAACGGCGCCTCGCCGTACGTCTTGTCATCGGAGAGGTGGTAGGAGACGTTGTAATAGAGCCGCAGGATCGCGGCGAGGCAGGTGCTTCGGATAGCCCGAAACCGTGTTAGCTGGGCCTGTGGTCTCGGGGGGGAAAGGGGGAGGAGTGGGGAGGATTAAGGTCTCCTCCATCCAGGTCCACGTACAGCACGCCCACGACGAATATACACGACACACTGATCTTCCTCTTGGTCGTCATATGCAATGTCCAGATGACTTTCTGCGGGAGGACCAGCGTGACCAGGTCCAGAACGACGTTGATAGCAGCGCTGACCAGGTATATCAGGGTTATATCGAGGCATTTCGAGCCGGGCACCGTCTTGTCCCACAGACGGCGATACGGAGTGCAGGAAGCATTCGCCACGGCGATCACGGTGGTGTAGAACAAAACGTTCAATGCCATGAAGATGTGGCACGTCCACCAGAAGCCGTTGCGCGTGCCCCGTGGGACGAACAGTGCGCTCCAGTCCATCAGGATGCACGCCTTCATCACCATGATGACGACCGCGTAGAGATTTGCGGCCACGATGGACATCTTTTGACCCAGTCAGGAGGGGGAAATGTTCGAACGGGGCCCGCGGACCGCGCAAACTCACCCGAAACACTCCGGCCAGATCCCTCACTTGGATGTCCCACTGATGGAGAAAGAAGCCGTGCGTATACACTTGCCAGAACATGGTGTAGCTGTAGGCGAGGTAGAGGCCCTGTGCAGTCGTGAAGAAGAAGAATCATCAGCGTCCGCGGTCGAGCGGGGGAGGGGGGAAGCCTCAGGCGTCGAGGGCTAGGTATGTCGACATACATATGCCGCGATGGCCAAATCTGTCTGCCGTCAGTCTTCACAGGTGCCATAGGTACCGAGGCAGAGACGGCAGGCAGAGGTTTTATCTATCTCACAGTCTTGAAAGAGGGCGTTCTTCATCCGGAAGAAGCGCGCGTAGACGCGCACCATGACCGCGAACGTCGTGAGACCCAGGCACAGCGAGGCGATGGCGAGCGTCTTGGCGTTCCCGTTCGGCGGGTGCGCGAAGTCGGGCGCGACCCCGGGCGGCGGCGCGAGCGCGGGTCCGTCGAGGATGGCCTGCTGCAGAGCCGGCGGCAGCGAGCCGATCTGGTCTAGCGACATTGGCGACATTGCTCACACACACACTCTCTCTCTCTCCCCCCCTCTCCCACCCAATAATTTTCTTGCTCTCTTCCTCGAGTAGGACCAATCTTAGTCTCTGGCGGGCTCGGCTTCTCCCCATGCGAGTATGGTGGCGTTGAGAGAGCGACAGAGAGGAAGACGAGCCTCCGCTCTTCCCCTTTCCTGTTTTTTTTTTTTTTTTCACCTCGAAACTGACACCGGGTGGGGGCCGAGTGACAAGCAGAGAGAGAAGGAGAGAGACAGAGACAGAGGAAGACAAGGCTGCTGATTCGTACTTATCTCCTAAGCCCTACGCCTTCTGGGCGCAGTTGTGACGAACAGGCCCCCCGGTCATTTCCCACGTTTCCCCCCGCAGGGTAACAGCAGAAGTGCAGAAAATAGCATCGTGACATGCGTGATAACTCGGAACTTCGGTTGGCTGAGGATTACGGCCGCCGCGTGCTGCATGTGGAACCCCTGCCAGCGCGAGTCTCAACAACAGCCCTGCCGTGACCCTGCGGCACAGCTCGGCCTCGGAGCTCGGGTCTCGCGATTTTCCTCTCGACCGGCAGGCCCCCAACAAAGCACTGCCTTGTCTATGCTGTGCCGTATCGATGCCGTATGGTAATCGTCGGTCGTGGCTGGCTGCAGACCGATGCCGGGCTGGTTGGTTCAGCTACCTAGGTATCGTGCTTGGCGACGGTTTGGGTAAAGTCTGCGAGTGAGGTGCTGTCGCTACTCTGACATTGGAGCGACAGGGCCAGTGACGGGAAAAAAGTCAACCGGTGGAAATGAGGAATGATTAATCTGCCGTGCTTGGCCAACCTGCCTGCTTGTACGATGTGTATATTCATAAGTAAAAGAAACGGACTGGCGGACATCGAGCCAGCCGATTCCCATATAACCGCTGAAGGCCAAGAAGAAAACGAAGCTGGCGACACTTGGCTACTTGTCATGGTTCCTTGAGTAGAGTCAGAGGACGGCCTGTAAACAGTCATAAGCAGCCTCGCCTGCCTGGTCTCCCCAATGTGCGGCATTGTCCAGTAACAGCATGGATGGCCATCAACAAGACCTCGCACCAGCCGTAATGCAATGCAGAACTCATCACATATGCAGAACATATCACCTACTTGTCATGGTTACACATGCCTCCCACCCCCGCGTCAGACGCCACAGTCTGGAGGGTTTCAAGACGCGATGGGAAAAGGACCCTTTCTTCCCTTCATCATTTCTTTTTCTTCCCTCAGTTTGAACACCAGCTCATTCTACACAGCTAGCTCAATGTGAGGAGTCAGGACGAGAGGACCAAGGACATGAAGTACGGGGAACGGGACTTTGGTATATTACAACCACAAAGACTACCCCCAGCCCGTCCACCGCCGTGTAGGTGGGCCAGGCCACGAGACGCAGGGATGGAGGAACCGCCCACCCGGGTCTGGAATCCCAGGCTCGATCTGTGTACGGTACGGTATCTGTCAAGTACCAGCATACGGAGTCCCTATCTGTTAACTCCAGGAGTCGACAGCCTTCGCTGGTGACTTGCAAAAAAATATGACACTTGTTGAGGACCTATTTTCCACGGCGTCCGAGGAGCCTCACTTCCCCGAGCCCCGGCTGATTCTGCCGGGTCTGCGAATTTACGCCGTACGGTAGGCTATGTATTGCTTCATGTGGTCCCGGCAGAGCGGACAGGGGGGCTCGGGGAGCGAGTCCGTCTACCCGTACCCGTGCTCTTCAGCTGACCGTCCTGCCTGCTGGCCCCCAAGTTTCAAGTGGTGAAGTTACCGTAGCGGTGGAAGGAAGATTATGAGCTCCTTGGGATCATGCATACATATATCTACAGTGACTACCCTAGCCAGTGGATATAATTCCGGCCAGAGAGGGTAATCCACGGTCCCATAATAAGACCCGTATATCCATCTCGAGGGCTGGCACGTGACTCCTAATCTGGTGAGCCGGTGACTTGGCCGTACGCGCTCTATGACTGCACTCCATGGCTGCACTCCATGGCTGCACTCCATGGCTGCACTTTATGGCCGCACTCTATGGCCGTACGTGCGTACACTCTATGGCCGTACGTGTATACACTCTATGGCCATAAGCGCGCTCTATGGCCGTGTGCGCCGTACGCTCTCAGCCCTGCGGCAGCACTTTTTGGGGGGGGTAAGAGGGCGGGTGGGTAGGAGGGGTGGGGGAGGGGGGGAAGGGGGGGCCTAAAATCAGGGAAATTTACGCCCTATCCCTAATAAAACCTACCCCAGTAAGTGGATTTTTTTGGATTAAGGCTATCCTTATACAAATATTGTGAGCCGTTTGGAGGGGCTCAACGTACGAATAGAGCAAGAAGTAGCAGGGGGATAAAAATGGATGGTGCTGAATTAGCTAAAGTGATCTAAGGATGCAGACTAGGTATAAAACTGGTGGCTAACTTATACAGTATTTATACGGTCTTATTCGGACCCATAGTTTAGTCATGGACTCTATAGCTATTAGGTCTAATACCCCCCCATGGCTCTAAGGCCATTATAAAGCCCACAGTAGGATTAAAAACGGCAAAACGCTCGGTAAGCGTGAAAACCTTAACCTCTCTGCGGTTCGAATAAGCGACTCTCTGTTATTATAGTGGTTGCCGGTCCTCTGCCGGTTATGTGATAAGAGCGTTTTTGGTCGGCAAATCTCCGGGCAAATCCAGAAGAGGAGAAAAGTGGGGCAAGAACTCTGATTTCTCTGACTGCGTTCCCCCCCCCCATGCCTTCATGACTGCAAATAACCCCCTGGGCTTAAAAGAATCGATTAACCTTGCAGTCTGAGGGCATGTGTTGAAGGAAGAGTCCGCCGCACCGAAGAGACCCAGTCTGTTGTATTTGCGGTGCGGGTGATCTCCTGGGAGAGACCTGTACCTTAGCGAGTAACCGGATATATGCCTCAGGTACCGTATTATGCGTTTTACATAATCTTATTACTACGGTAAGGGATTTACTATAAATCTGGCCTATATACCGATTACGTAGCTCATATCTAGGCGTATTATATATATTATAAAATTAACCTTACCTATTAACGTTGCGTACCGGTAAATATTATCCTTACTAGCCTGGCTAATATAAATAATAATATTCTTTATAGCAACCGCTACTATTAGTGTTTTTATAACCTAGTAAGTCTCCATGCCTTATAATATAATAACCTTCTCGATATAGCTTTATTAATCTAATCGTATATCCCCGTTATCCGCAGAGCGTAGAATCCTTACGCCAAGGAATTAATCCGCGGCTCCCAGGTTATATACCGGGACCGCCGCGTTAATATTACTAGCGAGGGTTTTTAATCTCTCGGTATTCGGCCTAAAGAAAAGAAAGTTATCAACGTATAAGGCTATTATATTACCGGTTTTTTTATTATAGTATATTATATTATCCGAGTATAATGGCTTAAAGCCTTTCTCTTTAAATAATTAGCGGACCTTTTTTTATTATTAGGCCCCGGCCTGCTTAAGGCCGTATAGCGGCCGGAGGAGCTCGATAATCTTCTTAATAATATACTCGTGCTTTTTCGCTTTATCGGGATTTACCTTAAAAAACTCGTAAAAAAGTGGGAATTGCTTTATAAAGATTCTCTCTGCTAAATCACCGTTTAAGTAAGCCGCAAGGAAATTAATCTAAAGAATCGCCTAACCGTTAACCGCTATTAGCGTTATAAGCATTCTTTATAACACCGCTCTCGCCGTTATTAACTTCGTCTTATTATAATCGATACCTTTCCGTTAGGTAAAACCGCGTGCTATAACGCAGCTCTTTAGCTTATTAAGCTGGCCGGTTAATAAGTATTTCTTTTATAATACCCATTTTGCGTTAATAAGGTAACCGCGTATTGCTTTTAATGCGTTAACGAACGCAAAGGTACCGCGGTTAAGGTTCTTTTATATCTTTTTAAAGCAGGCAATAACCTAAAAATCGCGTTTAAAGCCTTTTATTACTTCTTTAAAGGTAAGGTCGTTAAAGCATTCCTTAAATATTTAATATATACTTACCGCGTAAGTGATTAAAATATCCCCTATAATGGAGTCGTTAAGGGTTTTACCGGCTACGCCGGTAAAGGAAAAGAATTTATTATAAAGGTATTCGGCTTATAATATTATTAAATTACTCGTAAGCGCCTTTATTACTTAGTACTAGTAAATATAACCTTTTTCCTTTTCGTCTCCGTCCCCTTTAATATATTATATATTTTAACCGTATCGTTATACAAGGACGTCGCCAGGTGGCCGCAATAGCCCAATACCTCGTATAAGGATATTACTAGGTAACCCTTATACGAGAATATTACTAGGTGGCCGCTACGGCTTTATAAGGCGTGCCTTAGGGAGAGGCGTAAGCTTTTTACCTTTGGCTAAGCCGTAGTGGTAAAGGGAGTGGAGGGGGTAGCCCTCGTTATTAGAGTTTAATAAGAGGGCGCTATCCACCCCCTTATAATCTAATTCCTTATTATTAACCTCCCTTAAGGCTATAATAATTTCCGTATTATCTAAAGGAGCGTTAACGAGCTGCTATAATAATAGGTTATCTCGGCCGTTCTCCGGCTCCGTTAGGTTTTTTTCGATGATATTATTATTCCGGTTATAAATCTTCGTCTTTTTAGCATAATACCGTCGGCAAAATCGCTTTTATATTATTAAAGGGAGTAATCGAATAACGTTAATAAGGCTCGGCACATTATTAGGGTTAATTAAGGCTTTGTAAAAAGTAACGTATAAGGTCTTAAAAAACCTACCGCCGTTAATCAACCAGACTTTATAAATAATAATACCCTTATAGCCTATAAAAAGTTCTCTAGCACCGCGTGCCTTAAGCTTTTCTAACTATACGCATTAAGTATAATTAATATAAACCACTACTCTAGTACTAAGAATGCGTAGGTAATATTAAGAGGGCTTATAATCCTTTCCAGGTATGATTTAAGTCTAAAACAATTCGTATAAAGTAATATGATCAAGTACGGGACTTTAACTAATCCTATTAATCATATATATTATAGCCTTTATAATATAATCCCAAAAGCAGGTAGGGATTTTTATAATAATAACCGTAGCCCTAGTTTTATTTTATATAAAGCGTATAATGCGTTTTATAACGCCGTTCTAGTACTAGTTATATAGTGAAGAAGAAATACATAAAATACCGTTCTCGCTATAAAATGCTCTAAGGGGATTAATAACGAATTCTATATCACCGTTAAAGCGAATAATTCGTATTATTCGCGGTAATATGTAATTCTGCTTTAAGTTATTATTAACGTAGCGCATAAATATAATAATATACTTATAAATACCCTTTTTTAAGTTATAATTCCAGTAATTTCTATACCTCGTAACATTATCGGTTATTACCGAGAAGTACTTAGCACCGGTTACTAAAACTAGCTCGATTTGGCCTAAATTATACTAAAACATCTCTCCGGCGTAAAGTGCCCTTTCCTAAGGGGTTTTTAAGGGTATTTTCATGGATTTCGCCCTATTATAAGCGTAATAAGGTAGTATATATACCTCCTTTAGGTTAAGGTCGATACCCGTGGATGCCTTAATCGTTTAAATTAAGCGTTCGGCGCTAAAGTGGTAAAATCGGCGGTACCAGAGTACTAAGCGCTTAATAATCTCTATAAAAGCCTCCTTATTACCGTTAAAAGCGTTACCAAATAACAGTTAAAATTATTATACTTTTAATTTTACGGTGATTACCGTGCCTCCCAGCTCCTTATCCTAATGGTTATAATAAGTATAAGGTTTTTTTTTACCGTACTCCTAAAGGAAAAACTCTCTTTTCGGCACGTTAAGGGTAATAAAAACCTTATTTTTCGAATCCTTAATATAATTACCCTAAAGGGTACCACCACTATTATAAAACCGTACGCCAAAGAAAATCTTTATAGGGAATTCAGGTATAAAAAGAGTATAAATAACCTTAATAAAAACTTTATTACCCTTAGGTCCACGCCAGTAATACTACGCGTAGCCGACCTTTATAGCCTTAATAATACCACCTCCAATATATACACTAAATTCGCGGCCTTTAAGGTTTATAACGGTATTAAAATAAAAATCCCGCTTATTATTAATAATTATAACATTAAAGCCGGTATTAAAGAGCTATAAGGACCGGAATCTACCGGTAACCGCTACGGCGTTAATCGTAATATTAGCTTTGGGAAGCTCCCCGTAAAGGCTATTCTCAGCTTCTTTATTACGGGGGAGTCTTATATTCTCGTTATAATACCGTACCAGCTCTCCGAAGTCATTACGGATAATATCTACCATAAAGCTCGCCGCCGGTATACCGGGGAGGTTACCTAAGCCTGCGGGTAATAATAAGGCCTTTAACGTACTACCTATCGCCGCATTACCTAACGCCGTATTACTTAATAACCGCTACGGCCTATAGGTATAATTATTACTAATCCTTGGATTACGGTAATCCTTAGTAATATAGCCTTTCTTACCGCAGTTTTAATAAATAATATCCTTAGGATCCTTATTAAACTTTTAGTCCTTATTTTTACCGTTATTATTATTCCGGTTATTCCTATTATTACCGGTATTATTAGTATTATTAGATTTATTACTATTACTACTACTACTTTTATGGTTTTTTTAACTATCTCCTTTCTTATAAAACTCCGCCGAAAAATCCTTAATAAATAACTATAACATTATAACACCGTTTTATTAGATTATGCGTTTTATTATGGTTTTAAAAGTGCTAGCGTACTTAGAAACCGCCTTAAGAAAAAGTATAACCTGCTGCTGATTAGTTATAATAAACCCGGCGTTTAGGTTCTTTCGCAATAACCGTTAAAACTTAATAATAAATACAAGGGGATTATAACCATTCCATTATAATATAACGAGCTTATCCCAGTAATTTGCTTATTACAGGCGGCCGGCCTGCTTATAAGCCTTTTTAAAGGTTTAAAGCATTTAGGTGCCTAAAGTAAGTTTAGAAATAAACTTAAAAGCCTAGGGCTTAACGGTTTACTATATACTAGCACCCAAAACTAACTCGTCGTATTCCGTTAAGGAGGATTCACTATCCCATTTAACCACTTTAAGTAATTATATTAAAATCTCCTTTTAAAAGGTGTAATTCTAGGGGCCCTTTAGCTAATTATCCTTTTTAGGAGAGAATTTCCAGCGTTTCTAATAGGTTCCTGGGACCGATTTTATTAACGCCTTACTCTTTTTCTCTTTCTTAAGGGCTTTATATTTCCGGTATACCCGCCGCAGGTTATTATCCGAATTAAAATCAAACAACGATAAGGGGGGATCCAGGTTAAAAAACGGCGCCGCCTTACGGTGCCGAAACCGCTTAATCTCTAGTAAAGGGTAGCCTATAACCGCTCGTAAAAAAGTACCCTAACCTTATGCCTTACTAAAGGCTGCCTAGCGTGCTCCATTACTAATAACCTCGTTATTAATAGAAATATTCTTATTTCCAAATATATATATATTCTCGGCATTATACTAATACTGCCGTTAGTTTACATATTACCGCCGCTATTATATAACTTGCTCCCAGTGGTATTAATCTCGGACCGTTATATCCCTAAGCCGTTATATACCCAGGCGTCTTCGCTCGTGTAATATATCGCTTATAGGGGGGAAGAGATCGGATTCTCGCTAGCCATCGTTATTAGCATCGAGGAGGTTTAAAATATTCCCGAAGAGGTTTTAGCCACCGGCTTTCTTAAGCCTCTTATTAGCTTATACCAGCTTAGCCTTAAGCTTTTAAATCTTATTATCCTTACTCCTATAAGCTAATATAATTAACGCTATTATCTCGGATTATAGTTCCGGGGTATAAGGCATATTAAACTAGGGTCTTAATATATAAGGGGGAGCGGGGAGATTCCGGTATATATATAAACTATTCTTCGTTATTTTAATAAACGGGTTAATTTCCTTAAGCCCCTTTCCTTTACCCTTATTAATAATAATCTCCTCCAGATTAAAGATAAGGCTGCTTTATTAACTGCCCTTATTACAAGGGTTCTCCGCCGTAATACCAGTTTAAGGCCTTAAGCGAGATCTTAAAACCTTTTAGCCCTTATTATAAGGATTCTCCGCTATAATCTCGATTACGGGAGCGTTTTAAACGCTTAAGGAGACCCCTTACGCCTTATTACCGCTTTTACCCGTGCGTTTACTCTTTATACAGGGGTACTAGTAATCCCCAATAATATTAAACGCGGCTAATAGGATTAACGGCTTAAAAAATAAAGCCGTAAAGCGGATTAATAAGTACTATTAATCTTCTGGCTTTTAAAGGTAATAAATACTACTATATAAGCCGTTTAAAGGGGCTTAACGTACGAATAGAGTAAAAAGTAATAAGGGAATAAAAATAAATAATATTAAACTAGCTAAAGTGATTTAAGGATGCAGACTAGGTATAAAACTAGTGGCTAACTTATATAGTATTTATACGGTCTTATTCGGACCTATAGCTTAGTTATAAACTCTATAGCTATTAGGTTTAATAAATATCCACTGGCTAGGAAAGCTCTTATATAAAACAATTCGTGGATTTTTTTAGATTAAGGCTATCCTTATACAAATATCCACTGGCTAGGAAAGCTCCCATATAAAACAATTCGGGCTATAAAACTATATCCATTTAACCCGCATATCCATCTCGAGGAAATCCACTGGCTAGGGTAGTTACTGTAATAAGTAGAGAGCAGTCTGCGCCGCAGCGACGCGGGCCGGCGGCAGGGGTAGATGGAGGGAGGCCAGCATTGGCATCCATCCGTATGGTAAGGCACTCTTTCGGTAGATATCTATCTCGAACACGACATGATACTTTTTGCCGGCGGTCTACCACTGGGGATTGGCGGATTGGCGTCTTCAGCCAGACTATCAGCGGCAAGGTGCTATCGGAGAGCAACTACTAGATTGTGTGCAAAGGCATGTCTCGCGTGACGTGTCTGTAGGTAGGTATGTACCTGCCAACGCCGCCGTCGTGGTAGTAGAGGGGGCGGGCGGGAGACCCTTCGCGTGTTATACTGCCCCCGTCTCGTCTCGAATGGTCCAATGCTATAGAAGTCGGGCGCCGTCTATTCTCCGAGAGTCCGCGGCTGTCCTGGTCGCCTTTTCCAACGCCGTGCTGCAACGAGACACCCGCCCATGCAATGCCGCCCGGTGCCTCCGAGGAGGCTCTGGTGCGGAGACACACCTCGGCCGAGGTTCCCGACGTATTATTACAATACATATGCCACATCCTCTTCGCCAGCTCTGTCTAGAATCCTGCCTCCTTGACCACCGACAGCAAAATCAAAAGTGGAGGGGTATCACGTAGTTACTGCTGCCGCAACGGAGACTCTGCCGGGCGAGCCGTTCCCGTCCCCATTCATGCTCTGCTGCGCTGCCTCCAGAAAGCCGGGCCTCCACCTCTGCAGATACTTGGCAGCAATCGGCCGCGCGTCCTCATACTCCGTCCAGATGGCCTGCACCGCGTCGAGGGCCAGGTCTCTGACCGGCGGGCGCATCATCACGAGATAGTACAGGCTTGTGAGAGCGAGCGTGACCAGGCTGGGATCGCGGCACAGCGTCTGCACCCGCGAGAGGATCGCAGCATCCAGGTCGGGCAGTTCACTGAGGAAACGCGTCAGGACCTTGTCCTGCGAGTGAAGATACGGGAGGAATCCGTCCAGCAGACGAAGTGCCCATTTTTCGTAGTGAAGTGGTACATCTCGGGGGAGAGACGACGAGGACGCAGCTCGCTGTTGCACTCGATCGTTGTACCACTCTTCACTCAGCCATGATACTGCCACATCGATGCGTCTCCGGAAATCCTCGAGTACGTATGCATACAGGGATTCACGTATAGAGTTGCCGATGCTCGTCGCAGGCAAGGAAAGCTGGTTGTTCTCATCTTTGACCGAAACATCATCCAGGCCAGCATTCGCTCGAGTCGCAAGTCGGGTGATAACAGTAATCCACGAATCTCGATCGTACGAACTGGCTGCCAGCCTGTTGATGCCCGCTTTGGCTCTCTTCGTAGCAGGGTCTTCGAGTGTCTTCATGGTGCCGAATACACGGATGATAGAACCCTGCCCGACCTTCGCGGCCTGATCGGGGTCCAACGTGGGCGCAGGGGGGAGCTTGAAGGTCGGCAAGGAGAGCCCGCTCAAGGCAGGCTTCTGCAATTCGCGCCTCTCGTCAGATGGAGATGAGTCGAGCTTATTTAGAAGTTGTTCTGCATCCTCGGATGCGTAATAGTCGGGCTCATAGTCGTCATCGTCGTCTTCTACGTCGAGTGGTGCTGTCTCGGGGTTGACAACTGTGAGTGGAGCTTCATAGAGAGCGGTCAACCGCTTCCGCACGCCCTAATGCGCTGTTAGTACCAGTCAAAGGCGGTTGACGGTCTGAACGTACATGGATAGCGGCATCCAGCAGCTGGGTATCAAGGTGCGCAATAGTCCTGACGCTTATCTTGGCGGCTAGTGGTGCCGGAATTGTCTCGCCAACATTGAAATTCTTCAAGCCTTCGTTGCTGGTTAAGGTAAATACTTCTGCCAATCTGTGAGGGCCAGGCTTCAGAGGCACAATCTCGATCTGCGGTTGTGTCGATACAGCGCCGATACGCTGGCGCTTGGCCTCAACGGCGTCGGGTTGTTCAACTAAAGCTCGCTTCCGGCCAGTGTCGTTGAACAGCTCAGCTGCCGAACGCATCAACCGCTCGACATACTGCTGGATACGGGCAATCATAGGGTTATGAGGATCACGATCACTACCACCAGTTTAGTTATAGCAAGGCAGAGCGGACTCGTGGATGAATGTACCGTCTCGACAGGTGGATGAGTAACATCCTGGTCGTCTTCTCCATTGAGCGCGCAAGAACCCTGGTTCTAGGGGACATGGGAGGCTTTGCGATTCTTAATGGGTTGAAATTCAGGATGATATTCAGGATTCGGCTTGATGTGGCAGGCCTTGCTCGCACAAGGATCGACAGGGTGTTGAGAGTGGCATCTATAGTCAGAGGGTCGCTGGAACCGGCCAAGGCAATCGTCAGTAGCGGGTCAGCAACAGGCGGTAACGCGGACGATCTCACCTGGCAGCATCTTGTAAAGCACCAAGCATCCTGTCGAGTAGCCCGGAGGCTTCGGCCTCCAGTTGAGCACCTTCGAGTATGGGGTGGTTCGGAGGGACCATAATAAGCGATATATCGAGAGCGTCGCCACGCTGTAGTTCATGTCAGCACTGGCCCGGCCCATCAGGTGTCGTCGGTCCAACAGGGGCGGCCATACTCTTGGTTCTGGGTTGATACTGCGCGTCTGCGCAAGAACAACTCTTTGTGCGAACTTGACGCAGCATATCCGGATAGTCAAGGGAGCATTATCCCAGATTCGCAGGATCCGAGTCTTGATAGCCACCATGCGCTGCCAGGTGGCCGTATCGTAGGAGTTATTGATTCTGACCCGAACAGCAACGTCAGCGGGTTGGCCTCTTCCGTGGCATCTCGCCAGCTGTGGACACCATAAACGGCCTGGACAATGGGCGGGCATGCCGCGATAGTCACAGACATGGCGGCGCCAGGTCTACGGAGAGCTTACGATGCCATATGGCACAGGGGCAACCTACGTCCAGCGCATGGCAAGCGGGTAGATACTAGCCGCAGTTTGTATGACACTCCTCAGTACCAACATGTCCTGGTTTGCATCCTCCACCAGCAGCTTCAACGTTTCGAGAACTAAAAGCGCCAGGGGTTCTTTCTGGCCCAGGCTAACGGCCGGTGTCGCGAAGGCCTCGGCAAGAAACTCGGCTCCCCACCTCCGGAACTCGACCTTGGACGAAGGACCGATAATGGGGAGGGTGGCCTGAATGACCTGCGCATAGTACGTGACATCGCTCAAGACAAGTTTGCGCGCGTCTTCTAATTGGCGAATCTGGTCGGGGACCGAAAGCTGCTGCTGACCGGATGCCATTGGAAAGTGGGAGCGACCGAGGGACGCAATCAGATCCCAGGCCACCGAGTGACCTCTTTATGCGAAGAACGAGTGTAGAAGGCAGTTATCGCAGAATGCTAGTCGAGGCGCAGATTGCCAGTCGAGGACAAGGGGTTCTGGGGTTCGGCTAGATGGAGTCGGCAGCGTGGAGGAAAGCAAGGGAGACTGTGGTTAAGTCTGAGAGACGGCGCACGTTAGCAAGTGCCCAAGTCGCGAAAGTTGAGGTTGGCAGCTTGTCGATCGCGAGCGCGTCAAATTGGAGTTTGGGAAGCTTGGTGATGTCAGTTGGAGACGGGACAGGCGGGAAATCTGTCTACCTTGGTGTGCTCAGTGCTCATGGGCCCTGAAGACGTTGAGAGGACCTCGCCTGATAATGGCTTGCTTTCTGCATGTGGGCATCGGGTTCCGCGACTACGAGGGGTCCTGAGTTGTTGAGTTTAGGTCGAGAATGTGGTCGCCCATCGACGCTGAAAGGAAACTTGCACAGTCGGAAGACGCCCTGGGAAGACTTATTACCTAATGAGGTGAGCTGCAACCTAGCGAGCCAGGCAGGTACATTCAATGATGATCCGCTGAATGGTGACAGGTAAGCCATGCGCACTGTACAAAGTACCTACATTCCCGTCGAATAGGTCACTCTTTTCAGGTAGAAGGACGATAGACATATCAAAGCTCACACAGTTCGAATACAAAGCTATAGCCAATCATAAGCCTCGTTCGCCTGGTATACTTGCTGCAATGCTCATAAGACCGTCCTAGCTTCCCCATCCTCCAAGCTCCCTTCTGTCCCATACTTTACCTTACTACCGGCTTTCCGAAATTCGTCACATCCAGCAGAAACAAGCCCACCCATCAGTGAAGAAGAACCGCCACCATGCCGCCCGGGTAAGCAAGCATTCAGCTTCCCAGTCGCATTGTCTCGTCGGGTACACACTGACCGAACCCTCTTTGCGCCGGGCAGGATTTTCAACTCGACGTACTGGGACCAGCGCAACCACCAGACGGCGGCCCTTATCCGCGCCCGCCGGCCCTACCTCTTCAAGAATGCCGTCACTGGGATCAGCTTGTTCGCCATGACTGTCGGCATCTGTAAGGCTTGCTCTCTCTCCTTGTCCCCGCTTCTCCCACTCCTCCAACCCCCCTACCGAGTCGCATGGGGGCGGGCTTCGTTGCTGATTGTCTGGTGCTTGCGCTGCCAACGCAGATTTCTACACCATCCATGCTATCGGCCAAGACGAGTTCACGGACGTCAAGGTCCCTCCTGCGCCGGTGGCACCTGCACCGGTGGCATCCTCCTCATCGAAAGACGCGGTGAAAACCCGCCCGCCGTCCTGATTTGGAGCAGGAATACCGACTAGTCTCACCAGGGGGCGGCGTGGCAAGTTGTTGTAGGCACTGCGGACCTCAAAAGCAAACATTTGATTCCTGCTGGTGGGTTGTATAACGCTAGTAGCTGGGTGGTATCATGGACCGACATGCGCCTCCGAAATAGAGGCGACAACACCAGAACGCCAAGAGCATGTGTATCTACAAAAAAGAGGAGAAATCACCATCCCAACTCCATTACTGCTCCAATGCGCCAAATGCCGTCAATATACACGCGTCAGCGTACAGATGTTCCCTTCAATCGGAACTGGAACGCCACCGATATATCATCAACCATAGCATATGGCGCTGTTTGCCTGAAAATATTAGTTACTTAAGAATGCAGCAAAAAGCCAGGGTGTCGTCTGTTGCTGTCTATTCATCTCTTCGCCGTGTCAGTGATGAAGATCAGGTTCTTCAGCCTCATCTTCACACTGTTAGTTGCCACCGGCAGGTCGGCCATGGTCTTGCTTGGCTGACTCTAAAGCTTTCATGCTCCGGGCTTTCGTTTGTTCCAGTACGCTTGCCGCTTGCGTGACTTCAGGAGACGTCGACAAATGCCTCGCTGTGCTCTTGGGCGGCTTCGCATTACCATTGTGAGGCTGGGTACCGGATGATATCGTGAAGGGATTCGGATGTTGCGTATGACGCCTGGAGCCTGACGCTGGACCCGATGACGCCGGGGGTATGGGCGAATCGTGATGGGACGACTGTTGTCGCTGAAGAAGATGCGCATTCGACGGGTGGTTGGGATTTGCCCAAGGCGTCTGCTCGAGAAACTGTTCTCCAGCAGGCCCGAGGGCGCCGCCGAAGGGCAAGCCGCCATATTCGGCGTAGCTGGGCCTCGGCAACATATGTCGCGGGGCTGAAGGTCGGCCTCTCTAGCTTTCTGTATCAGCATCCTACTCACTACACACATGGACGAACACTCACGCTCATTGCATCAAAGTCGTCGTCCAGATCCTGCGCCGATGCACTGCGCATTTCCGGGGCGGCAGGCATCCCTTCATACTTAGCGACGCCTGAAAGGATCGAGACCTCCTTGTTATACGCCAGCGCATTCCGAAGGCGTTGCGATTCATTCGGAGGAAATCGGAGGCCGAACTCTGGAACAGTATTCGCGTTTTTGCGCCGTTCGTGTTGGATATCGTACCAGTGCTGGCCAAGCTCTGCGAGGATCCTTTCTCTGTATTCTCTCACTGATTGAAAGAACTGAGAGTGAACTTGCGCGCGCTTGGCAACAGCCCATCTTCCCAATGACTCCATACTGAGGTCAAGTTCCCGCTGGGCTGCACGAAGCTTTTCGTCTCTGCGCGCGTCGACACACTGCATCATAGCGAGGTACTCAGGATGCGTTGGCGTCGCCGCTCGCAACATGGCTTCCTCTTGATTTAACTGTTGAAGTCGTTCTTCATAAAGCCTGTGCCGTGGTCAGTTTCCGCATATATGGGCCAGTAAGGACTCTGCCGAACCTTTCTCGGAATGTAGCAAACCGCTTCTCGATTCCTGATAATTGTTCAAACGCCACTCGCTTCCTTTCAACTGTTGCAAGGCGTCAGCTCTGACTCCAAGAATGCAGACAGGGGCCATTTTTGGCTTACGCTCTTCCTCGTTCTTATGCGCTACTTCCGCCTCTTCGTCGACGTCGACGTCCATGTGCTCGTCCTCACCGGTATGGGCACCCTCTTCTTCGGCGACGGCAGCGTCTGTCCCTTCTTCAGCAGGCCCGCCCGGTCTAGTGTTCTCTTCAGTGTCTTTGGCCTTCCTAGAGCTGCTCCTTGTCTGCTTCTTTGGTCCAGTATCGAGTCCAAGCTGGACCTCGGGCGAGGGCCCATCGGTCTCGTTGTCGCCCGCGGTCGCATTGACACCCTCGTCGGCGGAATGCTCTCCGCTATGAGTATTCGAGGAAGGCTCGTCTTCATCCGCAGTCGGGGCGTCACCGTCTGTATTCTCCTGGCTGGTTACAGCAAGTGACCCAGTGTGTTGAGGGGAAGGTCGTCCAGAGCCTAGACTTTCTCTAGGCATTGAGGATCGTTTTCGCTTCCTGCTTTCGACCTGTTGGTTCGCAGCTTCGGCTAGTATGTCTAATGTCGGCGATTGAAGCTTTTCGGAAGCTCCCGTGGATTGCGCTGGAGGGGCAGGGGGACTCGATCCCATTGACACATCTTCATCGGAGAGCGGAACGTCTTTGTCGTCTCTGTCTCTGACAGTGGACCTGTTCTCATTTCGCAACTTGCTTGGCGTACGGTCATAGGCTATCCGTTCGGTTGGAGCGTCGTGATGCCGTGTATTGTGCCTGGGGGTGTCGTAGAGACGTTCGGTCTCGGCTTCCGTATCGTTCGCGTCGGAAAGGTTGTCAGGTGAGCTCGCTTCGTCCTGGGTGTTGCTGGCAACAATCTCAGTGGTATGGAAGTCCACAGTATCATCATCTTTATCTTCGACATCACTGAGAGGGCTAGAACCGTCGTCGTCTGAAAGTGGTTCAATTGGCGGCGGAGGGATCGAGAGCGGCGGAGGCGCCGCCTCTCTGGTGGTCATTGCGATGATCTAGCCGTGGCGTGTCCGCCTATTCTAGCTAGACAAATGACCCAGGGCGACGGTATGGGCTTGAGGATTCAGTCTCGACAGGTTCGGTGCGAAAGCGCAGGCAGAAAGTGGTGGGTGGAGGTAGGGTGAAGCTTCGGGATCTCGTGCGGATGGAGGAGCTGCGGTGGTAAACAAGACGGTAGTATAAGAAGGTGGGAAGATTCGAGCTTGGGACGACATCAACGGCCAAGGCAATGCGTCACTGGGTAGACGGCAAAACGAGTGTCTTCGTGTTCGAGTGGAGGTCATCAAGTAGGGCCTTGGGCGTGGGTGGGCGGTCAAGGTTGGGAGGGATCACTTTGCGCTCGAGCAGAAGAGGTGACCAAATTCTGGGTACTTCCGGCGCCGCCCCAAATGACCCCAAAGTGCTCGTTACGTTACGGCATCTGGCGGCCAAGCGTTTATCGATAATCACACAGTCCTCTTTTATCCGATAATTGGAGCTTCCCAACGAAGCTAGACGGTCGCTTTTGAGCTTATCCACGAAAAGAAGTGCGCGCGACGATAAGATAAGGGGAGAACTAACAGTAGTAATTTCTGGGTTTGGGAACTTTTCTTTGCAGGCCTATGAAGCTCAAGCCCACGACGACCTAGCCAGCAGCCCTTATTGCCGCCGCTGAGCCCATCTGTCGATTGCACCAGCTTACCATGGGGAAGACGTAAGTTGCGTACTGGCAGAATCCTCATATCGCGTTGCGAGCTGATCAGGGGACTAGCAAACCTGGCCTGGCAGCTTCGAAAAACGCCGTTGACCCCACTCTCGAGGCTCTTTTTGCCGGCAGCGTAAGTTGCTTACCACGTTGGATGAGGCATGCATAGCTCACTCTTCACAGGCTGGACCGGTCAAAGCTCCCTCTGTTACCCGTTATTCCGATCTTCTATCGCAAAAAGAACATAAACCCGGGAAATTGTCGCAAGATGCTGGGTCCGGCCCAGGAGCGGATCTCTCAGACGATGACGAGGAACACAGTGAAGTCGAAGAAGCAGAGGATGATGAATCTCTGAGTGAGATTGAGGCTGAAAGCGAGAGCCTCGAGGATGAGGATACCGAGGGTGAGGATGTAACATCTCAGGGCTTTGACACAGCTCCAATGCCGCCGCCAGCCGAGCCCAAGGATCGCAAGAGAAAGCGCAAAGACGCGCACGAGGATTTGGAGGACAAATATATGCGCAAGCTTGCGCGGGAAGAGGAGGAAGATGACCGACGTCAAAAACGCGTGAAAGGGGAAACCACACCGGCCAGCCAAAATGCTCTGGCCAAGTCGTTGGAAACCGCAGGGCAGGAAGAGGACGATGAGCCTACTCTGGTGCACGAGTCGCTACAGAAGACTGACGAGCACGGTGACGTTGAGCTTGAGAAGGCGAATCGCACCCTGTTCCTCGGAAACGTGTCAACGGAAGCCATCTCTTCCTCCAAAGCGAAGAAGCTTCTCACTTCCCACCTGGAGTCTCCGCTTCCTGAGCTCGACCAGGCTACGGGACCTCACAAGGTCGAGTCTCTACGATTCCGTTCGGTCGCATTCTCTGCCGGGGGTTTACCGAAACGAGCGGCGTTCATCACCAAATCGCTTATGTCGGCGACCACTAAGTCGACGAATGCCTATGCCGTCTTTTCGAGTCCACTGGCAGCGCGGACTGCTCTCAGAGCCTTGAATGGATCTGTCGTACTAGATCGACATATTCGGGTTGACAGCGTTGCGCATCCGACTGCGATAGACCACCGGAGATGCGTCTTTGTCGGTAACCTGGGCTTTGTTGACGACGAGACCGTCTTCAATATTGGTGCCGAGGGCGAGACGACGACGAAGAAGCGCACTAAGGTTCCCGCGGACACGGAGGAAGGGCTGTGGCGTGTATTTGGCCAGCATGCCGGCAAAGTTGAGAGTGTCCGCGTACCCCGCGACGAAAAGACGAGGGTCGGCAAGGGCTTCGCATACGTGCAGTTCTATGATGGAAACGATGTCGAGACGGCGCTCCTGCTGAACGAAAAGAAATTTCCTCCGATGTTGCCTCGAGCCTTGCGCGTTTCAAGAGCCAAGGACCCGCGCAAGACAGCGTTGGCGGCGGAACGAACAACGAAGGCGAAGGCTGTCGACGCCAAGCCGAAGAGCACAAAGTACAAGCCCAAGATAACACCCGAGCAGCAGTCGCAGGTGGGCAGGGCTGGACGACTATTCGGACGAGTGGGCGCCGCTCAGCAACGGCATGCCCTGAAGAGCGGTGGTAAGAGGCCGGAGGAGAGCCGCGGGTTGATGAATAACGACAACAACTTCAAGTCTCCCGAGGAATTCGTATTTGAAGGCCGCAGAGCCAGTTCCAAGGACGGCAGACCAAGAGACTTGAAGTTCGGCAAGGCGAAAGGAAAGAAGGGCACACAAAAGACGAAGCCCAAGGATCGTGGTGCCCGCCGAGCTGCCGCCTGGCGAAAGAAAGGAGCGAACTCGTAGTCGTGGATAGTATGGCGAAGTCCTGATACAGAAATTGTGCCCCGGCGTATCTGTAGCTGTATACCCAAAAGTATTCCTCCCCGCACGGCGTGGTAGGGAAAGGGGTCAAGGTACTTCGTACTTCCTCCTTGTATGGCTTGCGCGCTCAGAAAATGCCCTCGGGTCTGTAACCTTGTGTGCTTTCTTCACCATTCCCTCAACCTGTTTCCCAGTGTCGATATTCCGTACATAACTTATAGCAGAGATATGATGTTGGAGTGTTGCTGGGTTTGGGAAAAGCCGGCTCTTCCCCTGTCGTGCCCGATGGCAGCGAGGCAGCTTGGGGGAGTTACATACTCTAGTAGTACTAGGTTCCTTGGCTCGTGGGCGGTGTGAAGCGGCCTTGCATTAGCTGCGGATGACAGCGGACCCTGATTTGTTTACGTGGAAGTATCTTTTGGCCTTGCGGTCGCCGGGGCGGAACCTCGGTTGGCAACAGATTGCCCCTCATCCCGCCCGTCGAAATAGCCCCTGGACGATCTGAGCTCCCCTCATTCGGTGCTACACACAAACCCGACACCGCACATCCACACACCTCCTTTTACATTCTTCTTTCGACTCCCATCCACGGCGCTGCGCGCAACCCGTCCTTCTCCCCAGCCTGCCAGCCTCCCCCAGCTCCCGACGGTCTCGACCTCGACAGGACAGCATCGACTACCATTCACCATGAAGGGCGAGGTAAGTGTTTCCTGACACCACTCCTCGCGGAATCGTGTCTCGCCTCGATACTGGCCGATGTTACAGTCGGGCTGTCACACTGCGTAAAAACGCCAGTCCCTCCGGCGGTCCAGGGCCGCCATGACCGCGTCTGTGCCGGGCCTGGAGACACCAATTCTGACCTCAAGCAGATCCTTCACATTCACTTGGGCCAGGCTGGTACCCAGCTCGGTAACAGCGCCTGGGAGCTGTAAGTTTGGTGGCATGCACGACCTCCCCGTACGTGACTGCCCGCCTGCATCGAGATATCTGACCATCGCCTCCACAGGTACCTTCTCGAGCATGGTCTCGGGCCCGATGGTCGCCCCGACCCCAATGCCAAGGGCGTCGCCGAGGGTGGTTCCTACGAGACCTTCTTCACCGAGACCAGCGGTGGTAAATATGTCCCGCGATCCATCTTCGTCGACCTGGACCCCTCGCCCATCGACGAGATCCGCACTGGTGGCTATCGCCAGCTCTTCCACCCCGAGCTGCTCATCAGCGGCAAGGAGGATGCCGCCAATAACTACGCCCGCGGCCACTACACCATTGGCAAGGAGATGGTCGACAACTGCCTCGAACGCGTCCGTCGCGTTGCCGGTACACTTGCGCCTCGTTAACCCCGCCGTGGCTATGTGGGCACTAACGCGTGTATCAGACAACTGTAACTCCCTACAAGGCTTCTTGATCTTCCACTCGTTTGGTGGTGGTACTGGCTCTGGTTTCGGTGCCCTCCTCCTCGAGCGCCTGTCGACCGAGTACGGCAAGAAGTGCAAGCTCGAGTTCGCCGTCTACCCTGCTCCTCGGGTGTCCACCGCCGTCGTCGAGCCGTACAACGCTGTTCTGTCCACCCACAGCACGATTGAGAACTCGGACTGTACCTTCCTGGTGGACAATGAGGCCGTTTACGACATCTGCAGACGCAACCTGGACATTCCTCGTCCCAGCTACGAGCACCTGAACCGCTTGATTGCTCAGGTGGTCAGCTCCATCACTTCGTCTCTGCGATTCGACGGTGCCCTCAATGTCGACTTGAACGAATTCCAGACAAACCTGGTTCCGTACCCTCGTATCCACTATCCTCTCATCAGCTATGCTCCGGTCGTTTCTGCGGCTAAGAGTGCCCACGAGAGCTTCAAGGTCCACGACCTGACCTTCCAGTGTAAGTTTCGGACGTAATGAAATTCCCCTCACTTCTGCTGATCAGTACCCAGGCTTCGAGCCGAACAACCAGATGGTTGTCTGCGATCCGCGAAACGGAAAATACATGGCCGTGGCCCTTCTATACCGTGGCGACGTGGTCCCCCGCGACTGCAACTCGGCCATTGCCGCTCTCAAGGCAAAGTCTTCCTTCAACCTGGTCGAGTGGTGCCCTACCGGCTTCAAGGTCGGCATCAACTACCAGAAGCCCATGGCTGTCCCCACCGCGTCTCCAAGCGATGGCGGCCTTGCTTCCGTCGACCGCTCCGTTTCCATGCTGTCCAACACCACGGCCATTGCCGAGGCTTGGTCGCGTCTAGACTACAAGTTCGATCTCATGTACAGCAAGCGCGCCTTCGTCCACTGGTACGTCGGCGAGGGTATGGAGGAGGGCGAGTTCTCCGAGGCTCGCGAGGACCTGGCCGCTCTCGAGAAGGACTACGAGGAGGTGGCGGCCGACAGCTTGGATGCGGAGGAAGATGAGGCCGAGTACTGAGCTGTTGTGTCGTCGTATAATACCCCCCGGGGCTCCCATCACCTCCCCTTCGGGATGGTTACACAGCCCTTCGTCTCTCCCGTTTCGGTGTCATGAGTTTCCGGTTGCTCCCAAGATACCTTTTTCCCTTGTCGTGGGCGCCTAAGCAGGAACGTCAGGTGGATACTCTCGTTCCCTTCAGGCGGTGTCCCGACACTCGTCCTTCTCGCCTGGTTTCTTCAAGGAGATAGACATGCCTTCGGCAGAGACGGTTTCGATAAAAAATGGGTTCTCAACGTGGATGGATAGAAATCTACCCAAGCCTTTTGTCTGTATAGACCCCTTTGATATATGCCTTGCTCCTTGCTCCATGCTCCCATGTTTTGCTTGAGAAGAAAGTTCCAGGTTGATTTTGAATCATTGAGTGCATCCTACAGGTACGTTCTTTCTCTTTCTGCCAGCCTTGGGCACTTTAATTACCGCAGGTGAACGAAAGCTGTGGTGGCCTCGTGACCCGGCCAACCCTTGATCCCCATGCTATTGCTTTCAGTGCTGCCTACAAGGTCCCCAAGGGTCCCCAAGGGTTACAACCTAAGGTCTGTCCTTCGCAATCCTCTACTTCTGCAGACCACACCTCACTTCACACTCTACCTCGCTATTCACCTCATGGTCGTTGTCATTCGCACACGTCGTTTCTTCTCCAGCCCGCTTATCTACTCGTCGCTGCTATCATCATGACAAACCCACCAGCCGACGTGCTCCTGATCATCCTGGAACACGTCATCCAGGTTTGCTCTCGCCGGAAGAGCGATGTCCTCCAGCTGCGTCTGGTCTGCCGACTGTTCAGAGACTTCCTCGCGCCCTTTGTCTTCAGCCAGTTACAGTTTCAGTACAGCAAAGTACGGACTCATAGGCACCAATCACCCTTGGACAATGGTGCTCTGCGGAGGGTTGGCCACTGGTGTCGTTCTATGTATTTCGATCTCGATTGGGAGAAAAGCTGTGAGTCTAACTGCTATTTCATTGCGGTGATTAGCATCAATGGTGCTGTCGTTACCGCTGCTACCTATGGCTGCTGTGGCGACCCCTACCATGCTATCACCACTCACTCGAGCTCTGTATCTTCTCGGAGAACTCCATCTTGTGAAACTTATTTGAGTCACTCAGCCATATGGGCGATCAAGCAACGAGTTTCCTGTTCTTGTTTCCGCATCTGTTGTGTTAAGCTCTAACATGTGTTTGTGCAACTCAGGCGACTTAGGCGACTCGGGCAAGTCGATGCTTGGCGAAAACCCCCCCTACGAAGAATTCATCGATGTGCTCCAGTGGACTCCCGAGCTTGATAAAGTTCATTTGGTTCTCCCACGACGCCATCCATGCCATGCTGCCGCATATTGGAGGGTAATGAATGCCCTGGGTCGACGGCCAGCTGATCACCCCGTCCTGGAGACACTTGGTGAGCTTATACAGAAGTCCTTTGCTTTACCTTTAAACAACATTTATCTGCTCCCAAGAAATGCTCTCGGTCTCTGCTTTCATAAGAGATTTTTCTGATTGGGTGCTTACTGACTCTTGGAGTTGCAGTGCTCGACAATCTGGACCCTTGGTTCATTACATGGGACATGTCCCGCACGCTCTATTTCGAAGATACGCACTCCTTCGAAAAGCTTTGGGGGGGTCTTAAGCATCTTCACGTCTCAATTCGCAATGGAAATAGCGGCGACCATCTCCTCCTGCATTACGCAACTAATCTGCACAGCCTGTCTGTCATGGACGAAGACCAGGAAAAGAGCTGCCTCAGAGAACCCTACACAGATTACATTTATCCCTCGACAAACTCCCCCCTGGGCGATAACTTAACGAGTTTAAGCCTGCGGTCAATCTTATCCATTGCACCACGCTTCCGCGGCGCTTTCCGACGGCTCTCTGCGACCCTAGAAGAGCTGTACCTAGTCAATGTCGGCATAGATATCTCTAACAGTCCGCCAACCAGCCAGCTTGTGAGCTTCTCCCCGAGTCATTTTCTTCCCCTCTTGGGAATTTGTCTGCTCCCAAGACACACAGTACTCCCTACTCCGGACCTCTGGTTGAGTGAGAAGTATCCCTGATTGAGTACATACTAACCCCTTGAGTTGCAGTGGGTCGGCCTGCCCAACCAGCTGCCGGACGAGGCAAACCGGGCCTGGGTGGCTACGTCCCTGCGCCACCACGGCCGCCGCCTGCGCATCGTCCGCGCCTCGAACCTGCGCTACATACGGTACGGCCAGGCTCCCGCCTTCGAGGTCGAAGACGTGGCGGACCCGTGCTGCGACGGCGGCGGCCTCGTGCCGCGGAGCTTCGAGCAGCGCTTCGTCGAGGTGGCCACGGGCGTCGTCCAGCCGCCCGGCCGCTACTTCGGCCTGCCCATGGCCTACCTGACGCACGACGTTGAGGCCTCGCGCGTTGCCGACGTGGCGCGGCCGGGGCCGCACGGAGGAGCGACGATGCCCGAGGCCGACTGGAGCGCGAGCGCGTATCTGCAGCAGCACCGGTGCACGCCCGGCGGGTGGGAGCGCACGCTCGACCGCTGGTTCTGCAGCGAGCCTGCCTACCGCCGAAACGACAGGCCGGAACACGGCGAGTAGGATTGCCGAGGGACTGGGGGAACGCCGAGAGGCAGGGATGGCGAGTGGTCACTACCGATAGGTATTGACCGTACTTCCACCGCTTGCGCTGCTTTGCAAAGTAGCAAGCCTCCCGGGTCCAGTTTGTACAGCGGACCTGACTACCGCGATTGCATCGTGGAGACTCATCTGGAGTCTAGGCCGGATAGCACACTGAGTGTGAGCTGATATTTGACGGACAAGGTGGATGAGATGATAGAGCAAGGCACGGTTGTAATCCGAAGACAGGACGGGTCATAAAGGCGCGTCGTCCAGTTGGGCAAAACAGCTGGTGCCAACTGATCGCCGCTCTTTGCACAGACAGCGCTCGCTATCAGGTTCTTAGATAGACGAACTGATAAGCGATTAGATAAGATTTGATTGATTGTCACCAAGGACCCCAGTTAATTTCCCGCCCTTCAGGATAACTTCAATCTTCCGTAACTTCAACCCCTCCGGCCCCTTGCTCCCTCTGCAATAGATTAGAGCACGAAACAAACGAGAAGTTCCCGTTGGGAACGGCCGCGGCACGACTGGCACGATACCCAAAGCCTCACCCCCGCGGCATGTCCCTGCTTTTGCGAGCCGCACGAGCCATCATGACGTCCCCAGTGAAGAACGTGCCCATCCCGCCCCGCGGCGTCGACTACAGGGGCAAGGTGGTCCTCGCGCCCATGGTGCGCTCCGGCGAGCTGCCATCGCGGCTGCTGGCACTGCACTACGGTGCCGACCTGGTATGGGGTATGTGCTCCTCCTTCTCTTTTTTCTCCTCCCTCTGGCCCCTCGACAAGACGAAATGCAGATATCACCTCCGCGCCGTACATAGGCACTGACAGGCCGTCCGACACCAGGCCCCGAGACGGTCGACAAGTCCCTGATCGGCACGACGCGACGGTTCAACCCGGCGACCGGCACCGTCGACTTCACGCGGCGCCCGTCGCACGCGCCCGCGCACGCGCCCGACAGCCTCATCTACCGGCTGCACCCGGGGCGCGAGGGCGGGCGGCTGGTGTTCCAGCTGGGCACGGCGGACCCGGCGCTGGCGGTGGCGGCGGCGCGCGTGGTGGCGGCCGACGTGGCCGGCATCGACGTCAACGCGGGCTGCCCCAAGAGCTTCAGCACGCACGCCGGCATGGGCGCCGCGCTGCTGCGCAACCCGGACCTCTTGTGCGCCATCCTGCGCGCCCTCGTCGCCGCCGACCTCGACGTGGCCGTCAGCGTCAAGATCCGCCTCCTGCCCGACGCGCGCGACACCGAGGCCCTGGTGCGCCGCCTCGTCGCCACGGGCGTCGCGGGCCTCACCGTGCACTGCCGCACGCCCTCGATGCGCCCGCGCGAGCCCGCCCTGCTGCAGCTGGGCGACGGCGACGGCCAGCTGCCCATGGTCGCGCGCCTGTGCCGCGCCGCGGGCGTCGCCTGCCTCGTCAACGGCGACGTGAGCGGGCGCGACGCCGGGCTCGCGCTCGCCGCCGAGGCCGGTTGCGACGGCGCCATGATCGCCACCGCGGCCGAGCGCAACCCCAGCTGCTTCCGCGCGGGGCCCGACCCCCTGCTGCCCTGGCAGGACGTGGCGTTACGCTACGTGCGCGCCGCCCTCGACGTCGAGAACCGCTTCGGCAACTCAAAGTTCACCCTGCTGTCCCTCGTCCCGGGCAAGTCCCCCGCCGGCCGCCGCCTCCAGGCCTGCAAGAGCTACGCCGACGTCTGCGACGTGCTCGGCTACGACGACGACGAGACGGTCGCGCGCGCCCGCGCCGTCGACTTGGCCATAGGCATTGACAACGACGACGAGGCTGCTGCCGGCAAGAAGAAGCAGCAGCAGTCCGGCAACAAGGGCAAGGCGTCGAGCGGCAGCGACAGCGCCCTGGCCGCGGGGGGACAGATGGCCCAGTCGCGGAGGGACGCGAGCGCGCAGGCCAACAAGAAGGCCCTGTCGGAGCGGGGCGTCTCCGCGAGGCGGGAGACCATGCCCCCGCCCGAAGCTGTAGCACAGTCCGCGTAAATGAGCGTGCCCATAGTACGAGAGTGTATACGAAGCCAGAAGAAGGGGATCAAAAAAGGGGGCGTGGCAGCATTTGACGGCGTTTGGAGATAGGCATATATATATATCCCCTCATACCGTGGCATAGGGTGGCGGGAATTTGACTACTGTACGGAGTACTTATGCGTCGAAAATACGCATTCATCCATTTGAATTCACAATTTATTTGTGCGGTCCAGAAGACGACTGCGCGTCATTGGTCAGTTGGTATTTAAACATGACCTTGGGTGGGTGACTGCCTCAGGAGGTTCCTGGGCAGGTAGTCAAGGAACAAGCTTGGCTGCCACGCGCATAAGACGAACCAGCCGTCATGCAGGAGATCTGGCAGATGCTTCCTTCTAGCGAACAACAAGGAGGAGGCACAGACAAAGCCAGAAGGCACCGCGTCGTTCTGCTCCCCCCGCACCGAAAGTGTCATGATTTTCGTCTTACATCTTGACGTCTAACCCGAGAGAGATAGAGAGAGAGATCTCTCTTCTACACCTTCTTGCCCTGCTTGAGGAGATCCGAGACCTTGGGCGGGAGGACCAGGGCGCTCCGGTCGTTGCGCCGGTGGAAGTCGACGAGCGCCACGGCCGTCTTCTCCGGCATGTCCTCGTGGATGAAGTGGCCGGCCTCGGGGAAGACCTGCAGGGCGTATTTACCTGCGCGAAGACGGGGGGGAGAGAGAGAAAGAGGTTAGCTGAGTAAGTAGGTAGCTGTTCGCCACCCTCTCCTCCACCTCTATCTTCATCTGTCCATCCCTTTCCGAGGGGGTTGGTGAAAAAGGGGGTTTGGGGTGGGAGGAGGGGAGAGATGGTATGTTGAACGCACGAAAACACACACACACACACATCCACAACACTTACCTTGCATCTGCCCAATCATCAGCTCCGTGTCCAGGCGGTCCGTGCCCGCGAGCAGCAGCAGCTTGCCGCCGCGGGCCTCGAGGAACTTGCGGCTGAGGCCGACGAACCAGTCCTCCCAGTAGGGCTGCGTGCGGGCGAGGTCGGTGCGCCACTTCCACGGCCGGGGATCCCCGCCGACTCCTCCTCCTCCTCCTCCTCCTTCTCCTCCTCCCGCCGCGCCGCTGCCGCCGTCCCTTTCCTCCTCCTCCCCTTTCCTTTCGGCGGTGGTGGTGGTGACGGTTGTGGTGCTGCCGCCGCCGTCGTAGTCCTTTTTCTGTTGGTGTTTTTGCTCCTGCTGCTGGCGGTTGACGAGCAGGCTGGGCACGCTGACGCGCGCCGACGCGGCGTTGCGCACGGTGCGCGACCGCACGTGCCAGTCGACGGCGGCCTCGACCGACGCGAACCCATGCGGCCGCGTCGACAGGTACGTGTGCATGTGCTGCAGGGCCTCGACGGCCGAGCCCTCGACCACGTCGAGCACGGCGTAGCCCAGCAGCAGGTCGGCGGCGCTGTGCGGCGCCGCCGCCGGGGCCAGCAGCGCCGCCGCGGACCGCGCCACCTCCACCACCACGGCCCCGCCCATCGAGTGGCCCACCAGCACGAGCGGCGGCAGGCGCGGCCAGCCCATGGCGCGCCGCGTCAGCGCCACCACGGCCGCGAGGTCGGCCGCGAGCATGGTGAGACGAAGGTCCAGGTCCGGGTCCGGGTCCGAGCCCGGGCCCCGGTCTCCGTCTCCGTCTCCGTCTCCGCCGCCGGCGGTGGTTGCCGACGGCGGTGGTGGTGGCGGCGGCACCGTGGTCGAGCCGTGGCCGCGCGCGTCCAAGGCCAGCACGCCGGCCGACGGCAGGCGGCGGCGGATCTCGGCGGCGAGGGCGGCGAAAGAGAGACCCGACGAGCCGGCCCCATGGTGCGCGACGAACAGGCAGCACCCCTTATCATGCACGTCGACCGGGCCACTCAGGTACGCGTGGTACGTGGGCGCCCCTGGCCCGGCCGCATCGTCATGCAGGAAGAGCTCGCGCTCGAAGTAGGCCGTCCACGGGACGGGCTGCAGCGTGCGGCCCGGGCGGCTGTGGCGGGTTAGACAGATACCGGTAGAGCGTAGATAATCGATGTATGCAGGCAAGGTAGGTAGAAAAGGTGAGATGAATAGGTCGGTAGGTAGGTGGGCAGGTAAGGAGGTAGTCGGTTCATTCGCCTCTCGGTAGTCAGGGGGGCATTGAACTGGCTCGGGGAGAGGGCGTCGGATGACGGAGAAAGAAAAGGTGAAGCGAGTCAGATAAGGTAAGGTACTTTAGGTACTATACTCACCCCTGCGGCCTGGCGAAAAGGTTCTGGCTCGGTGACGGGATGACGGTACCGGTGGACGAGGCCGAAGAGGCCGAGGACGAGTCGTCGTCTCCGGCGTGTTCGGGCAGCTCGGGCACGGCGTCTGTCTCTTCCTCCTCCCCTTCCTCTTCACGCTCATCGAAGGCCTGGATAGGCAGCGAGGTGAGGCGGTTTTTGGCCCAGGCCTTCTGAAGGTCGCTCATTTTGGGACGGACGGGCCGAGGAGTCTATCTGTGGCGGGATCGTGGGTAAGGGTGGTGAGAAAGACAGAAAGAAAGGGAGAGAAGGGGCCTTAAGGGGGGGTGGGCAACGGCTACGGACGTTGATACGCCGGCCTGGTCAGGTAAAGACGGAAAGTGCAGCTCGTCATCGGTCTGTGAGGACGGCTATGAGGCATTGAAAATATAGAGACGCCTTGTGATTCAAGCCATGTCTAAGTTATCCGCAGCATCGAGATGGACTGCGGAGGAGGTGGCTCAATTGGTGCTGGATGGAGAACAAGAGGCCTGTATTTTCTCGGCGGTAACTTGCGGTACGGAATGGAAGAGTGGCACCGGGCCGTATGCGATTTGCTGGCCGGGCCGTTGCCCGCCTTTTTGGTCACTCGGTACCTCGATGTCTAGGCGAATATGTACGACGATGCATGTACCCTTCTCCAACAGCTGCAACCATTGGTTTGGACCCGGGCTGGACTTACCGTAGAGAGATGGGTAATAAGGTATACCGAACTGTCGGGTCTGACGCAGTTCCACGTTCAGAGTTTACCTAGGGACGCAACGTGCAGACTATCTGGTATTGACGATGGGTACCTACTCCGAGTCATGGACAAGTGACCAAGTTTCCCAATGCTACTTCACCTGCCCTCGCTGCCCTGATCACCTGTGCGGCATCCGCAGCAGTCGACTTTGTCGCCATCCCACTGAGAGCATCCCCAATCGAGTCGGTGTCACTTGTCTCTGACTTGGATGCGATGTCGTCGCTATTCAAATCGACGACCACCTATGACCCCATTTACTGTCTTCTGAATGCCGAAAACGAGGAGGCTAGGGACGAGATGACGGAGCGGTGGAAGGATAACAAGCTCCAGGAGCTCAACTTCATCGGCATTGTGGTCAGTCTTGCCATGCCAGCCAATCCTGCACCACTGTACTGCCGGGTCCGCGAAGCAGAATGACCCAATTGCTTCCTTTGGTCGCATCGGGGCGCGGCGCGGCACGGAGAGCCGACCTGACCTGACCTGACCTGACCCTGACCTGAACCTGACCTGAACCCTTCCAGGGCGCGCTCCTGGCCGGCGTCCTCACGTCGACGGGGTCGTGGCCGAGCATCCTGCCGAACGGGTCCATCTCGCCGTGGACGGTGCGGGCGTGCTGGTACTGCGGCATCCTGCTGGCGCTGGCGTCGGTGCTGACGGCGGCGCAGCAGTCGATCCGGCTGCACCGGCTGTCGTGCCACACGCGGCCCAACGTGGCCATCCGCCGGCTCCTGCGCAGCCGCGCGCGCGACCGCGACGGCCGCGCCCTGCCGCGCCGCGCCCAGGTCTACATGTGGCAGATGAGCGGCTTCATCCTCTCCGTCAGCGTGCTCGCCATGCTCACCGGCCTCTTCATCCTCATCTGGAGCTCGACGGGAGGCTTCGCCGCCCGGGAGGAGGGCTGGTGGAACTCGGACGCCAAGATGGCCGTCACCTTCTCCTCCCTCTTCGCGGTCCTCGCCGTCGTCATCAGCTACGAGCAGTACACCATGTACTCGTGGCACGAGAGGGATGACGGCGGCGAGGACCACGGACTTGCACGCTGAGGTAGACTAATTCACAACAACAACAAAAACAACAACATGAGCCACAGATGGGGAGACCAGAGACAGCCTCTTTAGTGGCATGGCTGCTTTGATGCCTTTCGTTGCTCCGTGAGCAAAATGTACAATTTGTCGCAATTGGGGTCGGGAGTCCATACCCCTGCAGCCGCCCTGCCTCTGCCGTACCGGTAGCAGTGCCTTGCCGTCGCCCTGCCTGCTTCTGCCGGGCCGGCACACCACCGCCCTTCTCCCTTCTGACCAACCAGGGCCAGTCAGGTAACCCCCCCGATTCTCCATACCGGTATCCCCACGGCGGCCGGGGTTGTGCTGTGGCTGCTAGCCACTCCAGTCGAGCTGTAGCCGATTTGTTCACAACTTTATAAATAGGTCCTGTAAAGGAGAACTTGAGCTATTTGAGAAGTACGCTTTCCCCTTATCTCTATGCATCTAACCCAGTACTGCATGCAGCCACTCGCGGCCCAAAGATCCGGACAAGGGATTTGGTTGGCCTCTACGGAGTTGAGGTTGCGACTTAGGGTTGTATTGCAGGGGGAAGGATTGGGGTTCACTATTTTCGGGCGCAGGCGGCAGGGCCTTTTACACGTGCCGGTGCTCATGTCATTCTCGGGTCGTTCCCCCGTCCCGGGTCACTCCAACATCGACTGCTCTTGGCGGCCCTTCGGCTCTTGGCCCCTTTTCCGGCACAAATGATGAGGAAGGGAAAAGACCGTGGGCCCCGCGCCTGGAGGACCTCCCCTCCGATATGCCTTACCTGTGATTTCTGACGCGCTAGTCTTCCCGAGGCGTGGCTGCGCCGTCGAAGCACGCGACTTCACCCGTCAGAGTCTCGGGATGATCCCGCAACCCCTCCAGCGGGCTCATCAGGCAGCCCGCCGCCAGTGGTCTTCGGCCTGCTCGAGGCTCACGACGGTGTCGGCCCTGTTCCTGCTGCTGGGCACGTTCGTCCTGCTGGCCTGTGTCGGCTTTCTGGGCTTCCTCTGGTTCGCGCCCGAGTCCAACCGGGTCTGGCACTCGATCGTCGTCTCCGGATGGCTGATCCGGTCGGTCACCGTCACGTCGGTGGTGATACGGGCCGTCGTCGGGTCGCAGACCATCCTCTGCACCTCCATCCTGGCGTCCATGCTGCTGGAGTACGCCGAGGCGCCCATCGCGCAGTCGGCGGCCATCTCGATCATGCGATTTCAAGCCGAGGGCCCGTGGTCGCTGCTCGAGGCCGCCATACACAAGCCAAGGACCTGGCGGGGATTCGGTGTTCTGGCTCTCCTCCTGATGCTGGTGACCAACTCGCTGGCTTCTCAGTTCACCTCCACCGCCTTGTTGAGTGATGTCCAGCAGTCCTGGGTTCCAGTCAGAAATGAAGAGCCGTCTATGGCCTATGGAGTTGCCAACCGCAACGGCAAGGGCCTGTTAAGAGGTCTACCGGATTACTTCGAGAATCGCCCAGCTTTCCCCACGTTTGCCGAGCTCTGGACGGAGGATGCCAACTATTCTTCTACAGATAGTCGGCAATCTACTGGATCGACACTGCGAGCCTTTTTCCCCATCCAAGACGAGGACGAGCGCAGCATTATCCGCAGCTACGAAGGCCTGGCTCCAGTATTTGATACGACTGTAGTCTGCGAGGCACCCTCTTTTCTGGACGTTAGACTGGCATATCAGCAGGACGAGGTCGGAGACAGCCTGGTATTACTCAGTGGGCACATTGACCAGGGTACCGGTATTGACGGCGACGCGGAATCCGGCATCTCCCAGACAGTTTCATTCAACTGTACAGTTCCCGTCGACAACTACGACAGCGACTTTCTCGCCAAATCCGACGATCACGCCTTTGATCAAATCAACATCTGCATGTTGAATAGCACGTCCGGCGGCTTCCCGTCGAGCCTGCCCGCGCCGAAGACCGGGTCGTGGGACGGCGACTTCTGGATGGCGCAGCTGCCAACGCGGCAGACCTACCTCGTGCTGCGCTCCGAGGCCGCGGCGCAGCCCAAGAGCCCCGCTGACGGCTGGTTCATGTACCCCTACAACTCGGCGCGCACCGCCCAGCCGTACACGATCGCCAACAACACCGAGGGCGTGCACGGGACGCGCTTCGCCGTCTCCACCTCGAACGCCTCGCGCGCGGGGGCCTGGACGCGGCTGCACACCAGCGCCAGCGCGTACCCGCTCGCCGCGACGCTGTGTCACTCGTCCATGGTCGGGCGGGTGGCGGCCGTGACGGCCCGGCGCAGCCGCGCCAACGTGTCGGAGCCGCACCCCGTGTTCGACCAGCGCACCGGCCGCTACGGCACCGCCGCCGTGCTGGAGCAGCTCGGCATCACACCGCGCGGCGGCAGCAGCAGCAGCAGCAGCAGCAGTAACAGCAGCGCCGAGGCGGGTCCGCCCACACTCGACCTAACCGTCGTCGATGATCAGACCACGCCGCCCGCCGAGCTGGCCACGCTGGCGTACCTGACCGAGTTCGCGACCTACAAGACGCCCGACGCGGGGATCCGGTACTCGCCCGGCCTGCTGACGTCGGGCAACAGCCAGGGCAGCGAGTACGACTGCTACGTGGACCGGCTGTACGGCGCCGTGGTGCGGGACGTCCTGGCCGCGACGGCTTCTTCTTCGTCGGCCTCGTCGCCGCGCCACCACGCCGTCGGCGGCAACGCCGCCGTGGCCGTCCAGAGCCTCGTCTCCCTGTGGGCCGCGCAGGCCTACTACGACCTGGCGCCGTACTTCGACCTGGCCGCGCCCGCGGCGCTGACGCGCGACGTGGCGCTGCACCGGCCCACGCGCGCCAGCTGGCTCGCCGTCGTCGTCGCCCTGCTCGCCCTGCACCTCGCCGTCGTGGCCGCCACCGTGCTCGTGTTCCTCGGCACGGGCACGGACATAGGCATAGACACAGGCACAGGTACAGGTACAGGCGGTCGCCCGCACCGCCGCCGTCCCCCGGCCGTCCGCAGCGCCTGGGCCGCCGTCGCGTGCGTCCGCGGCGACGAGGTCGACGCCCTGCTGCTCGACGCGTCGTCGTCTTCGTCTTCGTCAGGGGCCCCGTCGTCGCTCGTCATCGCCAACGACCGGGACGTGCGCGCCCGGCTCCGCGACGGGCCGTGGCAGTACCGGTGCGGCGACCTCGCTGGCGTGGACCCGGAGACGGGGCGGCTGCGCTTCTTCGACCGGTGTCTCGATGCCGGTATCGGTGCCGGCACTGGAGAGAAGCCGAAGGCCACGAGGGAGGACTCGTTCGCAACGACGCTGGTGGAAGAAGAAGGATCGCTCCGCACCGAGTCGGGCAGGGCGACGGCACGCGGCCGGACACCGTTGGCGAAGATGGAAAAACTGGTCAAGACGGGTTTCTTCATGCTGCTCGAGATGGCTCGGGCAGGCGGGGCATGAAGTATAATTCATTGATCTTACTACACCGGTTCCCGATAAGCGCCCGAAGGAATGGGAAGTGTGGGCATTCTATGGTTGTGTAAGGTTGGACCGTCTAATGCTAATCTTAGTTTGCAGACCGTGCGGACACGTAGTCATAGGCCGTCTTCATGAAGTAGACCTATTTGACAGCGACTCTGCAGCGCGAGTCCCTATTCCGAGTTGCTCGGGGTCTGCTTGCGCTTCTACACCCATGTCAGCATCGGACAGAGTCCCCCGGGGCCGCGCTGGATCCTTCTCTGGGCCCGGCCTGGCACGCAGTATCTTTGCTCGGTATTCCTGCTACGCGGGGCGCAGGACTCATAGGTATCACGGCCGGGACGGTGGTTGAGTCGGACTGGACGATCCGCCTGGTGTCGTGTCATTTCCATGTCAGTACATGGCCCCGATGATATCCTATTCCTGAGGATGGGGTGGCGATGCGGGATGAGCTCCCTGAGCGCAATGCCGGAGAGATGGAAAGGTGGCTAGAGACTGCAAACGACAAGGATACGCAATGAAGTGGCATAGGATGCTGCAGACAAAAGATGGACGACTTCTCACTGTTTGATCTGCAACTTTCCAGGGGTTTGGGTACCTCCGTCCCAGTGACGGCGGCGAGGTAGACGCTTGATGCCACTGATAAGTTGATATCAAATGCAGTCCTGTACAGTCTTACTTGCCGCGACCGGTCCGCTTGCTTCTCCTTCCCCAGCTCTCATCATCACGCAAATACTGACAGGAAACTACCTGGTAGTGAGTAGTACCTGGCTATTCCCTTTGCTTAAGAATCATTTAATGTGAAGGTACGAAGGGAGGTACCTCCTGAAGTCCGGGAGGCTCCCACGCTCCTAACCGTTGTTGAAGTGAGGTTCCACTTTATCGATTAGGTAATGATCCCATTCCCACGCGCTAGGTTCGACTGCAATCATTCCCTCCGGACTCCAGCGCAGTGCTAGAGTAGGTAACCAACATTTCTACACCGAGTAGCTACTAGTAGCTATCTACTCCCGCTGTCGTTATGTCCGTCGCGTCAGAGATCGCTACCAGTCGCCTCCAAGCCCGGGGCCTACTCTTCTCCCACGACCATGGACCAGCTCGTGCGCCAGATCAAGGTGGCTGAAGCGACCGTGCCGCCGGCGACTGAGGAGCCGCGCGAGCTGGCAGATGACTACCTGCTTGGGTTCGATGTGGACGACGCGGAAAGGCATCATTTGGCTGAGATAGCTGCGAAGGGACTAGGTCCAGCGGACGATGTGAGATTGTTTCTGCGAACCAGCTTGGAGCAAGGGGCGGAGCAGTGGGAGCAGTCCATCTGCTGCGCCAGAGCCATGAAGGAGAGGGCGACTTTTGAGAATCCGTTGGATGGCCAGGACGTCCTCACCTTCTTGGCCAAGGTCTATCGAACGGCGACCCCGAGTGACGACGACGAGGACCAGCCCCGGAGGGCCACTGCTGCACGTGCAGACCTGGTTGTTCCCCTTTTCTTGCCTGAAACTAGCCGATCATCCTGTCGCAAAAGAAATGCTTCGCAACTTTCAAGCAAGGAAGAGAGTGAGGATGCCAAGAGACGCAGCAAACACTCCAAGAGACACAGGAAGAAGGAAACTCGGTCGCCGTTCTGGCACCAGCTCAACGAGGAGCAGCCCCCTACACAGCAGCAAGTCTCATTGCAGGAGGTTGCATTCGACACACGCAAGACGAAAAAGTCCAAGAGCAAGAAGCAGCGAAAATCTAAAGACCCCCGCTCTCCCGTAGCCGAGAGTAGGGTGCTTGGAAATGCGACCGCCACCTACCAACGCCAAGATAACGTGGTGCCCTCTAAGCATCCCTCACCAACAGCCACCAGCAGCCGCTCTTTAAAAGGACAACGCTCATAGTCGATCAGGAGGAGTCTATGAGCGATTGGAGCGATGCCATTTCACAAGGGGCTCCCCGTCAAGAGACCTGTGATACCGCGAAGGCGCCGAGAAAGCCAACGAGAGGGCCTCAGGCATCGCCATCACCTCCTGATTCTGTCCATCGTCCGCACAAGCATGCGGCCCCGGCGCCGAACATTTCAGAACAAACAACCGAGCTTGCAGATGCAGGCAGAGACACGCAGGTCTCAGATGAGAAAAGCCTTGCGTTCAACCCGATACCCAAAACGCCGAGACGCACGGTGAAGTCGTCGTATTTTGATACCCCCCAAACATCAAGCCCATTGAAGGCCAAGAATCCCAGACCCCCTCGAGGAACTGTCTCTTCCATCCCATTCCCACGCCTCGACGCAGAGAAATTCGGACTCGTGCAGGAGGAACTCGCAGGCGACCCCTTCCGTCTGCTCATAGCCGTCACCTTCTTGATACGTACAACTGGCAAGTCGGCGATGCCTGTGTTCTGGCGCCTGATGGACAGATGGCCGACGCCGGAAGCGCTCGTCATTGCCGACAGGGACGAGATAGTGGCAATGATCAAGCACCTCGGATTTGGCGCGGTCCGCGCGGCCAAGATCCAAAAGTACGCGCGTCTCTGGATTGAGGAGCCGCCTCGAGCGGGGGTTCGCTACGGCGTCAAGCACTACCCGGATCCCGGGGACGGGGCCGACGTGCACGTCGGCGAGGCGCTGAGCGGGCCCGACGACGAAGGCGACCCGCGGACGTCGTCGGCCTGGGAGATCGGCCACATGACGCAGGGCCGCTACGCGATCGACAGCTGGCGCATCTTCTGCCGAGACGCGCTCCGGGGGCGGGCGCGGGACTGGCGGGGCGCGGGCCGCGAGGGCGAGTTCCAGCCTGAGTGGATGCGCGTGCTGCCGCGCGACAAGGAGCTCCGGGCCTGCCTGCGGTGGCTGTGGATGCGCGAGGGCTGGCAGTGGCACCCGGAGACGGGCGAGCGCGACCTGCTGCCGGACGACCTGCGCCGCGCGGTGCAGGCCGGCCGGGTCGCGTACGACGACACGGGCGGGCTCCGCATCCTCGACGAAGGAGACGCTGCTGTGGCTGCCGCTTGAGCCACTTGCGGGGAGGAGCACGTCGGCCGGCCAGCTAGCCAGGGACTTCCATGTCTACCTCTAGGGACGGTAGTTGGCCATAGACGCAATAAGACCTTAACTAATGCCTTTGAGTGTAAGCGTCAAGTGACCTTTTATTCTATTATCAGCTTACCGTTGTAGACCGCGTTAAGTTGAGGTCGAGTTTTCTGCGGACCTTATGGTCACTTCCCGACTGAGAGCCACAACAGTTATCCCCCCCAGAATCTCGAAAACGGCTATATCCACGCCATAGTCTTTTCTCATCCAATTACGCAGTTCAACCGCCATCAGCGAATCGACGCCGTAGCTCAATACGGGTCTACCCGGATCCACGTCATCCATCTCGATGCCCAACGCGTGGGCTAGTCTGTCTTTGAGCGCTTGCATGACGGCGTTACACGCCTCATCCGACGAATTCGCAGCCAAGAAGCGATCTCGATGGTTCGGCATCTGCGATGCTGAGCCCCGAGACCCCGTGTCGGCTCCGCCCCTGCTGGAGACGAATCTGAATGCATCCAGGAAAGGGTGGCTCATGGAAGCAGGAACCAGCTTCCCGTTTCGCGACAGGTCGGCGGGGGTTATGGCTCCGATGAACAGCTGACTGCGTCTTTTCGACGACGCAGCAGGTGGGAGACCTCCTGAGCCCAGACGTCGGGCCGGGTCACAGAAGTGATCTAGCATCGCGATCAGATCCGCGGTCTGGACTCCGGCGATGTCCTGGGCCCCCTCCCACTTGCGCCGGTATTCCTCATTCTCGCTGACAATGCCGGCATCCAGCAGCCAGCCGAGGTCCAACGAGACAGATACGCCCGGGTAGGCATCAGACTCGGCCCGGGCCCGGGCCAAGGAGTCCTGGAAAGTGCAGCCGGCGGCATAGTTGCTCTGGCCCATAGCGCCATAGACGCCAGCGAGGGATGAGAGCAGGATGAAGAAGTCAAGGTCGCGGGGAAGCATCGTGTGTAGATGCCAACTCGACTCTACCTTGGACCGCATGGCCCCGGCCCATTGGTCGTGGCTCATATTGGCAAATATGGCATCTTGTGCCACCATAGCCGCGTTTATACAACCTCTGATCGGCGCCTGGGGCTTTGACCCTGTGTACTCCTGGAGCATTTCCGAGAAGTCGGCCTTGGACGACGCATCGCATCTCGGCGTCGCTATTGAGATAGCCTGGCCCTCCAACGTCGCCACGAGGTCCGAGGCCGCTTGAGTGGAAGGGCCGGAGCGAGAGGGCACGAGGAAGTTCTTGGCTCCCTTGGAGACCATCCACTGGATGATGGCACGACCCAGGCCGCCCAGTCCACCAACGACGACATAGGTCGCATCGGCGTCCAAGCGCCAGGTAGATCGGTACACGAGTTGTTTCTTTCTCAGGCGTCAGTCTTGATCACAGCACAGGGGCATGTTCCTCAAAGAGCGAGTGAAGCCCATGTTCCGTCCACTTACCGTGACGTATTCGTTTCCTGTCTCGGTGACGATGACGATGCGCCCGGTGCTGTTCCCGCTCTGCATGAACCTGAAGGCCTTCTCAACTTCCGCAAGCGTGTACCGATGCAAGGGCGTGGGCACTCGGAGCCGGCCGTCGGCAACAAGCCCCATAGTCGTGGTGAAGAGCTCCCTCGCCAACTCGAACTTGGTCTTCAGGATCGCGACCAAGTCCACCGCCGCAAAGCTGACGTTCCTGGCAAACCCACCCATATGCAGTGATGAGTTTGCCATGATGTCCGCCTTGCCTATCTCAATGAACCGACCAAATGGTGCAACGCAGTCCCAGCTGGCGTGAAGGCTTTCGCCAGCGAGTGAGTTCAGCACCACGTCGACTCCGTAGCCGCCGGTCACGCGCTTGATGCCTTGCGCAAAGGATATGTCGCGGCTGCTGAAGATGTGGTCCTCGGCGATGTTGAGCTCCTCGACGAGCAGCCGTCTCTTCTCGTCCGACCCTACTGTTGCAAAAATCCTACCGTATGGTCAGCGCAGGAGCACCACACCGAGGGGCCGGGACCAAGACATAGACATCAGAAACGGAGGAATACCCACTCTGCGCCAACCATGGCAGCAATGCCAATGGCCATCTGACCCGTAGCACCGGCGGCCGAGTGTATCAAGACCTTCTCCCCCGTTTGCAGGCGCGCGAGGTTGACCAGACCATGCCAAGCCGTCATTCCCGGGTTGACGTGGCAGACGGCGTCGATGAGCGACATGTCATCAGGGATCCTCTGCACGGCATGAATGCTGCTGCGCGGCCGGCTCCTCATGCATCCGAACGCCCCCATGACGACGCGGTCGCCGGGGTTCAACGAGCCCAAGCCCGCCGCGCCGACGCGGGTGACCCGGCCGGCACACTCCCAGCCGAGCTTGGCGCTGTTGTCAATCTTCCCCAGGGCGACGAAGACGTCTCGGAAGCTGACGGGCCACGCCTCGGCCGCGATCTCCACCTCGTCGGCCCCCAGGTCGTCCGGGAAGACCGGGTCCTCCACGAAGCCCAGCGAGTCCAACATGCCCGGCTTCTGGACCTCGAAGACCACGGGCGGGCCGTCTTTCCACTTCTCGGTCTGCGGCCGGGGCCGTATGTGCGATACTCGTTCTTCTTCCAGTTCGCCTTCGTGAACCATCCGACCGACCGTGATGTGTCCGTCTTGCACGACGAATTCGATCTCTTGGCTCTTGGCGGACCCATCCTCGTTGAAGTACGAGTGCAAGACCTGTGTCACGAAAGCAGCTATCTCCTGCGGAGCAGAGGTGCGGACTTGGTTGACGATCAGAGTGATGATGTGCCTGTCGCTCTCCTCGCCCCGGACCGAACGCAGCAGTCCCGTTGCCACACCACTCCGAGGATCCCATGGCAAAGAAGAGTCCAGAGTGGTGTCTGTGGTGGCAGAAACCCACAGGAGCCCCCTCGCCCCCTGCACCAGATGCTGAATACTTCTGAAGTCCGACTCGCCGATGCTTGCCAGACAGGACGCCCCGACATCCACAAGAGATACGACAATGTCTCCGGGCGATGCTTTCCAGCCCTGCACAATGTTGGAGAGTCGGATTACCTGGTGGTTCGCGCAGTTCTTGCCAAGCTCGCCGGCCAGCGAGGCCTGGTCGGTTGAGCTGCCGTCGGTGACAAGCACAAGCCGATGCTGCTCCTCGCCAACAGCCGGTCTGCCTGGAGCCTGTGGGCTCCCGTGAGACGCCTGAGATACCATGATGGTGCTGATGTGGCAAGACTCGTCTTCGAAGTCCTTCAAGGCAAGATCGATGCCCTGGAAGCCAGTGCTGCGCAGCAGGTGATCCCAGTGGTCCTGGGCAACCAAAGGTCCATCTTGCCGCCATTTCTCTTTGGCGAGCCACCAGCCTTCCAGTGAACCGAACCCGATGTTCACGCAAGCGACCTGTGTTGAGGTTATCTCTTGGATCACAAGGTGCCCCCCTGGCTTCAAAAGTCTCCGAAGATTGAGCAGTGCTTTCGACACATCTGACGTGGCATGGAGAACACTGCCGGCAAATATGATATCGTAGCTTCCAATATCTAATTCGGGTGCACTATCGGCGGCGTCCTGCTCAATGTTCCACTCCCGGAAAGACATTCTTCCCAAATGCTCCTTCAGTTGGGCCTGGGCGTTGCTGAAAAACGTCGCGGATACGTCTGTGAAAGTGTACTGCGCGAACGCGATACCGCCACGTTCACGTTCGAGGGCCTGCAGGGCGGAAAGGATATGTCGAGTGAAGCTTGCGGTGCCCGCTCCCACCTCAAGGATCCTGAGTCCCGGGTTCTCATGTGAAGCCAGGGAGAGAAATGCCCGAAAGGCACCGGAACGCATGTGGCTGCGATAGACGCTCTCGTAGAACATCTCGGCCGCCCTCGTCTCGCCGAATATGAGGTCCAGCGGGTCGACCTCTCCGCGAAGCAGCGACGGCAGGGCCCGGGCAACCGCAGGGAAGAGATGCCACCGACGGTACTCCGTCTCACACTCTTCCAGGTCCCTTGAGAGCGTCGAGACGGAGAATTCGGCGTGACCCCCCCGGCACGGCTCCTCTGCAGGCAGACACGCGGCTTGCCGCCCGAGCAGGTCGACGTATTTGCGCCGGTGCGCGGGCAGCTGGCTCCTCTGGTCCGCCGACAGGGTCTGCAATGCTTCTCTGGCAGCCAGCCGGAGAGAGCGTTCGAACTTGGGGAAAGCACGGCGCATGACCTCGACGTCCGACGGGTCGGAGCTCTCGTCGTCGTCTTCGTCGTCGTCGTCGTCGTCGTCGTCGTGGCGGCTCCCTGCTGCTGCTGCCGCCGCGTCGCAGATCTTCTGGAGTTGGCCCGGCCCGAGAGAGCTGAGCCTCGGCTTCCACGCCATGCTGTATAGGAGACGCCGGCTCCAGAGCTTGTCGTCGGGCCTCTCGGCCTGCGAGATCTCGGCGGCCTTGACGTCCTCGACGGCGCACAGCGGCGCGCCGTCGTCCCCCAGCGCGAGGAAGTTCATGAACGGACCCCCCTCGTCCTGCGTGCCGCTGACCGTGCCCGCCGCGTGTACCGTGCCGGTCGCCCGGCACCATACCGCGTTCGACACCCAGGCCCTCCCGATGCGGCGGGGGATCATGGTCGAGGTATTCTCGAGGCCTTTGGGAGCCGTGGCCAGCAAGACTTGCAGGACGCCGTCGAGAATGGCCGGGTGCACCGGACTCTCGCCCGCTTGCTCGTGCACGGCGGGATCCCAGTTGACCTTTCCGGCGCTCGAAAGTCGCCCGACGGGGTCGAAACTCGCATCGCTCACAACCGTGTACGAGGGGCCGTATTTGAAGCCGTACTTGGCAAAATCCTTGTAGAAAGCCCTGGTATCTAGAGCCTGAGAGCATCTCGACCGGATGTCCTGGTGGAGCTCACGGATCCGCTTGTGCTCCAACATGCTCTCGTGTCCCGCAGGCGTCGTGGCGTCCTCCTCGTACTGGACTTGGACCCGGGCATTGCACGTCTCGGTCACGCGCCCGTCGTTGTGGGTGAAGATGCGGAACCGGAACCACGTGGCCTCCCTTTCTCCGGGCGTCTGCAGCGGATAGAGGTGGACGTCCGTCTCCACGGCGTCCCGCGCCGTCTGACCGATCCTGAGCGGCGACAGGAGCTGGAAGTCCCGGAAGCTGAAGCCGGAGATCCCGCAGTTGCGGGCGGCGCAGACTTCTCGCACGGCCTCCATCGCGATGACCAGACTTCCGGTTCCCGGGAGGACAAGCACCCCGGTGACCTGAAGGTCCCCAGTCAGACGGGATGTTACAGTCGGAGATACGCAATGGACGGAGGAGTGGAGGGCATACTCACTTGATGTTCACCGAGCCATGGTGTAGTCTCGACAGAGAGCCAGTTTCTCCACCTCGGTCTGAGCGGATTCCAGTCATGAGTTCGCCTGCCGAGCAGAAAGCCTGGAGAAGAGTTTCTGAGTCTGAAAGCCTTGCTCATCCGCGATTCCTCCCAGTACCGCCGGCTGCGGTCGAATGGGTAGGCCGGGCAATCGACCAGGTAGGCATGCTTCCCCGCGCCTTGACCATTTGCCGTCGTGATCGAGACCGGGTAGCCATGGCAGAACAGACTCCCTACCAGCTGCAGAGTTGACTGCAGCGGCGAAACGGACCGTTGGAGGCAAGTATGATAGCGGAACTGTGGGACCGTCTCCCTCACGGGTCTCCTCAAAGCCGAATGAGCACCGACTTCGACCAAGTCGGCCAGGGCGACTGGGTTGTCGGTACTCTTGGCCATCAAGGTGTCCGTTCCGGCGGCGGCCCAGGCGGTAAGCTTTTCCAGAGCTTGGGCAAACTGTACTGGCGACACCATATTGTCGACCCAGTACTGTGGCTCTGCCAGCACTTCAGGCTCGACAATCTGCCCAGTAACTGAGCTGACCATCACGGTGGGATCCTGGCCAGATCCCTTCTGGAGAGAGCCCATGGCAGCAGCATAATCCTCGGCAACAGCCTTCATTGCCGGAGAGTGGTATGCGATGCCCGTGTTGAGCCTCTGAGCGAAAATCCCCTTGCTGGCAAGGTCGTCCTTCAACAAGTCGATGAGGTGAGCCGGCCCTGCCAGTGTAACGTTCTTTGGGCTGTTCACACAGGCCAAGCAGACGGGAGCTTGGCCTGGAGCTCCCATCCCTACACCGATATTTTCAAGATATTTCGGCACTTCACGTCCGTCAAGGTTGGCTGAGAGCATGGCACCGGGCGTCCCATCCGCTTGGAGTTGACGAGCCAGGCGTCCCGCAAGCCTTCCCCGGAAATACGCCACCTTGCAAGCAGACTCGTGGGACAGAGCCGCGGCCGTATAGGCTGCTGCGATCTCGCCACTCGAGTGCCCGACAACTGCCGCAGGTGTGATGGCAAAACTCCGCAGCAAGTCGACAAGCGCGATCTGCAAGGCCGTGCAGAGTGGCTGACTGAAATCCGGGGCGTTGATTCTGTTCTCGTCTTGCAAGACATCTGGCAACAGTAGGTATTGTTAGTCTGTAGACCCACCCTCCCGGTCTCATGGCACCGCTGGAATCAACACGCAAAACTCACCAAACAGAGACCAGTCGCAGCCGAACCCTCTGAAGATCTCCTCGGACTTCCGCAGACTATCTGCGAAGACGGGGTAGTGCAACAAGGCGAGGCCCATGCCCCGATACTGTGCTCCCTGACCGGTGAAGACGAAGGCGATGTCCGTCCTCTCCGCACCCGCGCGCAGCAGCTTCTCCCTCGGCAACGACGGCGCGGCAGGAGTGGAGGAGGAGGAGGCGGAGGAGCCCTCCGCGACGGTCTTGGAGGAAGTATTGCGGCCGCCGCCGCCATCGTCGTCGTCCTCGTCGTCCTTATCCTCCACCACTACTGCGAAGGACCTCCACGCCATGACGCTCCGGCGGGCAGCTAGGGTGTACGCGAGCTGGTCGAGCTTGGCGGGACGGCCGGCTACCTGTGCAGAGTAGTACTGGGTGTACGCCTGCAGCACCCGGTTCAGGGCCGGCTTGTCTGCCGCGCTCCAGACTAGCAGTCGGGGGGCTGTAGCCGACGCTGGTCTGCTGCTGTCGAGGCTACAGTCGCCGCTGCGGCTGACAGTCTGGTTGTCAGCACCGTTGAGGTTACCGTTGGTATTGCCGTTGGTATTGCCGTTGGTGTGGCCGTTGACAGTCCCATTGACGCCGTGATGTTCGCTCCGCGGGGTCCCATTGACACCTGAATCCATTACTCTGTCGGAACTTTCACTGTCTATACAGCGATAGAAGCCGCGCATTTTGTGTTCTCGCATATAAGAGAGCGCATCATCAAGAACGACATGCGCGTTGGCGCCCCCAAACCCAAAGGAGTTGACAGAAATCCGTCGTTGACCAGGTTGAGGCCATGGGATCTTCTCTGTGGGAATCTGCAGGCCTAGTCAGGAGGGCACTTTTTGATAAGAGAGGCAGACATGTCAGTTTCATGTATGAAGGAAGAATTACACTGACATTGGTAGCCACGGCATCAATACCTGGATTCAGGTTTTCGAAAAGCGCTTGAGGGGGGATGATGCCGCGTTCGAGCATCATTACGGCCTTGACCACACCAGCAGGGCCGCTAGAACCTTCGAGATGGCCGACGTTTGCCTTGATAGAGCCTCTGGTTTACTGATGAGTTTCGTGATCAAATAGCCTGGCCGAGAGGAGAGGCAGAGGGGCTCGGAGTTTACGTACACATATAAGGGTTCGTTTGGTGATCGCTGCTTTCCAAACACCCTTGCGATAGCCTCTGCTTCGATGGGGTCTCCTGTTGGAGTGCCAGTGCCTGTGAAGGGATGGTTACTAAACAGTTCCCTGGGTGCTCTTCACCAGCGGTTGGTACCTTGAGAGGCCACCTACCGTGAGCTTCCACATATCTTGTCTTGCTCAACTCCAAGCCCGCTTTGGCATATGTGTGCCTGATGAGCTCAGCCTGCGCCTGGACGCTGGGCTGTGTGAGCCCCGGGGTCCTGCCGTCCTGGTTCGAGGCCGTCGCCCGCACGAGCGCGCGGACGACGTCCCCGTCGTCCACGGCAGACCGTAGAGGCTTCAGGTAGAGAGCGACCACGCCCTCGCCCCGGCCATAGCCGTTGGCGCGGGAGTCGAAGCTGTAGCAGCAGCCATCCGGGGAGAGGAAGTTCAGGTTTGCGAGGTGGAGAGAAGTTTCGGGGCTCAAGAGTGTACTGGATCCGAACACCAGAGCCTGCGCCCTGCGGTCAGCGACATCTCTGGCAAATATAGAATTCGGAAGTTGAATAAAACAGAACCTCGGATCTGAGCAGAAGTCAATGGAGGCATCATACCGCGTCCGCGTCCCCACAGAGCATGCTCTGACATGCCAGGTCGAAGGCCGTCAGCCCACTAGAGCAGGCCGTGTCGACATGGACGCTGGGCCCACGGAGATCGAAGAACCAGCTGATCTTATTCGGCAACAGGCTAGGCGAGTTGCCCGTGATGCTCGTCCGCGGAACACTCTCGGCGTCTTTCGAGGCCATGAGAGTCCAGTCGTCCGCCATGGATGCACCGTAGACCGCGGTGCGGCTTCCGCGAAGGGTCTCCATTGGTATACCAGCTGTGGGGGAGTGGGAAAACAGCGATGAGCAGATGACCCTGTCAAGTTATCTAGGCCATGGGTTTCAGGAGCGCCTACCGTTCTCGAATGTGTGGTATGCGACCTCCAAGGCTTGACGTTGCCTTGGACTCATCGAGGCGGCCTCCTTGGCGGTGATGGAGAAGAAGGGGGCGTCGAAGGCCGCCGGGTCTTCGGTCATGAAATGAGCATAGTGGGTAGGAAGCTGCAGTAACGGTCAGAGAAGCGATTTTGGTGTATATACTGGGTTACTTGTTCGTGCAAGCTGTCACAGTACCGTATTTGGTTTCTTCGTTATACCGTCGAAGAAAGCGTCAGTGGTAGAGCGATCAGCTGGCCACCTTGTCTTGACATTGGTGCCATTCTCCATGATCCTCCACAGACCGTCCTCATCGACGGCATCCTGGGGCATCTTGAAAGATAGCCCGGTGATGGCAATGGGCTCCCAAGTGGGAGTCGTGGTATCCATCTTGAGCCGTCACTGGGTCTAATATTTCCGCAGCCTCCCGGGTCTTGTTAGATCCAGATGACAAAAAGTTAGCAAAGGCTTCTATTTGTGAAAGCAACTCAGCAGGTCCGCCCACGATGTCTTGGCTAGATTCAGTGCTTACTTTATAGATTCACAGCTACTTCAGCCCTGCTGCTAATCAAGTCAAGTTGGGGAGTTGCCGGTGGATGCCGGTAGATAAGAGGTAACTACGGTAATAAGGCTTGTGCCAGCACTCGGGCACTGATTCCCAGCTCTGACGCCAGTCCGGTAAATCATTGACTGAAGTCCGGTCTGTGATAATGCTACGGGCCGAATCTTGACCTCGTGATAATATTACCACCGCTAAGTCCCAGTTACTCGTAAGGAGGCTTGCTGTATGTATCAGCCTGTTCACAGTACTTTGCCTGACCATGTCCTGTAATTCTGGCCCGATTACGGCAGTACTCCCGAATCCCGGCATGGTGCCCTATTTGGAAGGCCACAGCAAAGCTGACGAATGCCAAACCCCTGCGGAACCGAATTATTCTGGGTTGCATGCATGAGCAGGGCTGAATTCAGTTACAGTCTACTTGATCCGCGACTTGATCCCAACGGCAGGGAACTTCTCCAGACGGAGCACTAGCAGAGACTACTTACACACCAAATTCTACACACCGGGATGATCTGTGTGCCAATTAGTCCACTTATCGCGTAGGACTACCCCCCAACGCAGCGTGTATGTGACGCGGCAGGGCGAATGATAGTGCAGTGTGCCATTCATACGTGCGCTCCCTACGCTCGCTACGCGTCATCTCTGAACTCCGCAGGATTCTCTAAGCTCCGTAGGATCTCTCATGCATGAGCTGCCGATCAGAGGCTGTATCTGACCGTGGACTCCCTGAATACCGGGCAAAACTATTCCGCCCGAGTCTACGCAGTGGCAAGTGTGCACCAGGCCCAGGAGGCCCAGCAGGCCCACGTGCCTTTATCGAGCATCCAGGGGATACCTGGTGACGATGACGCCTAGACGCCAACTGCCCGGTCTCAGGTATCCTTCAAGGACCTTTTGTGAAAAGCGACTGTGAGCTCATCTCTCAACCCAGATCACCGGTAGGAGCCGTGGCATCTTATGTAACCTCAAGGCATGGCACTTTCGCTACCAGTCTGCATTCATCCATCTCGTCTACCTAGATTTACCTCGAGGCGCGACTCAACACCTCGTCTAACTTCCATCACAGGAGCCCAAGCCCGACGATATCAGATCTCAAAGCATGGCTTCATCACTCTTTGCACATTGGGGGAGTCTGTCTCCAGCCCAACAGGCTGAGATCCTAGCCACTGAACCGGGCCTGACACCGCCAGCCGGCGTATCTCCAGACTTCAACAATCCACCTAATCGAAATTACATAGCCATACCGGTCGTCACGATATTCCTCACCATGGTGATCGTACTTGGTGTGCTTCGCCTGTACTCCAGGATAGTTATGCGAACATTCAAGCTCGAGGACTGTAAGTCTACTCAACCAACCTGTACACGGCAAGGGACAACTGCTAAACACTTATTTCCCAGATCTTGGCTTCTTGTCCTATGTATGCTCATCAGACATCTTTAGAATCTGTGTACCTTACCGTCCTCCTCGATCTGGTTCTATCATGCTGACTAAGATACGCCGTGCCAGCTCCCATACTTGGCACTCACAGGGCTCCTGATACAGATCATCCATAAGTTAGGTTTCATGGTCGATCAGTGGAACGTTTCGCTCGGGGATGTCTTCACATATTCGATGGTCCGTATAAGCAGTACGAAAAGCCGACTTCGTCTTGGTTCCATGCTGACTGCCATCTTGACTTCCCAGTATCTTGAGGTATTCCGCCTCTTATATGCCTTCTTCATGCTTTTCGCCAAGTCGGCGATATTACTGGAGTGGAAGAACATCTTCGTTCCCCACGGCACAAGAAACTGGTTCTTCTGGGCCACTATGATCATGCTGGGCGTCAACATTACCACCTACACTGTGGCTATATTCTTGACGTGTTTTAGATGCATACCCATCTGGAAGATCTGGCAGCCGTGGGTAGATGGCCATTGCTTCTCGCAGAAGCCCACTGACGTTGCGACTACATTCAACAACCTGGCTGTGGATGTCGTCGTCTTGGTACTGCCTCAACCCATCATCTGGAAACTGAACATGACCAGAAGCCGGAAAGTCGGTGTATCAGTTGTCTTCTCTATGGGCCTATTGTGCGTCTTCCCTTCTTTACCTATCCATCCCCTGGCGCGCACCCGCTGCTGATCAAGTCGAGGCTTGTACTGACAAACCCTCCGGGCTCCCAGTGCCGTCACCTGCGCGATAGGGCGGGTACACTCGAACCTAGTGCTCAACTACCTGGGCAATACGACTGTACAGGGAATGGCAAACGTCCTTTGGTCGTTTGGGGAAGCAACGTGGGTGCTCATGGTCTTTGTAGCCCCTGGCATCACCAGGGCCTTCTCGAGCCCTTTCTTCGCGGATCTCATCCACACCCTTCGTTCGTGGACCCGTCTCGGCGATGGAACCAAGGAGAGCACCAACAGAACCCCCGGCCAGTCAGGTGGCGATCCTTGGAAGCATACCATCGGCAGCAGTCGTGGCAAGATGAGAAAACCGACGGCAACAGAGCTGGCCTTGATGGACACTAGGGACATGGACGGGTCGCTCGCTCGGCCGATGAATTCAGAAAGCCGCATGGGTAACAACGAGATCTGGAAGACGACTTGGTTCGAAAGCCAGGAAGACTCGACCTCGCAGGCATCGACCCAGCGAATCATTGGACAACAGCATCCCTGGATGAAATGAATCGTACGTGGACATTAGGCTGGCGTAGCCGTGGAAACGATTGCTGCGTATTCAGTGCCGGCTGTCTCAATACATTTCATAGATGGCCAAACTATTTTCTTGACATTGGCAGTGTTCTGTCATCACACTAAGGCTCCATGTGTCAATAAGCTACATACCGTACGAAAATATCATTGCCATCGACATTATATTATGTCTAAAGACGTTTGTGTCGAAGTTCGTGTCGTTACTCACGATAGGTACCACGTTTCCAACGGGGCCAAGCCTGTAGTGTGACTATTCGCATGTGCCAAGGCAGGACGGGCGCCACTTTGGCACATGCGAATTGTGACACAGCCTGGGGAAACCTGAATCTGGGGAAATCTGGGAACGCCAAGTCGCGGGGGGTTCGAAAGACCCTGTGATCTGTCCGTAGGTGATCCGCAGGACGATAGGAAATAGGACTGTGCCGCTGTTGTGCATCGGGCCTGAACGGCATGCCCATTGCCGACCAGCCCGCACCCACGATCAACGTCATGATCGCATATCGAATGGCAACTGGAGCAGCGAAGGAATGCGCCTTGGCGGCAATAGGAGGGGGAGTGCAACTTGGGGGCTGATTCAACTCCAATTAGACAACGTGCGGCTCGCGGCGAGCTCTCCGCTGGCACCTCCACGGCAACAAAACCCGAGCAGGACTAAGCATCAGCAGAAGCTCACCAACCCGACCTGATCACGCAGAGTCGCAGATCAGGATTCAGTGTAACCAGTCGTAAGTACTACTGTCTCAAGGGGGCAGCTACCGCCGACCGGTACTACCCCAGAAGCTGGCTACCTATTCCGTACGTTGCTGAATAAGAACTTCCGGTTATACCATCAGCATGGGATTTCCGATTTGACCAATTGACCAGTCAGATTATCGACGAGGGCACGTGGAGGGTTATTACCGGTACCAGGGCGAGAGAGGTGGTTGCTTTACCGTACCGGTAGCCTATACAGTGGGTCGAAAAAATAAACGTGTAATCCCGAACGCGACGCGCTAATGCCGACGCGTTCTTTTACCACCCTTTATTTTCAACCATGCCTTAGATACCCTAATATTGCTCGAATTATTTTAAACCTTATTAGAGCCCTTATAAAAGGGGTAGAATTATAGCACTTTATTTAGCGGGATTATTAGTTAAATCGATTACTTATCGTAAAGATATTTTAGCGCGAAGTGTGTATGGAATCGTTGCTTATTACGCGGACTAAAACCGCGGTTACTTTTTACCTGGCCGCGGCCGCCCTAAAATACTCTTTAACCGGGATAAAAGAGTTATTATACGAGAAATATATTAAAACCCTTTTATTACGGCCGAATAACTTGTCCTTAACTGCTCGCTTTTATGCTGTTTACGTATCCTTATAAATTGGCTGCGCGAGGAAGGGATTTAATATTACCGGGTATTTCGCCGGCTTATATTAACCGTAGATTACGCCCGTAAGCGCTTAAATTTTGCTAGAGAGCATATTAATAAGCCCTTTTCCTACTAATATTATTGGATTTTTAATAACGAAATTACTATTATAAGGGGAGATAATAATAAGCAGGCCTGGGTATTTTACCGCAGCGTACGCTTACCCCTAATATTACCCCTTAACTTTACTTATACGTTTCTCGGCTAATTTTAATTCCCAGGGCAAGCGGTTGCATCCAGAGAATATATAGCCAAAGGAGAAGCCTATACGCTATTCCTAGATATTTTGGGGTGTATTTGGCTTTAGAATCCGGTCTGCTTTTATCGACCTTTACGGCGACCCTAAATCGGTAAGGGGGGGGGGTTTCCGGCCGGGTTATTTAATTACTTTATAAAAAAGCCTTACTGAGTATATACTCCCCGGGTATTATTTTCGTTAAAGATAATGCTCCCACGCACACGGTTTAAATAGTCCAGAATTAATTACGCTTTTAGGCTTAAGAGAACGGGGTTATTTTAGTGCCCTGGCCACCTTACTTACCCGACTTAAACCCTATCGAAAACCTCTGGAAAATCCTAAAAGAGTAAATTTGCAAACGCTACCCTTATCTCTCGTTAATACTAAAGAGCTAAAAGGTAATAAATTAGTTAATAAAAGCGGTTATAAAGGTATGGGAGGATTTAGATATAATGCTGCTTAAAAACTTAATAAAAAGTATAAAGCACCGGCTTATTATAATTATCGCGGCGCGGGGGTAATATACTAAGTATTAATATAGAGATATATATATTTATAAAAAGCCAATTAATAAGAGAATCTCTGGATTAAATTATATATAATTCTCTAAAGAATTCGATTTATAATAATTCTAAGAAGCTGGGTGGTGGTATTGACCGGTCGGCCGGTCGGGCGGGGCAGATCGCCGATTACACGTTTTTAAATTCCCCCCACTATAGGTAAGGCTAGCCTGGCCAGGTACTTTTGGCTGAAAATAGCAGCATCTCCAACCGGCTTCGGCAACATTTAGGACTCTGCATATGCGTCTGACGTTCGGCAAGTCTGCTGAGGTCACTTCCAACATGAGTGGTGAGCCGGTCTGCAAGTCTCTGCAGATCCTTGGGTTCAGCAGACACTCTCGCATCTCTCGCACCACTTGAGCGGAGGAGCCTTGCCGATCGGCTCTCGCAACATGCCTGCCACAGAGAGAGCAGTAGCGCAACAAACATGCGTCAGCGGCTACCGTACTATTTATATGCCTTAGTGGCCATTACTGCGCTGCCCGGCAATTGGATCAGACTGATCGGACTCGGGTTGATCAGGCGCTAACATGACTTACTTACTACAACTCTTGGTACATAACGGAGTCTATCCGGGGTAAAAAGAGGAACCGCAGTGGGACCGAGCTGGACAACTTGGTTCCACTTTATCAAGTAAGTATGTACTTGAGATAAGGCTTTGAGCTAAGATCCATACCACTCTTGCTGTTTTGTCCCGTGCATACGGAGTACGGAGTACCTTACAGGTACCTATCTTACAGGGAGGGATGACAGGGTCCCCAGCACACTTTGCACTGGTGCGTAGCGTCATGAATTTTGCCCGTGGCCCGTGATCCGTCCCATAGAAGCATCGCGAGGGGGTGGGAAACTCGCCCAGGGTAAAGGTCTGGACTCTGGAGTACCTAACGGATACAACCAACAATTATCCATCTCAAAGCAGGCATGTACCTAAACGAGACCGTACCTGTAACTAGAGAGGCAGTTCGGCGCAATACTTCTCCCGCGGTCGAAAGATCAGGTTGGGGCCTTCGTGGTCTGCCATGAAGCTGTCGTAGAGCTGGTACTCATCCGGCCGATCTCTGCCCGCCGCGGCCCCGACCCGTCCGCTTCCGACCTCGCCCAGCGCCCCGGGCGCCTTTTCAAAGTCAAAGTACCACATCGTCTTGGCCACCGTCAGACTCATCTCGAGGTATGCCACAGCCTTGCCGGCGCACGCGCGATCCCCCAAGATGAAGGGGATGAAGGCGCGGCGCATGAGCGCTCTCGCCTCCTGCTCCTGCTCCTCCTCCTGTTCCTGTTCCCCGGCCGGCAGCCACCGCTCGGGGCGGAAGCTGAACGGCTCGGGAAAGTAGGCGGGGTTGTGCATCAGGCTGTAGAGCCCGACGCCGACCAGCGTGCCCGGGGGGATGACGTGACCGTCCACCACCAGCGGCCTAGTACTGTTGTCGTCTTCGCCCAGGGGATCCTGTTCGCGCCACATGACGCCGGGTGTGGGCGGGGCGATGCGCAGCGACTCGTCGATGACGGCGCGCAGGTACCTGCAGCTCGACAGCCGCGGCCCCTGGCGTATCTCCGCGCCCGCGGAGAAGGTCGTGCGGACCTCGGAGGCCAGCCGCGCGTACGCCGACGGGTTCCGCGAGAGGTAGTAGAATATGGTGGACATGGCCGTCGCCGTCGTGGTGCCACCTTGCGTGCCAGGCCGGCCAGCCAGTCAGTCAGCGGTAAGCCACGACCCATCGTCAACAGGGTAAACGTTAGGTAGGCTGGCAGCAGCGCTACGGGTATCTTACCAGCATTGACGAACACACCCGCCTCGCCCCAGATCTCGCTCTTCCGGATCCCCTCGTGCTGGGCCCGGTCGACGCGGTCGTCGCTCGCGACGAGGGAGTAGAGGTCGTGCCTGGCGTCCCGGGGCAGGGCCATGCGCTGGGCTATCATGTCCGCGAGGATCCCGCGGAACCTCTCGACCTTCTCCCGGACCAGCCACTGCACCCCGGGGTCGACCAGGTGCGTCCGGGGCCAGTTCATGAACAGGTAGACCCGGCCGTTGAGGGCGTCGAAGGCCCGGGGCAGCAGCCGCAGCCGCTCCTCGCTCTGCGTCCTCCAATCGCACCCGAACGCGAGCAGGCCGATGACGTCCATGGCGAGGTACTTGCAGCGCGACGTCATCTCGACGACGACCTGTTGGTCCCCCTGCTGCTTCTGCTGCTGCTGCTCCTGGCTGGTGCGCAGGATCTGCACGAGAAAGACGTCGATTTGGGACAGCATGACGGGTTCGAAGTCGCGCATCGAGCGCTCCGAGATGGCCTGCCCCACGACCCGGCGCCGCCGGCGGTGGTCGTCCCGGTCTAGCGCGGTGAAGACGCTCGGCGTGCTCCGGAAACGGGTATAGGTGTAGACGTGGGCCTTCGCAACTCGGGGGTTCAAGTATATGTCTAGGACCGCGTATCGTCAGTCCCACCTCATGGCAGCACGTGGACGGAGCATGGCTGCGAAGTGTGGACATGGTTGCTGCTCACCTTGGAGGGCCTGGAAAGTATTGAAGACGAGTCGGTTCGGAGCCTGCCTGACCACGGGACCTGACGGACATCAAGTCAACGTGATTCAGCTGACTCGGGTCGTGGTAGATCCACGGGCTGCAGCCATACCGTATTTGAGGTGGTTTGAGTAGGTTATAATATGTATATCCCCCTTCACCGCATGCCAGCCAGCGTATGCATTCGTCAGTCGGGCCAGCAAGGGCCCGGGATATGACTTTAGGGGACTGAAGAACAAGCGCGAGCTGATAAAGACGAGGAGCTGGCAACATGACAATATCAGTAACCAGCAAGAATGAGAGCAAGCGCTGGGAATAGGCTGTCGTCGAGTTCTCTAGGTCCAAGAGGAGACCATACCAGAGTTACGACGAAGCCCGTGGCATACTGGAGAAAAGGGGCGTTTGACTCCATGATATATAGGTACGATCTCTCGTTTCAGATATACCGGTAGTAGAGATAGTTTAGGCACCTTGGAGAGAAGATAGAAACGACTGCGAGTCCTCGTCTGTGTGTCGCGACTGAATTTAAAGTTTTTTCAACCGCGACTGAGCTGCATCCTGAGATGTTGGTCCAACAACTCGGGGACGCGTTTTGTCCGGTGCCGGAGCCTGCCGTGTCAGATATAGCTAAGTACCTTTGATGTACCAATACGACAGACATGCGCCTAGGGTAATGATCTGCCGAGCTCGATTCTCGCGACCAAATAGCACCGGTAGTCAATGTAACAGCAACTTGGCTGTAGGACTCTCACCCCCGACTGTAGGAGGATGATATTCGTTTTGAGCCAATAAGATAGATACATCAAGCCACCCGTCTCTGGACTCCCTTTGTCCCTGGAAATCGCATCTGAGAACTGTATCCCAGAAACTACCACCGTCAGTATTCAAGGCATCCATTAGCTTGATGCTCCTTTTCTCCATGAGAATCGCCTGTGACCTCTGAGCCTTCGCCGTCTAGGCAACCAACAGTATATACATTCAACTTGTATTCATCATGTCTGGGGAGACCTGGCGTCCCCGGTCTGCTCAAGGGTCTACCGATCTGGCTCTGAGCGGCTCGACAGCCGGCTCCGAGAAGCGTGGTAGCGAGGATGCGATCGCGCCTGGAGATCTACAGGCGCTGAGCGTCGCAGAGCCCGGAGACTCGAGGGGAGCCCCGAGCACCCACGATGCCGCCATTCACCTGCACGGCCCACGTCTCGTGGCGGTGACGCTGCTCAACGCCACCATGATCTTCCTGGTGCAGGTCGAGATCTTCATCGTGACCACCTCGCTGGTCGCCATCGTCGGGGACCTCGGCCACTTCGACAAGGCGAGCTGGGTGCTGGCCAGCTACTTCCTGGGCTATGTCAGTACGTGATTCCCCCCTCCCTCGTCGAGGAGGTTATCTGGAAACTGCCCTGTCCCTCCCCCCCTCTCCCAAGGGCTCTCTCCCACTCTGCATCATCATTAATCTGAATAACTATGACCCAGGTTTCGTCGTCATCGTTGCCAAGCTGAGCGACATCTTCGGCCGCCGGCCGGTCTACGTCCTTTCCATCCTCGTCTTCACGCTCTTCTCCGGCTGCTGCGCGGCAGCCCAGACCATGTCGCAACTGTGAGTACCTTACCCACGGTCTGCGCTCCCCCCCGGTGCCCTACCTACGACGCGTGTGGCAACGGGGGGTTACGGAGAGCCACCTAGGTAGATTGCGCGCGCGAAGCTGACGCACCCGGTCCACAACCAACTAGCATCATCCTGCGATCCCTCCAGGGCGCGGGCGGCGGCGGCAGCTACGCGCTCGCCACCATCCTGACCATCGAGGTCGTCCCGCCCGCGCGGTACGCGGCGCAGGTGACATACATGGGCCTCGCGGTCATGCTGGCCCTGGTGCTGGGGCCCGTCGCCGGGGGCGGCGTCAGCGGATCCGCCGCGACCTGGCGCTGGGTCTTCCTCCTCAACGTGCCGGTCGGCGTCGTGGGTCTCGGGCTCGCCGTCGCGGCCGTCCCGGGCGCGCAGTTTCCTCGCCCTCGCCGCCGCCGCACTGGCGAGGCGGCTTCGAGTACGGGTAGAGTGCCGCTGCAGCAACAACAACAACAAGAACAACAACAGCAGCAGCAGCAGCAGCAGCAGCAGCAACGACACTCCCGGCCCCTGCTGGCCCGGCTGGACATTCCCGGGAGCTTGCTGCTCTTCCTGGCGACCATTTCCATCGTGTCGGCCTTCCAGGAGGGCGGCTCGCGCTTCGCGTGGAATTCGGCCTACTTCATCGCCCTCTCGGCGGGCTCGGCGGTCCTGTGGCTCGGCCTGGCGGTCTGGGAGCGTCGTGTGACGCTTGCCAGTGCCGCGCGCGAGCCCGTCCTGCCCTGGCGCTTCCTCACCAGCCGCACTATGGTGGGCACGTTGCTGTAAGTGCAAGTCTCTCTCAGTGGACGATGGATTGGAGAGACCAAGTTACCCCTGAAAGCACGCCCATTATTACAAGTTGCGTGGCGGGGCTGATTTACTGACGAGAAAAACACCACTCAGGGGCATAATCCTCCAAGGCGGGCCATTGACCGTGACAAACCTGCAAATCCCCCAGAGGTTTCAACTAGTGAATGGCCTGTCCAGCCTGCAAGCAGGTGTACGACTGATACCGTTTGGCGTTGGACTGTCGGCGGGTACGATACTCAGTGCCGGTTTGGCGAAGAGGTTCAAGATCCCAGCCGTCTACTGCATCCTGTCTGGGGCGTCGCTCCAGGTTATCGGCTTTGCGTTGTTGGGCACCGGCGGATTCCGCAACCACATCCCCGCTGGCGTGTATGCCTACCTGGTGATAGCCGGCTTGGGCTGCGGCGTGAGCTTCCAGATGCTTCTCCTGGCCGTCCCCGCCATAGCCGAGAAGCGTGATCATGGTAAGTGGCCCCTTTCTGTCTCATTTCACGAGATCAATACCCTTGAGTGCCATGGGCTAAGTATGTGCTTGCTCGTCAATCCAGCTGTGGCTATGGGGACTGCAAACCAGTTCCGAGCCATCGGGAGCTCTGTCATGGTTGCCGTGTCTACCGCCGTCTTCAACGGCTTTGTCTTCCCTCAGCTGGCAGGGCTCGGCATATCCGACCCCGATAGCGTGATCGAGACGTACGGTCGGGGAGGGACGGAGGTGCCGGCGGCCGTCTGGGACGAGGCAAGGCATTTTCTGTCTCAAGGCTACGATCGCCAGATGTTCGTGCTCGTTGCCTGTGGGGCGGCGCAGGCCGCTGTTGCGTTACTCCTGTGGAAAAGGGACCAAATAAGAGTGGCGTGAGCATTTATCTGCCTGATCGATACGGGTGAGCTACGCCTGAGCAGGATATATATGTGCCGATGCGAGTCGAGTCCTGCCACCAGTACATCTCCACTCTGCGCTGTTTGGCCCATGTACTTGTGATTATTCATTGATCTTGTACTCGAATTGGCAGGCGGCGACATATGCTCAAAGGAGGGTATTCCCGCTCATACGAATATCACCAATCCTCTTTGGGGCACATTCCTGATAACATCTAAACGGAAGAACTTGATATACACTCTAGAGTCACGACCCAGGGTTGCTTCGCCCCCTGGCTACCCGGGTCGGGCGATCTTGTTGCCTCTGCCATGACAAAGGAGCCGTAGGAAGTCAGCTAGTACATACACAATGGTGCCAATCACAGGCGCATCGTCTTCTTCGCCTCGGGCGGGTCGTACGCGATCTTTCTTGTCTTGACCGCAGCCCACTTGTATCTCTTGACCCAGACGCTCATGGCAAATAGGACGGCCGAGACGGTCAATACCTTGAAGCCCATCAGTTTGCGGTCGTCCATCTCGGGTTCGGCAGCCCAGTTGAGGAACTCGACAACGTCCTTGGCCATCTGGGACGTCGACGCCGGTGTCTCGTCTTCGTACTCGACCAGGCCGTCAAAGAGAACACGGGCCATGGCAATGCCGGTGCCGGGGAAATAGGGGTTGAAGTTGAGGCCAGCACCCACCGAAGCGCCCGCCGGGGGCTCTTCAGGGTAGCCAGTCAAGAGACTGAAGATGTAGTTGCAGCCGCCGTGCCGGCCCTTGACGATCAGGCTTAGGTCGGGAGGAAGGGCGCCATTGTTGGCGGCACGGGCGGCCTCGTCGTTCTTGTACGGAGCCGGGAGGTAATCCGACAGCTTGCCAGGCCGCTTCTCGATCTCGCCCTCATCGTTAGGCTCGGTGTCGTACTCGTTCTCCTCGGCCATCGCCTTGGCCTCGTCCACGGTCAAGACAGTTCCGACAAGAGCTCGGTAGGGAACGCGGCTGAGGGAGTGGCAGGCGGCACAGACTTCCTGGTAAACCTGGAAGCCTCGGCGAAGACTAGCAATCGATGGTGAGCGATGTTTCGGTCACTGGTGGACTCGGAACCTACGCTTGATGGTCGAAAGTCTTGTTCCAGCGCTCGTGAGTCCAGGGGTATTGCGTAGGGTGCAGTCTAACACACAGGTTAGCGGTTTGCTCGCTTCGTCGAGCACGGCGGAAGAACACAGGTCCATCCCGGCGTAGTCCAGCGCTCACCCTTCCTCGGCAGGCGTCATAGCCTGCGCTGTTGAGCCGTAGAGATGATAATACCAGGCCACGGAGCCGATGGCGAGAGCCGTGGAGGCGGCAGTGGCCATGTTGAGCTTCATGGGGGACTCGGTGGAGGCGCCGGAACTGGACGAGATCGACCGCTGCATATCAAAGCGTCAGCTTCAGCTCCTCATCACTCGCATACTCATCAAGGGCTGTCGACGTAGGCGTAGACAGGACTACGCCCTCAGCCGTGCTGGAGCCGAGCGGGATCTCGGGTAGGTGGTACCTTGGTCAGGGCGGTCGCGCCATTTCGAGCGCCGGTAAGGGCGCGCGTAGAGCGCAGACAGGATCTTGCCAACATTGCGGTCAGGCTTCTACTACGACGTAGGAAGTGCCGCAACTGGGTTGACAAGTCAATTGGGTGGTGAGGTGAGAGTTGGTCGTGGTGAGGTAAAGCTTAGGTGGTAGACAACAGTGTGGAACAGAAAAAGGGCTCAGCTATGCAAGGCAATTGAAAATGCACGCCTCCCATTGGCCAGTGAGCTGGTTCGGCAGCGCGGGCCAGCTCTCACGTGACCGGTTTTGGCAGATGCTTGTGACTTGCGACATATGTTACCCGAAGAACCTACCTACCTAGTAAGTATGTTACACAGGTATCCACTACGTACTCTGTTAGAACTCCGTACACATGTAGCTTCCAAGTTAAGTTACCACGAACGCGCAGATTATATACCTAGGTAGTAATTCGGGACTGGCCGGCTAAGGCACTTCGCCATTTAATATTCCCAACTTTGGTATGGTATAGATGGAACTCCGGATCACAACTTCTTGTAAACCCATCTCGCAGGTTGTTCTTCTTGAGTGATCTGTACCCCCACATATAGATTGTAGCTCGGTGCTATATGAGGCACGACGGGCAGTTGCGTTCCTTTCCCCAAGCCCCTTGGTGAGAAAGTAGAAGGAGTACGTCTTTTATCCCAACATGAGCTTATTACGGTAAGATGGTCAACTGCTTCTCAAAAAGTTCAACGTTGAACCTCAAATCGCTGCTTGTTTCCCCCCTTTTTTTGCCAATCCCTATCCGACCTAGCCAGTCTATTTTTAATGCAGACCCGTCTCAATGATATGACTGTCCATTCTTGAGAAACATACGAACAGCTGATGCTATGCAAATTCTCCTTTCACGACTAGCCATCGATCCCATTCGTGTGGCCATTCGTGGCCACAGTCTTCCTCCGTTGCTTCACGCTCTCGGCAAGTATGTCCAGGACCGAAACCGTATCTTCCCATCCGATGCAAGCATCGGTGATGCTGACTCCGTGCTTCAGTGCTGCCCGACCCTCCTTCGGGACTTTCTGGCTCCCTGCCGGCAACATGTCAGCTGCAAGTCTCGTTCTGGTTTCGAAAAGGGTATGATAGCCTTACCCTCGTTGATGTTGCTTTCGATCATCACACCCATGATGGCCTCTTCGCCCCTGGACATCTGCTCGGCGAGGCTGGCGGCCACCTTGGGCTGGTTCTTGTGGTTCTTCTCCGAGTTGCCGTGGCTGCAGTCCACCATGAGGCGCTGTCGCAGGCCAGCCTTCTGCAGGGCCGCCTTGGCGTCGCTCACGCTCTGGGCGTCGTAGTTGGTGCCGCTCTTGCCGCCCCGGAGGACGACGAAGCAGTCCTCGTTACCGACGGTGCCGACGATGGCCACGACGCCGGGCTTCGTGACCGAGAGGAAGTGGTGAGGATGCCTGACGGCGCCGATGGCGTCGATGGCCACTCCCAGCGACCCGTCCGTGCCGTTCTTGAAGCCCACCGGGAAGGAGAGCCCACTGGCCAGCTCGCGGTGCAGCTGACTCTCGGTGGTCCTGGCGCCAACCGCTCCGGCCGACAGGACATCGGCCAGGTACTGCGGGGAGATGGTGTCGAGCATCTCGCTGGCGATGGGCATTCCCCTGTCTGTCAGGTCGACAAAGAGCTGCCTTGACATCTTCAGGCCCTTGTTGATGTTGTAGCTGCTGTTGATGTCCGGGTCGTTGATGAGGCCCTTCCAGCCCACCGTGGTCCTCGGCTTCTCGAGGTAGGCGCGCATCACGATCATCAGCTCGTTCTCGTGCTTCTCCTTTTCCTTCAGCAGCATGTCGCAGTACTCGAGCGCCATCTCGGGGTCGTGAACGGAGCAAGGGCCGATAATGACCAGTAGCCTGTCCCTCTCATCGGTTCCCCTCACCACAGCCTCAACCTCCTCACGACTCTTAGCCACGGTCCTCTTGGACTTGGCACTCTGGGGGATGCCATGCTGGAGGAGATCCGGGGCGGTCAAGGGACTGTAGCCGCGGACTGAGAGTCAATCAGCCCCTGCGTGAGCCCTTCGTGTGTAAGGTCCATGCGGGGACACTCACTGCGCCAGTCTTCACTATATTGCTTCTTGCCGACGTCGTTGTTCTCTATGAAGAAGTTCTAGCGGTGGGGGTCAGTGGGTGCCACTTTGAACAGATCCAACCAACCAATTCACCTACAGACATGATGGGCCAAGTCGATAGAATGCCGGAGAGTCAAGAGGCTGACGGGTAGACGATCTATTCGCTTAACACAGGCTAGAAACGTCGTCCTATGTATTATACTGGAGAAACGGCTTTCAGGTGGCAAGCTATATACTAAGTACCAAGTGGGGAAACCGACGACATCGGTGCCAATCGAGTCAGCTCCGGCACTCCGATGGCCGGCGGTGGGGGCTTACTACCTCGACAGCGGGCGCCTTACCTCAGCTTACCTTACCTCAGGCAGCCTCAGGACTCAGGTAATGCCAGCTCACCTTCCCGTGAGAGCTGCGAACCCTCGAACCCTCTTTTGCGGTACTTATTAGCCTTCCCGACACCAAAGTCCCTCCATCCCGACTCCTGGGCACAATAGCGTACCCCTATAGCTACCGGTATACAATAAAGGAGAGTCCAAATATAGGATCAAGACCGCCAAGAACTCATACATCCGGATGTCCCATATGTCTATGGTTCTGTCTCGCATTCTGTCTAGGCTGGTAATGAAGAAAATGCCTCTCTTTTGGAAAACTACCTCCTACCTGGCGACCTCAGCTCCGGAAATGTACCACTCAGACCCCATAGCAAGGTATGCACCCTGAACTGGAGAGCTGCAAGGGCCCTATTTAAGTTAGGTTGCATGCAGCATGGGTAGGTGCATAGGTCTCTGTCACGGCCGGGGCCGGGGCAGAGCGGTATAGTTCAACGTCCAACATCGACGGCCCTCTGTGACGCCCGCGACGCCGGAAGGATGCTGCCAAGTTTCGGCTACGCCGGGCGCAGTGAGTATCTACGGGCATACGGGATGTATTTCCTCGTAGTTGACATGTCAATCCTGCTCGATCGATCTGAGCCTCAAGGGAGATGGGATATCGTGTAACTCGCGATATTAACAGAGGCCAAGGCCCATCAGGGCCCATCAAGGCCTATCGACGCCATGCATAGCCCCCGTAGCACAACGTGACATGCTGACCTATCTATGTACTTCTAGATGTCTTCTATATCGTATCATTGCTACATGAGGAGGTCTCATATCAGTCGCCTTTCGTGCGGGCCCCAACCGGATCAGTGGCGGCGTCTCTTCTGAAGCTCTCTATCCCGTTGATCCTGCCATACGTCCATTTCAGAGCCATGGTGCTGCCCGTCATCAGGAGGGCAGAGAAAGTGAACAACAGCGCCCGTTGCCAGGTGCTCAAAATCTCGAATATGGGATAGGGGTATCTGAGGAAGAAAGATCTGGTCAGCTCACCCCCACGTGACAGACGAGCCAGGGGGAAGGGGGAGGGAAGAGCCGAAAGGATGGCTTACGCCCCGTTCCGGACGAAGCAGTACTCGACCCAGAACCAGTAGCCCCAGGCGATGACCTGACTCAAGGCCATGGCCCCGTAGCCATGAATGGTCCACGGCGGACTGAGGAGGAGCAGGTCCAGGGCGAGGAACAGGGCCGGGGCCGCATGGAAGCCAAAGTCGGGAAGGAAGTCGAGCTGCAGGTCGGGCGGGAAAACCAGGTTCTTGTCGATGGCGCACAGGCCCCAGTAGAGGATGGTGATGAGCACCTCGAGCGGCGCCGAGCAGACGGAGAGCACGTTTTTCAGCCTGAACAGCCGATTCGACGCGGTGACGTCTGCCGCGACGCCCACGGCGAAGGTGCATAGGGCCGAGGCCAGGCCGATGATGGTGAGGACTTCCATGCCTCCGCGGTCAGTACTGACTTGCCTCGGTTCTTCAGGGGCGGTCTGGACCTCTCTCTGTCTCGGGATTTGGGTAGGAGCATGCTCAGAGCATCAAGACCCCCCGATCTGCAGACGAGCGGCCGTGCCCGCGTTGGTACATACACTGATAGTGGCCGCCGTAAGCTGCGGACATGGGCGTCTCCCAGGTGTCGAGAAAGCGGAAAGACGCCATGAAGGATGCGATGCCCCCTGCGTGCAGCAGCAGAGAGAAACGCCTAGAGGGCGAAGCGAGTCGCTGGGCAGGATGCTTGGCCATTTCGGCTCGACTCTGGTACTAATTGTGAAAGGTAATGCGGATTCAAAGCAAGGGAGAATCAGGCAGGTAAGAATGGGTGGAAAAGGGAAGATGTAGTCGCACCACGTATTATTTTCTATGACAGACCCCGGTACGAAACAGATTATTACCTCGGACGTAGGTAATGGGCTGCGAAAGGGCCCCTGTTACCGCGGGCTGTACGGAGTAGGGAGGTACCTGGACCCAAAGTACTAGTACCTTACCATACCGCAGTTATCAGGCTATAGGTTAGCATAAAAAGTAAGCTTTAGTTAAATACGTACTATAGTAATACTTGAATTTACATTGAAAGCGCCGATAGACCTGAATACTAGTAAAAAGTGTTAAATTCAGAGTTATCTACTTAGGTAATTAATATGCCAGATTAGAAGTGGGGCACCCCGACCAGCTTCACGGAGGCAGGCTGCTCAGGCAGCAGACCCGTCGCCAGCTGGAGCTCTTCTCATGCAGCACCGCGCAGGGATACGGCAGCTTCAACTTTCTGCTACCGTAGTCCCCACGCGACGCTTCACCACTTCGAAAGTCATGAGGACATCTGCATAGGAGACACCCACGAAGCTCCTAGTTACCTACGAGACTAGCTGGTTACACGCCCGACTGTGCTCTAGGACTCGCCCACATCGATCGAATACATCCCTCCCACGTACCGCACCTTACACCCTACGCGACGAGCTCTTCGATGATCCTCCCCGCCTCGCCCCAAGCCTCTCCCTTGTGAGCGCGATGGCTGCCTTCGGCTTCGGCAACACGAGCGGCCCTCTGGCTGCCTCCGCTGGCGTCTCCCAGGGCCCCGATCTACCCGAGGTCCAGACCGAAGGACTTGGCTTTCTGTCTCTAGCTGGCGAGTCCAAGGTGCGCCTGACCGCGCCATGGTCGCCGCCGGCGGCTGCCAATGCTTCGCTCATGAGCATCGCCTCGCGCCGTGGACTCGTTGCCGCTGCTGGCCCTGACGCCGTTGTTGTTGCCTCGACAGAAGCTGTGCGAAAGGCCTTCGAGAGCCCCAAGGATGGCGGAGGGGACAACGAGCTTCGCTCCTTCGAACCCCAGCTCAAGCTTCCCCTACCTATCCGCATCTGTCAACTTGCCTTTACCGCCGACGAATCGTACCTGGTCCTGGCTGCAGAGTTGCCCGGAGGCCTGGCTGTCTACGAATGCGACGCTATCCAGCAGGGCTCGAATGAGCCTGCCTTCGAAATACCCACAAACGGCGAATCCCTCCGCGTCCTGGCGCCGAATCCTAGCCTGGATAAGGCCGACCTCTGCGCCGTCGTGACCACCGAAGGCAATCTCCTGGTGGCTAGTCTGAAAGAACGTAACTTTCGAGGTAATGGCCAAGTGCTGAGAACCCAAGTCAGTTGCGCCGCTTGGAGCAACAAAGGCAAGCAGCTCGTGGCAGGACTGGGTGATGGAATCATGGTGCAAATGACCCCCGACGGTCAGGTCAAGGCTGAAATTCCGCGCCCTCCGGGTTTGAGCCAGGACTTTTACGGTATGAGGTCCAAGTCCATATGCCACTTATCCTACTGACAGTGTTTTAGTTGCAACCGTCGTCTGGCTTGAGACGGATGTTTTCTTGACTTTCCATGTCTCGGCCTCTGATAACCCTCCTCAGACCGCATGTCATTTGATTACAAGAAAGGGACAGGCCTTCCAGTATCAAAAACTAAACGACCCGGTCGATGCGTTCGGAGCTGAGAAAAGACCTCACCATTCAGCCACGCGCTTGAAAGACTTCCCCCCAAACCTTCAGGACCTCCTCATAATATCCTCGACCGCCGTTGCCGATATAGGGTTACTGGCACGGTCCAAGATGCCATTGTCATCAGATAGTCCAGCCGATGTTCTCGCCAACATCGTCTTGGCCAATGACTCAAGCCGAGCTACTTTACCGATGGGCGAGGACTTCGAAAGCCCTGCGGCCATTGGGACAGCTCTCGACCTGTCGAGCAAAGACCGTGTCTACAAACCAATTCCAACCGATGAGACGGAACAGTCTCCCGGTCCGCTTCCAGGTTACTGGGCTCTAAATGACCAGGGAATACTATCCGTGTGGTGGATAGTGTACTCGGAATCCATCCGCGGAGGGACCACGTACCCAGGTCTTGTTGCAGCGGCGGGCAATGTTACAAATCCTGCGCCCACCGCAGCAGCTCAGCCAGCTCATTCTTCGCTTTTCGGTGCACCAAGTACATCGTCTTTTGGTTCCTCCCAAGCCGCACCAGCTCCTGCGTTCGGCAGTGCTTCGGCGATAGGTGCAAAGAGTTCGCCATGGGGAACGCCATCAACAGCGTCAGGTGGCATGGGTGGAGGGGCTGTATTCGGATCCAGCACTTTCGGCTCGGCTGCTGCGTCTACGGAGCCTAAGTTCGGTGCGCCGTCCTTTGGTTCCTCGAGCTTCGGCACGACGGCCAGCACCCCAGCAGCCGCACCAGCATTCGGACAGCCTTCCGGTCCAGGACTGAGGGCTTCTCCTTGGGGCTCCGGTGCTTCCGCAACCGGAGGCGCAAGCTTCGGCCAGTCGGGCTTTCCTAAGAGTTCAGCCACGTCTGGGGGAGTTTTTGGGAGCTCCAACCCCAGTAACACAGGTTCGACTGGAGGATTTGCTGGTTTTGCCAGTAAAGGAGGATTTGGGTCCGTGGCGTCAAACAACAGTACAGAGACGGGAAGTATATTTGCTTCAAAGTCGAGTGCCCCGGAAGTGTCGATGGACACAGGCTCGAATACTGCATTCCCGCCGAAGGCAAATACCACATCCGGAACTGCCTTCGGCTCGCCCTTCACGTTGACGTCCAGCTTCAAGCCCGACCCAGATACCAATGACAGCGGAGCCGCCGACGACAAGCCATCGGCAGGAGCTGCTAAGTCAATGTTTGGCTCCGGTTTTGCTTCCTCGATGGATGAAAGCGTCTCATCGCCGAGTCAAAACCCTTTCGGTAGTGGTTCTAAAAACGTATTCGGGCAGCCGACGTCAACCTCGAACGTCGAGTCAACCACGCCCACGACGACGCCGGCGCCAGGCAAGTTCTTGTCCCAGACCACAACTGCTCCGCAGAGTGGTGGCCTATTCAGTTTTACACCGAAGACTACAGGTGGCCTTTTCGATTTCTCTACTTCACAAACACCAAAATCCAAGGTTCCCGAAGTCAAAACGGAACCAGAAACTCCCAGGGTGGTTGAGCTTGCTCCAGAAGAGGCACCTCTGCCTCCAGAGTCTACTAGTAAGGCCACTTACCCATTGGGAGATTCATCATCCTCATCCGCGACTGCAGATACCCCCAAGGGGCCACCTTCCAGGGCAGAAGAGGTACCACTACCTTCAGACTCGATACCACTGGCTTCAACGAATACGGGATCAGTTTCGCCCGCGGCAAAAGCTCCCGCGGCCGTCAATGAAGCTCCTCTACCTCCTGATCCCGTGAGAAACAAGAGTGCTTATAGTGCTCCATTGCCTCCGCTTCCCGGTGCTGCCACCAAGCCGAAGACAAACAGCGAAGCGCCTTTACCTCCCGACCCAGTAAAGAACAAGAATGCATACAAAGCTCCATTACCCCCGCTTCCAGGAGCCTCGGCCCAGCCAAAGGTTGCCAACAGCGCTCCTCTCCCGCCAGACCCGACGAAGCAGCCAAAAGCCTACGAGAACAAAGTTCCAGCTCTCCCTATCGACAAATCAGTCTCTGGCGTCGCTGGGCCAGGTTTCAAATTCCCCACCAATCCTCCACCTATTCCGTCCGATAGCGACGATGACGATTTCTCAGATGAAGGCGACGAAGACGAAGTGGCCACTGAAGCTGCCAGCGAGGGCAGTGGGGTTGATGTCGCCAAGGAGATCAGCCCATCTACAGCGGGTGTAGGTAAAACCCCAGGTTTTACCCCCCAGAGCTCATTTGACGGGCTGGCTGGGAGCTATTCGACTATATCCCGTCCGGACCACGACAGAGGAGGGCTGTTTGGTGAATTAGGACGCAATGCACCTGCGTTTCCTCAACCAAACCCTACAAGCCCGCGCTCCCCGAGCCCAGTAAGGAGGGCACTACCAGCGAGGATGGTCGGAAGCGAGCAGGCGCGGTCCTTCAGCGCGCCGGGCATGGCTTCCCAAATTCTTGGAGGCAGCAGAAAACCACAGTCACGGATGGGGGTCTCTATCGTTGGTAGAGACAACGCTCTTGAAAATGCTGTGATCGAGCAGCAGCGCCAAGCCAAGGAGAAGAAGGAGGCCGAGGAGGCCCAGCTACTGATCGACGAAGAGGATGATGCCGTGCAGCAAATCCTGAGGGCAGACGTAGAACCAGCGCTAGATCTTGACGAGTTCATTGCACATGCCGGAGTACCAGCACCGGCAGGTGATAGTATCCCCGCCCAGGTCGAGGCAGTATATCGTGACATCAACTCGATGATAGACACTCTCGGTCTCAACGCCCGTTCTTTGAAAAGCTTCATCGAGGGCCACAAGGAATACGCGGCGGATGAAGTCACAAGACAAGACCTCAACTCCCCAGACGACTGGACCCTAGGTCAGATGGAGCGGCTGAGCGGCATATTGGAAGAAGATCTCGGCGAGGCACTAGGTGCGGCAAGAGTCACTGGTGTCGCAGAAAAGGTATCCGAGATCCAGGACATGCAGCGAGAGCTCCTCCGCGACCGCAACAAGCAGACCGACCTGAAGAAGACCTTGGCCACCCGGCTGGATCCGGACCAGCACCTGGCGAACCGGGCGCTGCCGCTGAGCGCCGAGCAGGCCGCGCAGCAGAGCGACCTGCGGCGCGAGTTCGCCCGGTTCACCAAGCTCATCTCGGACGCCGAGCAGGGGCTCACCCTGCTCAAGGCCAAGATGGCGTCGGCCGGCGGTGGCGGAGGAGGAGGAGCCGACGGCAACGGCCGCGGCGGCGGCGTCCCGGCGCCGACCATCGAGGCCGTCGTGCGCACCATCACCAAGATGACCAGCATGGTCGAGAGGCGCAGCGGCGACATCGACGTGCTCGAGAACCAGATGCGCAAGCTGCGCCTCGGCTCCGCCGCCGCCGGAGCCGGAGCCGGCGGCAGCCGCGAGGGCTCGCCCTTCGCCACCACCACCGCCACCCCGGGCGCCAGGCAGTCGCGGCTGTCGTCGTCAATGACGACGGCGGCGCTCGAGTCGCGGTCGACGCGCGAGGGCACGCCCCAGCGCGGCTCCGTCCTGCGGCACTCGCTGTCCAGCTCCATGTCGGGCCTGGGCCTCGGCCCGTCGCCCCGCACGCCGCCGCGCAGGAAGCTCAACAACGGCAGCAGCAGCGGGGGAGGAGGAGGCTTCATCGGCGACGCGGCCGAGCGGAGCGCCGTCCGCGAGAAGAGCGCGCGCAGGGCCGCCGTGCTCGGCCGGCTCAAGGCCAGCCTCGAGAAGAAGGGCCCGGCCGTCGTGGGCTTTGACAGCATCGCGTGAAGGAGAGCACAAGGAAAATCAAGAAGAAGAAAAGCATTGGGGAGGGGGGGAGAGGAAGGACCTGAGACTACGTACGGGATGATGCACCAGGATGCAGACAGGCAGAGGAGACTGCTATACACGCCTTACGTACCTTTGGCTGGCAGAGCCTAATTCACGGTGAAAAACACGGAACGGAAAAACAGGATAGGCAGCGCTTTTGTGTCCGAGTAGGTGTCTTCTCAAGTAGGTTGATAGTAGTTAATCTTGTAAAACCACTCACGGCGCCCACCCAGACTCTCAAGGCATCGCGACAGCAGACAGAATCCGTACCGTAGAATTCCGAAGACGCTCCTCCGCGTCGGAAAGAACCTTCCATCTGCTCCGCGGCCCGAGCTGGCGTGAGCGCCTGTGACTGATGAATAAGTAGTTCAGATAGGTACCTACTTAAGTATGGTGTAGGTACGTAAGTACGGTGTAGGTACGGAGTACTCAACGTACGAATATGATCCGGACTGTGTGTCAAGGGGAAAGGGGGGTTGGAAGTTCCCGACGGATTTCCCGCCTACGCGACATTGATTCTCCTGGCGGGGGATGGGGTATAAAAAGTGTGAATATGTACAGACAGCTTAGCAGTAAGGTAGTGGTAGTTGACTTCCAACTTAATCCGGACAGCCACCAACCGCTCGCTCGCTCGCTCGCTCCAACCAACACCTGCTAGGATACCCCTTCTCTCTGACTGTCTACCTGTCCGACGGACGGACGCCGGCCTGTATATGTACATAAGGTAGTGGTTAGGTAGTAACCCCGCCGCGAGGGGGAGGGAACGCAGCCGGACCCGACAAAGCAGCAACCACCCCATCACCACCATCATCCTGCTCCTCCTTCTCTTCATCACGGCAGTCCGGATTTATGCAGAGGCAGTAGCAGCAGCAGCAGCAGCGGCCGCCGCGGCCGCAGCGCCGGCCCCGCTCCCGATCCCGGCTCCCCCTCCGGCTCCTCCGGCTCCGACCTGCTGTGCGGCCTCGAGGCGGGCGACGAGCTTCTTGACCTGGGCCCACTCGTCGGGCCGGACCTGGTCGCGGCCGCCGAGGTCGGGGCCGACCTCGAAGAGAGAGAGGACGCCGTCGATGCCGCCGGCGGCGAGGCGGCGGCCCTCCTGCGGCTCCCAGGCGACCTTGTTGAGGCCGCGGAAGGCGAGCGACTGCTGGTGGTGGTGGTGGTGGCGGCCGCCACCACTGCTGCTGGCGTCCAGGCGGTTTGCGGGCGACGAGGGGGACGAGGGCGAGATGCGCGCCACCGGCACCTCGGTGCCGACCGTCAGGTCCCACAGCTCGAGCTGCCCGGAGCCGTCGACGAGGGCGAAGACGCCCGGGCGCGCGGGCGACCAGGCCGCGTCGTACACCACGTCCTCGCGCGACAGCTCCAGCAGCGGCGGCAGCGCCGAGCCCGAGCCCGAGCCCGCGCCCGCGGTGCTGCCGGGGCCGCCGAGGCCGCCGCCGCCTCCACCACCACCGGCGCCGTGGTGCTTGTGGTGCGGGTCGGCGACGAGGGTCGACGTGGCGGCGGGGGCGCGCACGCGCCACAGGCGCACGGTCCAGTCGAGGGAGCTCGAGAGCACCAGGTCGCCGAGGTCGACGGGCCCGCGGGCCGGGTGGAAGTCGACGCTCATGACGGGCGCGGCGTGGCCGCGGTACGAGACGCGCGCGTCGACGCCGGCCTTGGCGCCCGCGCGGTCGTACCGGTGGCACGGGTAGATGGAGCCCTCCTCGGAGCCGACGAGGAAGTAGGTCGGGTCCGCCTGCGGGAAGGCCATGGTCGTGGGCGCCAGGTCCTCGATCTTGCTCGGCGGCGGCGTCGTGAGGGTCAGCGACTCCTGCGGCTGGGAGAGCATGTCGACGCTCCAGACGCAGAGCGCGCCGTCCGTCGACACGGATATGATGTTGTTGGCGTTCTGCGTCCCGACGATGTCCACCGAGTAGACGGGGTGTGAGTGGCCCGAGCCGGTGAGCGGCGTCTTCTGGACCGGCGCCGCCTTGGCCCGTGTATCCCAGAGGAGGACTTGGCCGGAGTAAGTGCCGCCAATGATGAGGTTAGGATGAAATGGTGAGAATTTGGCGGTCAGAATATCGGATTGCGCATGGAACAGGAACTCGGGCCGCTCATGTAGATGTTGGTTCCACACCTGTACGATGCCATCTGGATCGTGAGGTGCTGACGGGTTCTTAGTATACGATGCCAGCACAAGCTCGGGGAACTTGGGCGAGAAATTAATGCTACTGATCATGCGCTTCTTGGACCAGCGTTCGTCGTAGAATTGCACGACCTCCTTGACGCGACGGCGGCCCTTGCCGCCCGTGTTCCCGACCTGTTCATCATCGTCTTCAAGGTCATGGGCCTGGAGGGAATAGTCAACCAAGATATCATAGTCGTTGCTGACGTCGAGCGCGCGCTCGATGACCTTGGTGGATCGCTCGACGAAGTCGACAAAGTCGTCGGAAGCAGTGACAGCCACCAGTTCCTCGTTGGTGAGAGCCCTCGCCGGGAAATTTGACGTGGACACCGAGCTGGTTGGCAGGATACCGTCATTGACAAGCTCACGCGCAGCCCTCAGCTCTTCCTCAATTTCTTTCCGCAGGTTCTGCCGCAGATCCTCCTCTCTGCGCAGGTCCCATCTGCTCATCCGCTTACTAGGGGTCGACGTGGCACCGGGCAGGTCGTCGTCGTCGACGAGCTCGGAGACAGCGCGATGCCGAGAGGCCGGGGGCGACCATTCCGCTTCGGTCTGTATGCCCTTGCTGTAGGAGTAGACTTCCCTGACGGGCGAGGGGGGACACTCGAAGACGGTCTGGAGGGCGGCGGTGGTCAGGAGCTGTGGCTGTGAGAAGGCGGCCGGCGCCTGCGAGCCGTTTGCCTGCGAGGCATATTCCGACTGGTTCTCGCCGCTGAGCTCGCCGGCGCTCAACACACTGTTGGGCCGGCTTCCTCGAGCCACGGGCGAGGCGGTGCCGGTCGCGGTCGACCCAGGCCTACTGTCGCCGACTAAGCTGTTGATGAGGCTGTCAATTTCTTTCCGGTTGTCAGCGCGGCCGCCGGTGGGTATGGTGAGCTGTCCGGGATAGAGCAGGTCAGCAAGATGCCGCGGCTGATGGAGAGACGAGTGGCGTGCAGCCGTACCTCGCTCGGGCTGCCTATGCTGGGCCTACCGGCATTGGCTTGGTTGGCCCGGAGTTCTCGCTGGCGCTTCAGCTCGGCGAGCTTCGCCTTCTTGGCCAGGATCTCATCTCTTCGGTGCTGCATCGTGTCCTCCACATAGGCCCATACCGGGTCGGCAGCCCTCGTTTGCCTGGCGCGTGGAGTCTGGGTATATGGATGTTTGGCTCTCAGGGGGAGGAGGAAGTGAGGCGGGCGTCGGCGAACGTGTTGGTCTGCCTGTCTGCTTTGCCGGAAAGGTCGTCCACTACTTTCCAAGCACGTGTACGGTAGTGCTCAAGGTTCTTGTCGTCGAGTCTTGGCCGAGCAGTGTCGGGCTCGGGGGATCGACGCAGTTGAGCTGCGCAGACCCGACACGCATATGATGTGCAGTTGGTTTAATTTACAGTAGCTTATACGTTGGTACGGCGCGCCAGGTCCCGTCCCTTCGTCCCACCGCCGGCGCATCGCGGCATTCTAGGCCCGATCCAATGACATTTTCTGCGGAGGTACTTTGCGGACAGCGGTAAAAGCCAGCGATGCTTCTGTACCTTATCTGTTGCTTGATAAGGGGGTCGTCGGCTCTCTCCAGTGTGGCTCGTGCTTTACCTCCGGGAGCTTCCTGGCCGCTAACCCAGCCAGCCAACCAGTGCTGGGGACAAAGGACAGTCCATGCCGCCGGCCTTGGGAAAATATCGTATGCGAAATTTCCCGGCTTCCAGTCGTCCCAATCTCTCTATCACGCCCACCTCCCTACGCCCAACCCCGACCATCAAAACCCCATGGTGCAGGGCCAATTGGCTTTCTAACCCCCCTCCCTGCGCTTTTCAATCCCATCTCCTCTGCTTCTCATCTGCCTTGCGCGACGGACCTGGCCCAATGTCTACTACTTCGGGAGTCAACGTATGTATCCGCCCTCTCCGTCGTCCACCTGGCCTGTCACCTAGTCGCGATCTAACACTCTTGACATCAGGTACTCCGGTACTCGGCGCTCGCCTTCGGTGTCTTCTACGGCTTCACCCACCAGCGATCTATTACCTCCTCCCAGAAAGCCGCCGCCGCTCAGAAGGAATATGACCACAAACAGAGCTTAATATCGCGTGCCAAGTCCGAGTACCAGAAGTCCAAGCAGCCTGCCGTCTCGAACACTGCGACTGGTGCCGGTATGTCATACAGGATTGGGCGACGGATACTGCAGTTGACGAGTGTTGTGTGGAAGGCTGACTGGTGAATAGTGAACCAAGATCCGATGGACCCGAATTTCGACCTGGAAGCCTACTTCAAGACCCTCTAGCCGTAACGGAGTTACCGGAGACAGTACTATGAATGCGCAGGCCGGCCGGGCAGTGATGCTCAGGGACCATGGTCGGCTGATGAAAGGAGCGCTGTGTCGATGAGACAAATGGGCTGCCCATGGATCCTCAGTCGACAGGAGGGAACACGTGCCTACTAAGAGGCTCTGTGTACGATCGCGACGCTCAAGAAAAAGCCCCCGATAGATTTCCTTGAGTTCGCCGTGTACTTCTGTACAATACCAATCGAATGACTAGACCAGCGAGAAAGCTGAACATGCAGGTGCTCATGGTGTCATTTTCCGCCTCCTTCGGCCTGGGCTGTGCCTGTGACCAACTGCTGAGAGATACAGTCCGAAGTGAAGCATATGGATCCAATCATTATGGCTGTTTTCTCCTTCGATGAGCTCTCGTGGCAGAGGGCCGCTGCCGGCTCAAGGAACAGGGACCTAAGGAGAGCTCGCCTCACTGCCACTCAACTCTGGATATTTCTCCCTGCATCGCATAGGATTCCCTTGCGGTGCTACAAGAGCCTAGATTATCATGTTTGGGTGACATATTCCACTGCTGTGTGGATCAGAGGACCAGGGCAGAGCACCTGGGCACACTCAAGCCTACTGACTTCAGCCTAGGTAGGTTGGATGATGGAATCAGGCAATGAAAATAGGCCCACTAACGGTAGAGAGAGCTTGGTGCGTGTGGTTTACTGTTTGTCAAAGGCTTGGGTCAATGTGAGAACAGCAAGAACCAAGATTGGGAAACCCGTGATACCGATGCATTTTCGATGTTTCCTGGGGAACTTGCTGCACTTTGGGGGTCTCAAGCGCAAGGACTTGGCTCAACTTATTATCTCAATCAGTAGAAGTCGCTTACGTTCCGGAAAGTTCCCTCTTTTTGCTCCTCGAGCTGTATATTCACTCTTGCTCTGCCAGGAAAGGGGAGGCAGGTTTCGGTTTGTCTTCAACTTGTAAGCACCTCTCTCACCGGTTGGTTACAGGTAGTAGCCTACCCGGTGCCCATATTACCAGGCATCTGGTAATCAGAGACAGGAAATCCTGATATGTTGGCTAACAGAAGGCAATGCTCACCGGCGTCCTCTATGAGTTCCTGAACTGAATACCTCTCAGAGGATATATCGGCTCTGGAACTTGTAATGGTATATCCTTGGGTGAAGTATATGGCATACCTATACTGAATAGAAGCTGTGATTGGTCGAGCTGGAAGAGGTTCGGCGGGCCGCTCTTCTTGGCACGGGCTGCAACATGCACGGGCCACGCTGTCCCCTGTCTTGGCTTGCGCAAGCTTGTCGGAGCTCTGGCCAGTGGTTAACGTCTGGAAAGCTAAAACTGTCCTCTCATGCGAACCAATTCGCATCGCATCACCATACACACACACCTTCGCTTCTTGTCCATCTTTCCCACCACTTCTGTCTCCCCGGCCCCGTCTGCACGAGACAACACATAGATGTGACGGCTCTCGACCCGAGGCCCCCATCGTTGTCCACGGGAGAACCGACGCCCATCATGGCTGTCGCGAAAGACGCCGGCTCCAGTCCCATGGAGCTGCTGGTCTCCGTCGGCAAGAACCAGAGCACCAAGACCCTGCTGCGAGTCACCATTCTGTGTACTATTGCCGCTGCTGCGGTTGCGAGCCGCCTGTTCTCCGTTATTCGTAGGCTTTACCTTCTAGCGGCTGCGCCTCTGTGTCTGTATTGCACTTGCTAATCGAATGCCTCGCCTACCAGGCTTCGAGAGTATCATCCACGAATGTCAGTCCAGGCCTCTCCATGCCTCCCGGCCCTGGGCATCACCACTGACAATCACCTGTAGTCGACCCGTGGTTCAACTTTCGAGCAACCAAGTACCTCGTCGCGAATGGCTTCACCAATTTCTGGGATTGGTTTGACGACCGAACATGGCACCCTCTGGGGCGAGTAACTGGAGGAACCCTCTACCCGGGTCTGATGGTCACCAGCGGCGTCATCTACCATATCCTGCGCTTCCTCACTGTCCCCGTTGACATCAGGAACATCTGCGTGCTCCTAGCCCCCGGCTTCTCCGGCCTGACTGCCTTCGCCTCCTACCTGCTCACCAACGAGATGACGACATCCTCCTCGGCCGGCCTCCTGGCTGCCGCCTTCATGGGCATCACCCCGGGTTACATATCGCGGTCCGTCGCCGGCTCCTACGACAACGAGGCCATCGCCATCTTCCTGCTCGTATTCACCTTCTACCTCTGGATCAAGGCCTTGAAGCTGGGATCGATGTTGTGGGGTGCTCTGTGTGCCCTCTTCTACGGCTACATGGTGGCATCGTGGGGCGGCTACGCCTTCATCACCTGTCTGGTGCCCCTGCATTCCCTTGTGCTCATCTGCATGGGACGGTTCAGCATGCGCCTCTATGTGGCTTACACCACCTGGTACGCGCTTGGAACTTTGGCCAGCATGCAGATTCCCTTCGTCGGTTTCTTGCCCGTCCGCACCAGCGAGCACATGCCCGCCCTAGGTGAGTCCTACACCAGACAATTCTTTAATCGGGCCGGGAGGTGACTGACGTATGCAGGTATCTTTGGCTTCCTCCAGATCGTTGCCTTCGTCGAGTACGTTCGCTCAGCTCTGCCCAGCCGACAGTTCCAGACTTTCTTGTATGTTGGTCTGGGGGGCATCTTTGGCGCCTCTCTCCTCGGCCTCGTCGGTCTCACTGCCGGCGGTTATATCGCACCTTGGTCAGGTCGATTCTACTCTCTCTGGGACACGGGCTATGCCAAGATCCACATCCCCATCATTGCCTCGGTTTCGGAACATCAGCCTACCGCCTGGCCTGCCTTCTTCTTCGACCTCAACATGTTGATCTGGCTGTTCCCAGCTGGTGTGTACATGTGCTTCCAAAAGCTCGAGGATGAGCACGTCTTCATCATTGTGTATGCGCTTTTTGGCAGTTACTTCGCTGGCGTCATGGTGCGCCTGATGCTCACCCTGACGCCGGTGGTCTGCGTCGCAGCCGCCATCGCCGCATCCCAACTCCTGGACACGTACCTTGTCTACAAGTCGTCGAAGGTATCCGAAAATGAGGACGAAGTCTCGGACAGTGCTTCTAAGAAGTCGTCCAAGGGCGGTCTGCGCTCGACAGCCGACCCAGTAGTGGGTGTCTACACTCTGCTCTCCAAGGCTGCCATAGCCGGCTGCATGACGCTATTCCTCCTGCTCTTTGTCCAGCACTGCACCTGGGTGACATCCAACGCCTACTCTTCTCCGTCTGTCGTCTTGGCCAGCAGGATGCCGGATGGCAGCCAGCACATCATCGACGACTACCGCGAGGCCTACCAGTGGCTCCGACAGAACACAAAGGAGGACGCCAAGATCATGTCATGGTGGGATTATGGCTACCAAATCGGTGGCATGGCCGACCGGCCCACCTTGGTGGACAACAATACGTGGAACAACACGCATATTGCCACCGTCGGCAAGGCCATGAGCTCGCGAGAGGAAGTCAGCTACCCAATCATGCGACAACATGAGGTGGACTACGTCCTGGTGGTGTTTGGTGGTCTGCTGGGATACTCGGGCGACGACATCAACAAGTTCTTGTGGATGGTCAGAATCGCCGAGGGCATCTGGCCTGACGAGATCAAGGAGCGCGACTACTTCACGCCGCGCGGCGAATATCGTGTCGATGACCAAGCCTCGGAAACCATGAAGAACAGCTTGATGTGAGTGTCGAAGGCGGGATAGTATTTTCTCTTGCCATGCTAACAGGGACTACAGGTACAAGATGTCGTACTACAACTACGGGTCCCTCTTCCCGCCCGGACAGGCTCAGGACCGCGTCCGAGGCGTCCGACTACCGGAGCAAAGCCCAGTACTAAACACGCTCGAGGAGGCTTACACCAGCGAGAACTGGATCATCCGGATATACAAGGTCAAGGACCTCGACAACGTCGGCCGAGACCACGCCTCGGCCGCGTCATTTGACCGGGGCCACAAGAAGAAGAAGGCGAGCAAGAAGCGCGGGCCCCGAGTCCTCCGGGTCGACTGATGAGATCGCGGAGTCGTTTCCTCTTTTCTAAGGGACTTGTAGACTAGAGCAAAAATCTGTCGCGGGAAAAGAAAAAGAGCTAAGCTCTTCCGTATGGCGTGTGGGCCGCCATCTTTGCTGCTTCATCCGGACGCAAGCCGGCACGATGATACTGGCAGTGTACTTGATATCAATAAGAAGTGAATGAACAGAACATGTGATAGATTTCCTCGAGTGAATCTTGATCCCGAAACTAAGCCACCACCACCGTGAGCGGCACTAGCTCCTGCAGCCGGTGCCTATGTCAACGAACGTTGGGATGGATGAGTGGAAGAAGTTATAGGGAGATGTCATGCGGGGTCCACTATAATTCCCTGGTCATAGCTAAGCCACGGCTGGGATGAGTGCGGTCTATAATAGCGGATAAGAAGGTTTCTATCAGATCAAATTAGCAATCAGCCCGTTTGGCTCAGCGGTAGAGCGCCTCACTAGTAATGAGGAGGCGACTGGTTCGACTCCAGTAATGGGCAAATTCTCTTTTTTTCTTCACTCCATTTCGTTTCCCCTTTTCCCCTTTTCTCTTCCCTTCTTTTTTTTTGTTCTTTTCCCAACCGCGTTCCAGTCTTTGCATTCTTCTATCTTATTCCTCCGCCCCCCGCCCACTTATTTGCTCGTCCACTCTCGCACCCAATCTACAGAGGCAGAGGGAATGGATGGATGATGGGTTACTACTGCATATGGATTCACCTCATTAAGCATGTTAGTTTTTTCATAGCCAGCGGCTTCTCAATTGATGGTGCTATGGCAAAGCAGAGCGACTTCGGTTGCTGCAAGGCTGAAGCAGTAAAACTTCGCCGTTCTCCCCTCACTGCCTCCCTCGATCCTATACTAGACTGGAGTACAGTCTAGTATGTATCTAAGTACCTATAGTACAAGAAACAGGGGTTTCTCATCTTTTGCTGCTCTCCTCTCCTTTTGTTTTTTGGCTCTCTTCATCTACTCGATGCATATTCCAACAGGGCAGCACGCGGTGGTGGCCCGGTGCCTCTAGTATGACAGCGCAATGTCAATGTGAACACACAAGAAAAAGAAAAAAGGGGGGGAAGGGGGGAGGGGAGGGGAGGGGTCTCGTCTCGTCTCGTCACGAGAATGACCCCATTTTCGCTCATCACATCCTTTCATCACAAGAGGAGGATCCTCGCGTGTCGCTCCCTACAAAACCCCCCCTCTCCACCAACTCCTCTTTGAGGAACGCAAGTGCTCCAATATGCCTGCGGCAGACCTGCGTGGTACGGTAGGTACAGCGACCCATGTCGGGTCGGGTTCCTGGTACGGACAGAGAGATCCTGATCACTCTCGCATCAGGACATTCGGTTTCGGGAGGAGGAGCGTCCTCTCATCAGGCGGCGCAGGCAGCTGCCGACGCTCTCCTCGGACCGCTCCTTGCTGCCCCTGGTGGTGCGCAGCGGCAGCGGCAACTCCTCGAGCGAGTGTCCGGTGTGTGCGATGATCGAGGACGCGGCGGGCGGTGGCAGGAAGTCCGAGTCGCTGCTGCTGCTGTCGACGCCGGCCTCGTCATCGGGTCCGTCGTACGGTCGTCGTCCCGGCTTCGGATGCGGCGACTCTTGGCAGCGGCGGCCTGAATCGTGCTCGTCCGAACCGCTCTTGCGGCATCGATCTACTTCGCTGGAAAATTCTGCGGGCACAGGACGGTCAGAAGCGGGTTCTGCAGACCACACACCCGGACGGGCACCGTAATGAGAAAAACACGGTGAGAGGGAGAGGGGGAAGTAAGTAGAAATGGGGGGCAAGAGGAGGTGACTTACCCAGCTGCTTGACCGGCGTGTCCTCGTCGTCGAGGACCGTGTCTCCGGCGTCCGAGCCCTCGAATACTTCGTATGCAACGTTGCTATCATTACGGTCCTCGTCGGAGGCGCACGACTCTATAGAGATTTCACTTCGCGTCAGACTGCTGGCCGAGAAGGGAGGAGGAGGGGCTGCGCCTCCCATCCCCGTGCCCGTGCCCACTCCCGTGAACGACGTGCCCGACCCGCCCCAGCAGCACGAGCTGCTGCCGAGGCCGCTGGCGAAGAGCTTACCGGCTGCGGCCAGGTCCGCCTCCGCCAGGCGCTCCGCCTCGCGCTCGATCTCCGACTGGAGCTGCGCCCACGAGTCGTCCTCGCTCACGAAGACGGGGAACGCGCGCCCGTCGGCGTAGTACGGGGGGTCGGCCGGGGTGGCGGGCTCATCGCCGCCCCATTGCGCCGGCGGGCTTCGGTGGAAGTCGTCGGATCCCGGGAAGAACTGCGGGAAGCCCCAGGTGGGAGCCTGGTAACCGCGATCCTCGGGGAAAGGGATGAACTCCTCGATGGGCTCCGCTTCATGCACGGTCTCGTCAGCAGGCTCGTCACGATTGTTGTAGTGAGATTTCTTGCTGAGATTCGAATCCTCACGGTGATAGCCATTGTCTGCCGCAGTGGCAGCAGCTTCGGAAGACTCGTTGTGAATGCTGGGGCTCTTGTATACTCCACGATATACTCCACGAGCCCCTCCATCAGCTGCCCGTTCGTCTTGACGTGAATGAGTCTCTGCCAGGTCTGCTTTCTCGCTGCAGGTCGGGCAGGGCGGGTTTTTGTCCGCAAAGATGGGATATTTCTTGTGCCTGGTCTCGGAAGAGCTTGGCCCAGACAGGTTGGAGGAAACCTTTGAGCCGTGTGATTCGATAGAACGGCTCTTATTGTCAAATGATGGCGATGCCGAGGATCTTGTCACTTCCTTTCTGGGTACAGCTTCCGATGCTGTCTTGGAGGCGCTTCCCTCCAGAGGCACCAAGCTTTCCCTATGCTTCCTGCGAGGATTCTTGGTGGCCGAGCCCGCTGATCGAGCATTAGTATCAGCGGTCGCGACGGGAGGTGCAGGGATGTCTGTAGACATCTTCTTGGAGCTAGGCGTGCCATCCCGAGACCCCTTTCTGTCGCGCGTCTTCGGTCTCTCGACAATGCGGCCAACAGAGTGTCGCGAGCTGTTGCGACCACGTCCTCGGCTCACCTGAGGCTCTCGAACGAGCGATGACGCTCTAGATCTCGACTCTTCCGCCGACGAGATCGAACGGGCTACACTTAGACGACTTCTCGAAGCTACTGCATCGGACAGACGCCCTGGGAGCAGGCTGATTCGTCTTGACCTTTTGGTCCACCGCGGCCCGTGGCGAGTCTTCTCGTATGAGTAGTTGCCGCTGGATATAGCACGGCCTTCGTCGGTGCTAGGGCCCGAGACAACACGCTCCTTGAGCAACTGCAATTAAAGTCAGCTTGATGTTTCACGTCCAAGGAGGCTACCGGTACTCGGACTAACCTGGACCACTGAGGCGTCATCCGAAGTCTCACTCCCCGTATCTTCCGAGGTCTCATCGGCGGCCTTGCGGACGCAACGGCGACAGTAATCCGGCTCGGGAACCTCACCCCTCTTGAGAGGATGAGCTCTCTGGTACTCCCTAGAACGCTTCCTGCCACATCCGGCGCAAACGTGAGTGTGTCTGATACGCTTGCTGAGACGTTGCTTCTCATCAAGCTTGTACCCTACCGCTGGCTTGTCGGATTTTCCACGTCTGGTAGACTCGGTAATCGACGTCCGCTTGCGTCTTCCGGTTTTATGAAGTCTGCCAGTGCTATGCTGTTGGAAGCTGGGGGACAGAACCGGCGGAGGTGGAGGCGGCGGAGGGAAAGACTGCGAGCGAACAGCTTGAGAGGCAAATGGCGCCTGGTTGGGCATGCCAGATACTGCAGCCGGGTAGGATGGCATGTAGTGGTTGTAGGGAAGCATAGGCATCGAAGTTGTCTGAGGAACCGGGAGACCCAGAGGGTTCGAAAACTGCCGATGCGTCTGAGTCTGAGGCTGAGACGGTGCCCAAGCCGACGGGGCGTTTGCGGTAGGCTGACGAGTATAGTCGAAGTTGTGAGCCGATACATAACTTGCTGGACCGTAGCCATGTCCAGCGGCTGGGAAGAGGTGTGTGGCGCCGTAGCTGTTCCACGCAGTATTGGAAGCCGAGGGAGGAAGAGGAGGGGGAGGAGGCGGCGGCGGGAGATAGGGCGTGCGACGTGCTCCAAAAGCAGGATAGAAAGGCTCTTTTCCCTGGGCTCCAGCATGGTCTGGGTAGTGACTGTAGTCGTGGCTATCTTCTGTCGAGAACGGGGCGGGAGTGGAAGAAGAGCGCGTACTGCGAGAACTCTGGGCACTCGATGCTTTCTTGAGCGTGACGGACGAGTCCTCGTCACTGCCGATCTCGTAGACGCGAGGGACAGGCGAGCCCTTGAGCACACCGCGACCGCGTCCGCGTCCGCGTCGGGGCGTGTCCGGGACGGCGGTGACGCCAGAGCTCTGGGAAGCTATGCTGTAGCGGCGCGCGGCCTCGGCCTCGACCACCAGTCGAGGCAACCGCCGGCGCGGCTCGAACTCGGCACGGGACGGGATGCCGAAGCCCTGGGCCAGCATGTCGAAGCCATGGTCCTCCAGCAGCCGGTCCGGCTTTCTGCGGGCTAGGGCCGGCCTCCCACTCCTGGTCTGCGTGACGTACACCTCGCCACTGGGCAGATAGAGCTCGCTGTCTCCCTCCAGAACCGGCCGCGTTGACAGGGAGGAGCCGGCGCTGCTGTTATCGCTGCTGTCCGTCAGCCGTACTCTCACCCGCGTCGTATGCTGGGGGTGTAATGGGACTCGAACGAATAGACATGCAAACATGACGGTGCACTCGTGTGGGTTTTCCAAACTTCAACTTCAACTTCAAATTTTGGAGATACCCAAGAGCAGCGAGTCGATAGGTACCAGTGAGGGAGCAAAACGCGATGACGGGACGCACACTCGGTCGACGGGAAGGAAGCTCAACTTACTCAGCATGGCGGCGAAAGCGCCGTCGAAAGAAGCTTGCCATTGAGCAGTCGCGACTGCAGAACTGCAGGCAAGCAGATAGGCAGGTACAACAGCTCAAAATGATCGGCAGGAATGGGGTATTCGACAGCGGCGGACGACGACGACGAGGATGGGGGACAGCAGCAGGCCGTAGTAGTACGAGAGACAATCTGCACAGAGAAGCCGACCAATCGACGCACGAGAGAAAAAGAGGCAGGTTTGCGACGGTTCGGTCAGAAAAGGAAAGAAACAGTGGCGGACGGAGATGGGATGAAATTGCGAGAGAGAGGGAATGTGGAATCAAAAGTGTTTGTGGTAGTGGTGGTGGTGGTGGTGGTGGTGGAGGGTGCGGCTAGAGGCAACGACGACAGCAATGGTTGGCAAGCAACCAAGGTCGGCCTGTGCTGCAGTGCCCACGAATTCCTGCCACTGACAGCTGCCAAGTCGAAATGCCCTCGAGATCAAGCAGCTAAGTAACGAGTATTTCAGGTACCTAAGTACCTACTTACTTACTTGGGATCTGAGTCCAAGTACCCGTGCCCTGGGCGTTCTTCCTGAGAACCTGTCCGCACTTGGCCATAGAAGAGCCTTGATCACTGTAGTCTTCGATGACTCCCCAGATAACCCATTGCCGCACTGGATTTTGCTCTGAGCCGGACTCCGTGTAGGCCATCTTGGAACCAGGCCATCTATCTGCCTCGAAATTGGCTGGTGATGAGAACGTCGTCGGCCCCCTCCCCCTGAATTATGTAATCAATCACCACGGCACGCGCTTTACTACACCTCATCATCCACTCGACCTCATCTACTCCCATCTCATTCACTCGAGGACAACCACCGCCGCACATATTGATTTCGTCTGCTGAGTATATTAATTATGTTATATGTGAATTGTTATTTTCATTTGCTTCTCGCCTCCCGTCATCTTGTCCTGCGCACATTTCTAGCAAGTATATGGCAGACCAGACTCACTGAGTACTACTAGTAGGTGGCTTCTCATCTCGTGCAGTGATTCTGCCAGATCGCTCCCCTCCTCACTCCATACATGTGCCGTCCGTCGTCTGGCTCTTCCATAGCCCTCTGCAAACTGGTGCTTTCGCACCAAGAATGGCCCGTGTTCCCAAAAAGAAAAAACCTTCAACGGCTGCCGGCTCGCAAACACCATCTTGGGCCGGACAGATTTACAGAGGTGGGGCGCTCGCGGCCGATGCCTGTCCAGAGTCGCGCAGCGCGAGCATCCTGGCCGCTTCGGCACGGCGTATCTCGAAGCGCCGGCTTCGTTCCTGCTCCCGCGACACGTGCCGCATTCGCGTCTGCTGCTCGATCTGTGCCTCGGCCGCGATCGCGTCTCGCCGAAGCCTCATCAGCGCCTTGGGCCATAGGCGATCGAGCTTCACTGCCACTGCCTCGCTCACGCATTCCGGGGCCTCGTCCTGGGGCCGAGCTGCCGAAGACCCGCCCCAGTAGCACTCGAACCTGAGCTTTGCTTGCTGACGAACATCCTCCGTCCCCCAGAATGCTATCGTGTCGCCGTGGTAAAGCTTCACCCAGTACTTGCACCAAGCTTCACTGTCCTTGGGCTCGTTCGCCGCCAGTAGCCTGCCATTGATCCTTATGCCGTTGGTGGCCTTGGTGGATATGTAGAAGGAGAAGGCAAACGATCCTGGGTCGGGCGAGACACGCATCGTGCGGCTTCCCGTCGACCAGCCTGCGTCCCAAGGTCGAAACGCGCGGAGGTGGGCATGGTACCCATCCTTCCACAATAGAAGTCGAAATGCGTTTTTGGGCACCTTTGACTCCTTGACCAGCTGGTATACGCTAGTGTTGCTCGGCTCACGACCAAATGACATGATGGGATCTTTCAGCCTGATGCGTATTCCCGATACCAGAGAGCCAGGTGCCGATTCGAGGTGAGCAACTACTGGCTTCGGACCATCAATAGGGCCTGGGATTGCTAGGTCATACTGTGGTGGCATCGTATCCGGTAACGAGTCCATGTCGTCGTCTGCCGCCGGTGGGGGGGCTGTAGGTGGCAAGTCCCACTCGCTGCCGTCCTTGGCTAATCGATCTTGTGGCCTCACGAGAGCCGGCCGCAGGGCCAGCACCCTCCCCCTCGCGTCTGCCTGGTCACTGCCACTTGTGGGAGGAAAATGTCTCATGGCCAGGTCCCAAAGTCGCGACTTGCCTGGACCAAACTCCTCCTTTCGCCTCTCCGCAGCAAGCTCAAATGCATTATACTGAAGGTGCGTCATTTCTGGATAGTACAGATGCCACGTGGTTTTATCCGAGCTGTCCCAAAAGGTCGTCTTTGGGAGGGGATAGTCGATTTGCCGGCCCGTCTCGCTCTTAGCCATCGGCGGGATACTTGCAAATAGGCTGCACTCATCCTCCTCGCCGACGAGCAGGTCCACATCCCCCTGCGACTTCAGTCGCTTTATGGAAGGTTTGGCCGTGGCGCCCGTCGTTTCATGCTCATCACTCGTGTCGTATGTGGGCTTCCGCTTGCTTGAAGTAAAGTCGCTCATCTCCGACAGAGACGGCCCCGATAGGCCATTGGCCGTAGACCTCATGTTCAGGTTCTCCAGTATTGAGGAAGCGCCGCCCAAGCTTTGAGAACCATGCCCCAGAAGAGCACTGCGAGAGTTGTCGCTCGACGGGACTACACCCACCGATGGGACGCCGTAGTTGACCGGTGGCCTTTGCCTTGGCGTAGACCAATCATCTGACTCTTCGAAGCTGTCGCGGACCTGGTCGATGTCGAGGATCTGGGTCTCGCCGAAGCTTGCGGCTGACATGGGTAGGTTGAGACGATCCTCTGGGATAGCACCAGAGCTACCGATCGCAGAGACCTCTCCGAATAACCTGTTATGCGGCTGCTCGAACGTGAGGTTTTCCTTCTCCGATTCGAACTCATCAGAGAAGTCCGGCTCCGGCTCCTCGAGAGAGCTCGCTCCCGGGCCAAAAGTTTCCGGTGGCCGTCTGTCGTCAAGGCTCAATTGCGAGGCGCTCTGGCCTAGCTGGTCATCTGAGACTTGGTCAAATGATGTCGCAATACCTCCAAGCCAAGCGTGGCTCTGAAGCTCCAGGACGCTTGCTCTTGTTTCTGGTCGCACATGAATCATGCGTGACAAAAAGTGAATGCCATCATCGGATACATGTGCCCTGGTCAGGGGCGAGACGTTGAGGGGTGTCTTTATGATATGATCCAGAAGCTCGGTGTATGTGACCCCGTTCTTGACGGGAAAGGGAGGTCTGGCCGTCAGAGCATAGAACAGCACCCCTCCAAGGGACCAAACGTCTACCGCGTGGCCGTATCGCTCTCTGTCTACCCGTCGGTAGTTATTCCTTTGTGTTCGGCGGCCGTAAGGATCGTACGAGGAATACTCGTTGTAAACCTCAGGGGCGCAGTACAATAATGTCCCGCAGAAGGTTTTCAAGAAGGTTTGCTCCGTGTCGATCATTTTGGACAATCCAAAGTCGGTCAGTTTCACAACCAAGGGTTGGGTCGACTGGATGAGGATATTGTCTGGCTTGACATCACGGTGTGTAATCTTGTTTTCGTGGAGGTACCCAAGCGCATCGACGAGCTGATTGGCCATGACCTGGACGTGCTGCTCGGCGATTGCGCCATTGTCAAGAATCAACCGGCCCAAATCGCCTCCAGGGACATACTCCATTATGATGAAAAATTGGTGGTCGTCCCAGTCAAAATGCTCAATGTACTGGACGATATTGGGCTTTGGCGGGTGTTAGAAAAGAATAGACGATGCCACGTTTCGGGATGGAAAAGGGACACTCACATGCTGCACCTTCTGCATGATTTTCATCTCATTCTCGACCTTTTGATCGAGGACACCGTTCTTCATGAACTTGCGCTTATCGAGCTCCTTTGCGGCGTACGGGGAACCGTCGTATTTAGAAGTGACCTTATACACCGTAGCGAAGGCGCCTTTACCGATCTGATGTACACGGGCATACTTCTCACCACCGCGCCATTCCCGCGGCAGACGTTGAACTGATGGCTCAAACTGCTGTGTGGGACTGACTTGATCTGCACGCCTTGTAACCTGAGCCCGCATGGGCGGGAAGAGGTTCACCTGTTGTCGGTCAGCATCACCCCGTATTATGCTGATGGAGGGTAGACTCACGTGGCCACTGGGTCCGGGGCCGATGGTCTTGTTGAGCGATTCATCCTCTCCATGTACTCTCCTCAAATATGCGGCAAGCTTCACGAGGTAAGCCTCTTCGAGGTAGCCATCACGCCGAGGGATGCGCGCCAGGAAGACCAAGTCCTTCGAGCTCTCATGCATGATCACCTTGATTGTTGATCCACTTTCGAGCGTTCTCTTGGTGGGATAGGGGGCGCCGTTCTTCTGGGGCTCACCCTTCATCCGCAGAAGATGCGTGTCCACCACGGTACCATTGGTGGACTGATCCTCGAGCAGTACACTGCCATGGCGGTTGACATATATGCGGAAATGTATATTGCTCAATCTCCTGGCGGGGTCGGCGGCAAAGCACAGGTCACAGCGACCTCGATTGCGACCGAAAGTGAAGCCAAGGCGGGCATCTTTCACAGCTGAGGAGAGCCTCAGCACCAGAGCGTGATCGCCCAGGCCTCGCGCCCGCCCGAAGGCTTCGGCATCGTCTTCGCGGGAGAGATCGGTGTCGATGGCGTTGGCCGTGTACCTCCCGGTAACATAACGGCTGTATTCGGACGAGGCGGCGATGCGGGCGACCTCTCGGCTAGCACTCTCCGAGTTGGGATAGAGCAGACATATGATATCCGAGATATCGTCATCGGAAAAGCCCGAGTTCTGCTTGCCGACTCGTCGGGGGTCTAGGACGTTTTGCGTAGCTGCAGAAGGGGACAGTCAGAAGTGCGACTACAGAAGTCACCATGTTGGATCTCTTTTTTTAAGAATTTGTGCTAACCTGGCTGCGTCGGTTGAGAAAACTCTTCATGCTGGTCCATTTGGTACGGATAGATGCTACGCAAGGCCAGCTGCGGGCCAGCGTGTTCAACGGGGAGTCTCGTTCACAACAACCTGCATACACGCCTGGGCCGGCCGGCCGGCGAGTTGGTAGCCCGGCGTGAACGCCAGCTCGACTGCCTCGAGGACACTATGCGGTGGTTGCGCCCATCCAGGGAAAGACTCGGGGAATTCAGATCCTGAGATCCTTATATCGCAGAAGGGCCAGCACTTGGGTGGACGAGTCTGATGTCACGAGCTAGCGTTACAGAGATCGAGCCTCGACACATACGCCCAGGTACATAGGGCACAAGGCTATTGTGTTGCTGCGAACAATGAGCAGGATGTTCGCAGATATGGCACTCGCCAGAAACTGAACAGAAATATTGAGGAGTTGGTATAGAAGAAATCCGTTTTATGTTCGGTGTTGGGAGCGGAGCATATATAGAAGGGAGGTCTCAAGGTTAAGAATTCAGAAGAGTCAAGTGTTGTTGTTTCTGTGAAGCTGCTCAGGCGGGTTCACGCCGCGACGAGTGTGCACGGGAACCTAGCCGCGCGTGTGGAGCCCCACTTTGAGGGGTAGAGGCTTACATAAAGCACATTATATACCTTCCGCTAGTCTGAATTGGCGATAACGCCTGCTCTTCAGTGGCATCCCGAGACTCTGAAGATCTGCTGCCCCACGTTACACCTTGCCCTTGACCCAGCCAACTGTCACGCTACCTGTTCTATAAAAGTCTATTTCAACTAGTTGCCACTGCATGGTGGAAAGTAGGGTACTTAGAAGTAGTACTACATTCATACTCGTGCAACATCAGGTGCCTTGGGACGTTAGTGTCTCCCTCTACTAAATCAGTGAAGTGCTATTACCTTGAAGGATAGTAGCGAGGAGGTACAGTGATATCCTTGGGCAAATGCCATCTAGTATACGGAGTACCCCTGATCAAAAGGGAATAAGAGCAAGACAACTTTTCATGTCAGGAAGGCCGAACACATGGGTCTGCCTGCATATAGAACCCATTTGAATCAACTGTATAATATAGACATTCACACATTGGACCTGTCACCACCCGTCAAGGCAAACTGGATCATATGGTTTCTGGAACCGCAGGTATATATAAGCAGTGTAGGAGTATCTGATAAGGGGCACAATCCTGACGGCCCAATTACTTGTCCAGACCTGCAAAGCCCTCCGGAATGCCATATACAATAAATCCACAGAAGAGATCTCTCCATGCTTTTCTTCGTTCTGTCTCTGTATCACAAACCAACTTTTCCCCCTATTGCCTCTTAGATGCCCATGCAATATATAAGATCGAAGGAATCATGCTCGCGCAACTCGAGTTGCACATCCCAGGCGAGGTGTATCATTAAGTCGTAGCCCATCAGAAAATGCCCTTCTTCTTCTTTGGCTTCTTCTCCATGTCCTTGAGGATATCGTCAAAGGTGCTGCCGCCGACAGAGTCCTGGTGGGAACCCTTGCGTGGCTCAGGATTCTGCGCCTGCGCTTGCGCCATGCCCTGCAAGTTGCCCGAGGATCTGCTGCGGCCCATCAGGGCGGTGGAGTTCCGGGCGGGAGACATGCCACGGCTACTGAACACTCGCGAGGCAGGCCGAGAGCTCGCAGGGTCGGGTAGCATCGGCACTGGCTCCAGCCCGAATGCAACACTACCGCGGTACATGGACTGTCGCCTGTCGCCAGGCGACCCGGTCCTGGTACGTAGAGCGACACCAGGCGGTACCATGGGCGGAGATTCGCTCCTGCCCGTGAGAGGCGGACTTGCTGTCAACCCCGGGTGCTCCAAATCGGCGAAGACAGAAGCTGGAGCCTGCAGCGGCGAAAGAGGCTCGTGAGCAGTCAGGGGCGGGCCGGCGTCTTCACCAAGCTCCCAACGCTTCGCCGCTAACCAGCAGTGGCTTCTGTGGTAGACGCCCTCAATGCCAAACTCGACGGCATCAGCTGAGAGCTCTACCATGCCGGCTCCGCCGGGAATTTGGTACCACCTCTTGCGCACCGCCGGGGCGCCCTCCATCCAAGGCGGCGTGCCTTTTGGAGGCTGGCATAGGAAATATTCCACCCCTTGCGTAAACTTTAGGCCAGGCGCGTCAACTACCAGCATGGGCAATGACTGGATAACCACGTAAAGGAGCAACCAAAAGCCAAGACGCTGGTCTGCCATCTCTGCCGCAGTTTTGCCCTTGGCCTCCTTGAGCTCGAAGTCCTGGAAGGCGTGCAGAAATGGAATCTTCAGCTTGTACGTCTCGAAGTCGTATGCCTTGTTTATGATCAGGCGCATCTGATAATCCTGCAGGTTCTTGTCGAGCTTTGACTGCTCTTTCGGCGAAAGCTCGTGGTAGTTCTCCTTGATCGCTGCCATGCTTGGCAGCTTGGGGAGATCAAATGGAATAGGAGGGAGCACCGGGGGAGACGACTGATCGAACTCTCCGAGAACTCTGCGCATAGCCGAAGTATGCGGGTTCTGCACATCATCAGCAATGTCGGCCGCATTCTGGTCGATCACCCGTGTCGTCAAGCTTTCGCGGTCCACAATAAGATCATAGAGAGCACATAAATCCGAATACAGTATCTTCAGGACCTGGCGGTTTAGGCCGCTCTCAGTGAACGGGTTCTTCTTGCTGCGGGCTTTCGGGGGCCAGTTTCCAAAATTGCTCTTGTAATAAGCAAGCACGAATTGTCTCATCCGGGCATAAGACTTTCGCCACGTGGCATACTTGACGTCTTTATACTCGGTCATCGAGGTTGAGTTAGCAGTGCCCGAGAATAACGCGGGAAACTCGAACGATTCGAGCCGATTGTTGACTGTCTTCTGGCGCTCCGCGAGGTCAAAATGCGCGCGCTCCAGACGTTGCCGGGTGGTGGGAGATACTTGCTCCCACAAGGGGGATTTAAGTTTTCGCATGGCAGCATACTTTCCAACTGCATGTGCGAATGCCTCGTTGTAAAGTTCCATGGAGTGCATTCGCTCACCCAAAATAAGCGACTCGAGTGTCTTCTCCCTGCTGTGCCTCACATCGCACAAACCCATCTGCTCCATGAAGAAGCTGAAGCTCATTTCCACGGCATCCCCATAGGTCGAGCCATCGGCATTGGTGAATTCGAACTCTTTCAGGTGGGCTGCTATGTTCAGGAAAACAGTGAACAGAGTAGACTGCGACTGCGAGGCGACCAGAGGCTGTCCAGTCAGAAAGGCAAACATATTTCGAATCGAGATAAGCCGCTCCATATCGGCACTCGATCTATTTCCAGGAGTAGACATGGATACAGGCAAGTACAGTCGGGTCTCGGCGGGGCGGCTGAGCAACGGTGGCGAATCCGGAGGAGTGCACAGTTGCTGCTCGGCATCTATTGCAGATAGGCCGTCTTGGCCGCTGACCCTCTGTGAGCTCGTGGGTGTAGTCATCATCTCGGCGTCGATCAAGTCGGCGAACACAAGCGAATAGTCGATAACAAATGACGGAACTCTGAAGGATGGCCCCCCGCCACTTGCCTTGGGATCAAGGTAGACAAATATGTCACCACCCTCGTTCCAGAGTTCTGGAACTTTCTCCCCATTGGCCAGGAAGGAAGTGTTGTAGTCGATGTTCTGACCGAGGATCCAGGCGGCCGAAGTAGGCTTCCCTCTTTTGAGGTCAACCGAGTTGGACCGCGACGAATTACCGGGCAAGAAGCTCCTCCTAAGTCGCCCACGCCGCTCGCCGGTATCCGGTGGCGGGCTTTGACTCCCAAGACTCCCATTGCTGGATTCCGGACGAGGGGCGCCCTCGGCGGCGGCGGCGGAGACACGTCGATTTTCGGGTGGCGGGCCTCGAGTGCCCGGCGGATGAGCGGATGAGCTCCGGCCCCGGGCTTCAGCGGCGGGCGGTGGTTGCGGCATCAGCCCCGACTGGCTTCTGTTGTGTTTGACAGTAGTGTCATGCGCGGAGCTGCTCCTGCGAACTGGTGGTTTCCTCAGGCGTACTGGCGACCTGCTCTCTGATAGAGAGAACTGCTGCGAGCCCGGAGGAGTGTGTATTCTGGGAGGCATCGGGGGCGCAGCTTGTTGCGGAGGGGCCTTCTGTAGCTTGCCCATGGCACCGGCTAAGGCATCGCCACGAGAAGGCGGGCCGCGAGAAGGGGGCCTCGAGTGGCTGCGCTGAGATGCAGTGGCAGGTCGCTCGATGGGGGAACTGGTATCGACTCTGCTCAGGCCCGGCGGCTCACTAGCAGCCGACAGCGGCAGGGCAGGCTGGCTTCCTCCAAAGGGCGAGTGGTCGGATAGCGGTTTACGGTGGGCGGCGTGCCCGGTCGGGGGGTCTGGAGATGGAGGAGAGATCAGTGACGGGAAGAAGGACGAGATGCGCTCGAGCCTGGACTTCTGCCGGGGCAGCGACATCTTCGACGGTTTGGTGGCGGGCGCAACGTCGCGGACGCTAGGCGCTGGGCTCGCGGTGCCGGACGTCGGTGGCGAGTCTGAGTTGGCTCCAGGCTCCTGGGCGGGAACCTTATTCCCGCCCGACGAGGACGAGTCGAAGCTGTTGATGCGTATGGGCGGCATGAAAGAGGAGATGAAGCTCTTGCGCCGGGAAAAAGAAGGCGACTTACTCGAGGCGGAAGCCATGATGTCTACGTCTGCGCAGGACAGACAAACAAACAAACAACGACAGCAGCAGCAGCAGTAGCAGTCGGAAAGTCAAGTCACAGCCCGGCCGTCTCCTATTGTATTGGGGTCGGGCCCGACGGACTGAGACGGGGAGTGGCAGGCGTTGGCAGAGCGGGCGAGGCGTCGCCTAGCTCGGAACGATGTGGAAACTGGCAAGCCTCAGGGCCTGATGTTGCCAGGAGGTCGGTGGGTACTGTACAAATTGTGAACGGCTCGGTCGGCTGGTCGGGCGACGGTGCGGTGTCATGTGCGTGCTACGGAGCGGCCGGTCAGCGTCCAGGCAACTTGCAACACGGCGGGTTCGCTCGACAGACAGCGAGCTGGGACGCAGGGGAAGGGAAGATGCTGGCAGCCACGGAAGCGTGCAGCCAACCACGTGGAGGGAGGAGAGAGAGACACAAGAGGCAGCGACAGACAGATCAGCGTCGGACGTCGTCGTTGTACCTACCGGTACGTATACGTGGAATAGGAGCAGAGGATGATGTACTGTACTCCGGTTGTAGCAGGTGCCTGGCGTGCCTGGGCGTATTGGCGTGTGTTTTTGTTACCAACTTTACGTAAGAAGGTAGGAAATGAGGTTGAGACGATGTCGAGCGGCCGAGTGGTGTTTCCCGCCGTGGCCGCCGGACTGGGCCGGAGTCGCTGTGCGTGACCGGTCCAATGCTCGGACACGTGCAGGGATGATCGAATCTGATTCCAGGAAAAGTCAGAAGGGTTCCCGAAGACAGGGATCGGGGGAGCCAGCCGCGGCAAGTCACCAATGAGGAAGCTGGGCGACCAAGGCTGAGCAGGGGAAGGTGGGGCGGTACGAGCAACTGGTACCCACGGTACATGTCTTCCGTACCGGTCGGGCGTAGGTACAGATCCGTACAGATCCGTACGGTACAAGGGATGCGAAGGAGGAGGCTCATTCATTCATGGAGGACTTCCTTATTACATTTGCACTCACTCCGTATATCCGCTCCTTTTCCGGTGCTGCTCTCCAGGAACAGGAGGCATACAAGAACTCTACAAAAAGCCCATTAGGTCCGGATATGGAGCGAACCGCTGCACTAACACGGCGGCACGCACTACCTAACGTACCCGTTGTACGTAGCACACCGAGGCGTTTGGGCTCTGCGGGACCAAATATTCCATTTCCCCTCCCTTTCGGGCGACTGGAATTTGAAGATGCCTTCTTTCGTCATCGGCACTCTACCATGCCTGTGGCTTGCTGGCCCGTCTGGATACAGTTTAATCAGTATTGCGAGCTGCAATCTGTTCCTTGCTTGCTGACCCTGGAAATCCCAGGCACGCGTAGACTTTCGCTGCGGGCCGAAAGACTAATAATCGAAGAAAAGCCCTACCTTAGGTAAGTCAAGCTGAGCCAATGGCCTCCCAAGGAAGCATCGTCAGTCTATTCTTAGGTCTCATCATCCCGCAGTTTCCGCCATCGCGTTGCGTAGTACGGAGTACGGTAGTATCAAATAGGCGTATCCATAAAAGGGTGCCATACTTACGGACACATCGTAGGCCGTGCATACGAAATACTGTACCTGAGATACTCGAACAATACGAGTTGATTTCTTTCTGTCACGCAGTTCGCCATCTGACCTATATCAGTCAGGTATATCGGTACATGTAGCTTTTGGTAAACCCGCATACAGGTTCTACGCAGCTACAGCAAATAGTCCTAGTACTTCTCGGGCCAGCCAGCAACCTCTTAAATGCGGGTGGCCTTGAATCGCAAGCTCACGCGCTCTTCCCTCTGTAAGCCTACTGTGAACCTCCTCTCTCTCTATGAGCCATATGCGCTGGCGGCACAGTACCGAGTTTCACCATATGCAAATGTGCGTGCATATGCGAAACGGGCGGCTGAGGGACGGTTGCAGCACGGCAGATCTGCGCGGTCCTGTGAAGTCCTAGGCGGTTGGCGGCCAAACATGGCTGCGCCACTCTGATACCTCTCTCATCTTATAACGGCAAGCTTTTCCGAGTCAATGGCACACCAAGCATTATCGGAGAGTAGGAGACGACAAGTACAGATTTGAAAGTACCTACGTACGACTACCAAAAGGGGTAGCCGCCATGATATGATATAATTGGGCTCGGGTAGACCTTTCAGCCCTTCACTTTGGCGCTGAGACCCAGGGTATGGGGCATCTCAGCTGAGCCACCTATATGTACGGAGTATTCATGGCGTGACCATCGCGCCCTACGGAGGAAAACTACTACAAGGTACCTACCGTACTCTATACTAATAAGTGCTAGGAGGTAGTTACTCCATACCAGGTAATTATTATTTCCGTGGACATGCACTTGTTTAATGGTCGATGACTCAGATCAGTACTGCAAAGTACGCGCTCTTACTCAGTGCAAGGTACAGTATAGACACAGAATCATGCACTGTGCGGGCAGTCAGCGCAATGTGGCTGTTTTTTTCTACTGAGGCAATCTACCCACCTTTCTTCACACTCCACCCAATCGGAGCGCATCTCACGTAGACTGCCCCAACTCGCTCGACTGCCATCCAACAAACAACTGCAACCACCTTTGCATTTTGTCACAGAATTCTCGCGCAACTTTCTTGAGCCCCTGAGCTCGACGCCCAAATGTCCAACACCTGGCCCCGGCGGCCACGCCAGCTCGAGCCCAGGCTGACTAATCAAGCCTCGGGCATGGAGGCCTTGCAGATGTACGCCTTGCCCAATCCACCTGAAGGTGGTGCCGGCGGCGGTCCTCCGTCCACCCAAGACGCTCTCAAGGAGTGGTTAAAAGAGTTTTCAGCAGACCATGGCTTCTGGATCGCCTTCCGCCAAGGCTCCAACAAGAGGGCTGGCCAATACACGAGATGGACCGTCTTCTGTGACCGTAGTCGCTCGCAAGAGTGCCCCTGGAAAGGCGCCATCACCACGCGCCTGTCTGACGACGGGTTATGGACTTTCAGACTGCAGGAGGGACGGGGCCTCCACAATCACGGCCCTCTTCCGCGCCGGGCCCCTCCTCCCGGAGAAGGCCCACCCATGTCAATAAGCAAGAAGCGAGCTCTGAAGCACCAAGCCGCCGTCCGCCGGAAGGCCCGCAAGCCGGTCCCAAAGCCCGTCCCGGCATACCTTTCCACAGGACCCGGCTCGCCTCTGAAGGTGGACGAGGAGCTCTATACCCGCATAGCAGATGCCTCCCGTATGCTGGTGGAAGAGATCATGCTACCTATCCGCTCCGGAAAGGCGTGGCGCGCGCCGGCCGGTTCGATCGTGCGCATCAGCACACCTGAAGGACCTCAAGTCGGTGACCTGAATATCTGGAACGCCCACAATCCCCGTGAGCGTTTCTGGGCCGCGCGCACCCGGCAGCTGCACTCGACACATGTGTCCACCTTCGATCGTCTGTGGTCATGTCTTCCGTACATGCGGCCACTGGTGACCATCATCGGTGACTCACTGTCGTGGTATGGCATGGATGAGCAAGGCGGCCGCGTCCACGACCTGCTGGGGACGGGATGCGACGCTTACATCAACGCGGTGCTCTCGGGAGGCTCGTATGACTTCCACTGCCGATCCAACCTGACGCGCGCCGTGCAGCGCTACGGCCTCACCGAGGCTGACATCCACGACGTAATCAACATCTTTCAGGTCACTGGCCTTGACAGTAGAGGGAGATATTTCATGAACCCCTGCCCAGCAGACCCTGGCGATTATATCGAGTTCTTTGCCGAGCAGGACGTGCTGATGGCCTTGAGTGAGTTGACGCCAGCCATTTTCCTGACCTAACTCGATCGCTAACCCGTCGGCCGCACAGGTACGTGCCCAGGTGGCGATCTGTCGAAGTGGGGATTCGGCGCCGACAATGAACAGGAGATGGTCCAATGTTGCCGGCCGCTGAAGATCGAGGTGTTCCGCCACGCGGACCCAGGCATGCTGGTTAGGAGCGGATGGAAGCCTGCTGAGCCGTCAACTTATCATGGCACGCACGGGATTATCGCTCCCGTGGGCGAACAAGAAGCGAACAACATAAACCAATTCATCAATCAGATCGGACCGTCACAGAACGGAGGGGCCCCCGGACAGAATAACGGCGGCCAGTGAAAGACCGGCGGACGAACACGGGGTCTAATCTCCCCTGCAGACACGAGGTCAAGACCCGAGAGCTAGCACAGTGTATTAATAGGCCTACTGCATCGCAACGGCGATACGGGGTAGAGATATCACTTGTGACACAGATTGCGCCGTGTCTGCAATCTATCTTGCATTGTGGCGCGCTATCTTTCGAATTCTATCACGCGCGCAGACGACCACACTCAGTAGGAATTCCGACTCCGCGAGGCTCCCCTTGCCCTCGTCATCTTCTTCTGCTGCTGCTTCTGCAACGTGGCGACGCCGTTGTAGACGAGGCCGCTGTTGGCCGACTCGGCGTCAGTGACGACCTTCTTGGTGGCGAGGGCCTGGACGCGCTCGCACAGGGCCACGGGCGCGCGGTGCCCCTCGAGCGCGAGCAGGTAGGCGGCCAGCCCCGCGACGTGGGGGCTGGCCATGGAGGTGCCCGACAGCACGGCGGTGCTGCCATTATTATAAGTCGAGCGCACGTCGACGCCCGGGGCGAAGACCTTGAGGGGCCCGCCGTAGTTGCTGAACCAGGCGCGCGCGTCGTCGGCCCCCACGGCGCCCACGGTGCACACGTCGGCCGCGTCGGCGGGCGTGTAGTACTGCGCCGGCAGGTTGCCGTTGCCCGCCGCCACCGCCAGGAACAGGCCCGCCCGCCCCGCCGCCGTCGCCGCGTCGCTGACGGAAGAGCCGCCGAGCGTGAGAGCCCCGAGCGAGAGGTTGCCCACTGACTTGTCCATGCCTGGCGTCGACGTGGTCGGGGGGGGTCGGGTGGTCCCCGTCAGTCCGTCAGGGTCAGCCAGATTGCGCTAGTCCTGTCGCGGTCCCTCGGCGGGGGATGGCGAGGGGGGAAGAGGCAGAGAAGAAAAGGAGAGAGGGAGTGAGAGAGAGGGGGAAGAGAAGGGACGGGATGGAGGGGAAGAGGTCAGGGTATCACTCACGCTTGTTGTCCTCGGCGTCCTTGACGGCCCACTGCAGGCCCGCGACGATGAGGCTCAGGGAGCCGGAGCCGGCCGAGTCGAGCACCTTGACGGCGATGAGGTGCGTCTTCTTTGCGACGCCCCACGTCCTGGCGCCGGTGATGCCGGCGACGTGGGTGCCGTGGCCGTTGTCGTCGACCTCGATCTTCGTGCCGTTCTCGTAGTCGACGAAGCTGGTGCCGAAGCTGGCGCGGCCCTGGAACTCGGGGTGCTCCAGTTGGATGCCCGTGTCGATGATGTACGCGAAGGTGCCGTTGCCCGCGCTCGCGTCGTACACGTACTTGGTCGTGTTGTTGGCGCGGCTCGACAGCCGGGCCAGGTTGTAAGGGGCCCCCTTCTGCGTCTCGAGCGCATTGATGCTGACCTGGACGTCCGGCTCGATGTACGCCACCTGCGCGGCCTTTTTGTCAGTACGCTCGCTGCGCTGGGTGGGTTGGTGGTGCTATAGCCGGGGATCTGAGGCACGGCTCGGGCTCGGGCTCGAACTGACGTCAGGGTGGTTGGCCATGGTGTCGACCAGCTCGTCGGAGGCCTCCAGCGCGAAGCCCTTGAAGTCGCCGATGTCGTACGTGTGGTCTGGCGCCAGCCCTTGTGCGCTTATGATGGCCTCGTGCGAGCTGCCCTCCTTCATCACGACGATCCATTTGCCGGGTATCGTCTCGCCCTTTGCCTCGAGAATAGGGGCCGGGGCCGCCAGTGCCAGAGGCACGGCGAGCAGAGCGCCGAGGAACTTCATGATGAAACGGAGTTCTGATATCTGACTTCAGTATCTCCGCTGCTCTGCTTTCGACCGGTGATGGCTGGGTATCGATGATGGACTGGCTGGCTTCCGCTGGACGGCCTCCCCCCTCATGGTGAGGTGTCCCATCGTCTCTTTAATACTCCCAGGCCTTGCTACCTACGTTTCCCGTCACCCCCATGTCCGCATTATACCGCTCCCAGAAATCTGGTTGAATGGTTATCGCCGCATGCTACTCTCCGCACCCGCCGCGGGAAGTATATGAGGTCTGCCTCACCACGCCATCAGCTGCCGGGGAGCGATCCACCAAGGGTCCGATGTTGAGCTGAGCGGCCGACGACAGCGCACAGCACAAGTATTTGTCACGGCTTCGCATGCCCATCATGCTGCCAACCACGGCACTGATCTGGACCTCGTCGCCCCGGAAGGGGCAACTCTGCGGAGAGAGCTCCTCCACCATCCGATGCCTCATGTCCTGGAGGAGGAAGCCTGCCTTATCGTCGACGCCGCGGATGGTCGGTCTGTGGGGAAGTCGTATGCTGTCGTTGCATTTACCAGACGTGTCGTTCGCGGCTAAAGCTGAGCCAGAGGTACCAGGATTTCTCCGCGCTGCTCCGCAGTCGCATCTGCAGAAAAGGAGCAGCCTCATATCCCCAGCGCCTCCCCGAGAAGGCAGGAGTACGGGCAGATCCGTCGGACAGCCTGCTGGTCTCCAACTGAAGCCTGCTGGCTCTGTCCCCGTGGATCGGTCCGGTTAGCGGCGGCACGCCGGCGCGATGATCTGAAACGGCTCAACTCCCGAATCCAGAGCTCACGGCGCCTGGCTCCCAGAGAACCGAAACGAGCGAATCACGAGCGCGGGGACACCTCGGCGGGGACGGGAGTGGAAGGCCAAGGGCGGACTGTAGCCCGCCGAATCGCTCACGCCAGCTGAAGCCTGGGGGACACCACATATTATTCCAAATCACCCCCGAGGCCCTGTTTCAGGAGCAGATCGTATATAAAGTCGCGCGACCTCGCCGGTTCTTCGTCAGCAGTGACGCGCTTTGTCGGGCTGGCCTTCGCCGTCGACGTCCCAGGGAATGATGGTGAAAGCGTCTGCTACTTGGGCGCGATGCCGCCACCTTGGACTTCACGGCGCGCAGGTCGACTAGCAGCCGACAGGGCTTCACATCCCTAGCAGGACGAGCTGGCTCGGTAGCACGTCGGCGTGCTCTCCAAAGCAGAAGTGTCGATCACTACAGTCTTTGACCTCGGTCGCGGTGGTCAGGGATCGTAGGCTTTGCGGTGTGAGCTACGGGAATGGATTGCTCAGGTAGCGGTAACGTGTTCAGTGGCCAGAAAACCTCCACGCTGAATCTTACCCCGGGGCTCTAAATGTTGCTTTGCCGACCCATGTTGTGATGAGGCGTGAAAGCCGGAGGGCGGCGTGCAGGCTGAGAGAAGGTCAGACTGCATGAGGAGGTGTGTGTTCATCGTCACGTGGTGACGAAAGTGTCTTGGGGGTCTCTGGTCTGGATGGACAAGAACCTGCGGCATTCTCTGGGCTTGACGGCCTACACGATAGGAGCTCACCGTCACATGGCAAGGTCACGCTGACACTCCGCGGACCGAGGGGATATCATGATAAGATCGAGGTGGTGTCGCTTGCACCTGTCATTAAGAAGGTCCTTTTTCGCCCTCAGCTAGCTACCTCAAGTACCTAGGCTCGCAGTGTCTCCAATTCCTGCATGCAAGCGTCGACACATCTCCATTGCGTGACTACCTACCTCTTAACCTATCGGTCTTCCCCAGCTCCTGAGGGGACGATAGCAGCCACACTGCGACCTGCCCCAACGAGAGAGCCTCATCGCATCCCATTCTTCGGACGCACGTTCCTCGGCTCTTTCAGCGTCAAAGACCCCTATCTCGGCACGCCCCCACCGCCCGGCACCTCGCGTGCTCGTGCTCGTCTATGTGAAACGCAGAAAATCGAGAGCGGGATGCGAGAAGTCTAGACCCTGCGTCTCGGTTACGGGGCTCGCCACGGCTTGGTGTGAGAGGTGAGAGGGGGCGGGCGGGACGAGAGTCCGGATCAGGGACGGCGCCGCACAAACGCGACCCGAAGATCCTCGGGGCTTCTTCTTCTTGCTGCTGCTGCTGCCTCTCCCCGCGGCCATGAGGATCGTCGACAGATAGGCTAGCCGTCTGCTCGGCCCCGATCGGCCTCCCAGCATGGAATCGATCACTCCTGTCTACTACCATGCGATGCTTGGGTGTAAGAAAGGAGCTTCGACGTAAGTCGTCGTAGATTCTACTGCTGGACTGGCAACCGCGTGCCATATAACTATGCTATACGTGGTTGAGAGTATCGACGAGGATCGAGGCCCTATCATTCTACTACTTGCCGGGCCACGAGCTTTGCACGGCTCGCGCCGATCGGATTTACTTGGCAGACGGCCTGCGACACGCATCTAGACCCCGAGGGCCTTTCGCAAATCAGCAACGGGATCAGATCTCGGTCGCCATTGGCACGCACTCGGCCTGCGGAGGCCGACGGGGGGCGGACAGAGTGAGAGAACACATCGCCCCCGGCGACTCATGGAGATCACCACCTCTGACAACGCCGTCCGTCTAAGCACACGAAAACCACCACTTTCAGCGTGAATGAACTGTCGTCTTTTCCAGCGTCAGCTTGCTGCGCCCCGGTATGCTTAGCTTGGAATATGACGAGAGCCTGTCCACCAGGTTGGCAGAGTGACAAATAGAGAGGCGATTGGCAATCCGTCAGCACCAGGAACAGTGCTCGTTGGGCCTCTCAACCCGTTAAAGTTATGGATACACGTCGGCAATGGGTAGGCCTTCCATATAGGAGCTCTTCACGCCGGGTATGATAGGATACCATGGTCTACTCCTCCCTTGCTGCGCTTATAAGTAAAAAGAGATGTGTCCCGAAGAGCCGAAAGAAGGTTCTAATGTAGACGACGGGCAAGGGCTTAGGGCTCAGTCAATGTGATTAGTTGTGGGATACGTGCGACTTAAGCTAAGACATGAGCCATGAGTCTCTCATGTAGCTCAACCGCAAGCTACATTCAGGATCTGCAACAAGACATTGAAACAGAACTCTCCTCCATCTTGTCATTCGTCATGTATCGAGTACAGAACTCTTGGCGAGTTGCCCCGAACCAAATGGAACTGGTCAGAGAAGGATGGGTTGATGAGGGAAAGGGAGAGAAACCAGTGCAGGAAATTTAGTTGTCTATCATATGATCTGACTCAAGGCTAATAGGTAGATGAATATGTCGCATTAGGTCCTTCGTGTCTCCTCTTCTTGTCGCAATCCGATTGATATGATCTGAACGTCCGCGAATGATGCCAAGCCAGGCCGCATCGATCGGTGACGGACGCCGCTGTCCGGAATTCACCCATGACCTTTTGACATTGGTGCCCATCTGTTCAACAAACATGCGAGGGAGAACAGTCGACAGTTGATCTGCGCGTGCCCTTTCAGGGCACCACAGCCAAGCGACCGCCGCAGCAGCACATGCGCTGCTGGTTCAGCAGGAGGTTCAGGCCGGAGCCGGGGCTGGGGAGCGGGACGTCCTCCATGACGTTGTCGCACCGGACGCAGCGTCTCCACGGCGCCGCCGAGCTCCTCCTGCTGATCTCGACGCGCTTGAACATGTCGACGCGCATGCGCCGCGCCCGCTTCCGCGACAGCGCCGCCGGCCCGTCGTCGAGCTCCAGCAGCCGGTAGTCTGCGAAGTAGAGCCTCGCGACGTCGCTGCGCGCCCGGAACTCGGCCAGGTCCTTGCGCAGCATCTTGGAGATGACGGGGAGGAAGGACGGCGGCGGCACGTTCATCAGCAGCAGGCTGAGCTCGCAGTGCTGCCTCGCCTCCTTGACCGGGTCGTTGCGCGGAGCGTTGGGGTTCTGCTGCTGCGACTGGCTCTTGGCCTTTTGCGCCTCGTTGTCCGCCAGTTTCGCCAGGGATGAGCTGTACGCATTCTTGATCTCCGTGGCCAGGTTCATGAGAAAGGCGTCGACGTCGGTGGGGTTCACGATCATCGACGACACGTGCTCTTGGATTCTCTGGTAAGCCACGTATAGAGCCTGTTGGTGCGGGTCGGCGGCAAGATTCTCGGGTCGTTGTGCGTAGAAGAGGATGGCCCGGGAAGAGTAGGTGTCAAGGAGGCCTATACGACGACAAACGGCGGAGAGGAGGTTCCTCGTCGAAGAGCAGAGAATAAGATGCAACGCGATCTCCCTCTTTGAGTGCAGGTACTGGTTCATGGATACCAATTGCTGGGACGGGTTCGGCCGAGACAGGCAAGCCATGAATTCCCTGTCATCCAGCAGACAGAAAAGCGAGTCGCAAAGCCAACATATCAGGTCCACCGCCCACTTTGCACAACCGGCCAAGGTACTGACGACCTCTGGCTAAAGTTAGAACGAGCTGCTCACGGCTTAGGCTACACATTGAAGACTTACCAGGGTCATCCAAAGGCGTGTTGGAGCCTCGAATGATGTTTGGTGCATTAGTCGCCACGCTGATGAGGATGATGAAATTACGAAGGGCAAGTGCCAGCATGGACAATTTGCCTCGAAAATGGCGCGGCTTGAACTCTCCAGTCCAACCCAGGTGGTTGAAGATACTGAGACAAAGCTGAAGCGTGTTGTTTCTGACAAGATGGTCGTATTGGGACGGATCTTCCACGTAGTCAACCGTAGCTCGCGTAGTTGTGGTCAGGTCCGTCACCCATTTGACCACAAAGTCTGAGGCCGGTCAGCTCAGTCAAGGCATCGCAAGGGCCGGGACGGACTCACGTTCCTTGTGTATGAATTTCCTGGCGATTGCGAGTAAATCGTCGACCGCAGCATTACTCTGGATAGTAGCCGCCGTTGGCATGACAAGGGCCCCAACGACGGCGGCGAGGTGAGCTGCGATGCTGAGGGTCAGACACTGTATGCGGTCTTCTTGCGGCCGAGTGTAGCGACATACCATCTGATATTGAAGCAGGATCTGCCAGCGTATACTCTGGGCAGTGCCATTTGACCTGGCCATCCTCGGACATCTGTACGAAGGAAGCAGTGGTTGGAGAGAGGGCAAACTGAAGACCTAATGATAGGGTTAGATCGGACACGGGATATGGCAGGGTGGACTTACATGACTGCTCCGTAGAACAACTGAAGCCTGCCTCTTGGAGCGAAGAAAATCGATCCAAGTTAACCTCCCGATATATCTCTTCCATGGTGAAGCGATCCCGGTATTCTATGCTGCCATCGTTGTAAGTGAAGCAAATCACCTTGCCGAAGGAAATGACTTGCACGCCCACGACCATTTTATTGACGACGATAGAGCTCAGCTTTTTGAGGCTCGCTCCTTTCTGTCGACGGAGTCAATGACGAGCTCGTAGCCATGACTGAACGAGAATCTGATACGTACCGGAGGTGCTGATCCTACACTATTCCGTTTCGCAGCAAGCTGCTCGAAAGCCGAATGAAGGGCTTGCTGCTCATCCACCAACAGTTCCCACCTATCAATGATGCTCTGTGCTTCTTGATGATATGGTGAACTGGGACCTGGTACGAAAGATCGTACTACCAGCACGAGTAAGGGTGTGAACTCCTTCGTGTCGTATTTGAAAAAGGGCTGGATCATCTCGATGTGGGATACCGTGGCCATGGACGATTCGAGGGGAGTCTCATTCGCGGCTTCAAGCCAGCTGGTCGCTGCTATATGTCTCTGCATCAGGGCTACGATTATTTGATGGTTTCCAGCAGCCATGTTCTGTCCGTTCTCCGGTTTGTTTGCGCCGAAATTGATTCCGACCAGGACGATCCTAAGTTGCTGAGACTTGGTAGCCATGGCTATGAATATATTTCTGGCTAAACGCTCGGTTAACTTCACTGGGGCATGGAGTAAATGAGAGAGGAGATTGCTCACACTTGTCCGCACACATTGCAGCATGTGTAACTAGATCGTCGGCGGACGTGACACCCTCCAATTCCAAAGTGCTTTCCTCTGGCTTGCCATCGAATTGGTTCCAGAACAGCTTGAGCAAGCCGTTTGTGGTGACGCAAACCAAGGCGGATCTCGTCGGATTAGGGTGATAAGGGCCAGTGCAAGGAACAGGAGAGCTATCGATCCGGTACTCGCTTCCATTGTCAGTCTTCACGGCTGGCCCGTAGAGTAGATAGAACGAGATATTCTTTTCGGTCAGCATGCGGGCAACAGAGATGGAGAAGTAACATGCTTACTCTAACGTGCGTTGTCGGGAGCCACCATGTGCCAACAACAGAATGAAGATCGTCTACAGGGTCGCCGTCCCACCTCCGCGAATGGCTGGGGCGGTTCACATCGGCATTGAAGTTGATAATGGACACCCTTCCGACGGAGTCGACGACGGCGATCTCCGAGCCGGCTGGGCTGGGGCACAGATGAACGATGGGCCCGCCGACAAAAGTGCCCCAGCAGTCCACAGTTTGAGGCTCGCTTAAAGCCCACGATGCGTCTTTCGCGTTGGCCCGGAGGTACCTGAGCTGGAGAGACTGACCATCAGGGGCGATGGAGGCTATTGTGCCGCTCTTAGACCAGACTAGCCCCCTGAAGAGTGGTGCAAGTAAGCAGCCGTTCGTGGCATCTACGGCAGACGAAGGTGGACTCACTGACAACAGCCCCGGCCACGCAAGTCGTCCAACCTCTGGCGTAGCCGTCTGCTAAGCTGGCGCGGCGGCAGAGACAGAGGAACACCATCGCCAAAGAGATCATCGACATCGTCTAAGTCAACGTGCATGTGCTCTCCTCCCATCGTGCCATCCAGGATGAGGGGCATACTGTTGTCCGTCATGGGCGAGCAAGTACTGCTTGGAGTCAGGACTCGTCTCCAAGCATGAAGTCCCGTAATGTTCAATACGATGGCGGCCTTTAGGTTTTACCAGACGATAGGCGGACGTGGTGGCTGTCCTGGGCCATTACCAATATTGGAACGTGCACGTTCGTGAGCTCGTAAGAGGTGAGACCACAGGCGCTAGCAAGATTATATAAGAAGGAGGAGGGAGTAAGTAGTATCAAGTCTCACTGCCTTCTATTCATTCAAAGAGATGGCAACACCACTGACAGCCTCGAGATACTTAGGTACTTAGTAGGTAGCAAATAAGCTGAGGAAGGGCAAGGCTGGGGGCATACACAGTACAAAGTCCATTGTGCTGAGCGTGTAGAAGTACGGAGTACCTGCCACAATATGCAAGCCACAGAAGGCATGCCTAGACTGGAGCTAGATAAGATGTGGCTGATCCGCAGGAACAGTGTACCAGTTGCCTGATTGGCTGGGGAGCACCACTTCAAATTCACCTACCTTCATTACCTAAGCCCCATGCAACCACGGGGCAACGATGATGACAGTGGATGGATAGGTTTTCAGCAAGAAACTACTACCTTTTACGAACGTACTCATAATGGTGATGGCGGACTACCGGATAAACAATGTATGCAGAGGTCCGGAAGAAAGCCCAAAGAATGACAGTCCCTCGGGATGTGGTGGCTGGTCATTGGTGAGCCCACAAACCTTGGTTCAATTTGCGGGACGAAGCTGGCGGACGAACATGAACACGGTAGCAGACCATGCCGATACACGTTGCTGGTTCCGTTACCCGACTTACTGCTTGAGAACCAAGTGAAGAGCAGCGCTGGAATTGAGCATAATAGGCAGAACTACCATCACTTGAGTACGAATGCGCAAGACAGAAAGGCATCATTGGAAATGTGAGTGGGGGAAGATTCTTGGTAAAAAACAGCAAAATAAATAATAAGCGCAACTCTAATGTGAGCCGGACAGGGAGACAGGGAAGGGGGGTTATGGTGCTGGGGTGTGTGTCCAACCGCAAAGCCCCCGATCCAAGCCTGCAGGTATCCGTAGCCTCTTACGCCTCTCACGCCGCTCACGCCTCTCTCACGTCGCCCATTCTTCATTCTTCTACTCCGTACCTCGTCACCTGCCCCATTAACCCTAAGCCTGGCCAGCGCCGACACCGACAGCGCATGTCACCAAACTTGTCCACATCACCAGCCGACAGCGTCATCTATCAATTGACTGTCACATCCTCTTGAAGCACCGAGTCTTCAGGAGTGAGGCCGCGTCGGGAGGTTCCGCGCCCCATGGTGTACTGAAGCAGGCTATCAACAACCGTCTCTCCCTGCCGCCTCGACTCATTCTTTGGGTCGCTGCTCCTTTCTCCGGCTTTATACAGCGCCGTGGCTTCCTGACCAAGAGGTTCGTTCATTTAGTCACCGCGGCTGCTGTTGCGGCTCTGCCCTCAGGCAAACAACCATGGATACATCGTCCTTGTCTAACTCTGACCTGTCCGACCCTCCGTCTTCCAATCCTCCATCCTCTCCGTTATCCCTCCTCTCCAGGTCGCCAACCGTCTCACCCCGCGCGTCACTCGTCTTGAACCCAAACCGACTTCCTACACCGCCGCAATCGACCATTTACTCTGGTAGCGCGTCTCCCATGAAGCACTCCGAAACGCCCGAGCTCGAGATCCACGTGAATCCCGATGGTCCTCCTCCGTCGAAGCGCCGCAGAGTCGAGCGCAAGCCTCGCACCACCGAGTATCTAGACCTGGGCGCCGCTTGCGACCAGAGCGAGAAGGATGAGAAGCTGCTGGAGCAGTTGACCTCAGCTCTGCGCAAGAAGAAGAAGATCGTTGTCATCGCCGGCGCCGGCATCTCTGTCTCGGCAGGAAGTAAGCAACTCTCCGACTTTCTCTCACTGGTATGACCCTGCCTGCTAATGTAACTCGTCTCTTCCTAGTTCCCGACTTCCGATCGTCCACTGGCCTGTTTGCGACCTTGCCAAAAGATCACAAACTCAAGGGGTCGGGCAAGCACCTGTTCGATGCTTCGGTCTACAAACATGACGAATCCACCAAATACTTCCACACTATGGTCCGGGATCTCTCCCAGCTTACCAAGACGGCCATACCCACACCATTCCACCATCTAATTGCTTCACTGGCCAAGGAAAACCGCCTGCTGCGTCTGTACACGCAAAATGTAGACGGACTGGACACGTCGCTCCCGCCGCTTGCGACCACCGTACCCTTGAATCCGAAGGGGCCTTGGCTGAAGACGGTTCAGCTGCATGGAGGCTTGGAGAAAATGACGTGTTCAAAATGTGGCGAGATCAAGCCGTTTGACGGTGCGCTGTTTCAAGGTCCCGAGGCGCCTCTTTGCAAAGGCTGCGAGGAGACCGACAATGTTCGCACATCCCACGCTGGCAAGCGCAGTCACGGCATTGGCCGACTCCGACCAAGAATGGTTTTGTATAACGAGTACAACCCCGACGAGGAAGCGATCGCGACCGTCGTGCGAGCAGACATCCGCGCCAGGCCTGATGCGGTTGTTGTCGTCGGCACCAGCATGAAAATTCCGGGTGTGCGCAACATGGTGAAGGACATGTGCCGAGTGACCAGAGGGCGGAAGGATGGTATTACGGCCTGGATCAACCTCGACCCAGAGCCCACGGGCAGCGACATGAAGGACTGTTGGGACTTGGTGGTACGGGGCAAATGCGACGACGTGGCCTCCCTTGTGCAGCTTCCACGCTTTGACGAGAGTATCGAGCAAGGAGAAGAGACCTTGGTAGATAACGCCCAATACGAGAAGGACACTCGCCGCGTCAAGGTCGAAGTCGAGATCCGCAAGGCCGCAAGCAAGCGCCCGACCTTGTTCAAGGAAGAGTCACGTGCCAGCACTCCTGTGGAGGCCAAACCTCAGTCTATCGAGAAGGTCCAGGGCATTCCGACACCTACTGCTAGTCCCAAGATACGGACGACCCTGCCAGCGAAACCGAGCCAGAAACAGAGGCAGAGCCTGCTCTTGTTCCCCGCCAAGGCCACAGCAGACGTCCCGAGTGCTGCCACAGCGAAGGGCGCGACCAAGGCCGCACCGCGCAAGTCCAAGTCCAGGTCCAAGAAGGCCGAAGCCAAGCCGAATGCTACCATCAACACGGCTTTCAAGGCCACCAAGGCGAATACCGCAGCGGCGGCGGCGGCGGCGGCCACGTCCAAGAAGGTTCCCGCGAAGCGCGCGTTCGAAGGCGCACCACGCTCTCCCTTGGGGGGGCTCGACCCCCGCAGCGTCCTGCTCAGCGACTTCTCCCTGCGGCCCCGAGGGCCCAAGCAGTCGCGCGAATCGCTCGAGGCGCAGAAGGCCGTCGACAGACAGCTCCAGAGCGACATTAAGAAGCGCGGCGACGCCAGGCCCGTCACCCCTACTACTAAAGAAGAGCGCCCCTCCTCGCGAGACACGGTCTCGCCCCCCTCGAAGCCGCGAGGCTACGGAATCTTAATCGACTGAGGAGTCTGTGTGACCTTGATCATCTCGTGTATATTCTCACGCAAGTCTACCCACCGTATATATACATTCTACTTGTTGCAGAGCATGTGACATCAGGGGGCGGCATACTAGCAGCCCCTGCCGGGGCGTTATCAGCATTGCATCGATCAGGCAAGGATATGAAAAAGAGGCATGGACAGACAGAACAGAGAGCGTCTCGAGGGGCATTAATATCCATGCTTTCTAATGTAAGCTCGTGCCGTCGCCATTGCGCGGGGCTGTCCATCAATTTGTGTGAGAGAGAGAGAGAGGACGAACGCGGAGAGCAGACAGCTCTTTGCCACACTTATGTACCTTACCTACTCCGTATTGCCCGGTTATATACTTAGGTACATTTCCGAGTCGCCTTGCAATATCAAACTTGCCTCTGTGCCCTACTCTCGACTTTCTCCTTGTCTCTCCCACGCCGTGATGTGATGACCCCCATGCTCCAGACCAAACAGAGGTCGGATGTTGTTCCAAAACTGATAGGGACGTGTCGTGCCCGCTGACCGCCTGCCTCCCTGGCTGCCTGCCACCTTGTGTACCTTGTCACCTCCTACGTACTTGGGTACCTATTGCCATCGGACAGGACCTCCGGAATTCCACGTCACCCGGGTGCTTTTATGCTGCGAGATTTGCGCCACTCTGAGTGACCGTGGGCCTGTCCGTCTGCCCACCTGTGCTGTTTCTACGTACAGATCACGCGGAACTTCTTCGTACCTGTATGTCTCCACTAACGCTCTAGGTATGTGCCTGGCGCCAGTCAGGAAGCTTAGTATGAGAGATCACGTGGCCGGGTTTCATTTTTGTTCTTGTTCTTGTTCACGTGGTTTGGGATTACTACCCATTAGGTATTGCAACTATACTGGATGAGAAACGAAGCAAGTCTTCAGTATATCAGCCGCTGCTGTCCACCTCGAGTAGACAAGGTAGCCCAAATCTTCCGAGACGCCCATCCTCTTTTGCGTAATCACCCTGTGGTGAACGTGAGATGCTGACATGCACCACACAACGCCCTCAAGCACGCGCGTAACGTGCGGATTTTTCCCCTGGAGTGTTGCCCATCTTGAATCTGTTGAGCAACTTCCAAGTCTGAGCCAGCGATATTGAAAATCATTGTTGGAAGGCAACAGCTAAATCTAAGTGGAAGCTGTGGAAATACCTGAGGTGGGCAGGTTGCACCGCCCCCTTGATGAATGCCTTCCTCTCTTCCGTTTTCCTCTAGAGTACCTACTCTGGCGTACCAGAGTTCCGGTGATGTAAAAACATCGAGCCGTCTTGAGCGTCCCACCGTGAAACTCCAGTGAACCTATAGCACCGATGCTTTTGCCGGGTATGATTTCATGACGCCATTCCTTGAAAAGACTCAAATGTCTATTATGCAATTGCCGTAACGCCGCTCCGATGCAGTCAAATGAACAGGCCATTGTGCACTTGCATCAATTGGCCCGAGGAGTATTTCGCCTAACTATCAGTTGGCATCCTTGGATGATCCGGCCTGAGAACCTCCGTTCGAGGTAGCCAAGCTAGCGTTCTTCTTAGCCTCGGCATCCTTGAGCTGCCAGTACAGACCGGTGAGGCGCGGGCCAGTCATCTGAGAACCAGACTTGTCAGACGATGACTTATGTGAGGGTGACTTCTCCGTCCCTGGCTTATTTGACGACGGCTTCTCCGTCTCTGGCTTAGTTGACGACGGCTTCTCAGGCTTGTCAGAAGGGGGGATTCTCTTAGATATAAATCTCCTGTAATGAGTGTAAGTAAAAAAACTCCTGGAAGCGATGTACTGGCACATACCATAATTTTGGCTTCAGTTCTTCGAGTTGGTCTTTCGATAAGCCCGAAGTCTTATTCATCAAGGTCTCGATGAAATCGCCAATGGCGGTTATCTCGGATTTCAATACCTTGGCACGAGCTTTGGCGCCTGGTATGTTGGCCTTGGTGCATGCCTCTACCTTCTCGACGTGGTTCCAGATCGGTTGCATGAGTGCTTGAATGACGGGTGCATTCCTCTCGTCATCTTCCTCCTCGGCTTCCAAGGGGTCCATCCCACTTTGTCGGTGGTCTTCAACACGGCGGTGCTTGTGGCGACGGTCGTCCAGCTCACCGCTGTGCTTTCGCTTCGAATCTGGCCGCAGGCCAGCATCAAAGCTGGCTCGCGAACGATGATGGTGATGATCACCGCGCGAATGAGACCGATCGTGTTCCCTCTCCCGATGTATAGACTTCTTGGAGCTCTGTGGAATGGGGGAAGCTGACACGGAGCCACCTTTTTCTGGGCGGCGGTGCCCATTCACTGCATGCGCCGACTTTTTATTGTTGCGATGGTGATTCTCGACAACCTTTTGGGCATTCTCGTCGTTCGAGTGGACCGATGTGAGTACAGAAAGCAGATATTCAGCACGGCGTACCAGGTGGACGGCACCGGGGGCCTTGGCACCCCTGCCTACAGCATGCTCCCGTTCCTGCTTCTTCTCAATGCGGTGTTCCTCAAGGAAGAACTTGTCCTGCATGCCGAATTCTCTATCGTCCCGAATCTGGGTCCAGGCACCAAAACCGTACCGATCGATTCCCAGAAGGAGCATTGCATCTTCTCGTCCACTCCAATCGCAGGTATAGTGAGCTAATTTGGTCGCTTCAAGCAGTCGGAAGTCTCGAGGGTCGGATTGCTCCCCAAGAACACGACGCAGCAGTCGCAGCTGCGGCGGACGGTCCAGAATTGTCTCGGCGTTGATCTTCTTCACAGGCCCAAAATCAAACATCACAGCCTTGATGTCTTTCTTGGTGAGTTTCTTGTTCGATTGTTGTTCTTGCGCGCGAAGTTCATCAGTATTGCGCTCCATAGCCTCGCGTCCGGCAGATGTAAGTTCCTCGAGCCGCTCGCTGATGAATTCTCGATCCCGATCACTCAGACGAGCATCACGCAGTAGCTCGTCAGGTCTGTCGTCCATGAAGCCATACCGCATGAATGCTCTGATGAGGTTTCTCGTTTCTTTCTCATCGAGGGGCCTCCTCGGGTCTGAAAGTCGCGCACGCTTTTCCTCAATTTGCTCCTGCTTCAATTGCTCTCGTTCTCGCTTCTTTGCAATACGTTCGGCTCTTTCGGATGAGTCTCCATTGGTAGCCTTGGTACCTTTGAGCGCAGCTCGGCGAGGAGCGCTGGCTTCCAACTCTTGCGCAAGGTATTCATCGTGCTTCTTCCTATCCTCATCCGCTTTGATGGCAGCAAGTTGTTCTGCGGGTATGATTTGATCCCAGTCTGGAACAAGATCATCCACTTTGACGTCAGTGAAGGACATGAAGTTGTCCCAGTCAATTCCGCCGGTGCTGAGATTCATCTTGTCGTCCACCTTGGTCTTGGTAACTTCTGCGTTCTCCAAGATGGAGTCAATATCGAGCTGCTCTAACCTCTCTTGGTTGCCGGACTGCTCGAACATCTTCTGGGATCGCATCTTCAGAACCCACTGGATGTCGTCGGCAGACTTGGCTTCATCTAGCCTGAGACCCTTCTGCTTGAACTCTTCGCGGAAAGCCTTGCCGTCGTCCGTGACGCCAGCTTGGATTGCTAGGTACTCCAGCAGAAGCTTATTGCGGGCACGTTCGAGAACCTCTTCCTCGATAGTCTCCTTGGAGACGAGGCGGTACACAGTAACCGGTTTCCTTTGTCCTATGCGGTGAGCCCGAGCCATTGCTTGAAGATCTGCCTGGGGATTCCAGTCAGAATCAAAGATGACGACGGTATCGGCCGTCATAAGGTTGATACCCAGACCACCGGCACGGGTTGAGAGCAAAAAACAGAAATCCTGGCTCTCTTCCGCGTTGAAGTGGTTAATGGCCAGACGTCTCGGGCCCGCTCCGATAGTGCCATCGAGGCGTTGGAACTGGTAGCCACGAAGTCGTAGGTAATCACCAAGAATGTCCAGAACCTTGACCATCTGGCTGAATATTAGAACACGGTGGTTGTCTTTCTTCAGCTTGGCGAGTAGCTGATCCAGCAACATCATCTTTCCGCTGCTCGCAATGAGTCCCTTGATTTGGTCTTCCCGGCGCTCGCTGCCATTGAGGACCTTCTCCTCCGCACCGGGAAACATGTAAGGGTGGTTGCTGACTTTCTTCAGCTCCATGACGATGTTCAGCAACGAGGACTTCTGCCCCGTATGGCCTTCATTCAGGGCGGCATAGTTCCTGGTGAGAATGTTTTTGTAGTACTCGAGTTGTACATCAGAGAGCTCCACGCGTATAATCTTCTCTGTCTTGGGTGGGAGATCAGACTCGACAGTCTCCTTCGTCCGCCGAAGGATGTAAGGCGCGATGTTGGCATGCAACTCTCGAAGTTTCGTTTGCGCGTCAGCAGAAGCCAAAGTATCGAGGTCCTCGTCAATGTGGACCTTTCCGGGATTCAAGAAGTCTAGTAGCGACGAGAGTTCTGCCAGATTATTTTGGATGGGAGTGCCTGTTATCAGAACCCGCGCGGGCGCACCAAAGCTCATCAGCTCGGTGTAAAGCTTGGCCTCCTTGTTCTTCAACCGATGAGCTTCATCAACGGCAAGTGCTTGCCATTTGATAGATCTCAAGAATTCGGCATCCATCAAGATATATTCATACGAGGTGATAAGGACGTTGAACTTGTGCTTCTTGGGGTTGCCGTTGAACATGAGTTCATGCTCACGAATGGTATTTCTCGCATCGGAGTTGCCGAGGTATACGACATAGTTCAGGTCGGGCGACCATAGATTGAAGGTATCACACCACGCGGGGATGACGCTCAGCGGCGCGACGACGAGGAAGGGTCCCTCTTGCTTGCGCTCGTTTCGCAACCAGCTAAGGAACGAGACCGTCTGCACGGTCTTTCCAAGCCCCATCTCGTCGGCCAGGATTACATTATTTGCGCGGCACCAGTTGAGCGCCAAGAAGTTCAACCCAGTAAGCTGGAAGCTTCGCAGCTCGCCGCCCTGAATGTAGCTCGGCTGTTCTTCGAGCTTCAAGAACTTGCCTCGGGTTGCAGGGTTGGTTTCGTACTTGTCCGAGGTCCATGATCGGGACTGACGATCGAGGAATTGGTCAATCTTGTCTTGGGCTTGAGCGCTGATCGTCGGAGCGAGTTCCCACGTGGAATGTTCGTAGGTCAAGCCCTTCCACTTGATGAAATACTCTCTACCCTCTTCGCCACTGCGTTGAGCAACGACTCGTTCAACCTTGGTGTAGTCCGCAAGGGCATCTTGGTCGCGCTCTTTGTCAAGCATGTATTGCTCCCTGGTCTCCGGCGGTATCGCGTCCCCAGCGAATTTTAGGTCCAGCTCGTACTCGACAACCTTCCTATAGTAATTTTCGAGTTTGCGGACGCCACGGTAGGTCCGTAGAGTCTCCCAGACATCCCAAGTGTTGTGCAGGTATGACTTCCCTTGCCACTTGATATTGTACTCGAAATCATCTTTGGTGGCATCTGAGGTCATCTCGCCGCCATCTTGCATGCGATGACCGACGACTTTTTCTATATATTGGGTGTCTTCGGCGAGATCCCCGCCAGCCCAGTAGTTAGGTGTCATCTCAGACTCATCTTCATCCTCGAAATCGCTCTCTTGGTATGTTTGCACTTGCTGGGCAGCTCGACGGTTGGACCAGCGTTTTTCGGTGTATAGGTGAGCGGTTTGAGGTTGGGCTTGTTGGCGACGAACTTTCTTGAGCTGTGTTTTGGCCCGGGCACCGCCGTACGTGTCGGAATCGGAGTCGGCTAGTGGCGTCTGGCGTGCGGGCGTCGCACGTTTAGAAGCTACATGATGTACAGGTCAATACAAAGTCGATCTTGTGGACAGAGGAGAGGGCAGGCCAACGTACACGGGCGTGAAAGCTGTTCGACACGAAGCTTTTTCGTTCTCCGATTGACTGGAACTACATCCGAATCGGAATCATTGTCATCATCCTCATCGGATTCAACCTACAGACGCCATCGAAGATCAGCAAACTGACTACTAGGGGGAGGGGAGCGACAGTAACGCTTGGCAACTTACAATTTTGGGTTGTTTCGTCGGGCGGGACTGTAGACACATATCAGCAGACCCTCCATCATGCCCGGTCTGGATTACTCACACTCCGTCTCAATCCATAGAGCTCCGGGTTTTCCCTGATGTACTCATCCTCATCGACAGCAACCTTTCTTTTTGTTGGACGACGGGACTCGTTGGATGTTGATCGTTCGTCTTCAGGGGCATCCGATTGGGATCGGGCAGGGCTGTCTTCCATGTCAAAGTCTGCGTCATCTGAAGCGTTACCGACGCCATCGCTCGAGTCGGCTTGTTGGAAATCTGTCTCGGCTTCGGCATCATTTGAAGATTCGTGATGGTTGGGAGACGGTGAGGCGGAGGCTGGGGAGTCGGAAGCTTGGGCAGCGGCGGCAGTCTCGTGGACTTCTGACAAGTCACTCTCGCTCATGCGATCATCCAGCATTATCCTAGTGCCCTCGCCGACCACTGGTGAAGTATCACCATTGGTGACGTTGGGCTCAGGGGAGCTCGACATGATAACCCAGGACACAACTGCCTACCACGACAAAGTTAGCGATGGACCGAGTTTAGAGCAGCCTAAACACCATGGCCAAGTAGAGCTGAGTCCGGCGATCACGGCAAGGCAATCAACGCGTGGAGAATGTAGTAATTGAACGCGACAATTGATTCGGCGCATATTTGATGATGTTTTGATACACGCAAGGCTGATGGGCGATGCAAGAGCATTGGCTCCGGTCGGAGGAGACAAGCAGCGCAGGGTGGCCTCGACACGGCCAGGACATCAAGGACAGGCAATTCCATCAGGAAAACCAAGTCCGAGAGGCTCAGATGCCACAGATGATATGATGGCAGGGTCACATGGGGGGTCTCGGGGGATGGATTCGATGTCCAGAACGCGGCCGTGACGGGCTCTCCAGCCTTGTGCCAGCAGCAGCAGTAGCAGAAGGGCAGGGCAATAGACAGTGGGACAACTCACCAGACATCAACTTCCAGGTCGACAATGGGATCAAGTAGGGATAAAAAGAACAACGATGGTATCGTTGGGGGTGATGAAGTAACGGGGTACTGGCCCCCGGCAGCAGAGCGTGGATGGGGTGCGGTGGTGGTGGTGCAGGTTGAGAAAGCTGTGTGGAATTATGGAGGGAAGGCGGAAGAGCGAGGAGGCAAGCTGCTTGGCCGAGTGGTCCTACCGCGGAAAAAAAGAGCAAACTAGGCTTAGTCTGCACCGCCACAACTCCACTTCTCTCGCTGCCAGGTCTTATCGCTTTTATCGGGGGATGTACTCCGTATCTCTCGACCTGAGAGTCGCCGAGGTCTGAGTCCGCCCGGTGTTCTTCGTATCACGAGACGTACAACCTGTAGGTCTGACCATGGAGCTTAGACTCACAGTGCTGTCGGTGCTCATCTCAACTCATTACTTTCTTCCCCGGTAATACCATGTATTTAAAAATCTAATCTTGCTATATATCACAAGCCTGTCGTATCTAAAAAGACGTTCTTGAAGTACCCAGACCTGGTTGTTTTCTCACTACAGAGGTAGGACTTATTCTATCATGCATTATCCCTTCCTAGAACCTACAGTCATGGGAGCCTACACCGCACGGTACTCCGTACCTCAGTGATATATCCATGTCGCCCTGTCTCTCCTACCTTGAGTCTCAAGTTCTGAGATCTACCGGTAGCCGAGGAAACTGGTAGATGCTACCCAATTCAACATTCTGGGCATGCTATGCAATGGTTATTCTTAGAGCTCCAACTACTAGCAACTCTACTGTGGTCAACACGGTTGATATCTAGGCAGCTAGATTTCACATGAAAAGGAAGACACCTATAGCTTACTGGTACTAGAGATACTTACCTACCTACTCCGTAGTTAGGAGAGTATAGACTATGGTGGAGGAAGACTGGGCCTTGGAGCCCTACGGTCCGCCTCAGTGGCCAGGCCATGTTTCCTGGAGGACTGAGAAGGTAGGCCACGGGTCTTGCAGTTTAATCTTCATAATCCATCATTTTCTCTGAAGAGAACTCCAGGAGTAACAGGTAACACCACATGCCGAAGGACAGGGCCTCAGGACTGTCGTGGGCCCAGAGCCAATCAGAGGCGGGTTATTGCTCAGTGAGGCGGGGCTGCAGTACGCTCCGTTGGTACCGTCATTTTTGCAAAACAGCAGCCCCTCAGCCCCTCCATCTGCTCGTCGGGTTGGTGAGTTACTGCCCCTCGCCAGGCGCACAAAACATCCACACCCCATAATCCCCTCCGTCTCCAACTCGACAACGACACTCGCAAAATATCGCTCTGCCCTGGGGCCGTTTGCGTTGGCTGCTGCTCCCGTGCGCAATAGTCTGGATCCCGTGGCTCGTTCTCCTTGTGCTCCTCTTGTCCTCAAAGTCGCTGTGCCTACCTTACTTTCGACAACGCCGGCTCCTTGGCAGTAGCAGGTTCAAAGCAGGCGAGCAAGCAAGCAACCAACCATGGCCTCGAAGCTCACTCGTATCGCCATCGTGAACGATGACAAGTGCAAGCCCAAAAAATGTCGCCAGGAATGCAAGAAATCCTGTCCTGTACGTTTTGTCCAACAATCATAACAATACCTTTTCCTGCATTCAGGAGCATGCTTGCTGACCGCCGATGCTGCAGGTGGTCCGCAGTGGAAAGCTGTGTATCGAAGTGACCCCGGACGCGAAACTAGCCTTCATCTCCGAGGGACTCTGCATAGGCTGTGGTATCTGCCCCAAGAAGTGCCCCTTCAGCGCCATCACCATCATCAACCTGCCCACCAACCTCGAAACCCAGGTCACCCACCGATACTCCGCCAACAGCTTCAAGCTCCACCGACTGCCCATGCCCCGCCCTGGCCAAGTCCTGGGTCTCGTTGGAACAAACGGTATTGGCAAGAGCACGGCCCTGAAGATCCTCAGCGGCAAGCTCAAGCCCAACTTGGGCAGGTATGAGAACCCGCCTGACTGGGAGGATGTCATCAAGCATTTCAGAGGATCCGAGTTGCAGAGTAAGTGTCTCTGTGCTTTGGGCGTGTTGGCTCTTGCTCATTGCGAGGATAGATTACTTCACCAAGCTTCTCGAGGATGATCTCAAGGCTGTTGTCAAGCCTCAATATGTGGATCAGCTTCCGCGCGCCGTTAAGACCCCTGACAAGTCGGTCAAGTTCCTGCTGTCTCACAGGTCTGCCATGGACAACCTCGATCAGGCTATCAATGTCCTCGAGCTCGGTCATCTCCTTGACCGCGATGTCACCCAGCTCTCTGGTGGAGAGCTTCAGAGATTCGCCATCGGAACGGTCTGCGTCCAGAAGGCAGATGTCTACATGTTTGACGAGCCCTCTTCCTACCTGGATGTTAAGCAACGTCTGTCTGCCGCACGAATGATCCGCAGCTTACTGGGTCCCGACAACTATGTCATCGTTGTTGAACATGATCTGTCGGTTCTCGACTACCTCTCTGACTACATCTGCGTTCTATACGGAAAGCCGGCTGTCTACGGTGTTGTCACCCTTCCCCACTCTGTGCGTGAAGGAATCAACATCTTCTTAGATGGCCACATTCCGACGGAGAATCTGCGATTCCGGGACGAGTCGCTCACCTTCCGTATTGCCGAGGGCACCGACGACTTCCAGGCCGACCAGTCTCGAGCTTTCACCTACCCCAGGATGGAGAAGGCCCTGGGCAACTTCAAGCTGAACATTGACTCTGGGAGCTTTACTGATTCTGAGATCATTGTCATGATGGGTGAGAACGGTACAGGAAAGACGACATTCTGTCGGCTTTTGGCTGGTGCACTCAAGCCGGACAACGCCAAGAAGGTGCCTGAGATGAGGATCAGCATGAAACCGCAAACCATCACTCCCAAGTTTGAGGGTACGGTGCGCCAGCTATTCTTCAAGAGGATCAAGCAGGCTTTCTTGTCGCCCCAGTTCCAGACAGATGTCGTCAAGCCCCTGAAGCTGGATGACTTCATCGACCAAGAGGTCAAGAATCTGTCGGGTGGTGAACTGCAGCGTGTGGCCATTGTGATGGCGCTAGGCCTGCCGGCGGATATCTACTTGATCGACGAGCCGTCGGCGTATCTCGACTCGGAGCAGCGTATCATTGCTTCGCGTGTCATCAAGCGCTTCATCATGCACGCCAAGAAGACGGCATTCGTGGTCGAACACGATTTCATCATGGCGACTTACCTGGCGGATCGCGTCATTGTTTTCGATGGTCAGCCTGGTATTGACGCTCATGCCAACCAGCCCGAGTCGCTGCTCACGGGTTGCAATACGTTCTTGAAGAACTTGGATGTCACTTTCCGACGTGATCCGACCAACTACCGCCCCCGTATCAACAAGTATAAGAGTCAGCTGGATCAGGAACAAAAGATGAATGGAAATTATGTAGGTTGTCTTTCGCACCGGTTTGACCCCCAGAAGCTGACGGTTACTACAGTTCTTCCTAGAGGAAGACAGCTCTTGAATAGGGCATCCCACCGCGGAAAGATGGTAGTAAGGGCCATCACCGGTATGCCCATAGAGCATCTGCTCGCGGCGTTCCTGGCATGAGGGGGCAGAAGGGGAAAAGCCAGGGTAGCCGTTGCTCGCGTGGGTTCTCCCAGTTGGATGACGAGGGCGGGGCGGACAGCGAGGACGCGGACGACTAACCCCGGCGACGGCAGCCTATCCCCTGTTATGCCTGGTCCTGAAGATGAATAGTCTACAGCAGAAAGCAATGCTTGAGCGAGATGAGCTTGTTCGTGTCCCGAGGATAGGGGAAAGTCGGAATCCAGGAACGTCATCTGTCGTCGGCATCTCTTCAGATTGAGGGGCAAATGGGTCAAGCGGATGGCTGCTGTCACTACCACGCAGAAGAGATGAGGTGAAAATACTAGTCACGCACATTGCCGTGCGCGTTGAGATAGTAGTGAAGCGGAGGGAGAAAGCATGCCAAGGTAGAGGGCGTGTCAGACCTACTTATATATGGCAGGGAGATTGAGTACCTAAGGTAGTCACATTAAATAAAACAGCTCTTCTGCATCTGTGAGGATGTCAAAATAGGTAGCTCGTTGTAGTCACTTAATTCGCATCAGAAGAATTTTTCAGACAGGCAGCAGGGGCAGGCACGCCTTGCCTTATAGCCCCTTTTCGGTTGCCAGTCTGGTCGTTGCTCGTCTGTAGTTGCTCGTCTGTGGTTGCTCGTCTACTACTACCACCTGCGGACCATTGCCCACCTCCCGTTGCCCCGTGACCACCTGCCCAATCGTACCTTCCCATTGACTGGCCTTGTATATTTAAAAAGGTCTCGCTTATTCGGCTGTGCCCAAGCACGCTGATGTTAGCGCATAACAGCCCCAACGGCAGCATTGATTTCCAACTACTTCTTACCTTCTCTCTGCATACATTCGACCTCGTCCGCCTCGTGGCCCGCTCCTTGACACTCTATGGTCTGAGCCTCGCATTATTCTTCAAGTAAGTCTTGACGCCGTTACCTCAAATATGCCTTTTCACAAATATATTCGACTTCCACAGCTCGGTCACCACTACCAACATGCCGAAGTCAAAGGCAAAGAAGAAGAATGGTGCAAAGGAAGGCAGCAAAGGGGAAAGCGCAAACACGATAGTCGACAGGCCTGGAAACGTGGCGGTGGGCACGTCGGCGCCTTATGCTACGGGCGAGACACTTGCGCCTTCGTCGCTTCGTCAGCGCATCATCGCCGTGCCTTCGACCCCAGCTCGGGCGCCAGGCACCACAGCCCAGACGGCCAGCGCGGGCAGCAGGCAGACTCGTGTCTGGTCGGACACCGAGACGCACGCATATGCCTCGTCGCCAGCCCAGCAACGGCAGCAGCGGCGTAACCAACCGCGTCAATCGAGAGGAGGCCAGATGGGCAACTGGAACGGCACCGACAGCCCCCAACAACGCGCCAGGCGTCCGACAAGCAGCCGGGATGACTTCGACCTTCCACGCCCCTCTCGTACTACCATGAGCAGTACCACTACATCGGCATCCGCGCTGCCGGACCTCAAGCCCGGCGAGGACGAGAGCGAGCGTCTGCCGGCCAACCCGAACCCCGTGGCCAAGCCGATCGTCCACATCAGAACCCCGCGCCGTAAGAGCTTCAGCAGCGGCGGCGCTGTCGCGCGTGCCGGGGAGGAATCAGACCGAAGTATAGGTGATCTAGAGGCGGCACCCCGACAGGCGCAGAGCAACACTCGGCAGATGCCCCAGCAGTTACCGAGGTTGCTCGAGCCGTCATGGGGACGCGATACCTACTCTTACCGGTACCAGTCAATGCCGGTCAACCAAGCCCAGTCACCGAGGCCGCCTGAGCAGTCTCGTGGACGCGGGGCCTATTCTTACCAGTACCAGTCAGCGCCGTTCAACCAACCCCAACGGCAGCAGAGTAACAACTGGAAGATGCTACAGCAGTCACCGAGGCCGCCCGAGCAGTTGCGTGGACGCGGTGGCTACTCTTACCAGTACCAGTCCGCGCCAGTCAACCAAGCTCAACGGCAGCAGCGTCCCAGAGATCCAGCCGCCGAAGCCACCATGGCGAGTCTGCGTGAAGAGAAGATACTGGAGGCAGCGTCGCCCGCAGCATTTGGAGCTACTCCCCAGGCGACGGCTGCTGGTGCTGCTGTGAAGCAAACTGGCAGATCGAAGCTAGGTCGTCGAGGCAGACGAGAGAGAGGAAAGCGAGACAGAAGCTCATCGTCGCAAGGGTCCAAGGACAGCAAGAAGAAGGGGAAAAGGGTGAAGCGAACGACAACTGCGAGTCATTCTCCGCGCCACAGCAGCGCCTCCCCGTCTCGACTTCGCAAGGAGGGCCAGAAGAGACTTCTGTCCAAGAGCCGCTCTCCAATCCACAAGAGACGTCGGGAGAGAAGCGAGTCGCGACCAGCTCCCCGAGCCACGGCACGCCAACAGCAGGAAGGCGCAAAGTCGTCTCCGATGTCCACCGCGGCTGCGACATCCCCCGTGTCCCCGACCCCGTGCCCAGGCCAGGCGAAGGACACGTCGCCAGCAGATGCAGTAGCAGCACAGGAGAGGCCTGCCGGCCCGCGCTTCATGTGGCCCCCGGTCTGGAAGACGAGGTGTGCAAAATGCCACCAACCCTTCCAGCCGACGTCCACGCGCCTGGGAGGGCTCGACTGTTGGGCCGCCGAGGTCCTCAGTAGGTTACCTCCAACTTGCCCATACACTTACCTACCGATACAGTATTGTAGACCGTACCGTACCATACCGGTACCTATCTGATACTTATTCATAACCACTTCCATCCCCCGCCCCCTTTCAAAGGACAATAAGTAGTGTCCTGGCCCTCCCCTTCCCCGAATTCCATTCCTCACGAGCTTTTCTTTGCTGACACGAAGGAACCACAGGCCACGGCGCAGCCTACGAGGAACTCCGGCTGCGCGTGAGCCTCGTGGCCAACGAGCTGGTGCCCGTCACGACGGGCGGCAAGTGGCCCTGCTGCCAGGCCGACGCCCAGTCCGCGCGCGGCTGCCGCCCGGGTCGTCATGTCCCCGTGTCTTCGTCGGGCGGCGGCGAAAGCGACAGCGGTGGCGGTGGCGGCAACGCCGACAACGCTGGTAGCAGTGAGGCCCGACCCATCTGGGTATGATGGCCGCGCGCACAGCGCAATGCAGTGCAGAGCAGAACAGAACAGAGCAGAGGGGAAAGTTGTTGGTCAACTTTTCTGCCAACTGTCATGTGTGCAAGCAGCACCACTCGGACAGACAGAAGTGTGATGTACTATTGCATATTGTCTCAGTTCTCCGCAGCAGACCTCCTCCCCCATACCGGCTGGCAAGCGCCAATCGACGGACATGGAAAGTCGTCACCAAGGGAACTGAGATTTTTCCTCGACGAACGGGTCTGTTTCTCTCCTCCTATCGACATCCTGCGCGATATACAGCAAGACAAGATGTCGGGCAATGTTGCGGGACACACCGAGTACAATGGGCTGGTCAGCCTCTCTGTGCACACGATCAGTGGTCACACGCTCCACATGAGGCAGAGCAGGTGACCTGATCGCATCGCGGTACTTGAGAAGAAATTGAAGAACAATAAGAAGAAGAAGAGGAAGAAGAAGACGTGAGTCTGTCAGAATCTGTACTTGGCAACATGAAGCTAGAGGGGTCACTGCGAAGCAGATGGCCGTGCTTGTCGTGCTCTCGAACTAAGTATTGATGGTATTGATCGAACATACGATTGAAATGCGAAACTCGAAATCACACGCACATTACCGGTGTCAATCTGAATAAAGGTGATTTAAATGTGACTTGTCTTTCTGTTCGCTGAATCTAACCAAAGCAAGAGATAAAAGCAAATGGTATCAGTAGGACCTAAGGAATGGTTGAGCGCCGTGTTCTAATGCCGCGGAAGAGTCCATGCCACCCGTCCGTCCAGTCCGTCCGTCCCCCCTTCACCCGAGACCGTCCCAATGCATCCTCGTCAGGGTGTGAAAAGTGAGTATCCACATCGCCGTATGTTTGAGCCAACAGTAAATAAGCCACTCGTGGGAGTTTTGTCGTTCATGTAAAATGCACAATGCGCGCTGACGCTCCAGACTCTACCGTACTGCCAGAAAAAAATGCAATGCTGAACGATCCTCGAACGCCGATGATGATGATGATGATGATGTCGCTTCGCTTATGTCGTAGCTCATGCGTGGAAAAAAAAAAACAGAAATAATAATCAAAACCCCTAGGTCCTCGCGCCCCGGAGCAGCGCGTCGGCGCTGTTGTGCGAGGCGCGCGGCGACTGGATCGGCGACGGCTCGGGCGACGACCGAGAGGAAGGAGGCGTGCTGCTTCTACTGCTGTAGGAGTAGCGCGCGTCCAGGGAGGAGCCGCTCTTCTCGCTCTCGCGCATCTGCGGCCACTCGCGCTGGGACTGGAACTGGGACTCCTCGTCGCCTCCTCGCCAGCCGGCGCGGCGTGCCAGGTTCTGCCAGCGCAGCGCCAGGAAGAGTATCAGGCCGAGGAGGAGCACGACGCCGGCGACGCTGGCGACGATGGCCGTGATGAGCGTCCGGGGGAAGGCGTCCATGGTTTCGTGTGGTTGGTTGGTTGGATGGGTGGGTAGGTAGGTTTTTGAGGATTGATGGCTGGCTGTCCTCAAAAAAATGGAAGGGATCTTCTCTCCTTCTTGGTGTGTGTGTGTGTGATATGGACGAGACGAGAGCGAGTTGGGTGAGATGGGGAGAGGTGAGGGAATAGGTATGTGATAAGGAACCCCGGGAACGGCGTCACGAGCGAGAGCTGACCTGCAACTCGGGGTGGTGATGAGTCGGGTGTGCCGGATGAGTAGGTAGGTAGTCGCAGGTGGGTGGTCACGGTACCGCTGTGGAGGGGATTCTCAGGCCAGACGACAGATGGGATGAAGTGACGAGATGATGATGAGGATGATAATTTATTAGTCGGTTGCCGCCTTGTCTGTCTGCCTCTTCTTTCTTTTCTTTTTTGCCCTCTTCGTCCACGGCCGGATTACACTCGCTCTACTGCTGCTGTCGTCGACATTTTGTGTGCCCGGCCGGTGTGCCAGTCTTATACCTTACCTGACCTTACTGGTACCCTACCTTACCTACCTCACCTGCCAGGGTAGCTTCTGACCCCTGCTGTACGTCATGAGGGTCGGGTCAGGGTTGGCTTGGCTCTGCCGCGAGGAGGGAAAGGGTCTTCCAGAGCCCAGCCAGAGCCCAAACGATTGCCCCGGGTTGGCGTGTGTGGGTGTAAGCGTGCGGGACAGACAGACAAGACGTTAGGTCGTCGATGCGCCGCAACGTCAGCTTTGACGGCGCTAATTTGAAAAAAGAGAACGGAGATCGGGAGAGAGACCCTGGGTGACGGCGTCTCGAAAGCTCTCTCAGCCTACCGCTCCTCGTGGACCAGATCGATCCGCGGCGGCGCGACGCTAGGTAACCTCTAGCCGTGCTGGCTGGCCTGGGGGCGGCGGCGGCGGCGCCGCCGGCGATTCGCTGGCCAAGCGCGCTACCCTGCACTATGCGGCCCGGTGCGGCGGTGTCCAGTCAGAGCTTGGAATTCCAGAGTGCCGCGCGGGGCGTCCTTTGGCCCGTAAAAGTAGGACAACAGCCGGACAGGATTGTTTCGTCATTGGGCTTCTTGGGTTTCGAACTGCGGCTCTGCGGTTGTGTCTGTCTGGCACTCTGGCCTGTCCAGTCCTATACCTTGGCGATGTAGGAGAAGCCACGGCGTACAGTAGTAGGTGGTAGGTAGGCACGGTAGGGACCACTAGTTTGTACGCAGTACTGGTGATGTAGTACTTCGGACGGCCCCCTAGCTCCAGCTCCGTATCGCTTCAGATCCGGGGCAGAACCGCGAGTGGACGGCGATGCCGGGATGCTGGGTTACGCCTCTGACTTTCCAAGCAAATCGTACCCATCGCTCTGCCCATCCGATACGTAGCACAATGAGAGCAGGTTTCCACTGTGGTGTTGTCGAGCTTGGCGACCCAGGCCTCCTAGTGCCCCAATTGTGACACTGACACTGACAGCCCTGACAGGGAGGCAGGCGTTCGTCTGAAGTACAACACCGTACGAATTATTCGTGCTCATCGACGTGACGCCGGTCCCTTGTGTTGATGGACGAAAGCCCGCGGCAGCGGGGAGATCAAACACACGCGGATGGTGTGTCTGATGAGGCGCGAGGCTGCGGCCACTTACACGCACATCGCGATGATCCCTTTTTTTTTTTTTTTCGCCCCGGGAACCTCTGGCCCCGAAGAGCCCACTTGGCGCCGAGGACGCCTCAACACCCTCAACACAGCATTGACGGCCCCTGATTCAACCCTTTGGCTCTGCCATACGTGCATCGTTTCGCCCACCACTCTCCACCACCGCGACATGTCAGAGAGAAGCTATTTTCAGTGAAGCCTCTCCCCTCTCTGGCCTCTCTCCCATGGCAATGTGGTGAGAACACACGATGGGGGCACGACCCAAGCGACCCAACCAGACCGCTTCCCAGTCATAATCGCAATCAACCAGTAACGCATAGAACAGCCAATTACTCGTAGTACATTTGGTCCCATCGATTTCGCGGCCATCAGCCGACATCGAAGCTTGGTCCAAAGTCTTGATCTTTTCTCTTGTCGCTAGTGCTCCTCTCGTTGCGCTTCCACCACGATCGTTGGCAGTTCTCTGATATCTACATGCTCGTTGGTCCCGAGGTCGATGACGCGTACAGCCTCGACGCCCACGATGCCTTCGGCCAGTGCCAAGAATCTGATTCCAGCTACGTGACATGCGCCAGGTGCGAGCGGTCCGATCCTAACATCCGCGCTTAGGCACGCTACCTCGGCGCTCTCGACGAAGCTACTGCGCTGCATCGCGTGCACCACGTTCTCGTCCAGCACAGCTTCGGCAACGCTCCGATCCTTCCATGTTTTGCTGAACAGGTGCCCCTGCTGCAGCTCGGGGGCCCGCGTTGTCGAGGGCGCCCTGCTGACCCGTGTGTCGGTCCGCCGGCGCTTCGGGATCACCACCATCGCAAGTTTCCTCGGCGGCGCCAATGCATTGGGCGATCGGTTGACCACAAAAACCTCCCAAACAAACTCGTCGCCCAGATAGATCTTTTGGTTCGAAGGCGACGCGGTGAACGTGACTGTGATACCCAGATCTTGCAAAGTGCTCTCCGTCTGTACCGACGAAGCCTCAAGAGAAGGTAATGCATCGGGCCGCGCAACCGAAGGCGCCGTCAATGAGGCTATGCTGTCGCCTCCAATGGATAATTGGCTCGGCCGGTGTGACCGCTGGATCGGCTGCATTGTAGAGCCGTACCCAGGATTGACCGGTATCGTAAAGTCAATTGCCGCCGTCCACGCCATATTCAAGCGGGGCTGGCAGAGACCTGGATACACCAGGGCCGTGGCTGAAATCGCGATATCGAGGTCACGTATTGGATTCCTAGTCATAACGTCTGCCTCGGCCGGTGCAATTCGATACAGGAACGTGACATGGTCGTGGGCTACGCAGGATAGCGGAAGCGTCATGCCAGATTGCTTCGTCAGCTCTACTACTAAACCGTCACGGATCGAGAGCGAGATGTCGTCCAGGATGATTTCACACTCAAAAAAGGGGGTGAAGTCGACTTCGAGCATGGCGATGACTGCGGCAGTGGGTGGTGCTGTGTTGGGATGGGTGAAGCGTATGCGTGAGTGGACAGCCGGAAAGACCCGCAGGGAGAGTCGAGGCAGCGACTTGATCGGTCGCAGGAGATCCTTCGCTTGTTGCGTGGCCGGCGCAACTCGAGACACCCGAAGAGCAGAAAGTCGAGGCTGTACCCCGTTCATTGCCGGATCATGGCCGAAAGATCCCAACAAGTTCAGACCCGATGCTACACCGCTTGGCATATAGCCATCGTGTAGGCCGTTGGAAAGCGACACATCGGCGGGTTTCAGACTGGCGGTGGCAGATAATACTGCGGAAGGACTTTGTAGCCGCATTCGAGGCCGGTTGAGGAACACGGGCAGCCTCCACACGGCATAGGCATACACATCCTGTCCTTCTTGACTGGTGGCATCACCGTCCCGAGTGTTCTCAACATATATGGTCGGGTCCTCCGACTCGTTCACGGTGCCGGAATGGATCACTTCGGAGGCTGGTGGGGTGTCGCGGCCTGGCGCGTTGCCATTGGCGATCTGGACTTCGAGCGATACAACAATTCTCCTCAAAGAGGATCGTAGTATGTCTTCTAGGACACTAGGTGTCTTGAGCACGATGTACACATTGACCGATTCATCTGGGATCTAGGAATGAGCAAGGTGAGAATAGAGCTTCACGGAAGCGAGAGAATCGACGTACCAAACAACAAGCTCTCGCGCCGCTCCACGGAATCTATCTGTCTCTGATACGAGCCTGCGGAGCTCTGGAAGGCTTGATCCAGCTCGAATTTGGTGGAAAGAGGCACGAAGTACGTAAGGCTGGAATTGTCGACGAAATCCAAGCCGGGCCTGGAATCGCTCTCGGCAAAGGGATCGGCCATCGTTGACCTGACAATCAGGGCGTCCCTACGGTCTATCGTGCTCTTCAGTATGGATTATATCAGAGGTGATTAGGCGTTTGGAATTTGGCATCCGCTGGGCTTAGAATATGCCAGGACCCGTACATCATGAAGCGCGCGGAAAGGGGGATATCGCGTCGTAGGCGTACGAAGGTACCGTGTTCCGGAGTAGAGGTCGCTGAAATAAGGGACCAGGTGCAGCTAAAAGGACCGTAGCCTCAATTACCGGGTAGTACTATATTGCCCCCACATGCTCCAGCCACCGAGTCGAGAATCGGGTGGCTTAATCACAGCCCCACTTCTCCCAGCTGGGCTACCCGAAAACTTCGCCGTCCTCTTCGTCCATTTCTCTCTTGTTGCGTCGCGCCTTGCACATACTACTCCTGTTGGAAGTCCCTTCCATCGCCCCTCTGCGCCACGCGCACTACGTTACCGATCAAGTATTGCTACAGGTGTCGCCATGATGAACGGCATGAACGGTGTGAATGGCCATTATGGCCAGCCAGCGCCGTGGCAGGAATTCAAGAGTCCTGACGGGCGCGTCTACTACTACAACTCCCTCACCAAAGTCACTCAATGGACCAAACCTGAGGAAATGATGACCCCGGCTGAGGTATGATCCTCCTCCTCCAAGTGTAGCTGGCGCAATACTGACCCTTGATGCAGCGCGCTCTCGCAAACCAGCCTTGGAAGGAATATACGGCCGAGGGCGGGCGCAAATACTGGTATAATACCGAGACCAAGCAAAGCTCTTGGGAGATGCCTGATGCCTACAAGATGGCCCTTGGATTTGACGCTACCCCGTCCACTCCTGCGTAAGCCGTGTGCCCCTGATTCTCTCGCGCTTGCCGCTTGATATCTAACTCTTCCCAGTTCTGCAACTGCCTTCGCACCCCCTGGCGGCTCCTTCGACCAGCAGCGGGACTATCACCGCGATCATCAGCGCGACCATCAGCGCGACCATCAGCGCGACCATCAACGCGACCACCAGCGTGACCACCAGCGTGACCATCGAGAAGCCTTACCCGAATCCCGGCAATTAACATACGGCAATGACCCCCGCGCACAGGCATTTGTGCCTGCGAGCAACGAGCCCGACTACGACACCTTCGAAGAGGCCGAAGCCGCTTTCACAAAACTCTTGCGTCGCAGTGGCGTCCAGCCGGATTGGTCCTGGGAGCAGGCTATGCGAGCCACCATCAAGGATCCACAATTTCGTGCTATCAAGGACCCCAAGGACAGAAAGGCCGCCTTTGAGAAGTACTGCTACGACGTGATAATCCAGGATAAGGAGCGCGCCAAGGACAGAATGACGAAACTACGTGCTGATTTTGCGACGATGCTTAAGAGACATCCCGAAATCAAGCATTACACTCGCTGGAAGACCGCGCGTCCCATCATTGAGGGCGAGACTACCTTTCGGTCCACCAACGACGAAGAAGAACGCCGGCAGCTCTTCGAGGACTACACCATTGAACTGAAGAAAGCGCACGTGGATAACCAAGCCAGTCTCCGTAAGAGCGCAATGGATGGCCTTATTGAGCTGCTCCCCAGACTGGACCTGGAGCCCTATAGCCGCTGGTCTGAGGCCCAAGGCATACTCAAGGCGACAGCCCCCTTCCAGAACGATGAGAAGTACAAGACTCTTACCAAATTCGATATTCTCACTGCTTTTCAAAATCACATCAAGTCGCTGGAGCGCACGTTCAATGAGTCACGACAGGAGCAGAGAAACCAGAAGTTTCGCATCGAACGGAAGAACCGTGATGCATTTGTAGAGTTGCTACGAGAACTGCGCCGAGCCGGCAAGATCAAGGCTGGGACCAAATGGAGTCAAATACATCCGCTGGTGGAGAACGACGATCGCTTCAGGGCTGCATGCGGCCAGGCCGGCTCAACCCCCATCGATCTGTTCTGGGACGTTGTGGAAGAAGAAGAACGAGCGTTGCGGGGAACACGCAACGATGTGCTTGACGTTATGGACGTGCGTGGACCCCCTTTGCTGCCCTTATACCATTACGAGGAAATGAACTGACAGAAGAGCAGGACAACCGCTTTGAGTTCACTCCCAAGACCACTTTCGAGGACTTCCTCGCAATTCTCAAGAAGGATCGACGCAGTGCTAACATTGACCATGACATACTGATGCTTATCTTCGAACGCGTAGGTGCTCCCAGTGATTCACTGAGTTCGCAATGCTGACTTTGGGCAGCTTCAAGAAAAGAGGTCTAAACGAGCTTCGGACGAAGAAAGACATTCCGAGCGTCAGCAACGGCGGGCGGTGGATGACCTTCGTTCTTACATAAAGCACATGGAACCTCCTGTTGCTGCTGACGACACTTGGGAGAAAGTGCGCCCTCGCTTGGCACGTGCCCCTCAGTTCCAGGCTGTCACGTCTGAGGATGCTCGTCGGGGGGCATTCGAGAAGGTTCTTCGACGGATCAAGGATCGCGAGGATGAAGACCGGGCCCGTCACAAGCGACGCGAGCGATCCCCTGATCGTGGTGTCCCCCGAGACAGAGATCGAGACAGAGACCGTGGCGATCGATCACAACGCAATGATCGTGCACGCGGTTCCCGACGTAGTCGAACACCCGAGCCCGACGCCTATGAAGCGGATCGTCGTAAGGCTATTGCCGAACGGGAGAAGAACTACCGTAAGTCCAGCATGGCTGAGAGCTTGTTATCTGACCGCCGCGTGTCGGACACGTATCGGGATCGCGATGTCAGGGACCGAGACCGAGACCGGGACCGGGAACGGGAACGAGAGCGGGACCGGGACCGGGACCGGGACCGTGATCGGGATCGGGATCGGGACCGCGAACGCGAACGGGAACGCGAAAGAGACAGGGAAAGGGATCGGGACCGCGACCGCGACCGGGAGTATCCGCCACGATCTCGCCGGGATGATGCAAGTCATTATGAACGCGAGCGACGCGATCGCGAAGAAGAACGCGAAAGACTGTATCGCCGTCGAGTCGAGAGAGCTCCAGTGGATGAGCTACCTTACGGCGATGAGCGCCCAACTTCCTCGAGACGTCGCAGAGCCGATGATGAAGATGACGTTGACCGCAAGGACTCCAGGGATTCAAAGGTAAATCCTACGACTTCCATCTTCTGATCCTTTGCTAACATGTACCGCAGAGGTTACGAAGAGAGAGAACACCTCGTGAGCGCTCCCCCCACCGTGATAGTCGTCACAAAACCAGGACACCGCCTCCGGTCCGCCCACCGCCTGCGGCCAAACCAGCGCCACCGAAAGAAGATCCAGGCGTCCATTCCGGGAGTGAGGAAGGAGAGATTGAGGAGGACTAGAGAGACGACCATCTCTCGGCCCAGAGGCACGCGTCAGATCTCGTTAGGTTTTCCTTCTCACGCATCAACTTAACGACCAAAGTAAACCCGCTTGCCCAACCAGATCGTTTGCTGGACTACTGAGCTTGGCCGCAGCCGGGGTTCCCCAAGCAGTCAGGTCACATTTCGAGGGCACACTAAGGCACATTGAGGTGATGCGGACTGGGAGTCGTGAGCACCGACTCAAACAGAAAGTACGTCTGTGATATCTTGCGTTCTTCATATTGGACCTAGATGACGCGGTACACCTTGATACAGCTCGGTCTTGTTGGCTCTGCGGCTCCGGTTCCCGACAAACTTCTACGAAGGCGCCAATTGTTTCTGACAACTCGTACGTTTACCGATAATCACTATCACCTACAACATAATGGGCTGTCGTCCGTAAGTAGACAGGGTTTCTCACTCGTTTGCAGGAATTCCGGGGACGTGGAATCATCAGGCCACTACTCGTTGTATGCGAGTAGTAGTTAACATCAGAGGACGATGATCGGTGTGTACCACTCACCCCCCTTCTTGCCTAACCCCAAGTGTCGTCAGATAGATAGCCAGTAAAAATGTGGAGTCTGTTGCTTCAGAACGCAGTCGTCGCTGTGCTGAGCTGCGGAACCTGTGAGAGAGTCCCGAATAGAGATCCATACGAGCCAGGCAAACCTGTAGCTTCGAGACCGCGCCCCCGGCCACCCCCCCTTCTCTCCTCCTCCGGACTGGCTCTTCGGGCTTCACGTTAAAGTCCTACATGAGGGCTTTGCTTGACTTGCTCACTTAGCCGCTACCGTGCCATTGTTCGTGCCAGTAGATTAGGCAGGACGAGCGACCTGCAACGCCGAGTCCAAAACGGGAATACCTCACGGCTAGAATACCTCACGGCTAGAATACCTCACGGCTTTCCCATGCCACTTGCTCTGGAGCTTATGGCCGTTTCCTGGGCATACATTTGGCGGGCAGAACAACATCTGCCCAACCTGATTCTATCCCGAACAGCGAGGCTGACACGCTGCCTATCGGCCGGGCCACTTGCCCGAAGTCGGGCTGGTGAAGCAAACGTTAGGTACTTTATCCCAATCGAGTGCTATCGGGCTACCTCACGGCCTTGGTGTAACACGTATGGTGGCGAGTGAGCGGCCTCAAGAGTACATCACGGCCCCGGCCGCGTTACAAGCGGCATCTCACCCCGCCGAATCCTTGATACAAAACCTGGAGGTTCTGCCTGCCTCAGGACGACTTGAAGAACAGGTGCTAGAGCCTCGTCTATCTTTATAGGGCTTCGATATTCGAGGCTTTAGAAATAAAGATTCCTCGGCCTTGATCCAGTGACCAGAGCATGAGGCGAAGTGCCGCTACCGGTATTCCAAGTCCTGCAGATGGGACCTGGCATGAACTCGTGAAGCGTGGCAATAAATCGGACGCATAACGTTGTCAATCAGGTCCGCCCCTCTGTGCTTGTCGTACTGCATTCTATTACGCATGGAAACTCGAAACAAGAATCGAACCCAAAGATCCCGGTATGTGACAGTATACCATGCACCACAACGTACGCCGTCCCCAAACATGTCCGACGAAGAGTACGGAGCACACTCATCCCCGCACAGCATTAGTCTATGTTCCCCCTTACCCCCCCTCTCCCCCGAGAGACTCCATCTACAAAATAGCAGCCGCGACGAGGCCGACGGCAGCGGCGGCGGCAGCGCCGCCGGCCATCACGCCAGTCGGCCGGGCCACCGCCGCGTTGGACTCCGACGAGGTGGTGGAGGCCGTGGTGGTCGTCGCAGCCGCGGTGTCGGCGCCACCGGCGCTGGTCTCGGTAGGAGCCGGAGCCGTGGCCAAGGCCGTTGAGTTGCCGCCGGAATCCTTGTCAACACCGGTGCAGTAGGGCGCGCTGGCGGTGGCGAGAGACGCGACGAACGACGTCCATGACTGTTTGATCCTCTGAGTTAGTGATCTTGCCTGATCTGTACAGGGGCTGGGGTTACGTTTTCGGGGGGGAGAAGGCGGGGGCAGGCGGAGAGTTCTTCCCCTTCCCCCTTTCACCTCCCCTTTTTCCCCGAGGACGGAGAGAGGGCAACAGATCCGAAGGAGAAGAAGAAGAGTAAGAGGGAATGGAAGCAATGTAGAGAGCAAGGTAGAGAGAGAGAAAGAAAGAAAGAAAGAAAGAAAGAAAGAAAGAAAGAAAGAAAGAAAGAAAGAAAGAAAGAAAGAAAGAAAGAAAGAAAGAAAGAAAGAAAGAAAGAAAGAAAGAAAGAAAGAAAGAAAGAAAGAAAGAAAGAAAGAAAGAAAGAAAGAAAGAAAGAAAGAAAGAAAGAAAGAAAGAAAGAAAGAAAGAAAGAAAGAAAGAAAGAAAGAAAGAAAGAAAGAAAGAAAGAAAGAAAGAAAGAAAGAAAGAAAGAAAGAAAGAAAGAAAGAAAGAAAGAAAGAAAGAAAGAAAGAAAGAAAGAAAGAAAGAAAGAAAGAAAGAAAGAAAGAAAGAGGAAGCCCAATATAGGACAAGTCACACTTACAGCAGACTGGGCGCCGTTGCCACTCGCGGCGCAGCCGTCGGCGAAGGCGAGGATCTCGGAGCTGCTCTTGCTCGCGAAGCTCTGGAGCGAGGGCATGAAGTCCGAGAAGGACGAGGCCAGCGAGGCCGGCAGGCCGGTCGACAGCGGGCACAAGTTCAGGCCGTTGAACGGCTCATACGTCGTCACCGTGGCCGCCGCGGCCGAGAGGTAGGCGCCGAGCTGGCCCGTCGGCGTGGGCTGGTGCTTGGCTGCGAGGGCGGAGAAGTCAGCTAAACCATGTATATAGATACCGGTGTCATGATAGGGGGTTTGCAACGTACTGACTGACTTGTACAGGTCTGCGCAGTCCGCGGTGGTGGTGGTGGGCTCGACGCCGGTGGCGATGGGGGTGGGCGTGGTGGCCGCGGCGAGAGAGCCGGCGGCCAGGACGGCCATGCTGATGGTCTTCGGGGCGTGCATGATGACAGCGGCGGGGACGGAACAGGGTCTTTTGTCCAAAAGTGACTGAGTGGCGACGGGATGGGACACAAACAACAGAGAAGCCGGGCGCAAAATCCCGGGAGAGGAGGTGTCTTGGCGAGGAATATATATATACTCTCTCTCCCTCTCCTCCAGAAGCCATCGACCGAGCGTAGTAGGCACCAACGTGACGGGGTTGCTATTAACGGCGCGCTCTGTGTTGCCAGACGGACCAACGAATGTCAGCAAGGCTCCGTGCCCAAGCCCCAAGTTGCCGCGACCAACGGCCCCGGGGAACGATCAGCCACGCAGAGCCGTTCGGTAGGCATCCTTCGCTTCCTCCGTAAGGCTTCGAGGGCTGAAGCTGACCAACACCCTGGGCATACGGTAGGTACCTTAGTTACATAGAGGTTCATTCATCATTGAAGTCGACCGGTGGAGATATATCCGTGTCCGGTTTCTGCCAACCAACGATTCGGTGGCGGCCACCAACAAGCACAGAGCTGCGCCATCTTCGTCTTCCTTCGCACCGCTGCAAGGCGACGAAAGGGAGTAAAAGTCAGAGCCAACGGGCGCCGGCCCGCGTGGTGACCATCGCGACAAAGAAGAAGAGCAGCTTCAGCTGAACATTGTGACTCTGGAGGTATCATGCGTCGTAAATGGAGTGCGGGTGTTTTGGGCCGGATGGCTAAGCTCCGAGCTTGGCGGTGATTGCCGCCGGTTACCCACTTGCTCCTCCGGGCTTGGCCCGGACTGCCGGGGGCAACACGGCGGAGTCTGCCGGGCTCGCCGGGGAAACACAGACTGCCCACTATCAACCATGACAGTGATTATTCGGTTGAGGAGCGCTACTTGCCTACTAGCAATAGTCTTCGCCGACTGGCCTGGACTGGTCGAGACATACTGTGCTACCAAATTCTTATAGCTGGGGAAGACGTAGAGTACTTGAGGGACCAAATAGTCCGCTAGCAAACATAGAGAAAAAGACGTCACTTGAGGTAGAGTCAGAGATAGGAACTTAGGTCGACGATATCGAGCTTGGTTGCCTATCAAGGATGTCGAATTCATAAAAGACGGCCAAGGGGATAGAGGCTGAGATTGGCGCTCCCAGAGAAGCTCGTCGTTCAAAGCCAACCAGGTCATACCAACGGCGGTACACACACGAGAGCTTGAGCTGCCAAATTCCAGTCGCTCGGCCCAGCTGAGCACCAGGGCCAGAAGAGAGGGACAAATCCCGGCTGCAGGGCAACGATCTAGTTCGTCAAATTGAGCGACTTGTTAGGTCGACGTTCGTCGGCCAGGCAGCCAGGAAACATGTTTCGAAGTTCTCACCACTGACAGGGGGAACAAAACAGCTCTGTGATGATGAACCACTCTGGCCAGGGGGTGTGGTTTGCTCGACAGGGGGCGGGGCGCTCCCGGCCTCGCGTTTCAGTCCAATGTCACGCAGGCGAGACGCTGCAGATGGTTTCTTCCGGGCCGAGTAAGATCTGCAGAGGCCGGCAGTATCTACCGGTACGGCATGGACCACGCCTCTGGGAACGGCATGACAACAAGCTCGTGAGGTTCGCTTCAGACTAAACTACTCGAAGTACCTACTGTCTTGGTAGACGAGCGATCTGAAATCAGCGGTGGTTGACGCTGGTCAAGTGATAGATGCCAGTAATTAGTAACATTGATGATGAAGTGTGGATGGAATTGACTTCTGGGTGTTCGCGTTCCTGGAGCTAAGCCACTTCTAGACAGCGCTCGGAGCCTTCTAGGCGCTTGGCCCCCCTGCGACCCCTCCTCGACTCCAAATTTAGCAGGATGTTCCAGCACCTCCTCCAACGGTAAGACCGCGCGCGGTACCAACACACGCCGCCGAGCCAGTCCACCCGACGCATTCCTCCACAGAATCTTCACATACCGTACCAAGCAGCAGCTACCACCCGAACGGCAGCAAGACGATCAGACTTGCCAGTCTGTTTGTCTGTGCCCCAGGAATCCTCTACACGGTTACGTGCCGGCGCCCGCAGCGCGACGGGAGGCCGTTGCGAAAGATCGGACGAATGCCGCTGGGATCAAGGTGCCAGGCGGTCCTCGGACAGGGAAGCGCAACCAGGGTCATGCCGAGTCAGGCCGAGTGAAGAACAACGCCATGCTGGCTCGCTGGCCATGGCATGAATGGCCCATCGCACTGCATCGCATCGCACACGTGGCATAGGAGGTCACCGCGACCCCGCCAAGCCGCTCTGTGCTGCGTTGTACGAACGTGTGAACTGTGGCAGCGGACAACCCTGTTCACGTGGACAGATGCACGACGTCGGGGATATTCCTACAGAGTACGAGATACTACCGCGTAGTCCGTACGTCGCGATTGTTACCTGTGTTCCATTCTATCCAGGTCTCAAGTAGATATCTTACGGTAGGGATGCGGTAGTTGCGAGACGGGAGGCCGGCATTTCGGTCCACCCGTCTCTGGGATGTGGGAGAACCCCCTTAGCTGCCGAAATTAATAGGTTGATGCTGGTTGATGAAAAATTTGGTATGCTGTGGCACCCGAATGCCCGGGTCCACAGTCATGTATGTTGATGTTGAAGTTCTGTGATGAGATATCAGACGGGATGCATTGCATCTACGATCTGACCAGCGATCTTACCAGCGATCTTACCCCCACGCAGCTCCAAAGAATTCCCGCGTTCTCGACACTGCGATAACAACTACCGCAGCACATTGTCTTTCCTACATTGGCGATACTAATAACCGCCACACATCACGATCATTATCGACATAGGCGACTGCTAGATCACGGGAGCTAAGAGATCTAGACTCGAGTTCTGGTCCACAAACCCACCAACGCTAGAAAGCTCATCTCCCGGAGCTCCACCGACGTTGGCGTTGAGGCTCTGTTGAGGCTCCATCCCACGTGTAGGTACTGGGATGACGATAATGCCTTCATATCAGAGACGATCGTCGTAGGTAAAATGTAAGTAGTTATCAGCGGGATTTACGCGAGAGGCTGACGAGGCCTCCCTCCTTAGCGGTCGTTCCGTCATCCACTGAGGAGCTTGCCGTTGCAAAGCTTCGAGCTACGATACTCCACAAGGACAATGGAGAGTTTACTATTTAACGGCCGGTCCGGGCCGCTCGAACGGCTATGGAAGGGGGTCTCTCGGTACCTACGCAGTCATCTCGATAACACTCATTCTGCATTCACCGAGCACACTCGTCACCGGTAGTCAAACCCTCACAATGAAGTTCATCGGACTGCTGGCCACCGGGCTCTTGTCCGCCTCTGTCGTGGTCGCCCACCCTCACGTTGAGACGCGGTCTGAGCTCCAGCGCAAGTCGGCCATGGCCAACAAATGCGCCGGTGCCGCCGAGGCTTTGACGAAGAAGCGGATGGCTCAGAGGAACCACCAGAACGCTGCGCAACAACAGAAGAAGGGAAGCAAGCATGGCAGTGATATCGGTGTCATGGAGACGACTCATAACGCCAACCACCCCTTCTACGACACCATTCAGAACAACACCTGTGTTCTGACTCCAGAGCTCACCATGGGGCCTTATGTCTGGCCCCGTTCGCAGACGCTCCGTCAGGACATGACCGAGGACCAGCCCGGTGTGCCGCTCTGGCTAGACGTTGGCGGTACGTAGAGACCCGAGACCCTAGCCCCTATCCAACTTACCACTTACTCACTTCCTTCAGTCCTCAACATGGACACGTGCGAGCCGTTCCCGAACGTCATGGTCAACTTCTGGCACTGCAACGCGACGGGGTCGTACTCGTCCTTCACGCAGCAGGACCCGAACACCAAGTTCGTGGAGCTGCTGTCCGAGCTCAACGTGACCAACTACACGCTGGGGGTCACAGACCTGCACACGGACGACTCCACGTTTCTGCGCGGCATGTGGCCGACGAACGACGAGGGCATGATGGAGATGAAGACCGTCTTCCCGGGCTTCTACGTCGAGCGCGCCATCCACATCCACACCGAGGTCTACACCAACTGGACGCTGGCGGAGAACGGCACCATCAGCTCCGGCAACATCGCTAGTGTGGGCCAGGTCTTCTGTAGGTCAAAGTCCATGCCATACATATCTCACTAATTCCCCGGGATATATTGGAGAGAGCGAGACAGCCAGCGCTAACGTCCCCGCCCCCTTTCAGTCACCGAGGAGCTCGAGCAGCAGATCATGGCCCTGGAGCCATACGTGTCGCACACCGAGATCAACCGGACGACCAACGCGGACGACAGCCTGAGCATCTTCACCGAGGCCGAGGCCGGCGGCTACAACCCGATCGTCAGCGTCGTCGCGGCCGACGGCAAAAACGTCGAGAACGGCATGATCGGCTACATCACGCTCGGCGTCGACCCCAGCGCCAGTCAGACCGTCGGGTGATGTAGTAGGCATTGAGACAATGGGTATAATGGAGAGGAGCATGTCAGTGGACAGCTTGTTTGAGGTGGACCTGGTGGAGGACGACAATTCTTGTATATATTTTTCAGGTTTTAAGTTCCAAGTTACTATATGGTTGACTTGCTTCACTCGATTTGAGAAAAAATAAAACCTTTGCAAGAGGCTTTCCCCATTCCACTCCCTGACACACCTTGGCGCGTCTTTGCCCATCGAGGCTACGATACGATGTTGGCTGCCTTGCACTCATGGTCTCAGTAGTCACGTGGTAGTGTCACCACACGGGACATCGTCCGAGTGAAAATACGTCGCAGGTAACATGGTCCCTTCCGAGGTACCTAACCTAATGCAATTATCTAGACCTTGATTGGAACTGCTCACCTACATGCCTACATACCTAGGTAAGTACCTAAGGTAGGTACCTACCTAGGTTGTAATCTTCTTCCTTCCATGCGATGCCCTAACGGTGCTGGAGGGCAGTCCAGTCACGAGTGATGCTGTCATTTCCCCCGCCTCGCCCGCGTGAGCCCGCGTGAGCTTGCATCTGGAGATTGATGAAGATCATTTACGAACTGTACAGCGCAAGCAACGGCGGGCAGCGGTACCTGCATCCTGCAGGAGGACTGCTGGGATTGCTGCTGACTGCTGCAAGGGAAAGAAGAGGCTTACAGGGAACGTCTGGGAACGGCGATAAGTTAGATTGCACATGGCCGAAAACGGGCGGGCCAAGGCGGAGAATGCGCAGGGGGTGAGCTGCGGCTAACAGGCCACTAGACCCGTCCGGTCGACGCCGTCCGGGGCTCGTTCAGGGGCACACAGGGGCTTCCCCCCCAATATCTTGTGGAAGGGCCAGAAGGGCCGCGACTGGCGCTTCGCTGTGCAGGCACCACACACACCACAGGCTGTGCTGGATGGAGTCCATGGAGTCCAATTTGATGAACGATTGGTAAATGGCCGATTGCGACGCTACCTTTTACCGTGCCGGCGCCAATGAGCAGCGGGCGCTCGACTTCATGCCCCCTTTCCAACGCTACTATTGTCTGGCACGCTCGCTGCTATCTAGCCGCGCCCACGCGCCGAGAAATCTCTCTCTGATCTCTTGCCAACCTGAACCTTTCCAAGGAACCAAGACCGCCTGACCGCCCATCTGGCCCATCTGCCTCGAGAAGGGGGGGTAGAAGACAAGGGAATGAAATATGGCTGCCATTTCCCCCGACCCAGACGCCGCGGTCCACCCGTACCAGGACCTGCACAGAGACCTGCACCACCTGGACCACGCCGACCCGAGCGTAGCAGCAGCACCTGAGACTTCTCGTGCTTCATCTGATGCCTCTTCCCTTCACCAAACGTTTCCCTCTTTCCTGGACCACCGCCTATCCCTGGAGCACGCGCCTGTTTCGAGGCCCGGGAACAGCAGAAACAGCAGAAACACAAGGCAGCTTGTCATCGATAGCTCCGTGAACACGCCGCCGTCTCACCCGATTCGTCGCAAGCCGCTGTCCTCGACCGCCTCGCCCATCGTCACCCGGTACTCGTCTGGCGAGTGCCTGACCCATCTCAACGACCTGCCCAGGCCCGAGCACCGCTACGACCGCTCCTCCTCCGTCGACAGCCCTACCGTCTACCACTTCCCGCAGCCACCACCCATGCCTGGACGTGTGGCCGACGAGCTAACAGAGCCACCGGCGCCAAGCGAGCTGCCATACAAAGAGTGAGTCCATGTCTCATTGCTCTGCAATCCGGCAATCCAGCGCGTTCGTCAACAAGAAACAAAGCGTGCTGATGTTTCTTTGATTTAACCAGACACTCGTCCAGAGCCCCATCGCCACCATCTTCTGCCGGCTCGGCTTGGCCCCTCAACGCTGCCGAAGTCAAGCATCCAGGCTCGCGGGACAGCTCCCCTGCAGCTCCTCAAACAGCACAAACCGCACAAACCGCAGCTCCTGCTGCCCAGCCGTCACAGCACGACCACCACACCACGTATGACGGTCTACTGGATCATGTCGGGGACGAAGATGATCCACTGAGTGACAACATCTTCGACGACTACAACTCTGACTCGTCTTATAACCCATCTGACGACTCTAATCTTAATCATACTACTACTAATACTGCTATGTCCCTGCATGTCACCCGGAAGCCTGCACCGCCGCACCTAGATCTCAGATCAGACGACACCATCAGAGCCAACTCTATCAAGTCACCGCCCGACACCGACAAGCCGCTACCCAAGTCACCGACCTCGTCCAGACTCGGCACCTTCTTCGGCTGGGCATCCTCCCCCTCCAACACAGAGCATTCGGACAAAGGCTATTCGCCACTTCCGTCCCCCTTCAACTTCTCCAAGTCCGCCAGCATTGCCGATGCCTCTTCGACCACGACCATCGGACCACACTCCGTGCTCGAAGCACCCAAACCGCAATATCTCTCCCCACACTCGAGGGATTACTTCGAACCCCATCTTACTACACCGCCGGCAGTCTCACCAGACCCTGTTGAAGTCGAAGAAATGGAAGATGAGCTGAAGGCCATCTCGGCCGAATTGGCAGCGTCCATTCGGCGCGAGATGGACCTCGAAGACCTCGTCGACAGGTTACAAACCGAAAAGGATAACCCCATCACCACGGCGAACCGAAGGACGAGTGACTACTACTCTGACTCGGGCTACAGTTCAGCCAAGTACAGTGAATCTGACCAATCTAGAGAAGAAGTGGAGAGAATACAGAGGAGATCGGAACAGGAGAAGGCCCAGCTCCGGCTCGAGCTGACCAGCAAACTCCAAGATGAGAGGACAAGGAGGCAAGAGATGAGCGTGCAAATCAAGGAGCTGTCCGAGAAGGCTTCACAGATTGACCTGGCAAATACCAGCAATGCCGATGCCAGTGGACGAGTGAAGGATCTGGAAAACACTTGTGAGACTCTGCGACGGAAGCTCTCCGAGGAGCGCCAGGTGAAGGACAACTTCGAAGACTTGCTTTCGGCACTAAAGGGGGAATTGGAAAATGCGTCGAATGAGCGCGACAACCTCCGCGATGAGATCGTCCCCCAGCTTCGGGCTCGTGTGGAAGGACTGGAGGGCCAAGCTTCCGAGCTGGAGAAGATGACATACGACTCGACCAAGATGCAGCAGGAGTTGCAGACCCTGAAAGTGGAGAATTCCACTCTGAAGCAATCCAAGCCCACTGCCATGGGCAGCATCTCAGAAGACGGAGGAGCTCCCGGATCACGCTTGTCGAGATCCAACTCTCTGACCGGGCCACCCTCATCATTCAGACTTCAACGGGCACCGTCTGGCTTGATGAGATCCAAGTCGGTCAAATCCAGCGAGTCGCGGGATCAGCTCTCCGAACGCCTCAAAGACGTAGAGGAGCAGCGTGATGCCTTGCACCGCGCACTGAAGAACTTGCTCGAGCGACAGGAGCACCAGAATCGCGAGAACGAGAAGAAGATCCGTCATCTCGAGGTCGAGCGTGAGCGCCTCATGGCCTCTTCTCCGCAGAAGGCTGGATTCCAGAAGGAGGTTACCAACCTGCGGGCTGAAATCGTAACCCTGCGCAGAAGAGCCGATGAAGCTCTCGAGCAGAAGTGGCAAGTCGAGAAAGGTCTGGGCGGCTTGAAGATGGATCTCGACCGATCGGAGCAGGAGATCACCTCGCTTCGCAGCCTGCTTGGCGAGAAGGACATACTCATCCCGCCTGCTCTCATCCGATCGAGTACCGGTAGCGACGATCTTGCTGCGCCCACCTCTTCGGATTCTCTGGCAGCAGCGTTTGCGGATGTCCAGAAAGCGTATGCCGAGTCTCTCGAACGCATTAAGAAGCTTGAGAGTGGTGTCTCCCCTGACGAGACGACAAGATTTGCCATGGACAAGTTAGAGGACGCCTTGTCCTCTGCCGAGTCCCAGCGTGATCTAGCCCGCCACGAGGCCACGTCGTACAAGGAGCAGCTTGACAGCCTGAAGGCAGGGGAGCAGGCGTATCTCGAATCCGAGAAAGGCCTCGCAGACGAACTCAGCGAGTCTGCCCGCCGCATAGAGGAGTTGTCGGTCCAGGTTCGCCAGCAACTGACAACCAACCAGACCCTGCGCCAACGGATAGCCGACACGGTGGCGCGAGGCGAGGCCGACCAGAAGGCAAGCTCTACGCAGATTACGGCTCTGCAAAGCCGGCTGCGCTCGCTCGAGGAGAAGCTGGAGGTGGCGCAGAATGCGACGGAAGACAGGATCACTCGTCACGAAGAAGAGATGAACGCGCTGCGAGAGAGCCACAATGTGCAGCTCACCCGGATGCGCGACGGTCTGCGCTCGCCTCGCGTCTTCCCGCCCAAGTCGCCCATGTCGCCCTTCTTCAGCGGCGGCGCGTCGGGCGCGCGATCGCCCCGCCTCAGCGCGACGCGGTCCGGCCCGGCCATGAACGTGTCGGAGGAGAGCAAGGTCGACAACCTCAAGGCGCGCGTGGCCGAGCTCGAGAACGCGCTCATGGACGCCGACTCGGAGATGCAGCAGGTCGTCGGCCGCATGAACGAGGCCCAGATCGAGGTCCTCGGCCTGCAGGAGGAGCGCGAGACGGCCCTCCGGCAGACGCGCAGGCTCGAGCAGGAGCTGCAGGCCGAGAGGGTCAAGGCCTTTGAGGGTCGCTTCCAGACCTTGCAGTCGTGAGGCGGCGCCGCGCCGCGCCGTCCCCGTTTGTTTTTTTGCATTTGCTCGACCCAGAGCCGGATTCTTGCATAAGCTGTCCTTTACATCACACCACTCTGTTTACTGGCTCCGCTACTACATACATCCTGGCTTGCGGCATTGGAGAGATTTTCGGCGCCACAAAAGCGGCGCCACAAAAGCAGCGCCAACTGTTTGGATGAGTACAATGGCGCTTGGCGGCTGGCGCAAAAGACTGATATTGGGTGGTCGGATTATCTCTCTTACCTTTTTGCTTTTTCTTGCATGGGCCACTATATATACCGCTCCGCACGAGTCATATGATGAGCGGATTGTTTTCATGTATAATGTTTTGAAGCCGGAACGCCCAGCGGAGGTCTGCCACAACTACTACAGCAAACTGTATTCCTACTACAGCTTTTGTCGGCGTTCTCATGTACCTATATAGTTTAGCTGGTTCCTGACCGGAACAGAACCCCGTGGGCTTGCACATAGCTAAGTAAGTAGTTATCCATTTATCCTGGGGAGAAGGATCGCGGAACGGTACGAGCCCGTGTCTCTACCAGGTACGCCAATGAAAGAAATATTCATCAAGACATGTTGCTCTCTTGAAGTCTGCAAAACACGGCCTAAGTCACTGTGCTTAACCAGTTTCGACATTTTGAGGCTGCAACAGCTCGGTTGTCCCAATGCACTTAATTTTAGACTAGGTTCATTAGCTACAACCGTCCTTGGATCGACTTCCATAAAGCATGGCAACATGGATAGAAACCTCTATTGAGTCCTAAAGCTGAATATCCTTCAGTGCCACATATATCTTATTCTCCCCGCCGTCCCCCTTCTCCTGTCCACTCATCGTCGACGCCGCCGCCGCCTGCCAGGAGGTGTCAATAACCACCACCACCACCACTGGCCAAGTATGATGATAAGTTTACTTGGCCACGCACGGGTACAGATACTTTCGTTAGCAGGTAAGTAAGTTACCGTACAGTATCCGCTCCCCGTTGCCGAGAGTTGAGCGGGATGCGGCAGTTCCCTGGATGAGCAAGTAAGTAAATAGTTTAAAAGTCAAAGGTGGTGGAGATGGCGAGGCGTTAGAATTGTTGAGAACCACCTCGAGTGAGGAGGCGTGTGTGTGGCGCTGTAATGGCCGCACAGGAGATAATGCGTGTGTATGTACCTTGGTGACCATAGTCTCTATATAAAGCTGCCTGCTGTCCCTCTCTCCCTCCCTCTCCCTTCTGCTTTCTGTGAACAATCTCGTCTGTCTCTTTTCTTTTATATACTTACCTATACATACACATCCACCACAATTATCTTTATACATTATCCTCGTCCTCTTCTTTCTCTCCGTCTTCTTCTTCTTCTTCTTCTTCCTCCTCCTCCTCTTCTTCTTCTTTCCTTCTTTCCCCTTCTTCTCCTCCTCCCCCCACTCCCCCTCTTGACGAGAGCGCATGTATATCGGATTGCGTCTGATGGCAACTCGGCTGGGTGCATGTCGAAAGACTAGTCCCAGTCGTCGGATGACTTGGGGTTTCATCTTCACCCAGCACGGCTTTGGCTAACGCGCTTCGCACCAGCCCTACGATCCGAATCCCAGCCTCGGCTAACTGTGATCAAGGTGCAGAGCGTTGCCATTACCACGTATAACCCGCCTGACACTGTGGTGCTACCTCTACAGCAGGAGCTGGCCAGCCTCCAGCAAGCGGCAACACAACTTCTGGGCTCGGGGACGAGAGCCAAAGGCTACTTCGACGGATTGAGCAGAACACTCCGCAAGTCTCGGCTGTGATTAGCTCTATGTTAACTCAGAGCATGGCTCATGGGACTGCAACACTGCACCTCAAACTTCCGACTACACCTACGGCTCAGCAGAAGGCCACAACTGCACGCCAAGCGCGTGTCGAGTCAACGAAACTTTTTTCTTTCTCTTCTTTCCCTTCTTTCCCTTCTTTCCCTTCTTTCCCTTCTTTTCCTTCTTTCCCTTCTTTCCCTTCTTTCCCTTCTTTCCCTTCTTGTTATGACTCACGTGTTCTGTGAGATATACCCCTCAAGATTCCGTCGGAGTCTACCCTTAACAATGCACCATGAGGCTTCTCCGAGACACTAAGGCCCATCGCGACAAACTTCGCGATACTAATGTTTACACAGGACCAATCTCCGATGGCCGCATAGACCCCTAAGCGCACTCCATTTCTGATTGCAACATATCAATCTGTTCGAGTCTCGAGAAGCAGAAGGCTCGGGACAACACAGAACCACCACGAAGAAGGCTGTTTCATAACCACTTGTTAACGAGCCTTTGTGGCTACCGGCGCCTCTGCACTGCATGGAGACACCACTTTCTTGCTCGTCAAGCCGTGGAGACGACTATCGATCGACACCACTTCGTGGTGGCAACGCCACAGGTCAACCGCTTCAGCAGTGCCCAGCAAGCCGTTCTGACCGACAATCCGCCTGTCGACTACTCCGTATGGTGGTGGACTTTTCGTCACCGCAGCGGAAAACCAGGAGCTTCGTTCCCGCCTCTCTGTAGATGCGGTTAACGATGCCCTACAGGCAGCCGAATTGTTCGCTCCGCGTATCACTGGTCCTAAACAGCGCGACTATTATGTGAACAATATCACTAAACGAAGCGACCGAGAGCTTCTCGACATCTAAGTCATCGGATCAAATACTTCGCACAGATTCAAGCGGCGGAGACGGAAGATAACCCAGCAGCAGAGACTATCACTCGTCTTCGTCCTCGTCCTCGTCGTCCTCCTCCTCCTCCTCCTCCTCCTCCTCCTCCTCCTCCTCCTCCTCCTCTTCTCTTCTTTCTTCTTCTTCTTCTTCTTTCTTTCTCTTCTTCTTCCCCCTCATCTTCTTCTTCTTTCTCTTCCTCCTCATCTTCTTCTTCTTTCTCTTCCTCCTCCTCCTCTTCTTTCTTCTTATTCCTTCTCTTCTTCTTCCCACTCTTTTTGTGGGCGATGAAATCGGACTCTGCAACCTCCCAGTTGGTATCGCCCGGGCAACGCAATCAATGCGGCCGATGCAGAGACGTGGGTCTTGAACTCTTCACTTTCCTTCATTATAGTCGGCTGGGACTCGGTGGCGGACAGATTACGGTACTTGGCCCCGCCAAATCTGTGCAGGGTCTGCTCTCCGTAAACTCAACTTTGGCCGAACGGTAGAAATCTCTCAACCGTCGACGAGTCTGTCGCCAAGCCACGCTAGGGCTACCTGATGTAAGGGGTGTTTCGGCACGCCGTGATCGGAAGGGACTGTTCGTACACAGAGAGCGGTAGGTAGGTAGGTAGGTTGGAGGTAGGTAAGCAAAAATCTGTATAAAGAGTGTGATTAGCCCTGCGTTCGAACTTCGAAGTAGATTGCGTACCAGAGAGTCCCAAAGTCATTCGAATCATCCCCAAGTCCTATCCATCATCAGCAAGCAAGCCCTTTATCAGATATTACCAAAGTCCTCTTCTTACTACTTCTTTTATCATGCCTTAGTAATAAGTGCCCGGTCTTAAGAGCATTATGGAGATGCAGCATCTGTACGGATCTGCGTACGAATACGAAGGTATTCAACAGTACCAAAGGGAGGCCCGCGTTACCGGGCTGCCGGTGTAGCCAGGGCCCAAGTCAATGGCCATGCCGGGCGTACCGGGAGGAGCCAAAGGAGCCCCGGAGACGCGGGCCTCCCTTTAGTACTGTTGAATACCTTCGTATCCGTACGCAGATCCGTACAGATACTGTACCTCCATATTGCTTTTAACACCGGGTAGTTATTGCTGAGGCATGATAAAAGAGGCGGTGAGAATAGGATTTTGGTGATATCTGATAAAGGGCTTGCTTGCTAAAAATCGGTAGGACTTGGGGATGATTCGAATGACTTTGGAACTCTTTAGTACGCAATTTTACTTTTCGCCCTTTCTTTTGGTTTAACACATTCCTTCATACATTCCTTATACATTCACTACGCTTCCTCTTTATGTCGGCACAAGGCAGAGAGTAAGAGGTGGATCTTTGAGGCGAGGTACTCTTTTCGTCCGACATGGACCAGGCATCGGTGCCTCTTGGTCACATCGTCGGGGTCCAGGTCTACTTCGTCCTCACCGCCGTCTTCCGAGGATATTCGACGCATTCGAGAAACCGAGTACCGGATCGGACGGGGAAGGAGATCTATCATCTAGGGACCCCCGGACGTGCTTGACGTGGGGGGTACCGAGGCGGTGTGGATGATCACGGCAGAATCATAACAAAAAACATCGCGAGGCGCGGCCGCCTCAGGCGTCAAAGCATACGACGGCACCGAAGAGCGTTGCGCAAGCACACGATGGGGGTTGTTGAGGGCGGGCGGCCGTAGCTTCGGTGGTGCCAGCAAGGCGTGCCGTCGTGACACAAGGCCGATGCCGCAGCCGTCTCCTCTCACCGCCGCGCGCTTCCGGAGCGCGCCGGGCTAGCCGTCATTACTCCGGCCCGTCGCAAACGTGCCCGTCGACCTCACCCCGACGACACGAACATTCCCACCCCGAGCATTCCCGCCCCGAGCAGACTTCCCCGCCGCCCCCAAACACACACATCGCATCCACACGCACACACGCACACACGGGGAGAGGGGGAAGGGGAAGGGGAGGGATCGATTTGACGGCCGCGAAGATTTGAGGCACAAGACCACGACGGGGAGCCTCGCCGGCACTGGAACAGAAACGCGGGGTAATCGGAGGGTGGTGGAAGAAAGGAGTCGTCAGCAGCAGCAGCAGCAGCCTCCGCGATCCCCTCCTCCGTCCACTGCTCCCGGCCCGACGCTCGTCTCGGGAGACGATTTTCCCTTCGGCAGACTGGCCGTCTCCGCGCACCGCGGCGAGCGAGAAAAGAAGAAGGGAAAAATGTTCCCGAGGCGATGATTGGAATGATTAAGCACGGAGTTGAGGAGGGGAAGCGCAGAGAACACTGCTTGCTGGCGGCGATTTCCCTGCGGGCTGGGTCACATGGCATCCATCCATGCTTCTCAGCCTGTTTTTCTTTCTCCCTCTCTTGTTCCCGGTTTGCATTTCCTGGTGACACGCGTGGGGGTGGGTTAGGGTACTGGTGCGGACATCCCGCCAGCGAAAGCAAGCGTGTCTATCATAGGTGGACGAGATGAAAACCCTTGCAGGTCTGGGCCAGGCCTAGATGCGGACTTTGCAGGGTGGGTGGGATTGGCAGTTCTTCGGCGCCAGGAGTTGATTGGAGAAGGGTCATTGGGAGTAGAAGTGTCAGGAGTAGGAGCGTCAAGGATAGGGGCGTCACGAATGAGATCAGCGAGCGAAGGTCTGCTTGAGATCCAAGTCGGCGGAGAGTCGGTGGAACTTGCAGGTTTTAGAGGTCTTATATTCGCAGAGAATATTGCCTCTAATAAGCATGTATCCGGTCGGTTCGCTCGCCAGTTCCGAATCCGCCATCAGTGGCGCCATGGGTCGCCGTCATCCATCACTACATGTCTCAATCAGCATCGGCGCTAAAAGGAAATAGTAGTTATCCAAGAAACCATAGTTAGCAACGCCATCCCATATATTCATGCCAATATGCCCTTTCTGACGCCATGCCGATGCGATAAACTCATTTCTATCCCATATCCAAATTATTTTCGTAAGAAATCCATCTCAGCAAATGCCAGAATCTGCAGAGTCAACATCAAAACACGCTCTTTTTGCTCCATTTACTCGAGGCCCTGATCCTCTTGCCATAGATGAAGAAGATGAAGGGCACGGGAAGCAGCAGGGCGGCAAAGCCCGCGAAGATGCTGCCGCCCGGCCCGACCCCGATGTTGTGGTACAGCGGGGAGACGATCAGCGGAAAGGCGGCGGCGAAGACGCTTCGCAGAAACGTGTTGGCCGCCACGGCACTGGCAGCATACATCTGGAATGTGTCGACCAGGTAGTTGAGTGCAGCCTGGAAGATGGTGTTGAAGCCGCAACCTGAGAGATACAGCCCAATCACAGGCGCAATCCAGGGGGCTTCACTCGGTTCTGCCGTCCATGCCGTGATGAACTGCCCGGCTGTGAAGAGTAAAGAACCAAGCATCATCGGTGGCAGCCGTTGCTCCGGGACGGCTCCTAGGAAATATCAGTATTTCGTTACAGAACTGGGTGGCTCACCTTATCAAGAGCCTTGTGAGATAACAAGCCAAAGGCTGAGTAGAAGTCTGTACTTACTAAGAAAAATATTAGCGAGTGGGCTCGAAAGAGGATTTTACCATAATAATGGGGATCTTATACGTACCGGTTGCCAGCAGCGTGGTAGGCCTTGTTATAAGAAAACTGATTAAGGATATTGATGACGGCGCCGGTAAGGGAGCCTAGGGTGATGGCGAGGAAGGGCAGCTCGCTCGTCACTAGGGGCCAGCCCCGGATCTCCTCGAAGATGATGGGGATGGCGCCCAGCTGCATGTACAGGATGCCGTAGCAGAAGCTGGCATACAGGGCCACAAGGAAGCAGATGGGCGTGCACAGGAGCTGTATGGGCCGGACGAGGAACTTCCTCGACAGCTCGACGAGGCTGACGTCCCACTCCTCGAACTTGGCGTGCAGGGCCCAGTTGCCGGTCTCGTGGCGCAGGCGGCCGGCCTTGGCGACCAGCAGGATGGGCGGGTACGACTCGTCGATGAAGATGACGGCCATGAGCAGCACGACGGACTGCAGGATGCCGGTGAGGTACTCGGTCCAGCGCCAGCCGAGCTCGGGCTGGACGACGACGGCGGCCGAGACGATGGGGCCGATGGTGGGGCCGCCGACGACGGCCATGGCGTAGCCGGCGATGGCGATGCCGCGCTGGGCGGGCGAGAAGAGGTCGCCCAGCACGCCGCCCGTGTTGGTGACGGGCGCCGAGGCGAAGAGGGCGCCGAAGAAGCGCGTGATCAGCACCGTCTGCAGGTCCTTGGCCGTGGCGGTGGCGAAGGAGAAGCAGATGGCGACGAACATGGGCGTCAGGACGGCGGCGCGGCGGCCGTAGACCTCGGACAGCGGCGCCCAGACGAGCGGGCCGAGGCCGAAGCCGAGCAGGAAGAGGGTGGTGCCGAGGGTGGCGACCTGGCGGCCGACGCCGAACTGGTCGGCGATCTGCGAGGTGCCGGCCGAGTAGGAGGACGAGGCCCAGGTGGCCGTCATGGTCACGAGGCCGTACAGCAGCGTGGTCGAGACCTTCTTGTGCAGGGGCCAGTTGAGCGGGCGGTAGGGGTCGTCGGGCCCCTCGAAGTCGACGAGCACGTCGTCGACCGTCTTCTCGCGCGCCAGCGGGTGCGAGAAGCGCGGCACCTGGGGGCGCGACCGGATCACGGACAGGGCCGTCTCGCGCCGCGACAGCGTGTCCCGCGGGTTGGCGGCGGCGGCGCCGCTGGCGTGCACCGACCACGACCGCGTGCGCGACCGCGAACGCTTCATCTCGTATTGGCAGGGCCGGTGGCCGTCGTGGCCGTCGTGCAGCATGTGGCAGTCGCACGTGCAGTCGTCGTCCTCGTCCGACGACCTGCCCGTCTCGGCGTCCGACGTCTCGGTGGAGGCGGCATCGCGGGGGTCCGGCAGGTTGCGTTCGAGGTCGTCCTTGGGTTCGAACGACATGTTGGTGGTGGTGGTGGTGGTGGTCGTCGTCGTGGAGGTGGTGTTGCTTTCGTGATGGTCATGGGGGGCGGCGGCACGTGGGCCGTCAACGTCGCCGTCTAAAGCTGGCCTCAGGGAGCGAACGAGTGTACTGTACGGAGTATTATAACAATTAAAATGGAAAGAAAAAAAGCCCAGGCGGGACCATGCATGCAGGCACTGGCAAGAAAGAAAGCACCTGTCTAAAACCTCTATCCAATGGTATGGCGTTGTAGTATTTGCTCGGCATTCGAGTCCAGAGATCAGCGCCGATCAGTGCCGAATAGTGACGTACACGTGGGGGGTCCCTGTCTGGCGGCTCGGCGGGTCAGGCGGGTGTCCGCGCCAGATCCAGGCTCGCCAGGCCATTCCTCACCGGGCGTAGCGGCTGTCTGCCGCAGGGCGCTTACTGTGTGGCTACACTACGTCCGAGCAGGTCCGAGCCCGATGCCGGCCCTCTGGTACTGTACCAAGTATTTCGTGCCATCGATTTCCATATATCGACGTCGTCCGTAGTAACAAGCCCCGACACAGACGGCCACGGTGCTCCAGTCCCGGGTCAGCATTTGCATTGTTGCTACGCCATGATCATCGTCCATCATCGTCAGCATCATCACCATGGCCGCGCATCGCCGCCCGTCAGTCAGAGCCCGAGAGCCGCTCGACCTCGAGTGACGCCAGCACGTACGCCCCCGACCCGAGCACGCTGTTGTAGAGGATGGGCTGGCCGACGTAGTAGGCGTACGTCGCGTTCGAGTTGAGGCTGCACACGGCCACCGTGCCGTCGTAGTCCAGCGTGCCGTTGCGCTGCGCCGTGACGAACCTGTCGGTCAGGTACCGGTGCGCCCGCGTCGCCACGTGCGAGGCCCGCGACGCCCGCGACGCCAGCGGCTCGATGCCCTCCCCAGCGGCCGGGAGGTCTGGTAGGTAGCCCAGCCGCACGCCCTTCAGCAGCGCGTACGCGAACATGGCGCTCCCGCTCGACTCGATGTAGTTGCCCGCCCGGCCCGGCGCGTCCATGACCTGCCACCACCCGCCCGTCTCCTCGTCGACCGCGTCCATCACGGCCGGCATGAGCGCCTGGAACATGTCCAGCAGCGCCCGCCGCCGCCGCCGTCGCTGCTGCTGCTTGTGTTGGGGTTGCCCGAGCCTATTTTCGGACAGGATCTCCAGCGTGTCGACCAGCGCCATCGAGAACCACCCGAGGCTGCGATCCCACACGTGCGGGCTGGCCCCGGTCACGGGGTCCGCCCACACGGCCGTCTTGGAGTCGTCGTAGCCGTGCACCAGCAGCCCGCTCGAGGCGTTGCGCGTGTGCTCCCACAGGAGCTCGAACTGCAGCAGCATGTCGTCCAGCGCCGACGTGTTGTAGGCCGTGGCCACCGCCGCCTCCAGCGCGTAGAACGGCCCGAGCGAGTACATGCCGTCGAGGTAGCTCCAGTCTGGGTAGGTGTAGTACCACAGGCCGCCCTGTGCCGTACGGGGCTGGTCGTAGATGCTCTCGCGCAGCGCCGCCACCGCCACCGCCGCCGCCCCCGTGCTTGCGGTCGAGTTGGCCGCCGCCGCCGACAGGGCCAGGAGCTCGTTGCCGTTCGACAGCCGGTCCAGCGGGTACTCGGTCGCGTCGTAGCTGGCGTTCAGCACGAACGGCTCCACCGACGCCGCGCTTCTCCGCACGTACGCGCCAAAGCTGGCCGAGGTGGAGGCGTCGGGATAGACGCCGAGGAGCGCGTTGAATGACTTTTGGACGATGCCCGCCTGCAGCAGGGCCGAGACGCCGCCGTCCTCCGTCATGATCCCCTGGCCACGCGACATGATGCTCAATGCCATGCGTTGCGACATCGGCACCGCGGCGGCGACCGGGCTGACCGACAGCAGAGCCGTCGCGGCGACCAGGTGGTGTCGGACGCGCATCGTATAGAGGCTCTGAATATTTCGAGATGATACTGCCTACTTGTCCAGACACTCTCGTCGCTGCCGACAGCCTTGGATTGAAAACTGTGATACGACGCTTCAGCAGACAATATAATTTTAAGACGCTCGGGAGCGATTTATAGGCAAGTTACGCATCCAGGCTTATGGGATCTGCAAGGCGTAGGTAATTTCCTTTTCAGCTGCTAGACTGCGTCACTAACTGCGGCACAGCAGCGCTCACTTCGCATGCTTGGCATAGGCAGCACAGCAGCGCTCGCCTCGCATGCTCGCGATGCTGAAGGAGTGAAGATAGCACCCATGGGCGGCATAAGGTATGATCAGAGTCCAGACACGGGCATTCACCTGCTTGTGTTACTTGTGGCATGCGGCTGAGTGTGATTGGATAGCAATGGGACGAGTTGTCCATGTGCTACCTATGCTGTGTGGTACCTCAGCTCGCAGAGCCCATTCAGATGGAGGGGATTCAGATGGACGGCAGGCAGCTGAACGAGCATATAAACCCGACCGCACAGGCCGCAGCACACAGGCCCGCTCCCATCCTAGTGCCGTGCTGTCCTGGCCCTCTAGCTTTTCTTGCCGGGAAATAGGGAGACGTTGGTGCTCACGATGCCTAATGGCGGCCAGGATGGGAGAGTACGAGTGTCAGCGGCCTCATGGGTACGACGACATTCAATAGGCTGTAAGGGCTTCTCGGATAGGACCGTCATCGTCACCAGCAGCGAGGCTAGGGGCACACCATCGCACGAACGATAGAAAAGCACACTCAGAGAGCTTTCGCAAGTGGTTCACGCCCTCGGCCACTCGAACAGACAGATAGATGCTCAGTCTATCCTGGACATTTAGATTTTTTTCTTTTTGATGGTAACCACCCCCCGCCCCCCCCTCCACCAGCAAGGTAACGTGCCGATCAGAGAGACCCACCGACCGACTCACTCATCACCGCGCCGCCGACTTGTGCTTCCTTGTTACCTATTATTACTGCTGTGAGATCTCGACGCGGTCCCACCAGAAGTCGCTCTCGCGGGCGGCCCAGTCGTCGTCGACCAGGGCGGCGGGCGTGCCCGGCCCGCCGCCGACGCGCTCCTCGTTGCCGAGCCCGAAGACCATCTTCTTCTTGTTGGACCCCGTGTGCGGCTCCCACGTTGGCCGGTCCGGGTGCGCGCCCGGAAGCGCGTTCGGGTCGCCCGTGCAGATGAAGCTGGTGATGTACGCGTGCAGCACGCCCGACAGCTTGTCCCTGTGCGAGAAGAAGAAGATACGTGCGAGGCGTCAGAGAATGATGATAGCCCAGCGCAGCAGGATATAGGTTAGGAAAGGGGGGGAAGGGGGAGAGAGGGAGGGGAGGGGTAGTGGTGTGTAGCTTCTGCTAACGATACAACACGGCAGTAGTATGAAGATTGTCATAACCCGCACACACCACACAGCGGGGAAGAATCGCGACGAGAGAACCAGAATTTGGTAGGGAGAAAAAAAAAACGCACTGCACGGGCGAGCGGTCGCAGACGGCGGGCGCGCGCGCCTCGTAGTCCATGTTGTCGCCGTGGCTGGCGCCGCCGACGGCGCTGGCGACGGCGGCCCAGTGGTACAGGTAGGTCGGCACGTGCGGGCCGGCGAAGTGCGCCGTCTGCCGGACGGGCGCCACGTACGCGTAGTGCGCGTAGGCGGCCTCGACGCGGCGGTACTGGGCGCCGACGCCGACGCCGACGCCGCCCGGGGTGTCGGTGCCGGTGCGGTCCTCGCGGTACGGCGACTGGAGGAGACAGAGCGGCAACGACGGTCGGCCGACGTGTGCCGCGAGTCGATCGATCGGTAGGTTAGTTTGGCTACTTTCACGGACGGTCGCGCCTCTGACACCGGAGATAGATTTTGGCCCGAGGGGATCAGGCATGGCTCGACGTGTGGCACGTCGTCACACAGCAGAGTGAAAGAAGGAGACGGGCTCCTCGGACGGACTGGAATGGGGAAGGAAGTGGTGGTAGAAATCTCACTCACGTCTGGGTGGACCGCCGGGTCCGGGTACAGCGCATCGATGGCGGCAATGTCGGCATCGCTCAGCTGCGGCAGCAGCGTGCGGAAGAAGTCCGTGAACTCGGCAGACTCCGACATGCCCCTGGGCACGTACAGCGACCCCTCGTTGCCGTTGAAGCCCGTGAGGATGGGCACGCGGTGCCACCGGCCGCTCCGCCACTTTGGATATCAGGAGTCAGTCAGCCAGTATCGCCGGCATGGGACAATATGACAAACGCCCAGCCGAGAAAGGTCCGCCCGTGGGGTCGGCACAGCTCTAGGCACATTCTGATGAGTAGACATGTAGCTAGGTAGCTATCCGCTAGAGATACAGACGTGCCAGAAACGGGGGTAAAGAAACCGGGAAAAGAAACGAAAGGGACGAGGAAAAGGGGCGAAAAGAGAGAATGAAAGAAAGAACAAGTAGATGACTGCGTGTTCTCCCACTCACGCCATCGATGGGCCGCCCGCGGATCACCTCGCCGTCGATGACGGGCTGGAAGGCCCAGCGCAGGCTGGGGTTGTACCTGGCGAAGACCTCGGTCTGGGCGCGCGCCACCGTCTCGATCGGCAGCGCGCGCAGGCGCGGGAAGACGTCGTCGTCGTCGTTGTTGGCCTCGTCGTCGTCGGGCACGGGCCTGAGCCCGCACGCGGCCAAAAAGTCGGCGAACTGGCGCTCGTGCAGGGGCGCGTCGAAGCGCCGCACCGCGCGCGACGTCGGCGCCCCGGACTCCATGACGGCGCGGCGGAATGGCGGCGGCCGTCGCCCGCCCTCTTCGACGTTGAGCAGGTGGTGCCCGATCTTTTCATTTTTCACACCCCCGCCCACCCGACGCAGACGAGGAGAAAAGAGGTCAACAATTCTGTCCCCGTCTTGTACGCGAGACGGTCTGAAGACGATGTCGAGCTCAGAGATGGAAAAAAAAAGGGGGGGGGGGGGGGAGGTTGAGGCGGGCAAAGTGGTTTGTTCTCGGAAAGCACCTACGGAATGGGCGCCGGCCGAGAGACCGACGAGCGTGACGTTGTCCTTGTCGCCGCCGAAGCGGCCAATGTTATCCTGCACCCACTCCATCAGGAGGATCTGGTCCTTCAGGCCAAGGTTCAGCGCGCCCTCGCGCGCGCTTAACGCCGAGGGCACTTCACACGACGGCAAGGCATTCCCAACGTCAGCAAATGTTCCATCCGGGGAGAGCCCGTTGTCATGAAGGGGAAGTTGACAGGAGGAAGCAAAAAAAAAATGGGTAAAACACCCAGCTGGCTCTAGAGGTCAGGGGGTGGCGGCGGACGGACTCACAGAATCCCAGCGCGCCGATGCGGTACCCGCACGACACGACCAGCAGCGGCGCCGCGGCCCACCCGACCATGGACGCGGCGTCGTACATGGCGGCGTTGCCGCGGTTGAAGGCGCCGCCGTGGAAGTAGACGGCCACGGGCAGCAAGGGCGCTCGCCGCCGCCGCCGCCTGCTATCTTCTGTTTCGTCGAGCTCCAGCTCCCCCTCCCGGGCCTCCCCCTGCCCCTCCCCCACCGCCGGGCTGTCGTCCTCGTCGCCACCGGTGCCGGTGCCGGTGCCGGACTGCCGAAAGACGTTGGCCGTCAGGCAGTCTTCGCTGGTCGCGAGGTCCGGCCCGCGCACGACGAACTGCTTGGCCGGCGCGCGGGGGCCGAAGCGCGACGCGTCGATGATGACGGGGGAGGAGCCGGCGGGCGGCACCGGCACGGGCTGCGGCGGCCGGAAGCGCCGCTCCCCCGTCGGCGGCAGCGCGTACGGGATGCCCAGGAAGGCGTCGACGGGGTGCGGGAAGGCGCCCGTCTGCCGGATGCCGACCACGGTGCCCTGGGGCAGGACGACGCGGGGCCGCGCCTCGTCCGTCGTCGTCGTCGAAACGGCTGCTGCTGCTGCCATATTTTGTCTTTATGTCTCGCTGTGGAAGACGTCAGCCCGGAATACGCGCTGTTCTCCGGACTAGGCATAGAGGGTATGATTTAGGTAGGTAGAGGCAATCTCTCTGCGCGGGTAGCCGATACTAGACTATGGCCATGGTCTGTCTGAGACTGGTAGATAATGATAGTACCGGCGCGTGGTCCGTAGCTCGGCCCCTGTCAGCCGTGAGCGAGAAGGCTCGGGACGATCATCGGGCTGCCGGCCGTGGGCCGGCCGCGTGCTATCAGTCGCAGGCCTCTCTGGCCCCGTACTTACGTGGTATGGTGGGTCGTGATCTGTTCGTCAAGTCGTCAACTGGGGTAAAGCGGCGGGGAAAGTCCCCGGTCATGTCTATCGGACCCGTGCCGACAATCTGAACTGTACGGAGTACCGGTATCACCGTATCAGATGGGCCCGAGAGCTGGGCGTTAAGGGGCGAAGATATTGATACCAGAAGTATCTCTCGTTCTCTTATATGATATCTATACCTGGTATGGAAGGATTGAGGTTCTCGCAATCACAACATCTTTTCACTAAAACTCTGCATCAACGGCTTGACTCGAGGGGCTCAGTACACGATGGACAAGCAGGAGAAGGAAGAGAGCGGCGGGGCGCGGCGCGACAGCATTCAGATCGTCGAGGTCGGCGAGCTGGACGAGGCCGAGATGTTCCTCCGGGAGAACAACTTCAGCCCGCGGGACGTGCAAGAGCTGCTGCTGGATGGGCCCTTCATCCGGCGGCTGGTGCGCAAGGTCGACTTGCTCATCCTGCCGCTGCTGGCGGGCTGCTACACGCTGCAGTACATCGACAAGCAGGCGCTGTCGTACGCCGCCGTCTTCGACCTGTTCGACGACACGGGCATCAGCGAGACGCAGTACGCCTGGTTCGCCAGCATCTTCTACCTCGCCTATCTGGTGGCCGAGTACCCGTGGAGCTATCTGGCCCAGCGCACGCGGCTGGCCAAGGTCGTCGGCGGCTGCGTGACCGTCTGGGGCGTCGTGCTCATGGCTACGGCGGCGTGCAACAACTTCGGCGGGCTGGCCGCGTGCCGCTTCCTGCTGGGCATCTTCGAGGCGCCCATCACGCCGTGCTTCATGATGCTCATATCCATGTGGTGAGTCAGTCCTCCGGCGTTCCGGCGTGAGAAGAGCTGCGGACGCACATGCTGAGCGGGAGACCAGGTATGTGAGAATGGAACAGCCCTTTCGGGCTGGCATATTCTACAGCTGCAACGGGCTGGGGTCGATGATAGGAGGCATACTCTTCTTCGCCGTCGGGCAGATCCAGACGTTCCCCGTCTGGAAGGCGATTTATCTCCTCTGCGGCGGGGTGACGATTATATGGGGGGTGCTCATGCTCTTATGGCTCCCCGACAGGTACGTACTGAGATTTGACACAGCCTCGTATTACCTTTCATCCTCTGGCTCGTGCTGTAGACCCACGACTCTTTAGATGGTCGGGGACAGTTCTGTGCCTCTTAATCCTTCCCTCTTCTCGGCCGTCTCTCTATAGGCTGGCCCGCCCATGAAAGTCGGCGACGAAAGGATCCGCTGACCAAGAGCTCTCTCTGCAGCATCCTGAACACCAAGCGCTTTAGCATCCAGGAGAAGGCGGCGCTGATCGGCCGCGGGAAGCTCGGCCGCACCGGGATCATTAGTCACCACATCAAGACCTATCAGATTAGGGAGGCGTTACTAGACCCCCAGGTCTGGCTGCTGACGCTGTTCACGCTGCTGAACGAGGTCATCAACGGCGGGCTCGCCAACTTCAGCAAGCTCATCATCAAGGGCCTCGTCAACTCGCCGCTGAAGACGACGGCGCTGGGCATCCCGTCGGGCGGCTTCCAGGTCTTCTGGATCCTGACGGGCACGTACCTGGCGTCGCGGCTCCGCAACGCGCGCACCTTCGTCATGGCGGCCTATCTGGTGCCGACGGTGGTCGGGACGACCGTGATGTGGCGGCTGGACCGCGACAGTGCCAGCGGCAAGGTGGGCGTGCTGGTCGCGAACTACATCGTCGGCGGCTTCGTGGCGTCGCTCGTCGTCGCGATGCAGATGCCGGCGGCCAACCTGGGCGGCTACACTAAGCGCACGACGGGCACAGCGGTGGTTTTCATGGCCTACTGTGTCGGCAACGTTATCGGTCCGCACGCCTTCCTCGAGCGCGAGTCTCCCACGTATCCGACGGGCTGTAAGTTGATACTTGCGTGCTCGGTAGCGCAGATCGCCATCGCGTTCGCGCTGCGGATGCTCCTGACGGCGCGAAACAAGAGGAGGGATGCGGCGGCATCGTCGTCGTCTGCCACCGAGGGCGACGAGGCCGTCGTCGAGGAGGTCAGTGCCGACCTGACAGACTTCGAGGTGAGCCACTCAAATGTCCCCCGCCGGCTGGGCCAGACCGCACTGACGATAGCAGAACCCTCGCTTCCGCTATGTTCTGTGATTGAATCGGACGTCCGGAAAGTTTCTGCGTGTCTCATTCGCCCCCGTTATGGTGGCTTTTAATTATAGAGTCGGGCTTGATAATGCATGCAGCTTAACCCCCTCCCATCCTTCTCCCTCTGCTGCTTTTTCACGGCGCAGCAGCTCTTCCGCGTAGGCATTATTGGGCGTACTTTACGAAGTACTTGCTTATACTGTGTAGAGGCAGTATGCCCCGCGGGGTCAGCCTACATTGACGAGGATCGTACCGTGTCGTATACTCAAACCCTGACACACACGTGGGCCGTGGCCAGCCCGTCAAGCCCGTTGAACCGACTATTTGGGATTGTATCAACCCCTGTCTGGCCTATCTCAGCTTGGTGAGGGCTGGTCCGGCCCAAGACGAAACATGGACACTCTGACATTCTTGATATGTTCGCCGCGTACGGTGCAGACTCGGAAATCCGTTCTTTGCCGTCAGCAAGGCCATAAGTAAGGGCTGGAGCAGCGTCACTGATGGCTGATCGGGGGCACACTGCTCACTCAGCTCTTTGCTCAGCGTTGGAGACGGAAATGCTGACGACTCAACGAGCACTAGCAAGCTCAGCTGTATGCAGTAGTAAAAGAGAACCTACGGGAAGGGCTGGATGACGAGACCCGGGCAAGGTTGCTGGCGCAGCTGAGTGGCTGTGGCTGAATGCACGACAGCAAGCAGCAAGATCCCCCACGTGTTGGCCGGTCCCTGTACCCTGCTGCCGTAGAAGCAGCAAGTGAGGGTACCTGGTCTCCCAGTCTGGACAGCGGGCGGTGTGCTGGGTGTGTCCGGCGGCTCTTCCAACCAGCACTGTCCCAGACTCTCCCACTCCCTCGTGCCTCTGCACTCCATTGCACTCCCCGGTCTTGGCGCTCCAAGTCTCAGAGGGGCAAGGGAGCCGCTGGTGCAACATTGGGGGCTGTTTGTGAATGGGCGGACTCGGCGGAGGAAAGCAAATGGCGTGCTGTAATCAGTATTGTTCGCGGAGGCTGTACCGGTGCAACGGCTGGGCAAATTGACCGGGTGCGTTACTACCGTGACGACTTGTTCGGCAGCACCAGAAGCCGACCAAAAGCTCGGCGCTTGCTATTAGGAATCGTAACCTAATGCCGGATGTGACCCACATTCAGTATTCCCAGCCAACTACATCCCCTTTCGCACCTCCTCCCCACTCTCCTCGACCTCTGCCAGCCTCAAATGGGACGAGCCAGTGAACCCATCAGCGTTAAGACAGCGGCCCCCGGTGGCCCCGCCGCTTACGCCGTTGAAGGCTAACAGCTCAGCCCAGCCGCCCAGACGTTGCCTTCATCAAAGCCCTACGAGTTGCCCGACTAGTTTTTTCACCAGAGAGCTGGGCTTCCCCAGCCTGCCCTGCCTGCCCAGCCTACCTGCATCGACTAGTTCTGTAGCTGATATGTACGGAGTACTGACTGTCATGACCCCAGTGTGACTTGTCGTCGGACCCCCCAGTCGGAGGGACAATAGGCAGAGCCTGTCTCTCTTGTCTCTCTTTACTCCTCGCTCCTCTCTTATACATCCTCCCCCCCACCTTGACTGCAAGACCGCCGCGCCAGACTCTAACCGCCGGCTGCCCCGTCTCACCACTCACCATGGTGTTACGCAAGAAAGAAGTATACACGGTCATCACGCCCATTCCCGGCTTCATACCCCGACAGCTCGCCATTGACATCCTCCATAGCCATGGCGAGGTCATCACGCTGAACCCGCTGGTGCTCGACTATAAGCAGATCAAGGCGCCGCGCGACGCCGCCTCGGACGAGTTCTTCTCGACGTGGTACGAAATACTGGAGAAGATCCAGTATGTGCCGGGCATGGGCAAGTTCGGCGCCGGCAAGGTGACCTTCAATGCCTGTTTTCATGATGTCCCGTGGGGCCTACAGACCCATAGTACGTGACCCTCGAGTCGTTGGTGCCGTCGCGCCTTGGGACTCATTCATGCCGTCGCCGACCTGTCATTCCCCTCGTTCGTGCTGACGCCGACGTGTCGCAGTCTATGCGCCCTTCAACACGGACCTGCGCAACAAGTACCGCGTCGGCGGCAATCAGCCCGGCATCGAGCCGCCGGCGCAGGCCGAGATAGGGCACGCCAAGCTCGGAGTGCCCAAGGACGGGCTCTACTTGCGCGAGGACATTGAGATCCGGTGCAACATCACCGTCATGTCGCTGGTCAAGGCGCAGATGAAGGCGGCCAGCAAGGAAATGGTGGAGCGCATCATCAAGAAGGCCGAGCTGCTCGACGCGGGCGTGCTCCACGCCATGATCGAGGACGGCAAGATGCGCACCTTCAACCCGAGCAACCCCGCCTACACAGGCGGTCTGACCTCCCCAACACTGCCGCCGGGAAGCCTGCCACCGGGAAGCCCGCCGATGTCGCCCACAACGCCATATCTGGTACCGCGACCGATGTCGTTACAGCAGCAGCAATCGCAGAGCCGGCCGGGTACATCGGGCTCGCTGAGCTATCCAGCGCACTGGCAGCAGCAGCAGCAGCAGCAGCAACAGCAGCAACAGCAGCAGATGATGATGGGAGATCAGGGCAAGGCGCATCAACAATTCACCGAGCTCCCCGCCGACCATCTGCACCCTGGACAGGGTGTCGTGATGGAGCTGCCCGGCGACTTCTACCATGGGCTGCCGCAGCCACAGCCATCGCCGCAGCCACAGCCATCGTCGCACCAGCAGCCGCAACGATCGCCTTCGATAACTTCGATAACCAACACGCCGTCTCACTACGGCCGCACGTCGCCGGGCTGGAGCGGGCAGTCGCCGTCGCCCGACCCGCGCCACAACAGCGTTGGCAGCAGCAGCAGCTGGCGATGGTCGCAGCAGGGCCACACGCTCAACAACAGCAGCAGCAGCCCGTCGCTGAATGGCAGCTCGCGTCCGTCCTCGTACACTTCGGACGTCGGGAGTGTGTCCAATAGCGGCGGCGGCGGCGGTTTCGCCTCGCCCGGACTCGATCACAAGGGCTTCTCGTCGGAGCTGCCGACGCACCGCGAGACGCAGGAGGAGCACCACAGCCACGGCCCCGGCCAGGGATTAGGTCACGGCCTGGGCAATCACCTGAGCTTTGCTAGCCGCCGCGCAATGCACCAGCAGCAGCAACAACAGCAGCAACAGCAACAACAGCAACACCAGCAACAGCAGAAGGACTGGGGATATGGATATCCCTACAACCCGGCCGACTACGCACACCATGTGCGCCAGTAAATGACGAAGAAAAGGAATGGAGTTTTTGGTCATCACCGATGGGGAAAGCTGGAGTGGCCGGCGGATGGATGAGGGACGGCCGCGTCATTCGAATCTGGTTTCGCGAATCTATTAACATGGAGAGAGAGATATTGATATCCCTTATGCGTTTGGATTCCTTGGGGACTACCTTGACGCTACCGGCATTTGTCCTGGATAAGACGCAGGTGGTTGGTGTTGCGGCGTTCAAGGCGCGCTCGATATCTCTAGTGGTCAGGGTCTTCATGTATAACCTTTTTTTCCCTTTCAATGAACACCTATTTGCGGAGACGAACGGTGATATTCAATGCTCATTCATTTGCCAGAAGGCCTCAGGTCCTGCTTTGACGCACTGGGCCGGCGCTGCTCGGGCCAGTGTACGAGATGTGTCGAGGCCACATATGCGCGCATCGTATGACTGACTCTTGCCGGGATCGGCCCAAGGTGCGAAGATGACATGGTATGTTCAGTGCCGCTGGCCAACGGCCAAGAAATTGGGGCACGCACACTGGGGACGGTCTCCTCTCGTCGCCCGTCATCTCTACTCGTATCAGGCACACACGCATACGAAAGAGCGCACAGCAACTTTCTACACGCGTGGCCGAGTACACATGATTCAAACAATAACGACGACACACTAGAACCCCCCTCCCCAGAGAAGCAAGCAAGGCAAGCAGACAACAAGATTTTCTTTTGATTCACGCCGCCCAAAGCAACATGACCGACGACGAGCCCCCCTCCACCGCCACAACCACCACCACCACCACCACCACACCCGCCGTCACGATCTCCCTGTCGCGCGCGACGGCCGACGACGTGCCCGCGCTCGTCGCCATCGCGGGCCGCGCGTTCCGGACCGACGCCCACACGCAGATGAAAGCGGCGGCGGCGGCAGCGGCGGCGGGGGGACAACAACAACAAGAACAGAGCTCCGCCTCCGCCTCCGCTCCCACCGCCGCCTTCGAGGTCGGCATCGCCGAAGGCCTGCGGCAGTGGATCGCGCTGCCGGAGCGCTGCGCCGTGCTCAAGGCTACGATGACGATGACGACGATGAAGACGGATGAGGAGGAGGAGGAGGAGGAGGAGGAGGAGGAGGACCCCAGCGGTGGCAGCGAAGTCGTGGTCGGCTACGTGCAGTGGGCCTTCCGCGGCGTGGCTGTCGACGACGACGAGGCGGCGCTGTCGACGGCGACGGCGACGGCGACGGTGGCGGCGCAACGACGCCGCGGAGGTGGTGAGGGTGGTGGTCAGCAAGAGGAGGAGAAGAATGAGGAGGAGGACAAGGGTGACAACGACAAGAGCAGCAGCAGCCCGCGACGGCCCGACGCCGACACCAACGCCGATGCCGACGCCGACGCCGCGGCGCGCGTGGCCGCACTCGAGCGCATGACGAGCGAGCACCTGGCCGCCTTCCAGGCGCGCGTCATGCCCGAGGGGACGCGGTAAGTAGGTACCTAAAAACTTACCCGGGGCAGCAGCCGGTATATCGTGCTCTATTCAATTGCATACTTCCATGCTCACCAGCCCTTCCCTCCCCGGACGCTAAAACGGCCCACCTTTACTTATAGCCTCGGAGCCGGCAGCGGCGGCGCGGCGGCGCGGCGGCCGGTGGGGCTCGGCACGGAGTCGGGTTTTCCGGACGAGCGCGTCTGCTTTCAGAGTCCCGAATAGCCGCCGCCGCCGTGGCCACCAGCACAGGCTTTGAGGTGCATGTTGAGAAAGAAAGAGATAAAGAGAAAGAAAAAGAGAGAGAGAGAGAGAGAGAGAGAGAGAGAGAGAGAGAGAGAGAGAGAGAGAGAGAGAGAGAGAGAGAGAGAGAGAGAGAGAGAGAGAGAGAGAGAGAGAGAGAGAGAGAGAGAGAGAGACACTGACCACGTGGGGCCGCAGGTGTCTGTACGTCGGCGGGCTGTGCGTGGATCCGCCGCACGGCGGGCGCGGCGTCGGCTCGGCGCTCCTGCGCTGGGGCACGGCGCGGGCGGATCGCGCGGGCGTAGGTACCCCAGTATATTCGTTAATTTCCTCTTTTGCGTTCTTTTGTCTTCCTGGCGAACGAGTCCTCCTCTGTCTTCTTGGCCCCCCTTTCCCAGATCTGCGACATGGGGAAAAGAAGTTGCAGCTGCTGAGACTACTCGGTACGTACGCGCAGGTCTTTTGCTGGGTGCACTCGTCCGAGGCGGGCTGGCCGACGTTTGCCCGGCACGGCTTCGAGGTCGTCGACCGCCTGACCGTCGACCTGGACGAGTGGGCGGCTCCGAGGAGGAGGAGGAGGAGCAGCGAGGGCGGCGAGGTCGCCGAGGAGAAGAGGGCGGTCTGGGGCGAGTATACGTTCAGGTACATGGTGAGGCAGCCGAGACGGCCGTGAAAACCGGGCAACGGCGGGCCCGCGTGGGCCGGCCGGCCTTGAAGTGGGATACGGAGCTCCAGATTTCTTCTCTTTCTCCTTTTTCTTCTTTGAGGAGTGTTTAGGAGAACGCAGAGGGGGAGGGGGGGGGGGGTGGGTTTGGTTCCGAAGGGGAAACTGAAAGCTGAATTACAGGAAAAGGAATGTTCTACGCAACGTCCTTCACAGTCTGAGAATGTGGTTCGTCGTATTACTCGGCTTCATACAAATTACAGCAAGGCTCATTCAGTCTCCCCTTTTCCACACCTCTCTCTTCGAAGAAGCGTCCGTCAGAATGGGTATTGAACGGTCGTGCCAGAATGAATAACCCGAGAAATGCATACATTAGGACAACAAGCAAAGTCCAGACGGAAAATGGCCGAAAAAAAAGGGCAATCGCTGGTAAATGCCGGGGTATCATGCAATCTGCACATGGTATCATCGATCCATCCGTCTCGTCGTGGTCATCAACCTCGTTGCGTCGTAATTCGTCAACAGTGCGCTGTTCCCGTGTGTAAATGCAGCGAATACCGAAGAAGAAAAGTTGTAAATGCGAACAGGTATGGTAGTAGTCGCTGATATGAGTCTGTTTGCGTATGCAATGCCCCTCGATGCGCTCGGTGTCGATATTGAGCAGGCATGGGGGTACAAGGTCCCCTAAGTGGTAATGGGCTCCTTGAGTGTTTAAAGTGCCAATGCGTGTTTGTATGATTTTTTTCGGTGATAGGTGGGGTGTAAAGCATTGAGTACTTCACTATTGGTTGGCATCTCCAGGAACCTTTGCTCAACCTTTTTGTGTATCTCGAGTATTAAGCATTGCTGGGTCCGGCGATATCGTAGTCGTCGCGATCATCATCATCGTCATCATCATCATCGTAGTCGTTGTCGTTGTCGTCGTCGTCATCTTCGTCTTCGTCGCTCGAAGGGGCCGACTCAACCGTCGGCGGCGGGATGTCTGGGATGCTCCTCCTCCTCCTGCTGCGGCTCCGGCTGCGGCTGCGGCTGTGGCTGCGGCGGCGGCGTCTGAACAAGGCCCGAAATTCGCTGCACGCCTGCTTGCGCTTGAACCTGATCTCGAACGCGCCCCGCTGCCTGCGCTGTCTCTGGGCCTGGTAGCCCTCGCAGAAGACGAAGACCTGCAGGTCGCGGAGCCAGACCTTGTGGCTCGACTTGCGGCTGATCCACCCATGGGGTATCTCGGCGGGGACTATGGAGGTGGCATAAGTAAGATATAAGAAGAGAAAAGGCCACAGACCACGCAGCCGCTGGCGAATTGGGCAAGACATGCGAAGAGAGAAGAAGGCGAGGAAAGAATGAAGAAGTTTGGGGAGACCGGCAGGGACTCACCAAATGCTGTCCACACCGGACACGAGCGAAGGGGGCCGTCGTACACCGTCGCGTGCAAACGCCATCCACGAGTATGTTCGTCTTGGAAGACGCTGAGAAAGTGGTGGAAGCCGTCATCTTTTATTATTTGCCTGACTCCAGGTCAGATTGCTCTTACGCATTATTTGGGGACCACGCCACGACTTACCCCCGGAAATAGCGCACCTCCCCAAGCAGTCTCACTTCAGCGGGTTTGACGTTGACCTTGGCAGGGCTGTAGAACTTCAAGACGACGAAAATGCAGTGGAACAGAACCAGCTCTTGCATCCGGTCAGTCCATGCTGGTCAAAAGAGGTCCTGTAGAGTTGGGAAGGGAGAACCAGCACTGGAGTCTACAAACCTTCCCAGGTCAGGAACGAGAGGAACGCCCAGACTTTCTTTCGGTCCTCGGTCCTGCTCCATCTAGTGAATTCTAGGGCACAGCTCTGTGGTCGGTCGATGCACAGCTCATGCACGCCCTGCACGGAAACCCAGCTCTCGTTGTTATCCTTGGTGCGGATCATGAGGTAGGGCGCGTCCTCCTCTCGCTTCATGAAGACCATGACGGAGAGACGGTCATTGTCGAACGATCTAGTACGCCTGATCAGCTGTGCGGTACGAAAGTCAAGCCGTCTCTTTGGGGTGCAGACACAGAGGTACTGAGGTGGTAGAAGGAGGCGATCCCACATACCGCTTGACGAGAATCTTGGGATCTCGCGGAACATCCTTCAGGTGCCCCAGTTGATGCAGAGGGCCGAATGCCTTCGACCTATTTCCTGTAAATAGGCCTCTCCGTGAAGAGTAGAGGGTGACGAGACCTACTTCACTTGGTCGCTGAACTCTCTCCGGGACGGTAAGGGCTGCGTAAAGATAACTTCAGCCCAATGCGAGTTCTGCAGAGGAAGAATCAAAAGAGGTAAGCTTGGGCGTCTCCCGCGAGAGCAAGACATTACGGACTGTCTCCTGGTCCCAGAAGTCCAGGGCAGCATCTCTCTTGACGAGGTCTCTGCTGACGGGGCTCGGAGGAGCTAGGTTGCGAAGTGAGCTATATGAAAAGCAGCAGAGGTGATGGGGGAGCTCACGTATTTTTCTCGCTTCGCGGAGTTGGAGGATGCGGGCCTGGATGGACTCTAGGGCATGTATGTCAAAGTTGGGTGACCTAGGCAGCTCTCGCAGTCAGTCAGTCAGCCGGCCGGCGTCGGGGAACTACCGGTAACTCAGTGCCGGGTCGCGCGCGCGCGTCACCTCGCTCACCCACCCACCCACCCACCCACGCACTCACCTCGTCACCAGGTGCGAGAGCAGGCTGAGGAACTGATTGTACATGACGAAGCGGGCCGGCAGGGTGGTGCCCGGCAGCTCGGCGCTCAGGACGTGGTACATATTCCTCCAGCGACGCTCGCGGGGCACCGACCTGTCCTCGTAGAAGGCGCGGATGTCGCGCAGCGTGCGGCACAGGCACGGCAGCAGCACGTTGAGGCTGTAGCCGACGGCCGTCGCCGCGCCGTCCGCCACCAGGCGCGACGACATGTAGTGCACCTGCGCCCGGTCGGCCAGGTCCCGGAGCCGGCCGCTCGTGGTCTGGATCTCGGCGATGACGCCCGAGAGGTGCGGCCGGTACGTCGACGGCAGCGCGTCGCGCAGCCCCGTGAGCTGGAGCGCCACCTGCGCCGCCCGCTCCGACTCGACCCAGCACCCCCGGAGCAGCTGCTGGGAGCCCCCCTTCGGCTGGGGGGCCCGCTGGTGGGGAGGCGGCCCGGCGTGGGCGTGGGCGTGGGCGTGAGCGTGGGCCTGCCTGACCGCCGCCGGCGTCCTCACGCGGATCGGATACGGTCCATCCATGAGGAGCAAGCCTGCCTCCTACGATTCCATGTTGCGATTTATTTCCCCCTTCCCCCGGAACCCGTACAACCGCCACCGCCAACGCGTGGCCGATATCAGCGGCAGCAGGATAACTTTGGATAGGTAGCGTATCACTGGGCGATTGGAATAGGCGTGTAGGTAGTTCAGGTGGACTCTGATTCTCGCGTGCGGCAATCAACGAGGGACGGGAGTGTCGCTGCTGGCAGTCAACGGCACGGCCGTGTGGGGAAAGGAGCGAAGAGCCCAAATCGAAGGTGTCCAAGTAGAAGCGTCGTGCCTGCGTTTGAAGATCTAGGTAATCAACAAAAATCGGATCTCCCGGGAACCTTCGATCAATGGCCGACAAATGCCCACTCGTTGAGAAGGCTGGCAACAATGGGAGTCAGGACCACTTGCACTGAGGCGGCAGCTGCCAAAGCAACTGGATAGGTAGATGGCATCGCAGCCGACGAGACGGAAAAGAGAGGTAGATAAAGAGCGAATGAGAGACAAGACAGTGAGAAAGCCAGACAGTTTGTCGCATCAGCCGCCCGGATGCCCATCAGGTGCAGCGGCATATATCCCACGAGGGTCCAGTGCTCTCTGCCTGTCAACGGGCGCGAGAAGACATTCAGAGAGACCGCCGGTCCGGAAAGCCAAGGTATTAGTTACTGAGTAAATGAGGGGATGAGTGACGGACTGAGTGAGTGTCACCAGAGGGGCAAAAAATGATAATGAAATAAAAAGACCAGAGGCCGAGCTGGCTCGGCTCAAGACCGCAACAGCTTCAATTGGGTGGAGAGGGGGACGGCAATAAGGAGAAAAGCGCTCCTCTCCTCTCCTCTCCTCTCTCTCCTCTGTTTGGCTGGACCACAAAATTTCGGAAATTCGCCTGTGCTGCGGCGGACGGCTTTCACTCACGTCGCTCAATTGAGCGGCTGCCGCCACGAAGCCCGAGCCGAGAGGGCCAAATACAAGAGGAAAAGCGCCCGGTTCACATGCGTCCGATCGCGGGATTGGACGGATCGGGCGCAGGCTGCCAATGCTACTGGCCATGTGGATAGTAAGTTAGGTATGCTTGCCCGTCTGCAGGCAGCATGCGTTGTCGGCCACACATGATATGTCCAGCCGACCGTCCTTGGCCGAGAGAGGAGGACGTGTATGTACCTCTGTTGTTCCACTGCGCCGAGTGCGCATGAGACGCGAATCCGAGAGATGCCCGACCGCCATCTGATGCCGACTGCGGGGGATCGGAAGAGCTCTGTCCCGGAGGCAGGAGGGCGACGGAGGCGTACAGAAAAAAAAAGAACAAAAAAAGACACCATCAACCTGCGAGCCTGCTCGCATTGGAACGATGAGACAGAGCCGCGGCCTGGGTGGTCCTTTCAACTTTGGGGCGCGTCGCTGCCACGCGCATTGGCTCCGCTGCTGACGGCCAGCTTTATCTGCTGCAGATCGCCTGCAGTCGCGGTCTGCACATATATAAGTGCTTAGGTAAGTACCTAATGTAAGGAGTACAGAGGCCACAAAACCCAGAGGTGCATCCTGCAATTTGCAGTCGACGCGCTGAGCTAGCCACGGACAGCCGAATCGTGGGCCTCATTGTCGACTGAGCCCGAACGCTATCTTCGCCAATGCAGATCAGCAGATGAGAAATTGCGGCTTCACCCAAGCCGGAAGGCCCATGGTCCCAGATGCTTTCGTTGAGTGGCAGCATGGCTAGGGAGGACTCGAGAGAAAGGACTCAGCGGTGCAGACCGACATCACGATGTAACAGCAGGCGCCTCGGTATGGGGAGGAATGCATCGTCATTTGTTGCGTAAAGCCTAGTGTACAACGTGTTGCGCCGCCCTCGACGCCTCCTCTAGGACGCTCGAGGACTGTGCGCCAAGTATTTTAAGTCCCTTGTGGACCGAGTCCCGGCAGGACAACAACCCAGGCGGATCCGGGGCAGCGCCAGCTCCATCGGCAGATCCGCGACGCGGACCCATCATCAAATCGCAAAGTGCAGAAAAAAGAACCCTTTCCTGCTTCAACACCGACCCGGCCTGTACTCATTAGACGAAGGAAACCCATTGACCACCTCGCCCCAGGGCCCTCAGGTCAGGCACCATCCGCAGTCATCTCGTCGTAGACCCTCGCGGTCCATAGGATACAAATGTGAGCTGAGCCATGCTCATTCACTGTCTTCAGCGAGACCAGCCTAGTCCGATTCAGCCTAGTCAGTTCAGTATGGCTTGCCAGAACTGGAAGAACTGGAAGGTAGGGAGTCTAGGGCTTACCTGGTAGGCTTGCTTCTCATCCTCGTACCGCTTCTTGTCGGCAGCAGCCTTGGCCTCATAGGGGGCGCGCTGCTTGTCGTTCAGGGCCTTCCATCTCTCACCGAGAATCTTGCCGACCTGGCCGAACGAGATGCCCGGGTTCTCATCACGGACGTTCTCGCGCTGCTCGTTCGCGAAGAACATGTACGCAGACAGACCACGCTTGGGGGCGTTGGGGTCTATCATGTTGTCAGCCAGAGGTAATATCCCCGGAGCCGGGTGTGTTGGACGTACCCTTCTTTCCCTTTCTCTTCTCGACCTTGCCGGCCTTACCGCGCTTGGAGGTCTCCTTAGGCATTGTGGAAAAGTGCTATCAGAGGTTGCTGTCAGCTTCCGCAGGAATGAAGAGTGGTAAGCGTTGTGGTAGAGACGCGTTGGAGTGGGAAGGCCAGAATAGCGTGGTGGTGGTGGTGGTGGGAGTGGTACAGCGACGACGCGTAAAGTCGGGCTTTCAGGTGTGCGGGTGCGCGGTGATAAAGCTATGGAGGGGCGCCATCGATAAGAGGCGAGGCGCAGAAGCGAGCGCGACTGTGATGTGGTGTACCACTGTCGCAACTGCAATTGCGCCGGCCACCGCGTGAAAATCGCCATGCGAAGCTTGGAATCCAGCTTCAGCGAGTCAGATGCATACCTCGGGAGCTTTCTGGGAGAATCAGAGCGCGTGGTTGTGGTGGATGGAGCTGTTGTGTCCAGCTGTGGTCAGTGGATAGGCAGAGGCGGGTGGCAGGCAGATGTGTTGACTTGGGACTTGTGAAGAGGCGATGTGCGAGTCGGGGCAACAACACCAACGAGAGGGACGGGAAGGATGCAAAAGCACGGGAGAAGGCCGACGAGCTGGTGCAGACCAACGGGACCAACTGCAGCGACGACAAGGCCGACGCGCCAGAAGCAGCGGCGGCAATGCAAGGTGACTTGGTATTTGCAGTGATGGGCCATACAAATAGAAGTACTCACGATTTGCAGGTGCGCAGCGCAGAGTGTGGTGAGGTTGAGTGTGTGTGCGGTTTGTATGGGAGACGATTTGGGTGGGCGATTGTATGAGAGCAGAGAAGAGAGGGAAATTTGTATGGGGGGAGGCCCGGTCTCCCAGCCTTTTCAGTGTGGGCGGGTGATTGCGTGCAAGACAGCCTGCTCTCCAATTTCGCTGGTCGGGGGGGTAGGCGACACACGCAAAAAGCGGGCAGCCCAGCCCAGGACAGGGAGACGGGCAGCAGCCAGACGAGCCAGAGAGAGGGCCAGCCAGTCGAGCCAGTCCAGAAACGCTGTTCCTGCCGGCCAGTTTCTGATAGCGTCAGAGGTAGGCGTGCCTGCACACACCCAGCCAGCAGGTACTTGCTGTGGACTTGGCCTGCGCGCAGACGCTACTGCAGTACCGTGCAGAAGACTGTGCCGCCCGCCGGCTACTGCCCAACACAGGTGACATACAGTTCTATTAGTACTGTCTCGCCCAGCCGGTAAGGTGCCTGGGTGCCACCCACAGCGCTGTGGCAAGGTACCTCCTCGCTCCTATGTTTTTGTCGACCTTCGTTCTCCTTCCCCCAATCCCTTTTCTGATTCCTACATCCTCCTAATGAGCTGAAATACGGAGTACTCCTCAACCCTCGCCTTCTATCCCTAGGATGAAGTTGTTTCATTCCCAATGCTCAGGACAATGCGACCACCACGAGAGGGCTAAAACTGATATGCGACACATGCCATTACCACCAAAAAGGTGAGGTACTCTGCCGTGTCTGCTTACCTGCCCAGCGCCCCAATACCGTACGACGCGCACCTACCCACGGAACAGACAAGGCAGAAATCGGCGCAGTAAATGCCGTCTGCCTCGAGACCTCCTCCACCCGAAGAGACAAGACAGGCCGTCCGTGGCGGGCGGTGTGTATGCATATCGCGCCCAAGCGGGCTAACCTTCTTATCTGGTGCAGCGCCAGAGTCGTACCTTGTACTTTTCTGGTTCCAGTACGAACTACAAACTGTACCTACTGAAGCTATTCGTATCGAGGACATCAGGTTGGGGGCGCGGACTACGCCCCCAAGCAGAGCCCTCGGGCAGAGCGTGTACTGCACTCGCCGAAGTTATCGATGCTTTGCAATAGAGTCGTCCCATTCTGCTTAATCAGCAGCCTCAGTCTGCCCAGTACAGAGTCACCACGCCGCGCATTTTACTGGGCTTTTTATAACTCACATGTACAAGTGCCTATCATCTTACTCCTCCCGGTCAGGGCCACTTGCAAGCACTGGCGCAGTCACGGCACGGTCGGACAGGCTGTCTCGCGCATGAAGGTACTTTTTACACGAGCCACGGAGATCGCCAGAGGAGGGGAGAAGGCCAGACAAAGTACCTCGTCGTCCCTTGTTAGCGCAAAGGTACATCCCCCCATGTTTTCAGTCTCTGACCAGTCCTAGCTTGCACTGATCACTCATTATGGGTGGGTGGACGGGCTCCGTTGCTTTGCCTGATCCCAATGGATGCTGGTGCTTGCAGCTGATTACCACCACACAACCAGTTTGCCCAGGCCTGCCCAGGCTGGCTGCTGCTTCTGGGAGTCTGCGCCCCCCCTCTCGAGTTGCTTTGGCGCCTTTCCCACACCTCTTCTCTTTTCCTACTACCTGCGTTCTGAAGGTCTGCGTGTGGTCTGCAGCGCACTCTTCATCCTGACACAACGCGACGCATCTCTCGCTGATTCGCCAAGTACCGAAAATCACAGAATCCACCAGCTACGCGATACTTGCTCATCATCAGTAGGAAAGTGTCGCGATATCCGGTGTAGGAACAGTTACAGAACAATTACCTACACCTTCGCTGTCACCTGCCTACGGTAGCTTCAGGCTGGTTGTTTGTCGTCGCAAGGCTCTCCCAGCCAATCGCTTTTCGTATTCGTACCGCAGCGTGGCCTTGGACTTGCGCAGACACCCGTGGCCGATGCCTGCCGCATGCGCACTCAAGCCTTCAAGATCGTACCGTCGCCACGTATCATGTTAATATTGCAAGAGTAGAGCTGGTGACACAGAACTACACGTGTGAGACTACATTGCAGCTCTTCGCAAGCTTCTCCAGCTTGGCCCGAGCCATGACCTGGAGTGTCACAGCGTGATGCTTGGGGCGGACTCTGCACAGCACCGATCAACGCATCCACGCGTGAGAGTGCGAGTGAGTGCAGATAATCTACACATCTACTCTTCTGTGCTCTAGCTCCAGCTCCAGCTCCAGCTTCAGCTTCACTGTAGGATGCAGGCAGGATGGAGGGAGCATTCGGCCGTCTGGGCTGCTTTGTTATTACTACGCAGACCTGTTACTAGTGACAGGCCGTGTCTCCCATTCCCCAGCACAAGTATCCGATGTCTTGCCACGGCTGAGGAGAACCCCAAGGACCGCTGATTATTGTTAATTTGTTAGCTGCAAAACGGCAGCATGATGTGTTGACGACCTGCTGCACTGTGTCATACTGGCTACAAGTGAGAGACGCAACTGAGGCTATGGGGCATGGAGCCTAGACACTGTGCTCAGAAGCAAGCCTCTGATCACAGTCTCCACCATCGACGACACCACGGCAGGTCACGGCATTTGGGTCGAGCCAAAAACCTGGCTGATATTTAGACTCGGGTCAAGGGCCAACCTAGGCGACAACGAGTGATTGTGACGCGCCCGTGTTTACATCACGTGGCTCGCTCCTCACAATAATAAGTCCCGTACCGAGAAGCCTGCATGCCTTTGCCTACTTGCCTCCTTACATACCTACTACGAACGTACAGCTTTTTCATTGGAATAAGAACGCATGCAGACCAAGGTGTAAGATCTGCAAACTGGATTGATACCTACATCGTCTGGGGCTTTTGCCTGGCGCAAGTGCCGACAGCTATGAGGCTTATGAGGACTATCACTGGCACGAATAACCCGAATGTTTGCGAGTGCAAGTTGCGACAATATCGCAAACGGCCAAAGAATAGCTGATAAAACATGTTCAAAAGCTCGAAGCGATTTCCAGTTTACAGTAGTATTCGTGACTTCTGTCTGGCCTGGACGGCGCCATGCGACCAGTCATTATCTGAGAGGCTGCTGTGGTCGGCTACATCTATCATACAATGTGGGCGCCGGGACATGAAGAGACCAAACTTTACAGTTATTGCTGGATTATGGGTATCATTGAACACAGGTCTGGAGTAATGTGTACCAGCATCCTCTGGCGCGATACGCGACGCAGTGACAAAACGTGCCACCACCACTTCCCCGAGCATCTCACCTCACAACTCATCGTCTCTGGGGTCGAGCACGACGTCCATCAGCTCCTCATCCCGCGCCCAGTCGACGCCGCTGCCCGCGACGACGGCGCTCGCCGTGCCCTTGAGCACGCGCCACCGCTGGCGGCTCAGCCGGACCTCGGCCTCGAGCCGGGCGATCTGGCGCGCGTGCGCCGGGTCCCCCGCGCTCAGCGCCTCCGCCCGCTCCGCGTCGGCAACGGCCGCCAGCCCCAGCATCTGCGAGGCGAGGCCGACGCTCTCGCGGCGCAGCCGCAGGGCGCGGGACTCGGCGGCGGTGGCCGCTGCGACGAGGTCCCGCAGCTCCGCCGACTGGGCCGCGAGCGCGCCTGAGGCCGAGTCGCGCGCCTCCAGCAGGGGGAGCAGATCTCTGGAAAACGGTGCGCCACAAACAAATGGTCAGGGTCCGGCCCAGAGCTCGAGAGAGGCGTGTGAAGGACAATGCTAGGAAGATAGGTAGATAGATAGGTAGGCAGACCCATCGCCGAAAATGCTGGCGAAGGAGGAGGAAGGGGTTAAGGGGAAACGAGAGTTTCTATCTATATGGGAGTAGGAGAGTGACGAACCTCTCGACGGGCGACGCCTTCGTCCCGTGGTGCACGGCCTGCAGGATGGGGTTCGCGCTCAGCACGCTGGCGACCACGTCGTTGCGCAGGACGTAGCGCGCGCGCGCGTCCAGGAGCTCTCGCTGCAGCGTCTCGGTGCTCTTTTCTTCCGAAGGCGGGCCTGCTGCTGGCTGCCAGTCAGATACCTAACCGATTACCGCGACGGGCGCCGGAAGGCGGAAGGGAGGGTGGGAGGGAGGAAGCCAGCTATGGGATGGGGATCCGGTCGCAGTAGGTGCCTTACCTGGTACGTAGTCCCTTCGGGCCCGGAGCAGCGCCGTCTCCAACTGAAGCTGCTGAAGCCGGTCGTGGAGCTCTAGTACGCGCTTCTCATCGGCGGATAGTGGCAGCAGACCGGGCGCGTTGGTGTCCGGGTCCGCCATCTTCCATGTGACTTCTCACTTGAGGGGGGAAAAGAAAGAGAGGATAACTTCAACCATAGACTCGAGAACGAGCCAACAGATGTAGGCCCCTCGTAGGATAGTCGAGTCTTCTCGATGCGGCGCGTTACACTTACAGTACGTACGGAGTATCCGTACTTGCTCGATGATATGCAGACCCGAGGACTGCCAGTATCTAAGAGGCTTTGTGGCTGAGCCAATGGGAGCTGTGGCTAGGCTGGGAAAACTGTGGCACAATTGACGTTAGGCTGCTGCTGGGTTTTGTCATGGCTATCCGTCGAGTAACAGCCTCAACAAAGTGAAGCCCGACTTTCCATTCTTTATCTGCTTTCGTTGTACTCCCGTGTTACTACTGATACTTCTTTTGAAGGTTTTGCTCTCCCCCTTTTCACCTTTTCATTGGGATGTCTTTACGGATACACTAGCATTATCAATAGGACTATCAAAAGCAGTGATCACGCTGCCTGCTGTTTGGCGTCACATTGTCGCTATCCCGGGCCTTTGCTCCGCCCCGCCCCTACAAGTGCCACACCCCAGACTCCACGAGCCAAGGCTGTGGACGGCCTAAAGAGGCGTGACCCAGGAGTGCGTGACAGGCCGAGTGGCTGTCGCACGCAGGCTGCTGCTCTGACGCGGTAGCTTTGTATGAGGCGCCTGGCCGACAGCTCACTCGACACATGAGCTTCCCATCACTCAACTACTGTCAACCAGCAACAGCTACGGGTTACCATCACTCTCCCGGTCTGCCCGCGTGTTCTCCCTGTCTACCTCGCCTACCTAGCTGCCTCTGGAGCTACCCACTTGTTTCTTATCACATCTGAGGCCCTACATCTCCTCGACCGAGCCCGTTTTGCAAGCCTACTTATTCGACATCGTCACTCAGATGGAATAGCCTCGACCAGCTCTGGGCTGGGGATGGACTACAGGCATCATGGCCTCTCAGACGCAGGTGTTGATCGCTCACACGGGCCAGCGCCTGCAGGTCGATATCACCAACTTCTCATCGTATGTGGACCGATTGCTTGCCGACCTTGCCGACCAGAGCTACCTATGTGACTGACGCGAGCCTCCTAGTCTCGATGACTTCAAGGCCTGGGTTGGCCGACAGAGCTCCATCCCCGTTCAGAATATTGTCGCCCTCACCTCACAGGGAAAGACTGTCAAGATCCAGACGATCCAGTCCGAGGTCCGTATTCTATCACTTGCGCGCCGCGTCGCCGGGCCCGCCGGATGAGTCGCTGACGCTGTGCGCAGAAGGAAATCTACGTATACGATATCCGAATAACCCACGCCTCGTCTCCGGGCACAGCCACCTCGTTTCTCTCCGAATCTCCCCTCCCGAATAGATACACCGTCTCGCCTGCGCCGAACTCGATCGACGACACGCATTCTTTGCGATCATGGCAGGAGCTCTTCAAGAAGCGTCGCGACTGGGTGCTGACGATAGTGGAAGACTGCGCGAACATGACGGATGCCGCCGAAGCCCGGTATTCCGAGATGGACGTCATGCTCAAGTGTCTCGATGCCGCCGTAGCCAACCTGGACACAGCCTTGAAACCGATAGAGCCCAAGTACAACGAGCTGAAGAAGTGGTCCACGCCCGCGCAGGAGGAATATGGCACGCTCGCCGCGAACTGGGAGCCGTACGTGGAGCTAGCTCGCAAGGTTGCCATCTCTCCGTCCATGATGCGCTTCATGACTGGCCAGGATATCCGGAAAGGTCGCCAGGCCACCCTGGAGGACCTGATCGATCCCGAGCCGACCCGCAAAGCCGGCAAGCTTGCGACCACGTCCCTGCGCAAGTTCAACAATAAGATCTCCGAGTTGGACAAAGCCGCCGACAAGATGTTCGATGGTTGCGACAAGCTGTTCCGTGATTTTGATGAGCTCGTAGGCCGCTCCGCTAGGCAACATAGCAGCGAATGTAGGCAGCTGCTGGAGGATATCGAGGCTGTAGCGCGGAAGATCGACACGGACTACCAGGCTGTCTTGTTGTATAACAACCAGTCCAAAGATGTCCCCCAGGCTTCCAAGACAGCCGTCAATCACACCCGACAGCTCCTGCCGAGCATCCAGAACCGAGCCGTGGAGATGGATGACATGCTTCAGTATGCTACACAGGCCCGCAATAAGGTTGCTGCCGACTCTCTCGTTTTCATGCGGAGCATTGCCGAAATCACCAGCCTCCATCACAGCGTCAAGACGCAGATGAACCTCGTCAATCAGGGGGAGGAGGAGATGACAACTTTTGACTACCTGCGCCTGATCCAACAGTTGCCCTTCATGTACGCCTCCTTCGTCGTTGAATCCATCAGGCGCAAGGAATGGGCCGGCAAGATCAAGACCGACTCTTCGACTCTCGTGAACGAGATGGCCCTCTTCCAGGATGAGGAACTCAAGCGGAGACGAAAATGGCAGAAGATGGTAGGCAGTACGTATGGTCCCGAAAAGGACGAGAACCGCGTTCTAGGACTCGAGGTCAACCTGTTCGGCGAGGAGAGGCAGTGGCCGGCCATGACGAAGCAGGATCTTGACGACTTCTTAGCCGTGCTGCGGCATAATGAGGCGGACGCGACTGTTGTGGATGACGTCGCGAAACTCATCAGTGAACTCAACGCACCGACAAAGCAGCAGTCGAAGCGACTGAAAGCCTTCAAGAACGGCAGTGTTCACGAAACAGCCTTGGGCAAGAGTGGATTGCTTATTCGCGGAGATGATGATCTTCTTCGGAGCTTGCAGGACGATAAGTCCAGGCTCGAGAGCAAACTAAAGACGGCTGAAAGTCGGGTCCGGCGACTGGAGGACCTCTTACATCGCCAGAGTCAGGCATCCAGACCATCCTTATTCTCACAGGCATACCAGTCGGAAAGGAATGATCCCTCGCACTCGGTCAGGTCGGGCGGCGCTTCCGAAATGGACCGTCGGCGGTCTTCTGTCTCAGAGAACAACGCGCTTCTAAACCAGCGCATTGCTCATCTCGAAGCCGATCTCAATGCACAGAAGGAGCGGTCTACTGTGTTGGAGAAGGAGGCACATGCGCATGCAGAACACTTGAAGGGGCAGATGGACGAGGCCAATTCTACCAAGCAAGACCTCATGGGCAACATGGAAGCTCTTAAGAGGGAGTTTATAGAAGAGCGTAGGTCGCTCGAAGATGAGATTAAGCACCTCAAAACCCGGCTGGAAGAGGCGGAAGATGAGATTGAGCATTTCGGCGAGTCCCGAGATAACGAAAAGTTCTCATACGACGAGAAGCTCCACTCTCTGCAAGAAGAAGTCGACCGGCTAAACAGCGAAAAGCGGGATGAGGCCTTGAAGACCCAAGGCCAAGTAGACTTCTTGCGGAATGAAGCTCGTGTCTCGCGCGAGCGCAACGTTTCCCTCGACCGAGAACTGCGGGAAGCTCGCGACATCATCAAGACTCTGACTAGGCGTGCCGAAGCGTCGGAAGAGGGCACCAAGACGCATGCACAGTCGCTTAGAGAGCTTCATGGCCAGTTGTCGCCGGCGGAAACTGCACCGAGTGACGTTTCGGACCTAATGGAAGCTGTCGCAAACAAGGCCACAGGCGTTCTCTCGAAGTTCCAGTCCCTCGAGCAAGACGTTTCCCTCATGAAGACTGACCTCGAGCTCGCCCATGGCAGCGTCAGAGAGGTCAAGTCCGAGCTCTCAGTCACGAAGGAGAAGTTATCCGATGAGGAGATGACCACGGTTCGCCTCCGCGAGAATCTGGACGAAGAGAAAGCTAGATGCGCCACGCTCGAAGCAGAAGTCAACGATGGTCGGGAGCAACTCAACCAGCTCAGAATGAAGATGACCGAAGGGGAAACGGGGTCGGAAACTCTGCGACAGAAGCTGGAGGAAGAGGAGAAGAGCGTCGCGGAGCTTACCGAGCAACTGGCATCGAGGCAGTCTCAAGTGGGCAGTCTCGAGGAGGAAGTTCGGATGTTTCAAGAGAAATTACTGTCGGCCGATTCGAGCTTGACTGCTCTTAATAGTCGCTTTGAGGACCGCAACGGTCGTACCAAAGACCTCACTCAGCGGCTGTACACTCATAACGAGAGGCTCTGCAGACTCTTGGAGCGCCTGAGCTTTTCCGTCACCAGAAAAGATGGTGCGATGGCGATTCAAAAGATCCCGCGATCCGAGCGTGTGTCGCAAAACCCCAACGACTCATCCGATCCGGGCAGTTCCATTCGACGTTCAGTCTCGATGACGACCAGTTTACTGGCCGAAAGCGCCGACCTCAAACTACTCTACTGGATGAACGCCGAGGATTCTGGATCCGAGGAAGAGCAGTACCAAGCCTTCATGGCGGGGCCGGGCAACTTTGACATTGACGCTTTCTCCGAGGCTATCTATCGCCGTTTCAAAGAGATCGAACACACAGCCAGGAAGATGACCCGGGACGGCAAAGCCTACCGCGAGCGCTCCCATGTGCTAGCCAAGGAAGCCCACGAGAAGATATCCTTCAAACACTTCAAAGAGGGTGATCTGGCCTTGTTTCTGCCGACGAGAAACCAAACCACTGGTGCTTGGGCAGCCTTCAATGTTGGATGCCCACACTTCTTCCTTCGCGAGCAAGAGGGCCACCGTCTTCGCAGTCGTGAATGGCTCGTGGCCCGCATAACGCGCATCCAGGAGCGCGTCGTTGACCTATCTAAGAGCCTGCAGTCCAACAACGCGCTACCATCTGAGGCCGAGACAGACTCGATGAATACGGGTGACGATAACGACAACCCCTTCGACCTCTCGGACGGCCTCCGGTGGTGGCTCATAGACGCCCACGAGGACAAGCCCGGCGCGCCCTCGACTCCCGGACTCGGCAAGTCGACGGTGGCCTCGAACAACGTCGAAGCGCTCGCGAACATGCACGCGCACGGGCGGGCGGGCAAGCACAAGTCCAAGCTGTCCGCCAGCGGGATAGAGGGCGTCAGCAGGTCTCTCAGCAAGAGCCTGGAGAGCAGACGCAGCAGCAACAGCTCTCGCAGGGCCCTCCCCTTCGCCGCGGGTGCCATAGCTTCTAAGGGCAGCGCGTTGGCCAGCGAGACGAACAGCCTGCGAGCCGTTCTCGGCACGAGTCCCAGGATGGAAGAGAGCATAGTAGTAGCCGGGCCCAGCGGAACACAACAACAAGAAGAACAACAGCAAGATTCTTCGCCCAAGAAGTCACCACAGAAGGACAAGAATGCTGCTGCTGCTGCAACAGTAGCCGGCCCGGTGGACGAGGAGGGGTCGGACGAGGTACGCCGCGACGTGGATTTCCTTCTCGGCCCTTGAATGACATGTAGGTGGGGGAGAGAGGGATAAGACCAGAAGGAACTCTACTTTAGGGGGGCCCAATGGATGAGGAACTGATGTGGTTTTGGTCTAGGACCATCATCGGGCAGGTGGCGACGACGCATCGCCCGCGCATCATCATCCGCAGCCGAACCCACAGAGGAAGGACCGTGAGCCACGAACACCGCGACATCATCATCAACCCGCAGCGTCAGCAGCCGCAGCAGCAGCAGCAGCAGCAGCGCCCCCTGCTCTCCAGCGAGACGTGAGCGACAGCCCGTCCAAGAAGAGCGTCGTGTGGGACTCGCTCTGGAACCTGGACGTCAGCTACCCGGGCCGGTGAACCTGCGTAGAGGTACCTTGCCTGCGAACTCGTCCACCGCGATCGATCTCGTCCGAACATGCGGCTTCTTGTAACCTCTGTCGACTTTCTCCAGGAGGGAGATGACTAGCTATTTAGCTAGCTACTTTAGCTAGCTAGATCACTGTTTTCTTAATTCTTGTGATAACCCTCGGCTGTATGTTCATATGGTGTGTGTGTTTTTGTGTGTGTGGGTGTGCGTGTGTCCTTTACCTCCGGTTAGTCACCAAGATAGGAAGCGAAAGATCATGCAATGAAATTTAGCATTCCCCTCGTTACTCGTGAGCTGCCGTTGAAACGCTTGGAATGATCAGACCTGTATAGATATTATCTGCAAGTGATGGCTACGACTTTTTGTATCAACCCAAGTATATATACCCGCCACGGTAAGGTAGTTTCCACGACCGCCTCCAGGGTTCCCGGCAGTCAAGGTTCTACCTACTACCTAGAACAACTGCCTCTACGAACTCCAAACGCCGCCGCCGGCACTTCGTTCTCTCTCTGTGTCAGGTATACACACAAACTCGCTCATCTGGAATGTGTCTATGTTTCGTATGAAGATTACCTATCCAACCGACCGACCCTATACTAGCAACGGTACCGGTTATTCGTGTTGATTTTTTCATTCATTCATTCATTCATCCATTCGTTCATCCCCACGACCGTGAACCTCCACCATCCTCGCCATGCCCATCGTGCCCGGCATCGTGTCCGCGAACCCGTGCCGCGCGTAGAGCCGGCGGCCCGGGAGGTCGGCGCCCAGCGTGACGTAGGCGGCGGCGCTCCCGGGCGCGCCGCCGGCCGCGTGCGACGCGACGCGCGCCAGCAGCCGCCGCAGGACCGCCGACGCCAGGCCCCGCCGCCGGTGCGCCGGCAGCGTGCACATGTCCGCGACGACGAAGTACCAGCCGCCGTCGCCGATGATGCGGCCCATGGCGACGACGACGGCTTCGGCTTTGGCTTTGGCTTTCGTCGTGTTGTTGCTGGGCACTGCTGCTGCTGCTGCTGCTGCTGCCTGCTCTGCTTCTTCCTCTTCGGGGGAGGGGGCGACGTAGGTCACGTACACGCCGTACCAACTGCCGTCGAGGGAGGCGCGGGTCTGGGCCGCGTTACGGAAAGACAGGCCCGTGGCGGCGCGGAGGTGCATGTACTCCTCCACCGAGGGGTAGCCCTCCACTAGGACGTAGCCTTCCGCCAGGGGGGTGCTCGTAGACATCGTCGAAGACGCTGGGGGATGATGAATCCCTGGCAAAGCAGATAGATCTGAAAAATCGTGCGGTATAACGACACGTAAGAGCAATGAGGTTGGCGATGTCTATGATGTTTTGGGGACAGGGTGTTTTCCCAGGGAACGACAACCATCTATGGAGTACAGATAGAAGAAGCACTCCTGAGAGTGAACCGCGAGGTGCGTCTTAACTTATACGGTAAGCAACTCCTCCAACGCTGTCTGCACTATGCAGGCGGCTTACTCATGGGTCAGTGACTGTTGAAAGACTGAGAGGTCTATCCCAATTTGGGCTAGGACATCTATCTGCATCGCGGAGCGAATGTGCTTGTCGCATTTTCTTCTTTCTTTTTTGGGGTGGGGGGGGGGGGGGGGGGGTAAACTGGCGGGGAGACGAGCGATGATGGATGGAGAGAGAGAGAGAGATCAGGACGGATGAGTTGGGGAGCAGATTCCAATACCCACACTCACCCACGCGTGCCGTTTCTAATTCGCCGTCCGCAGTGTGACCCTAGGGCACCACAGCTGTAGAAGAAGCGGCCATGGAGGGCGGGCGGTTATCAGGCCAATTCACATCGAAGCGTTGTTCACCTGTCGCCTGAGGATTGTATATCAGACACTCTGTACAGTTTGTTCTACACGAAGCAGCGCAGAGGGCCTAGCCTTATTGCGTTCCGCTCGTCAGCACGAGCATGCAACCAAATAGTAATATACAGCGAGACAGCCAAGTTGACCGGCTATCTGGTGGGCAAGTTGGTACATATGAGAGAGATGGGGCAAGGGTAGGTAAGCTCGGGGCGTGCTCCATCTATAAGAAGTCGATAACATATGCCTTGTTGGACTGCGGGCTTGAATCATTGGCAGCCCAAGCAACAGGACATCACCTCAAGGTTCGGGTTTGAACCACCGGAAGAGGAACAGCCTGTGTTCGTGTAGACAGTCTGAGCCATATTGCCTCTGCGTCTCCGCAGAACCAGGAGCTCAAGGCAAGGAACTTTTGCCACGGCTGCTCCCCCTCTCCTCCCTTATACTCTCTCCGCCCCCCTCTCTCTCTCTGTCATCAGCACCACCAAACGGCCAGGTCGTGAACGCTCTGCCCGCCTCAGGGCTCGGCAGCGGCGGCGGAGGCGGAGGCGGAGGCGGAGGCGGAGGCGGAGGCGGAGGCGGAGGCGGAGGCGGCGTCCTGGACCTGGGCCTTGGCCTGGGCCTCCTGCTCCTCGGCGACGACGCGCACGACGAAGCGCACGGGCGGCAGGTTGTTGCCGGGGGCGACGACGGCGACGAACTCGCCGAGGCGCTTGACGCGGTCCTCGCCGGGCGCGAGCCCCTCGATCACGACGGCGGAGGGGTCGAGAGGAATGCGGCCGCCGCGAGCCGCGTCGCCGGCCTGCAGCGCGTCGCGCACGGCCGCGAGCACGTCGCTGGCGCTGACGGACCCGAAGATGGGCACTACCTGCTGCTGCTGCTGCTCATGAGAAGGAGGAGGAGGGACGGCGGCCTCTGCCTCTGCCTCCGCCTCAGCCTCCTCGTAAGAGGTGCTCGCGTTGGCGGCTATCGAGGGCGAGCGCGGGACGGCGGGCGCGCGGGGCGCTGGTGTAGGAGGAGGCGGAGGGGTCAGCGGCGCGGGCGCGACGATGGGCTTGCGTGCGAAGATCAGGACCTCGGGGACGTGGGTCCGGAGGAGGATGGCGGTCTCTTCGGGCTATTGCAGGTTCGACAGAGTCAGCAGTCAGCAGCGATAGGGGATAGAGGGCCCGCATCCACCGATCAAGCTAGTTTGTTCACATGATGCAGCAGCCTGGCACTCGCTACCATCCAAGGGGGTGGGCATATGGGACATCCAGACATTCGGCAGACATTGTCATAATGAACAGGAGGCCACCCGGCAGGGGCACAAGAAAAGAGAAAAGGTCCTCAGAGGAGAAGAGGCGGTGGGGGGGAGAAGACGTAGGGTAGGTAGGTAAGGCAACTCACCGAGAGCACCAGCGACTGCCTGCGCGCCTCCTCGGCCGCCGCGGCGGCGGCGGCCTCGGCCTCGGCTGCGCGGCGGGCCCGCAGCGCCTCGGCGGTGCGGAGGCGGTCGGCGTCGAGGCCGAAGGCGTGGTCGCGCGGCTTGACGGCCTGTTGGGCCGTCAGGCCGAGCTGGCGCAGGCGGCCGCGCGTCATGTACTCGGCCTTGCCCTGGGGGAACCACTGGTTGCGCATGCGCCCGGACCGGACGCGCACGATGGTGTCGCGGGGGCCGAAGGCCGGCACGTCCACCAGCAGCCGCACCGGCAGCGTCTTGGCCTCGTCCTGGCGCGACGCCCGGGGGGACAGGGAGGCCGTCCGGGGGGACGAGGAGGCCGCGCGCGTCTGCGTGAGCGGCGCCGCCGTCGCTGTCCTCGTGCTTATCGTCGTGGTCGTGGTCTTTATCGTCGTTGTCGGGCTGCAGGCTAGCCGCCGGATGCAGCTGATGCAGGCGGGCGGGCGGGGCGTCAGCCGCAGCGAGGCCATGGCGAATGAAGAGGGTGGCTAGCAGGCTGAGCTGGCTTCGATGGAAAGTCGTCGACGTGGTTGAGTGAAAGAGCTCCTGGAGCTGCTCGATGGTGGTTGAATTTTAGGTGGATTCTAGCTGGTGTTCTAAGAGCATTGTCCAATCAGCAGGCTGGCCGAGTAGTACCCACATAACTCTCCATCGACGCCGAGTGCGGAGTGCAGGGTAGGTGCATATTGGTCTACTTGTAGATGTAGCAGACTCACCATTGACAAAAAAATGAAATGGAAATATGCACGAACCCCCAGCGTATCCCACGAACGCTGTCTCCAATTGCTTTCTGTATCGTCCATTTTTTGGTCGTACGGTACCGACCGAGTCCCGAGGAAGCACCCGCCCGCCATCTGCGGGAAAGCCCTCGCGCGAGTTCGGACTGTTCAGCAGAACTGGAGGTGGAAAATGAGCTAAGGTCAATATCGGCGTGAGGTAAGAATTATCATGGCGATCCCTGCCCAACAGATGAAACAGGCGTACGGTAGAGTCAACTGGTCTCTTTCTACGAAATATTACAAAAGCATACCGGTACCGGTATCTGATATCTCTACTACCACTTCGAGAGGCAGTATAAGTGTACGGTGAGATGGCTGAGTTCGACAATGGTGCACTTAGGCGGATTCAGCTGGCTGAGAGCTAGAGTGACGAGAAAACGTTTCTAAGTCAATGACTGTGTTGTAGAATCAGCATGCCTGCACGCCTTACTGGTACATAGACCAGGCTTCCTTCCGAGACAAGTAGGTAAGTATCCTTACGCCTACTCTCAAGTGCTTCGTAGGTGGGCACAAAACCCCGAAACAGGACCAGCCAGACGATCACACCGTACCAGGCACCGATAACTCCGCCAACATTGAGGGACGACATATACTCCAGACAATCCTCATCGCATCCATTCTTAGCCCTCCACTCACCCGCCCGGTCCCCGATAGCCCCCGCCGTACCACTCCTGGTATGGAGCCAACTGCTTCTCGCCGCACACTGTCCGTCCAGGCAAACGTTAAGTTAGCACGATTTGGACTGACTGCTCCAACATAAGATATCCAGACGCAGCTGTCTCTCTCTCTCTCCCTCTCTCTCTCTCCTTCCCCCTCTCTCCCACCACCTCGGGCGTTCAGTGTTGACTTACGCGCGCCCACCTCGGCCCCGGCGCGTCGAAACCCGTCGTCCAGGACGCGCAGCGCAACGTCGGCGCGGCGGCCGCTCCCGTCCGCGTCCGGGTCCGGGCCGTACGCCAGCGCAGCCTCGTCGACGGCGCGCTGGAAGGCCGCCTCCATGTGCGCGCCCGCCGTTGCGCGGCCCTCGGCCGACAGCAGCGCCATGTTGTACTGCGTCAGCGCCTGCTCTGCTTGCTCGGCGGGCAGAGGGCTTGCTTGAGCCCACCCACGGAAGGGTGAGACGGCGGCAACAACGTCAGTGGTGCCGAGTAGATAGGTACGCTCGATCTTGGTTTTGTTCGGCTGGGGCTTGTTGATGGTGATAGGTTATGGGGGGGGGGGGGGAGGGAGGGGAAGGGAGGGGTGTGGTTCCGGACATGGTACCGGTACCCCGGCCTGTATGGGCCCGTGTGACCTCCGGTCGCTCCATTCCGGCCAACAGCGCCGTGCAGAACATCGCGAAGGATTTTTCCAAGGGGCGGACGGGCATAGGGGAGGGGATAGCGGGATGGCTGGAGGAGACACTCCCGAACTAAGTTAAGCAAACGTACTAATGGGATCTGCACGCCGAATGTCGGTCCTGTAGGTCGAGCAGAACTTGCACCGGCCCGCCAGCGTGTTCTGCGTGGGGGCTGCAACGATGCCGTTGTCGTCGTCGCCGAGGACGCCGTCGTCCAGGCTCCGGTCCACGACCAGCTTTCTGCAGAAGGCGGCGCCGCCGCCCGCGCCGCGGCACGGAACGACGAGCGACGCCAGCTCGCGGAGCACGTCGCCGTCTCGCCACCCGGCCTGTCGGGCATGATTGCAGCCCGGAGCCGCCATGTAGATTGTCGGAATACGGCACATCACGGCGTCAGCTCGGGAAATGGGACTGGGGGACTCTGCGTGCTCTGGTTTTTTGGTTGTGTCTTCTTCGCTCGCGGATCCGCGGTGATGGCGTTATTTGATAGGTAGCTTAGATGGAGGTTCGAACCATGTTCGTACTTTGTCCACAGGGAGTTATCGGCTCGTTGGTGCTGTCTCGAACGATGTCTTTCATACTTCCCCCCCCCCGGAGCGAAATGCAAAGCCTTGTTCCCCAGGGGGATAGAAAAGGGGTCGTTGCAAGAGCATGCCCGTCATCGGGTCCCGCCACGTTTCCTCTTGTACCGGTAGGTAACTGTCAATGGACAACCACTACGCGGCCGTCGTACCCGGTGCCGACTTCCTGAGCTTTTTTTACATAAGAGGATGGCAGACATTGGCTCCGTCGGGTCTATGGGCAGCCACCCTGATGGCGTGCGGGGATCTGCGTCTTGCTCCCGGTGAGGAGCTGAAGCCTCACCGCTCGCGCCCACGCGGTTCTTTGCGGGTAAATGTTTGGATTGTTTGAATCTCCGCGGGACCAGGTGGAGGGCGCTCGTGGCCTCCCGCACGCATTCGCATGGTGTTGAGTTACGCGCGCCGCATACCTGCCACACATGGCGATTGTTGACGACGTGATTGGTACATAGGATTGGCACATGCTGCACCAATCGACGAGCCCCAAAGTGCATAAAGCCAATAAGTAACTAAGAGGGGAGAGATTTGGGATGGAAACGGAAGCTCCGTACAGAAATGGAAGATACGTAACTGTTGTGATCCCTGTTAGATTTTCAGTGCCGGAGTTGTTCCTGCTCATGAGTGGTGCTCTTCTTGTATTATTTGCAGACAAATTGGCTCAGCGAACGAAACTCTTGTTTAAAGGAATCACTGTACACGAGAATAAGCTGCCGATGAATAATTGTATACACGTTTTTGCTTTGCCAGGCAGCAGGTAAGTTAACTTGTTGTCTCGTCATAGTGTGCCTCGTGGGTTCATCATTGGTCCGGTCCGCCGCATCCAAAGGAGACGGCAAAGATGACAGTGGGGCAATACAATGCTGATACCGCTCCAAAACATGTTCAAAGTCTTTCGCATTGGGTAGAATGACGTCCCCGAGAGAACAAGTCAGTGGGCGCCCAGCTGACGTCGTTGAGCGGCGGTCAGTGCCCTGGTGAGGTTGCCGATCTCCTCAGAAGCGGCAGCAATATCCCCAACGGCGTTATCCCTCTGCCGCGCCTGGCGGGACGAGAAGTGTCCCTTCACCTCGAACTCGTGCACGGCCTGCTTGAGCCGGCCCTGGGCTTGCTTCAGCGCGGCAAAGTGGATGTCGAGCTCGCTCAGGAGATGAGCGACGTGCAGCAGCTCGGGAAGGGTGCCGATGAAGTTGTGCACGCGCGGCACTATCGCGTCCATCCGCTGCTTGTTGTGCTTTTGCGTCTTCCGTCTCGCCGCCTGGGATACGGTACCCGAGTCGGCTGGCAGGTCGTAGGATGGCGGCATGATTTGATCAGGCAGGCCGGGGACGGCAGATTGAAAAAAAGGAGCCGCGGGGGTGGACGACTGGTGGGACTGGCCGTTGGACAAGCCGTGCAGAGGGGGGCCGTAATCCAGCTTAAGGGTCCAGCTCTGGGAGTAGGGCAACGCTTTGGTGACGGTTTGGCTGGCAACGGCGGTTGTCGAGCTGAAGAGGGCCCTATCCGCCTTGCGCCGAGGTTCCTCTGGCGTTCTTGTCTCAAGAATTTGTCCTTCCTCGAGAGCTTCCCCTTCGAGAGGCTTCGGCGCGAGTGGGATCTGGTACAATGTGCGAGAGAGAGCTAGCTCCGGGTCTGCCTTGACGGATGGACCTTTTCTTTGGGCCATATTCGATTTGTCGCCCAAAGGAAACTCTGAGAACGACTTTGATATCAGATGATGGTACTATCGTGCGCCGTGCCAAGCGAAGATGATGAAAGAATGTCTGACAAGTCAGCAGGGATCGCGTTGAATAGCACTGAGCTGCGAGGACTGCAAATGACAGAGCAGCATGCCTAACTGGGCAAAAGAACGGAGAAGACGCGCACAGGGCTCCGTGGAAATTCCGCGCTTTGGTTATGTCAGGGAAGGGAGTATAAAAACCCTCTGTCTATCTGGAAGGTACAAGGCTCGTACTTAAAGTCAAGACTGTCGGAAGGTGCCAGATGAGATTTTGTTAGGAGGAGGAGCTACATAAAGTAAGGTTCTTATGTACCTAGGTACCTTTAGTACTTAAGGTAACTTACAGTTGAAGCAAGTGCTGCCTGGAGAATTGATTTTCCTACCTTAGGAGGTATTTTTTCAAGAAGCCATCTATCGACTTCTCTGTACTCGAACACGCAAGAGCCACGGTCTTGTTATCACTCATCAAATAAAGGCTGCATCGTAAGTTATCTGGAAGTAAATACTTGCCGGGGCAGGTGTTGACTCACTGATAGCCAGCATCACCAGTCTCAGTTGCACAGTTACTTAGGTAATCGTGATACTATTGCCCAAGTTACTTGTTTCTTGCATTTTGGGCAGTCAGTCCACATGGGATGTCACCGCGGCCTCGTTGTCTTTCGCTACGAGCACCGCAGAAATCAAGAGTCTCATACCAACGTGTGTGTCTACAACACTAGCTGAGCAGCCATAAAGAGTGATGGCACTCTTTGGTTGCCTGCTGGGCAACGGCTAGGCAGGCATAAAGCAGAGGAGAAAAGAGAGCATGAAAAAGAAAGGACAAGAAAAAGAAAGGACAAGAAAAAGAAAGGACAAGAAAAAGAAAGGACAAGAAAAAGAAAGGACAAGAAAAAGAAAGGACAAGAAAAAGAAAGGACAAGAAGAGGAGAAGAAAAAGATCGGAAGAGTGAAGATCGAGGGCCCAGCCCAGTTCAAAAATAAGTTATGTCCCCCTAGGAGACCGAGGCCATAGCTGGCCATGGCACTCTTACCTCGGTTGGAAAGAGGTTCGGAGCCATCTCCAAAGCCGACAATCCCGACAATCACCGCTCGAGTTGATGAGCTCTCAGGCTTGGGGCATTTGCTTGACTGAAATAGTGTGTCCGACGCGACCTCGGACGAGGACCCCGGTCACGTCCCGGGAGTTCGTTGGAACATATTCCGCCCTATTCCGCCTTGGCTGCCGTCCTAATGCCGCCTTTCCGCGGGGCCTCCTATCTTGTTCCGGCCTTGTGCCGCATCCGTGCATCTCAGCTGCCATAATCTCCATGGCATTGGATACAGGTGCCAACAACCTTTGCGCCTTGACGCTGAAAAATTTGGCTCGTCTCTTCTTCTTAGAACTGACTTACTGCTTAGACGCTTATGTGAGAAACTCACCACGCCTACCGCCCGCTCACCCTCACCCCCTTTGCAGGAGAGAACAAGTGCACCCACCCGGAGCCATGCCGCCACGCATAGGACACACCAAGTCCCGAGGAGGTGAGTTGTAACAACGACCCGGACTCTCCGTAAGTTCTGTCCGCTGACCGGGCCGCGCGTACCCGTACCCACCTTAGGTTGTAGACAATGCAAGGCACGCAAGGTCAAATGTAGCGAGGACCATCCCCAGTGCAACGCATGCGTACGCTTGCGCCTCGAATGCTCTTACTTCCGTGACAATAGGCCGACGCCGAACCCGGACCAGACGTCCTCTGGCAAGACAGCTGCCGTGACCACGAAGAGCCGTAGTAGCAGCGCATCGGATGGGGGCCACCAGATGAGCCAGCCGCCTGAAACCGACCATCCAGCAGCCTTCCGAAATAGGGACAACCTCCTGGAGATGTTTCGTGAGTCCATGACGCTGACCACCCTCCCTTATCTCTTCTGTGGGCTGTTGTAGTGGCCATGTGTGCCACTTGAGACTCGCGCCATGATCGAGGAGGGCGAAGCCTCGGAGACGAGACGTTCAGATGTTGACTGTAGTCCCTATCCAGTCATCTGGCATTTCACCGCTGTCGTCAAAGAGACCTTTCCCTACGAGAGGGAACCCCTTGCGCGGCGGAAGCAGTCTGACGACTTGGTGCAAACCATCTTCACACATAATTTCGTGCTGAACTCGATTCTCGCCGTGGCGGCGCAACACCTCGGTACGGGCCCTCCAGATCCATGTCCTCTTGTCCTCTTCCTGCTGGCTTCGGAGTCTCTGGTCCCCACACTAGAAGCCGAAGCCTCCTCGAGTTGGAGCGAGACGTCGTTGCTGACTCTAGGGGTCCAAGTGTTGACGCGCGGAGCATCCTTCCCTGGTCCCTTCGCGGACGTCGACTTTAGCCAAGTCCACGCCTTTTACCTGGACCAATCGCTGCAGAGTCATCGCCAGGCGCTCGACGCCATAAATCCAGACAATGCCGAACCTGTCCTGCTGGTATCCATCTTGTTGTGCTATGTTGCGTACAGGCCATTTCCCGATCAAATCGTTGGTGGCGAGCCCTTCACCTGGCTCAAGATGTCCCAGGCAATCGTGCATGTGGCCATGGCTACTCACGCGCACCTGCCGCCACACTCGTCGGTAACATATATGATGTCAGTCGGCATGCATGCATCTCTGGTGGAATGCTTGCAGCTAGAGCTCGGTAACACTGCATCAATCCCGGGTTTCGAGCCGCAGCACATCAGCGACTTTTTCAAGGAGCTGGCGTATTTTCAAGATCCGGAAGAGAACCCGTTGCGTAATCCGTCTGAAACGCCCGAAGAGAGACACGCCTGCATGGTAGCACTTGGCGTTGTCGACGACATCTACCAGGCCGCCCGAACTGGCGAGGATCCGACGCTCTTCGGCAAGCGGCTGTTGGCGTTCGGGCCTCGCCTGCCCCCGCTGTTCGTGCACATGGTCGACCAGCGGAAGCCCAGGGCACTGGCCATCCTGGCCCAGTTTGCCGCCCTGACGAAGTGGGCGGCGGGAGAGGACGAGGACTACCGCCAATTCTGGTTCTCGGGCTTCGCAGCCCGTGAAATCGAGGTGGTGAGGAGCCTTCTACCCGCCGACTGGCTCTGGACTCTGAAATGGCCACTCAGCGTCTTGTCAGAGGAGGGAAGAGGTGGATGAAGTTAATGAAGGGGAGGGACTCGGGCTTCCGGGAAGGCTTTCATGTATATCTATATACGGAGTACGGAGTACGGACTGCGGAGTTAGGACTGGGAGGGTGCACCCAGTGGGGGCCCACTACATCAGATTTTACCTGCTAGCTAGCTGTACACCACCTCCATTACCAATATAACACACTTCTACCTCTGGACTCAATCCTTCTTCTTTAGGATGGGTTGAGAGTCTGGAAATCCGAATCCGAGTCCCACGTAAGCTTGTACGAAAACGTCATCACGTACCGAGATATCACCATCCAATCAGCATCACTCAAGTGGCCATGCAGAACAATCCAGTAAGACCTCTGGCGGGAAAGAGACAGGCTTTGCTGGAGCACATTGCGAAGAGAAACGATATCGACGGAGTATGTGTTGGTAAAGGGGAAGGGGCGGGAGCTTATTATATCAGATGGTAACCGGACCGAGCCTTGAGCTTCGCCAGTGATAGTAATTACCAGGCAACCCAGCAGCGCGGTGGACCCATGCTGACAACTCCAGGCCTGCATGCGGCCGCATTGCAGGCACTCGTCCGTAGCTGGCGATGGAAGCTCGTACCACCACCAGTAACAATAAGCGGTGAGCGACATGATCCTGAGGGTAGCTTCAACATCGACATGAGAACCACAGAACATCGCTGCAAACAAGCTAGCTTCCACAGGGGTTCGTCCCATTACACAAGGGTTATTTATTGTACTTGAATGAATATGCCATGCCGCACCGGACGGAGTAGTCCAGGGGTCCATCGACATCTCTTTACCCATCGTATGCTTCCTTGAAGTTTCAACTCATAATTACAACTCAACGCCGCCGGCTGCACCGAGTTGCTAGAAAATACTGGCTGAGCCCCTTTTCTCATTACCGCAAGTTACCCTTGCAGTGAGGAAGACCATTACCGGGAATACGACGTGCGGTTTCATACAAAGCTGCGGAGTTACGGAGTATCATATCCGTACATGCACTGGTAGTTGCCTGAACAAGGTTGCAGTCTGGGAGTACCACGTCGGCTGAGCGGCACGGCCCAACCGCTTCCCCTAACCCCTTTAAAGGGGAAAGATAAGTGCCATGCAGTTGGTGAGAACTTTTGGGACTGAGCAACATGAAAAGCTCATGTCCTTGTATATCGGGCAGAGTCTAAGTAGATATAGCGGAATAACTACTAGAAATATATGGTCATTGTACAGGGTACCAGATCACTGAATACCGGTAGGTTGGTTGGCTGACCGAGACTGCAGCTATTTTAGCCATCCACGTGTCTTTGCGAGGATGCGGTTGTGTCACCTACCTGGTCCAATTGTAAGTTATTTCTCGTTGTGCATTAAGTTATGAGACTCCTAACGTCCCCAACACCGGCCGCCTATCATTCTCGGGCGTGGCAGTCATGCGCTGGCAGCATAGCCTGATTCTCCTCATCTTTACGTCAAGTAACTTACACTGCGAACCGTGCTGCTGATTAACCGAAGCGCGCCCGGTATCTCCCGGCTCACAGTAGCATTCGCATCGCAACACCAAAATGCAAAGTGTACTTCCCAGCTGGCATGATTGGCCCGAGCCCATTGCGGGGAGACCGGTACTGTGTAGCCGGTACAGTAAAATCTACGAGATGGAAAGCGGGGTGCTTTTATAGACGATGACAGTAATCGCGCCCAACGAGCAGTCTTGATTTGTTGCAAAAGTCCCGGGCGAGAACGGTGGACATAAAGACTTCCCAAAAGGCCGCGTGCCAGCATCAGGACTTGCCTGTACCTTAAGCCGCCGGACTGGAAACTCGATCAAAATGGGCGACGCCAGGGCACTCGTCGATGTGAGCCCCCAGAATGAAAGGCAGCAAGATGCATGTCAGAACTAATTTCCAAAACAGCTTCAGCTGAAGTGTCCCGAGCTCTTCAGGGACAAGGGCTTCGTGAACGGGCAATGGGTCGAGGCCAAGTCGGGAGAGCGGTTCGACATCATCGGCAAGCCATGAACCCGTTCCTTTCATCCCTCCATCCCAGCACGGAACGAGTGAGAAGACGACCAAGACAGAGAGAAAGGCGATTTTTATGTGAACGGATGGATATGCGGGGGCTAACGATTCGGCGCGGCCTCCCCCCCCCTTTTTTCCCCGTCCCCCCCCGGCAAACAGACCCCGGCACGGACACGCCGTTCGCGACATGCGCAGCCATGGCGGCCGAGGACGTGGACGACGCGGTGCGAGCGGCGGCGGCGGCATTCTCCGGCTCTACCTCCACCTCCTCCTCCTCTTCCTCCACCACCACCTCCTCCTCCGCCTCCTCCCCGTCGGGGGGCGGGGGCGGTTGGCGGGCGGCGACCCCGCGGGCGCGCGCCGACGCGCTGTGGCGGTGGGACGGGCTGCTGCGGGCGCACCGCGACGACGTGGCGCGCGTGCTGGCGCTCGAGACGGGCAAGCCGCTGGCCGAGGCGCGCGACGAGATCGACTACGCCTCCACCTTCACGCGCTGGTTCGCGGGCGAGGCCGAGCGCGTCCAGGGCACCGCCTTCCGCGCCGTCTCCGCGGGAGGTGGCGGCGGAGGTGCTGGTGGGAACGGGACAGGGGAGGGGCGGCGTGTGTTCACCATAAAGCAGCCGCTGGGCGTCGTCGCCGCGCTGGTGCCGTGGAATTTCCCGGTCGCGTAAGTAAGAAAAGTCCCAGGTTTCGGATGAGGGGGGGAGGGGGAGGGGGGTGTAAGAGGTGGCTGCGGCGTTTGGCATACTGGGTTACAGACAAGAAAAGGGGGAGAGGGGAAAAGGAAAGGGGTGTTTGTGGTTTTCTTGGGTGTTCCGGAAAGTCACACAGAGACAGAGGAGGGAGGGCTTTCAGAGTGACAGGCCATGAGAAAGGCTGGGCGAGTGCTTGCTGACTCGGCCCTTCCGGGAAAAAAAGCATGATCCTCCGGAAAGCCGCGACGGCCATCGCGGCCGGCTGCACCATGGTGGCCAAGCCGTCGCCCGAGACGCCGCTGTCGGCGCTGACGCTGGCGTACCTGGCGTCGCAGGCCGGCCTGCCGCCGGGCGTCTTCAACGTGCTGCCCACGACGCTGGCCAACACGCCGGCGCTGAGCGAGGCGCTGTGCAAGCACCCGGACGTCAAGAAGGTCTCCTTCACCGGCTCAGTGAGTATGAAAAAAAAAAACCCCGCCTTCAGGGGAGAGGGTGACGAGCGAGGACGGCCCGCCCTGGCTACCTTGCCTGTCTCTCCCCCTATCCAGCCGCTGGGCTGGACTGAGCTGATCGATCTGCTGACTGGCTGGCTGTACTCGGCGCTCAGACCCGGGTGGGCAAGATCGTGTCGGCCCACTGCGCCGAAGGCCTCAAGAAGCTCACGCTCGAGCTCGGCGGGAACTGCCCCTTCATCGTATTTGACGATGCCAACCTGAACCAGGCGTGTGACGGTAAGTGACTAACCGATAACCCCCGCCGCCCCCTTTTCCCCGCTCTCCCTTCTCTCCCGGGCGCTCTCCCGGCCGTAGTTCCGTGGCAGACGCAGGAAGCGCTGGTCCTGATACTATCTACTCCCCCCCCCGAGCAGCGTTGATGTCGCTGAAGTGGCGCCACGCCGGGCAGGCGTGCATCACGGCGAACCGGGTGTACGTGCAGCGGGGCGCGTACGACGGGTTCGCGCGGCTCGTGGCCGAGCGGACGTCCCGGCTGCGCGTCGGCCACGGGCTCGCGGACGACGGCGTCACCATGGGCGCGCTCACGGTGCCGCAGGGCGTCGACAAGACGGCCGCCCAGGTCGCGGACGCCGTGCGGAACGGCGGCACCGTGCTGACGGGCGGCAAGCGCCTGCGACCTGGGCGGCAGCAGTCTGAGTCTGACAACGGCAGCAGCACCCCCGGCGGCACCGGCACCGGCACCGGCACCGGCGGCGGAGGCGGAGGCTACTTCTTCGAGCCGACCGTCATTGCCGACGCCAGGCCGAACATGGCCATCGCGTGCGAGGAGACCTTCGGGCCCGTGCTGGCCCTGTTCCCCTTCGACACGGAGGAGGAAGCGGTGCGGGCCGCCAACGACACCAGCGTGAGTGGGGACACACAACCCGCCGAGCCATAGCAAGTCCTGTGGGAAACCGACCGCCTGCGTGCCTGCTGACAACGGGGGCCCTGGCCCTCCCTGGGGGTTACAGATGGGTCTGGCGTCTTACTGCTTCACCAAGGACGTCGACCGAACGTGGCGCCTGTTCGAGAACCTCGACGCGGGCATGATTGGACTCAACACTGGTCAGAGAAATTGCCTCCGATGCCAAGAGCAGCCCGAGCACCACACCCCCTTGCTGACAAGCGTGCAGGCCACTGCGGCGCGGCCGAATCACCCTTTGGTGGACTCAAGCAGTCTGGGTACGGAAAGGAATCGGGCAAGGATGTCGCGATCGATGAGTACCTTGTCACGAAAACGGGCACTCTTTCGGTGGAAGGGCACTATTAGGCGTCCAGACCTAGTTGGAAAGAGGCCGTTTCGGTTGGCGTTACGGAGTAAGTTATTCAACATCGACGTGATGGGATGGATCAGTCGTAACCGCAGGTCGACTGAATAGGGACTCTGGGACGCGCTGCATGAATCCGGGGATGTGGGCAAGGATAAGATATAGTAAAGGCAAGTACGTGCAAGAGGCTATATCAGCAAACGTTAGAGATTCTATTCAGTGTCTGCATATGAGGCTGATTCAACAACCTCAGCCGATCTATAAGTCAACTCATGTGTCCCAAGGGCTATGAAAGTCTGGGTCTGTTTCCTGTCCCTGATCTTTACTCAGTTGCACACTTGACCAATTGCACATGGTCTTGTCGTGAAGTCATTCCCGTGAGGTCAAGAACTTGGTCTGATAGTCTTCTCTTCGGCAAATGGCGCGCTGTTGTTACAAACCCGAGACACTTTGGTTGCTATACATGGAGCGTACGTCCCATCCAGGCCAGTGGCCGGAACTGAAGCCCAGGGGAATTGAGACAAAACGTTTAATTTCTGTTCCAAGGCCATGGACGACCAAATTCGCTGGATTCCAGAGAGTAAGTCGAGGAGAGCGGCGGTAGAGATAAGTTCGAGAACGAAAAAGCAGCTCGCGGGGTACGGAGACAAGCTGAGGGGCAGGGAGGCTGAATGCAGACCCGGTCGCAGAGGAACGAGAGACAAACAGCCAGTCAGGAAATCACATATCATAGAGTTGAAGCAGAAATCAGATAGATGGCGGGGAACCGTCAGAGCAGGAAGAGGGGGGTTCTTGGGGAGACTCGTGTAACAAGACCACGTGATCAGACTACTCCCCTCATACCCATTCATTTTCCGAGCTGTGCCAGACGCGTCAACATCATGTACGACAGCTCTCTTCGTTTAAGCTCCAACTTTGCACGGCGTACAACTCTCAAGATGGGAGAACACACCCTTACACGGAGCGGAATGCGCAAGCTTACCTACACTTCTCTACACATCAATGATCACACCTTAGACGACAGGCTACCTGGACTCGAGTCGCCACCCGAACAAGGCCATTTCTGTTTGCCACCCACAAAAGATATCGGTGCCCTCGATGATCTTCCTCCGGAGCTCGTTGCAATGATTCTCTCCGAGCTTGACTTGCGAACTCTCACGGACTTTCGCTGTGTCAATAGACGAGCCGCAGAGCTAGTTAACTCCCTCGTTGAGTACAAGGCTATCACCACACATGCGCAGAATGCACTGCGCGACATTCTGAGTATCGAAGCCGGCAGGGGGATCACTTGCAGAACACTATACGATAAACTATGCACACCGAATTGTGAGCAGTGTGGTGACTTCGGCAGTTACCTCTATCTCCTTACATGCAAACGGCTTTGCTTTTTCTGTTTTTATTCTATTTTACGCAAAATAAGATCTACCAACCGCTGCGACGCCGTCATGCGAAGCTGATATCTGGACTGAACCGCCAAGCCATGGAAAGACTGCCCTGCATGAGAGTCCTATCTGGCACCTACTCCGAACTCTTGGTCGACCATGGATCTGCCCTTCGGGCTGGTGTCGAACTTCACGGGTCATTGAGCGATATGCGCAGATATGTCTCGGACTTCAAAGCGCAGAAGGCCGAAGCCTACAATGCTAGGAAGGCGGCATGGCAGCAAGCCGGATCCATCACGCGGGGCCCGCGGGCGCCCATTCTGCGCGACCCCTGGGATCATCGTCCCGAGAATCCATGGCGATTTGTGGTAATTGCTCGTGTGCCATGGTTGAACAGAGCATCGCAGGAGGTGGAATGAGGATTTCATTGCAAGATGTGAAAGGTCCATCCCATTAGACTCCTCACCTCTTCACTACGGCTCTGAACGTAATCGAGGCTGAAGATGGGAAGGAATGGGAAGAAGAAGTGTACGAGGTTGCATGATGGTAGTTGAAATACTCAAAAAAACTTGTCTGTTCAGCACTAGTTCCTAGAGATCGTGGCACTGATCCTCTTCCCCCTATCCTCTCTTCCGTCCCTCAAGGTCTCACAAGGTGACGGTTTCAGTGGTGCATCCGGTCCTACCATTCTTGTACTGCCCTCTAAGATAAGGAAATCGACCTTCCAGAGCTCATACTCTGACCTTGATTGCCGCAGCCGAGGACTGATCAACTCAGTGTCGAAGCAGACCCACATAGCCTGGAATTGGCGGCCTATTCTCGTACCAAGTTTCTATTTAGCAGAACAAACCTTAGTCTGAACTCTCGTTGGCTGCACACCACTTGAGTTTTGCAACTAATAAGTGAGTTGGTTTTTAAGTATCAGATGCTGCGTCTTGCCCACAAATTTCACTAAGGTAAAAACCAGTAGGGCTCAGCTACGAACAACCTATTCCAGGTATCTATGTATAATTCCTCGTCTTCTTCAAGCTTTTGGTTCTATGACGAGGGAAACTTCCTTCAGATACCTAATTGTCAGAGAATCTGGCTTCGCATAGTTCATTAGCTCGCGGAGAGCTAGTGCCCTGAGTAGTGGCACAAGGTGTTATATTTACTAGGCTACGCGCAATAGCGGTTTACCTGGTCTGACACATAACCTGTTAAACGTCAGGCGGTGTAGAAGTATAATATGTTAATGCTGACAACACCACGTACGGTTAAGCAAACATCTCCTTCCGGACATAATATTTATCTGGAGTTACAACTGGACATAGCTGCCACGTCAAGATTGGGGCACGCAACGTTTCGTGGATGTAGGCGTTCAGGTAAGAAGAGCAACTAGCGTCTCGGCTGTGGCTAATCTGATCAGATTTTGGATATAAAATCCCGGGACTAGCCTTCCAAGTACTTCGGGTTTTGTCTTCGGGAGGTACAGAAAGCTATAGAAGGCGGGTTATGGGTATGGCTACCTGTCTTCGGCTCTAGATGGTGAGCTCTGGATATTGAGCGCTGGATATTGAGCGTTGCCGCCTTGCGAGCTTGCCTTTTGCTTGAACAAACCCCGCTTAATGCATGTCTGTCCCGATTGGTCACATGTTCAGGGTATGGATACGCTAGCGAGTCAATTCGGACAAGCATAAAAAGCTGCCTTCTGAACAGACAGGCGTCGTAAATCAGAGAACACATCACACATGAGTGCGGGAAATGAGAAGCTTTACAGGGAAGAAATTGGAATTCTACAGAGCATTGCCAATAAGACTCTGGCGTCTGATGAGTTAGTAAGGTACCTCTACTGACTGTTGAAGACGCGGGGGCCGGCCACGGCTGATTGGTTGGGTGATGCCGAGCTAATAAACATGTCGTGCATGCTCTGGTGCCCAGGGGTACCTATTGGCTATCGCACACAGCAGTTTCTGTTTGTTCTTCGGCCTCCTCGACTCAGTCAGGAATAGTAGCCGGCCTGCCGCCCCGCCGCCTCCCGATTCCCAATTCTCAATTCCCAATTCCAAATTGCCATATGCCATGTGCCAGCGCGGGCATCATCTCGTCCTTTCAAGCCTGCCCGGTCTGCTGGTGCTTTTGCCTCCGCCACAGGCAGCTCACTTGTGCTGTCACTTGCGCTTTACCCTGGACTGATGCTGACATGAATTAGTTTTTATATCACACTTACGATATTATTGTGTTGGTTCAAGTTTGTTGCCTTGTGAGCTATTCTGAGCCCGGGTACGAAGCGCGTACTTTTCTGTACCACCGAGTTGGTGATCCTCCGCGGCTGCCGTGTCATCACGCTAGGAGGTAACCGGCGTCATCCCTGCTAGAACATAGGCCGCTCAGCATCGCCGTTTGCACGACAGGGAAAGCCTCCTCCACGTTCCCCAAACACGCCTCCCCAAGCCTCCCCAAGCTACCCGCGCCAGACCGCTGCTTTTTCGCCTCTTTCTGCTGCCTCGTCTTGTCGACTATGCCTATGTCTATACCTATGTCGTTATGATTCTTGGTCGTGCAGCCTCTTGTCACCTCACCGACCCTTTTCTCCCTCTCGTGGGACCCGACGTCTCGCCTCGGCATTCATCCCTCCTAGCCGCCAGCCGCCACTGTCGCCGCCGCTGCCGCCGCCGCCGCGCCGAGGCACCGAGACCATGCCGGAGAAGCCACTCACCGTGGCTACATACGCCGCCGGCGCCTCGCTCGCCGCCATCACCCTCGTCTACGTCTTTGCCCCCACCTACCTGCTCGACAGCGACGCCCACTCGGCGCGCAAGAAGGGCGTCGTCGGCCTCTCCAACCCGGCAAACGACTGCTTCATCAACTCGGTCCTCCAGGCCCTCGCCGGCCTCACCGACCTCCGCATCTACCTCATCCGGGAGAACCATCGCCGGAACATAGACGATCCGTGGGTCTACCGGGAAGTGGCGAGCGATCCGTCGTGCAAGGACACACCCGAGTGGAAGAGTCAAGGCCTCCAAACCGGCATCGTCACCAGAGGCCTCAAGGACATTCTCGACGCCCTGAACGAGCGACCGATATACAAGAAGACCATTGCCGCCACCAGCTTCGTCAAGGTCCTGGAGACCGCGTTTAGGCAACGCATCAGCCGTCAGCAGCAGGATGCGCAGGAGTTCCTCCAGGTCGTGGCCGAGAGGCTATGCGACGAATACCACGCTGGCAGGAGGGCGAGACAGGCTGCCAGGAAGAGAGGCACCGTCGGAGCCGACGCGGCAGACGCTGGGCCCGTGGACGGAGATGCCGTGCAGAAACGGCTGGCCGGCTTGGCCCTGGACGGGACTGGGCACGACGACGCGGCGCAATCCACCGTGGCTGAGTCCCAAGCCCCATCGGGGTCGCAGGCGCTGGCAGACGGCGGGGAGGAGGACGGCTTTCCCATGGAGGGCAGATACGAGAGCCAGATCGAGTGCCAGAGATGCGGCTTCAAGACCAGGCCCACGGAGAGCACCTTCTGCACCCTGACGCTGAGCGTGCCCCAGTCCAGCTCGACCTCTCTCAACACCTGCCTGGACGGCTTCTTCAAGACCGAGTACATAGAGGACTACAAGTGCGAGAAGTGCCGCCTGGTGCATGCGAAGGAGCTGCTCGAGTCCGAGATGTCGCGCTCGAACTCGGACAGCTTCAGGGCTGCCACGGCCCAGTCCATAGCCAAACTCCAGCATGCCATCGACACGGACCCCGAGAAGCCGCCGCCAGACGTCGTGCTACCGGAGATGCGGTACGCCCCCAAATGCAAGATTGCGAAACACACGCGCCTCACCGGCTTTCCCAAGGTCATGGCCATTCACCTGTCCAGGTCTATCTTCGACAGTCACATCTCACAGAAGAACTCGGCCAAGGTTACGTTTCCGGAACAGCTACAGATGGGCGGCCTGCTCTCCCAGAGACGATATCGTCTGCTCGGTACCGTCACACACAAAGGCAGCCACCACAGCGGCCACTACGAATCCTTCCGGCGACAGAACGTCTCGCTGCCTTTCTCGACCCCCAACGCCTTCCAGCCATCCGGGGTCTTCACCAAGTCTGCCGCTCCGAGCCCGGCGGGGACGCCGGATCTCGGGTCCACCCCACGTGTCGAGGCCATCTACAAGTCGGGCGACCCTAGTCCGATCGCTTCGACGCCGGATCTCGTGTCGCCCCGGTCGAGATGCAGCTCCCTGAACACCTCGGCCGACAATCATTCCCGCCGGTCGACGGATACGGGGTCGTCGGCGACGAACGGCCGCTCGTCTCACCACCGGTGGAGCCCGACGTCGGCCCCGAGAGAGCGCGACTCGGACGTGGTCAGCCTCAAGTCGGTGGCGGCCTCGGCGCGATCGACCATGTCGCGCCTCTCCCACCGCAGCAGCCGGCCCGACACGCCGAACGGCAACAAGAGGCAGCACTCTGCCACCACCAACGGAACGGCAGACGTCGCCGCGCCTAGGTCGAGCGGCTCCTCCTCCAACAACAAGCACCGGCGGCGCAAGCAGCCCGACCGGTGGTGGCGGATCAGCGACGAGAAGATCAAGGAGGCCAAGACCGGCGAAGTGCTGGGCATGCAGCGGGAGGTGTACCTGCTCTTCTACGAGCTGGAGCGCCGGGACGGCGGCGGCGGCAGGGGGGCAGAGCCGTAGGAGGATCACCCACCACGCCGCCGACCGCTGCTCGAGGAGGAGGAGGAGGAGATCTCGTGCCTGACAACACCGGCAGCGGAGGACGCGCACCACGGACTCCCCGAGTGGATCCGTCTCCTGCCCTCCCGGCTCCGGTTCCTGCTGGTGAGAGCGGGCCGCGGGACGAAGAGGTACGTCAGGGACGCCTGGGACCTGTACATGGGGTACTACGACATGGGCGATCTGGAGAGCGGCCCCAGGGCCGGCTACATGAAGCAGTGGCGCCCGCATCACGGGGCGGATTTTCGTACCCCGTACTGAGCCGCCCTTGCGGCGCAGGCACAGACTTGCATCTATTAGAGAGACTGGTGCAGAAACAGGCTCGAGGTCGGCGGTATCGTCATCGATGGCATAACATAGGTAGGTGTTCAGGACGGGAAACTTTTCATATATGCATCACTCTTGCATTTACAGTCGACTGAGCGGCTCGAGGGCCTCTGTCGCTCTGCGCTGGTTTAGGGGCATTGCACAGTTGGACTTCTCTTTGGGAAATGACAAAACATCTGGCTGGGGAAAGGAGAAGGCCATGACGGCGAGAAGAATGCACACTCATCTGATATGCATCATGGAGCGGTCTTCGCGGTTGTTTTTTTTCTTCTAAAAAAGGCATTCAGCATGTTGGGATAGGTGCAGCGCAAGAAGCGATTCAGCATTGCATGGTACAGCATAGGTGGCATAGACTTGTGTACAAAAAGACAGGAGGTAGTGTATGAATGGCGAAACGTCTGAAGCATTTTCATGCCTGCTTATCCATCGTGCCATCTTCTTGTTAGCACGTCGTGCACGTTCGAGGCATGATCTGTACACAATTCGTACACAACGCACACACAGGAGACAGACCTGCGGCGGACGCAATCATGCTATGGGGGCTACGGACTCGAGACGGGTCGAGACCGCGCAGAGCCGGCGCGCGCGCCTGATCGATCCCGTGTCGATTCGATGCATCTCTGTTGTGGACCAGAAGACCAGACTACGGGCCTGCCAATGCGCAGTACCGCCGAGAGGGAATGGCCGTAAAAAAAAAAAATTGACACGTTTCTTGGGCATATGTAACACGACTCACACACCGACTTGATCCAGACTTGTGGGAGACGCCGGCGGAAAAGCATAGCCGCGCTTTTCCTCCCCCGACTTGGGCTTCTTCTTGCACCGGTGCGGTGATGCTGAGTAGATTCTCTCGTCCTGTCACCGACAACCGCCAAAAGTGCATTGGGACCACGGGAGGGACTTGCACGGATCTGTGATGAGAGACACCGAATAAAAAATGAATAGAAAATTGGCCCGCCGAGGTGACATCAGCGCTCTCTTCCGTGAGATCCCGCTGGGCCCCGGTGGGGTTCGCGCCCAAGGGGGGCCGGCGTTGCGGTTCGGTAGATTGCGGGTACGTATTTTCGTCATCGCCGCCGCCGCCAACGCCGCTTTCTATGATGAGATTCGCAGCTACGTAGGTTGGCATGTTGTTGCGAGCCTGTGGTCTCTAGAAGATGTCTAGCTTGGCTAGGGATCTCATCTACCTGGGAGCATCGTGGGCCAATGCCAGCCAGACGGCCCCCCAGCCAAGAGTATCTGGCTCGTCAAAAGGGAAAGGAGAAGAAGAAAGGGGGACAAACAAGCATAGCAGTTCTCGACTCGCTGACACCTCGGCTCACGTATCACAGGAGCTCGGCACGGGAAAGTGAGCTGGTTGGCGATGAACATCCCCCGCGTATCTGTGTTCGACGGTGCCGAGATATTCTCGTGCTACAGCTTGAAGATATCGGCAGATATTCCTTCTCTGGCCCGTGGTGCATGTGGTACTCTCTCAATTTTGCAGCTATTGTGACAGGGTCTAACGTACTCAGAGACGGGCGTGTGCTGGCTCACTTGCCAACGAATTGGGGGTAGATGCGAAGCTCTGAGTAATCGACACAAGGTGAGAGGACGCTGAGAATGGGAGTATTGGCCATAGACAGGTCGTTTACGGAGTAGTAGTGCTTCTCCCGAGACGTTGGGCGCGGCTGCATGTGTAAGCACGCGCAAGAAGGTGGGCTGGAATACGCGATCGGGATACGGACGGTAAACGGAACGGAGCCAAGCATGATGTCCCCCACTTAAGAGGGGAGAGGCCGAGAGAGGGGACATTGGAGGGGCGCCTTGGAGGGGTCGGCTTTGGCGTCAGTTGAAAATGGTACGGGCTACCGTAATCATGACGCCCCGCGGTCGGTGCCCGCCCTGAGCTCTTTTCTCTCTCTCTGATAATCCTCAACAACAACAACCAAGGCAACCTCACGACTTAGCAAGCTCTCAAAACACCACGCCTACCTGCCAGAAACTAGACGACATTCAACTGTAAAGCATCAATTGTACGTTGTTCACCGCCTCGTCCCAGACTTTCCTCCCCCCTTCACCCTTCACATGCCGGTAGTCTGCCCCGAAGGACCGCCGGAGCAACCCCACCAATAACACTTCCCACCATCCATTGAGACTTTTTAGAACCCGTCCGGAAGCCGCGAACCCAAAATAAAAAACACAACACACTAGAACCCGCAGAACCCCTCGTGCCACATTCTCCCGTCTTCCTCTCTTCTTCCCACCCATCCTCGCTGCTCTAACCTCCCCCGCCCCTACAGAATCATCCATCATGGCTACCAAGAACCTGTCCCGCAAGTCCGGCGTCATCGTCGGCGACGACATTACCGCCCTGTTCAACCACGCTCGCGAGAACAAGTACGCCATCCCCGCCATCAACGTCACCTCCTCCTCGACCGTCGTCGCCTCCCTCGAGGCCGCCCGCGACAACAAGGCCCCCATCATCCTGCAGATCTCTCAGGGCGGCGCCGCCTACTTCTGCGGCAAGGGCGTCTCCAACGAGGGCCAGAATGCCTCGATCCAGGGCTCCATCGCCGGCGCCCACTTCATCCGCGCAGTTGCACCCGCATAGTACGTCCCCGCGCCTTGTGGCCAGCTCCTGCTCTTGTTTGCTGACTAGAAGGGCGTGTAGTGGCGTTCCCGTCGTCCTGCACACCGACCACTGCGCCAAGAAGCTTCTGCCATGGATGGATGGCATGAGTACGTCTCTCCAAGCAGCGCAGCCGGCGCTTTGCTGACCCGAGTACAGTGGATGCCGACGAGAAGTACTTCAAGGAGCACGGCGAGCCGCTCTTCAGCTCTCACATGATCGACCTTTCCGAAGAGCCGGTCGACTACAACATCGAGACCACCGCCAAGTACCTCAAGCGCGCTGCCCCCATGAAGCAGTGGATCGAGATGGTGCGCTGCCTCTTCTCATTGATGGGTTCTGCCTGCTGACCCGGTGCCCTAGGAAATCGGCATCACTGGCGGTGAGGAGGACGGCGTCAACAACGAGGATGTTGACAACAACTCTCTCTACACACAGTGAGTGACCCCAGTGATTTGAGGTAACTTTTACTAACTTCTATCCAGACCGGAAGACATCTGGGCGAGTACGTAGTCGATCCCCAACGACTGGCGCATAAGTTGCTTACATAGGCTCCGTGCAGTCTACAAGGCCTTGAAGCCCATCTCCCCTTACTTCAGTATCGCCGCTGGTTTCGGCAACGTCCAGTAAGTTCATCGTGGGATCTTGTTTGGGTGGACACATGACTAACATCGAAATCTACAGCGGCGTGTACAAGCCTGGGTAAGCGAATTTCAGAATCTACAAATATGATGCCACTGACACTGTTTGCAGCAACGTCAAGCTCCACCCTGAGCTGCTGGGCAAGCACCAGAAGTACGTCAAGGAGCAGCTGAAGACCGACGATGACCTGCCCGTGACCTTCGTATTCCACGGCGGTTCCGGCTCTGGCAAGCAGGAATACCTCGACGCCATCTCCCACGGTGTCGTCAAGGTCAACATGGACACGGACATGCAGTTCGCCTACACCGCCGGTATCCGCGACTACATGATTAGCAAGAAGGACTACGTCTCGACCGCCGTCGGCAACCCCGACGGCGCCGACAAGCCGAACAAGAAGTTCTTCGACCCGCGTGTGTGGGTTCGTGAGGGTGAGAAGACGATGACGAAGCGGGTCGCCGAGGCCCTGAAGGACTTCAACTGTGCCAACCAATTGTAAACATGAAGGACGCGGACGATGGGTAGTGGTGCATAATTGTTAAAGCATGTTTACCTTAGAGGGAGACATAGAAAATTGAATGAACCTACCTCTTGAATACATTATGAGTATGCTCTTATAATTTGATAAATGCCTCGCAGCTCTGGTAACTTTCCACAGGTCCAGCGAAGTTGCTGTCATGTTACGCTTGAGAGAAGGGAAAAGGGGCAACGAAAGTGCGCCGCCGCCGCCAGAGACGGTTCCCGAATGCATTGGACCCGTGACGTTGGAGCAGCCAGCTGCTGATGCACCCGAGACGTCCGCTGGCGGCTCGTTCATGAGTTTTTTCGGAATACATTCGTGGAAGTACATTTTAGCCACTTTGCGGTGTTCCTCCCCCGGGCTCCATTAGATACACCTACCCTAGGTAAGCAAATACTTACCTACACAGGAAAGTTGTCACAAGCGGCCGCGAGCGAACTAGATCGCCATCGCCATCGTCTCCCTCGCTCGGGGTACCGTGCCGTCACCCCGACCCGTACTGGTACTAGGTACTCATAGGTAGGTAGACGGTTGAAGAGAGCTCCGGACAAGTCGAGACCCTGGCCCTGGCAACACACGGAACAGCATCTTGCACGATCAGTCTGACAGTTCATCGATCAGGACTAGGAGGTTTTCGGCAGTGGCGCGAGGGCGAAGGCGTCACGGCTTCTCGGCTCGTGGGAGCCAGTTGCTGGATGGGATGGGAGAGGCATTGTGGTAAAGAGCAGTAGTTGTATTGTAGTATTGCAACATCGGCCATTTCCTGTGCTTTCATAGAAGGTTTTCGTAGTTAGGGTAAGTTAGATACTAGTCGACGTGACACGAGCATAGGAGATGCGGTATGCTCGACGTCTTATCAGCATGCGAGGCGCCTATCTAACTGAGATATATCTACCAGACTGACGCTCTTTCTCCTTCTGCATAGAATGGGTTTTGTTATAGCCTTGCGAGACGCGATGATGCGCAAGTGAGTTGCCCCTTTCCACTATGCGATTATGAGAGTATAGTTTCGTCGCAGACCGGTAGCCACCCAGTACCACCCTTTCATGAGCTTTCCACAAGAGTAAATGTATACTGCACCTATGGGCTTCCTTTTGCTGCCAGTGATTGCATTACGCCCTACAAAGTCATTCCAGGAGCTGTCTCCAGTGGCTACAATGCTCCAGGCAGAGAAGTATGGACAGCAGCCCATGTTCTGATTATACCTGTAGGTTATGTCCACAGCATCATACCAGACTAGCATATGACACCCGTCCTGGCGAGGCTGGGACTAAGAGTTGTTGGGGGTCACCGAACAATGTTCTCATCTTGTGCTGTAACTATATCGCTGCAGCCAAAGACGCCTTCCAAGGAATATCAAAGACCAATGTTTTCCGCTCATCTGCGCTGTCAAGGTTGTAGTTCTTTCTGTCCTCCTAAGACCTGGCCACCTTGAGTGAAACCTTCTGTCTACCCTTAGTTACCTGCTCTCTCGATGTACCTACGGTTCCTACCCCAGATCTTGATCCCCCACAAACTTCCCGACCAGGAACGACGGGTTTGTGGGGTAAAGCCGGGGTGAAGCTGCGGCTGCAGTTCTCCGCACAACGGACAAGCCTGGGCTTTCTGGGGTCAACGACTGAAGGATCCGCGGCCAGTCGGATAAGGTCAAGAGCCGGCAGTCGGGAGTCCGTCACAGCTCTCGAGGGGCTTGCTCGGGTGGCCGGATTATCGTTGAGTCCAGGCCATACGACTTCTGTCACATGCGAGCAGGGAGCTATACAGTATGCTTCTTACTAGTAACAACAACCGATCCAGCAACACTTGAGCAGGAAACCCATCACAGAACCCCCAGGACAGCACTCACAGAGCAAGCAAGCCTCGACCCCGCACAACCTCTCGTTCGAAATCCCAGCGAGAGGCAAAGGTCACGGAACGACTCGATCACCGCCTGCTGGCGGTACCTGCATCATTGATGGCCTGCCCACCCAGGTAGCCCGAGTCCCGACCCAAACCCTCAACTCAACCAACCGACCACATCCACACGACGTACCGGTAAGGTACATAGATTTACCTCCCAGTTACCAGACATGCCCGGAGCCGGAGCGGCGCCTCCTCCTCCTCCTCCTCCCAGGCGATCCTCCAGCTCCAGGGCGGTCAAGGACGTTGTCTTCTCCTCCTCCTCCACCTCTTCGGCGGCGGTGGCGGCGGCGTTGGCGGAGCCGGCAGCCAAGAAGCCCCGGCGTGCCGGCGACGAGGAGACGATCAGCGCCAACATCCGCGCCGTCTTCCCCAACTGGACGCCCGCGGACCCCACGTTCATGCTGCGGCACGGCTTCGCCGAGCCCCCCGAGGATCACCGAGACCGCCACCAATTACTGAAGCAGCAGCGGCAGCGGCGGCGGCGACGGCGGCGGACGAACTCCTCGTCGGCGTTGTCGGTCGATTCGTGCGCCTCGGACTCGTCTGCCGACGCCGATGATGCCGATGCCGATGCCGCGTGCGCATCGTCCCCCGCCCCCCGGCGCAACGCCGGCCACGACCTCCCCGAGATCGTCGAGGGCCCGTACGCTGACTTCCTGGACCGTCACGGTCGCCGCGCCGAGGTGAGCTTTATCCGGGAGTCGATTTCTCCCCCCTTTTTTCTAAGGAATTTATCTGCTCCCCAGACATGCTTCCTGCTTCACGATGCCTGATTGCAAGAGCAAGAGACTTATCTGGTCGAGTAAAATACTGACTCCTTGCGTTACAGCACTTCCCGCACGCCATGACGCGGCAGCTCGAGGCGGGCCGAGCGGCGCGGGAGCAGCGACAGCGGGAGCGGGCTCGGTCACCAACACCAACACCGACGCCGCCGGTGCCGGCGGAGCGCCAGAAGCGGAAGAGGAATAAGAAGAATAGGAGGGACATTAGCGGCGAAAAGCAGCAGCAACAACAACAACAGCAAAAGCCGCGGCAGCAGCCCGTGTTCGTCGTGATGCACACGCAGCAGGGCGGCTACGCCACCGTCGCGGCGGGCCTGCGGATGCACGTGCACGGCGTCTTCGGCGCCGTCGACGCGGCCAACGTGCGCGCCATGGAGGTCTTCCAGAAGCAGCATCGAGACTTTAGTGAGCAGAAACCCGAAAAAAACCCTTGGCGTCTTCAGATCCATTCCCTCTCCCTCCCCTACTATCCCCTCCAACTCCTTTCTTACCCGCCTGGAGAACAAAAGTAGCAAGAAAAGGAGGAGGAGGAGGAAGAAGAAGAAGAAGAAAAAGGAATCTCAAGGTGCTAGGGGTAGAGGATTTGGATTTCGAGCAGGCCTTTGCTGACTAGACGGGGGGGCCGTGATGGCGGTGTTGTTGTGTCGTTGCAGTGCTAGACGGACAGCCCGACGGCGCGACCGGCAGCGCCGGGATACCGTTCGTGCAGGCGCGCGCGCGGAACGCTGCCGTCAATGGGTGCGAGGCGTCGTGGTGGATCGACGGGGAGGGCTGTCGTGAGTAAACCCTGGGCATCAGTTGGCCACCCCCTGCCTGCCTGGGTTTCCCTCGAAATTCCAGTTGCCTTTCCCTTTCCCTCACTTCCCCATCCGCCCCCCTTCAACCTCTTTCTCTTCCCCTGAGTACCCGAGTAAGTAAGTAGATAGTCACTAACTCTGCATATAACAGTCGCACTGCGAGCAGCCAACTGGGGCTCGGGCGACGGGCGGATATTCGTCGTCGCTCAGGACTTCTACGGTTGAGGTACGGGTCGTGACGGGATATGCTTGCGGTGGATTATCAGGGCACCTTTCACGGATACTCAGACCCGAGTTGCGTTGAAGTGTAAGCTTTCTCGGGCGCTCTGGGCGCAAGAAACCGGGAGGGCTGTACAGATGCTGACGGTCACCTAGCAGGATATGATCAAAACACGTAGGTACGACGCCGGTGATATTCGATATCCGTATCGTCAGTCGGGTAGACAGGGGCACGGTGGTATTCTATTGACAGACTTATCCACTGCCCATATCCGGCACTATATAGTTCCCACCTTAAAATTACAACTTGCTTGCTATTTGCAGTACAAAATCTAACAGAACATCCAGCTGAGCCATCAGGGGCAGCTATCGGCCCTGGCGAAGGCGCTTTGTGACGGGCTTCACTTCCGTCTCCTGTGAGATAGACGTCTTGAGTTGTCCTAGAGTCCTCGGTGGCTCGACGGAGACGTCCGTCACGAAATTGGCAATTCTCTCGTCGGTATCCTGCCGCTTCCTCTTTGTATCTTGCCTTGGGGCTGGCGATTTGTTGACGGGGGCCGCTTTCACGAAGATGATAGAGTTAGCGTCGTCGTCGTCATCATCATCCTCCACCTTGATGGCCGAGTCTCCCTCCCAGGAGCAGCCAGAGAGGTCGACATCTTCTGGCTCGGAGAAAACAGAGCTCTGTGCAGGACTGTTGTCCGAAGAGGGCAAGCTCTGCGGGACGACAGGTGTGTGGACTTCTCTCCCGACGGGCGCAAGAGGGCCGTCCAATTTCTCGGGGACACGTATCTTCCGCAGAAAAGGCACCAGCAGGCCGCCGTTCCTCTCCGCCGTCTTCCTGTGGATCATCTTGCCCGGCTGCAGGGTGTACCGCCGGAAGGTCTCGTAGTCGCGCAGGTCCCAGACGTGGACGGGCTTCCCGGTCCGCTTCGCGTCGATGTAGTCGACGATGTTGACCAGCACGCCCCTGAGCGCCGCGACGCAGGCCCCGACCGTCGTCGGCCGCTGCTGCGGGGGGTCGAGTCCCGCGTCCCGGCACATGCCCTGGTAGATGCGCAGGCGCTGCTTCGTCTCCTCTGCCTCTGCCTCTGCCTCGGAAGAGCTGGAGCTGGAGCCGGAGCTGGAGCTGCCGCCGTCGCGCGAGGCCACCGTCACGCCCTCTCCTGCCGGGTCCTCCTCCTCCTCCTGGGGTAAGGCGGCGGCGTAGTCGTAGTGGAAGACGAACTCCCGGTGCAGGGCGTGCGTCCGCTCGACGCGGTAGCGACGCGTCCCCGCCCCGATCCCCTGCGACGAGGCGTACCGGTCGAACTCGTCGTCGAAGGCCGCGCCCGGGTCGGGCTTGAACGACTGCGTGGGCGCGAAGTAGGACTGAGATGCCGGCGGCGGCGGCTCCGGCGACGCTGGTGGTGGCGGCTCTGGTTTCGGGCTGCCGATACCATCGAAGCCATGTCGCCGCGCGTACGCCTCGGCCGCCTCGCGACTCTCGTGGGCTACGAAGTGGTAGCTGCGTGACGTGGGCTCCGCCAAGCCCGACCTCTCCTCCTCATCGAAGATTCCGAGAACCTCGCCCCCGCGCCGGACGGCGACGTAGTGTGCCCATGTTGTTGTTTTGATCGGGATTGCGTGACGGGAGTGCTCCTCCGTTGCTGGCGTGCTGTGGCGGGCGACGAAGGCCACCGCGTCTGGGCGCGAGTCGAACCCCTGATACCGGGCGCCGCTAAAGCCCTTCACCTGGGCCTCGCATGCACCCCAGGTCTGGTAGATGCCGGGCTTCCGGCCCTTGCGGACGGCGTAGTATCTGTATTTTCCCATCCTGCACGCGCGTGGTGGTGGACGTTTGACGAGGGCATGGGCAGGGGCAAGCTACAGACGCGTCGACGAGCTGGTATTAGTGGGTACCGCGCTTTGCTTATCTGCAATGTTCGGTCATTTGGTCACTCTGCCACGGACAAAAAGGATGTTGGATGTTGACAAAGTCGCGTTTGGACATGGTAGCTGTTTGAGTAATGTCTGGAGAAAAATTTGAAGCGGGCAATGTTGGAAGTCAAGCAACTTGCCACCAATCGTATCCTGCTCTGGGAATGAGGATGGTTGTCGGGGACCCCATCCCGGAAGTTACATTTCACGCCCAACTCCTAGTGGTTCAAGTCAACTTGGCAGATCATCGACGTTGTAAGGCGGGAACATATCGCAACTGCGAACTTATATCGGCGTATATAGGTGTGCAACATAGAGCGGCAGAGAGTCTACTTACTTACCTACGATAATCAGCATCTGACCACAATGATGCGCGGTTGGAGATTCCACGGGTCCCGTAACTTACAATAACTTAGGCTTATTCGTCCTTGAGCATTCCCCGACTCCATCATTTTCGAGGTTACAATGCAAATAGTATGTGTCAAAGGAGCCCGTGACGAGAACGTCCATTCATGGTAGTGGTTGCGAGTTCTCAAGTCATCGAGGCCGGATTCAATAGCACTATTGTTGGAATACCGGTACTAAATACGTTTATTTGTCGAATGAGGATGGAAGGGTAGGTAGGTAGGGGCCTGCTTGCTCAGGGGTTGCTGACGACAGTGGGCGGGTAAAGTCCGGCCGGGTTGGCAACGTCGGATACATATATCAAAATTCGAGCACTTTTTTTCAGATCCAGAGGGCAAGACCTGCAATGACGCGATCTAGCGCGAGTTGTTAGCTCAGTTCCCAGTGGTCACCACTTTTTGTTACCACCACTTTTTTTTAGACTCGGGGTTCGACTCCAGCCCGTGGCCCAGTCTGATCTTTTTTTTTTACTTTTGCTCCGGCCTGCCACACTGGGACCGACAGTCACCTGCGGCCGATGAAATCCTGTGTAATCTCTACGAGGGAGAATGAAGTATGAACACGCGAAGCCAGCACTACCCTTCCCCTCTCCTGGCAAGTGCTATATGCTTTCCTCAAGCTATAGATCCGGTCTCGAACTTCTGTATAGGTGAATTTCCCTGCCTGTCGGACAGAAACTCTAGGACGAACCCCATTTCACGTTGAATAGGAGACCCGATCTAGGATACACATGCATTTGTCTGGCGGAGATAGGGAATTTGGAATGTATAGAATCTAAGTCCCTAAGCCATGTCACATTGGACCTCATCCCGGGCCCAGCAGTCCAGCAATAATCAATGTCAATAGGGTATTAGCTTGTATTTCCCACAGTTAGATGCCACCTGTAGGTTAGTGGTACGCTGCTTTTGCCGCATTATTTGTCCCGATTTCTGATCCCTCCTGCGCTCGTCGCCGACCTTTTATCCGCATTCTCCCACCTGCCCCCACGCCTTCCTTCCTGTACTCCGGAACTGGCGCACAGCTTCCTTCTTTCAACCCGATATCTGCTTGAGCACTCTTTTCCACATTTTTCAACTATTCCTATTCTCCGTTCTCTCCAGCACGGATCACTGCACACTACGAAGCCTTCCCTCCAACCGCCCTGAGCAACCATGGCGTCTTCTAGTCACAACCGCAAGAACGTTTTGAAGCAGCCAGGCTTCTTCGTTGGACCCGGTGATCTGTTCTCGTCTAGAGGTGTTGCAGCAAAGGTTTACAATGCATTCCTTGGTGCACCCGGCGGCACCAATGTCGACTTGACTCTCGCGAAGGAGAACGTGGGAAACCACATGCTGCGGCTCATCCAAGGTTGTCTGAGCCACGATGTCCTCTACACGGCTGTGCGGGGCGGCCAAGTGTTTTGGGACACCGTCGCAGCAGAATGGGACACTGAGTACGAGTTTGAGCCGGCCGAAGTCAGAGAGCTCACAGAAGTATTCGTGGACGCTCGAGTGGCCTACATAGGCAACCAGCAGACGGCTCTTACCGACGCCGTGGACCGATGGATGGTCATTGCCGACCAAGTCTCTCAGATGGACCCGGCTACGGAGGTTCAACTCGCTCTGCGACCGACCCAGATTGGCGCACTCGGTAGCGCACTGCAATCGATGCAGATCAACCAAACCTGGCCGCCCGCACACTTCAATGCCCAAGAGTTTGCGTGGATCACCGATGGCCGTTTCAGACAGTACCTTGCGAACATCCAGACCTCCGAGCCGCTTGCTGTCACCCGCACTCCCATCCCTAGCGAAAGAAGTTCACCCGTCGACGTCAAATGCTTCCTGTCGTTCGTCGCCCTCGCCACCTACGCCCCGAACAAGCAGTGGGCTCTTTATAGTAGGTGGTCAATCCCGGGGTTACATCAAGCCTTTCCCAGATCCGTTGTTTTCCCAATCGAGACCCCTTCTCTCGCGCTTCGGTGTAATATACTGCACCAAAAGCTATGAAACCTCACTTGAACAAACTACTGACTACGAGTGCTACAGTGAGACCGATGGTCACATTCGACGAGGCCGAAAGAAAGAAGTGGACCGAGGCCACCGGCTCGATGTCCCAGACATATTCGACCCTTGCCGAGTTTGTCCCGTACGCCCGCGAAATGCTCACCACGGGGGGACGGAACCTGGTGTTTGGAATCGTGTGCAACTGGACGGGAACGCCCGCGCAGTTTCTCTCCGCCTACGAGCAGGCCGACACGCAGCAGAGCCGCGTGGCTTTCTGGGGACAGCACTGCAGCCGCAGGGCCATTGCCGTCGCCATATTCCGCCCCGCGAACGAGGACCGGCCGCGGCTGGTGGTCTTTGACCCCTCCGTCCACTACGACACGGCACGGCAGGCCATGACCATGCTGGCCAACCAGTGGAAGATCGACGCCGTCGAGGAGCTGGAGAAGCAGTTCGGCGTGGCCCTCCAGTGGCGGGGAGGCAGGCTCTCCGGCGCCTTGCAAGACATGAACATCCGCCTCTCGGACCAGGTCGAGTTGTCTTGTGGCTTCATCTGGGACGTGGCTAGCGGCCGGCTGTCGTGCAGCGGTGAGGAGCTCGAGCTCCGGGGATATGAGCAGCAGTACTGAGGCGACAGGTAGACACACTAGCTAGGAAGACAGAGAAGTCAATGGCAAGGCACGCGTGAGTTAGGAAACATTACCTCTGCTCCTCTGGCGGATTGGTGAAGGCCTCAGGGCTGCGATGAAGTCAAATGCAAGGAGGTGGCTGTGCAGCAGCTTGGAGTGGCTGGTGTACCGGAAAGCCACACCTCCGGCGCCACACAATAAGGTGCTGGAACGTTACCCACAAGACCCGGACTCCTCAAATCGATTTCGATTTCTCGGCATTCATCACCGACAAGGTTGCCGGTGATGATGGCTGACCATTGACCAACGAATCCCTGGAGCCCTCTGGCTCCTATGCTCAAGGTTCAACAATACGTTGGTACTCCGTATTCGTACTCACAATGCTTCTAGATAGGCCTACCGTACTCCATACGTAGAGATCTCTTTCCTGTATCAGCTGTCTCGTCCAGCTGAGAAGCCATCCAGTTCCAATGTTTCTACCGCAGTCAAGGCGGACAACGAACACTGGTCTATCCGTACGACCTGCAATATCGGTATCCTGTGCTCCTCTGGGTAGAATTGACGAGATTCGCCCAGTCAGAAGTCAGGAGCAAATTCTCTTTTGGGCAGCTGTTGATGCCTTTTCAGACTGGCTCTGCGGACAATGTCGTCATACCTTGGGATGTTCCCTGCCCGACAGGGGCCTATGGACGTCGTCGCACCGCTCGGTCGCTGGCCCAAAGCGGCAGTGAGCAACCACGCAAACCCGAGCCCTCCAGGGTCGTCCACTGTTGGAGTCTGGTGTCAGGGCAGGCCATTGGTGTGTGTTTATACGTGACAGGCCCCCTGCCTGCAATTGATACCTGGTTCTGCTCTGTTCTGCTCGTTCTGCCCGGGGCATGTCGGGGTTCCCTGCAATTGTGAGATCTTTAAAAGCTGCCGGGTGACTTCATATCACTGGCCGTCCCCGGCCTGTCGGCTTGCCATCCTCCCCTCCTCCCGTACCGTACGCCTTGTTATTACTCGTGCATGTCTGTATCAGCAGTACTAAGCATGCCACTTTTGAGTTATAACGAACACCTGCGCAGATGACGTCTCCCCCGACTGCCCACGACACATCCGACCCTGGCGGCCGACGACATTCCACCACCGAGCAGCACCGGCCACAGTTCAATTCCTTGTTGACAGCGGATCGATTGCGAGAGAGCCAACAGCTACGGACGGGCTCCATGTCGAAGCACATTCGAAAGGGGCGGCGGTCGGTTTTCAAGGAGATGGGACTGTCCGATACGGAAGAGGAAGTGCAGCGCGAAGCCGATTCAATCACTCCGGACAACGACGAGTTCGGCGAGACCACTGAACCAGCGTCGGAGCCAATGTCAACAACAATGTCACCGACAGATCGCGAAGACTCGACCAGGTCAAAGGGGAAGTTTGGCTGGCTGAAGCACCCGCGGGCCAGGACAGCTGCGAGCGCGCCACCACCCGTTTTCGCCGGTCTCCATAGGCTTTCCATGATCGCGCTGCTTATTGCAGTGGTCCTCCCTGCCATCAGCTATAATAACGGGCGTCAGAAGGTTGAAGTCAGCGGCGCGGATGCTGGCGTTATAAGACGAGACCGCAGTGTCGTCCTCGAAGATCGCGCAGATAGCCCGACCGACGTCTGCTTGAGGTGGGGTGCACAGTGTGAGTGGCGTCTGCGAGAACCAGACGCGTGGCCGTTGCTAACTTCAACAGGTGCCATCATAAACGGTACGGTCTACTACTACGGGGGTCGATCGAAGACCAGTGGTGACCAGGTCGATAACCAGTGGAGTACGTGCCTTAATCTGCCCTCTCTGGCCAAGGCAGGTTGCTAATTGGATGTTAGACAATGACTTTCTTACGCTGGACCTCACCAAGACATGGGACATCAGTTCTCCTTCTTTGACTGGACTTCCTCAGCCATCCGGACCACCGGCTGTCTCCCTTGGCTATCTCTGGAACGACTTAGATCAGTTATTCTTGTATGGCGGCGAATTCTCCGACCCAAATCCTACTGTGCTGCCATCTGCTGTATCAACATGGCAATACGACATCCTGTCCTCCACGTGGACTGAATTTCCGGATCCACTGACGTCGGCCGGCAACTTCTCTACCGCCGCTGGTATACCAGTACAGCGAGCCGCGGAGGGCGCTGGTATTTCCGTCCCAGAGCTCGGTGTGAGTTGGTACTTTGGAGGCCACCTCAACTGGGCCACCACACAAGGGTGGTCCTACACGACCGACACCGTGTATCTGAAGAGCCTGCTCGAGTTCACCCATCCCGGCTACGCCAACTCGGCCGTCGACGACTTGCATGCCTCCGGAGCCCCTGACGGAGGCGCGTACCGCAACATCACCTCGGGCGGCATCCAGGACCAGGACGGCTTCAGCGAGCGCGCCGACGGTGTCCTGGTCTATGTGCCGGGATGGGGGCCGAGAGGCGTCCTCCTGGGTCTCGGTGGCGGCGTGGTCAACGACGACGACACGCAAGCTGGCTATGCGTCCATGAGCACCATCGACGTCTACGATATCGAGACCAGCGAATGGTACCACCAGCAGACCTCAGGGGACGCGCCACAGGTGCGAGTCAACCCGTGCGCGGTGATCTTCACTGCCCCCGACGCCAGTTCGTTCAACATCTACATGTACGGAGGGCAGACACTGCTCCCCTACGGCACGCAGACGCAGTACTCGGACGTGTGGATCCTGACAATCCCTTCCTTCACCTGGATCAAGGTCGACACGTCCGGCGACGACCCGCCCGCACGCGCAGGCCACCAGTGCGCGCCCCGCGACGGGCAGATGGTCGTCGTCGGCGGGTACATCAGCCCCAACACCTCGTGCGAGAGCACCGGCATCTTCAACTTCGACGCGTCGAGCCTGGAGTGGAAGAGCTCGTTCGACGCCGCCGACCACGCCGCCGACCTCGACGCCGACAACAGCGTCCTGGCCGGCAGCTACGGGTACCAGGTGCCCGGCGTGGTGCAGTCCGTCGTCGGCGGCTCCTCGGACGGCGGCGCGACGGCCACGACGCCGGCGTCGGGCCCGGCGACGGGCGGGCCGTTCCTCACTGGCACCCCGCCCGTATTCACCGTCACGGCGACCGTGTCCGGCTCGGGCAGCACCTCGACCGTCAGCGGTATTGGTAGCGGCAGCGGCAGTAGCGGGACTCACAAGAGCTCGCGGTCAGATGCTGGGACCATCGTAGCCGGCGTGGTCGCGGGCATCGCGGGGCTCGCCGCCTGCTACCTCGGCTTCTGCGCGTGGCTGTGGCGGCGCCAGGTGCGCGCCTACCGCCGCCACATGGCCGTCGCCAACCGGTACTCCAACTACCCCGACCAGGGCAGCGGCAGCGGCGGCGACGGCGGTGGCGGTGGTCGGGGGCCCTCGTCCAGCAGCAACGAGAAGTTCCCGCCGACCCACGCTCCCGGCGGCGGCCTCCTCGGCACCACCACCACCACCATCACCGGCGGCCCCGGCGGTGGCAGCGGCAGCGGTAACGGCAGCGGAGGAGGCGCTGCGGCCGGTCTCCTGGGCGCCGCGGTGGGCGCGGTGGGCGCGGCCACGCGCCGCGCGTCGTCGCGCGAGCATAGCCGGAACAGCGAGCGCGAGCGCTTGCGCAAGCAGAATAACAACAACAACAACAGCAATATGCGCGGCGGCTCGTCGGGCGGCGCGACCGCCAGCGCCGCCCACGCGGCCGACGACCCGGAGCAGTTCGCGTGGGTGGGCCAGCTGGGCGACCCGCCGCCGCGCTGGATGGCGGCGAACGGCGGTGGGAGCAACGGCGCCGACAGCTCGAATGACCCGTCGCCGGGGTCCGGCACGGTGGGCACGGGGACTTCGGGCTCGCTGAGGCCGCGGCCCAGCGAGGACCGCAACCCGTTCAGCTACTACGCGCTGTACGACGACTACGTGACCAACGGCGGCGGCGCAGGGGGCGGGGGAGTCGGCCGCTCCAAGAGCGGCGCCACGCGCAGTACTGCTAGTGGTGGCAGCGCCGAGGCCCTGCTCGACGGCCGCGAGCCCAACTTCTTCTCCGTCGTGCTGGGCCCGAGAAGGGCGCTGCGCGTCGTCAATGGCATGGAGGACTGAGAAGTGGGATGAAATGAGATGAAATGAGATGCCGTTCGAAATGTACAAAGGAAAAAATCGGGTTACTTCGTTTATTTTTTTTATGACCTAGCGTTCTATTTCAAGAGGGTTGCTGCTCCGTGGCTTGGATCGGTTCTTTCCATGGCTGTCCCCTTACCTCTCGCCCGGTGAGCACGCCCGCTCACGTACGTCGGTGATGAAGCGGGAGCGGTGGCCTGAGTGGCAGGCGCGCATTTGGGATCTGGGACTGTAGCATACGATGGCGTTGGGGCGATGAGAGACGACTCGACGAGTAAGTAAATAGTACCTACTGGAGCTATCCGTTTAATACACGCTATGCTACGTTGCGGGAACTTGCTTCGCTCTGCTCTGCAAGTCAGAAAATCTCATCTGATCTTCAGTATAGATGATAGGTACTATGGTTTATACTCATTCAAGTCCTACAGGCAGGTTGACAGGTTGCTTTCAACATTGCGATATGTCTAAATTTATTCCTACCTACCTCCTTACCGAGGTCTTTATTCAGATCACCTTTCTCGTTTCTTTTTAAGTAGCAAGAATATTCATAGGTTCGCTGCTTATTTGTTGTGATTTGCTTATATTCTTTTGCCGAGCATCGCTAATCCGTGCGAGCTGAGGACGACCCAAGACGCCTAAGGTATAAGAAATGCCAACCCAACCACTGCTACCAACGCCAGCGTAATGCGGATATCTTCAACTATATGCAGATTACCCCTTTCCAACAGCCATACAATTCCACATACTGGGTGTAGTACGTGGCATATCGCCCGTTAACCGACTCAAACACGGTTGTCATCCTGAAGGGTCAGTATGCCCAGATTCAAGCCGTCAAAACCCCTGGCGAGGAAGCGCTCAATCCAAGAGGCTTCTTCGACACGCCCAACGTTCTTGAGCCGTTCTGCCGCGTCCATGGCCATAAATACCAGCCGCTTCTGATATTTAGCAGTCAAGCCCAAGCCCTCCACAGGAGCGGGATTTGGGTTGCTTGACCCCGTGCGCAGCACTTGGGTCGCATTCTGCTCCTTCCGCCGTATGTATTCCACAGCAGCAGAGTGACTTGGCGACACGGGATGGTGCAGCTCAAGGTGGGCGAAATCCATGGGGAGCTTCGGCCTGTAGGGCTGGCCCATTTCGAGGAATGAGTCGAAGAGGGCAGGAAGTGGTTTGGGACGCTCCACGATAGGTACTGTTGACATCCACGACAGATAGGCCCACGAACTCTTCATATTTCTCGAGGCGATGTGGTTGTCAGGTGGTAGAAGCTCCCTTGCTCGGAATAGCGCCGCGTAAGAGGTATCGAGGCTTCTGCCAGCCTCTGCGCCCGACACAGTCGTTTCCTTAATAATGGCGGCCAAGAGAGTGCCGAGCGATTGCGCATTGGCCTTTCCAGGGGTGTTTTCGAACTCGAGCTCCGTTATGCGAGCGGTAAGGCGCGCGAGCCAGACCCACAGTACCTCCTCGAGGCGTTCGGCATAAAGGAAAGGGACCAAGTTCCTGATGAGAGGCGCATAGAAAAGGAAGTTCAGGCTATTCTCCTCGCCTGAGGCGTGTAGCCACTGGAGGACGCGAAGTCCGGCTCCCGAGCTCGACAGACTCGGCGAGGCATCCACTGGATTGGGGTGTACATCTTCCAACTTATTCGACCGGATCTGGGACGAGACCGTGGCAAGAAAGCCGGCGGCGCGCTGTGGGGTCATGAGCCCTCTCGACACAGCCAGGTCGAAGACATCGGACGGGCTCCGGGTAGATGCGCCGGGAAGGTCGGGCTTCGAGTCGTGGACGAACAAGGGATTGGTGAGGATGGCGCGGAGGTGCCGTTCAGTCGGCCGATGGTCGACTTTCGAAGCGGCTGTCTTGCGGGCGGCGTCGGGAGGACGAGCAGAGGCGTGGGAACTGGTGGGCGTGTCGGCGAGCTGCCAGGGGTGCTCCTTGTCGAGGTTCTTGCGGAAGGAGGTCGTGATGGACTCCAGCAGCTTCTGAGAGGTCCGCTTGTTGAGAGGCAGAGGCTGATGTATCGAGGGCAGGAAGCCTCGCTTCAAAACCATGTTGGCTGGTTCGCGATGACGGTTCGCGATGACGCAGTCGGAATGCGATGCTGAGTTGGAGGTAGACCGCGGGACTGGAAGCAGCAGCGTCGCCCCAACGGAGGCCGGTGCTCAAGAGGGCGTCTGACGGGGCCCTGGAGAACTCATCAAGCGTGACAACTACTACCACGCTGATTTGAGTATCGGGCTTGCGGTGTTGGTGAATGCGGCCTTGAGGTTGCCATCGTAGGTGTATAGGTGTGGGGCGAGGGGGAAGCCCAAGCGGTTGCGGAACCGGGCGGGGCGGCTCGGCGGCTGGCGGGTATTGTATCTACATCACGTGCACACAATGTACGCAGCCTTCAATTGGTGGGCTAGATTCCGAGGCTGTGAATCGGCGCTGACCTCACCTACCGCTTCACCACAGGTATTAAGTGATGGCGCCTGGGGAATATCAACCCAATAAATACTTCATAGAAGGCACCCAGCTACCTATAAATTCCGTTTTCCGCACGTTCAGTACCGGACTCTGCCAGGAAAAGGGTGGTTCGGCCCCTCGAGCGTGGTTCAGATTTCAGGTCTTAGAACGGAAGTGACAGCTTATTGACAGGTCATCTGCATCATACAAACACGCAAGTTCAGCTGACCATTATAGGGCGGTGGCTTCGGATACCTAAAGCTGTAATTCATCTAGTGATCTGTACGCCGAACATCACTCTGTAGCTGTATTTATCATACCTATTCCATCCACATAGCTCTCCTGTTGGGCGCATGATGTGAATTGCACCTCCTAGTCATACGAAGTAGACGTCCACGACTGTCATTGGAGAGGTTTGCCGCTTCTGACTGCGGCGGGCACGCTCACGTGTTGCTTACTGGCATTGCCAGGTACTTAGGTGCTTGCTTATCGATAGGCGGAAAGCGTTGTAATTGGTCAGTATGAGCTATGTACAGGCTATTACACAATGCGACCCCTAGCTCAGCCCCAGGGATAGCACCCACAGTCGCCCAATGCCAGCTTCTCAGGTCGATGTGTATCTGGGATCTGGGGTACTTTTCTCCTGTAGAATTCTAGGTCCTTAGTTTGTAGTATCGAGTATACAGGTTACCAATCTATACCTGCTCAGTTCGTTGTTCCTCTCTTGGGCGCCGTTGAAACTTGGCATTTCATTGGCCCGATTCCCTCAATACAGACCTGAGGTGGGCCATTGAGTCAGCAGCTGCCCAATCAGCGCGACACCTGAAAATCCAGGCCCGAAAACCCCTTTAGATACGGATAAGTACCCGGGTACCTACGGGCCTGCCCTGCCAGGCTCCCAGGCTCCCAGGCTGCCAGTGCCCACCAACTGCAGGCTCCATTCCTGTCTCTGCAGCCCAGCGAGCCAGCCCAGCTCTGGCCCGTCTGTACTGGAAGTACCTGCCTCTCTCTCCATTTTATTCCAGAGGAACACACTCTCCAGAGCCATCGCATACTACCATCTACCATCCATACAACAACCACTTGATGCCGCGGACAAGCGACGGGTAGCCACCACACCCAGCTCTTTCTGCAGCAGCTGTGACGCATTTTTCTTTTGGTAAGTCTGACGCGGCCGACGCCTCCAGCCGCAATTGGTCAATTCCCACCTGCCTGGCGGCCCTGCCTGTCTGGTACCCACACCTGCTTTTGCTCATTCTTTGCCCGTCGCGTGTACACTGACACGCTTGCAAAAGTCAGCCTCCATTTCTGCTGCTCCTTCTGCACCAAGGTCTCGAATAGGCCTTGTTGCAATCGACCCCATCAAACCACCCGACTTGACGTCGTCTACCTCGATCGTCCTCTTGTCGCCAAAGTCCTAGACAACCGCGCTGTCCCTTCCTCCCTCCCTCCAACTCGTACTACGCCGCTTTGGCAACCGTCGTCATCTGCCCTTTTCCGCCACGGTTTTGACTACTTCTAACCAACCTCTCCCTTCCTAGAAGGGCTTCATCCACGCACATATCGCACAACCTCTCCGTCTCAATGGCTGAGGTACAGGCTAGATCCCAACCCCCATCCGCCCGCGGAAGGGGTGGTGGCCGCGGTGGCAGGGGCGGATATGGCGGCCGCAATACTGCCAATAGAAAGGCCAACGGCGGCGACACGTCCACAGCAACCGATGCCACCGGTTTTGATGACGATGGCGATGTCAGCCAGCTCCGGAAGCAATACGGCACAAAGCTAGACACCATCAAGGAACTCTTCCCTGACTGGTCTGATGCCGATATCCTGTACGCCCTCAAGGAGACTGACGGCGACGTCGAAGTTGCCGCTACACGAATCGCTGATGGTATGTGGCCTCGTTATCCCTTGTCACGTCCTCCCTGTCCTTGATTTGCCGACAAGGAAAAGGTGACATGGTGTGACATGATGCTGATGTGAATCTTCCCCGCCAGGTACCATTTCTCAGTGGGGCGAAGTATCCAAGCCCAAGAAGACCGCTCCTCGTTCCAAGCCTAAGGACAACGCTGCCTCTACTGGCCTCACCGAATCGACCGGAAGTAACCGACCGGCTCGTGGTGGTCGCGCGGATGGTGGAAGAGGCGGTCGAGGCCGGGGTGCCGAGCGAGCGCGTGGCAGCGGCAGAGGTCGAGCAGGTGCCCCCACTGCCACAAACGGCCACCAGTTCAAGGAGAACCAGCAGCTCTCAGTCCCGACCGAAGAATCGAATTCTTGGGCTAACAGCGAGTGGAATGCATCTGTCTGGGGCTCTACTGACGCACCCGCCGAGCCTGCTACAACTCCCCAGGCAGCTCCTGTTCCGGCTGAACCGACCTCTACACAGCCTGCTGCCACTCCTCAGGGCACTGGGAAGACCTGGGCTAGCATGCTTAGACAGTCGACCGCTCCGAAGCAAGCTCCCAAGCCGAAGGAAGTCCCGGCTCCCAAGCCTGCTGAGGCTCTTGAGCCTCTACCGCCTGCTGAGCCTGTCGCAGCCGAACCCGAACCCGAGATCGAGGAACCGGTCAAAGAACCAGTTGAAGAACCGGCTCCCGTAGCAGAAGCTCCGAAGATCGCCGAGCCAGAAGAGGCACTGCCACCGCCTGATGACGATCTGACCCGCGTCAACCTCGAACAGCTTCCTGACGAGTCGCATCCGCCTGCTACTGCGACCGCCGCAAGCACGACTGCAGACTCGTGGGATCCCCGCCAGCAGCAAGCGGGCGCTGCGGTCACGCCGCTCTCTGCCTCTCAAGCTCAGCACCAAGTTACCCGCACTGGCAGTAGCGGATTCGCCACTACTGCTCTGAAAGCCACTGAACGTCCCGTCCGTACGCCAAGCTACCAGCGGCGGATCCTTGAGCAGCAGGAGGCGGTCCGTATGCCTGGAAACCGCGAGGTTGACCGTGCCGCTGTGCAGTTCGGTGCCTTTAGTCTGAATGGCATAGAAGACGATATCGACGGCGATCGCGAGGATCCGGAGACTAGAACTCAGCCTCCTGCTGAGTCTCCTGTCCAACCTCGCGCTTCTCTTCCCCCGGTCTCGCAACCAGTCCCCGGTCCGGACGCGTTCCCTACTTCTCAGAAGCCCACTACTTCCCTACCTCAGGCGCCTGCTGCAGCTGGTAGAAAACCCCATAACAGCCGCATGACTGCTCTGGCTAACAGATCTGCAGCGACGCCTGTAGCACCTCCCACGGGCCCCGCTGCCACTACTGCTCAGCGTATGTCGCAGTACCCTCACTCCAGTTGTCCTACTAATACCCGCGCAGCACCTCAAGGCCCTTCGAGTGCTCAGCAACCGTACGGTCGCATGCCGCATGCAAGCGCACCCGAGCCTGTTGGTTTCCCGCAGAAGCCCTACGAGGGGTTTGCTCAGCAGACCACCATCAGCTCAGCGCCAGGCTTTGACAGCTTCCCTGCCCCGTCCACGCAGGCCCCTGGCCCGCAGACCAGTGGCGCGTTCAGCTCTGCACCGCAAGACTACCAGTCGTACTACACGGCTGAAGGCCAGACCCGCAACACCTACGGTAACTTCTACAACCAGCAACAGTATGGCCAGCAGCAAGGCGGACAGGGTCACCATGACGGCCCCAACGCGGCGAACCGTGCTTTCGGAGGCTACGGCGCCTCCCAGAACGATAATTTGAGCCAGTACCCGCAGAGCGGTGCTCAGCAATCCCGCTACTCGGGTGTAGCTGCTCCTGAAGCCCATAACAGCGGCCACAACACACCTAACCCTGTCGGCCAGACTCAACAACAAAGCTCTAGCCAATCCAACCAACCACAGTCAAACATGCACCAACAGCCCCCGGCGAATTCGTTCTACGGGCAGCATCCTTACTTTAACAGCCCCTATTACTCCTCATACATGAGTCAGTACGGTGGTGGCTACGCCCAAGGAGGCTATGGCGGCGGTCCCTACGGAAAAGGTGGCGTGTATGGACAGCCCCATCAGTATGGCATGTCCCAGGGTCATTTTGATCATTCGTCATCTCCCGCAACTGGTGGTTTCGGGCAGTCCTCCCTTGGCGGACGTGACAGTGGCCTGGGCTCCAGCATTGACAACTATGGTCGCGCTGGCTCTGCTCAGTCGGGTGCCCCAGGCGCTCTTGGCAGTAGTGGATTTGGGGGCATGCACGATACATTTGGACGGGGCTCAGGCTATCCCTCTCAAGCGGGACAGTCGTTCAATGGCCCCAACATGCCTACCTCGGGTGCTTCGGCAAATGATGAGCTGAAGCCTTACGGCGACGCAAAAGCTGCAGGTGGCCCCAGCCCGTCGCTTGCTGCCGCAGCCCGGCCCGGCTCTACCAACAACCAGGCGCCGGCTGGCAGTGGTCTCCCTCCCCCGCAGTCCACTCAACATGGCATGGGAGGCTACGGTGGCTATCCCAGCCACGGAGGCCACGGAGGCCACGGAGGCCTTCATGGAAACCAGACCGGGGGCAGTGGCTACGGTCTCGGCGGCTCAGCCGGCCAAGGAAACAACCCCTACAGCGGTTACAACAACCAAGGCTTCGCAAACTACTATGGTGGCCGCCAAGGTCAGCAAGGAGGATGGGGTGGCAATTACCATTAGGCACCGGATGCGCCGCCTGGTCGCAGGCCCAGAGGCAGGGGCAGGCCTAGTCGGAGGCCGTGGCATACTTTTCCCCAGACTCTGGCACGGCCTTCTCCTGGCCTTCCTGCCAGACGTCCTCCTCTCAATCACATTACCGACGATGTCGATGATGGTACTGATAAGGGGGAAGACTGGCTCTATGGTACGTTTCTACACTGAACCTGGCCGATTTCTCAACTCGGGGAATAGAGTTGAGGCAGCCACTGCGTCCTCGTATTGATTGGCGGGTTATGCATGGGAAGGACAAAAGTTCTTGCTACTATCTATGGTTGGGACGTCGTCTCACGTGTACGATTGTTTTTCCTCAGGAAATGGAGCTCCTCAGGCATGCAAGGGGGAAGGATCCCACCAGGAATAGGTTGATACCGAAAAGAAGCTAATTCTACGGCCTCATTATGCATTCGTAGAGGGTATCTATAGCCTCCTTGGGATGATGACTGATGTAGTCTGCGTAAAGTGAGAACCGGGCTTCCTCGAATTCTATGGCTTTGGGGCCGGAAACACTCGTGTCATCACATACACATGTGTTCTCGAAGCCAAGTTTCGTAGGTATTGGCATAGGAAGCGGATGAAACGAGAACCACCGATAATGTTTACAGAGACACAGGCCTTGTTGGCAATAACTCTTGTGGTTCTGCCATGACAGCAAGCTCGTGGATTCTCATTGGCAATTTCAACGTGCTTCAGCTCGCCGGGACCGAAATCACACGCAAGAGCTTTCCCAGTTCCAAATGGCTTTTCTCGACTGGGGAGGCGGCCGTTTTGTCGATCCTCCACTGTCTGAGGAGAGGAGCAAGTTATTCACGCCAAGCACCGCTTCGAATTCCCGAAAGTTAAGTAGGTAGTTACTTGCCTGTTGCCAGGAAAAGATGAGGAGTTGCTCTGGGTGTGTGGGTATTGAGTTACGATTGAAGGCGATTATCGTGACGGCGGGACAGTGTTCTCTCCATGATCGAGGTCGTCCAGACCTGGGTTGCCCCATCATGGACAGACAGTGAAGTGTGCTTTGGGTACAGACAGCGACAACCTCACCGATCGTCTCGCGCAGCCAAGCGATTGCGTCCAGGACATTTGAATATTCAAGGGGATGAAAGACGCGATAACTAGGTGGGTAGGCTGCGGAAACACGACGTTTGGGAGTTTTTTATTTTTTAAACTCGGGTTGGACTGCTTTTTGCCATGAGCAGCGAGAATATTCACCATCTGTGGCCAGCAGCAGGCCAGTGTTGCAGTTTAGACGCCCCCTTTCAGTGTTCGATTGCTGTCGAACCTTAGACTTTTGTACAATGTGCCAACACTTCTACCTAACAGACAGCTGATCTTACATCATGTCAGTCGTTTCTGCGCAGTGGAACCCTCCTGGCTTACTCGAAGCAGGCATGTATATTTTTCATCGTGTCCTAATCCCTCCCATCCATCCCCCTATTCGTATCTCATATGCGAGACTATCGCGTCGCGTCCCAAGCCAAGTTGGTTAGGTACCAAGGACGGCTACCTAGGTAGATAACTAACTAGTCCCATCCATCCATTCATCATCACATGCCACGCCGACTAGCTACGTCTTTCACATACGTAGTGCCTTGTTTGTGATTCCGAGACCTGCTTTCAATCCCCGATCGGTCTACCGCTATCACAGCGCCAGCGGCGCGCCGGCCGCCACGGCCGGCAGCCAGCGGCGCAGGTCGGCGACGACGCCCTCCATGAGCGGGGCGGGCGCGGCCCCCTCCTGCCAGCCGACGATGACGGTGACGCCGTCGCCGCGCACGCCGGCCACCTTGACGGTGAAGGCGGCGCCGGCGGGCACGGCGCCCTGGCTGAAGACGGCGCCGCGGATGCGCCACTGGTTCTGGCCGCCCTGGTGGCCGCCCTGGGGACGAGGACGAGGACACTTGCCCGCGTCGTTGGCGTCCATGCTGCCGATGTTGCTGAGCTCCCAGCTGCACTCGCGCTCGCGGCCGAGCTTGCGGCGGAACATGGCGTGGAAGTCCAAGACGTAGCGCAGCAGGCGGATGAGGTCGTCGCGCGGCAGGGCGGCCACGCGCCGGCGCAGGTCGCCGCTCGCGTGCGCCGCCGCCTCCCACATGGCGGCCTCGACCTCCTCCGAGACCTCGGGGCCTACTGGACCTGCTGGGCCGGGTACGGGTACGGGTGACCGCAGCCGCAGCCGCGCCACGTTGTCGGCCGAAAAGTCGGTCGGGTGCGTCGTCACCAGGTTGTGCATGGTGCGGTCCGCGTCGAAGCCGTGCCGCGCGTCGACGAAGGGCGTCAGCGCGATCGGCGTCGTGCACCGGAAGCAGGACGCCTCCTCCTCCTTGACAAAGGTGCCCTTCTCGTTTCCGATCGTGGTGGTGGTGCTGGTGCTGTTGCTGGTGCTGCTGATGCTACCGTTGCGGCTGTTCTTGTCGTCCCCGGCGGCGGCACCACCGCCGCCGCCACCCGGCGCGCGCGTCCGCCGGCTCATGGAGAGCAGGACGAGGCCGTGCAGCAGGCCCGTCAGCGTGGTGCCGTGCAGGCGGCAGGCGGGCAGCAGCCCGCGCAGCTGGGGCTCGGGGACCTTGACGAGGTGCAGCGGGGCCTCGGTGGTGCCGGCGTCGACGGGCGTGCCAGTCCACGGCTCCGCCGACGGCGCTAACAACCCCCAGCGGCAGAGGCGGCGGGCGAGGAAGGCCGGCAGCCGCGGCCGGACGACGCGCGCGAAGACCACGGCCAGCAGCCAGCCGAACGACCAGGTCAGCGTGATGAGCTGCTCCAGCGGCAGCGGCAGCGTCGGCGCCCGCGGCAGGTAAAGGACGTGGTCCTGCAGCTGCTCCGGCGGCTTCGGCGGGTACGGTGGAGCCCTCGTCGCCGAGCCCTTGGCGCTGGCGTTGGCGGCGGCGTCGGCGGCGTTGTTGAGCGCGGCCAGCAGGTCCCGGTGGAAGATCCAGCTCGACTTGCCGTCGCTGTAGGCGTGGTGGAAGGCGAAGGAGACCTCGAGCACGGCGGCGCCGGCGGCGCGGCGCGGCGCCACCTCGGCCGGGTTGTAGTGCACGATGATGCGCCACGGCGGCTTGTTCGGCAGGTCGTCCCACAGCGGCACGTGGAAGTGCTTGAGCGAGGCCAGGAGCTGCTCGTCCCACGCCGTGTTGTCGGCCGCGCTGCTGCTGCTGCCGCCGCCGCCCTCGACAGCGGTGGCGGCGGCGGCGTCCGGGTCCGGCGGCGGCGCCGTGAGCTCCTTCCACTCAATCATGCGCTGCATGGCCATCTGCTTCACGTGCACGAAGGCCGGGTGCTTCGTGTCCTCGCCCTCGAGGCCCACCTGTCGTCGGCTCGCCAGTCAGCAGGAGACCATCGAACCTCTACCGGCCCGTACGCCCCGGCGGCCGAGACGCCATGGACGGACGGACGGACGGACGGCAGTGGAATCGCACATACCCGCAGGATGTCATGCCTTAGTATCACGTGCGCCAGGGCACTCTCGATGAGGGCACCGAGGGCGCCCTGCTGCTGCGGGAGAGCACTATTGGGCACGGTGTAGCGACATGTGTTGATGACGGAGCGGTAGATGCCCAGACTGTGGCGGCTGGTGCTGAACTTCTCCCTACTCGCCGTCAGCACGGAGCACACGAGAAGTGCAGGGAGGAAACAGGAGACCTACACCTGGCCTGCCAGGCGAACCACGTTGTTCTTGCGGGCTGGCATGGTGAAGTGTGTTGACCGTTCACCGACTGGATTCCGTGGAAGAGCGGGCAGGTCGGGCCAAGAAACAGGCCCTCATAATAAACCATCTGGATCTGATCAGGATCACCAAGAGGAGGAGGACTGGAGGCAAGGGGATCACAGCTGACGGACGACAGATGAGAGGCGAGAGCCGCTGACGTTGATCTTCGAGTCCCGGTAGGGCTGTGCTCAAAGGATTCCGGCGCTGAGTGCCATGTCGGCGGCCTCGCAATGTCCGCTCATACGCCTTCGAAGGTAGACGAATGCCGGCCCAGATCCCTGGCAGGGCATCAGGGGCGAAATCTCATGCAGACTCGAGGCAAAGTGGCCGATAACGTTTCTGAGATGCATCCTAAGTAGGGCTATTATCTGTTGAAACTCCAGGTCTTCCTTCGGTACATGAGGTAGTGTCCGATGAATTTCGGCCTCCGGAGCACGGGATTGGGCACGCGGTACTCCGTACGGTACATAGATCTAGGCACCCACTGTACGTAGTCGAAAATAGTAATAAGACACAGGCGACTTTCGGCCACCACCAATCAACTCTCAGCACAGCAATAAGCAGACCCGGAATGGCTGACGCCAAGAGACCAAAATGTACTAGCCAGGTACTGACTGCACTGTCACGACCGTCCAACATTCACATATTAATAACTTGGAAAAGAGTCCACCACCAACCACCACACCAAGAATCTACACGTTGTGTATCACTGGGAACATGACTGCATACAACGGCACTTGAGTGCGATAAGTACCTACCTAAGCATTCTGTCTATCCATGCTGTCCTTAAAAGTTGACTCCGTCCATCGTCGACTATGTATTACCTCCACCTACCTCCACCACACCTCCTTCCACGTCTTCTGACCGTCTGACGTACCGGTACCGCTGGCTTCCCCTCCTCCCTTAGAGATGCCTACGCCCGGCTAGACATCCTCCGATTACAAGTAGCACGAGGACCCGAGGAGGACGGAAGAACTGCGCTGCCGATGGCGTGCAGATCATGCCAGGCCCTCTCTCCTTCTGCCTACGGTAGATGAGACTCGTCTTACTGCGGTGCGTAGTGGGCGGCCGGGGGCATCGCCATGCCCGGCTGCGACTGGTAGCCCTGCGCCAGGGGCTGCGCATTCTCCGTGCGCCGCTTGACTTCGTTGTCCTGCTGGATCAGAGAACAGCACTGCGGACTTAGTCAGAATCATCACCCGACAGGCGCCTGCCTCGGTCGCCGCCGCCACCCGCCACGGGGCGGCGCACGGCAGCCGCGTTGGCCGTCGTTCGATGCCGATGGGGAATAGGTCCAGGAAGGAAGGAAGGACGGCACGGTAACATACCGGGCACCAGTACGCCGCGGAGCAATCGCCGCAGCCGCTGCCCTCGATGCCGTACTTCTTGCGGATCTCACCCCGCTTCATCATGGCGTAGCTGGATGAAGTTGGCTTGTCAGCACACAGCCGGGACGTAGCTGTACCACTCGCGGGAGGAAGAGGGCGGGGGGCGAGAGCAGCGTTCTACAAGACCACGATCAGTAGCACCGACTTACATCCAGCCGCACCCCGTACAGCAAGCTACGGCCGTGTACACGAGACACTCCGAGTTCATCATGCTGGAATTCTGCATCGAGGGGTCCCGCATCCGCTCCGCCGTGTTACCGATCACTAGGTAGGTAGGTAGGGCCGAGGAGACTCCGCGTCAGTCGTCGAGGCACACACACACACATACATACTCGCCCTCTCACCGCCCATCCCTCCTCGTCTGCCGCCGGCCCTGGATGTGGGATAGGGGAAACTCACGGAGGCAGGGCAGACACCATCCCAGCAGACACGTCGAGAAGGGCGTGCACTCGCACAGCCCGGACTGCCACTCCCCGCCGTATGCCGGCGCGGCCGCGCCCCGCGCCATCATCGGCGGCGGCGGGTTCGTGGCGACCTTGTCGGCGGGCAAGGACATGGTGACTACCTAGTTTGGTTGGTCCGGCGTTGCGTTGCGAGTGATCGGTCGTCGAGACTGTTGCTGCGAGCTAATCGATCGACGACAAGCGCGGCGATATCAAGGTGCGATAAGAAGCCGTTGGTGAGGAAGGTTGCGAATGAGGAGGTAATGCTGCCCAAGAAAAAAAACCTCGCTACGGTTGGGGATATGCGACAGAGAGAGAGAGAAGTGCTCGCAGAAACGGATGCTGGCGAGGATATTTGCTGGTAAATTACCCCGGAGTGTTTGTTGAAACGCAACCAGAGGGCTTCTCAATAGGACGGAAAGAAGGATTCAAGATGCGACGAGGGGGGCTGGCAGGCGGGTTTTGACGAGTCTCGCGTCCCGGCGGAACTGGGCAGGGGCAGACGACTATGGTAAAAGAGCAGCAGCTGGAGTCGGCGGCGGCTGCGCTTGCTGTCGATACTGAGACGGCCGTCGTCGCTGTTGCCGTCGTCGTCGACACTTCGCTGAGGCAGAAGGATTACAGGTGGGTAGGTAGCTGGGTAAGAAGGTTATGAAGCCTGAGGAATAAAAGCCCGGGGGAAGAAGCAGAGGCGGTGGACGACGAAACCGGGGGTCAGCGGACGAGCACAAAGAAAGGTATAGATATATCTCTCTTCCCCGTCCACGTCCCAGGGTGGTAGGCTGGCACGGCCCAGACCATAGTTATATGAACGACATGGCCGAAAGGGCCAAGGCAAGGCTCTCAGCCGCGACGAGTGAGGATCACCCGAAGAGGTTATCATGGTCCTCTTGGCCCCCATTGCGGCTGAGTGAGGGCTCGGCACAGCGCACCGCGGCCGGCCGCCTCCTCGGGCGCTCGCAATTGGGTGGGCGCTGTGCCCAGCTGCTGTGCCGCTCGGCGGCCGCACACGAGAGGCGTGTCCTAGATGCGGTGCGATGCGATGATCTGAGTATGATTTTTCTTCATGATGCCTGATGCTGATGAGGGACCCCCTGGCTGCGCTGTCGGCTTCGCAGAGCGCAGGCAGAGGTCCAGGATGAGGCATGTGAGGCTGTCTTAGGTTAGGTAGCACGGTAGGTAATGACAGTGAGACCTGCCATTCCACCCGCTCAAGCGGCCGTTCAAGGGCAGTGTCATGAATGATGGCTTGCCTCTATGGTAGGTAGTAGTAGTATCTGTCGACTTTATCAGCGCTGGACATCGAACATGGTAAGTTTGAACTGAATAAGGGGGTCATTATCCTAGTCACCCTCGCTCGCCAAAATACTGAGTCGTGGTGTTGTTCAGCGCGGAGCTGCGGAGATGTCAATGTTCATGTAACTTCGCCCTGCATATGTCCGACCGTATAATAAGCGAGATACCGGTAATACCTTACCAGTAAACGCCAGCGCCAAAACATGGGCAGAACGGCTGAATGCGTGTGCATTACTAAACAGCATGTAGTCACATTAAGGCTCGGATTAAGGCTTGATCAGATGTGTGTGCAGAGTACACTGTATTGCCATGGATAGTACTACGTACTTCGCGACGTCCAATAAATCATCACCTCCCATCCCCGTCACCACGCATCATAACACCCCAAAGGCGTAGATATTCAAACGACAAGGGCAGAATTGCGGCTGTGCCAAATTACCGTAATAGGAATACATAAAACACTCGGCTGCAGCTAGCTAGCTGTCACACCTCCCGCCTCAGCCTCAGCCTCACTGTTCCTCCCGCCCCTTGTTGTGGTGCCGCGAGAACACGCCGCGCGGGAAGTAGTAGCTGATGTCGTTGTTGTGTCCGCACTTTTCGCAGGCGTGCATCACCGGCCGCCCGTCCGACGTGTTCGGCCTGTCGTCTTCCGACGCCGCCGTACCCGCACCCGCGCCTGTTTTGCCATAGTTGCCGCTGTCACGGTCATATCTCTGCTGCTGCTGCTGAGGCTGCTGCTGTTGCTGCTTGTCACGCCCCGCCCAAGCCGCAGCCGCGGCCGCGCCGGCGCCGGCGCCGGCACCGGCACCACCGAGTCCGTGGTGTTGTTGTTGCTGCTGCTGCTGCTGCTGGGACTCTGGCTGCTGGCGGGCACCCGCGGGCGACGACGACGTCGAAGATGACATTGGGGAGTACTGTGACGACGACTGCGACTGCGACGGCGCGGCACCGCGCATCTGCTGCTGCGTCGGCTGCTCAGTCCGCTGCTGCGGCGGTTGCTCAGTCCGCTGCTGCGTCGGCGAGGTCGGGCTGGCGTGCGATCGGTGCGGGAACGTGTTGGCGTCAGGGCGCACGCCGCTCGGCGTGCCGGATGCCAGCGTGCGGTAGAGGCCGCCGCCGCTGCCGCTGGTCGGGCTGCCGCTGGTGGTGGGGTTGGTGGTGCCGCGGGACGAAGTAGGCGAGCTGCCGCTGCCCACACCACTCTGCGGCTGCTGTTGCTGCTGATAGCCCCTGGTCGATGTCGGGGAGCTGGGTTGCTGCTGGTAGCCCCTCGTCGACGACGGCGAGGTTGGCGCCCCGCTGCTGCCGCTGGGGTACTCGCGCTCGCGCGACGGTAGCGTACTGCTGCCGTACTCGACGGGCTTGCCACCGGCGGAGGTGGCAGTCGTGGGGGAGGTGGTGCTGGGCTGCTGCTGCTCCCTGCTCGAGGGCGAATTCTTGCGATCGAGGGCGACGGCCGCGCCGGCGGGCAAGACGCTCGCGGCCATGGCTTTCCTGCTGAAGCCACCACCAGAGCCGGTGTCGCCGCTGCGACGGGAGTCCGCGTCCCTGCCGGCATCTGCACCACCGGTACCAGGACCAGCACCACCGCGCATGCCGCCAATCGAAGAAGATTGCGTCGGGGAGACAGGGGCAGCCCGGCGCTGCTGCTGCTCGCGCTCGGCAGCAGTCAGGGCGCCCGTGTGCACGCCGCCACTGCGGCCGCCGGCGCCCAGCGGGCCGGGGGTGGACGATGAAGTGTTCTCCTGCTGGGCCCCGCCGCGGGGGAAGGCGCCGGAGGAGCCGGCGCCCATACCGCCAGTGCGGGAGGCTGGCGTGGGGCCAGTCGTGCGCGGTGATGACGCGTCATGCTCGCGGCGCTCGCGCTCGCGTTCATCGTCGTCCCGGCTGGCGTGCTTGTGGTGGGCGGCGTACCCGGCCGCGGTGGCACCGGCGCCCGCGGCTCCCATAGCCTCGGCCTCCCGGCGGCGGCGAGACTTGTCGGCGTCGTCGCCGTGGTCGTCGTCGTCGTGGTGGGCGGAGGACTCCCGGTCCGCGACGGCCCGCTTGTTCTGCTCGTTGCGCTCGACCTGCTGGCCCAGGCTCGGCGAGGTGGGGCCTGCTGACCCGTACGCGGCCGCGGGGGCGCCAGCGGTGGTGCCGGCGGTGTTGGGGTTCGAGGTGGCGGTGGTGGGGCTTCGGGGGCTCCTGTACTCCGTGTCCCGCTGGTCGAGGGACTTGCGGTCGTCCATCGAGCGCCGGGGCGATTTGGCCGGCTTCGCGTCGGCGTCCTTGTCCTTGTGGCCGCCGCGGTGGAAGAGCGAGGAGAAGAAGCCCTCCGACTTGCTGTTGTCCTCCTTGGCCGCAGGCTCCTCCTTGCTGTCGTCGCGGTGGAAGAGGGTAGAGATGATGCCCTCCTTCTTGGGCTCGGACTCGTGGCGGTGGTGCTCAGCCTCCCGCGGCTGCTGAGCATCCTTGGAGCGGCGCTTGTCCGCGAGCTCACGCTCCGCGAGCCCGCCCGCTCCGGCGCCGGCGACGCCCTCCTTGAACTTCGAGTCGCGGTCGTGATGGGGAGAGGCACTATCCTTCGAATCGCTCGCTCCGGTGAGTGGGAAGGCCCGCTGGTTACCCCCTTCGGAGCCATCCTTGGAAGTTCTTGGTTGATGCGGCTCTTCGGCCCCTCGCTGATTGTCTCGCGTGCTCCCGTGTCCAGTCACGGTATTGTAGACGCCCGTTCCGTGTGGGACATCACCCCAATAGGGGTCTTTGTGGGAAACGTCCGACTGTCCACCTAAGCCGGAGCGGACGCGGTTGTTACCCTCGTTCGAGCCCTCACCCACCTGAGTCAGTGGGACCCCCGTGTCGGTGGCTTTGCGGTTGTCAGAGGCTTGTGAAGACGGTGTGATTTCCTTGTCATTTCCTGTGGTCGTAGTGTCCCGGCCGGTCGGATTGTTTCCAGACATGCTGGGCTCTGAAGTGGTGTTGCTAGATGCTGGCTTCTGACTAAGAGGAGATGTCTCATAGGGAGTGTTTCTGAGCGGTCCCGACTGTCGGTCAGATCCCCCCATCAGGCCTTCTTTCTGCCCAAGACCCGAATCGGCGCCCGTCATTCCAACACCGGAGTCCGCATGTCGATGAGCGAGTTTGGCTGGTTCCTGCTCCTCCGTCGGCTTCTGCTCGCCGATCCATCCGCGTGGATCTTCAGGTTTGTGTAGCTTGCCATGAACAGCCTGGCTGCGCAGCTGAGAAGTCGGCTCCTCAGTTTCCGGCGTAGCCGGGAAGGCCCCTGGTGTGTGGTCAAAGGCACTCATCGTCACTCGTGGCTGGAACGTAAGGATCTGGTTAATCGGTTGCTTCTGTGCTTATGAGGCCAGAAATGCAAACAATGCCTGCAGTCCACGAGAAATGGAAGTAGCTGGTGTTCATATAGCCGGGTCTAAGAACATACCTGGCCTCTTATGCCATGACTGCATCGCACAGGAAGGCCGAATCCAAGCCACGAGCGGGAACAGGCGGGGTGACATCAGACGAGGCCATCATCAGGACTGACGACATGCGGGCCTTCAGCTATCAAAGCAAAACCTACCTGGCCTTTGACCCGGCCGCCCAATCAGGAGGAGTCCTTTAAACCTTCACGGCGCCGGCGCACGACGGTTGAAGGGCTAGGAGCACTCCATTTCGTCACCATCGCCAGCCCCCAGAGCGCCTCCCGCACGCTAATGCGCCCAGCGTGACCACGATTTCTTGATTGTCTTGCATATATTGGAGATCGTCTGCGTCAGTGTCTCTCCGTAAAGATGGGAACGTGGGAGCTGAGCTCCTGTTCTCGCACTTCCTTTGTTCAGAACAAACTTCCACTGATTCATGGTTATGGGCAACCTGGGGGGGCTGGTTGTCGGAAAATGTGGCATTAGCATATCACCTGATCCGTAGGTAACGCCGGTGTGACAGATGCCACGAGTTGTGATGTGCCGATGAGCAGCAACCATAACCGCTTCATGGAATGTTGCTGTGTTCGGCTGCCCGCGAGCAATCTGTATTGCAATTGTTCCTAGTCATCATACATACCCGGAGGCTTCCCTCACGACCTGCTAAATGAGGACCAACCGCACGCACACTTCGTACCAATGCCATTCGTTGTCGTTATCCGCCTGTCGCAAATGCTATAGGAAACCCAGTAACTCCTGCTCAATACGGTGGGACACCCGCTGAAGCGAGCACCTTGTGTGCCGGGGTATCATAAGAGCCTAACTTCGTGATTTCGTTACCGTAACTGTCAAATCCCTCTTGGTCCATCCGAGCGGCCAAGGTATCAATCATCATGAGACGCGTTCATCTGAACTCATGGTTTCGTCCTCTACCACCAGCCCAAGCTCTTCGGCTTCTTGCCTTGCTATCTGTGCGGCGTGCCACTCCGGGTATCTTAGCTTGTAACCCGGAGGTGGAGTCCACTTGAGACCGAGGCCATGCTTCTTGAGACGTCGCCGGTGTCTTTTGCGCTCCCAAACATCCATGTAGAGCTCGTCGTGCTGTGTAAAGTCGGTATTGGTGATCCAGTCAGATACTTCGGCTGTCATGTCTCCTATTTCCTCCCCTAGTCGCCACAAGAGCGCTCTTCCTTTACCGTCGGTAGCCCACTCATCCAGCATGAAAGGCATCGTGTATGGGAAATACGGCTCGTTCGGCGACCAGTCGCAGGGGGCAGCCAGCGTACATGCGTATGGAGGGCTGGCGTAGTGGTAGCAGAAAACGGACTCGAGTGCGTACCAAATGGAGAAGACGATAGTCATGAGCCCCAACCTGGTCAGTCTGAACTTGGGCCTGGTGTGGTATAACGCAGGCACTTGGACCATCAACACCGGTTGAACCTGAGCGCCGTGCATGACTGAGATTGAAGTCGCTGCAGGCGAGTCAGTCGTTTTCAGGTTGGGAAAGACCTGAGTTCCTTGGTGATCAGTATGGTTGACCTTGTCTTCAAGACGCTCTATGCCCTTCTTGGCTGAACGTATGCCAAGTAGACCAGTTCTCAAGGTTTTGCTCATCCGATCGTAAGTCTCGAGTTCGCGTTGGGGGGTTGTTATCCGTGGCTTCTCGCGATCGAGTTCGCTCTCGACTTTGACGTACGTGTCGGTGACCATCTGCTCGAGTTCCTTGTCATCAATATCTTCGCTGGCGAGGATGGAGTCCATGTTCTCGAGAGTAGAGTCGTCGATCTCATTTGCACGCATGATGCTGCGAATGTCATCTCGTACCCTTGGGGGATTGGCTGTGTTGATCAAGGGACGCCGGTGTCTGGATGCCGACCCGGCGCGGCGGCGGGGAACTGCTGGGACCGAAGAAGACCTTGATATGGGCCGCTCGACCGCCATTATTCTGGCCTTGGCCGCAGGTGCCACTTCCCCCTTAGGTGGCTTGCTGTCGTTCCTGGTGCCTGCTTCTGGGAGGGCCTCAGGCGCATCCTGTGGTCTGCTTGGAAGGTCTTCCTTTTTCATGCCTTGATTACTAGGCTCGTGGCGGGCAGTAGCAGGCGTTTCGACATAGGCGCCGGTGACTTGGGGCGTCGGTTGAGTCAAGGGATCCAACTTTCTGGGCCGGGGCGTCGCTTCTTCCATCGGCTCTGACGAATCAGGCGAGGGGGCTCTCATAGAGCCCTTCTCGGAGTAATTGTCCAGGGGATCGAAAAGCTTCATTTCGGCCTCGATACGGTCCGTCGGGTCGACTTCCGATGTGGGTAGGCTCTGTCGTTTTTCAAGGGTGGCATCGGTCGACAAGACCCTCCTAAGGCCTGCGAACCCTACTGTTGGTCTTTCCCGGGAGCTCCTAACTTCCAGGTGCTTGGACCTTCCCTCCTCCCGGGCTAAGCGCGGGCGACTGCTATTTCTTTCCTGGGCAGTATTCTTTGATGACAGCCCCTCAGCCGCCGAAGGTTCGGTCGCCTTTTCAGTCTTTGAAATTTTTTCGGCAGGTGGGCTGGAGCTTGTTGCCCGAGCAAGTTGCCGCAGCAGTTCATGGGAGTCGTTCTTGGGCAATGGCCTGCGCTTCTCTGCGCCTTCTGCTCCATTGTCGCCAGCACCATCTTGAGGGTTATCGTCCGATACCTTGTCATTATGTTGTGATTCCTTAGTGATGATGACCGGAGTATCTGCTGGGAGTTCTCTCTTCAGCTCTGGCAGCTCAGGATCTGAATTGGTTTTGGAGATCTTCGTTGGCCAGTCGTTCTGTCCGGCTGATCCATCGTTCAGGTCATCTTTGTTCGAAAGCCGTCTAAACTCGGGTGACTGTGATCGTGCCTCGGAGTTTTTGATCCTGATTTCATCCAATCTGCTTGAAGCCACTGCGCGCCTTGATAGAGCCTGGATCTCTCGCATTCGTATCTCATCAAGTCGGGAAGTGGTTCGCTTTGGCACAGAGACCTCGCTTTCAGGGATAGCGGTTTTTGCGGCCTCAGCTTCCCTCCGACGAATCTCGTCCAGCCTATTGTTGCTTTGTCGGTTGATAGTAATCCCAGGAACAGAACTCAGCTCAGAGGTGACACTAGGCGATCGTCTGTTGGCGCGACCTAACCCGACGCGAGGGCTATCGGAGATTTGCAGATCTCCGGCAGTGAAGTCGGCATCCAAATGCCAGTTCATGCTCTTCTCAGGCGATGCGCGAGCGAGACTCGTCATCGGGTATTGATCATCGTCATTGGCCATCTCCGGCTCTATCGAGGGGATAGGAGCATCTTTTGCAGGTAGATCTGTGCTGCCCGCTTCGACTGCGGACTCTTTGGTACTCGCTGACACACTGACGTTTTCCTTGTCCTGGGTGCTTGGCCTCCGTTGTCGTGGCCTCCGACTCTCTGGACTGCCCCCAAGGCTGCCATCGCTGGCTTTCTTGGCAAGGGCATGCCCTGTTTCGGAGACTTTAGGCCCAACGCGGTTTTTGTTGGTAAACAGGCCATTCAAGGGGCCAGAGCCCGCTGTCAGCTGATGATCGCGGTCGAACTTTCTCAGGTGACTCCCCAAATCACTATCTCTCCTGCTGTCAGGTCTACTGAATGGCGCTTTGATATACGAGTCGCGCCGATATGTCCGAGCAGCAGGACTCGGAGAGCCGTCGGTAGCTATGGCGCCGTCCAGTCGATGGGTTGCCGAATCGAAGGCGCGTGACCTGTCAGACGAGTCTTCCGACCCGCTGTGGAACTCTTGGACCAGCTGCGCTTCTGCTCGCCTGAAGGCGGCATTCAAATCCATAGGTCGACGCATTGGAGAGGAGTATTCCGAGGATTGGCTATGAAGGCTTGGAGACGTCGGGATGTTGGTAGCGGTAGGTGCTGTTGACTTGGGCCGGGGTATCCGCGATTCGCGCGATGAATCGGCGAGCGAGGGAGTACTCGTGATGCTGCTGTTGCTGATGCTGGGTCGGCGGCCTAGAGCTAGGCGCGTCGTGAGAGGTTCGGGTCGTTGAGCGGTACGGTTCTCGGCCCTTTGGATTTTCTTCAGCCGTGACGTTTTGGCTTGGGTGGCTGCGGCTGCGCCTCGACTTGCGCGCGCGTCGTTGTCGGACGTGATGCTATCTTCTCCGGACTTGGGAGCGCGAGAGCTCCTCACCAATGGTCGCTTATTGCTCGGATGTTGATTTCGATCCTGGCGACCGTTCGGTTTCGCAGCCAGCACGCCCTCGACTCCGGGAGAGCCGCGATCCATACTAGTAATGGTACGCGACGCCGTCGATCCGTCGAAAATGTTGGTAGAACGGCATGCAAAGTCAGGCCAGTAGCTGCAGCTGCACGATATCCGAGGAAAAATGCATTGTCGGAGGGACCAGACAATTCATAATTGAGGCCGAGACCAATACCACAAGTGATACTAGAGGGCGCGCAAAGCTAGAACGCGACTTCGAGACGCGACTAGACGAAGTGGAGGGTCCGGGTCCAGATGGGATGAGAAGCGGATAGATGGGGCCGTTTCCTTGAAATTCACGACCAGTCGCGCGACGCAGTCACGTTGTTGTCTGGCAGCAGTCTCGAGGAGGAAGGCGGTGAACGTGCCCAGTAATCCACGGGGACCGCGCTAGGACACGCGCTAGACCAGTCGCAGCATAGTCGGCCCTGCTCGACACTTGTCAGATCAAACCCGCCCCGCCTGTTGTCAACTAAGTTGGGTACTTACTACTTGTACCTAAGAATTAATTACCCGCATGGGAGACTTCAGGCAGTCTCCTCTGAGCAACGTCTGCAAACCACTGACCCTCTATGGAGAAGGCTGGGTAAAGGTACCATATACGAGGCTGGGCAGACTATCTTCTTTCGGTTGCTGAGTCCCAAAGCTGCCACTTGAACTTCCTGAATGAACGAGCCAAACTTTACTTCAACCACAACTGCAACCTAATATACCAGTGGAGGATAGGTAAAGTAGGTACCGTACGGTGGTGGTTGAGATTCTGAACACAAGACAACCGAGACCTTCCCTCCAACGTTATCCCAGACAACCTATCTACATAAATTAGTAGGTACCGGTACGGTATTCGGATAACGCTTTACGGTGGGAACCCCAGCTAGGTAGCGGATATGATACATGACGCGCGCACATATGTACTCCTCCCCATGGTTATATCTTTTTGGCAAAATCTAGCACTTGAGCGACATATGATTTCTGTACAGTCACGGAAGTCAGCGCGAAACTGGCTGTGCGGCACATGAGAAAGTCCCGGGGCGGAAAAATTTAGCCTGCTGCCATTGACCTCAGAGAGCAAGTCGCGTCCCACGAAGGGTATGTAATTAACGTCCGATCCAAACAGCAATCGCCAGATGATCTGCTGACAACACTTGAAGAGAGAACTCGACGATACGATGTTGAGCTTGGAAACATATCTCGAGTTGCGGCTCACCTCACGTACCTAAACAGTGTCTTTTTCTTCTGGGTAATAGCAATCGATACCTGTATGACTGTAGATACCATGGTGTCGGCATTACATAAACTGGTTTCCGCGCACTCTGAATCAATAATGACCACCATCTGTTACCATGCAACGCACGCGCATAGTACAAATCAAGATATCCATGCTAAAGGGGACCGCCGCGACCACACCTCCAACGACCATATAAACAGCCTCAAGTAGAAAAGGCGCGTTGATATATACGGCAAAGAAAGGTCTGTCCACACACACCCACGTAGGAAGCTAAGTTAAAAGAGAAAGGAAGAGAAGAGAAAGACGAAAGAAGAAGGAGAAAGAATCCTATTAGTCGTACGTACTCCTACAAGGCCGGGTTGCATTTTATTAGTAGACAGTGCGCTACCACGCGAGGCTATCGTGGCATTCAGCGCCCACACCGTGGTATTTAACGAAATCACCAGTCACAGTGACCAAGTCTCTCGTTGCAGCCAGGCTACTGGATGGCTACACGCTTTGCGTTGAGTGCAGGCTGACGCAGGGGTGCCTATGATCATGCAGGCAACATCATAGAGTCTCATCATCCATCCACTCTATCTTCCACAGCCAGAAATAACCGCTGGCACCGGCTAGGCCATGCACGAACTCATGGTAGTACCTACCGAGCATGCCCAATGGCGTCACCAGGCCGTCCCACGTAAAAGAATGGTGAGTCTCGGTGTACGTTTTCTTGAGCCTCACTGACCCGAGGATGCCGGCGCTATTCAGTTCGCCTGACAGGTTGAATCGCCCGATGCTGTCGGAACAGTCCTTTGCCTCGATCGTATATACGTCGCCAGAGGTTTTCGTTTTCTTGAAGCAGATTCGTTCCATAGGCCCGTCAACTCGGCCAGCAAGGCTAATACCGTAGGTATAGTGTCCGTACCATTCGCCTTCATCGACTCTCTGGGTCATATCACGGACGCGGGCTCGGTACCATGCCCACCAGTCGTCTCCAGCAAAGGGATAGAAGCAGCGACCCCTGTCATTTGGGATTCCTCGGACTTTAGAGAGCTTGGGGCTCAAGATCGGGAAACGTGGGTGAAGCTTGGTATCTTGCACCCCTGCATGGTCTCCCGCGCCATCTCGAAGGTTATCGAAATACCAGGGGCTGTAGAACTCAATCTTCTCGGGCCTGGGCAGACGTATCTGGATCCTACGCGATGCGCCTGCCGTGGTGAGGCCCAATATCCAGCCAAGAACACCAGGTTGTCCGTCTCTAGAGACATATTGGAGATTTCGCGTGATTAGAACGGCCAAGAGAAGAGCATGGGTTTGTTTGCCGATCCATGAAAAGCTGAATGATGCGTAGTCCGGCCCAGTTCTGCCACCTTCAAAGACTGCCTTGACGACGGCCTGCAAAGCATCCGTGCCTGGTCCAAGTGGTATTCTCGGGTCTCCAGTCTCGGTGCTGCCGAGATTCGGCTGGTTCCAATTATCGGCCTGCAAGCCACTAAGAGCCAAGCAGAAGGTGAACCGTATGGGGTGTTCAATACCTAAGGACTGGTCAATCCGGAGAGGTAGCAATGCCGGTGCCCGAGAGAAGAATATGGGACACAGGCTATCGAGTGTGGCCGCAAGATTCGCATTACATATCGTTGTATCTGACAGAGACAGTCAGCCTCGGCGTCCGTTGATTGACATGGAAACGTAGACCGATGCTTACATCCCCACACTGGTACGGTGGACAGAAAGCCGATTACACCTTGCAGGGACTCTCGAGTGTCTCTACCCAGCTGCTGCGACTCTAGGGTCGCATGTAATTTCACGCTGGAGGCAAGGCGTTCAAGCTCACGGGTGGCCAGGGAGAGTTGGGAGGCGGCGACTGCTAGACACAGCCATGTTCTTCCGGGGTCTTCATTTCGCCGGCACGGCCGCCTCGGGCCGTCAACGTAAACTTTCAAAATGTGCACCAACGTGCTCTTGTCTCCCAAGACGGGCGACACGGGGTCTGGAATCTGCAACAGACAGTCAGTGAGAAGGGACTCGTTACTGCCGCACAAGAGGGGTCCGGGCTGAGAGCCTACGTATATCTCGAAGGAGCGCTGGAAGACAACAGGGTCGAGACAGGCCAGACGCAGAGCACGACACGTCTGGCTTAATCTGAGGATGTCGCGGGCGGGACAAGTGCCGACGATGAGCTGGAGCAGTTCAAGAGGAAGATTGAGGAAGGGCGCCATGAGGCGGCAGGGTTCTCGCAACACCCGCTTCAGGGCCACTGAGTCGTCGACGCAAGCTCCGTCGTAGTGCCATGTATCAGGAGTAGGGTTAGAAAAGAGTCTAGGGCTGCACGTAGGGACGCTGACGGGGAGGGGACCTTGGTAGGTACAGGTGTGGTGATTGGAATTTTCGAGAGTGACAGACGACGTATGTAGCTGCACTTCGACGTCACAGCTGCCCCGCCGTAATTCAGGGTCCAACCTGTGGGCGTATGACAGGGCGCCAGAGCGGCTAGCGGTGGGGGGCCGCGAACGGCGCGCGGCGACTGAAGCAGCTGCGCTAGCGCCGACGCCAGCTGATAGCTTTAACGCCCCTGCAGCCACACGCGTCTAACAGGAGTACTATCCCGTCATCCGGAATTTGTAGAGACTGGGTGCTCAGCTCTCCTGCCATCAGGCCACCAAGCACCGGACGGCAATGGCTGCCCTCGCAGATCTTCCAAACGAAATCTTCAGGACCATTTTGGAGGAACTGGCCGCGGCTGACCTGCAGACGCTGATCATCTGCCAGCGCACCAGTAAACACTTTCGCGCGGCCGCCACTGACATCCTCAAGGGCGTCGGCCAGGTCCGTAGCCGACTGCCGGCAGAAATCCCACCTCTGCTCCAAGAGCGGTTCGATGTACTCATCAATACGAACAAGGTCTTCTCGGCGAAGCACGCCTGTAGTCTCAATGGCGACGCTACGCTGCCCTTCCGCCGCCTGCGGTTTGCGATGGACCCGGCCGTCCGGGCGGCACGTCTCGGTGCCGATGCAAGCTGGCGCGGCCTGAGCCTGGCACGGCCGCCGATCACACGTCTCGATGTTGTCAGGCGCTTCTCATGGTCGGACAACAGCAGCCCGGACACCGTCAGCTTCGCGCAGGTGGACCTCGACGCCGGCGGGGGCGGAGGGGTCCTGACGGCGGGTCTGTTCTACGACTTGTTGTGCACGCCGGCCGCCACGGCCCCGGAAAACCACAATGGCCTCACCTGCGTCTGGGTGCTGATGCCCGGGAGGGCGCTACGCAGCTTCGACGTCATGTGGGAGCACGGGCGCTTCCTGCCCGACAACGAGGACATGGTCGATGTAGCGAGTCCGGAGGCGGCGAGGAGCGCCGTCCTGCTTGTGTCTGGCTTTCATGACGGCCGCCGCGGCCCACCTAAGCTTCGTGACGGCCGCGCTTTCAAGTCTTGGGACGACTGGGTGCCTGAGAGGATCGGCGACGAGGAGCCGAAGCTGTTGTCCTGGCAGGGCCCGACTTGGCCATACCCTGGTTGGAGGAGGACCGACGATTCCTAAGTTTGCATCTCCCTACCAACCCTCCTACGGGCACAAGAAACCGCTGTACTTCTGCGCGTACTCCCCTCGTATATATTCGCTGAGTACCGCAGTGGCCAGTTGGCACTTTCACTGCAGCTGAATATAAGTCCTATATCTCGCCATCGAAGGATCATACTCCCGGTCGGCGTCACACAGCAGTGTACCGGTACCGGTAGGACTCGGTCCCTTATGTCTCCGGACTCGGTCAGCGTGCCTTCGACCACGTTGCTTACAAATGGAGGTCCGCGCAGAGATGTGTCCATCACGGGACGTGCAACGTCGTCTTGGAGGCTTGCTGAATCATCGTATTCAGGTACCGATTGGCGGACGGACAGATGCACGCCGGTCCGGCCTGCATTGCCCGCGCCAGGCACCGGCGCTCATTGGTTGTTGCCGAAACGGCGAGACCCATTGCGGCTCTCCCTTGACCGCATTTCATACCGCCTCTTCTCTAACGGGCAAACAACACTCCAGCTCGCTTGCCTTGACCGCTATCAGTGATATTAGTCATGTAACACCTGTCGTGCATGCGACTACCTATAGTCTCCGGCTTACAAATCAGTATTCTGGGCCCGACTCGCACTAGGTTTTATAGACGGCTCGCGGCCGATCTTTTTCCTCACAACATCGACATAGGTAATTGCAACATCAGCCAAATCCAATTTACACAGACACAACACGGAACAAATTGCGAATAGCTCCCAGAACAAGATGGCTCCCTTCGGCAAGATCTATACTTACCCCAACAACTTCCGCGCGCACCGCGTAAGTTGACCCCCTTTAGCTATCGCCTCATCGTAACCCGAACATGAACCGGTAGCCCGCCATGTAGTGATAGTCTACTGACACACGTCTCACACAGGCCCAGATCCTTGGCAAGCTGGGCGGTCTCGAGGTCGTCGAGGCCGAGGGCTTCCAGATGGGCGGTATGTGAACGTGCTCTGCGCATACGCATTTGTGTGCCGCCCATCCCATCCTCTGCCATGTTCAAGGGGTAGTTGCCAGAGACCCCGTGCAAGGCCGGAATAGATTCTGCACCCAAATGGGGCTTTGGAAACTACCAGGACCGGCGCATCATTCGCAGAGCGCATTCACATTACTGGATGGCTGACTGCTCTTGTCACTACTGCAGTCACCAACACGTCGCCCGAGTTCCGCGCCAAGTTCCCTATGGGCAAGGTGCCGACGTTCGAGGGTGCCGACGGCTACTGCGTCTCCGACAATGTCGCCATCTCCACGTACGTCGCGAGGTCGGGCAACAAGGCCGCCCAGCTGCTGGGCGCTGAACCCAAGGCGAACGCCAAGATCGTCGAATGGGTCACTTTTGCTGAGAACGAGCGTACGTGACCTCGATCTCTTCCCTGGTGTCTTCTTCGTGAACCCTCCCGTCCGTCTTCCGACGGACTCATTTAATGTCCTGCTCACTGTCTATTGCCATGCTAACTTTGACTCAGTTATCGCCAATATCATGCCGCCTCTCTACATGTTGTGGAACCCCTCCTAACTTCTGTTTCTTGTCTAATACTGGCTCTAGGTATGTTGCCAAGTTCTACCCGAGCGACCCCGCCAAGTACGAGACCTGCGTGAAGAACGCGGACCGCGCGCTCAAGGTGCTCGAGGGCGCTCTGTCCGGCGGCAAGAAGTACCTGGTCGGCGACCAGCTCACCATGGCCGACGTCATGGTCGTCAGCGTCCTGCACTCCGCGGTCAAGCACCTCGTCGACGCCGCCTGGCGCAAGGAGCTGCCCAACACGGTGGCGTACCTCGATGGCGTGATCGCCTCCGACGAAGCCTTCAAGGTCATGGGCGATGTGGAGAAGTGTGAGAAGCGTTGCGGCCCCGAATAGATGTTGACCTGGCAAGACGCCATGTCGAGGGCTCGACAGTCTATGGATTCCCATGTGCGAGGGCCGATGCCTGGTTCATGGCAAGCACTTCGGTCCGATAGACGGAGTGAGAATGTTGAAGGATACATCTAGATTCGATAGATGGAGGACACCAACAACGGCGTTCAAAATACAAGACCCTTATTGTGTTCTCTCTCATCAGCCGCCGGAAAGTCTTATACACGTCGAGTACTCCTTCATTGTCCGGCCACCGATGCACACCGGGGCAGCAGAATCTCAGGGTGCCCGCCGACGGAGGGAAGAGCGTACGCGAGCGAGCCTTTCCGAATCGGAGGTTAGCGGCCAGCATGGAAATATCTACTCCAGCTTTCCAGGGGGTTATAGCAAAGGGCTGCAGCCGATCATGAGACGGCGCGCGAGCCACGAGGATATGCCCATGACAGGTCGGAAGACGGAGCAGGTCGCTGCATGATGGATTCGGATTAGGTGAGAGTCTCGTCTCCGCCGGCGAACTGCGTCAGGGTATGCTCCAGTCCGTGCTGTTTGACCAATGCATACGAAGCATCGACGACGGGTCGACAAGATCGAGCGGCATCAGACGGCAACTCACAACTCCGGCGATGCATTGAATCGTGCCGCAAATATCCAGTGCTGTTGGCGAAGGTCTGGCACGCTACGTGCGGACTTCCGTTACCGCGGCCAATGCTGTTAAAAAGAAGGAGGGGAACAAGACAGGGCGAATGCAGTACCTACGGGGGAAAAATGCCGATGCCCTGACCAAGTACACTTACACATCTTAGAGGCCAACATCCACCCGAACCATGAACGGAAGCGGACACCAGTAATAAACTCCTAAGCTTGGCGCTGATGATGAAGGGGGTCCCTTTTGATGGTTGTCATAAGTTAGCTGCCGTTGAAAGCTAAGTTATGGTGAGGGAACAGAATACTGGTGGCTCATCTGCATCCCAGATAAGCTCCCGCCCGAACCGGCACGCGGTTTTCGGTGCCGATCTGGGCCGAAACCGGTGATCCCCGCCTTTCAGACAGAGCGCCGCCCCGGCCGATAAGCAACAATACCTTAACGTTCCTCAATTTGACCACTGCTGTTCGGGTGCAGCTGAAGGTTCCCTTGAAGACCCCGAATTGTATGCCATCGAAGCAATTCATCAAGTCAGCCACTGAATTACCTGCCCGGCCCAGCTCATCCGAGCTCTCCTCCGTTCCGCCGCCCGTATTCAGTTCTGCCACCGGCATCAGTGACATCGGAGTTGACAGGCACCGTGACAAGCTTCCCCCTTTCAGACCTGATCTGGCGTGTGCATACGGCCGCGAACTGCTGCTTTCGTACCTCCGGCCGAACTTCCAGCATGGGCGCTCAAGCTTTGCCTGCGGCCGATGCCTCCCTGGCCATGTCTCCCGAGTATGCAAATCTCAGCGTGGACGCCACGCGGACCATGACCATGTTAATGGACTCTTGCGCGTGGGGGAGGTGAGTGGCACAAATGAGGTACCTCTATCCTGGGCGCGGCTAATAGAATAACAGCACGCCTGACGGTGGCATGAGTGCGCACCGGCATGTCATATACGATGAAGTATTATAAGTCGCTGACGACTGCACAGATCGACTGTCCTGCAACGACGATGACAAGCGCGTCCGTGAGTGGTTTGTTGCCGAGACCCAGGAATGTGGCTGTACTGTCAAGGTGAGCTCTAGGTAATTTGGACATATGGGCGCTTGTACATGCTGACGGGTTCATGATCTGCCCTTGTAGATCGATGAGATGGGAAACATCTTCGCCATTCGGCCCGGTGAGAACAACGACCTGCCACCCATCGCCCTCGGGTCGCACCTGGACACGCAACCGACGGGCGGAAAGTACGACGGCATACTCGGCGTGATCTCGGGCCTCGAGGTGCTCAAGACCATCCACGCGAACGACGTGACGACCTACGCGCCCCTGGCCGTCGTCAACTGGACGAACGAGGAGGGCGCGCGGTTCCCGCCCGCGATGCTGTGCTCGGGCGTCTACGGCGGCGCCTTCACGACCGAGTACGGGCACTCGCGCGCCGACGCCGACGGCAAGACTCTGGGCGGAGAGCTGGCGCGCATCGGCTTCCGGGGCGACGTGCCGTGCGCCTTCGAGGCCAACCCGATCCTGGCCCACTTCGAGGTGCACATCGAGCAGGGGCCGACGCTCGACAACGCCGAGCAGGCCGTGGGCGTCGTCCGGGGGGTCCAGTCCATGCGCTGGTACCACGTCGACGTGGCCGGCCGCGAGGCCCACACGGGCACCACGCCCATGGACCGCCGCGCCGACGCGCTCCTCGGCGCCGCCCGCATGATCGTCGCGGCCAACGCTGCCGTGACGGAGGGCGAGCTCGCGCCGCGCGGCGCGCGCGCCACCATCGCCGTCGTCCACTCGCAACCGCAGAGCATCAACACCATCGCGGGCAAGGTGCGCCTGGGCCTCGACGTGCGCGCGCCCACGGACGACGACGTCGAGCAGGTCGAGAAGCTCTGCCGGCAGCGGTTCCGCGCCATCGCCGACGCGGCGGGACTCACCGTCGAGGTCGACCGCTTCTGGACCTCGCCGGCCCTGCACTTCGACCCCACCATGGTCGCCTGCGTGCGCGAGTCGGCCCGCGAGCAAGGCTGCGAGATGGAGCTCGTCAGCGGCGCCGGCCACGACTCGGTCTACACGTCCTACAAGGCGCCCACCGCCATGGTCTTCGTGCGGTGCCGCGACGGCGTATCCCATCACCCCGCTGAGTATTCGCGTCCGGAAGAGTAAGGTCCCCCTCCTCCCCCCTTCCTCGCCCCTTTGCGCCCTCCCCTTCCCCATTCTCCCTGGGCTAGTGGTGGCTGCAGCAGTTGCTAATGTCTCATGTCATCGCAGCTGTGTGGCTGGAGCTCAGACGCTGCTGGGCGCGTATCTGAGATACGACGAGCACATCCGGAGGTCCATGACTAAGAAATAGGAGAATACTCGGGCTAGAGCTTGGGTCCATAGCCATAGCCTCATACGCCGCATACCGGTCCCCATCAAGAAGAGGACCAGCAAAGACAAGTCCTGGAAGGTTACCGCGGTTATGGAAGACTACGAGGTGAACCCCAGGTGGAAGGCCGGAATGACGTTCACGTTCAACCCGGAGCAGCACGAGGAGCTGGAAAAATGGGGTCAATGGAATGACTTTCCCACAAGCCAATACATCAAATGGTTCTTTGTCACCGCACCAGAGGGCGACAAGCAGCTGCTAAGGCCGCAAAACTCTCCCTAGAGTCCCTGCTTCCTTGACCTTGGCACTATACCACTCATCATGTCGGAGTCACGAGTCTGGCGATATGCCCTTGCGGGGGTTATCTTGAGAACAAGCCCCAGGACTATTCCAACATCTTTGCTAAGCCCTCAGAGACCCCTCAGAAGAAAAACCAAGAAGCACCTTTGATGCGGGTGTGGTATTTGCAGATCAATGATATTAACATTAGTGCTAGTGGGGGAAATCGGGAATACCAGCCATCGAATCATTAATGTCTTCTGATAGGAAGTCTGCTGTAGTTAACTGTTGCCTTAGTGCGAATACGACTTGTTTGCCACCCAACCCTTCTGAATTAGTGTGCTTACAAGCTCTACGAGCACTATGGAGCATTTATTAGAAGCCTTTGATGAGTAGAAGTGTCAGTGGATGATGCATGTAATTTCTTATCTGTGGAAGTAATGTTTTCCTCACGAAACCCTCTTATGTAGGGAATATAAAGAGGCTCCAAAAATGAGCTCTCGCGTCACCCATGCATCGCCAATTTGTACCAACTTAGTCCATCTCTTTCTTCCCAGCTAAGAAAGGATAGAATGGCCAATTGCATACAGGGGGGTAACTCGGGGTGCCAAATCATGGCGAGGAGAATAACCCGAAAACAACGAGAAAGCAAACGGCCGAACAAGATCATGGGCATTGAGTAGATCGCAAGTTTTCCCGCCAATGTCGACCCAAATACGCTCGGAAGAGTCCCTTGGAGGACTCGGGCACCCAGAGGATGTCAATCCTCCACTGAGCACTTTTCACACTTTCCGTCTTTCACGTGGTGTTGCCGTACAAGGCGTGGTGGACACATGGGCGCCTGACCGGGAAACAAACAAGGCTCCGTGTGGGGGCTCTTCCACTGACAGCTGCATTCCGTATACCCGTATGTATGCCAGAAGCACATGACTCCGTAGTTTCCCTGATGTGTCTTTTTGGAGATTGTCCAAGCTTTGTGTGTGTCGTTCGTGGAGATGGGCAGCGCAAGAGCTCGCTCGTGTTGCATCGGAGGGTTTGCGTAGAGGTAAAGAATTAATTTGGGAAAGAATAGAGTGTGGACAGGCAGGAGAAGTGCTACGAGGGTGGAATGGGATTTATATACTTCAAAATGGGTGAAGTCACGGCTGGGCAAAGGACTCACGTTACAGGCCTATGATTCTCTGGTTTAATACCATGTTGTCATCCTGTCTAACGTCCGCTTATAGTGACTTTGTGGTTAGGGATATTATCCAAGAATCACCGGGCTCATTGTACTACGCTCGATACGAAGCCAGGTCACAAACATGGTTTTCCTCATCCACTGCGCCAGTTCCTGTGACAGTTACTGGACATACGGGTCTGCGTACGGACAGAAACCTGATAGAATCTTGGAACATCATTATATCTCGCGAGCGCATGACAGGCCAAGACATGGGGGAACGACAAGGGCTCGGGGCTCGAAAGTATAGGCATATTGCAACTCGGCTGAAGCACAAGGGAGGATCTGCGCACCGTCGGCTTCCGCTGGCGTTTTGTCACCGGCTCTTATTGGACTATGTAATCTTGCAAACTGAAAGTATGTTCGTGTACATAGATGAAAACCGACGATTTGAAACTGCTAGTTGGTGGCAACGCACCACCAGAGGCCCCGGGTGGGCTGACGCTGCTGATCATTCGCCCAGGCACATATAAAGGAGAAGCAGGCAAACACAGTGGCTGCAGCCAGGTACCACGAAGGAGACCTAGGTACCTGCTATCATCACCAACATTACCTCTAATCAGGGCACGTAACAATAGACTACAGCATTCCTCACTATGTCCCTGGCGGTCTGCGCAGTATATGTGACGGAGGGAGGAGGGAGGGCATCTCAATGTGGAAGATATAACGCAAGTTCTTGGAGGTATGGTATTGTAGAGTACGGTAAAGTGACATATAATCAATGAAAAGTACAGCCCGACACCGCTAGTCACACTCAAGCAGCTGCAGGAATCGGCACCGGCCCGACGGGCGCCGTGGAGGCGCCGATGTTGGCCTGGTGCATGGTCCGCGGCCCGAGGGCGTCCGGGTAGTCGATGGCGGTGTGGAAGCACTGCCAGTTGGCCCACATGACGATGTCGCCCTCGTGCAGGCTGGGCAGCATGATGTACTCGGGGCGCAGGACGCGCTCCTGGATCGGGCGCAGCCAGCTCCGGATCTCGGCCACGTCGTCGACGACGCGGGGCTCCTCGTCGGGCGACGCGCGCAGGAACAGGCGGCGCGCGCAGATGCCGTGCACCATGAAGGCGCGCTCGCCCGTCACCGGGTTGACCCAGACGAGCGGGTAGCGCTTGACGTGGGCCGGGTCCCAGCCGCCGAGCTGGTCGAGGTTGCGCTCGCGGCCCTCGGACGCGACGCCCAGCCCGTTGGGCCGCCCCCGGCACTCGCCCATCCAGGCGTAGGGGCGAGGCGCGTACTCGACCCAGCTGTGGTCGGCGACGGCGCGCTCGGCGGGCGTCATCAGCTCGTACGTCTGCACGTTGCTGAAAAAGGCCGTCAGACCGGGCTCGACGTCCATGGTCTGCCCGGAGCCGTCGTCCCAGTGCACCGTGACGCGCGGGGAAGTCGGCCGCCGCACGCACCGCAGCGTCGTGAACCAGGCCGGGTCGCGCTCGTACAGCGGCGCGTCCAGGTGCCAGCGCTGGAAGCGCGTGTGCCCGGCCTCGAACTCGGCCGCCGGCACGCTCGTCTCGTGCCAGTCGTGGCTCAGCGGCTTCCGGACCGTCTTGTCCTTGATGCCGTAGTGGTCCGCCCCCTGGTAGCCCTTGCCGACGAGGCGGACGTTCTCGGCCCCTGGTATCCCCAGCACGTCTCGACTTCTCTGCATTCGGTCTTAGCCGGGATCGAGTGACCGGGTGACTGGGTGAGGAGGGTGGAGGGTTCGGCTTACGGAAAGAAGCCCGCCAAATTTGTTGAATTCCTTCACATCGCCGTGGGAATGCACCTGGGGTGCCTCGGGGTCGAAGCGCGTCACCAGCTCCCACTGCTTGATGGGCTGTAGATCCTTCTGACCCCGGACGACAACCACCTTCTTCTCCCAGATGGTGTCTTTCAGGGCTTGGACATCGGCATCTGTAGCATAGAGTCAGAAGGGGGCTTCGCAGGTTCACCTTGATAGATCTAGCTCGGCTTCACTTACCACTTATATTGCCCAGATCGAGACCTTCTACCACGGCACCGAAGTTTGTCTTCTTCCCATCTTCCACCGGCATCGTAGTCACCTTGAAGGAGGCCTTGGAACCCATCCTGCCGAATTGCTTTTCTTCTGACGTGGCTGAAATGAGGGACTGAGCTTCTGATCTCTGTACTTGATGCACAATGGTGCAAATTTGCCTCTGCCCCTGATATTATATCACCTACGTTGGCTCTTCATCGCCGCCATAAGTGATGAACCTCGATCAGGTCGGCGGCGGATGGTTTCGGGCTGCCGTCTTATCTGATACCCCGCCCTCGGCCGAGTTCGATAAAGCCTAGACTTGAGCAAAGACATGGTGGGAGGAGTTACGTTATGAGAGATCTGGCTGGCTGAGCTGTTGGAATTCCACTTGCACTCCCGAAACAGCTCCATCTGCCGCCAAATATCAAATGAGCGGAGAAACCAATTACTTTGAGCATCGGAGGGAGGAGAATGTGGATTACACTGTTACCTCGGCCGAGGTTTCACGCAGCCGAAGTGCACCATCCCCACCCTAGTCAGTCGCCGGACCTCCCGTCGCACTCGGCACTCCGGTGGAATCTCACAGTCGGCTCGGCATCCCTCTCCCGGCAGTAGCAGTGCCACCTACAACTGGTATCGCATGAGCTTACCGAAAAGCCAGTGTCAATAACGATAACTCACAAGAAGTGCATTCAAAAGTGTGTCATGTAACGTCGAATAGGTGTACCCGGGCGCACCATTCAACCGGTCGTGGAGACAAGCGACAACTACTTAGTTACCTATGGAAGCGTCACAGTAAGATACTGTTGAAGTCCGGGATGAGTTCTAGTTACTGCAACTTTAGCACATGGACAAAACACAGAAAGTGGTAATTAGTTACCCCCATAGATGAAGAGTCTCTCAAATTGCCTTGTAGTTAGCGACTCTAGTTGCTAACCATAAGTTGATGAAACGGGCTGCCTAGGCTTTAGGTAATTATCGCAGACGACACAAGGCAATTGCTCGCAGACTATCCAGAGACGCAATATTGATGGTGTTGAGCGCGGGAAATGATTGAAAACAGGAGGTTCTATAGCCTATCTAGCATCTACTAGACTTCACACGATTGTATCGGGCACCTCCGCAGCAGCGGCAGAGAATGCTGCGGTTTCTTTCTTGTCCCCTTTTCCTACAAACTTCGACTCGCCAACCGCGGTGGTAGAGCAACTTTCGCCATCTCCCTCGAGCCCTTCGATCATGGATTGATACCTAGGCACCACTCTCGGAATCAAGGTAGGGTGGTGAGGGAAGAAGAGATTTAGCGCATAGTAAAGTGCGACAGATGTGACAAAGCCGTATATCCAGTTGAACGAGAATAGATGCTGCAGCCCCTCATTGATAGTCACGCTCTGCGGAGTGACGCTGTGTCCGAGAGCTGGCAACAAGGGGACGATGACAACCAGGGTGGTGACGAGTGCTCTCCAGTTGCCACCCCAGCCAAATCGATATATGCCGTGAGGATCGTACAGCGCAGGGACGTCGTACTTGCGACGCTTGACCAGCCAGTAGTCCGTCGCCAGAATGCCGGCTATGGGCGCCATGAAGATGGCATAGGCAGACATGAAGCTCAAGAAGGCCGAGGCCGAGGCCATGATGATCCACGGGCACAGCGCCCAGCCGCCGATGAAGGCGGCGAAGACGGTGCCGCGCCGGACGTTGAACCACTTCGGAAGGAGAGTGGTGATGTCGTTTGCGAAAGATACGGCGTTCGCGCTGAGGTTGACGCTTATCTGGGCCAGGAGCCAGATGACACCGCAGAAGAAGGCCGCGGCTCGACCGCCGGGCGTTCCCTGCCACTTGTTGACGATATCGATCGGGTTCCAGAGAGCCTCGCCGTACACCTCCCGAGCGGCGCTGGCGGCAACAATGCCAAAGATACCCACGATTGTCTTCATGAGAGGTATCACGGGGAGCTGCCACCACGGTGCTTTACTGGTCTTGCTGAACCTTGCAAAATCGGGGATATTCACGGCAAGTGTACTATAGCCACCGGTGACTGAAGTCTGTTGAAGTAGTAAACATTAGTAAGGGGGTGCCGGTGGTCATATGCTGTCGCCGCCGCCAACTCCGCCACTTACCAGACTTGAGAGCCAGAGCCAGGCTCGAGTGGACCCAGTGACCGTCGAGGGGGCGTTGAAAAAGTCCGTAGAGCTGTTTCCAGCTTTCACCGATATCCAAATAACCATCGCAAGTGCCATAGGGAGGACCAATGCCGCTTTGACGTTGAAGAGGTATTGCAGTCTGTGGGTTGGGATCAAGAGGAGCGGAAATTGCAACAGCCAGTAAATCAGATACGAGACCATCCCCTGACTGGTAACGCCAACGAAAGCTGGGAGGCGGTTGGGGAGATGTTGGTACGAAGGCCAGATGGCCGTGATGATCTAGTTAAACACCACGAGTTAGCTGATCGAGGTCGAGCCTTGGGGGTTGTCGTTGGAGCGACGCACCGCCGTCACGCAGTCGCCGCCGCCGGCGCTCTGCACGCCGAACCAGAAGAGCGCGAGGACGCCGCGGCTGACGACGCAGAAGTAGCTCAGCCAGTACCCGTAGCTCGCGCGCGCCGCGATGGGGAAGGGAATGTGCAGGTCCGAGCCAATGCAGCCGTTGAGCACGGTCGGGATGGCGTTGCAGATGCCGGCCACCAGGGTGATGAGGACGGCGTCGGTGGCCGAGAGGCCGGTGGTGACGATCGAGCTGGCCGCCTCCCAGCCCGAGATGGTCACCAGGTCGGAGAACCAGTAGGACACAAAGGTCCACTGGGTCCACGTGAGCCGCTCCGGGGGCACGGGGTCCTGGTCCGCATTCGTCCAGACGTCGGGAGGAGCAATGCTGCTCTCCTGTTTGGGGAGTTTCCAGCTGGCCGGCTCGGTGAGGCGTAGACGAGCCTTGTCCTTCGCGGACTTCAAGTCGACTCTCCGAAGCTGCCGCCGTGTGTCAACGCCGACCATAATGTAGTTTACTTAGGTATGGATCCGATATCGACGTCGAGAGAGAAAGGGGCCTTACCTAGCAGGTTGCGTGGAGGGCTCCCAGAAGCATATATGGCCAGGCCGCTCCAATAGCCCAGGTCGCTGTTACTTTAGGCTCCATAAGATATCGGCAGATCAGATCCAGGGATATCCGGGGTAATACATGCGGTATCATGGGCCCAGACCCGAGGGCGTAGGAGCAAGAGATAGGACGCGCCGTCGACGATAAGCCAGGCGCCAGTGCGGTGGAGACCTCGTCCTGCCATAGGTCAGGGGGGGTGAAAGGGGGTCTCACACTCCTGAACTACTCACTTGCGTTTCTTGTGAAGCTCAGCAGCCATAAGGACTGAGAAGTCGCCCTCGGCATAGCTGTAGCCAACAAACATGAATAACGCCCGGGGTCGTCTCGCCTGCGCCGCCTGCACGCGGCGCAAAGTGAAGTGCTCCAAGACCGTGCCTTGCTCCAACTGCATCCGAAGGTGGGCCGCCCCCGCCTCCGCAATGGCCCGGCCAGCAGCCGGAGTCGTCACAGCGTCACTGACGGTAGCCATCCTATATCATGACCCTACGCTACAGAGGCGAAGAAGAGGCGTGCAGCGCTTCGGACTTGTATCCCGCAGCCACTCCGTCGACTCTGGCCGACGTGGGAGCCTTCCGGGGCTCGGACCCCCGGTCGCCGGGCCCGCGGGACGACGACCTCGGGCAGCTCCCGGCCCTGCGCCGCCGCGTGGCCGAACTCGAGGCCGAGCTCCGACGCAGCAATAGCACCGGCGGCCGAGCGCTGCCGACGCCCACCTCGGGCCGGGCTGACCTCCGGTGCTCCACTGCCGGCACGTACGCTGCTGCCCGCGAGGCTCAAGGTGCTGACGACGACGACGCTGATAACGATGGCGACGATGCCGACGACCACGCCGGCGATGCAGTGGTCCAGGACGCTGCTTCCATCCTGGAGTTCCTCGCCTGGGGCCGGCGGAAGAACCCCGACTACGCCGCGGTGGCCTCGCCCGAAGCTGCCGTGAACGTCGCCGCCTCGGCCGGCCGGGTACAGGACGCGCACGCCCAGCTGGACCTCGCGCTCCCGGACCCCATTGACGCGCCCGGCTTCGCGGACGACCTGTCGCAGGTCTCGGTGCTGCAGCTGCTGCTGCCGGACCGGCGGCGCACGTGGGAGCTGGTGCTGTGGCACGAGCGGTGCCTGCTGTGGTACCACTGCTCGTACCACGCCCCGTCGCTGCGGCGGCAGCTGGAGGACTTTTACGGCCGGCTCGGCGGCGACCTCGCGCACCCGGGCGTCAGCCTGCAGTGGGCGGCCTTCCTGTTCGCCGTCCTGGCCGGCAGCATGACCTGCATGCCGGCGCGCGCGGCCGAGCATGCGGGCTTCTTCGCCGCGACCGAGCGCGAGGCCCTGTCGAGGCGGTGGTGCCGGGCCGCGATCGCGTGCCTCAACCGGGCCGACTACGCGGCCCGCCACTCGATCCTGTCCGTCCAGGCCATCGCCACGCTGACCGTGTCGGCGCACGCGCTGGGCTTCTCCGACCTGCAGTCCATCCACCTCGCCGCCGCCGTGCGCATCGCGCAGAGCCTCGGCCTGCACCGCCTGACGACGGCCGATGACGACGACGTGCCCGGCGGAGGCGGAGGCGGAGGCGGAGCCGGGGGCGGAGGCGGAGGCGGCGTGGTCGAGAGGGAGACGGGCCGCCGCGCGTGGGCGCAGCTCTGCAGCCAGGACTGGTTCAGCCTGCCCTTCTCCGAGACCTACCTCGTGCACCCGCTCTACGCCCGGTCCGACCCGCCCATGAACTGCCACGACGACGAGATGCGGCCGCTCCCGGACGCGGTGCCCACGGCGGCCGGCTACACCCGCTTCCTCAGCGCCATCGCGGCCATCATGCCGCGGCTGCAGGACGGCCTGATGGGCTGCCACACCCCCTTCACCCGCTACGAGCAGGTCATGAAGTGGGACAAGCAGCTGCGGACCCTCGCCACGGCGGGCCGGCCGGCGTACCTGTCGAATACCCCCATCGATCCGACATGGCCCGTGTTCGTCCCCTGGGCTCGGAGGTCACTGGCCATCTCGTCATCCCACAAGATCATCATGATCCACCGCTCCTTTCTATCGGAGAGCTTCACCAACCCGGCCTTCGGCTTCACTAGGCGTACGTGCCTCGCCGCCTCGAAGACCATCATCAAGGAGTACAAGTCCGTCGTGGAGGAGGACGGTCCCGTGCTATGGATTCACCAGGCCTTCTCCGTCGCCGCGTCGATTATCCTTATCCTCGATGCCCTGCACCGCGAGCCCGGCGAACCGGAGGCTGCGGAACATCTACGCCTGGTCGAGGAGACTATCGAGATACTCAAAGCATGCCAAAACAGCATGATAGCTTTGAGGGGTACCAGGCTCCTCTCGGCTCTGGTGGCTGAGAACATGACCTCTCACGCCGCTGATGCCTCGAGAAAGCGCCCAGCGCCCGAGGACGGAGAGAGCTCGAGTCACAGGGGCCAGAAGCGTGCGCGGACCTTGAATGTCCCCGCGTTCGTCAGGTCGTTCTGCGCAGACCCATGCCACTCTGCGCGGCCGTCTGCACAATCAGACCGCACGGATCTGGGGCGGGAGGATCTATCCTCCACTCTAGCAGAGTCTCTCTACGACACCGGTTCGCTGGGGGCCTCAGGACTTGAAGATCTGTTATTTCTGGCTAATCAGGACTTCTGCTCATTCTGACCCCTGAGCCTTCATAGCCTCGAACAACCGGCCTATAGCCCCCGCCACACCATCGGCGTCTTCCAGGATGGGCTGATGCCCACTCGCCACCACTTCGACCCAGCACGGCCGGGACCCGAGCAGCTTCGCGAGGCCAGTGGACCGCTCCACCGGACTGATCATGTCCAGGTCTCCGGCCACGAGCACGGCCGGACACGCAATCTTGGCGTAGTCGGGGTCGGTATGGGTCGCATCGACCATCATCTCGCAAGTCATGGCGTAGGCCTCGGCATCCGAGCCCTCCACCGCCTTCGCCACCTCGGCCCGGACCTGCTCGTCGACCTGGCGCTTGTCGTTGGGCGGGAAGTTCGACTGGGACGCGAGCTCGGCCGCCCAGGCGATCCCGTTCTGGCGCGTCTTGGCCGCCATGTCGAGCATCCTCTGTCGCACGGCGGGGATATGGGATGCTGATCGGGCGGATCCGAGGAGAGCCAGCCCGGCGACGAGAGAAGGGTTCGCGGTGGCGAAGTGCATCGCGATGACGGTGCCGAGGGAGTGGCCGACAATGAGGACCTGAAATGACGGTGGAATTTAGCGAATCGCGTCTAAGATAGTACGGTATATACACCGGTTTCTGACCTTCTTCAAGCTTCCGTCGCTCTCGTGATTTCCTTGCAGATGCGCGATGACATCGTGTAAGTCGGAGACAAAGCTGCGGACCGAGGGACGCTCAGAAGGCGCCGGGCTCTTGCCGAAGCCGGGGAAATCGAGCAGGATTATCTTATATGATGGCGGCAGTTTCGCCGTGATCGGAACAAACGTCTCGGTCGAGCCCCCCAGGCCGTGGAGGCAGATGAGCAGTGGCCCTGAGTCGCTGCCCCCTTGGAGGTAGTGTAGCCTTTGGCCGCTCGTCGTCGTTGTGTACTCGGACTTCATGTTGGACCGTTCACTCGTTCACCGGTGACAAATCGAATGTTCTTCCCAGCGAGCCCTTGCGCCTTTTCCGTGGACTGTGAAGTTGCAAAATGTCATTCGCACCTCCGAGACATCTGCTGGGATGCGGGCTTCGGCCGAGCCCGAAGTCATTGATAAAGTTACTACATCTGGCGATAGCTTCGGCCGAGGTCATAAGCGGGGCCCGGGACCCGGCCATCGACGGTGACGATAAGTTATGCGACCCGTATGGTGAATTAATGGGTCGCAACGTGAAGGTGGTAGCCAAACTCGAGCGAGACTTGATAAGTTGACTATTGTCGAAGGAACTATTACAAGCCGGGATACGACGTTCAAGCCCAGTCGACATTTCACCGACACCCAGCGCAACGTCGTAACGACTAACGAGAATCTACAGTCATGGTTGTCACAGCAGTCGTAACGGAAGGGGTTGACACTCTGAGACTTGTTGCCGAGAAAGGCCGTTTCGATCTCCCGCACTCTGACACCACGGCCGGAAGAGTCGTGCCCATCCAGCATGGTCCAGAGAGCAAGGTGGACTTTGGAGCCGAGGTCTACGGCATCGACCTGAACAACTTCACTGATGCCGACTTCGACTTTATCCACGATGCGCTGCATCGCCACAAGCTGCTCGTCTTCAAGGAGCAGCCCGAGATGCTGAGCCCGCAGCAACAGTACAGACTGACTTCAAAGTGAGAGGACAAAACATACGTCCAACCCCTCTTCTTCTTTCACTCGAAAACTTTCAGTCAGTCAGTCAGTCAATCGGTCCGGTCTGCTGACAGCAGCGAGCGAGCACACAGCTTCGACCCGGACGAGCAGACGGGCGGCTTCGCGCACGGCGCGGACCCCTTCCTGACCTCGCACGACGGGGTCGACATCTACGGGATCCCGAAGCGGCCGGCCATCCCGGCGCAGCCGCAGGTGCACATCCTCGGGCGCGGCGCCCTGCCCGCCGGCCACCACGGCTTCCCGCCCGGCTTCGAGATCCAGGGCGTCGACCACGAGGAGTTCCACCTGCCGCCGCACATCCCGGCCGCGGAGCGCGAGAAGGGCGCCAGCCGCTTCTACCAGGTCAGTTGAGCGCCTGCTGGCGGTGGCCCGCCCCCCCTTTATGACCCATGTTGTTGCACGGGAGCTTCGTTACCTGTAGTACCCCTTCTTTACCTATCCACGCAGGAGGCAATTGCTGTTGGGGACGTCATCCGGGAGCTCCCGACAGCAGCGACCCCCGTGACGGAAGCCAGAAGGACAGAACTAGTTGCTGACTTGCTTGCTCGAGTAACGCACCGGTACCTAGTGGCACTTTGACGGATCGCTGTACGACATCCCGCCGCCGCGCGTGGGCTGCCTGCTCGCGGTGCGCACGCCCAAGGGGCCCGACGTCACGGTGCGCTGGGACGACGGAACCGGCACGTCGATGGACATCGCACCCGGCGCCACAGCCAGTGAGTAGAATATTTCCCACTTGGGCCTTTCACGAGGCGTGGAAGTGATCGCTCTGCCTACTCCCTAAGGAGGTGGTAGATAGACATGGCACACGGACTTGACATCTCCCAAAAACCCCCTCCACTCACGGTCTCACCCACCCTTCCCTTTCCAAGAAAAACAGCAAGTCACGCAGGGAGTCTCGTCTATCCACACACACGCACGCACGCACACACGCACGCACGCACACACAAACTGACCCCTCCAACCCACAACTCCAGTGGTAGCCGGCTCCCGCGCGCTGGCGCTCCTGGACGCGGAGACGCGGGCCGTGGTGCGGCGCAGCCGGGTCGAGTACGCGCCGCACGCGTTCGCGTGGATGGCCGGGGCGCGCAGCACGCGCCTCGGCCACCTGATCGAGACGGAGGGGCGCGAGCGCGACCTCGCCTCGCTGCCGCCGTGGGACCCCGCCCGCCTCTGCGTCTATCCCATGGTCTGGACGGACCCCGTCACGGGCGAGGAGTCGCTGCAGGTGCACGGCCAGGGCGCCCGCCGCCTGTTCCTGAAGAAGGATGGGGAGGAGGAGGAGGAGACGGTCGTGGAGGATCTGGCGGAGGTGCGGAGGTTTATGCATAAGTGAGTGAATCTCTTAATCGCACTGAACGGCCGCAACCAGTGTGGCCTCCCACTCCGATCCCGCACCACCCCCTTTCTCCTTTCTTCTCCATGAAGCAAGGCTGCCTGCATTTTGCGGAGGACGATTTCGGATGGATGGTTGTGACTAACACGAGAGGTCGGCTTCCAGGATCATGCGGCCGGTGTTGAGCCCGGAGAACATCTACGCCCATCGGCACGAGGAACAAGACGTTATCCTCTGGTATAACAGGGCGCTCTGGCACAGTATCGTGAGTGTACCCCGATGTTCAGACAACTCGGCCGCTTTCTGACAGTCTGTTCTAGACCGAGTTCCCCAAGTCCTACGGGCCTAGGGTCATGCACCAGTGTAACGTGGCCGCGAGTGATCATCCGTCGGGTTGAGTTGTTCAAAATTCATGTAATCGTGTGGGTTGTTGATTGGTTTTGGAGTGGCATGAACATAAGAAGTCTTTTTATGTGATGAGTGGAGTTCGCTCTTGTCAGAGTCTCTCGGCTTTTGACTTGACCTCAGAGATGAACGAACCCAGCGTAGCTGACGAGGTTATTTGTCTCAAAGATGTTGCCAATGGCTCTGAATAGATACAGGACACGATAGCTTCACTACGATCGTCCGGTTTTTGAAATTACTCTCAACGGGTACCAACAGAGGCCGATGAAAAAGGTGCACGATCAGCTCTTCAACCATGGCTTGACAGATTCACCCTCCGTATACTGACCCATCACTGGCCTCCACATCAACCACCAGGTTGAGTGGCCAATTTTCTCCTCAGCCTTCTTCCACCCCTCGTCTGGGTTGTCGTTCTGTGGGACTATGACCGTCTTTTCGACAACGTGGAACTTGTTGGCCTCATACAGCGGTTTCCCTTCGACGGTCGAGTCCAAGAACATCTCAACGCCCATGTCATCGGCTTTCTTGATTCCCCAGTTCAATAGTTTCTGTCCGATGCCTCGCCGACGCCAGTCTGGGTGTGTGAAAAGAGTGAAGAGGTCTGTTGTCCAATAAATGAGTAAATCCATCGACTAGTCACCAGCTTTCCGGAAGGGGGTCCAGAATGGATTGGAACGGAACTTACAGACTTGCGGCCTCCGCCCTACGCGAGCTCTTGGCTTTTCATAAATCTCGAGCATTTGCTCGACGAAGCGACGGGACCCGTCATCTGGAAACCAAGAGACTTCCATCTGTTGTTCTTCGGCGAATGGGTCTTCTTTGTGTATGTTCCAGAGAGAGGCACCGACGAGCCGACCAGTGTCGGTATCCACGACCTTGTTCCAGTGGCTCGTGGGGTTTTCGGTGTGCCATGACTGGAGACGGACGGCGCCCTCAGCTATGGCATCCTCACGAGCCTGAGCCCCGCTGCCATGGATGGGAAAGCAGGCATGGAAAAAGTCCTGGGCTGGTATCTCATGTGACTCGAACATACACCTGGAGATGGCAGGAAAGTCGGTCTTGGGGTCGACTTCGACGAGTTCCAGAGACATTTTGTCGCTAGTAGCAAGTCGGAACGCCGGTGAGTAATTGCGCCAGATGCTGACCGGAGGGAATGTGGTCAGGTGGGGAATAGATAAAACGGATTATAAGCACACACGAGGCGGTGCTGAGGTGTTAGCTAGTGCTGATATGTTGGTGCCTCAGGCCACTACGTGGACATTGGGTACGGACCAAGAGAGGATTAGATTGTGACTTTCCCTTTGAGACCATCCGGTACATGCTATGAGACTGAGACATGATGCAACAAATTATGGGACTGACCGATGCATATCATGCTGTGGAAAACTCGCGCCCTCTCTCGACAGTGACCGGGCCTTGGCCCTTGCGACCAACTGCATAATAGGTATTAGTGCCATGCTGTGCAACTTCTTGTATTACATCCAATATACTCCTGTGTTAGAACAGGGTTTCGATACCACCTCTCCAGCTAGTCATTGTACACGCCCATGACTTTTAGTATAGATACCTTAGGTACCAACCCCGCGCGCGCAGTTGGGCCAAGCACTTCATCAACGGTGGCATAAGATCTGTAAAAGCTCATTTTCGATGGCCCTACGGCACCTCCGAATATACTCGATGTGATTTTGTCACGGAGGAAAAAAGCCAAGGCCAAGGCTTAGTACTGCCGTGGCATCATTAGCGCTTAAATTTCCTGCGACAGATTTAACAAAGAAAACATACGACCAGGAGGAGGGATAGGCTGCCTGGCCCACTAGGTGGTGTAGTCCGCCAGGTGGTGACCCATGGTATCTATGGATTTGAAGACATTATCCCTTCCGGGAACATAACTGGAGTAACTAGCTATGACTTGAGTAGCATAAGTAGGCATTTCGATGCAGGGATATTGCGGAACAGGCGGGGAAAGATGCTGACGATATAGTAGTTATGCCAGGTCTCGTAGGCAAAGAGAGTTTCAGTCAGGGTTCCACTTATTTACCGCGGAGACCAGAGCGAAGACTTCTGGCCAGGCAGTGTATACAATTGGCCCATCGTGCTTTAAACCCCAGTAAGCGCCGTTACTCTCTAAGAAAAGACAGAAAGACAAAAAGACGACAAAAAATGTGGTTGAACTTATTGAGATAAAAAGAACTATAAGTGCAGGCCTGTAGAGTTTACCAATGGCATAAGAGATGCGTGCATAGGTAGTGGAACAAGACTTACCATTCATTACGCTGCCAGGAACTAGGGTCAATCATTTCTTATGTGAGCCTGTAGGGTGCCCAGGTCTGGACTCTGACACCAGACAGAGGAGCAGCAATTCCCTACCTTGCATGAGTTTCCGGTCTAAACTGTACAGAGCACAATATGAAGACTTGCTGTTTAGGTACGCTTGCAAAGGGGCTGTTACGTCCTGCCCCCTGCGCGAAACGGCACTGCATGCGGAGTAGGCCCCTTGTACAGCCCTACAGATAAGTGACTGGCACCGGGCTCCGTTTAATTGGTCCGCGTGTCCTGGTTGGCTCAAGCCGTAGCATGCAGTAAGCCAACCACTTAGGCGCTCCAACGGCCGGTCATTTGGTCCCACGCGGTTAGAGTCGCGCTGTATCAGCCAGCCGGTGACCTGTAACTTAACGTCACTAAATAGAATAAGAACAGTGCCAATCATTGTACGAGGCCTACGGATACCGGTACGGTTCGAGCATTATCTCATGTGCCAATGGTTTTGATTTGTGAGTTATCTTCATTTGGAACGGATCACGGAGTCTGTATCTAGTATACGTTTAGGTAGCCTAACACACCGTGTTCCCCTCGGGAGGCCTGCGTCGATTGCTCATCCCTCCTGCCTTCGGCGGTAATTATACCAACAAACCAACCAACCAACAGTACCGGTCGATATCAGATGGGGCTCAATGTCCAATGTTACATGTGTCGTCGAAGCAAGGCTCTTGGGCTCCCTGGAACAGCTGCCAACGGCCAGGCATGTAGCGAGTGCCTGCCTACCTAAGAGGTTTGTTTTGACCGTACGACGGGCAGGGTTACATTTGTTGGCGCGTTCGTGGAAGTATGCACTGTTCCACGGCGTGCGCCACCGTACGATGCCAACAGCCATAAAAATGATCGCTATCTCTACAGGCTGTAGCCTCAAGTAGAGGGAGGCTGGCAAGATCTGTCGCAAGGCCCCTGATTTGGACCTACCGGTCTTCATCCCTCATCTCTCCCGCCAGCCTGGGTTGCAGTTTCCATCCCCCCTTCCCAATTTCAAACCCCCCTTTTGACTTATCCATCAGATCAACACCAAGCATCATTACTTGTGCCTAGTTGAAACCACTGTGGCCATGACGCTCCTTGAAGCATTCACTCCCACCCCCTTGCTGCCTCATTTTGCGGCGATATCGTGGATCTCGCTGTCATTTGGTGGAGTGAGCACTATCCTCCCTAAAGTCGCCTCTCCAACCCCCACGCCCACGATTGAGACGGCTCTAGCGGGCGAAACTCACCACTGACTGAATTTGTAGCTATGCGCTTACTCCATCGCTCGGTGCATCTATCACCTGTATTTCCATCCTGCTTCGAGATTCCCTGGTCCGAAACTTGCGGCGGTATCCAACTTGCCATTTGCTTATCACTGGTATGTCAAGTTCGGTAGTGACCACCGTAATGAACCCCACGAGAATTTGGACGATGTATCTGATCATTTCTGCAGCTTGCGAGGACGATGGCCGTGGGCGGTTGAAGAGATGGTCAATAAATATGGTATAGGCCTCCCGTGATTTACCACCTCACTGCCCGAAGAGATCATAGCGGACTAACTCTAGACAGGGAATATCGTTCGAGTCGCTCCGAATGAGCTTGTCATCGCGACTACACAAGCGGCGTCAGGTATGGTACTCCTTTCGAGGGTCTCTGAGAGGAGGGCTAACAGTTGTCTGGATGTATAGACATATATGTACCGGCCATAAAGCACCACGAAACATGGCTGAAAACCGACCTAATGGATTTTGGAACCGGCGATGGGGGCTTCATCTGGGAGCAGGATCCAGTTAAGCGCCGCGAAGTAGCCAAGAAGATTCTCCCTGCTTTCAGCACCAAGGCCATTAAGGCCAAAGAGCCGACTGTGCATCACCACATCGACTTCTTCGTCGAGAAGATGAAGCAAGTGGGCGGGGGGGCCGATGGCGTCGATATTGGCACGGTACGTAGACTGAGCCAATGCTCCCCTTCCTCCTGCTAGAAGACCCATGCTTACAACCAGTTCTGAAGTGGATGATGTGGCTGGCAATGGACATGTCGGCCGATCTCGCGTATAATCGAGAGCTGAACCACATGCGGGACCGTGAGTTCTCCATTCCGTGGCTTGTCTGGCTCCGAGTGCTGAATTGATCCAAAGAGAGGACATCGGACTTCATGGAGACCCTCGTGGGGACCAGTTTCTTTGGGAAGATCATGCAAGTCTCCAAGAAGTTCCCCTTACTGAGCCCGCTCGCATATCTATTCGTGCCGCCCAAGATCGTCACCAAGGTCCCGAAAACACTCAAAATGAACAGCCAGCAGGTCCAACAGCGAATAGACAGCCGAGGGCATACGAGGCATCCCGACTTTGTTGACTACATGCTTCCTGTCGATGCTCCTGCCCCCACCTCCAAAAAGGAGAAGGTTCACCTGGAGCAAGTTGCTCTGCAGATCTTGATTTCAGGGTTTGATCCGATGCAGCTCACCTTTTACAGCTCCCTGTTCTTTTTATTGAAGCGGCCCGAGACACTAGACCGGCTGGTCCAGGAGATCAGGTCCGAGTTCCACAGCTACGATCAGATTACACCTGACGCACTGGTATCGCTTTCATACCTCAACGCTTGCATCCAGGAGACTCTGAGAGTTCACGTGTTAAGCTCTACGGGTATGCCGCGCAGGAGCCCCGGTGCGGTTGTCGATGGCGTTTACATTCCTCGCGGCGTATGTTCCTTCCCGCAGTCCCTTAGCTTTCCACCAAGCTGACCTTGGGAACCTAGGTTGTTTGCCAGACAAGCCCCTTTACCATCTCACGGGACCCGGAAAACTTCCAAGACCCGCTATCCTACCACCCAGAGCGCTGGCTACCTGTGACTCATCCTGCCTATGAACAGAGGTTCTCTAATGATAAGCTCAAGAGTACCTTCCCGTTTGGCTTGGGGCCGAGGGCTTGTACTGGACGCGAGATCGCTTGGACCCAGGCCCGATTATTCCTGGCCAAGGTTCTGTGGACATTTGACTTGGTCCAGACTCGTGGGCAGGACGCAACGTTTGATAGGGACTTCAGCGTGCAGTTGATGTGGAACAGACCGGAGTTCAGAGTGCAGTTCGTCCCTCGATGATGCACATTCAACTCATCACCCCTTTCTCAAGGTTGCCTCTGGGTCCGATGAGTTTCCCTATATAAACTGCTGCGATAGTACAAATTCGAATTGAGTTTGCCCTTTTGCATAGTCGCTTTCCTCACCTGATGACACCTGGACACAAAGTCTCCCCGCAGTAGTCCCAGAGACGTATCATATCGTGATGGCCTATGTTCCAATTCCCCAAGCCTGGATCACGGGAGGCCGTCTTTAACTCCTTCAACGACTGTCGGATGTGAAGAACACGAGCGTTGTCACAGAACCCAGCCAATAGCTTAGCCTCCCGGATCACTGAATTGGTTGAGATCGGTTGGCGTCCGAGAACCCTGAGAACAGAGGATTGCACAATGGATCATTATGGCACGTGGAATTAAGTCCACCGCCATGTCTTACTTTGCCCACAGTCGCCTGGAATGAGAACTGTCAACAGTGTCGCCCGTCGAGCAAGTCTGTGAGCGCCTGCTTCGCATTCCCCCAAGCCGGAGGCGCGCATGAGCCCATGGTGTAACTGTCAAGGGCGGGGTCCATGAGGGGGAGGCTGCTTGCTCGGGGGGGTTGCTGACGGCAGTGAGCGGGTAAAATCCGGGTGTGCAATGTCGGATACATATATTCAAGAATAAGAGCACGAAATCAAACACGATAGCGATGATAGCGACGAATCCATTGCAGCTGCACTTCACTCCAGCCACCAACCTTTTAAGACTCTCGGTTCGAGTCTAGATGTGGTGAAGTGCAGCTGCGATGGATTCGTTGCTGTCGTCGCTATCGTGTTTGATTTTGATGAACATCTCCTTAGTCTCCTTCAAGGCCCACTGTAGTTATGACTGTGGCTGGGGCAAGTGCGTCTGGAATGGTGGTAAAACCACGCTGCACGCAGGGCCTTGCAAGAGTATTCCCTTGGAGCCTGCCACTCGGTGGCCAAAGGGGTCGGCGTGTCCCTGTCCCAGCGTCACTCGGGCCTATGCGGGTCTTGCGCGTGAATTCGAGGACACCTTTGGGGAGGTCGGAGCTTGCATGCCAGCTATTCAGAGAAGATTGAGGTAGTCAAACTTGCTCTGGAGTCTTGCCCAAGGCCTTAATCATGTCGACGGCAGACTTAACCTGGTGGGAGTCTCGGACGTCGCTCTGCAAGTCTTCGGGTTTTAAGAGGAGTAGCTTCAACCATTTGATAGGGTTGACGTCGGCAGGGACCTTATTGTGTGGTGCTGGTTTGGAGAGGTTTTCCCGGCTTGCGTCTGGGCATAGCCCCAAGTCATGTTTCCAGTGGTCGCGTCGTAGTGGATCTCAGAGGGGAACGCAAGGGAGTCATCAACAGGAACAAGAACACTGCCATTGACGCAGACCTAAACACGTATACCCGACTTCTCAACCAGGGGAAGAGTTATTGGGCCTCTCTGAAGCCTCTTGTGGCGCTCGCGACCGCCCAGCCGATCCCCAACCTCCCCACGAACGCTATAGCTCTTACAGGCATAAGCCCACTGGGGCCAGTACGGCGACTTGGATATGGGGTTTGCCATATTAGTGATATGAGCCTGTGGTTTGTGCTCCTCTCTACGACCTAGGTAGGTCCAGGGGAGGGTAAGAAGTGTGACATAGCGGGAAGTTTTCCATCCCACCTAATGACCTCCAGCCACCAACCTTTTGGGTCTCTCGCTTCGACTCCGGCTACGAACACGATATGGAGGGTTAGGGCCGATTACTTCGTCGATACATATATCAACTGCAGGCTTGTTGGGGCCAACAGGTGCACCAGTGCCCACATCGCTGTTGCTGACCCAAGGCATTCTGTCTCACTTCGACTCCGAACTTCGACTCCGGTCAGGGACACGAAGCAAAACTCTTCGCTGGGACCTTGCTGGTATTGGCTTTGCGTTGGAGCGACTTGCTATCGACATAGGCCATCGAGTGCTTCTGCTAGGGGTCAATGATCCATCCCCGACAGACTTCGAACTCCGAGAGGACCAGACTCCTCGATTGCAAGCGATTATCTGCTGGAGCACTTCGATAACGGGTGGGACAGCCTCGCCCGGTAGACCTTGGTTGTATTTGGGTTGTTCAGTGCCTCTTGCTTCAACCCAGTCACAGGGTGGTCCGACACGGTCACGTTGAATGGAATGGATACGAACCTGACACGCGGACGGATGATCGAGGTAAGGTAGACTCGACAGCCCTGTGGCTACGGATTCCAATACTAGTACTTTGAGCTGGTACTTGCTATATTGAGGTATTTTGCGACTTGCTTTAGCAAGATCAAGAGATGCCGATATGTGTCGGACTTTCGTGCTTCAGCGTCTCCCGCGTCTGTAATGACTTCCTAGAAACGGATCACGACGCCGAACAACGTCTTTCTTCATAAGCAACGTTCGGCTTCGTGGTTCACAAGTTCGCCAGCCTCCTCTTCGACTAATCTCTTACCCATACCGCAGCCCCTAAACCTCGTTGGCCCGTGGCATGATTGAAAGTCAAAATTGGTTCGCTTGCGATGCCACCGTCGGCGGCAGTTGGTTTTCGGACTCATATGTAGTTCGCCAAGGAGCCCCTTGATCCCATCGCCGCCTTGATCAGCGACGTTGGATTTCGTCGTTGAGTGCATAACCTGCAGCTGGGGGGGCACCTTCGGAACGCAGATATTCTATCTATCAACTACAGACTTACCGGTATCAGCGACACGGCAGCCCGTTGCTGATCTCGGCGCGATGCAGCCTTCGGGTTTCGCGGCCTCGGTAGCCACTGGTGCTATCCTGGAGCCTGGACAAGGTACGAAGTACGAGTGAGTAGTTATCGTCATGGTCATGTTCATGTCGTTCTTTCTCATCGGGGTTGCACTGGTGGCGACGATGCCAGTCGACCAATACTACTGGGAACAGAATTTTGTCTGCAGTCTCGTTCTGCCTTGAGTCATCGATAGACATATTTTTCCCAGCCGTAACTATCATGATGTCCAATATCTTCCCACGGGAATACCACGATATGGCGACGAGTCTGCGCTTGCCCGTCTAATCGTGGAGAGTCACCTTATGGGCTGATTCGGCATGACCTGGAAAGTTATACGGTGCCAGTGCATGATCTGATCTGGCTGTTCCACGAGAGACGTGACTATCTGGAATGTCTGCATATTCTGGTAGAAACAGCGGGTCTTTGCCTGAGCTGAAGCGCATCATCAAGCTCAGGTTCGTGGTAAAAATACAACACTTGGGAGTCCTAAACCCTTGTCATGTAACTCCAGATGACGCCTTTGGCTAATAAGCTGAACTCGAGAACACGGTCTGAATTTGCGCAACACGGTGTGATGATAACCTGCCAGAGGACTGCGACTTTCGAGACCCCTCGGCGTCGCCGACACCCATACAGTGAGGGGAGGGGACAGCCCGATCTGCTGAAGCAGGCCAGCTCACTTGAAGCCCCCGCAAGAGAGATCAAGAAGTAAGAAAAAGAATAAAAGGAGAAGAAACATAAGAAAACATGTCTTCATACCCACCACGTAACTGGTGGACGCCGCACTGCGTCCTTGACACGAGCCTCTCCTCTTCGGCGGTTATCTGCTCGATGCGTCAACGTATTGAACGGACAAGTAACCGCATTAGCCCCCTTCGGGTATTCGTGACGGGATATGTTGAGCGTCAGGCACAAGCCCCGTGAGCATTGCAGCCCGCCGTCCGAAGAGCCGCATAACTTTACCTAGGCCAACAAGGGAATTGTCCGCTGACCGCGGCTGCCAGCGCGCAAGTATGCACGGAGAAAGCACACGCAAGAATGGGCAAACTCGTGCGATCACTACTGTCGAGGGATTCTTATATACACATGCAGACTATGAAATCCGGTAAGCACTGCCGAACCTATACTTTACCCACAGCTCGAAGAAAGAAGTCGAGCCGGGCCCTGAGAATTCCTTTTTTGTCTCCTTGCCCGCCAGCCGAGTCGGATGAACCACGTATCCGGTGTGCTGGCAACTGAAATCGCTCCTTTTGATGTGAACCGCTCCAGAACTCAGTCGGCTGCTCCTTGGCTGCGCGTCTTGCGAGCCGTCCTGCCGACGGGGACAGGCGCTTTCTTGTCCTTTCTAGGCCGCCCAGGCTTCTTCACTGTGCCGTTGGCGGCGCCACCAGCCGCCTTCTGCTTCTTCGCTGGGGGCTCCCCGGCCTTCTTACTGTCGACGGGAGCGACACCATTGGTCTCGACAGCTTCATCGATCTTGCGCTTGTCACCAGTGGCAGTGTCATTGGAGCTGTCCTCCGGCACTTCTGTGATCTCCACCTCCGTGGTCACAGCGGTGGGGGCTTCAGCCTTAGTCCCATCGTCGGCCGCCTTCTCGGTTTGTAAAGCGCCCGTCATCTCGGCTGACTTGGAAGTGGTGGTCTCGGGGAGGTCTTGGTCGCGGACTTCCTCGACCGAGACGGGCTTCGGCGGCTCGACAGAGTCGCCATTCGAGAGACCAGGCGCGCTATCCTGTGTGTCCTCCGTCTTATCGATCACGCCGTCCTTCTTTTCCGGCGCGGCTGCTGAAGTCTCAGTCTCAGCCGGGGCTGCAGGTTCATCTCCGGGTTCTGCGCCGGGCGCATTGGGCGCAGACGCAGACGCAGCCTCGGTCCCAGCTGCGGTGGAGGGCTTGAGTGAGGCTTCTGCAGTAGCCATCGGCTCCTTTGTGATCGGCGGCAAATTTGACTGCGATTCGGGTGCCTTCGCGTCGGCATTGGACGACGGCGCTGCGCGCAAGAGGTCATGTTAGCCACACAGTACACACACGGTGCCATGGGTTGCGACCACTGCGCCGATGCGCCAGCGCAAGTCTCGCGAGCCCATCCCAACGGGTCAATTGAGTGCGCGCAAGGGCCGTGGGAGGTGCGCGACAGTGCTGACTAGTGCCAGCGACGGTGCTTACCTGTCGCGATGCTGTCGGCAGCAGTGGAGGCCATGGTCGATGACGTAGGGGTACAGAGCTCAAGCTCGCACACAGTGTGGAAGCGGAGATGGGTCGTTCAAGGAGACGACGGTGAGGTGGTCAGCATAAGCTGTTTTTGTCTCAGATGAGAAGACGCATCTGGCGTTGAAAGCTAAGATGATGGAAATGCGGCAGGGCGTGGTGGATGTGAGTGAAGATGGAAAGGAAAAGAAGAAACTGGGGAGCAGGAGAGCGAGAGCGAGCGAGGTGAGTTGAGGTCGAGCAAGCGAGCTCTCGATCGCTCTCTCGCAGCGTCACACAGACGAATCAGAGGCGGCAGCGGCGCGGGAAAACAATGAACGAAAAGCTTCTCACGTAACTGGACACGGGGGAACTGGGGAAACCCAGGCTCTGCTCAGTCAGTAAGTACATAGCTGCATAGCTACCTCTACAGCCAGCCTCCCAGCGAGCCAGCTACCGGAGCCCATCCGACGGTGACGTGAGGGGAAAGCAGCTGCGTGGGCCTGCCTGCCGGTAGGACCATCCCTGGCGAAGCTGGCGAAGATGGCACGATGGCACGATGGCTGCGAGCTGAGATAATCCAGCTTGAGAGCCAACAGAGCCAACACCTTCCGATCTTGCGGATCTCCCGGCCCTCATTCGCCAATCCGTGCAATTGCGTGCATGCTTCAGAGCTGGCCTGGACCTGACCTCAGTGGCCAGGCCTGGAGGATACAGATCCACACCATCCTTGCTCAGGCCAAGGCTCGCCGTTCTGAACTCTGGGGAGGTGCCAGGTGCGGCAGACATGCCGTGACCTGGATCTTCATGCTGTGCATGTTCTTCTCTCTCGCTCTTTCTTGAACTCTGAAAATGTCACAAAAAGGCATTCTCTCTTCGCGACTCTGTCCTTAAGCTGCTTCAAGTACGGGTGGTACTTCGTGCCTTCGGGCGAGAACCTAGCCGGGCTCTGTGGAGGACGAAGCAGGGAATCGGCCGCTCGCTTGTGCCCCGAAGTTGCATGAGTGGGCACGGGCGCAGCCAGCTGTCCAGCTCTCAGCTCAGCTGGCGGGCTTCTCCCAGCTGGCAGCCAGGTGTGTAGACAAGCCCGTCATGTGCACGTTGTTGTGGCATCATGATAACGGAAAGCAAAGTACAGTATCCGTAGGCAGGGACCACTGCTTCACAATCCAGTTGGACGATGGTTTTTGGCGGCTTCTGAATACCATCTACCTAATCGTTGAGTACTGGGCACCTCATCTTGAAGGCCATACACCCGGATAGTAGTAGAGATGGGACTGGTAAGGCAAGATGACCACGTAGCAGGCAAATGCGGATATCGGACGGGTTGCGCTCCTGAATCCAGGCGAGTTGACCTCCTAACACGTTCAGCACGTTGTTACACGATCTAAACGTACTCTCCGGTAAAACACCTGGACGAGTTCGTACGCCATCGCGATGCAAAAGAGAATCCCGGAGAACTTCCATGTCATAACTTATTGACTGGTCAAGAGGCGACAAGCAGCTAAAACGCGGGACATCATTGCTCGCTTCATATTGCCGTTCCTGATGAAATGTCTCCTCGTGAATGGTATGGTCGTTTCCATTAAGCGCATTACAGGTACGATGAGCATGGCGGATTTAATACCTATGGCGGAAAGGAAGACCTGTCGGCGATGAACACTGAGAGGTGTCCGTCAATGAATTGTTTTATTATTTTGGGGGGCCGAGAGAGCTCTGGAAAAGGGGGCCCCACGGTTCGGCCTGAGCCACAAGCCACTACGCCACAGCAGCTTAGACCCGGGCCAGGAGTAGGTATCCAAGGTATCACGGACTCGTGCAGCCGTGTCCAATTCCGACTCGTCCAAGTCCCGCGCGACAGCTTCCCGTCGCCAACTTCAGACCACTCCTTTTGCGCCATTCCACTCTTTCTTGTCTCAATCCTTCTCACACCTTTCTTCTTTACTCTCTACTAATCAGCATCGGATCAACCATGGCGTCCACGAAGGAAGGCAACAAGTACTCGGTCATTCTACCGACGTACAACGAGCGCCGGAACCTGCCCATCATCACCTGGCTCCTCAACCGCACCTTCACTCAGAGGTAGGCACCTCCCCGGCCACGTCGAAGAGCTGCATGTGGCGGTCGTCTCCGTCCGTCGTCGAAGCATTACTGACCGCTCCGGCCCGGCAGCGACCTCGACTGGGAACTCATCATCGTCGACGACGGCTCGCCCGACGGGACGCAGGTGGTGGCGGAGCAGCTGGTCAAGGCGTACGCGCCGCACGTGGTGCTCAAGACGCGGACGGGCAAGCTGGGCCTGGGCACGGCGTACGTGCACGGCCTGCAGTTCGCGACGGGCAGCTTCGTCATCATCATGGACGCCGACTTCAGCCACCACCCCAAGTTCATCCCGCAGATGATCGCGCGGCAGCGCGAGGGCGGCTACGACATCGTCACGGGCACGCGCTACGCCGGCGACGGCGGCGTCTACGGCTGGGACCTCAAGCGCAAGTTCGTCAGCCGCGGCGCCAACCTCTTCGCCGACACGGTCCTGCGCCCCGGGGTCAGCGACCTGACCGGCTCCTTCCGCCTCTACAAGCGCGCCGTGCTGCAGAAGGTCATCAACAGCACCGAGAGCAAAGGGTACACCTTCCAGATGGAGATGATGGTGCGCGCCAAGGCCATGGGCTGCACCGTGTCCGAGGTGCCCATCACCTTCGTCGACCGCCTGTACGGCGAGTCCAAGCTCGGCGGCGACGAGATCGTCGAGTACGCCAAGGGCGTCCTCAGCTTATGGCTGAAGGTCTGAGAGGCCTGGCGGGATAACGGGCTGGTAGGTTATGCGGTGCGCGGGAAAACGGTTTGGCACGGTCCGGCGTTGGGTTGTTTAGCAAGGAACTGCGAGGCCCTGTGCGGGCTCCAAACCTGTAGGGCCAGTGGCCATATATGCCATTCATCTATGAACTCACTATTCACCATACGTCGCGCGATCCAGAGCATCGCTCGAGAGACGAGTTCACGAATGCCCCCAGGGTTGGCCCTCTCCAGCGCTTGCCCAGGAGCCCCGATCCCTCCTTTTCCTTGCTCACATGTTTCGCCCACCCGTGACCATGATGGTCTGCCCCGTGACGTACGAGAACAGCGGGCTGCAGACGGCGAGGATGGCGCTGGCGGCCTCGGTCGGCGTGCCGGGGCGGCGCAGCGGGATGTCGGCGCTCGCCAGGCGGGCCGAGGCGTCCTTCTGCGCCTGGGGGATGCCGAGCGCGATCTTCTCCCCGTTGGGCCCCGTGACGGAGGCGCCCTTCTCCTTGGCCTGCGTGAGGCGCGTCTCGATGTGGCCGAAGGCGACGGTGTTGGCACGCACCTGTCCCCGGAGTCAGCAATATACGTACCCTCTTACTCTCGATGCTCCAGAGGCACGACGATGCCCCCAGGATGGAGGGGCAAAGGCAAGGAACAAGAGACTCCGGCCATTTGTCTATCTCGGTAGGCGCTGCCTCTCGCGTGTAGGTACGCACCCCGAACGTGGGCCCCCACTCCTTGGCGATGGTCTTGGTGAGGCCGACGAGGCCGGCCTTGGCGACGGCGTAGTTGGCCTGGCCGGCGTTGCCGTGCAGGCCCGAGGTCGACGAGACGTTGACGACGCAGCGCGGCCGGCCGTCGCGCACGCGGAAGTAGGGCGCCGCCGCGCGCACCAGCCGGAAGGGCGCCGTCGCGTGCAGCGCCAGCATGGCCTCCCACTGCGCGTCGCCCATGCGGTGCAGCACCCCGTCCCACGTGTAGCCCGCGTTGTTGACCAGTATGTTCACTGCGGCCCGCCCCCCACTCAAGGGTCAGTCAGTGACGAAGTAAATAGGTAAGGTAGGTAAGTAAGGTACGCAAGTCGGGATAATTTCTGGCTATTCATCAAGGGGTCGGGCGCCTCTCTACCGTACTTCTCAAGTAAAGAGCAGACTGTCCCTCGAAAGCCCAAGAGGGAGAAGAAAAGGACCACCCCGGGAACAACTAAGCTCCCATCACTCACTCACCGAGGCCGTCCCCGCCGAGCGCCGCCGCGCGCTCCACCAGCGCCGTCGCGAACGCCGCGGACGTGACGTCGCCCGCGGCCGCCACGGCGCGCGGGCCACCGCCGTCGCCGCCGCCCTCCCCCTCCTCCTCCTCCGACGACGACGACGCACCCTCCAGTGGAGGACCCAGCAGCTCGGCGTTAATGCCGGCGGCGACGGCCTCGGCGCGCGCCGCGTCCAGGTCGGCGACGACGACGCGGGCGCCCTCGCGCGCGAGCAGCCGCGCGCACTCGGCGCCGATCCCCTGCCCGCCGCCCGTGACGATGGCCGTCTGCCCCGCCAGCAGGCCGCGCGGGTAGGTAGCTGTTGAGGAGAGGTGGGCGGCGATCTGGAATACGCGCTCCGCCATGGTTGGTTGGGGGTTTGGTTAGTCGTCGGTAGATGTTGTTGGCTGAGGCACGCCGATATCGACTTGTGACTTGTCGAGTGTGCAGGATGGGGAGATTATAGGGAAGTTATCTGCCCACTTGGACCTACAGTAGACCCAGTTGCACTGGACGTGAGCGGGTGTTTCGCTGCGACGCCCGAGAGGAAGGAGGTTTGATGATCGAGTGGTCACTCACTGTCCCTGTCCGAGCTGCGCCGACCATGCCGAGGTTCCCCGCTGCTGCGGTTCCCCCCCCCAACGGGAGGAACCCTCGTAGGCGCATTGGGAAGATGGTGCATGGAGACTACTGTATGCTGAAATACGACTATTCATATTGAGCACCTAGTCTGCGACGAACCAACTTTCTATTCGTCTCTATTCGATCCGGGTCACAGTAAATAGCAGCTGGCGACTGTTCTCGTCCTCGGTCGGCCAATGCGAGAGTGCAGCCGATGGAGTTTGAAGCGAGGGCGGCAAGGGCCGTGAAGCGCCAGATGGAATGGTCAAGGTACCCGTATGTTTTTACTATGCAAACTTGCCCGAACCGACGTCGTACGGAGTACCAGCTAGGCCACCACAGACTCAACCTCGTTCAGCTGGCCGAACGAGCTTTACTGCGGACCCAGCATAAGCCGATGCATAGACGTAACTTACATGACTGCGTAAGCCTGATTGCCCACTCGTCAGCTAAGGCATTTCTCCAGATTACGTCGGCGCTCGCGAGGTAGGGCCTTTTTATTTTCGGATTCCCCATCCCAGATAAAAGTATGTGTGTAAAAGCATCTTCGCGGTCGTCGACACCCTCATCGTCTTCATCTAACTCTTGATAATCAAAGCGACTGTCCTTAAGCTTGGCCGCCATGGCCGATGACTCGCTGAAGAGCCCGAAGCAGCTCCCGTCGTCAACGCACGAAGTCATCGTGGTGCTGCAGAGCCTGCATCTGCCGCTCGACGGGATCGACACGACCCCGCGGACCCACGAGCTCATCGCCTACAGCAACGTCGACGCCTACGACGAGGTCCGCGAGCGCATCCAATGCGCCAGCATCGTCGTCGCGATCCAGTCGCACATCAACCGCCACACTCTGGGCCGCGCGCCTTACCTGTAGGTACCCAAGTCGTGCCCGGGTGCACGTCTTCACATCCCGGGACACGCTCCGCTGACGACAGGGACGGGGGGAAATAAAGGAAATGCGTCGTCACGCCAAGCGCCGGCACGGAGCACATCGACGTGGACGAGTGCCGCCGCCGCGGCATCCGGGTGGGGAGCTGTCCGGGATCCACGTCGCCCGCCGTTGCCGAGCACGCTATCGGCTTGGTAAGTTTGATTATACCGCCCGCGGTCGCTGGACCACGCGGGATCTGCCTGCCGATGCTCACGCGCCGCGCCATTGCAGTATTTCGCGGCGCGACGCAAGACCGTGATGCTGCATAATGAGATGCGGACCAAGGGCGAGGACGGGTTGAACAGGTGGAAGAGAGACGGCACTATTGCGCCCATGATGCAGACTGCAAATGCTCGTCCGCCGTGTTCTCTCGGAGAGGAGGTCGTCGGCATCATCGGCTACGGCAACATCGGTGAGCCCCGCCCCCAGAACATATGCCCCCGCCCTGCCCCCGTTTCCTTCTCACGCGGACTGTTAGACACAATATTCAGAACTGACACACCAGCCCAGGCCGACGCCTCGAGGAGCTCTGCCTCGCGCTGGGGATGCGCGTCCTCATCGCCGAGCGGAAGGGGTCCGCCTCCTCCGTCGTCACCAGAACCACCGGCGCGCCTGCTGCGCCCGCGCCCGCGCCCCCCCGGCCGGGCCGGACGCCGTTCGACGAGGTGGTGCGGACGGCGACGGTGCTGTTCCTGGCGTGCGCGTACCACCGGGGCCTGCGGGGCATGGTGGGCGCCGCGGAGCTGGGCGCCATGCGGCCCGAGGCCGTCGTGGTCAACGTGGCGCGCGCCGGCGTGCTGGACGCCGCCGCGGCCGTGGCGGCGCTGCGCGCGCGCCGCATCTCGGGCGTCGCCGTCGACGTCTTCGACCACGAGCCCGCGTCCGGCGCGGCTGACAGCGCGTTCCTGGCAGCGGAGGAGGACGAGGAGAAGGGGGAGGACGAGGACGTGCGGCATCTCAACATCATACTCTCGCCGCACGTCGGCTATTTCTCTACCGGAACCCTGCTCACCATGAAGGCCATGGCGAGGGATAGGATCAGGGAGTTCGTCGGGGGCGACTTTGGTGACAGCGCCGCGTGGCAGTGACCTGTCCATATCAAATTACCTGTAAGCATCGCTATAATAGAGTTTTATAAACACTGACCTGGTTCATGTTGTTTTGAACGTAGCGAGAGTCCTGTCAAAGCCCTTGGGAGTAGCAAATTGTTATTCTCGCCGTCTACACCCTCTTGTTACCCGAATGGTTCATTAGTTATAAGACGCTTTTATAACCGTCTCTAACTCCTTGATTTCAAGTTTCCTTCTCAGGAAGTTGCTGTACTTCATGGATACGATGGCTATAGGCAACAGAAGTAGGCGATAAAAGCGAGCAGCGAATTGCCCCAACCCAGTTCCAACGCCCTGTACATGGGCAAACCGGCCAGCGGAAGCACAGCAGGTTGTTCGTCTGTTACAGCCCATGATTACAGCCTATTAGGACAAGTTAGGACCTTCGTGAAAAAACATTGATTTCTAAAGGTTGATTTCTAGAGGTTGGTACCGGTATCTATCTTCCCTCAGGCCCGAGCAACCGGCTTGTTCACGGGCGAGTTGGGCTTCCCCGTCTTGAACAGCGCCCTGACGTTCTCGAAGCACTCGCGCTCGGCCTTGCGGAAGGCGGCGTCGGTCAGGCCGCCGAGGTGCGGCTGGACGACCACCCGGTCGCTCTGGAGGAAGTACTCGCGCGGCCGCGGCTCGTCGACGAAGACGTCGAGCCCCGCGCGCGCGACCCGGCCCGACTCGAGCGCGGCGACGAGCGCGTCCTCGTCGAGCACGGCGCCCCGCGCCGTGTTGACCAGGAACGCGCCCTCCCGCATGGCCGCGAACTCGGCCGCGCCCATCAGCCCCGTCGTGGCCGCGCTGAGCGGGCAGTTGAGCGAGACCACGTCCGACACGCCCAGCAGCGCGTGCAGCGTCTCGCAGTACGTCGCGCCGTGCTCGGCCTCCACTTCCGGGGGGAGCCGCGTGCGGTTGTGGTACTTGATCTTCATGTTGAAGGCCGCGGCTTTTTTGGCCAGGTACTGCGTGCGGCGCGCTTTAGCAATCAAATCTTCCTTACCAGCCCCCAGAAAAGAGTCGCGGGTGCCGTACCTTGCCGATGGCGCCCATGCCCACGATCCCCAGGGTGAGGCCGGAGGGATCCCGCGACGGGACCAGGTCCGCCATGGCGCGCCAGGCGCCGGCGCGCATGCTCTTCTCGGCCATGCTGGTGTTGCGCACGGTGGCGAGGATGAGGAAGGCGGCCATGTCGGCCGTGGCCTCGGCCACGGCGTTGACCGTGTTGCAGAAGTACATGCCCTCCGAGGCCATCCAGTCCACGTCGAACTCGTTGAACCCGGCGCTGCTCGACGCGACGATCCGGCAGCTGGGGGCGAGCGCCTTGAGCAGGTCCTCGTCGAAGGGCTCGAACGGCGGCGTCCCCATGCGGATGACGAACGCGTCTATCGGGCCGTTCTTCTTGATGTCCGCCGGGAGCATCGTCTGCGTCTCGGCCCGGTTTGTGGCCGGCAGGACGGAGTAGTTGAACTCTTTCGAGAATTCGGCTAGATAGTCGCTCCCGACGTATTTGGGCTCACCTAAACACACCACGCGGGGCTTTCCTTCCACGGCCATGGCTGAGTTGTGTGAGAGTACAGTGAAATTGGCGCGTAGTCTAGTATAAGGGTATAGAAATCCGATAATTCCCCAATGAGAGTGCGGCTCCAAGAGTCCAAAATCAAGAATGAATGACAGTGTCTGCGGCGCAACGAAAGACTGGCCAGGATCAATACCCAAAAGCTTCGTCAGTGACTTAAAGCATAGATGAGATAAACTGAGCATCAACATGCACAACCGGGGACGTTCTTGAAGGGACATCCGAGCATCGGTGCATCTTCCATGGCAAATAGCCGGTTGTACTCGGGACGGGGGCCGAACCGGCGTGGACCGGATGGACCCGTGCCCACTTTACCGCCTGCCAGCTCAGGTCGGCTTCTTCCGTGAGTGGCTTTTCCCGCTCGGCGCCGCTGCTCGGTCTTTTCCAAGCGCCTGGGCATCGTCCGCGACAGATCCGAGTGCCCCTCCGACCACGAGTCGCCGACCAGGTTGCTGCTGAGGATGGGCGGAACCGGCTCGGGAGCTCGTGGCCAATACGTTAAGTGCCCAATTCTACTTGTCCAGGCTTCAGATGCCCGGACTAGATGCTGGTCATGGCACGAGTGCTAGTAACGTCCACTTGATTTCTTGCCGTCATTCTGGAGGAGCGAGCAAGCAAGCAGCAGCCCGACCCAAACCCAAGCCCACCACAGCGCCGACCGAATCGGCCATGGCGGCATCAGACTCGAGCCAGCCGCCGCCGCCGCCGCCGCTGGGCTTCATATCGATCGACGTGATCCTGCACCGGCCGGGGGGCGACCCGTTCAACGAGCGGACCTGGCCGTTCCCGCTGATCCGCGAGAGGGCCGAGGGCACGCCCGAGGCCGCCGTGGTCTCGGCCGGCGGCTACGACGCCGCCATGCTCGACCGCTTCGTCGACGCCGGGCGGCGGCTCGCCGCGCGCGGCGCCGTCGGCATCATCACGAGCTGCGGGTTCCTCGCCATGGCGCAGTCTGAGTGAGCCTTTCTCTGTTTCTTTCTTGTCCTTTGGTGGTTATTGCTCTCGTCGTTCCTTGCCCTTGCACGGTACGGTAGGTACACTAGAGTTTGGGAGAAAGAAGAGGACAGAGAAAAGCAGGGGGTGCAATCCATCATCCACAAGACCGCAAAAACCATAACTCGAGCTCACACAAGTGACGTTCGCACAAAAACCCAAAACAGCCTCGCCGCGCGCCTCCCCGTGCCCGTCCTGACGTCCTCGCTGCTGCAGGTGCCGTCGCTGCTGGCGCTGCTGGGGCCGGCCGGCGGCCGGGTCGGGATCCTGACGTACGACGCGGCGCGGCTGACGCGCGCGCACCTCGAGCGGCTGGGGATCCCGCCCGCGCGGGCGCCGGTGCGCGGCGCGCCCCATGACGGCGCGCTGCGCCGCCACGTCCGCGACGGCGCCGAGTACGTGCACGCCGACATCCGGGACGAGCTCGTGGCCGTCGCGCGCGACATGGTGCGGGAGGAGGGGGAGGGGGAGGGGAAGGGGGCGCTGCGCGCCCTGTGTCTCGAGTGCACCAACATGCCGCCCTTTGCCGACGACATCCACGCCGCCGTCGGGCTGCCCGTGTACGACATCTACACGGCGGGACTGTGGTTCTACTCGGGCTTGGTCAGGCAGCGGCCGGAGGGATGGGGGCCGGTCCTGAAGGATAACGTGACGGACAGGACATAGGTAGTTCGGTTGAAATTCGATTTTCCTAAGGAGCAAGCCGGCCATGGGCCGTTTCGCGCTGTTCGACTTGACGTTGAGGGTTGCCAATATGGTTGTACATAAGGGTCGGTTCAGCAACATAGCTTAGTCGAACATGTTCTTTTGGAGGTAAACTGCACGATCACTAGGTAGTTTGCCCAGGTTGCAACAAGCATACGTCGCTTCAACCCTTCGCAGACCTTTGACCGTTCAGAATAGTCAAATGAGATCGAATGGCTTGGCAACCGATTTCGCTGTATAAGATCCTCCTATACCAAAAAGTCCCCTTTTGTCTCCTTCAGGATCATCTGGTACTCGGGGACGAACTGCATGTACATGACCTCCGGGCTGCCCGTGCCCTGCTTCGTGTACGCGGCCTCCTCGTCCGCGACGAAGGTCTTGCGCAGGCCGGTGACGGCGCCGCCGACGCTCGCCGGGGCGGTCGCCGCCTCGACGAGCAGCTGCGTGTGGCAGGCGCGCTCCAGCGCGACGAAGAAGGCGGCGGCCTCGGCGACGGTGCCGCCGCACGTCAGGGTCCCGTGGTTCTGCAGGATGATGTTCTTGTGGCGCGGGCCCAGCGCGGCGGCGATGCGGCGGCCCTCCTGCGGAGCGAACACGACGCCCCCGAAGGCCGCGTACACCGCCAGGTCGTCGTGGAACATGCAGCTGTCCTGGTTCAGCATGTCGACGGGCCGGCCGAAGGTGCTCCAGGCCCGCGCGAAGGGGCTGTGCACGTGGCAGGCCGCGTGGACGTCGGGCCGCGCCGCGTGGATCGCGCTGTGGATGATGAAGCCCGCCTTGTTGACCCGCGCGTCGTTGCCGCCGATCCGGTCGCCGTGGGCGTCGACGTGGACCATGTCCGACACGGTCAGCACGCCGAAGTGCACGCCGTAGGGGTTGATCCAGAAGGTCTCGGGCTCGACGGGGTCTGCATAACGTCAGCTCGGCAACAGACAGGTTGAGAAAGCAAGGCAGGTGACGCGCAATACCTACCTCTCAGACTTATGTGGCCACTGCCGCCGTCGGCAAAGCCCAACTTCGCAAAGATGCGAAAGGCGCCTGCCATCTGCTCGAGCTGCCATTTTCTCTGGTCTTCGAGAGAATGGGGCCGGGGGATAGGTTGCACCGTCCGGGTTGGGCGAGGTTGTGCCACACTTCCATCGTCGCCTTGCACCCTGGCTACAGGCGTGGGCGGAGCGGTCACAGTCTCCGTGCTTGACATTTTTGAACGCAGTGGCTCTGGCTCGATCTTGAGATAGACAAGGTGACTATCTTCAGCCTCTCTATCATCAACCAACAAGCGTACTTGACAGAGGTTTCTCGAAGTGACGTCGCCTAGTCACTCTGTATAGATTCGGGCAAGTCTAGAGTTGTCTCCGTTGTTATGTGATACGGCCCACGAGACCCGAAGTCGGATCCTGCCGGAGCCGTTTTCGGGCACCGGGCGGGGGTCATCGGGAGAACCCGAGTATCGCCACACATTTCGTTAGCGGCAAAGCCGGACATCTAGACCGTTGCTCGCGTGCTCTCAGCTGCGATCGCCCATCTCCTGGAAGAGCTCTTGGGCCAACCATTGGGCATCTCCGGCTGTCGTTGAATAGTCAAGACCCGTGATCCAGTCTTGGAGCGAAAATTGGCCGGGTCCGTCGGCATGAGCCAAATTCGGGTCAGCCGCATCGCCGAACGGCAGTCCTGTGAAGTCTGCCAGGCCGGGAGCGGGAGGTGGCGATCCAGCGGCCGGGGAAACGTATGGTGGCGGTGGCTGGCTGCGAGGGTTTCCGTGCGCATTGCCGGCGTCCTTGTAAATCATGTCGACCGTCCGTTCAGACAAGAGTTGAAAGATGTCACGATAGGACGAGGCTTGGCCCCAGCGCTCGGAGATGATGGTCAGAACGGTGGTGCAGGCCATGCACGTGTTCATGATCACGGTAGCTCGCGTCTGCTGTCGGAGGCGCGCTGACCGCCACAGACAGAACAGATAGGTCAGCCCACCAAGGAACAAGATGTGCAGACTACCCCAAGTAAACTGGATCTGGGACGCCTGGCTCTGATAGAGGCGGCGATAGTGCAAACACATGTTTCGTGCTCGGTCGAGACAGATTTCCAAGGCACGTTCTCTCGCATCCACATGATACGCATGGACTGCAGAAGTTGGGCTTTGGCCGGCATCCGGATAGGCGTCGACAATGTACGGTCTGTAGAGGAGGAGTATCGAGTGGTCATAGGCAAGCAGAAACCACTCGCTCGAAGCGAAGACAGAGAGGGCTCGGGTCTGGTCGTTGTCTCGCCTGATCGGGATAGCTGCGCGCCAGTCTTCGAGCTCCTGGCGCAGACTCTCGAATGAGCCGCCTGGCTGGTCGCAGCTGGCACGGGAGTAGAGAGTGTCGTTGAATTTCGACCATAATCGACGGAGCTTGATTGCATGAAGCGCTCCTGTCATCGTAGTTGGCTCGTCGGCTGCACTCGAACGCGGCTCGCCGAGCAGTCCAGTCGCCGTGATATGCTCGTCGTCGATGTCCATCGGAAGCTGGGGTAATGAACATGCCGTTTCCGTATAGCAGGCATACAAGACTCACCTCAACATCAATGACATTGTCAGGTATCCCAACAGGGCGTCCCAGTATGAACGATGCGACACGGTCGATATCGTAGGCTACCCAGAAACATCTTCGAGTCATCTCCTTCGTCAGGAGATCTGCAGAGCTCCGATATCTCTCGGCGTTGCGGTGGTATCCGAGTTCAATGCAGTGCCTGATGGCCATTCCCGAAATTTTCCTGCACCGATTAGTGTTTCCATCACGGTTCGTCCTAGAAGAGGAATGGCTCACCAGAGGCTTGCACCAGTAGGAGACCTGACCGAGTAGATGGCGCAGCACAGCATAGCCTGTACTGATATTATGTTGTCAAGTTCCAATAATGGGGCGACATACCCCAGCGCCATGCTATAGTAGCTCTGCGCGACTTAGCCAAGTACCTGATGGTGTTCGCCCATGGTGTTTTGACGTACCTCGGCTTCATCTGCTGCAGAAGGACCAAGGGTGAGACACCCAATGGCACACACCTGGCAACGTCAGTTCCATGACAATTGTAGTTAAAGGCACCTGATTTACTTGCCATGAGCACAAAAAAGAGAGACGAGTCGCTGGCTTTGCTTAGATCGCAACGTGAGCTGGCAGCCAAGCACTCCTCTTCCATCATGTGGAAGGTCGGCCGGTGCAGGAGGGGGTACTGCGGGTGTATATTCCTGAAGTAGGCCTCGGAAAGCCTGGCCAGCTTTCCAGCACTTGGAAAGTCCACGCTGGCAGCGCGCCGCCCGGTGTCGCCTGCTTCGCTCGTGAAACTCTGGTGCGAGCTGTGCGCGCCCTTGTGGTGCGAAAGGCCAATCGTGGAGCTGACGACGCGCGAGAAGTGCACGGCCGAAGACGGACCAAAGTACTGCGGCTCGCGTCCGGCTGCTCCCAGGCAGAGGAGCGCGACCTCGTTGCTCAGCATGTCGCCGGCTGGTGCCCGGCCGTCCGCAGAGCCTGCCTCGTCGGCTTCATGGCCGTCATGCTGGGCTGCGGGCAGAGGCGCCAATGCTCCTGCGGCCGAGGAGGATGGCTGGCGCCCGCCAAGATGATCGAGAGCTACTTCGGGCCGCGAGTCCTGAAGCAAGCCTTCAAGATAGGCAATGCGGACCTCGAGGGAGCGGATGTAGTCTCTCGGGCGGTGCAGACCCGTGGCAGGGTCCTCAACAAGGCAGTCTGAGGATGGGGTGTCAGTGTCAGACATTCCTAGGTGCGAAGACAAGGCTCATTTGTACCTCGATCGGTCCTGGTGCAGTTTCTGCACTTGGGCGTCTGGCCGTCACACTGCAAAGGCGGTCAGCGTCCGGTCTCGATATCAGCATCGGCTCATGGCATACGGCCGTGGTCCAGATATGGGGATATAGGCACCTTCAACTTGCGCTGCTTGCAGTTGATGCACGCCAGCATCGTCCTCTCGCCCACGCGTGGCCTCTTGGCCGGATGAGGCTCGGGAGGCGGGTCACTCATGCTGGTCATGCTGGTGCGGACCTCGAAGTCTCTGAATACGTCAATATAGATGTGCCACTGGCAGGGTGAAATGAATCGAAACTGAGATCCAGAAGCGGTAGCTCAGACAGCAAACGCGCTCCATCTGCTTGGCAGCGTCTTTGCCGTCGTTCTAGTCCTTGCCACTTGAGCCGGGTGGTTGATTCTGGAGTGGGAGCTCGCGGGGTCGCGCTTGCGGAGGCAGATCCACACGACTAGACAGTCCAAGGCAAAAAGCTGTCCCCCCTTTCTCTCAACGGAGGCGGAAAAAATCAATACCCGATTGTCGACAACAGGGAACGATGCAAAGTGTTGAATGTTATAGCCCTGCCCAAGAAAGGAAAGTTCCCATATTTAAAGAATATAACGGAAGTTAAGAGGAAACAGCCTAAGATTTGAGAATGTGCGATTGTTTGGAAAACCTACAGGCAGGCCGGAGCAATTCGGGGCATGTAATTAATATAGGTATATTTAATCACTACGGTTATAGATTTGTCCTGATCGGGCTGTAACTATGGGCTGTAACAGATGAGTTCATAATCTTGAACAACCTATATTAATCTCAAAGACTTAGGGATTGCATTGCAAAGTCCTGGTACGTTGGCTCTGCGGCTGAGATCTCAACGCAAGCTTGCTATTTACCTCTCTCCGCTTCATGCACTGTCACGAAGCAGCCGACCCCCTGAGCTTAGCAAGACATGCCACCAGACTCTCATCCTGCTGCGCAGCATAAAGCTTATTAGGATCCACGACCGGGCACCCGAGCGCAGCCTCCAAGCCCTCCTGATCCGGAGCCCCTTCGGTGAGCTTCTTCTCGCCACCGTCCCTCTGCTGCTGCTGCAGGTTCGACTGGAATATCCCCGCCGCGGAGAACGGGAGGAAGTCCTCATATGTGATTGGCACCGCCTCCACGAGCCCCAAGCCGATGAGCCTCTCAACGCCTTCCGGCCGGCGGAGCTCGTCCTCTGTCAACGTGAGCCCCGACGGGCACGGCTTCCCCGTGTGTCGGTACCTGAAGTACACCAGATCCCTCCTCCGCAGCTCCTCCCACGTATCCGGATACTGCCGAAATCTGTCTACGACCACCTCGTCCGTCTCCTCCGGTCCCATGCCTCTTGCGGCGTCCAGCGCCTCGCTGAGCAACTCATCGTATAGCTCCCGCCCAGCCGGCGTCACCGCCGCGCCGCGCTCCTCGATCTCGCCGAACCGCGCCTTGTGGCTGCCGTCGACGACCAGCGACCCCTCCGCCTCTGCCTCCCCCTCTCCTTCGCCGTCTTCGTCGCCGTCTTCGCCGCCGTCGTCGGAGGCCGTCGTCGGGAACTGCACGCGCTCCTCCAGGGCCAGGAAGCTCGTCTGCCGCAGCAGCACGGGGCAGGCGCGCGCCGGCGGGCCCTCGACGCGGTCCTTGACGGGCAGGCCGCGCGCCGCCATGGCGCGCTGCGCGCGCCCGACGTCGAGCGTGCGCGGCGTCAGGTGGTTGACGTGGGCGGCGCGGAAGCAGGCCACGTCGGCCAGCACGGGGTGCTCGGCCGCGAGGCGCGCGTACTGGGCGCGCGAGGCCGCGGCGCGCGGCGCCCAGCCGAAGGCGCGCAGCGCCCCGCGCACCAGCGCCGCGCCCTGCGCCGCGTCGACGCGCGACCCCTGGGCCTCCTCGGCGGTGTCGAGCAGCTTCACCAGCTCGGGGCTGAAGACGCGCCGCTGCGCCAGCAGGCGGGCGGCGAGGTCGCGCGCGGCGGCGCCGCGGATCCGCCCCGGCCGCAGCAGCGTCGTGAAGACGCGGAACGGGTTGCGCGCCAGCGAGGCGGCGCCGACGGGCCGGAAGCAGGTCGCGTGCATGGGCAGCCCGGCGACTGACAAGTCGTAGTAGCCGACGGGATGCATGCCCAGCAGCGCGAAGAGGCGGCGCGCGGTGTGGAGCTCGTCGGCAGTGCCGAGCCGCACGGCGCCGTGCCGCTCGACGGCCAGGCGTAGGGCTGTACAATGGGTCCCCACGGGTACCCAAGCGCGACCCATGGCAAGTCCTCGGGTACCCGTGGGTACCCGAGGATTTTTGAGCAAGACCCGTGGGTACCCATGGGTCGCCAAATAGGACCCATGGGTAACCCACGGGTCCGGAATTTTTTTTTAATAGATTTAAATATTTTATTAAAAATTTATTTCTTAACTAGTCGTTAACTAGTTTTTAAAATTCTTTTTATTCTGCGTTTTTAAACAGTATAAAAATAACTTTTCTTTTAATTTCGCGTTTTTAAGAAAAATTTCAGGACCCGTGGGTACCCATGGGTCGCTAAGTAGGACCCATGGGTACCCACGGGTCCCCAAAGATTTTTTAGCGAGACCCGTGGGTACCCGTGGGTTGCCAAATAGGACCCATGGGTGCCCACGGGTCCATGGGTTGCTCGGGTCGGGTCCTGAATGTACAGCCCTAGCCAGGCGCGCCGGGGCGTCGGCCGTGGCTGCCGGGTCGCGCGCGAGCACCTCGCCGTTGACGTCGCCCACCAGGCGCACCAGGTCGCCGTACAGCGGGACCTCGGCCTTGTACATCTGGGACAGGGCCGCGGCGAAGGCGGAGCGCAGGTCGTCGGCGTCGACGAAGCGCGCCCCGTCGGGCATCCCGGAGCCGGACCCGAAGGTCGGCTCGGGTGAGCGGAGGATCGTGTCTGCCATGGTGACGAGTGGTGGTCGTTATCTTGTAGATTGCATCGAGCATCCGCCAAATCTATGCACGAAAAGTCCCATAATGTCTATTCGATCATAGGAAGTCTTCTGCTTATAGCAAGGACTCACTTCTTCCTGCCAATGACACAAGCCGGGGCTACCCGTGAGTTACCGAGCGTGACTTAGATTGTTTCAAGAACCGACGAACACGAGATCATACGTTAAAACGATTCCTGGTCATCTGCTTTCGGATTCTTCCTTCTACCCTATTGGTTCCACACGTTTATTCGCGGGACTTCCGTTTGCCAGCAACTTCCCCTCCGGCTTCCACCGAAGCCTTGCTAGTGCCGATGCGACATTAGCAACTAATACCATTCGAAGGATAGTTCGCGGACCATTTTCAGGGGAATAGTTTTGTTCCCTGTTTCCGTTGGCCTTTGAAGTCACGCCGAGCATATGAGATCAGGAGTAACTTATTTTCTTTACATCTGCACCGGACCTTATGGGGGTCTTGATAGTAATTGGATAGATTCATATTAGGCAAAATCAGATGAAAAGCTCTTTAGAGAAATGAGGTTCTGAAAATATTTCGGGTAAACCCACGGGTTTTAATCAGATGAAAAGCTCTTTAGAGAAATGAGGTTCTGAAAATATTTCGGGTAAACCCACGGGTTTTATCACTAGTGATATACTAACTTATCTTTCAAGCTTGTTATTACGAAAGATGAAGTTCGTTGCCGGTTATTGGCTAAATGATTACTTCGACCGGAGAGACCGACTCGTTGTGCATCTTGTTTGCTTCCGAAGCCCCTTCAAGCTGATAAAGCCTCCAGAGTCTGCTTTGCGAATACTACTCCAACATCAAGGCAACATAGAGCATAGAGCTGGAATAAGGTCCGTGACGTGGCGTAGACACATGAGCTATGTATACGCGCAGAGTGCGTTACAATTTCGAGGAGGCGCCCGAAACAGCACTCTCCTCAAGCATTGCAATATTCTCCAATGCTCTGGAGCCAACTGAACCCTCCATCAAGTGATTCACCGCCTTCTCCGGCTCCGGCGCCCGCCAGCGCCAGGCCTTGACGGCAGGCCTCTCGAGACCAACCCCTTCCATCACGTCGACGACCCACTTCCCGATGTTGGGGAGGTACTTGAAGGCGTGCCCGCTGCCGCCCGTCGCCACCATGAGCCCGCTGGTGCCCGGGACGCGGTCGACGACGAAGTGGTTGTCCGGCGTGTCCGTGTACCAGCACATGCGCGTCATCTCCACCCCGACGCCCTCGGCCGCCAGCTCGGGCAGGTGCTCGTCGAGGAAGCGGGCGATGGCGCGGTGCGCCTGCGCCGGGAAGCCGGTCAGCGGGCCGCCGACGGGCTCGCCGGCGCCGTCGCGGCGCGCCGCGCCCCAGCGCGTCGCCGGCGTGCTGCGCTCCCGCCCGTCGCCCTGCAAAACCGGGTTCGTGTACTTAGCGCCGCGGTAGCCGACCTTGAGCCAGCCGGCCTCGTCGCGCGCGAACCCGTACAGCCCGCCGCGCCCCCCGCCACCCTGCGGGGCCCGCATGTCCCACGTCCAGGTCGGGAAGCGGTCCGGGCCCAGCCGGTCCCAGAGCGCCGCCGACGCGCGCGGGATCCGCAGCAGCGCCACGCTGCCCGCTGTCGCCTCGGCCAGCCCGTCGAGCTGCCGCACCAGCACCGGCGTCCACCCGCCGCACGCCATGACGGTCATGCGCGCGCGGTGGACCTTACCGTCGGCCGTCCGTATGCCTGTTGTCGTCGTTGTCCTCTTCCCGTCGTCGTCCTCCTCCTCCTGCGTCGTGGTGAAGCCCGCGAAGTGGCCGGCTTCGGGGCCCAGCACGAAGCGCACGCCCAGCGACCGCGCCTTGTGCAGCGCGAACCGGCACGCCTTGTCGGCGACGGCGGTGCCCCCCGTGGTGTCCAGCACCCCGACGTTCGGCTTGCCGCGCGCCCTCCGCCGGAAGGGGTCCATCAGGTGGAGCACGCCCTTGCGCCGGGCCACGTCGCGGTGCCGCGGGTCCGTCGTGTCGAGCTGGGTGTCGCGGTGCCCGGCTCGCTCCATGCCCTCGATGCAGGCCAGCTCCCACGCGGGCAGGACCGGGTCCGAGGACAGCGACAGGTTGCCGTTGGGGATGAAGACGCGGTCCCCGGCGCTCATTCCCGGGGGCACCGCCGCCGCCTCGCCGCCCGCGGCCAGCTCGGCGTTCCACGCGTGCCAGCCGGCGATGGCCTCGGTCGAGAGGTCCTGGTACTCGGTCTGCGCGCCGTACGCCGACCGCACGATCTTGTTGAGGTCGGCCGAGGCGGCATCGGCGCCGGCAAAGTACGAGTACCGCGACGAGTCGTACGGCTGCTTGTCGAATACGGTGACATCGCAATATCCGCGCTTTGCAAGGTGGATGGCCGTGCTCAGGCCGAAGACGCCGCTGCCGACTATGATGATCGGCTGGTCTTTGCTTGATATTTCGCCTGCCATGGCTATAGTCTCTGGTCAACGAATCCGCATAAGGCGACCCGACGCGAACACCTACGATAAACACGTGTCTTCTCGGGGACTCCAACTGGGCCCCATTGAGTGGCAGCGATGCTACTGAGCCTGCAAGAGGTAACAACACGAGCTCGGTTTCTCCCGACCAAGTATCCAGTCTCTTTGGACCAGTGTGGGTTGGCCTATACCCCAAGCAGGCCCAGTCCTTGTAGCTGATCGGGGGTTCCCGACAAATACCCACGATTCGCTTTCTCCCTATCTGGGGATTCCAGAGTTAGCGACGAGTGGCCACGAGTCATGCAGATCAAAAACGAAGCGCTGTCGCAACCGGCAACCCGGAACCTGGGGAAGCCAATAGACAAGACAAGCAAGGTAGATAGAAGATAACGGGCGGTATTGACAGGGACCTATCTCGAGTTATTGATTGCCCTCGAAGAGTCTGTTGGTCACCTGAGATGCTATGCTCTGGATCCCTTTCTCCCGTCCTGGCTTCAACGCCAGCTTTTCGGTCATTTAGACAATAACGACTTGACACTTCCCAGTTTCTCCTTAACGGCTGCTGAGAATCGTCACTAGAGGAGAGTCAGTAGCGCAGTCGAGAGTACACTATGGCGTTCAAAACGCTTTTCACGGACTCGACGATGGCGCGGTACGTGAAGGCCATGCGTGCCGCGCCGCGCGAGGTCATCTTCAACCGCCGCCTCCTCCTATCGGCCGCGTTGTACGCCATGTGCGGTGTACCCATCAGTAAGACCAGCCGAATCCCTCGGAGGAAAGAAGCCGTCCTTCCGTCCAAACATGTGTTGCTGACCTGCACGACAGCTTGGGACCAAGGCTCGTCGTCCGTAGTGCCGTCGCTGCCGGGCTTCCAGCAGTACTTCGGCATCGACTCGGGCTCCAACGCGGCCCAGATCTCCAACTACGTGTCGACCGTGTACATCGGCTGCGGCATCGGGGCCGGCCTGTCCTTCTTCGTCAACGACCGCATCGGGCGCCTCTGGTCGCTGCGGCTCTACATGAGCATCTGGGTCGTCGGCCAGCTCATCGCGACCTTCGCGCCCAACCTCGCCGGCCTGTACGTCGCGCGCGTCGTCTCGGGCCTCGGCATCGGGCCCTGCACCGTGCTGGGCACCATGTCCATCGTCGAGATCGCGCCGACCGAGATGCGCGGGCTGCTGGCGAGCTGGTTCAGCGTGGCGATGCTCGCGTCGCTCTTCGTCTCCGTCTTCTGCGTCTACGGCGCCTTCACCACCATGGCCGCCTCCCGCCTGCAGTACCAGGTCGTGTGGTTCGCGCCCACCGTCTTCGTCGCGCTCTGCGTCGCCGCCAGCTTCTTCCTGTGCGAGTCTCCGCGCTGGCTGGCGCTCGTGGACCGCCAAGAGGAGGCCGCCGCCACGCTCGAGCAACTGCGTGGCCTGCCCCGCGACCACCCGCGCATCCAGGCCGAGCTGCGCGAGATCCGCGCGTCCATCGCGCACGAAACAGGCGCCAACGGCCGCGGCTTCAGGGCCATCCTCCGCGAGACCTTCCTGGTGCCGTCCAACCTGCGCCGCGTCCAGCAGAGCCTGATCTCGTACGCGCTGGCCCAGCTGTCGGGCGCCAACTCGGTCACTTCGTACCTGGTGCCCATCCTGACGCTCATGGGGCTGGGCGGCGGCACCACGCGCTCGCTCTTCCTGAGCGGCATGTACAGCATGGCCAAGTTCTTCTTCACCCTGATCGCGTCCTTCTTCTTCATCGACGCCCTGGGCCGCCGCAAGTCCCTGTTCGTCGGCGTAACGGTGCAGATGATCTCTGACATATACATTGGGGTCTACATCAAGTTCAAGCAGGAAGGCAACGTCACGGATGGCGCGTCCCAAGCTGCCATTGCTGCCATCTTCCTCCATGGCTTCGGATACGCCGTTGGTATGCGAACTGCCCCCATTTCCTTGACCAAGTGTCTGCTAATGTGGTTACAGGACTCCTCATCCTCCCGTACGTCTTCGGCGGTGAGCTCTGGCCCAACCGGATCCGCTCCTTCGGCAGCGCCATGTCGCAGATGTTCCACTGGCTCTTCTACTACGGGGTCAACGCCGGCATGCCGTCGCTCCTGTCGCAGACCAACAACTGGGGCGCCTTCATCTTCTTCGCGGCCTGGTGCCTGATCGCCTTGACCTACGTCTACGTAATGGTGCCTGAGATAGCCGGGCTGAGCGTTGAGGAGCTCGATGCCATCTTCGAGGGCGGGTGGTTCAATGCTTTCAGATCGTCGCAGAAGCCCAGGGTCATGGTTGGGGTCGAAAGCGGGAACGTCTCGTGAGTATTACGCAAACCTAGGGCGGGGATAATAATGGCTAACAATACATGAACTTAGTAACGGATCTGGCGAGCTTGACGCCGACCAGAAGGTCAAAACAAGGGAGGAAACAGCGGCGCTATGAGCATTTGGGCCAAGGGGACGCCTTGAACCGTGTATTGATAAGAGCAATACTCCTCTTAAGGCCTTTTGAGTATTTCTCTTGTTTATTGTGCTTATCTTCTCGCGCCCCGTGCCATTCGTTTTAGGCTCAATATATCCTTGAAGTCTTCCTGAGGCGCGATTTGCGAACTTTGAGGTGAAGCTGGAAATGGGACCATTAAAGATCAAGACTGGAAATATCAGAGAGTGCAAGTGTGGTGATCCTATACACCCGTCCAACTGTGCGAATCCAGCCGGAAAGTGGACTCAAGGCTTAAAATAAGGGAGTCCGGATATGTGACGAGGTATAGGTATATTAGACATGACCAATTTCTCGTTGAAGTTGAAGGCCGGACCATCCAGGACTCGACGAGAATCGGTCACTTTTTGCTTGCCAGACGAGCCAAAAAAGGTTTACGTCGCCGGTTCAAGCATGTGTCTCAAAGCTGTTAACGTCCATGTCCATTGTCGAAGATGACCAGTTTATCATGTCAGACATTGAGTACGGCATAACAGGCTCGTACCCTGTTCGTATACATGTGGTCGAAAATGGGACATTTCCTCTTCTCGTTCTTAGTATCCTATGCATTCTATTTGGCGTGGGATGCGTGTCGGGAATGGCGTATAAACATCACATCTTAGCTGTCTGTGTCTGCAGCTGTTGCAAGCGATTAGGGTTCGTTTCGATGTGCCGGGATTGCTGTGCAAGGCAATGTGCCGCTTAGGTATGTTACTATGCCTTTCATTTCTGGCTCCTCTTTGTTTGCGGCACTCAGGGGTACATTCCACCTCCAGCCGAATGCTTTCATACAGAGATGGCACCTATAGCAGTTGACGGAGCTATGATTCTAGTCATACGTTGTAGGAGTTGTTTGCGCCCAGACAAGGCTTTCTAGCAGGGAGAGTACGGGCACTGGACGGACGGAACGTCATATTTCGAACGAGACATGGCTGGGACTTACCGTCTTGGAATGCCTGTTTGGTAATCACGGGGTAAATGTTTGACAGAGGATAACATACACCGGAGGTTGAGGGATCCTTATAGTTCAACTCCATTAACTAGGTATGTGACAAAGTCAATGCCACCAGGGTAAGTCTGACCATAAGATTCGGAGTTCCGAAGCTTCTGGTACCCTTTCAGTGGCGTACACCCACCCTTCTAGTAACAATACACCTATTATAGCTGGCACTAGCCTACTGATACCTCAGTGAGCTTACCGTCAGCCTTGCGTGTGACTACGTGCCATCCTTCATGCCCCCCACACGACCTGGAATCGATGAAGGGGTGGGATGAAGCACCACCGGCCAATGCCCCTCACTACAATCAGAAATGGCTGAGGCAGCCAATCGGGTTGTATTATGGGAAGAAAGTCAGGAACATACTTAAGTACTTACGTATGAGGTCCGCCGACAAACCTGAGTCGAGAGCTTTGATCGTGACTTCGGGTGGCTGGCGGAAAGCTAAAACCTGAAGATGGCACGCTGCGCCCCTGCAGTCTGCAGGGCAAGTTGCACAAAGTTGGTGATGCCACTGGAATACAGTCGTCGGTTGCAGTCTGACCAATAACCCAGGAGGAGAACTGCATGTCTCAATTGGCGTGATTTTAATGAGGACATGGTAGAGCCTCGGAGCTATCAAATCCATGGCTGTCATGCGTTGTACCTAGCCCTTTTGCCGAAGGCTTTGCGAGGTTATCCGAAGTCTAATGGTAAATTCTGATTGGACAAAGCTGTACAGACAAGGGGCATCTGTAATTGGCAAAGTGAGCTGGCTGAGCTGCAGGTCTACTCTTATAGTAACTCTGCAACTGCACAGGTCGCCCTGAAGCTTTGAACGCATACCGTATATTTATTCCGTATGCCCTGTTCATAACACCCCCGGAAGAGCATCGTCATTGGTGGTGCTTTACGGATAGAGGCGCCAGAGATCCCGCTGACAGCGTATTACGACGAGAGATGGGACCCAGTCGGATGCTCCTGTGGCAGTATGGTGAGTTTGAGGGTCTCACACGACACTGGCACAGGGCAATGTTGAGCAAATCAGAGGCGGCCTGGTGCGCTGGCAGGCGTGTGGCTTGTCGGCTAGTTCCGTGTGTCATTTCGACGCTTAAAAAGAAGCTTAATTCCAAGCAGTGATACCAAGGAAGTTGGACAATGTGCTGCAGGTCGGAGGATACAGTAGCTCGTGCTCCGTACCACGAGTACGAATGATCGCGATGCGCAATTGGCCGGATACAGGCTGACCGATAGCCTCCGACCCGTGTGGGCAGTCTTTATCGGCACTGCAGTCTAAATACATCAGTGGTCGCGAAGCGTTGTTGTCGTTACTGTTGTTTACCAACAGTCCGGCAAGCGGACCTGCAGGCATGTCCCGTGAAGTATGAACCGTTGTCACTCGCGCATGCCGAGGCGCTTCTCGATCTCGTATTTCAATCAAACGACGCACCCCTCCTTGCCTAAAGCGAGCGTCGAGACCCCACGACCGACCCACGATGCCATTGGCGATCCGTGAGCAGTGCCGGGCCTTGGCACTCATGCTGGTCTAGCGTGTGCCGCAGACGGCCAAAATAGAAATGCTGCTCAATTCGGTTGGGAGGGCCACTTGACAGGCGGAAAGGGGGGTGGGGCGGGGTCATCCCGGCTGAGTAGAGATGCCCACTGCTGCCCATGACAGAATCAGCCATGACAGGACTGACAGAATCAGCTGCCATGGCACGAATTATGTGACTTTATACAGAAGGGCCCCTTGTTGACAGGTGTCAAGGTAAATCATCATGAGTAAGGGATGAAGTTGTCGGATGACATTGACAGGAACCGCGCGGCTTTATTGATAAGGCGCACGCCAGGTACAGAAGTTTATCTGCACGGTCTCTCGTACAGTGAAACTCTATTTGGCTGGGTAAGGTACCTTATCTAATGCTTCGTGTGTCTTTTTGATCTCTATTCCTTGAGCAGATGCCATAGCAGCATTGCGCTGCTGCTTGGTACAATTGGTCGGGTCATCGCCTAGCTACGGGCGTTAAGTCGAAGCAAAGCTTGGCCGAACGGCAGTCGAGTCTACCAGCGGGAGGAGGACCCTGTAAATATGCCAGATCACTGGGACCCGCAGCTCGCCCACGACTCTGGCCCACATCAACCCAGGCCCTAAAATTTCTACGGTACCATCCCTGGCCAATGGACGCGACAGGCTGCCTTGGCCCATGCTACCTTACGACCGGGCCCGTTCCTTTCGTCATTGCCATCTTCGCAATCCTCTTCTTCTACCGCAGGTTCTCATACGATTCGGTTTCTTTTGGTTCCCCACTCTTTTTGGGTTGGCAGATCAGTGGGAGGTGATTGGCTCGCTTACAGACTGCCTTGGTCATGTGATATTAAACCCACTCGCAATGCGCTGTGAGCCGGATTCTAACACCGACCGAGGCACGGGCAGGGCACGGGCCAAGGAGCGCAATGGCTCGCGGACGTCGGGATAAGCAAAGTCTTGGCTGCATGACCCGATAAGAGTGGGGAACCAAAAGAAACCGAATCGTATGGGAACCTGCGGTACTGCGTGGTACACAGCTGTCTCTGGTCTTCATCCGCCAACCTTCACTTCCTCAAGTCCCTCTTCCTCCTTCTCCTCCTCCTCCTCCTCCTCGTCGTCCTTGCTCCGCCACGCCCTCTCTTCCTCCGTCCTCTCGCTATTGTCTCGATCAATCATCTGGTCGAATCCGCCTCTGATTGCATCGCCTGCCAAACCCCGAACCCGCTGTCTGCCGACCCTTGCGTCCTTATCGCACACGCTCGTTACCATACGGAGTACTGGCTTATCGACTAATTACTGCTCTGCTTCCCACCGAGCCACCCCCTTTGACGCCGTCCTTTCGTGTGTAACCAATCAGTCCAACGTCATTCCAACGGGTTCTGCTACGGCTATCTGCGTTCGCGTTGCATTCCTGACTACTTCCTACGAGATTGTACTTCACACTTTCCACCTTCAATCCTCGAACGCGCTCGCGCTTCCGCCCTTCGATAAGCACCGCCGCTTAGGCCCGAGAACTCTCCGACGTCTTCCCGATACACGTCTACCGAGGCTGCCGCCGTTAGGAAAACCCACCTGCGAGACCGCCGACACTTGATCGGAGGGCGTATTCGTGTTGTCACAGCTCTCCGTGCCACTAGTCACGAGTCTGCGCTGGAACATGCGCACTTCGCTATAACGACAGGCTGCCTAAGTACGCTTCACGGGCTTGTCCCCGGCCCCTCATATAACGTATACCCAAGCGACGCATCGGCATCAGAACAGACAGCTACTGGACATAAGATATTCACCCACACGCCAGGTGCCTCGCGCGTCATCATGGCTGCACTGGGGCATTATGCGCAAAACCTCCTACAGAGGCGAGATGATACTTCTCCAGCCCAAGAGCTCCTGACTCTTCTGCGGAACCCGTTCAAGCAATCTGTGAGAATTCCGACGTCGACATGATTCTGTTGAGCTGGCTGCTGACCTCGAAAGCTCACAACTGGTGCTATATGGTCTGCGCTGGGCACATCTGTCGGGTTTACCCTGCTCATCACCATCTTTTTTTCCTTCGTCCGCCCCTACAATACTATTGTATACGCTCCGAAGCTCAAACATGCCGATGAGAAGCACGCGCCGCCTCCGATAGGGAAGGGTTATCTTGCTTGGATCCCCCCGATATGGAATACAAGCGAGAAAGACATGATATCTCATGCTGGCATGGACGCCGCCATCTTCTTGAGGTTCACGAGGATGTGTCGAAATATCTTCCTGACCATTGCCCTCATCGGCTGCGCCATCCTGTTGCCTACCTTTTATCTCCTCAACAGCGATAAGACGGGTGACCAGCAGTGGTTCATGAGGTTCACGCCATCCAACGTATTCGGCCAGCCCATCTGGGCAATAGTAGTAATGGGCTACATTGTCAATGCTGTCGTATGCGGTTTCCTGTGGTGGAACTATAGGAAGGTTCTGGAACTGCGCCGTGTTTACTACGAGGGCGAGGAGTACCAGCGCAGTCTCTCGGCTCGAACTCTGATGGTGAGTACATCTGCCTTTGCGAGGGCCAACGCTGTGGCCGCGGCCGACGAGTAGCTGACGCTTGCCTAGCTGAATGACATACCCAGGCAAATGGGCTCCGATGAAGGGATAGCGCGCATCATTGATAAAGTTGTGCCACATTCGTCCTTTTCGAGGACCGTCATTGCTCGGAACGTGAAGCACATACCTAGTTTGATCGAGCAACATGATCATGCGGTCCGGAAACTAGAAAAGGTCTTGGCTAAATATCTCAAAGATCCACATAACCTCCCTTCGGCTCGGCCCGTGTGCTATCCTTCCAAGAAGGACCCGTCCTTCAGCACCTATCCCAAGGGCCAGAAGGTAGATGCCATCGATTACCTCACCCAGCGAATTAGGGAACTCGAGATTGATATCAAGGACGCGCGAAATGGCCTGGATAAGCGCAATACTATGACATACGGATTCGCGAGCTACGATGACATCTCGGAAGCTCACGCCATTGCCTATGCTTTACGATCGAAGAAGCCACAAGGCGCTACTGTTGTCCTGGCCCCAAAGCCGAACGATATCATATGGGACAACATGCCGTTGAGTCCGGCTACCAGAAGGTGGCGAAGACTGGTCATCAACTTCTGGATCGCGGTGTTGACCATCCTATGGATTGCCCCCAACGCCATGATCGCCATCTTTCTGGTCAACTTGAGCAACCTTGGACTGGTGTGGCATAATTTTCAGATCCAGTTATCCGCCAACACGGCGTTCTGGTCACTGGTTCAAGGTGTGGCATCGCCCGCTGTTACTTCCTCGATATATCTGATCCTCCCCATCATATTCCGGCGACTATCCATCAGGGCTGGCGATCGGACCAAGACGGGCCGTGAGCGGCATGTCGTGGCCAAGTTGTACGCGTTCTTCGTCTTCAACAATTTGATCGTCTTCTCGCTCTTCAGCGCCATCTGGAACTACGTCTCGTCCGTCCTCAACGACACCCAGAAAGGATACGATGCGTGGGATGCCATTGTCAAGGAGAACTTTGGCAGCACCTTGTTCATTTCGTTGTGTGATATCTCGACTTTCTGGGTGACCTGGCTTTTACAGCGGAACCTTGGCGCGGCTATTGACCTGGCACAACTCTGGCCATTCATTTACCGCTTTTTCATGCGCAAATTCTCCAGTCCGACGCCTCGGGAGTTGATCGAGCTGACAGCACCGCCTCCGTTCGACTACGCGAGCTACTACAATTACTTCTTGTATTATTCTACCATCGCCCTCTGCTTTGGATGTCTCCAACCCCTGGTCCTTCCATCTGCGGCACTCTACTTCTCCGTGGATGTATGGTTGAAGAAATACTTACTGCTTTACGTTTTCGTCACCAAGACCGAGTCTGGCGGCATGTTCTGGCGCGTGCTGTTCAATCGGTGTGTCTTCGGGACCATTCTCTCGAACTTGGTTGTGTTCCTGGCGGCCTGGGTCAAGGGAGACGGCACACACATGATGGCTTATGCGTCAGTCCCCTTGCCGTTCATCATGGTTGCCTTCAAGTTCTACTGCGCTCGAGTCTTCGATGCTAAGATCCACTACTACTCGACACGCAACGTCCACACCCATCCCGAAAGCAATGTGCTCAAGGATCCATTGCGTTCCACCAACCTGGCGTCTCGATTCGGCCATCCTGCGCTGTACAAACCCCTGATCACCCCTATGGTGCACGCCAAAGCACAAAACATCTTGGCCGCTGTGTACAAGGGACGTCTGTCTGACGGCCGAGAAGCCTACTCTGGCGATACGATGTCCACGTCCGGGTATTCAGATGCATACATAATGAATCCAATGGCCAGCGGCAAGCCTGGAAAGTCAGCCAAGCTCCCCGGCTTCGAAGTTGTTCCCGAGTCTCGGCTTGATTTCGAGTATTACAAGAATCGGCCAGACTTCGCGTCGGAGCATGGTGGCGGTGAGATTTACGGACGATCAACTGATATCTTCCGTCCTGGTACGCCTGGCAGTACGCTCAATGGTAGCGACACGACTTCGCAGCCGGGCAGTCCCACATTGCCGATGATGCCACGCATTGGGAGTCCTGGCCCGGGACGGCCCTTCTCACCAATCTCCGAGGCAGGGGCCGGCTACCCGGCGGCTTACTCGCAGTCGCTGGGCAGTCCGTACTCGCATTCTATAGACCTGCCCAAACGCGCGCGGAGTCCGTATGCGCAGGCGAACGACAGCAGCACCAACCTGATGGGCCACGCCGCCGACATGCCGATGGCCGCTCCTGGGTCTAGGGAGCGCAGTGTAGAGCGGTCACGGACGCCCGGCGGACGCGGGATGCTGGGCGGCGGCCCGGGAGGCTACGGCGGCCTGCCGCAGGAGGAGGACATCGGGACCGCCGAGCACGATCCGATGAGCTACAACTACTTCCGAGAGACGCGATCCTCGAGACGCTCTGGCGCGTGGTAGGACCAACGCCGCGCCGCTCACCGAGGAGGACCAATGCCGCGTTCGACGACATAGAGGTGCGTGAAATTACTGGAAAGGCTAGCGATATCATCATGCTGTCCCTTCGTGGACCACAGGAAATGGCGTTCCGGGTAATGGAGATCGGTATATATCCTCAGGCGCCTGGCAATGGCGAGGACGACTTGAGGGGGTCTAGACATATGGCAGGGATAGAGACGGATGCATCGAGCAACGGCAGCTCGGCTCAACGGCAGCTCGGCTCCACGGCCGGCGTCAGAGGGATGGCCAGCATGTATACCTAGGCTTAATCACAGCAGGCTATACATGCATAATACGCAGGCTTTCGAGACAAGATCGAGGCAGTGTTGGGTCAGCCACCAAAATAAGCATTGTTTTCTCATCAGCCTAATTTTGTCCGTGTGCGTGATACGTGCACGCCTTCTTCGGAGACCGAGGTTTCTAGAGAGTAAAATCAGTAAGAGACACGGAATATTGATTCATGATGGATGTCAGCCCATCAGAGTGAAATTCAAGTATCACCGAGTACTTAAAGTACATTGAATACAACAGCAGTAGAATGGCAACGCATTCTGTAGTAGGTACAGAAGGCAAAGGAAAACGAGCCGAGAAAGGAGAGTCCTCGGCTCGAGAAGCTGGGACAATAATATATACTCAGGTATTTAGGGAATTTATCTGCGGACTACGCTTCCATAGCTCTATTCCACAGCAACTGATACCAGGCGAGGTTCATCGGCCAAGGCATCATGTCATTGCGGTTTCTGTGGTCGAAATTCAGGCTCAATGGCGAAATAGTTCGGGTAGCTTCTGGAAAGGGGGGCTCGAAGCATCGGCAATGATACCATGCAAAGAATTAGTCCAAAAACCATCCAAAACCGCAAGTATGACTCGAAATGGTCTTGCAGTGAACTGGAGTAAGTGGGAAATGTCAGAAATCGCTCTACTCGTTATAGTACTCATGTGCGAATGTGTTGACTACATTTCCTGCTTCAGTCGTTGGCCGGTGACGTGCCCGCCTGCTGGATCTGTTGAGGTAACCGGGGCATCGGAAGCACCATGAAGGCCTCAAGATGATTTAGAACTCCGCAGAGTGAACCAGTGCCTGGGCGGGCTTCTGACCCTGAGAGGGCGACCTCGGTGACTGCGAGCGCCACTGGTGATGTGGCATCGACAGCAGTGGCAAAGCAACCGGCCTACCTACCCGTGTGGTGAGGAATATGGAAGGCCCATTTATGAGGAGTTGATGCGTTCGAGAACACACCTCCCTGGGTCTCGAGTTCTCGAGGTGTTGCGGTGGAACAAATACGCAATCGATCATTTACATATAGCAGTTGATAGAAGCAGGACTACCCAAGGACGTGTAGCGCAGTGGTAGAGCATCTGATTCCAGAAGTAGACAGCTACTGGTTCATCCAGAAGGTCATCCGTTCGATCCGGATCTCGTCCTACACTTTTGCATTTTGTTATCAGTGCACTTGCTGGTTTGTTGCCTATGCTTGCCCATTTACTCTGTAGTCTAGTTAATTCTGACTCTGGCACACTCATGTATACACATAAGGAAGACCTTCTACCTCCGGATGACAGCTTGGAAGGCTGATCAGCCAAACCACCGCTTTCTACTTCACCAACTACGGGAACGGGCGGGAGGGGCGGGAGGAGCGGGAGGAGCGGGAGGAGCGGGAGGAGCGGGAGGAGCGGGAGGAGCGGGAGGGGCCCAGCCGTGAGTGTCCCCATGCCCAGGCACCATAAATGGATCTTCCCAGTCGACCTTTCCCTCGACATCCAGGGGGTAGTGAAAGAAGTTGTCCATCACATTCTTCCGACGCTGGAACCAGTCCAAATCGCCGGCCGACCAGCCGAGGCCGCTCAGCTCGTGGCCTTCGATGATCTGCCTGACCGCCTCTCTGTAGGCCTCGACCGTGGCGACCCGGCTGAAGTGGACGAGGCGCTCGCAGATGGCCGCCCAGTGCTGCACGTGCTCGGCGTCGAGCGTGCCCTGCATGATGCGGATCTCGAGGGTCTGGTGAATCCTGCTTTTGTAGCGGGGGTCGCTCGTGCGGTTGCCCACCCCGGAGACGCGGTATTTCACGCCCGGCTGTTGGCCGACGTCTATGTCCTCAGGCACGGCCATAAACTCGCGGAGCTCGTCGACGGTGCGGCACAGCCACACGGCCTGGACCGCATCGAAGAGCTCCTGCGTGACGGCCTCCCGCGTGACGGCCTCCATGAGCTTCTCCGTGGCGACGTGCGCCTCGAACTGGACGAGCTGGCGCCGTCGGGGCGACCGGGCCGTCCGCGGGCTCTCGCCCACGCCGACGCGCGTGGCCTTCCGGAGGCGGTCGCAATAGAAGGCGTCGGACCGGTCGCGGCGGTGCAGGCCGTAGAGCGTGTCCTCGAGCAGCAGCCAGAGCGCAGTGAAGCGCTTGAGCTGGCGCAGCGAGAAGCCGCGCTCCTGGCCGAAGTGCAGGTGCAGGCCGCTGCCCATGAGGTCCGCCGGCTTGTGGATGCGCAGCGCGTTGCGCAGCGCGGCGCACACCTGTTGCACCCGCGGCCAAGTCTCCGCGTGGTTGTAGTCCAGGATCGGCGAGATCACCTCGGCCCCGAACCAGCGGTACAGGCGGGGCGGCTGCGCGAACGCCTCGCCGCCCTTGGGGGCGCCGGGGGGCCGCAGCGGCACCGAGTCCGAGTCGGCCGGGATGAGGTACCACCGGCCAGCGACATCCGCGTCCTCCCGGTGCTTGTCGACGCCGACGGATGTGTCGGACACGCACTGCCAGTACTGGTAGTCGTTGCCCTCGACGCCGGGCATGCGGACCGCGATCGGGTCCGTCCGGTCGTTGTCCGCCTCTCCGTGCTTCTGGGCTGCATTCCACAGTCTTCGTTGCGCCATCCCATGCCATCGCATGGCGACATCGACCGCTCGTGCGCGCTCCAGACCCCTTTCTTCCATCGTATCGGAGATCTTGGCTCGACATCTTTCCAGAGCCGCGAGAGGGGTTTTGCGGAACTCCCAGTCTCTCCCGAGGCCGCGAGTGAATTGTTCCCACTCTGTCCAGATGGCCTGCTTATGGGCTTCGACCCTTGTTCTGTCTCCTGGGGCTGCTGAGGGCGTATAGGCGATGTTCCAACTGTCTAACGTCGGGTCGGCATCCGGCAACCCATCTTCTATGCTGAAAAATTTCTGCCCGGCGTGTTGTTTGTTCGGGGGCCCGGCTTCGGGGATTTTCACATGGTTGGCTTCGACACCTCGCTTACGCAGCTCAGTTATGATCTTCTTACTGCAGCTGTATATCCACGGGGCCTTGTTACCTTGGGCCTTGTTACCTCTCGCCGCCGGATGCACGTCTATCAACCTCCGCGACTGCCATCGAGTTTCAGTGGGATGCGGGTCAGGGCAGGCTTGCTCACAGGGGCAGACGGCGAGCGCAAACTCGAATTCGATACCCATGGTAATGCGGTTGCTTCCGTCTTGTTCTTCATCTTCCTCCTCTTCCTCATCTTCCTCCTCTTCCTCTTCCTCTACCTCAATTCGACTTTTTGCTTTGGCTTTCCCCTTCCTCGACTTTTGGGGAGTATCGCGTTCATCGTCCTCCTCTTCCTCTTCCGCTACCGCTTCCTCTTCCGCTACCTCTTCCTCTTCCACTACCTCTTTCTCTTCCGCTACCTCTTCCTCTTCCGCTACCTCTTCCTCTTCTGCTACCTCTCCCTCTCCCTCATTTCGACTTTTTGCTTTCGCTTTCCCCTTCCCCGACTTTTGCGGAGAATCGCGTTCATCTTCCTCATCTTCCTCCGCTTCCTCTTCCTCATTTCGACTTTTTGCTTTCGCTTTCCCCTTCCTCGACTTCTGGGGAGAATCGCGCTCGCGGTAAGGCCTCTTGTTGTCGCGAGGACTGCGGGACCGCTGACGCCCAGGGCTACCCGCCCGAGCGAGCTTGGTTCTCGCTCTGCTTCTCGTCGTAACGTTGGGTCCCATTTTGTGATGTTCGACTTGGTATGTAATGGCGCTTGAAGATGAATACGAGATATTCAAGGAGCGAATGTTACAATGCCCCGAGGGAATGAGGCAGGAGTCCCATGAAAACTCAAGGTACTGGACCAACCCGAGCACAGGTCGCGAATTTCATTGTTATCAAAATCAATTCATCCAAGGATGTCGCGGCAAGTAAGTTACCACTCTGATGACAAAGGAGCCCTTTCAAGCTATCTAGTACTTTTCTCGATCAATCTTTCCCGGCTGTTTAATCACAATCACAAAGAGGAAGCAGAAATGTCTCGAGTTCCCGAGCCTGGCTTTGTAGACCATACCTCGAAAGCTCGCAGCGGTTGATCCAAAATGAAGGACTACTTTGATTCTTGGTCGACGAGTCCGGATAGTCAATAGGTACAATGGCAATCTTGAAATGCACGGAAAGAGTGCAAGGCGACCCCTTTCGCAATCCTACCACGAGGGTTGTAGGCTGTTACATGTAATGAAGCTAATTCATAGACAGTCAAAGAAGCTCAGTCTAAGTAGCATATCACTCGTGATATCAAATAGTAGACTGACTCTATTATATGCAAGTTATAAACCGTTGCATTATTAAAGGGCTTTTATTTAGAATCATCATATTGAATCGCCTCCTGGGACTACTACTTAGCACTTTCAGAAGAGTTGCACTAAGCCTAGAATCTCCAGAGATAGGAAGCTGGGATATACTGTAGTTGAGTCTGTTGGATAGACTATCAAGAAGTGCAAAAGAAGTTGAAACGACTGGCTGCTTGATTAAAGCAACGGTCTTGAGTACCTACCTAATCAACTAGAGACTACTAAAACAGAACACGTGGAAAGAAGTTACATCAATGACCGACACGCCGGCCCCACCCGGTGCCGGCAACGAGCTCCATGTCTCCATTAATGGAGACAGAAGGCCACGATGGGCCAATTCAACTTGATCCAGTACTAGTAACGACGTTCCCGGACCTTCAATTGCGCTGCCGCTCGATGTCGTTTTCTCATTACACCAATCCTCAGTCTCAGTCAGGCTGGTTAGGTTGAATTATCGCCCAGAAATTGCAGTTTCTGATATACCAATCCTGCTATCAGAGCTACTTATGCAGTCGACGAGGCGCAGATGGCGCCCGGCTACATACCAAGATGATGACTAAGCCGGCACGGAGTTCATAAGACCTCTTCCTAGAAACCTACTACTCCTATGTATCAGCGGTGAAGGACCAGCTCCTAATCTCTACACAACTGTACGTACTATCGCCGCTGTATACCGGTATACTACTGTTGCTGGGCTGCTGTGTGTATTCTAAACCCGTGAGCCTGCATAGGACCGAGCTTATTGAGTCTATTCCCATTATGCAATATACCTACTCTGGTTATATCCGTATATCGCGGGGACGTCGTGCCAGGTACTCCGCAAGCCTGGCCAATTGTATTGTCCCCCCTCAACGTCAGTCGGAGCTACGAGCCAAATCGCGGGCATCGCTCGAGTCTTTCGCGCCGCCTCCCCTTTGACATGACTTGACTATGAGAGGTCGCGGAGGCGCCAGAGGAGGCAGAGCGCCTAGAGGAGGCCGAGCGCCTGCCGCTCCCTGGAATCGACTGAGGCCGGTTGATCTGGATCCCCTAGAATCGATGGGCTTGCCCTCCAAAGGGGACAACAGGTGCTTGACCACACTCCCTCCCTACCTGGGTGCAGCGCCTGTCTCTAATCACGGGCCGCTAGGTTGCTCGACTTCAAGACGCAGGAACGCTATTACACCCGCATCGTCGAGCGATACATGACCTTCTGCTCCGACGCCGGGGAGCGCGACGAGCTCCTACGCCGCTTCGCCTCTCTCCACCTGGCCTCGACCTCTACCCGGGAGAACCCACTGGCTTCGCCGTCCACGAGTGACTTGTCCTACTATCCTGCCACCCCGCGGCCTTCGATAGCCCCCGATGTCACGCCGAGCAACACCAAGGCCCTGTCCGACGTCCTCTCGGCGCTCCGGAAGCTGCGCGAGGGCATTGTCGCCTCGAAGCGCGTCGATGACTTCGCCATCCAGGCCTACCTCTTCTGCATCCGCCTGGCCGTCATGGTCAAGCACTCCCAGTCGTACCACCCCGCCATCCTGCACCTGCTGCGACGCATACAGCCGCTGCACAGCATGACGACGGTGGAGCGGGGCGAGGTGGTGGCATACCTTATCCTGGACACGGCCTGCCGGCGGAACAACCTCGCCGAGGCCTTTGCCCTGCGGCACCGCTACTGCCTCAAGGATGCCAAGGTCGACGCTATACTCGACTCTCTGACGCACGACAACTACGTCGGCTTCCATCGCCTGAAGCGGAGGGTGGATGGATACAGAGCCAAGCTGCTGGAGTACGCTGAAGACGGCATGCGGCGGCACTCGCTGAAGTGCTTCGGGAGGACCTATCTGAGCGTGGATCTGGACTTCCTGGAGACTTCGACGGGCTCGAAATGGGCTTGCCTGACAGCAGACGATGGAGTCGGTTGGGAATTAAACGGCGACAAGGTGGTGATCCGGAAGGTAAAGACGCGCTGACCGGTTCGGCTTTTTGATACCCTGGCAGGATTATGACTGCCTGCAAACAACATAGCGAACTTCTACTCTGTCTATGTCTGCTTCGTACTCTTTTCTGCCTCAGGAAAAAGCCGTGGTCGTTTGCTGCTCCTTGGGCTCAGTGATCTTCCCCGCGCCCAGTCCCTCTTGCTGCAGGACCATCGTATAAGGCATACTTATTTTATCTTGTATTTCATCCGGTCATGCAATGCATACGAATGAGACATATGCTAATGAGACAGATCTCATCTTGATGGCCACCACTGGGTCGTAACATCAGCCAGTTGGGCAAGAAAACCCATTGCGCGGCCTTCTCAGCAGAACAATTGCAACCGCTCGACGGTCTTATCGTCGTATATCCGAATGGAAACAACTTCCTGGGGCTGGGTGCGATCGCGATTCACTCGATCATTCGAGCGTATGTACTTACAAGTTTCTAGCCGATGAGGACAGAACGATCGTCCAATATTTGAGCTTCTTGCTTTCCTTCTCACTTAACCCCAAAACTCTCTTCTGAGCAATTTCACAACCCCTCCAAACTCTAACAATCCACAAGAAGGCAGGCACGTATTGCAATCCATTGACCTTACGGAGATAGAAGTTTTACACATTACATGCCCGTTGACCTATTTCTACCAACAAGTCCATCCACGCTGAACAAGATCTCTTGTCTTTCCACCAAGACCATCATACTCATCGATATTTCGCACTCAGCCATCTCACATCCATCTAAGCAACGCAGCAATACCACAATGAAGTTGACGGCGCTTTTGATCGCCTTCTCGATGGGCTTGCTCAGTCCCGCTCACGCTAGAGCGCTGAGCCAAGCGTACGCTCTTCCCATCTAAGCCCCCTAACCCCCTCCCCCGTCATGCTCTTACGCCTAACCGCGACCGTGAAAACCGACTCTAATGTCTGAGAGCACACAGTCATGGTAGCCTGAACGTGCTGCCCAGAGCAGACGTCGACGCCGGCTCTTCGCCAGGCCACCCCGTCGCCTTCGAGCCCGCTAACCTCAACTCCGACGTCGAGGTCCTGACGACCATGGACGCCGTCCGCGCGTTCGGCGCGCGCTTCAACGAGACGACGCGGGTCGAGGACGTGGCGGGGCAGTACGTCCTCATCGACGCCACCACGGGCACCCACGTCGGCACCATCGAGGGCGACGCCCACGCCTACATGGACGCGCTGGGTCGTCGTCGCGGCGGCTCGCAACACGAGCTCGCCGATGACGCCGCGGACTGCGATGCCCAGACGAAGGTCGCCAACGCGAGTGCCGGTGGGCCCGGCTGGGGCGAGTCGCTGGCGGTCCAGTCGAGGTGCAGCGCGCATTCGTGCTTGCAGAACCAGGGCTGCAAGAGCTTCCAGTGCACGTAAGTACAAGGGCGTATGCCTCGACTAAGGAGAAGAGCTGCTGACGCGTGAGTGGCTACAGAATGTGCATATTCTTCTGGTGCGCTTAAAAATGAGACAGCACGATCATAGGGCATACAGGGGCCTCCTCGAGGCATTCGCGAGCTCGTCTGCGTTGTTGCATGCGGCCGCCTCACCACAATCTGGCCTGACGGTTAACGAGTCAGGACAGTGTGCATCGCATGTTGAAACAAGGGTCGCTCGTCCAGCATCTAGTACCTGGTGCCCAGCATATTGGTTTTTATACAAGAAGGCCCTCTCGCCTCAAGTGGTCGCAAATGTCAAGGGTTCGCTTCTTCGCATATCTACAATGAAGTAAGGAATCACTATGTCTGCCTGGCTTGCTCGGCTGACCAGCAGTTAGCAGTCTTGTTGTGTTGCACAGCTGTCAAAGCTATATAATATACACTTGCCGCCATATTTTAGATCACCGACGGGCGATGTGCATATCTCCCTACTGCTGTCAAAATCTCGGTGACCCCTCAACGTGTAACCCCAAAATGTCATGTTGGCTGCCTGCATGTGTTGTGAAGCCACCATAATGCGTTCATTGGACGCATACACCACGCTGTGGCCACGGCTGCCTGGGCATTTCCCGCAGACCCTCTCATATTTTGTGTAAGGCATCCCGCAATTTGATTTACCCGATCTCATACATGATGTGACCCGAGGCACTGCTGCCTTGGATCGCTGTCTGCAAGAGAGACCACACTAACAATTTTCTCTCTCCAGTACTTAAAGCTAACGGCCTTCACTCTCTGAACTCTGACCTGTCACTTCTATTCTTCCCTTTTCATCCCTGGCAGTGCTTTCTTCAGCTACGTCCCAACCTTTCGTCTTCAGCATGGACGACAGCACTTCCACTGCCAGCTTCGAGGACCTCGGCTCCCTCGACCCGTCGAACGCAAAGTCGGCAAAGGATCTTGGCCGCGTAAAAGTGAGCCCAGAAGCCTTGACGCTGCCGGGGTGTGACGGTGCAGATATTTGCTATGTGCTACGGCAGATAGAATGGACTGGCAAAACCACAGAACGTAAGTACTTCATGCTCACTTCAGTCTCAACTACCCAAAGAAGAGCCTATGTTACTCTCCTACCTGGCGGACAGTTGGGTGACTGAGCCTGCCGCATCCTATAACCACTTCCCCTGCGTAGCGATGACCGCTTGCTGTGAAGAGCCCCTGACAACAGACTCAGTGTGCCGAAGCTCCGAGCCTATAGCCGGTGTACTCACCCAGAACTCCGATGAGAGTGATGCGGATGTGAAGCCAGTGCTGGAAATTGTTACAATTAGGACAGGTACCCCTCCTCCAGGCATGAGTCCTCCTCCAGGCATGAATCCTCCTCCAGGCATGAGTGGACGCCACAATCATGAGCCGAAGGATAGTTTCCAAACCGAGAGGACATCCATGGAGATCCATTCGACCTACTTGAAGGACGCCCTCCATGCAGTGGTTGGCTATTATCCTGAAGCCCATCTCAACGGCGCTACCATCAAATTGCCAGCACCGTATCGAGTGCTGGTTCACCATCGCGCCGCCCTTGCCTGTTACAAGGTAAACCAGCCAAGAACCCATGACGAAGTACGGGCGTCGACCACATCCAAGCATATCGATGTGCTCCTGGGATTCCTGGAGAGAACCCTCGGCGACGCGATCCGCGAGGAAGAGCAGCGCCACCAGGCACCCCTTCCCACTGCTACCTTTGGCATGCTCTGGCTGCTCTTTAAGCCCGGCAGCGTGGTCTACGCCAAGCACAACAATATGTGGACGCCTTTCGTAGTCTCCCGCGTCGATGAAGACATTCAGAGGCCAGGTTCGGCCCCATCGATGCGCATCATATGCTGGCACATCACCAGTTCCGCGAGCGTGGCGAACCAGCTGACCCGCGCGATGTTCGACTTCTGGATCGAGCGCTTCTCCAACGAGGAGTCCATCGGCAAGCTCCCGGTGGTCCCGGCGCGCTTCTTCCGAGGCGCGGACGGGAATACGGACCCCGCCGAGGTGGCGGAGAAGCAGGTGCGCCTGGGCAAGCGGGTCTGGGAGCTCCTCAAGACGCCGACATATGCGGCCTACCACGGTGAACTCGTCGACAAGCAGACGAGGGGGGGCGCAGCGTTCTGCCGCGACGACGGGTCATATGCGGACCGCGGCCTCACGGGGTCCATGACCGGCCGCGTCATCGTCGACTGCGAGGGCTACACCCGCTTCGCATCGACCTGCCCCACGAACCGGCGCTTCCGCTCGGCGCGCGAGCCGTTTGACTACGGACCGGACCGGCCCCAGCCGCCGCTGCCCCCCTGGGACCACCTCCCGTACTTCGCGCCGCGCTGCGCATGCCGTGCCTGCCAGGGCCGCGCCCCGTCGCGCCGCAGCGGGGACGCAGCGGCAGACGACGACCACCACCACCACTACCATGACCATCACCACCACGACGCGAATGCGAACGCGGAGCTCGGCCCCTTCGCCGAGTTCCGCGACCTGGACCCGAGGACGGCGGCGGCGCCGCCCCGGAGCGAGCTGTACTACCTGGTGCTGTCCAAGGTCGTGGCCGGGTTCGTGCCGGGCGCGCGCCGCTGGGCCCACTTCGACGTCGAGCGCCTGCGCGAGATCCGCTTCGACCGCGAGGCCTTCCGCCACCTCGTGCTCGACGACGACGTCAAGCAGACCGTCCGCGCCCTCGCCGGCCGCTTCTTCGCCGGCGGAGGCGGCGGAACCGGCAGCGGAACCGGTGGAGGCCGAAGCGTGGCGCCGTGGCCCAGCGACTTCGTCAAGAACAAGGGCCAGGGCCGGATCTTCCTGCTGCACGGGTCGCCGGGCGTGGGTGAGTTTTATGGAACCCCCTTTTCGATCCGCCTCATTCTTCTCTTGCTCTTTTGGATCATCTCATCTCATCTCGGAGGCTGACGATGCATCTTTAACCCGCCCCCGGACCAGGCAAGACCTGCACGGCCGAGTGCGTGGCCGAGCTGACCCGACGACCGCTCCTGGCGCTCACGAGCGGCGACCTGGCCGCGCACTCATTCATGGTCGAGGAGAACCTGTCGTACTTCCTGCGGCTGGGCGAGCGGTTCGGGGCCATCGTGCTCATCGACGAGGCCGACGTGTACCTGGAGGCGCGGCGCATGAGCGACCTCGACCGCAACGGGCTCGTGTCCATCTTCTTGCGCGCGCTCGAGGTGAGTACACAAGGGACCCCTCCTCTCTTCCGGGCTTGTTCTTCGTCTCGGGGAACGAACAGTCTGGGAGATCACGATGCGATTCTTCCATTGCAACCGCCGGGAATTCTGCAAAAGGTGGTAGCCTGCTGATTCTCGGTTTAAATAATAGTACTACCGCGGCGTGCTGCTGCTGACGACAAACCGCGTTCAGTCATTCGACGCGGCCTTCAGTAAGTCTCCTCGCATGCTTTGCCTCCCCCTTTTTTTCGCAGCGCCCGTCTCGTAGCGTCTCGGGACCAGCCAGTCATATAATTTCATGATTACAAACCCTTCCCGAATCCGCGCAAACCCGCGCTGGGTTATCTCCCCCCCCCCAAAGCCAAGGCCCAAAAGAAAAGCTGCTGACAACCGAGAAACAGCGTCCCGCATCCACGTGACGCTGCACTACCGCGCGCTGACGGACGCGCGCCGCGAGCGCATCTGGACGAGCGGCTTCGACCGGCTGGAGCGCGACAGCGGGGGGCGGGCGCGGGCCGGGGTGGCGGCGCGCGAGTACGCGCTCGGCGCGGCCGAGGTGCGCGCGCTGCGCTGGAACGGCCGCGAGATCCGCAACGCGCTGCAGACGGCCGTGGCGCTGGCCGAGGCCGAGGCCGAGGCCGAGGAGGCCGAGACGCTGCTGCTGCTGGAGGAGGAGGAGGCCGAGGAAAAGGCGGATTTTGAGGACGACGTCGACGGGGGACGACGACAAGACCATCACCACGACGCCGAAGACGACGGCAAAGTTGATGATGATGATGATGGAGAGTTCGAGGAGCGGGAGGAGGGGGTAAGGAGGGTGAGAGGCAGCCGTCGGCCGGTCAGCGGCGTCGTCGTCGTGAGCGACAGACACCTGCGCAGCGTGGTCAAGATGAGCCGCGGGTTCAGGGACTTCATGGCAAAGCAGCGGAAGCGGAAGAACGAGGACGGTGTTGAGGGGGATGAGTACGAGGAGGAGGAGGAGGAGGAGGAGGAGGAAGAGGGGTATAGGGTATAATGAAATGGAGGGGCGGAGGGACGAGAAGAGGACTGTGAGTGTGTGATAACTAGCTTGGGGCCGGGTCGGGTGGACATTATCAACGTGGTGATGGGATCGTTGACTCTTTGCACCCTACTGGAGGTGTTATGTGTAGTCGCCGGCAGAGCATCCGCGGCCCAGGCAATGGTCATAATTGACCTAGGGCTACACGGATACCGTGGGTTTGACGCCAGCACCGCGGTATTTCAACAAATCGAAAACATGGCATAGGCTTGTTGTTTTGGGTGGTAATTGGTTCAGAGTCACGATGAGGAGGCCCAGGTGAGGACGTCTTAGACGCCGCGAAGAATGTCATGGAGCACTTCATTAGCGGCCGTGTCCATCCGGCTTTGGTGGTGATCTATCTACTACATGAAGTGAAGGTGACGGTGGAGGTGATAGAGGGAAGATTAGCAAAGGTGTGTGTGTGTGGAGAGTGTGTGCCGAGTGATTAAAATGGTTAATGACAAGAGTCGCCGTTGTATGTCGGGCCGAGCCGATCAAGTCTGGAAGTCCTGCTTTTTCCCCTCCTATCCTTTTCTTCTCGAGTCCAGGTGGATATCCCTGGTTCTTTTCCCTCCAGATAGATATCCAAGGCTCGAGTTGTTCCAGACTCGAAATGTCTCGTCTGCAGGCCCCGCCCAACAGCAACAGCTCTTTTTCCAAAAAAGCAAACTGTGAAAACAAAGGAACAGTGATGAGAGAAAGTGCTGAATGCGGTATGGTATCTTGAACGTCCAAGGAAGGGAAAAGAAAGGAACGCCTGACCCAATGCTGATGGTATCTTGTCTGATGTCCTGCTCTATGCCAAAGAAAAAAAGCAACCCGCACGCCCGTGTATGCAAAGACCACCGTCCCAACCAGCCCGTTACACAATCTCGAGTATCAGAATCAATGTGGGAAACTCAAGAAACGGCCCACAACGAAGACTAAAGCAGAAGGAGGGCCGCCGCCGGCTCACTCATTCAAAGGTCCGGGATCAGCGTGCCGCTGCTCTGCCGCGAGTGCTGCGGCGAGCCGCCGATCGCCGGGCGACCCGGCAGGCCCTCGACGAAGCGCGAGCGCGCGAACATGTTAAGAGCGACGAGGCGCGCGACGTCGGCCATGTCGATGCGCGGACGATCGCCCCCGGCGCCGCCGAGACCGAAGCCGTAGGAGGAGCCGGCGCCGCCCTTGGGGCGCGGCGAGGACAGCGCCGTCTCGGACCGGGACGGCGTGGACGGCGGCAGCGTCGGGTAGTGCAGGCCCAGGCCGACGGGGGACGGGGACGGGGGCCCCCCGTGCTGCTGTTGGTCCAGTGACGAGGCCGAGGCCGCGTCGTGGAAGGGGTCGCAACTGTCCAGGTCAAAGTCGTACTCCCACTCATAGCCGCGGTCGCCGCGGTCCGCGGGCGAGGTGGCGGCGGAGCCATCGAAGAAGGCGGGGTGTCTGTTGTTGCTGCTGCTGCTGCTGTTGAAGCCGTTGTTGCTGTTGTTGTTTTGCTGGTGGCGGTGGTTGTGCCGGTGGTGGTCGGCGGTGGGCCGCGACGACAGGGCGTGCCTCAGGAGACACGTGCCGCCCAGGCCGACGAGTAGGAGCATGGCGGCCAGCATGATGAACATGACGAAGGCGGTGACGGCGCCGTTCTGGATGGCCGAGCCGATGTCCCCGGCGGCGTCCCTGCTATTGCTGTTGTGGCCGTTCTGCTCGCAGTTGATGGTGGTTGCCGACTTGGAACTAGCGTCGTCTTCGTCGTCCCCGGACACCAGGGACTCGATGGCAGACTCGACCGAGTCCAGCGCCGATTCGCCCGTCTCCGTGGACGACGCCGACGTCGCTGTCTCCACCGTGACGGAGACGGCGGCGTCTCCGTCAACGTGGACGGACACCACCGGGGTCGGCACCCTCACCACGACGGACGTCGGCCTCAGCGGCCGGGCATCGGCTGATAGCACAGCCGCTGCCAGCCATAGGATCGGCAGCGAGGATTTCATGAAGGACGGCTCCTTATTTCCCGGGAGAAGCGCTTGTGCCGCTGACCCGCTATAAATAAAAGGAGTGGATGCGCGATGCGCGCGCGCGCGGTAGGTCTTTAGATTTGATGATAAGGAATGTCTGTCGGAACTCGGCTCGGACGATCCGCGGGTGAACGTGGGATCAGATCCGCTCGACTGGTGTTGTCTGCTCTTTCGCCGATGGTGTGCGGGGCGTCTAGAGGGCTACTGCTTGTTGACTTGTCGGGAGTGGAAGCTGCAGAGGAAAAGAGAAAAAAAGAGAGAGGAGGAGAGGACGCGGCAATGCCGTGTTGTTGACTTGTAGATAAAGTCGGTGTCAGTTGCATGTTAAATGAGGTTCATGCCTGCAACCTGCTGAGGGGCGTTTTCCGTCCGCGCAACCACAACGCAGCAAATCACGACGGCCGCTGCCCGAGCACTTCGAACCCGCCAGGCCCACCCGCGCCAACGTGGAGAGCGAGCCCCTCAAGTTTCTGCACGTGCGGTAGCGGTAGCGCATGTTGACGATTACGTGATATAGGTTCATTAGTCACACGCGGGTCGCGCCTGGAAAAGGGGAGCGAGGGTAGTAATAACTGCTCGTTGCGCAAGTTCTCGACGTCCAAGTTACCTTGATCCTTAGTTGCGGCTTGAGTGTTGCGGCTTGAAATGGACTGCAGCTACTTCGACTCTTCGCCGCAACAATGCATTGATTAACTTACTTGTTGCCTTTGGCTACTAAAGCCCCTTCTCAACTCAAGTTGGTTGTTTAGGTTATTATGGAAACTGTATTAGAACTCGGGTCCTTTTCAAGGCTTCCATGTATTACTACTAACTACTAACTACTTAAGCCGGTGCATAACTCAAGCATGTCTCCTTCGGCGTTTAACTTATTCTTTATACGCCGGGCCAGCACCTCTTACTGGAACAAGTGGTACCGACTAAAAAGAAAAGCATATAATCCAAGATATGTTAGAGGAAAGATATCCTGTAACCCACTGCGCCTTAGTTGGCAACTGCGGTTACCTACTTTGGCGCGGTGGTTTAGAACGCCCTTCTGTACACTCAGCCCAGGGTTCGACCCTGGCTGGGTGCACAGGGGGGTTTTCCGAGGGATTGAAAAACCTGTCGTAATACCCAGGTGCGGACTCGGTCCGTTCCTCGGCATCGCGAGGTTTTCGTAGGGGACCATTGGTCCCTGAGCTTTTTGTTTCTTGTTCTGTGACTTCATAACGAACCTTGGTTCAACTTGCACCATGACCTGGTTTATCACGCGTGTCAATGGAAGATAAAGCCAAAGAACATCGTCATTCAGCTCCCTTCACAAGGGAGGCGAGTGCATAAATGCAAGACAAAGAGCGCAAACTTACCTTTGAGTCCTCAGGTGGGGTTCGAGAGGCTGACTATATAGTCTTCGACGGTCGCGAAACATACGAACTGCTTCCCTCTATCAAGAATCAACCATTACACGAAGTCCCTCAACGCAAAACTTGCCCAAAACGCGACCCCTGAGAAGCTATTCTATTCGACCGCGCCATCGATCACTTATCGCCGCCTTTTTTTCCAAATTGAGCACGCCGGAAGTCTCAGCAACATGTGTGAGGAAATCGACCTCTTCTATCTATGCGGCTGCCCCATGCTCGACGAGAGGGGAAAGCAGAAGTACAACGTCAAACCGTGCCTCAAGGGCCAGCGATGGCGTCGGAATTGCCAGAAGCTCACGGTGGGACTGCCGGTGCGCTCACCGGATACATGGTGTGACGACGACGACTGCCCGGCCTATGACTACGACGATCGACCAAAATTAAAGTCAGTCGGCTACTGTTAGTGATGTGCCTGAAAATTGGATGCTATTGGATCTCGCGGCCAAGTGCAGCGGACAGAGTACGATACGCACAGCAATATATCCAAGAGACTTTCCCGAGCCATATCCGATGTGCACTGCCTCATCGTTCTCTCGTCCGTTCCCTTGGTCTGTTCGGCCTAGTGGGCTTGTAGAAGCAGCATTACACTAAGATTTAGAAATAGCATTCAAAGCCGAGATTTCATGTTCTTAATATATTCTATCATATCATCTAGCAACCCTTTACTTTTACTATTACATTTGTTTACCCCTTTGGATGTCTTGGTTACCCTTTGGAAAGTATGGAACCCATTTAAACCCTCACAACTGGCAATCGGCCCTCATGGTGCGGAGCATGCTAATCTAAGATCATATTCCTAGAGGTGTTCATCATCATTATTATCAGGTAGACGGAGGAACATGACTTCTAAATCTTACGTTCTGACATTTGCAAGGTAGATGTATCAAGAGGTCTACTGGTTCGTGACTGAATGGGAAAAGCTATAACTAACCTTCGGGTATTTTTGAGGTCTTGACGTCTTGGCAGCATGTGGTAGAAAATCCCCATCTACATGGCTTTATTGTCCTGCAGCGCCTTGTCACTAGCCAAACAGACAAGGGCCAAAAAGGTTCTTAATTCAAGATAGGACACTGAAAAAGGTGATGCCGTTATAAGCTCACAGTCTCGGTAGACAATTTCTCTATCTAGGGTTCCTACGGAAAGGAGTAGATAGTCACTTTGGGGATTTTCTACGGCCGGCCAGGTCTACATACAACAGAATCTCTTCCCATGGGAGAGACACCTACAGCATGTCCTAGCCCGTCCCCAGATACTCCCAAGGGGTTGATTTTCTTAGGGCATCATTAGCTTGCCCCCCGACTTACCGGCCGTCCTCCGGCGGCCCTCCCTGCCGGAACCCCCGGCCCCGGCCCCGCCACCGCCGCTGCCTTCCGCGGACTCTTCTTCATCCCCATCCCCATCCCCATCCCCATCCTTGTCCCCATTCCCGTCGTCGTCATCGTCGCTCGACGGGCTGCCGCCCCAGAGGTGCCAGGCCATGGCCGTCTGCACGCCCACGAAGCGCGCCGGCAGGTCCACGCGCAGCGCCACCTTGGCCAGCAGGATGAGCCGCGTCACGGGCGACAGGCCCGCGAGCCCGCTGGGGGCCCACCGCGCGACGTAGCCCGCGAGCCCGCTGAGGGCCGCCGTCCGCACCACGTGCAGGTGCCGCTGCAGCGCCAGCGGGTGCGCCTCGGCGTCCTGGCGCAGCGAGAAGCCGCAGCCGCAGCTGCGCGGGCACGACTTGCGCCGGCTCAGGCCGGGCCCCTCTCCGCCGGACCAGGCCTCGAGGGCGGCGGCCTGGGCGACGTCGCCCGGTCCCTGCTGCTGCTGCTGTACTGGTAACATCTTACTGCTCTTCTTCATGCTCAGCCGGGCCTGCAGGGACGGCCGTCGGCTTGGTGCTACACCGTCGTCGTCGTCGCCCCGGCCAGTGGTGTTAGTGGTGGCAGGCCGGCTGGCGTGCCGGTGCTCCACGACCAGGCGGCTGGTCTGCAGGGGCTCGACGTTCTCGAGCCGGTGCCGGAACTGCGGCACGTGCTCGTACAGATACGTGGACAGCGTCACGCCCGAGGCGGAGGAGGACACGTACTCGGCCACCACCTCGCAGCCCTCGTCGTTCGAGATGTACACCCGGCCCGAGGAGTCGGTGAGGACGCCGTCGAGCCAGCTGTCGTCACCCTTGCTGCCGGCGGACTTGCCCATTGCGTTTATCTACTTGGGTGGTCTGAACGGTATATCAGGTAGATACTTCAACGGTATGGTGTTGACGTACTAAGGGATGCAGAGCTAGATACAGGCCATTATCTGGCTGGGCTACGTGCTTTTATACATCGCTCTGCGACCACACATTCACTGTTGTATCGAACAGTCATGTCGAATCGTCGTGGTTGTTCAGTATGATGCGACCAGTAGAATTATCATGAGCGATCTGGGTCTATTGCGAACAAAGAAAGTCTTCGTGAGGGCAGTGACTCCCATCAAATCTCGTCGCTTCGATTTACACCGATAAGTCTATTGTAAATTAGCTACTCGCTATGGTGACAGAAATGGATAGTGGCTCTTCTCGAAACTACCAGCCGTCATGAGGGCCACGGTTAGGTATGATTCACTTATCAACACACAATGACAATGAGTCTTTGGGGCTAGTTACGTGCGAGGCACCTCAAGGGATCAATGCCCTCGACGAAAAGAACTTGTTGGATCATCGGCGGGCTCTCCAACGTTACCAGATATTTGGATGAATACTCTTACGGACTCGTACGGACACGAGGGAGGTAAGTTCAACTCGTACTCCGGACTTCGTATCTCATTGCCCATTCACATCGCCAGCCCTACAGACAGGGATAGCTGGCACTGGAGAGTAACTTAGCTTATTGATTGTTGGCACTTCGGATTGACAGGGGCAGCAGAAACCGATGTTTCTCTCGCGTCTTCAGAGCTACGGTACTTTCTCAGCTCTCAGCTGGCTTCTTCGGAAAGTCTGAGCGTCACAAGTGTCGCGGTCGACGAGGCCGATCTCAGCAGTCTCGTTGAGCCCACGGTTGGGTCGGGTGCGGGGAAGGCCTCAACCTTTTGACAGGGGTTGCAGCTCATTTCAGCTGGATCCCGAGCCTGCATTCTGCCTGCATTCTGCCTGCATCCGCCTTATATTGCAACGTCAATGCGTCGTGCTGCAGGCTGCGTGCCAATGGCGCCGAGTAGCCAAGGCCAATGGGGATAGGAGAAAGACCAAGTCCCCGGTTCCGCCCAGTTCTGGTCCCCCCCTTTACCCCCCCAATTGATGTTGCGATAGCCTATCTCTGGCGGATCTACTTCCTCTTCTTCTCAAGCGTTATCTACCTTCTTAAATTGCTGCAGGTCCCCTCCTGCGGCTCAGCCGCTCCGCGCTCGGTGAAGCGCGTACAAATAGGTTACGATGGCCGTCCGGCGTCGCTCGTCGCGCTCCCGGGCACCCTGCGCGAGCTGCCCACCGACCTGCGCGAAGGCCCGACTGAACCATGTTGTCGCTCCAGTACGCCCTGGTGGCCGCCTTCGCCAGCGTGTCCTGCGCTGCCCCGACCTCGGTATCGCACGTCCTTCACGAGGAGCGTGGCATCACGGGCCGCGAGTGGACCAAGGGCCAAAGAGTCGACGGTGATGCGGTCGTGCCCGTCCGCATCGCCCTCGCCCAGTCCAACCTGGACCAGGGCGGAAAGCTGCTGGTTGAACTGTAAGAATTGAGACCTGGAGTCTACGGCTTCCGCAACCAATGCTGACGACGCCTCTTGGGGAAAAGCTCGCATCCGGCCTCTCCCCGATACGGCCAGTGGCTCACTGCCGAGGAGATTCACAGTCTATTCGCCCCGGCCGAGGAGGCAGTCAATGCTGTAAAAGCCTGGCTCACCTCGTCCGGCATCGAGGACTCGCGCATCGTCCACTCCGAGAACAAGGGCTGGCTGGCTTTTGACGCCTCGGCCGAGGAAGCCGAAGCCTTATTTCTCACCGAGTTCCACGAGCACGAGCACAAGGAGAGTGGCAAGCTCGGCATTGGCTCCGACAGGTAATCGCCAGGTCTATCTCGAGGCTCTGGGGGCGACGCTGACCATGGCAGGTACCATGTTCCGGAGCACTTGGCGCCCCTCATCGACCTCGTCAAGCCCGGTATCAAGATCTCGCCAGTGTCGAAGAGAAGTCTGAAGAGGTCTGTGGGGCGGAGCCGAAAGGCTCCTGGGAAAGCCTCGCACTCTCAGAACCCCTTCAAGCACTATCCAAAGGACTACAAGCCCAAGGGTGCTGATCAGCTCCCTCCGTCTCTGCAAGGTTGTAGCATCAACATGACCAACTTGTGCTACCGCGCGCTCTACGGCATTCCCGATCTGGAGACTGCCACACCGGGCAACTCGATGGGACTGTACGAGCAGGGTGACTACTTCGCCAAGGAGGACGTCGACCTCTACTACAAGACTTGGGCTCCCTGGGTGCCGCAGGGGACCTACCCCATCCCAGCTCTTATCGATGGGGCCGTCTATTCGTATCCCGTGAACGACACCGTCGACGTGACGGGCGAGTGCAACATCGACCTCGACATTGCCATACCGCTCCTTTACCCGCAGACGGTGACGCTGTACCAAGTCGACGACCCCATCTACGCGGCCGAGGACCTCGCCACCACCAACCTGTTCAACACCTTCCTGGACGCGCTGGACGGCTCGTACTGCAACTACACGGCCTACGGGGAGACGGGCAACGACCCGTCCATCGACCCCGTGTACCCCGACCCCGACCCGGCGGGCTACCAGGGGACCCTCCAGTGCGGCGTCTACACGCCGACCAAGGTGATCAGCATGTCGTACGGGCAGGCCGAGAACGACCTCCCCGTCAACTACAGCAAGCGCCAGTGCAACGAGTTCATGAAGCTCGGCCTGCAGGGCCACTCGATCCTGGCGGCCACGGGCGACTACGGCGTGGCCTCGTTCCCCAACGACGGGTCGGCCAACGGGTGCCTCGGCCCCGACAGCACCATCTTCAGCCCGCAGTACCCCAACAACTGCGCGTGGATCACGGCCGTGGGCGGCACCATGCTGTACCCGGAGCAGACCGTGCTCGACCCCGAGAGCGTCATGCACGTCGCCCTCTCGAGCGCGCCCAACTTCAGCACCGCCGGCGGTTTTTCGAATTACTACCCGACCGCGTCGTACCAGAAGGCCGCCGTGGCGCACTACTTTGACAACTACGCGCCCCCGTACCCTTACTATGAGGAGCTCGAGCCCGACCTCGACACCGTCGCGGGCCTGTACAACCGTATCGGCCGCGCGACGCCCGACGTCTCCGCCAACGGCGCCAACTTCGCCTCCTTCCTGAACGGGGAGGCGGTGCACTTCTACGGCTCAAGTCTGGCCTCGCCCCTCTTCGCCACCGTCATCACCATGGTAAGGAGGAATCCATTCTTCTGTCCCTCCCACTTCCTCACCCCAGCCTCTCTGGATGGGGAGACTACCAGCTACCGTAGCTAACTTGGTCCACCACCCCCTGTAGCTCAATGAAGAACGTGCCGCCATTGGAAAGGGGCCGATCGGCTTCGTCAACCCTGCCCTGTACGCCCACCCCGAGGTGTTGAACGATATCACCAACGGCACCAACGTGGGATGCGGCAGTGACGGGTTCCAGGCCGTGCCAGGGTAAGCCCGCCATCCGCCTCCCAGCTTGTGCTCCAGAGTTTCACTGACGATATATCTAGATGGGACCCCGCTAGTGGGTTGGGGACTCCCAACTACCCCAAGATGAAGGAACTGTTCTTGTCTCTGCCCTAGGTAGCGTCTGAGTTCATAGTCGTACTTAATTGAGCACATCTAGACTGGTCATGTCTTGCATTTCTGGCTGATTAATCTCATAAATCCCGGATAACCGGCTCCTATAACTCACAAGTTTCCGTTGATGGGCATAATTATCAGGTAAGGTCTACAGATGTAGCAAGTTGATTTGTTCAGAACTACGATAGCAACCGAGCGGACGCGCAACCCATTTTCGCCCTTTACTGCAAGTCAATTATGACTTGCCCATTTCACGACCACTTTATAACTCAATATGTACTGAATGTCGGGTCGAGCGAATAGTAGTTATTTAATAACTTGCCATGACTGATGCCATTTCTAAGCGAGATGTAATATGGATGTTTAGCGCAGCGAGTCATCGAGGATGGGCGTATGCAGTGCAAGCGGGGGATAGGTCGCCTCTTACCAACAGCTCTACAACACATTGCAAGGGACCTTGGCGGCGCAGAGCTAAGCTGATGAATATTTACAAAGGCTACTTAGGGAGGCATTCACGTGGAAAAAGCATTCAGTGGCTAGCTAGGCCATGCGAGGGTTCTGATCCAGACACGAAGTCTTTCTATTAAACTAAGCAAAGGCATAGTCTCGCTACGCAATCCATCCTTTCCGACGCAAAGAAAAAAAGCCAGTAGAGGCCGATGCCAACAATATCAACAAGGGGGTATATGAAAAGTAAAACAATGCGGAACCAGTCTACCCATGTGTCTAACACGAGTCTATGCAGACGAGGACCGGAGATCTGTGGAATATCTTTTTTGCCTCCTCACGAGCGGATAAGAGACCCGGTCAGTCAGACCTTCGGGCGACAAGAGAACCACCGCCGCCCACCCGTGCTCGCGAGAACGCCAGCGCGAGGAGAGGAGGAGGAAGAAGAACCAGAAGACGCATTACGGGCTTCCTGTTCGATGTCCTACATCTCGTCCTCGAAGAACTTGATCAGCGTCCGGGCGCCCGAGACGCCGAGGCCCATGTGCGGGTAACAGATGTAGACGGGGTCGTTGTGGGTGCCGAACTTCTCGCGGAACTCGCTCTTGGCGACGAGCTTGAGCTGCTGCGACACCGTCTTGTACGTGTGGCTGAGGATCTTGGCCTTGAGGCCGTTGAGGTTGTGCCCGATGAGCAGCTCGTCCTGCGCGCCCGCGCCGAACGTCACGTTCTTCACCCCGCTGCCCTGCAGCACGCGGATCGAGTGCGAGATGAGCGCCTCGATGCTGCCCGACGGCGCGCCGGGAAAGTCGAGCGCGAACTTGATCTGGTACCCGTTGGCCGGCGACAGCCGGTGCAGGATCACCAGGCCGACGATCTCGCCCTCCTTGTTCTCGGCCCACACGAAGCGCCTGTACTCCATCGACACCCAGGGCCGAACCTCGGTGATGTGCATCTGCTTGCGGCCCTTGCGGTTCTCCTTCCAGTCGGCAATGCGCTTGTCGCACTTGTCCATGATGTCCTTCGGCACCGGCTGGCCGTAGGCCGTCTCGTGGATCTTCACGTCCGCATTCTTCGCCTGGCGCTCCTTCTTGCTCACGTCCTTCACTTCACTCGTGTCAAGGCGCTCTTCTGCGACGGTGGTGAGCGACCTCCAGTTCAGCTTGGAGCCGAGGATATCCTCAACCTCGGCAGAGACGAGAATCCAGATGGGTCGTAGGTCTTCGTTCTTCTTGAGGAAGCGCAAGAACGAGCTGATGACGATGGAATATTGTCGAGAGTCGCAGAGAGGATTGCCCATAATGACGGCATAGCCGTTTTCCTCGGCATACCCGACGGCAGCTCCGGTATCGGTATCCCGCCAAACCTTGTACCGGTCGTCCAGCCAGGATGTGTTGGTCGCATCGCCATAGTTGACAATGAGTTGGTTCAAGTCTGGCAGGTGCACGTGGGTGTGGTCGCCTTCGAAAGCGTACCGCACAGTGTCGGCGTCGGGGTAGGGAACCGATTCATCCTTGCTGACATTCTTCACCTGGAGAGACTTTGGATCGCGGAAGAACATGGAGGCGTTGCGCACGTCGCCCAGGTTGAGTAGCAGGAAAAGGACGCGTTCCAGACCAATACCACAACCAGCATGCGGAGGCGCTCCCCACTCGAAGCCTTGCATATACTCTTCCATAGTGTCTGGGTCGACGCCGGCCTTCTTCATCCTCTCCAGCAATAAGGACGGGCTGTGGACTCTTTGGCCGCCGGTTGTGATCTCCTGTCCTCGCAGGAAGATGTCGAAAGAATTGGTCACCGTTGCGTCATGGGGGTCTAAATGCGTGTAGAACGGTCTGGCGGAGGTGGGGAATTTGTCCAGAATGTAGTAGTCGGTGCCGTACTTCTCCTTGATAACCTTTCCAAGCGCAATCTCGGCGCGAGTCGCAAGGTCTTCGTTATCTGGGGTTAGTTTGCCATCTTCGTCTCTCCAGCCCGACTCGTTGAGCAGTCGGACGCCCTCCTTGAAGGGAATGCGGGGTGTCTCATCCAGCCACACCAAATCTTGGTGAGGGAATCGTTCTTTAACGATCTCGATCTCTTTGCGGTACCGGCCATAGATGCCCTTGAAGATGGACTTCAGCATGTTGTCGATGATGTCCATGGCTTCGTGGTAGTCGTTCTGAATGGCCATCTCCAGGTCCAGGCCGGTGTACTCGGTCAAATGACGGTGAGTGTTGCTGTCCTCGGCTCGGAATACGGGCCCAACCTCAAAGACGCGGCCGAAATCGGCGGATATGGCCATCTGCTTGGCCAACTGGGGACTCTGGGCCAAGAAGGCCGTCCTTCCGAAGTACTTGACGGGGAAGACGGACGCGCCAGATTCGGTGGCAGCCGGCTGGAGCTTGGGCGTCTGAATCTCGATGAAACCATCTCCATCCAAGGTAGTGCGGAATATGTTGCAGATGCCCGAGCGAATGCGGAAGATGCTCTGCATCACCGGCGTTCTCAGGAATATGATGCGATTGGCAGCACGAACACGGCTCGACGCGGCCAGCTGCTTCTCGTGTGTCTCCTCGTTCTCCTCGACCTGGTCCATGCCAAAGACGTCGATGGCCAGGGGCTGCTCGACGGGCACGAGGACGTGCATGCTGGTGATCAGCAGCTCCAGATCGTGGATGCTGCAGGTCTTGACCTTCTCGGGCGGGGCTCGCAGCTCTCCTCGGACGTGTACTATGCACTCGGCGTACAGGTGCTCGGCCCAGCGGACGAAGGCCTCGGAGACGGAGCCCTCGCGGACCTGCAGAACGCCCTGCATCGTGGTCGTCTGCTGGCGAAGCAGGACGAAGGCGAGCTTGGAGCTCACATTACGCACGTGGTGTAGGCGGGCCGTGAAGTTGAAGTGGTTGCCGACGGACGAGGGCGACAGCTCGTCGAAGGCGGCACCGGATGGCAGCCCCTTCTCGCTGACGGTGCCATAGCTTCCGCTGATCTCGGGCGCGTCGTGCTCACGGGCCGTCTTCTCGTCCTCCTTTCGCTTCAGCTGCAGCGATCTCCGCTCCTCTTGTTGCGACTGGCGCTTGGCGCGCTTCTCGTAGATCGATCTCAGGTGCTTCTTGTCCGCATTTTCGTCCAGTGCCTCGGTGTTCCCCAGCTTGATCTTGGTCATGTGGTTCTTGGCCGTGGTGTGGCCAAGCTTCCGGTTGAGGTAGAGGAGCGGTTGCTTGAAGGCGCCCGGCATGGTGACGGTGTAGGGAAACGTCTAGGCGTGCTGGCGCCGGTGAAGTTGCTAGAGGGCGCGTTTGCAACCACAGAAGATGGTGGATGGTCTCACGGGAGGTGGGGAAGGAGGGAGGTAGGGAGGGAGAGAATGCTGCGCAGAAAGCAGCGTCCGATATGCGTGGGAACGGCGCGAGACGGACGGATATACTCCGTACTGCGGATGGACGGGCGAAAGAGGGATCGGATCAAAGCAAAAGACGAAGGGCGAGATCCGAGGCGAGAAATTTTTTGGGGGAGGTGGTTTATTATCGCAGATGAAGAGCGGGCAAACTTGGCAGGATCCCGGCCTTTTCTTACAGAGAGTTCAGGAGCGAAATAGCAGGCTGTAGGCCTAGCCTGTCGAGCCTGTGACCGCCTGGGAGCAGCTTGTGCACCAATTACCCGGTCCCCGTCAACCGGCCGTCAAGACTGCAGTACCATGAGTAAGCCAAGCCGTAGGCCAGTGCGTAGCTGCAGCGACAGCTCGGGCCCAGGTTCTACGGTACGTACCACTGTGCCAGCCCACAAGGACCAGACAGCCAGAGGAGAAGCGCAAGCGTCGGAAGCAAGGCAAGTGACGAGATGAGCACGACGAGCTCGACGAGCACTGGGGGGAGATATTCATCACTGGGGGACAACACGACCGGAGCAATTGCGCCGCCCTGTGTATGAGCAGCCGCGGACCAATCAGCGGCTCGGAGGAGGACGAAGGTGTCCCAAACTGGCAAACAATCTGGGCAGCAAGTACTTCGTACTCCGTATTCCGTACTGTGCGTAGGTACCATGTCCCCATGAGCACGCATCGCTCGCATCGCATTGACGACTCAGGCCACACAGCGAGACAGTTCCGGCACAGTCCTTGCTAGGTACTCCGTATCCCGTACCGGTAGGCACGAATTGCATGGCCACCAGGCACGCCTATGCGCGGCCTGCAAGGCGTGTCACATTGATGACTCAGGCCATACAACTCAAGTCTCAGCCAAGGTCAGGCGAGGCCTGCATGGCCAATAAACCACGCACTCGCAGAGCCGAAATGCCGTATGTACGCGCAGGTGGTCGGGCAGTCAAGCAGTCAGGTAGCCAGGCTCGCCGGGCAGCCCTGCCAGAGGTAGTGGTGGTTACTGGTACCTCGCGTGAGGGCAGACTTCCGCGGAGCCATGGAGGTATTTCCAGAGTATTTCCGCGCAGCCGCGCAAGCCCTGCTGGTGATGGCAAGCAAACCCGCATTTGACAGCCCGCGCCGGCTTTTGGCAGTTCTCCAGGCCTGTCCTGGCCTCGGCTCGGGTCCTGGATCCGCCATGGGGCAGGTGGGGCCGACCGCCTGTCGGACATGACATCACCGAAACTCTGATACCCGCATCGATAAGATGCGATTTCGATCCCGTTCCCTAGAATCCGATCTCCGCGCGGCGGCGCCGCCCTCCCCAGGCCCTCCACGACAAGTCAGGCCAGAGCCGGCGCCAGCCCAGGCGCTTGGGACCCGCCATCTCGGCCGCCAGGCACGCCCAACCTCCCATTGCTCCTAGCAGGATATTGCTCCCAGCAGGATCCCAGGCAATACGAGCGAAAGCGCTTGTTAGGTACCGTACGTCATGGTACTGTAGCTGTCAAACAGAGCCTTGCTCCAGGTTCTGTGCCGAGTACGAGAGTGCTTCGAACCTGATCTGAGATGCTACCAGGTACTGATCTACGAAGTACTGCACCTACAGGACTGTAGTCCGCTGTAGCCACCGCGTGGCAGCGTGGCAGCGTGGTAGGCACTGGGCAGATAACGCGTGGCTGTGCGAGACCATGTTCCACACTCAATCCCAGATTGCCTGTTCTGTGCCCTCTGCTTGCTCCTCGCCGCCTCTTTCGTCATATTGTGAGCTACCTGTTCTCCCCAGCTCTTGCTGCCGCGTATCGCGTCGCACCCAGATATTATCAGGTATCGTCTGGATTTTCTTATTGTTGTTTTCCAGATTGACGCTCCTATGCATGAAGCATTACAAGTTACAAAACTTCAAATTGCCTACGACGCCTACCACGCCTAGGTACCTCAGTTTAGGTAGACATCAGGGGTTTCGTACTGTTACGTAACATCGAGTACAGTACAATGAAGCCGGCAGCCCTAACAGATACCCTTCAATGACCGCTTCTTCCGTCCCGCAGTCGCCCGCGGATGCCGGAGTCACTATGGCCACAGTCGATGGCATCCCCGCCAGCGCGCCCGGCCTGCGCAGCGGCACGCTGGTCGAAGAGAAGCAGTTACCAGCCGGTCAGAAGCCGAAGAAGGCTAAAGACAAGACTTCGGGCGCACCGCCCTCCCGCCGCTCACTGCGCATGACGGCCGGCTGGTGGAGGTCTCTGCAGTGTATTGGCATGAGCTTGCACGGCCTCGCGTCTCCGCGCCCGCCGAGCTCCAACTTCAGCCGGACCGTAACCTCGACTATATCCGGCCGCAAGGGCGACTTTGCCATGCAGTTCTGGCTGCCCCGTGGCTACTACAAGAAGGAGAACAACCAGACCCGGTGGCCCGCGGTTGTCAACTTCCACGGCGGCGGCTTCACCATCGGCAACGCCTCGGACGATGCTCGCTTTGCGCGCTTCGTCACCGAGCGCGCCAACGCCGTCTTCATCTCGGTCGACTATCGACTCGCCCCGGAGTTCCCCTTCCCCACCGCGGTGGAGGATGGCGCCGACGCCTTGCTGTATGTCATTGAGAATGCCGCCGACCTCCGCGTCGATCCGGGCCGACTGGCCACCTCGGGCTTCTCGGCCGGCGGCAACGTGGCCATCACCGCCCCCATGCGCCTGTACTTGTATTCAAAGACGGCGCCGGTGCCCGAGCACAAGATACTCGCCTTAGCCACTTGGTATCCCATTACCGACTACACCCGCAGCCGCGAGGAGCGGCGCGCAGAGTCTTTGCGCCCCGAGCACACTCTCCCGCCCACGCTCACCAACCTTTTCGACGCTTCGTACCTCTTCCCGCCCACGCTGGACCTGGCAGATCCGTGTCTGTCTCCCAACAAAGCCTCTGACGAGTTTCTCATGGAGAGCATTCCGCCCAATGTCTTCTTTTACACATGCGAGTGGGACATGCTACTGCGCGAGGGGGAAGAACTGGCCAGGCGCTTCGAACAACCGCCCATCTCGAGGAGGGTATTCTATACGCAAATACCCGAGGTTCCGCATGGCTGGGATAAGGGGCCGAATCCAATGAAGCCGCCCCCCAAGTCGGAAAAGCTATATACCGAGTGCTGCCGGAGACTGAGGAAGGTGTTTGACGGAGAAGATCCCCATCTCTTGCTGGAGCGGCCGAAAAGAGTGCCCGAGATTCGGGTGCAGCCGCCGAGCAAGCGCGAGAAGCCCGGAGAAGTAGGCGATTCAGCGTAGTGGCTCTTCCCTTAGCTCTGCGCTGCCGCTCCACCAGAGGCATTGCCGAGATTCCCAGTCGAACAGCCGTCGACACACATCAAGTGGCTTGCAGCCTGGCGCGAGACTTGAAACAACATGGCAACCAAGTAACAGATCTCGAGTCGTTTTCTTGTTTTCCAAGCAGGGAAGTGTTCTTCCGGTCTGCGCGCCCGCGGGAGGACTGGCTATTTGGCTACCAACGGACAGGGTTCATCCCATCTACGGCGTAGCGGGAGCGAGTCGAACTTTATCTGACCTATGCGAGGCGTGACTGGAGTCTGTTCGCCGTTTTCAAAATCTAGAGATCTTCTCGAGGGACTCTCTCGATTGTTGGGTTTGCACATTCAGGTTTAGACGTATATACAATTTCAAGGAATGATTTGCAGACCTACGACGTCATTCTGAACCCCAATTCGGCTCCCGACTGCTCCTTATAACTGAGAGCTTAACTTATGCATATATGCGCAAACTGGTGTAAACCGCCATGAAATCACGTCGCCAGAAAGACCTGAGGCATGAAGCGGATGACTTTCCACTCGGATTTCAACGTTACACTTCCCGAGTATTCGAAACTATATATCGCCAGAGATAGTCCGACGAGGCACGCTTTGGCAAGTATAGCAATTATTGTCATATCAGATATCTCGATGATGCCTCTCCGAAGAGGATTACTACAACTACCTTGTCCCTCTCATGCGAGAGGAATTTGTCATTCCACGTTGCCCTGGAACAAACAAAAAAGTACCTGACGCCGCCGCCATGAGCATCATAGCCGTCCTGATGGTCTCTCTTTCCAACTCTACTCCGTATAATGAGTTTCGTCCTGCCTGGAATCCCCCCTCTTCTGGCATATCCCCGCCGTCTCTCGTCCATTCTGAACCTTGTGAACGTGACCTCGCAGCGACTCAGTCGCTCGACTCATAAACCATGCCCAAGCAATGGCGTGACTCAGAGGGCGGCAGCAGCAGCAGCAGCAGCTCGGCAGGTAGTAGTAGCAGCGAGCCCGAGCATCATCAAGAGCACCAAGACGAGCAGCACCAGCACCAGCACCAGCAGCACCAAGAGCACCACCACATTGTCGAGGCGCAGCAGCAGCCGCCGCCGCCGCCGCCGCCAGAGGATGATGGACGAGTGGTGCGCGAAGAACTGCCCGCGCTGGAATACAACCTGCTGGACCACAAGACCAAGCTCTTCGTCGTCTCGGGACTGCTGATCTTCGAGGCCAGCCTGCTGCCCATCGTGCTCTTCTACCCGCTGTGGTTCGCCTCGGACCTGAGCCATGCGATCCGTAAGTCGTCGCTTACCTATCGCGCCCGCGGCGTGCGGCGCTCCCCCGGCGTTGAGCGGGACACATCCAATCCACCCCCTTTTCACCTTACCTACCCCTTCCTTCCCTTTCCCCCTTTTCTCACCCCCCTTTTCTCACTCAACGGGCAACATCAAGTAAGCGCCTCGAACTGATTTCCGGGCCGTCAATTCCCACCAAAAAAACAGTATTCGCCATCATCACGTCCTTCTTCGGCCTCGTCTCGGGCCTCGAGTTCGCGCACCGGTCGTGGCGGCTGTGGCGGCACCCGGCGCGCTACGCGCCCGACCCGGCCGGCTCGCGGTGGCAGTTCGACTTCACCCACTTTTCGCTCAGCGCCGCGTACGCCGTGCTCACCGGCGTGCTCGTCGGCGGCTCCGTGCCCGCGCACCCGCTCGTCCGCGTCCTCGCCACCCCGCTGCCGCTGCTCTGCGTCCTGCTCGGCGGGCTCGCGGGCCTCACCGGCGCGCTCGCCGCCTTGTCCTCTTCTTTTTCCTCCTCACTTATACCGTCGCCGCCGCGCGTCCTCATCGGCCTGGCATCATCGTCGGCGTCGGCCGGGGAGGAGGAGGGAGAGGAGGAGAAACCCAAGAACAACAACAAGAAGTGGCCGCCGCTGGCGCTCGCGCTCGTCGCCGACGTGGTCGCCGTGGACGGCGGCGCGGGGACGGCGTTCCGCGCCCGCCTCGCGCGGCGGCACGCCGCCAGCGCCCGCTTCCGCGCCCTCGTCGCGGGGCTCAACTGGTTCTGGGCCGCCGGCGCGCTGCTCAACGGCGCCGCCGCGCTCGCCGTCGTGTGGGCCGGGTCCGTGCCCGAGGTGGTGGCCTACGGCGTCGGTGCGTAGTTGTGTTTCCGTTGTGTTCCTGTTTCTGTTCCTGTGTTAGTTTCTGCTCCCTGCGCTGCTTGCTCGCTCGCCGTCACGTCGCGAACGGATTACCACCGTACCTGGTTGCTTTTTAGAACATTGTATGAATGTGTACTGATGATGGCTGATGGGAATATGCTCTTCTAGGCTGGGGCGAGCCGCTGGTCTTCGCGACCGTCTGGGGCACCATAACGGTGTTCTGGGTCCGAAGGGGCCTGAAGAACGAGCGTGCGGCATGGGAGGACCGCGCTACGGAGAAGGGGCTGGTATAGAGGTGGGAAGCGATTTGCTTTGCTCAGAATGCTCTATCATGGAGATAAAACTTATAGAGGTAACATGCCACGTGCTTTCTCAATATCTTCGGGTTCGACTACGGGAGGTGACAGTCAGGAGATGCTGTTTCGCCAAGTCCTCAGATATATATTCGTCGATATTGATAATCCGTAGTCTGCATCAGAACTGTTCTACCGACCCTGGGAAGAGCAACGCCAAGCTCGAGTCTCTCGCCCCGAAAAGCGCGGGAGTCTAAGGGGTGAGCCGCGCCAGCCGACACTGCGGTCCGGCGGCTTGAGTCACCTTGGCCGAGGCGAAGCAGCACCAACAGCAGCAGCACCACCACCACCCCCGCGTCTCGCGCTCTCACGTCTCCGTGACGACGGCTGTATTCCAGGGACCTGACCGACCGTGGCACGACGAATGATAAGAGATGCTACCGCGTGTAGTTCACAGACACATCAATAGTAAGACGTGACTTACGCGAGGCCTCGGCACAGATTCAGGGGGAATTTCATTCCAGCATCTACCAAATTGCTACTACCGACTGTCTAGTTGGACAGCCTCAAAGCAGTGAATTATTTATTCTATATTCTGACTTCCAAAGCTTGGCTAATTATTTTCTACCAAGTTCTAATAGATTTCAGGCTCGCGCACACTTTCCCTCTATCGATGATATTATCCCTCTCTTTCTACGTGTCAGTTGCGCACGTGCAACTGGCTGCCTGCCGCCCTTGGGGAAGCATTAGGGCCCATCCCGTGCTATGCAACTGATTCAAACCATGCTTTTAGTGAAAAGGAAACAGAAAAACAAAGGAGACAGGATCAAAAATGATACCCGAATTTGGTGGCCAATAGTAGCTCCAGTCATGCAGATCCCAGACCCCCTCTCAACTCCCCCGACACACGGATTAGACGCGGCCAAAATAGATCGAACGCCAAAAGAAAAGAAGCCCAGAAGAAGTAAATGTTCTGGATGGATTACGCGCCGAATCTATTTGATTCACTTAGGTGTCCTGCTTTGCGGCCCGCTTCTTAAAGGGCCTCTTGAGGGCGCCGACGGCCTTGCCGAGGCCGCCAAAGAGGCGCCCGAAGCCGAAGCTCCAGCCGCGCACGCGGACGGTGTAGATGAAGAAGTACACGAGGAACCAGTTGGAGACGCAGAAGGCCAGGAAGATACCGAAGTCTGTGGTGTGGGTGACATGTCAGTCAAGTGTCCGTGCTTCCCAAGTTTGCTCAGGGAGAGGGAGAGGGTAGAAGGTAGAGAGCCAGTCAGTCCATAAGGGGGGGGAGGGACCTAGGTAGACCACCTCATGAGTCGACAACTTTTGAACTTACCTCGCCACTTCTCGTCGGCGCTGATGTTCAGCGTGGCCAGGTACTGGTTGCCGCTGCGGTAGGGGCAGTACTGGCAGTCGGCCGTGGCGCCGGGGTTGAGCAGGTAGCCGCCGGCCGCGTCGGCGAACTGGCCCGCGTACGACCGGCAGGTCTCGCCGGGGGGCGCGTCGAAGCGCGCCGTCTCGCTGGCCTCGCACCGCACGGGCGCGCCGTCGAGCGTCGCGGCCAGCATGCCGCCGATCCAGTACGTCGACGGGTTGACGTAGTACATCCAGTAGCGCCAGAAGACGGGCAGCATGCTGTACGGCTGCACCACGCCGTTGAACAGGCTGAACATGACGAAGAAGAAGGGCAGGATCTGGAAATCTGTGGTCAGCGTTTTTTCTTTCTTCTTCCTCCTTTTCTTTTTCATTCTACTTTTGTTCTTCATGTTGACTTGCAAATAGGAGGCGGGCGACAGGGGAGGCAGGGCAGGGCAGGGCAGTAGGTATGGACTCACGTTGGAGATGACGGTGAAGGTGGGCGCGAAGGCGCAGATCCACTGGCCCCAGCTGCTGACGAAGAGGAAGAAGAGCACGGTCATGAGGAAGGCGTAGCCGGAGGCGGCGCCGTCGGCCGGCAGCCCGGCGGGCCAGTACCAGAGGGCCCAGTAGAGCGTGGCGGAGACGATGGCGGCGGGCACCTCGGCGACGATGTTGGCGGTGCAGAAGGCCTGCCAGCCGTAGATGCGGGCGGGGTGCTCGCGCGCCTGCCAGAGCGCCATGTTGGCGAAGAACTTGGGCAGCACCGCGTTGACCACCGTCGGCGGGATGATGACGATCAGGAAGCTGGTGAACATGCGGTTCTGCATGTCCTGCACCGACGCCCCCAGCTGCCAGAAGGTGAAGCCGTTGAAGATGCCCACCACGGCCGCGACGAAGAACTTGCCGTACAGGTACGACGGGTCCCGCCAGTACTGCCGGAACATGCGCCGCGTCAGCTCCACCGTCTGCCGCCACGTCGACGCCGCGTACTCCTTCTCGTCGTGTTGTCCTCCGGCCGACGACGGCTCCGCGACGGCCGCGCTGCGCGTGCGCTTGAGCCCGTCGATCTCGTCGAGCACGCGCGCGGCCTGCTCGCTGCGGCGCCACTCGTCGTTCCAGTCGACGCGGGCGCCGTCCTCGGCGCGGCGGTGGGGCCGCGCGGCCGTCTCGAGGATGAACTCGGCGACGTTCTTGCGCGGCGGGCAGACCGCCCCCCGGCGGGCGAAGTAGTCGACCACGTCGGCGCCGCCGGGGCCGATGGGCCCGAAGTAGAACGTGTTGCCGCCCGGGTTGAGCGCGAGCACCATGTCGAACTGCTGGATGAGCTCCGAGCTGGGCTGGTGGATGGTGCACACGATGGCCTGCCCGGCCCGGCTGAGCTTCTTGAGGAAGGCGACGATCGAGTAGGCCGACTGCGAGTCCAGCCCCGACGTCGGCTCGTCGAGGAAGAGCAGCAGCGACGGCTTGGCCGCCAGCTCCACGCCGATCGTGAGCCGCTTCTTCTGCTCCACCCCGAGCGACGAGACGATGGCGTCCTGCAGCTCGCCGAGCTCCAGCAGGTCGATGATCTTGTCGACGTACGCCATCTTCTCGGACCGCGGCACGCTGGCCTCCTGGCGCAGCAGCGCCGAGAACTCGATGGCCTCGCGGATGGTCTGCGTGCCGTCGTGCAGGTCGCCCTGCAGACAGAAGCCCGTGTTGCGCTGGAACTCGGGCCCCAGCGGCCGGCCGTCGACGAACATCTCGCCCGTGATGACGCCCGTCCGCTGCCGCTGGGCCAGCGTGTTCAGCAGCGTCGTCTTGCCCGCGCCCGAGGCACCCATCAGGGCGACCATCTTGCCCGGCTTGGCGTAGCCGCTCACCTTGTTCAGCAGCTTCTTCTCGCCGCCGAGGTAGGGGACCGTGTACTCGACGTCCCGCCACGTGAAGATGGAATCGCTCTTGGTCAGTTGCTCCATCGCCTCGTCCTGCTCTCCAGAACTGGACGGGGAAGCGCCGATTCTGGTGGCAGAGGAGTCACTACCTCCACTCCCACTGTTTTTCTCGACGTCGGATGGCGCGGCGGACTTCTTCGCCTGCTTCTTGGCCTTGCGGCTCTTCTTGAAGACCAGTGCGCCTCCTCCGCCAGCGGTGAAGTCGAAAGTCTCGGTGGCGAAGATCGTTATCAAGATGTAGAGGACAGCAAAGGCGATGACGACGCCGAAGTTGCGCCAGAGGTTCTTGCGACTGTAGTTGAAGGTGGTTGACAGATAATCATGGCCGGGAACGGTGACAGAGTTGACGGGAGCGCCGCTGAGAGTGCAGCCTTGGTAACCCGTCTGGGCATTTGGTCCCTGCGGCACAAGTTGGGATGATGCGCATTCCATGCTTCGGTCACTGAACTCGTTTGTCAGGACCGCCTCAAAGCTATATGCCACTGGGTTGACCCAGTAGAGCCAGCCGAACCAGATGTAGTCGCTCAGCAATTGCGTTTTCGGGATCACATAACCCGTGTAGATGACGAGCAGGTTGAGTGCGAGACCCGAGAAACGCACGGCGGTGTCGATCTCGGGAGACAAGCTGGCGAACATGCGATAGAGGGCAGTTATCGTCAAGGTCGTCACATAGATGAATAGCATGTAAATCCAAAACTTGCCAGCCACGACATCGAGGTTGGTCATGAAGTACATGATGAGGCCGAAAATGCACACTTGGACCAGTATGACAGGGAAGTCCAAGACAATGCGGGCTATCGAGACGGCCGAAGGGCGGTAGAAGGCATAATCCTGGTGGCGGGCGACGACGTCGCGGCCGGACACGGCCTTCATCAGCTCGGAAAGCTGAAGCCAGCCGAGGAACAGGATGGAGAAAAAGCAGGCGCCTCCACGGGTGAAGGCTCCGGCGGTGGAAAAGGGCTCGTCGTAGTAGATCGAGCCGACGATCAGGCCGTTAGAGATGATGATGAAGAGCTTGGTCCACAGAGTCGTCGTGTCGCCGAGGAGCAGCCAGAACTCTCGCTTGGTGCAGGCCCAGACCTGACGCGGGAAGGAGATCGTGTAGGGCGACTTCTTGCCGACGTGCTTAGACTTGCTGTCCTGCACGGCCCCTTCAAACCTCTTGGCGTCCTCGAAGTCGGTCTGCCTCAGGTGCTGCTCGTAGTCCTCGACGTCGGCCAGTAGTCTCTGGTAGTTCGGCGAGCTGCGGAAGGCCGTCTCCAGCTCCTCCGGCGTCTTGGGGCATTTGCTCTCGAAGCCGGGCCGGAAGCGCCGCTCGGTGGCGTCGGTGACGGCCGTCAGGAAGTCCGCCGTCGTCTGCCGCTCCGGGCACTCGAAGCCGAGGTCGATGAAGTACCGCTTGGCCTCCTTGGCCGGCCCCGAGTAGATCTCGCGGCCCTGGTCGATGACGAGGACCTTGTCCATCAGCTCGTAGATCCCCTCGCCCGCCTGATAGAGCGTGACGAGTGTTGTCCGGTTGCTGATATCCGTCATGATGCGCAGCGACTTGGCATAGTCCAACGCGGTGGAAGCATCCAGCCCCCGGGTCGAGTTGTCCCATGCCATGACTGTCGACTTGGAAGCCAACGTTTCGGCTATCGAGACGCGCTTCCGCTCGCCACCCGAAACACCGCGCGTGTACTCGTCGCCCACGAGAGTGTACTTCGTGTGGCTGATGCCGAAGATCTTCAGCAGGGCCTCTGCAATGACGGGCACGTCTGCTCGAGCGGCCTTCTTTGTCTTGTTCATCAGCGCGAAGGTGAACGTCTGCCAGACGTTGAGCGAGGCGAAGTGGCTGTCGCCTTCGGGATTGTAGTTGACCTCGCCTCGGTACATCTTCTTCTGCTTCTCCGCCGAGATTCCACCGTACGAAACCTCACCCTCGACAGCGGCGAATGAGTCTCGGTTATTGCTGACCGCCTTGAGAAAGGTGCTGCAGCCGGCTCCTGGCCGACCCAGGACAAGCATCATCTCGCCGTCTCTCACACAGCCGGTGAAGTCGTGGATCAGATCCCGAGTCGGTGGTTTTCTGAATTGCAGAAACGGTAGGAAGCGCGAGAGGATGTGGTACAGGTCAGGACCAAAGGTGCCTATTATGGCGTCGGGGACAGTTCGGACGATGGACGTTGTGCTGCCGACTCCTTTCACTGTGAGGTTTTTGTAAACAACCCCGACCTTCTTTTCGGAGCCGGCTTCTCCGCGCTTCTCGAAATGACCCTCTCGCATGAAGTCCCCGAGCTTGAAGTCGTCTTCATCGTCAGCCTCGGGATCTTCGCCGGCCTCCTTGGTGGTTTGTCGCGTAGGTCTCCTCGACAGATCCTGGCCGCCGTCTCCTCGCACCCGTCTGCTCGCCTGCGTTTCACGAGTCCTCGACTGGTGCAGCTGGCTCAGGTTGTTCCTCAGGTCCTCCAGTTCTTCGATGGCAAGGCGCTCGTCGACGCCGCCCACGTCCCTCTCGCCCCAGGTACCGTCGCGGCTCCTTGCGGCGTCCAGTTCGCCGCCCGACGCGGCCTCTTCGTCGCCAGCAGTGGTATGCAACCTTCCGGCGTCCGGCTGGGGATCTCCATGATGCCATTGGGTCGCCTGCATACTCTGCATGCCAGATTCCCGGCGGCGAAGCGCCTCTCCATCGAGATTGGTAGTCCACATGGTGAGCGGCGACTTCACAGGCGAGGCCTCAGTGTACCTCAACAAAGCTCACGGGTGAGAATTGGAAGTCAATCGTTGACGAAGTACCCCGCGAGGAATTAGATGCAGGCAAACGGCTTCAGCGGTGTCACACCGTGTCACGGCCGGCAAGAAGCTGGCCGTTGCTGCAGACGAGGCTGCGCTTATAATAGGCCCCTTCCAGCAGCCAGACACCAGACGCCAGACAGAAGACCTTGGGCGTGATGTGACGTGTTGTTGTTTGTTTTATTTGGCGGAGGAAAACTCCCAGCACGGTGCTGTTCTTATACGAGAATGAGGAGGGGGAAACCCGACAGGTCGGAGCCAGCTGTTCCACATTGGGTCGGGTCTATAAACTACCCGACTAAATTAGGCCCAAAGCTTTTTCTTAGGCGTGAGATAGACCGTCCACGATTCCACTCTTGATTGTTAATCAACAATGGAGTTATGATCACCCTGAGGCTTGGCTTATCTTATATGCGTTATCGCCGTCCCATGATTCAGTGGCGGTGTGCCGGGAAGCTACATTTGAGTCGATAACTTTATCATTGCGTTACCGGACGACGGTCCACGGGGTGGGCCGGTGGACCGGTGGGCAGGGAAGGGCCGAGCGAGCTTGATGCCGGATGCTCTTATATTAACAACAGTCCTGGAGGTTGATTTCAAATCCTCTTCAACCCTCGAATTGCCGGTCAATCAGCCTCAGCAAATCTTCACCTTCTGGGGTAGATCACTAGCGGCCGCACAATGACGCCCGCTGATACTTGAGACCCTATTCTCGCCTCGACTTTTAGTCTCAACTCTTAGCCTCAAGTCTACTGTCTTGCGACCCTCTGATAACTTAATCAAAGTGCAAACTGGCACGAACCAGAAAGCAGTATTCTATGTGGTGCAGAATGGGGGACGGAGAATCCAACGTCCTACCTCAACGTATGGTTTTTGCCGAAGAGGCATTACCAATCAAGACTGCCAATCTCGGAACTCTGTTTCAAGTTTCAACCTTACTAATCGCATGCGTGCCCCTCTTGAAGTCTTCCGAGTCATTGTGAAAACTCCAACACAGGGGCACTTACTAATTGTATTTTATCTACTGGTAGGTAAGGTAGACTTGATGAAGACCACCGCTCGTCTGGGATATCGATAGACAGTAGTTTCCGGGGGCATTGTCGCCAATCACGATGCACCTGAAGCCAGCTCGATGATGAAGCTGTCCGCAGCCTTCCCGCTACCTACCGGTACTTGCCAGCGCCATGTCATTCGCGTTGGGAGACACTTGCGCGGCGCCGATCGCGGCCGCATCTTGCATATGCCGAAGGAGTGCCGAGCGAGCGCCACGTGGTGGCCCCCCCACTCTCGCGCAGCCGGCGCTCGAGGGCTGCATCGTCGGCGTCCGAGTACGTTACTCGATTTCCGGCATGTCCGGGACCGGCGCCGTGTCAAGCGTTCTGCGGCACGTGGCCGTGGTTCCGGGCGCGGAGGCGGGGACCGTACAACCTCCTGGCCAGCTCCTCGTTGCTTTGTATACACCCAACATGTGCTTCTTGACAACGCATCTGGCCCCCTGGGGTCGCGACTCGAGCTTGGGGCTCGTGATGTGAATGTGGCTGCGCGAGAATGGATAGGCGGTGAACACTTGTGATCGTCAGGCATGAGTCACCGGCAGCCGTCGGCTTGATATGATAGGTCATTGACCTGCCTGTAGGCCAGCAAGTTGATTAATCATCGACGCGGGTATGATGCCATGTCTTATCTGAATCACTACATTGAGAATCGCCAAGGGCCTGTCCGGCAAATGTTTGAGTTCATGGACCCAAAGTCCTTGGAGGCAGGGTCTAAGACCGTAAGACGTGGAACTCCCGTACCTTGATTTGGATTTATTGGCCTTTTTTGCCTATCATATTGGTTTTGCTCTTCAAGATATATTTCTAATTCTCCAATGTTCGAAGTACGCGACCATCGAGGGCCTCCTCTGGGGCAAGAGAGTTCTTGATAGCACACCTAAGCTGGTAGTGGCTCTCGTATCCTTCTTAACTCCTGGGAAGTGGTTGCGCTGGATTCGTTATGTAGATCTGGTTCATTTCATTTGCAAGGGTTAGATGCGCAAGAAAGAAGTCAGTGTGCTCGGTCAATAATGATTATTGTCCGATTGTCCTTCAACTCCCAGAATTGGCGGTGTAGGTACAGCATCGGCAATTCCGGTAGCATCCACACAGGCTGAAGGTCTGTCTCTCCCGCCAACAAGTCAGCAATCAATCAACGACAAAAAGGCTTGTTGGGAGCACATATCTTCTAGATGATGATGGCAACCTTCTTAGAGCCCGCGAAGTTCCTAGACAACATTAGTGTGATGGTGTGTTTGAAATCAGAAACAGTCACAAGTAAAACGCTAAATTATCGCGATAACGTGAATGAGTTATGGAAGACGAATGTATACACAGAGTAGACAGGCAAAATAAGCCAAGGGAATGCCATTGGGCTAGCCATTTCATCTGGGAGGACCACTTTCCTCTGAAAGACCTGTCAAGCTTTCGCTTCAGTGATATCTGGGCTTACGAAGAAGCAAGGTAGTTACCAGTTCCTACGGATGAGCTCTGACTCGCGGTCTTTAGAGTCAGATTAATGGTCACCGCCGAAACCGCTTAATATACACGGATGTGATCACAGCCCACATAGGAGTCAATTAAACCATCTACGTAATAAGTAACGAGCGAAGATCAATATGAGGGAGTTGCTGCATTAATATCCAGTAAACCATTAGTCTTCACCACAGGTTGAATGCCACGACCCAGAGAGCCCTCATGTTCACAAATCATGGCTGACGCCTACCTCTGAGACATTGTTATCATTAGTGTAACCTGTGATGTTGGAATACACTCGACGGTACTAGACGGAGGTGGCCAGCCACTACGCCACACATCCCATTCCAGTGTACCTTGCGAAAGGGGTCAGTACACCAAAGCTGATATTCAATGCGATAACATAGCTATATGCACCTTACCATACTGATGCATCTCAGTGCCATACCGTGAAAATTCACGGTGGGTAGGTATGTTAGAAGAGTAAGTAGAGTAAGTACAGAGTTGATGATCAGCTCCCCTCTTGTGATAATTTTAGAATTCAGTGTTTCAAGCGCCCAAGTGCGTACATAGGTACTATGTAGACACTTAAGATGTTTCCCTCAGCTAAGTCAGGATGGTCCTAGCAAGGGCTTTTGCCCAAGGTCGGGCATTCGGATCTCATCATCTTGCAGGATTTAGAGGTCAGACTGAGGTTCACAAAACCCCTCAATACGAGAGTATACTGGCTGGGCAGTGCCTCGTTCTGGCCCAGGCGAAATCCCCCAAGCCTCGGCACCTTGGTATTAAATGGCGGAGAGGGGGCGGGGCTTCCTCGGAATACGCACTCCGCATTGTCACTGCAACCCATGGATTGGGCGAGACAATCCTTTTCCGTGCTAGTCTCTCCCGGAAGGATTTGGGGCGTCAACTTACTGGCCTTTCGGTTGTCTCACTCAGGCGAGGTTGACTGGAATGCAGGTGTAATTGGCGGGCCACGGCCATGCGAGGTTGACTAGAACTTTTGGTGAAGGCTGGCGGCTCACGCCAGTGACTCGACTTCAACCCCCGGGCAGGAGAACACATAGTGGGTGTATATAAGAAGCACGCTCTGTTGGTCAGTACTTAGTATGTAGGAAGATTTTGCCAGAGATAGCATCCGCAACAGCCCGTAGCCCACTACGTGGACTTGTGCTGGGGCCAGTCTACTGGTAGCCCATCCCGTGTTTGAACGAAGATGCGTATATCTCACCTCGTCACCGGCGCGACAACTCTGATGGGCATGGTTCAGCCTACGGGGGCTGGCCCCGTCAGGGTCGCCGAACGTCTGCGCCGGGCAACATTACCTTTGCCGGCTGAGGACCCCTTCTACACCCCACCCACGGGCTACGAGGACACGGAGCCTGGGACAGTCCTTCGATCGCGGACGATCGAGGTGTCATTCTTCAGCGATATTCCTGACCTTGTCGAAGGCTGGCAGCTCCTCTACCGCACCACGGCAGTCAACGGAACGGCTATCTCAACTGTCACCACCATTTTCAAACCCTTGTTAGCCTACACCGACCGATTCGTGTCGTATGCCACTGCCTATGATTCTTCGGCAACCAAATGCGACCCGAGCTACGCATACGAGCTGGGGTCCGACGCTTTTGACAACCTGGGCACGGATGCCGAGTTCCTGCTCATCGAGGGCTTGCTTCTCCAGGGGTACATCGTGTCCTCGGCCAACTACGAGGGCCCGGATGCGGCATTCTCACCCGGGCACTTGGAAGGAATGTGCCTCCTTGACAGCCTGCGAGCCGTTAGCAACTTTGGCAGCACACTTGGCCTATCGACAGACTCGCCCGACATCGTGGCTTCCGGATACTCTGGCGGCGCCATTGCCACCGGCTGGGCAGCATCGTTGCAGAGCTCATATGCGCCCGAGCTGCCGGTAAAAGGCTGGGTCTACGGCGGCACACCTGTCAACCTGACTGGGGTTGTGACTTACCTCGACAATACCACGTGGTCTGGTTTCCTGCCCGCTGCTGTCGTGGGCCTATCGGCTCCTTCGGCTTATGAGGCCCAGCTTCAGTCGCTGCTGGACGAGATATTGACTGACGAAGGCCGTGAGGCCTTCGAGTACTCCAAAAGCCACTGCACGCTGGGCGATATCAGCGAGTACGCATTCACGTCAATCCTGTCCTACGAGTTCCAGACGTTGGGACCAGCCATCTTGCAGCAGCCTGCCCTGAGCCAAGTCCTCACAGATAACATCATGGGGCTCTACGGGAACCTGACCCCGACGGCGCCGGTTTTGATGTACCACGCGGAGCAAGACGAGATCATCCCATACTCGAATGCATCGGCCCTTGTTGATCGCTACTGCAGCCGCGGTGTGGATATCACCTTCACCACGTACGAAGAGGGAGGCCACGTCACTACCGCAGTTGTCGGCATTCCCGAGCTCTACACATTTGTCAATGAGGCATTCTCGGGAACTTTGGAAACCGGATGCAACAAGAAAACTGAACTTGGTGGGACTCTCAGTGTTGTTGGTCTCGCAGTCGAACTTGAGCCGATCCTTGCGAAATTGATCGACTATCTGCATGACCTCTCCTCGGGTACTTGATGGCAAACATCTGCCATGCGGCCTGCCACAAAGATTTTTGCTCCTGTGATAGCCTCCTTGTGCGGTTCATATAACAGTTGCAAGCTGATGTTATAATAACTCAAACAGACAAGGTGTACTTAAGAAACAGATTGTACTATACTATCTACCGTCTTGTGAAAGTTTACTAATGTCTAGGTTATCAATTCGTTGCATTTGATGCGTCTTTACGGCACTGGGAAATTAGTCGTACCCTAGCATTCGTGATGTAACTTGCTTATTAATGTGTTGTGGATCAACTTCCGATATCGTTAGGTCGTCATGACCAGCACTGCGAAACGGAGATCACACAAATTCTGCATGGTTCAAAGACACGATCTCAACAGACATCCCTCTATCGCTTACTGTACCGATAGCGAGGAGAGACGTATAAGATACATCGATTTCCCTTGAGTCCCTCGCAGCATGGACGAGACGCAGCCGCTGCTCTCAGACGTGAGCATCCTCAACGAGGACCGCCGCGATGAGCAGCCTGCTGGCCGCAACATCGTCGACTTCGCGCCCGGCGGCGACCCAGACAATCCCCAGGAGTGGCCGAAGGCGTACAAATGGTCGATCGTGGCGCTGCTCGCCTTCATGGCATTCACCGTGTAAGGAGGCCCCCCGCATCCCCAGCGCAGCCCCGGGGGAAAGAGACAGATCAGCACCGAGAGACAGATGAGCCCACACACAGAGAGAGAGAAAGAGGTCGCTGAATGCCGACGGGCCCCTCTCCCCCACAGGACCTTCACCTGCATCTCAGTGGTGCCGATCGCGAACCGCATCGTCGACGACCTGGGCGGAGGCGGCGGCGGGGGCGGCTCCGGCTCCGGCTCCGGCTCCGGCTCCGGCTCCTCGAGCAAGTCGGCCAGCGTGCTGCTGGTAACGATCTGGGAGCTGGGCGAGGCGGCGGGGCCCTTGCTGATCGCGCCGCTGTCGGAGCTGCTGGGCCGGTACCCGGTGGTGCTGGGTTGCAACGCCCTCTTCTGCGGCGCCACGGCGCTGGCGGCGCTGAGCCGGCGGGCGCCGCAGCTCATCGCGGCGCGCGCGCTCACCGGGCTCGCCGTCTCGTCCAACGTGCTCGCGCCCGCCATCATCGGGGACCTGTTCCCCGCCGAGCAGCGCGGCTCCGCCATGAGCGCCGTCATGCTGGCGCCCCTGCTGGGCGGCGCCGTGGGGCCCGCCATCGCGGGCGCCGTGGCGTCGGACCTCGGGTGGCGCGCCACGGTGTGGCTCGGCGCCGCCCTGAGCGCCGCCTGCGGCCTGGCCCTGCTCGTCTGCTCCCGCGAGACCTACCCCGTCGTCGTCCTGCGCCGCCGCGCCGCCCGCCTGCGCCGCGAGTCGGGCGGCGACGCGTCCCCCCTGCGCACCGCCTTCGACGACGCCGCCAACAAGGCCGCCGACGGAGAGGAGGGCCGGATGTCCGGCCCCAGGAAGATGGCCGCGGCCATCGTCCGCCCGGGCGGCGTGCTGGCCGGGTCCGTGGTGCTGCAGGCGCTGTCCCTCTACAGCGGCCTCCTGTTCTCGTACTACTACGTCATGACCACGACTCTGCCCGATATCCTTAGCCAGATATACGGCTTGTCCCCGACCGCGGTTGGGCTCTCTTTCCTCGCCTTTAGTGAGCCCGCCTCCCTGGTCCCGATCTTCCCGCCCCTCCACCTGTTTGGCTAATGTTATCTCCAGGCATCGGCTCGGCCATCAGCGTCATCATATGCAATGTCAGCCTGGACCGAATCTATGTGAAGCTCCGCGACCTCTACAAGGGCTCGGGCAAGCCGGAATATCGCCTCCCCCTTGTCATCGTGGGTGCCTTTCTTCAGCCCTTCGTCATAGCGATTTACGGCTGGGTTGCCGAGCTGCGGCTGCCTCTGCCGGTCATGTTCTTCGTTGTCGGCCTGCTCGGCCTGACGCTCCTGCTCGGGACCATGCCGGTGTATGCATACGTTGTGGACGCCTTTGGTCTATATGCTGCCTCTAGCATGACGGCTGTAATAGTCACAAGGTGCTTGTTGGGCACGTTTCTTCCTCTGACCACAGACCCGCTGATCCAGCGCTTCGGCTATGGCTGGGGGATGACGATTATGGGAGCGATAAGCCTTGCCTTTGCCCCCATCCCGGCGTTGATATACAGGTATGGATCGGTATGGCGACAACGTTCTAAGTATACAAGGGGGTAATGACAGCGGACTACGGGTATGTAGACTGGTACTTTATATAGGTCTTTTGAGGGGGTCATCATTTCCTGCTGCACCTCCGCTATGGCAACCTGACTTGCTAGATTGTTGTACAAGAGGTACGTACTACCGATACCTACGCCCAGTTCTTGACTTAACGTCTTGTTCATGTCAAGCCTTGTCTCACCCAGTTGCCCGCAGAGTCACACGGAATTGAGAAGTCTTTTCAGTAAGTCAGACCGTCAGCAATCATTCTTCCACCCGATTCGAATGAATACCCCTAGACTCTGCCTACATTCATCTCACTTCATGACGTCTCGGTAAAGTATCTTGTTTCTTGCTGTTGCCGTTTGTGTCTTGCTGTTACCATTTGTCTGGTTTGAATTCAGACCATGCATGGCCGAACATGTGCATTTTGTGTGGCTTTGTCTTAGCGCTTTTAAGAAACTCACCTGCAGTGTCATGTGACAGGGTGCAATGGCAGATCGGACGCGATGCAACGCCAGGCACCTGCCTTTGACTTTTATGATCCCATCCTGAATCTTGCCTTCTAATTCTATTCATTCCATCTTCATATATATATACCTTACTTCGCCAAAGCCAATGTCTCCGGGTCCCATTGCTGCCCATTTCTTCAGAAGGCGCCCGAATCTGGCCCGATCGGCTGGGTCTCCATCGCTTCATCAGCTCCATGCCCCGTGAAGCTCAGGGCTGAGTCACAGCTTCACGCCTTCACCAGTCCCAGCTTCACAAATACCAACTGCAGAACCGCCAATATGGGTGGCTTGGCCTTCTCATCCGGCCCTAGGCCACTACGCACACCCAGAATGAAACCTGAGGTTTACCGGATCGTCCGCGACCGCTGTCACAAGAAGCTCCGGGAAACCTTCCCCGTCATCGCGACACCCATCGAAGGCCCCGCCAAGACCTCGTTTGGTGACATTGACTTGTTCGTGCTGGGGCGCGAGCAGAGCGAGCAGAGCCTTGCCTCCGCAGCCGGCCCCGCCAGATCAAAAGTCAAGACCGGGGCATCTGCGGACTATCGTGCAATCGACTCCCTGCTGGATGTACAGCAGTGGAAGTCGGGACAGGCCGGGGTGTACCATACTGCTATCCTGTGGCCCCAGGACCTGCTCCGAGATCTACCTGGGGACGCAGACGCAACTGAGGGTCTAGAGACAGGCGCAGAGGCGCCTCACATCCAGGTCGATATTCACATCTGCAAGACTCTCGAGTACCTGCAATGGATGCTTTTCAAGCAGGCCCATGGCGACCTGTGGAATCTCTTGGGCTCTACCATACGGCCTCTGGGTCTGACCATCGACGAGGTCGGAATGTGGATTCGCATCCCCGAAGTCGAGAGGCTCAACAAGAAGGCGGCAAAGGTATGTGGCGGACCGCGACGCTCACTCAACTTCTCCCTTGATCTCTGTCCACTTACAGTCATATGCTGGTGGGATGAGAAGACGGAGGCTGTTATACAAAGTACTAACCAACTGTCGTGGGGCAGGTTTTGCTCACGGTGGAACCAACTGAGATACTCAACTTCCTCGGACTTAGGCAGGACGGCGCGGTGTGGGAGGAGCCCTTTGGCAGCGTCGAGGAGCTCTTCGAATACGCCGCCACGTGCCGCTTCTTCTGGGTGCGCCCCGAGCGCGACAGCGACCACAACGACAATGAAGGAAACCACGGCCTAGCGAGGCCAGATGGCGCCGCTGCCGCCGTCGGCAGCGGCGGGACGGCCAAGCGCCACCTCAAGTCCAACGACCGCCGCCGCATGACCTACCGCCCCGTCTTCCGGGCGTGGGTCGACGAGTTCCTGCCCGCGTGCCGCGCCGCCGGCCGCTTCTTCGCCACGCCGTCGTCGCCGTCGTCCGCGACGACGCGGGACTCGGTGCGCGCCGAGGCGTTCGCGGCCTTCCCCGGCGCCGGGCCCGCGTACGCGGCGCAGCTGCGCGACTTTCGCGCGCGGCGCCAGCTCGAGACGATCTGGAGGGGCGTCATCAAGCCCGCGATCCCGACGGACGCGGCAGCGCCGCCGGAAAGCGAGCGCGAGCGCCGCAGCCGCGCCGCCGGCGGCCTGCGCAAGATCATCCTGCGCGGCGACACGTCGCTCGGGATCGAGCTGCCGTTGGGCGGGCTGCGCGGACCCGACGGCCTGTTCGACGAGGCGGGCGTCGCGGCGTGGGTCGCGGAGGTGTGGGAGGAAGGTACGTTTCTCTCTCTCTCTCTCTCTCTCCAGAATGCCCCCCCTTTTCACCCCTTCTGGACAGACTCTCCTTGTGTGAGGCCTTTCTGGTCCCGGGTGGGATAAGACATTATGATCCCAGACTCTACGATGAGAGCAAAAAGCCCCTTTTACTATACTATCGAGCCATGGCTGACGCCAGATGGTGAAGTGGATCGCGCCGTGGCGGCAGACAATGCGCGCCGGCTCGCCGAGAGCGGGGGGACGAAGCGGAAGGAGATGTGCGAGGGCGGCAAAAACGACGGGGAGAGCGAAGGCGAGAAGAAGAAGGACGACGCGAATGGTGTCGTCGGCCGTGTCTAGGAAGACGGCCCGGCCATCGATGACATCCTCGAGACGGCGAGACTGCTGACGGCTCGCATCCACGAGGCGGCCGAGCGTAACGAAGCGCAACTTGGAGAATACTTGCAGAGGAGCGCGAAGGAGGCTGCGGATGACCGGAGTACGGACGTCGCGCCGGTGAATGAGGACACATGCATGAGCCTCGGCCTGGGTAGAATGTCCTCCGGCTTTCGGTCGGAGTTTCTCACCTGGGAACCCTAGGATGGACGGAGACGGAGGGGAGGCGGCGTCTCGGTCAAGCATGGACGAATCGTTTGTGTTTTCGCATTTCACTTCTAAGATACCCACAACACGCGATGGCTATACCATAGACAGATACCCCAAGCAGCTACTTTTTTCTCTATCTGCGTACTTAGACAGATACTACCTAGTCAGCCAAGCTGCTCGACGACAGCATGATTTGCCGCGACCGTTCTCCTCCGCCATCGCCCTCCTAGAGCTTGAAGTCGGCGTTCGTCTTGTCCCAGCCGCCGCGCGAGGAGGGCGGCATGGCTGCCACGCGCTCGGCCAGCCGCAGCTTGAGGCCCTTGGCCCGGTCCGTGCAGAGCTCGTACATGGTCGTGAGGTTGAACAGCAGCGTGTTGGACGCCTGGCCGGCGTCGACGAGGCCCTCGAGGAGATCCCGACCCTGGCGGAACCGTCAGACCGTCAGCAGCGGCGCATGCGTGCAGAGCATGTATGTACCCAAATGACCGGCCTTAAGTGACCAGGCCATCGGACGGCAGGCCATCATATACCCACCGTAGCCGTAGGGACGCCATGGAAGAGAGAGAAAAGAAAAGAAAAAAGGACAGAACTCACCTCGGACATCCTTCCCACGTAGAGCAGACACACGGCCAGATTGACGACAACCATCTCGTCCACCACGACATCGCCGCGCTCCTCCTCCCCCGCCTCGCGCTCGGCCCCGAAGTCGCGGCCCCGGTCGCGGGCGCGCGCCTCGTCGAGGTCGCGCCGCAGCGTGCCCCACTTGAGCAGCGCGGCGCCGTACTCGCCGTCGGCCATGTCGGCGAGCGCGGCCACGACGCGCTGCCCCGTCGTGCTGTTGTTGTTGTTTTTATCGTTGTTGTTGTTGTTGTTGTTGTTGTTGTTGTTGTTGTTGTTGTTGTTGTTGTTGTTGTTGTTGTTGTTGTTGTTGTTGTTGTTGTTGTTGTTGTTGGTGGTGGTGGTGGTGGTGGTGGTGGTGGTGATCCCGCCAGACCGGTGGTCCGCGCCGCGCACACAGCGCCGCGCCGCCTCCGCGTCCCCCAGGTGCAGCCACAGCAGCGCCCGGCTCAGCGCCAGACGGCTGATGCCGAGGTTGGGGCTGGCGCTGCTGCTGCTGCCGGACGCGTCGTCGTCGTCGTCGTCGCGGAGCGTGGCGAGGTGGTCGGCGGCGCCGGCCAGGTCGCCCATCTCGACGAGGGCGCCGGCGACGCGGACGCCCAGCTCGGCGAGGCGGCGCCTCCACGTCCGAGTCTCAGTCTCAGTCCGATTCTCATTCTCAGTCTCGGCTCCGGCGGCTCCGGCGGCGGCAGAGGCGCGGGCCAACGCGGCGCGAGCCTCGCGGGCGAGCTCGTGGTAGGCCATGACGGCGCGGCGGGGGTCGCCGAAGCCGATGGCCTGGAGGCGGACGCCGAGCAGGCGCAGCTCCCAGGGCACGAGGTGCGCGCCCGTCAGCGGGTCGAGGTAGAAGGCCGAGTTGAGGTCCTCGAGCGCCTTGGCCTCCTGCGCCGCGAGCGGCGTCGCGCCCACCAGGCACAGGCTCGCGAGCCGCGCGTACAGCAGCGCGAAGATGCGCGCGTGGTCCGTCGGGTCGACGGGCGGCGGGTGGCCGGCGGCGGCCTATTACCAGCGGCGAATGGAGGGAGTCAGCGACTTTTGGGTCTTTTCGCTAGCAAACGATCGAATATGAGATGGGTCAGGTAGATTGCTAGGGTGGCAGCCGTGTGGCAGCAGGCGCAGTCTATCTAAGTGATCCACAGAAGGGGGGAGACATAGAAGCTCAGAAATTATTCCGCCGCCGTCCGCCCCCATCGTTACCGTACTCACCTGGCTCTCGGCCGCGGCCCCGCCGGTGGCGGTGAGGGCCTGCGCCGCGGCGATGGCGGCGGCGCGGAAGTGGCCGCGGGCCAGCAGCGTCGGCAGCGGCGTCGCGGCCAACGGCTGGCGCGCCGCCGTGCGGAAGGGCGCCGGCAGCGTCAGCGGCGACAGCTGGTGGTAGATCTCGGGCTTGAGCAGGAACGAGAAGTCCTTCCGCGTCACGGAAGCGACGTCGTCGGCCGCCCCGGCCCCTGCCCCCGTCGCGGGTGATGGCGATGGCGTCGTCGCCTCCGCGCCGGCGGCAGAGAGCGAGGAGGACCCGGGCCGGCCCGGCGAGCGCCCGCCCCCCGCCGCCATCGCCTGCGGGCTCGTGGGGGCCAGTGGGCGACTCGTGCCGGCGGCAGAGCCGGGGGCCTGGCTCAGCGGCGAGACGGGGGACGCCAGGGGGTTGCTGGTGGTTCGTCGGTCAGCTGCCATGCCCGCTTCTTGGAGTCACAGGGGTGGAGGGAGGGTGGGAAGTCGGTGTGACCACTTACTCGTCTGCGTCCAGGGGCCCTTTTGTCGATGAACGGGGCCGAGAGGCTAGGGAACGAAAGACATTAGCCCACGACATGTTGACATCGCATCGGGTGTTATGAGGAGAGACGTCTTGTGCGTCGAGACTACCGGACAGGAGGTAAGTACTGCCAGGCACCGACACCTGTATTTCGATCCCGTCTTCGTGCCTGCCATCTAAGCGGCGGCACGACCTGCCGCCATGACAGACAGGTACCGGTAGGTACCGTAGGGTCGGGTACAGATGACCATATCTGATGCTACAATGGTACGATTTCAAAGCAAATCCATCCAAACTTACTCCTCGCTCCCGACTTGATCCTAGAATGGCCCTTAGCGAGGCCACCTTGTTGCGCTTGGTCCATTGCTGTTGCTCTGCAGAGGAGGGTTCCCTCTTGTAACAGGTGAGACTCACAGAGGCTAGATGACGTCCCACTAGTCTGCCGGCTAAATTCCGGCAAAACCTAGGTATGGTTTGATGCTACAGGTTATTTAGGTGGTGTGTCACTGTGAGTTGTTGAATGAGCAACGTCTTGTCTCCTCTTCCTCTCTTTTCAGGGAGCTCCTGAAATGTCTTGTCCCATGGTTTGCTCTATTTCGGCTTGTCTTTGATAGCCATCGAGGCAAATCATCGTCAGATTTACACCCAAAAGAGGACTTCTCCGCTTCTTGAGAATGCAACGAGGTTGGGCAACACACGAAATCTCCGGTCCCTTCGTTGTATGCCTGCCGAAGAGCAAACCCCCACGTCTGTAGACCGGTATTATGGCAACTCACTATGGCTCTCTCACGTGAAGTCATTTCAACCGGCTCTGAAGCGCAATCTCAGACAAGGCCTACAAATATCAGTATTCTTCTTCTAACAAGCAAGATACCTAGTCAGCAACCCGTAATCCGTACGGGATATCCCTCGGTATAATGGCACGCCTGACCAGCTGCGCCGCACTCGTACCGGTAGTCCACAGCGACCACTTACTTACCTCCCCGCTTTTAATGCTCTCCCCACAGACGCGTCAGGCTGCAGCCTGCAACCCTGAGCCAGGTCCAGCTTCACCTTGTCAGACTCAACATTGTTTTGGCATCTTTCTAGTGCTAATCAATTGTCTATTCAGCTGCCATTTCTTTGCGTGGAGGGCAACGATAGCGGGATTTCTTGCAACTATCGGCCAGCCAATTGTTCACGGAGCTCTTGAGTCATCTCTCTTGGTGTTGCATGCACTGGGGAATATCGTACGGTAACCCCAAACAACATGCCACGAACCCTCTACGTCCTAGTATATCCCTCGCGGTTGTTCGCTGCACACTGGGCCTTCTGGCTTCCTCATATCGATGCCGGGGAGCAGCAAGCCGACGTCGGCGACCGCGTTCATGTGACCGGCGACCGCCTCAACGGATTCGAGTACGAATATCACCGCGACTACAACGTCCGCGAAGATGACCGGCATCCCAACGTCTTCCCTATCGGACTGCTCTCAGATTTCCACTTGACGGAAGAAAGCAAAGGCCAGGGCCCTCGTTCGAGTGGGGAAGGGCAGAGATGCCCGGATGATGCCGCCCTCAATGCATTCGACGAAGCCTGTAGAGAGGTCCCGGCGCCGGGACCGGGTCTCAACCAGGTCAAACGAGCAGACGGTGGGACAATGACTCGGTCGCCTCCAAAGAGAGCTGAAGTTAGAGACTGCCAATGGTGGATTAAGGAGACTGTATCACATCTTGTTCGAACTGGAATACTGTTGCCATTGGACGATGACTGTGGGGGAGTAACTCCGGCCTCGCGAGTGGACAACCTGCCGAAGCACTGATGAAGCCAGGCCTGCACATAAATGAGAATCATTGAGACTTCCAGGCGATTGTGGTGTGTTGATCTTTTGGGTTCATCTCAGCCCTGGCTCTTCGTCTATTGTCAGCAGGGTCGGCGGACTTCCAGGCAGCTACATTTCCTTACCCATGACCCGCAACTCTCATTGCCGGTACGCAATCGCCGCCCACCAATTGGACACTTTCCTCGTCGTCACGGGCTTCTTCTTGCGATTTCGAGCTTACTTCCGCGACCCTCTTCTCGACGGCATAGACGAGCTTATCGCGTGATTATATATTATGTTTGTGATTCTGTATAAAGGTGCGAGAATGGAATCTAGTCTGGGGATAAGTTATTAGGCATCAGCTTCTCTGGCATCCTGCTATACTATTACTTTATAGACAAACAAATCACAACAGCTTATATCAATCAGTTAAGACACAATGTGCCTTTTATGAGTACATGCTCAGTTTATAAACTAAGCTCCTCTTACTACTACTCTGTTTTCTCTTATACGTCAGCCTTACTAGAGAGAGAAATAAGCCGTTTTCTTACTCTCTATAGCCATGCTTAAATAATCATGTGAACTTTGCCTAGCTGGCCCCACTGGGGCTCTCCCGTCTCCTGTTCTCTCAGCTCTGGGTCCTTACCTGCAGCTCCAGTTCTCCCAGCTAAAATTAAACAGTCCGCGGCATGGTAGGAGCGATGAAGCCACAACAACATATCATAAGCTAAAAGCTTAGTAGCAAGGTCACCACTCGAGTTCTTTCCGTTTATGCTTTTGGGGGCGGCAAGCGATCCCAACCCTAGTGGTACCTCGTATTCAGCTCCTTCCCATTAGCAGCAGCAGCAGCAGCAATAGCAACAGCGGCCATTCTAACAGCATTAGAAGTGACTGAAGAAGTGGCTATACTAGCAGCGAGCCGCGTACTTTCTCTGTCTTGTCTACCCAGTAAAAGTTGGTAGCCCAATAGGAGAAGCTGCCGGGACTGACACAGTCTCGAGACATGAGTACGACTCGCTCGGAAACACTACAGACCTTCAGATAAGTACTATTTGGGTAGGGGATATTTCATTGCGCTGGTTGTTATTGGTGTCGGTAAGGCAAATACATGCTCACCTCAAGCGCCATACTAAGAAGCATATCAGACTGCACTGATTTCCTTGCAAAGACGCGTCCACTTCCAGCGGCGGATGTACTGGCAATTGGGACGCGGGCCATCATTATCGCCTTCAATACCGCATGAGCGACCTGTGTCCCTATGTTCTCTGGCAGCCTACCTCGTTTTCCATGAACAGAAGCGATACCGCCTGAACAATGTGCCTGTTCCCATAATAGTACTTGGGTACCTGCAAATCTTCCAGGAGAGACTGTATCCTTCACAGCTTTGCTTTTATTGTCTCTACCAATCATCCCACTCCGCTCTCCCTAACGCCCACTGCCACTCCGACACCGACTCCCACACCGATGCCCACTCCCACTCCCACTCCCACTCACACGCCGACACCCACTCTCACTCCCACGCCGACACCCACTCCCACTCTCTTCCACTCTCGCACCCACTCTCACTCCCACATCCATTGTTTCTGATCCTCTACCTTGCGCGCGATTACGCTGCGCTCCTTGAGCATTGTATCCATTTTGGACTTTGGAAGCCTTGTTTTCTCATAATGGCATCTGTACCACCGTCCCCACTGTCGCAGGTTTGGACGCCTGCCACAGGATCAGGCTCGTCGCCGGCCTCGTCGCCTGCCTTGTCGGATACATTGTCCCCTGCCATGTCGCCTACCTCGACAAAGGCGCTTTCCATTTCTAAAATTTCCAACGCCACCTTTGCCCCCCTTCCCCCGAAAGTGTATTGGAACAGACCCGGTGAGACCAACATAGAAGATGCCTGGCGAGAGCATCTTCAGAAGAACAGGTTCGCCTGGGCCTTTCGGAAGGATGGCGGCGCCGAGCGCGAGCGCTACGTCGCCATCATCCAGCCCGAAGACCAGAAGATGGTCACCGGCTCACACCAGGCCATCATCTACACACAGCTCAATAAGGCCGAGGAGATGATCGAGCACCTTCGCGCTAAGGGGGTCAAGCGGGGAAGAGGAAGGCCTCGTAAGAACGAGGCTACCTCACCGCTTCGCCGCCCGCTCACAGACGAGGAGAAGGCGATCAAGGATGGCCACGAGGAGCTGCGGTCTCTCGACCGCCGACAGCACATCATGCGACACCAGCGACAATACCCGGAATACTACCAGGGAAATTGCCGGGCCGAGTATGCCGGGGTCTCGCATGACCTTCGACACTATTGCATCCTGCTCCGGCACGAGGACTGGTACATGGGCTTCAGGCCCGGCGACTTTATCTTCCGCGTCGTCGACAAGCCTGGCTGGGGCGGCGACGACTTGCTCCAAAAGTTGAAAATCGACAGCAACAGCGACATGTTCCAGCTCAACTTTGAAGGCACCGTACCATTCACGCACGCCGAGTACTTGTGGCGGTTTGAGAAACGCGCGCTGCCAGCCTTGATGACCATGACCCTGGCTGTGGTCAGGTGAGCTTCCCATCATTCCATCTTCAGAGCCCTTTTCGGGAGAAGGGTCATCTATCTGGCCCGCTGGACACCACCCGAAGTCCAAGTACCTCGATAGGAACTCTCTCGTCCCATCAGAGCTCCCGATTACCCCATTGAGGGAGGCAATTGCTAACACTTGATGTCAAATAAAGCTTTGATCCAAGGGACCCGTCGAGAGAGCTGTCACCAGGAGCGAAATCATGCCAGGCCGTATGGCACTCCATTCGTCACAGCACCAATTCGCGAGGTTTGAACCTCGAGAATTGGAAAGGCAAGGTAGTCAAGAGCATGAGCTTCCTGCTGCAGGCCTGGAAGACCAGATGGGGCGACTGGACTGAGCGTGACCCGCCGCCGGCTTTTCCCGCCTTTCTGCAGGGCTGGGCCCAAGAAATACTGCTTCAGATTGCCGAGGTGGCCTGGCTGATGGTCAAGCTGAACCCGGCGACCATGCCCAAGCCAGGGCGGTTCTTTTGCTCGAGCCTTGTGGAAGGCTGGGCCCGCGCGGCGGGGCCGGACGCCGTCATGGACGACGAGAAGGCCCTCCGCAAAGACCCCGTCGGCGTCATGGCACAGCGCTACTTCGAAGGTCTGCAGTCACGGGCACGTAAGATGCTCGAGAAGGGGCGTCAGGAGGACATGTTGATCTACAGCAGCAGCACCGACTTTAGACCCATCGTCGAAGTCTCCGCGAAGGTGAGTGAAATGACGGAGAGAGAGTGTGTGTCTCGCGCCAATGGATCGAATGAGGTCTAATTGCTTACCTCATCGGGTGGACCAAGCTGAACCTCACAGCTGGAGCTCCTTCGCCTGCCCCTGCCCCTGCCTGTCTTGGCGGGCCCGTGCATTACATTTCTCCAATCGTCCTTGTCCTCTGAACTAATAATTTTCTCGACTCTCCAGACAACACCAACTCTCGAGAGCACCTACCACCCTTTCGGCACCGTCGACCGACATATGCCGATAGCGCAACAGCTGCAGCTCCAGGACCTCGCCAAGTCGTTCCTCGAAAAGAACTCGCCCGGCAAGACGGCAAGCGGGAGTGCGCAGGCGAACGGGGGAAAGAACAACAACGCCCAGGCCAGCTCCAGCTCCAGCTCCAGCTCCAGCAGCCAGCAGAAGCCTACATCGACGCCGGCTCGCCGTTGAGCTCAGCTGCCCCAGACCCCGAGGGAGAGAGTGAGAGAGCCAACGACAAACAACAAACGCCCCCCTTCACCATGACGTCTCGTTCCCTCAGCGGTCTGCTCGGCAGGCTGTCCCTCTCGTCGGCGCCCTGCGGCGGCACCGCCGCCTCGCGACGAGCTATGTCCAGCACGCACCTCCCGGCTCCGCGATCATCACCACAGGCCCGAACCACCACAACCGCCGGCCCATCATCGTCTCCTACGTCTCCTGTTTCGTCACTGCATTACTACTGTCACCACAACCCCCCATCCGCCGTCATGTCGTCGTCGCGGTCCTTCCACGCCACCGTGGCCCCGGCCAAGCCCGGCGGGAGCGGCCATAGCCAGGGCGGCAGCACCTTCAACAGCTGGGCCCGGGGGGGCCAGAAGAAGCGCAAGAAGGGCTACGTCGCGCCCGACCCGCGCATCATCAACCTCAAGAAGTCGATGCCGCGCAAGGTGCCCGCGCCGCTGCGCTTCGCCCGCAACCGCCACCTGCGGCACTGGACCATCCACCGCGCCTGGCTGCTCTTCCAGCGCAAGGAGCGCGAGCGCGAGGAGCGCGAGCTCGAGCGGTGAGTAACTGGTCGCTCTTCCTTGTCTTTGGTTGCTTCGCTTCTTCATCCCCCGTTTGCCATCTGTCCCCTCCCCCTCCCCCCTCCTCTCTCTCTCTCTCTCTTTCTCTCTCCCCTCTTATCGTCCAGTCTCGCCTTTATTTTCTTTCTTTCCTCGACTACTTTCCCGAAAGAAAACCCAAAACTGACCACTCACTTCGTCGTCCCCTCCCGACCCAGCATGTACCGGTCGATGCACAACGCGTGCGAGGAGCTGCGCCACACGAGCGGCCCCGGCCTGCGCGACGAGGGCTTCCTGTACCGCGTCGCGCTCGAGAAGAAGGGCGTCTACGGCCACAACGCCGTCCCGATCGAGTACGCCCGCCTGCAGACCGAGACCCCCGCCCGCGTGCCCTGGAACCACGACTGGACCCCATCATGAGAGAGAGAGCGAGAGAGAGAGAGCGAGCGAATAGATCACTTGCTCGAGGCATTTCTGATTACTTTTACGCGCACGCGCGCGCGAGGGAGAGACGGAGGGAGGGAGACGGCTCATGGATCAAATTGGATCATGTGTGTGCTCTGGTGTCGGACATGGCCGGTTTCTGGCCCATAATGTGCGGCCACCTCCGCGCGTGAGGGACGTTTGTTGCCCGCTGGCGTCTCGAGCAGGGACTTTGTGCCGCGTCTCGTGCGGCCGTAATCATAGGAAAGCCTGCACGCCCTGGTACTTATTCTTTGCCAGCATCGCTTCTCTGTATACTACCTGTTTCAGTTTCCCATAGAGCAAGAATCATCAGGCAGTCATGAATCCAAGACCCTCCCAAACTTTGGCCTGTTTTGTCAGACGCATGCCCTTCTCCCGTTGAGCACACCAACGTGTTTTTTATGGGGGATGGGAAGGGACCTAGTCTGAAAGAACACTGTGTCGTGACCGTTATTGCTATTGATTCTGGTGCCGCTGTTACAGCCCAAGTATGGCTCTGGATGCGCCAGCCGTCCCTTATATAAATATCCAGGTATATATCAGATACCTCGTCCTCAAGTAGTCACTACAGGAAGTTGTCCGGGCATTGATGGTTTCACGTGGGTGTCATGCGTGTTGAATACGTTCAAGAGCCGGTATTACGTGTGTATTGCGTAGATTTCGAGGTATATTTCAACTGATCCAAATGCGCCCTCATTATGCTCCGCCAGCCCAGCCCAGCCCAGCCCAGCTCAGCTTTAAGAAGGTTTTCAGCCCCACGAGATGTCCTCGACCGAGATCTGCACGCAAGGTGCACTATATCCAAGCCCCTCCGGGATCCAAGTCGAACCCAATTTCTGCAGCTGTGTTACCTTCTGGCTTTCAGAGCGCCCCCGCTCCTTGGTGCATGGAGAACACCATACTCGAGAATATGTCCTGGTATTATGCAAGTCGGTCTCGGGCCGTGTGCCAACATAGAAAAAACCAAGCGCCGTAACTTGGTCGATACCTCGACTAAAATGAAAAGAGCCGGGAGCCTGTCGTGGTGGATGAAAACAGTTCGGCCTCCTAGATCCAAAATCTCGTTTTCCTTTTCGACTTGGTGTGTATATGCCCCGTATGTGCGCGTGCGCCATGGCGAGTCGTGATAGGCGATCGTGGGTCGTCGTTCGCTGTCGTAGAATTAGGGTCCGTCGTCATTTTGACGATGCTTCGGTTTGTTGTCTCGGCCAACCCGGGCCAGATTTCCGCCTCGATTTCTATCGCGTCCATGCCGGCTCGGCTTTCCTCCACGACCCGTAGAGCTTGCACTGATCATAAGATCACGCAGCAGCCGGAGCCTTCGCCCTTCTCGAAGGTCAGCAGGGCGGCGCGCGTCGCCGCCTCGAAAACGTCGTCGACGCCCTCGCCGCTCAAGCTCGAGCACTCGAGGTACTTGCGGGCCCCTATCTCCGTCGCGGCCTGTTCACCCTGACGCTCCGTCAAGAACTTGAGGCTTTTCTTCCGCATCTCTTCTACGGCCACCGGGTCATCTCGTAGATCCTTCTTGAGGCCCACCAGAATGATCGGGACGCCAGGGCATCGTTCGGTGGCCTCCTCTATCCACTATAGCAGCAGTCAGCATACATGCCACCACGCCTCCGCTGGGCGGTGAGCGGCAGCACGAACCTTGTGTTTCACGTTATCGAGAGAATCTGGCGTGTCGATGGAGAAGCCGATCAGTAGCACATGCGCCTTGGAGTAGGCGAGCGGCCGCAGCCGCTCATAGTCTTCCTGCCCCGCCGTATCCCATAGTGCGAGCTGCACAGACTTCCCATCCACCCTACAATCCGTGACATAGTTCTCGAAGACGGTTGGTATCTGAAGGACGTTTCGTCAGCGACCCGGGTTCGCATACGGCTCGTGGCACCCGGCTCGAGTTCGTATCGGAGTTCTGCTTACATAGTGCTATACGTGGTCAGCCAATGTTGCAGAACAGGTCGAGCGGAACCGGCAGGCAAGAAACACTTACAGTCGGGAAGTATCCCAGAGTGAAGACACTCAACAAAGAGGTCTTGCCACAGGCTCCATCGCCGATGATGACTAGTTTCCTGCGCGGCAAGTCAGCACCGCACAGTGGCCTACGAGATGTCGCGAAGCTCGGCGCTACGCTGGACCCGTCTCTGAAGCGTTGTACGAAGGGTTCAAGGCGTAGCCCCGCGTGTTCTTGGACGGTGTGGTCGTGAGGGGACAACTGGCTAGGAGATGACGTCGCACTGTCGTAGCTGGGAAACATCTGGCAAAGGGGGACGTAGACGACTATGAAAAGCCCTGGTCGGCGTGCTTGGACACACATACCTACGAATGACATTTGGCGGGTTGGAACTCGCCATCGCTCGGTGTAGGACGGTCGACGGCTCGCGCAGGAGGAAAGGTCAAGAGAGACTACGACCGGGAAGACACGGCAGACGGTGGAAGGAGAAGTTTCGACTGCAGCTTAGACGATGGGAATATCCAAGAAATACTTAGAGCCGTCTGGGTGGCCCAAGGGGATGGAGAGTTGACGTAGCCAGGGACGAGGCCGCCGCGTCGGGAGTCCTGGGCAGTCCTGGGGTGAGGACTACGGCGAGTTCCAGAGCTGGAGGGACGCTATTGCGTAATAGGCCGTCGGTAGTCCAGGAGAGCAGATTCCTCGGGTGCTGCTGCTCGTGTGCTCTCTCGTCGTTGGAAAAATAGTGATCGAATACGAGCGACCATGGCGAAGAGGAAACCGGGGTTCGCGGAGGAATTTAAAAGCTACGAGCAAGCAGGTTTGATTGACACTGCTCAGTGCTCGCAGCATAATATGCCCCTAATGCAATTAATCCGGGCATGTTTCTTGGGGGGACCCGCGATGGGGTCTAATGTCATAAGTCCCCGCAGAGCCCCCCATCTCTGATGTGTTGTCTGCCCATGGGCAGCGTCGCAACGCGGGTTGTTTGGTACGGTCTGGAACGCGCCATGCTTCTAAGCGAGCACTCCACCGTTCAGTGACTGCAACACCTTGCAACTATTTGCAATTTATAATTAGTAGCATTTCCCAGCAGCACATCTCTGTGGGCCACCATAGGCTGTGCACTTGTATTGGATTTCATGCTTGCGCCGGCACTGGGCCACCCAACTGTTCTGAACCACACGCTTGGGCACCTAGTAGCTGTAGCAGACGATACGGATGACTGGCGGCGACTTTGGGACTGCTACGTTACAACAAGACCCATCGTCCTTGAAAGAGGCAGTGCGGCTCCATCGGTCAGCGCCGTTCAGCCACGTCCATGGAACGAACGACCTGACCCCATCAGGGGCTTGGCGATCGGGACTCGTGAACAATCCCGGAGATGCTCTGTGCGATAAACATAGGGGGAAAAAATCCGACTTGTCTGACGAGCTTGGGAACGGGCCCATTACGCATATCGTCTTGCTCCTCACGACTAGAGCATCGGCGTGTAAGCGTGTAGATCCACGCGCAGTGTGGCAGTCTCCCGCACAGCCCTGACGGATTGGAAGTGAGACTAGTCAGAAACGCACCGGCTTCGGGTCGACAAACTTGGGACGATTTGAGATAGGCCAACGGTGGCGGTCCTGGCAGCCTTCCCACAGCCCTACTTCCGACGAAACAGACCGCTTCATTCAGCTGGAACAGGGCGGTTTGGAAGCTTCTGAGCGCTGTGAAGCAGCAGACGTGATCCAGGCAGCATCGGAGTGACACCAAGCAAGCACACGTGATCTCCAAGTCGCTAGAGGCCTCGTTGATTGACTCATCACTGATTGACTCATTACTTCGTAAAGTACGTGAGTGATACCTGCGTGACACTGCTTCACTTTATGCGGCTGTCTGAATGCTGGTGGCAGCCGCACACATCTTCCTCACAATAATTTCAGCTTCATGAAACCGAAAGGGGTTGAGTCTGAGTAGGTAGTCATCAAAACGGCAACCTGCTCCAGCTAGTTTGCAAGTGAATATCGGGTTCAAAGCCCCCGAGAGGTGATTAGATTAGTACGTAAAGAGGTGCAAGACACGGCCCCAAGATGATCCAGACGAGGCGGCTTCAACTCATAAGGGAGTGGAAAAGGGGGTCTCCAGCAGAGGACCTGTATTCCATACCGTAGGTGCGTCCTCCGTAGATGAGAGAGGTACTTGCTCTCTGCATCTCCGCCCTTTCGTTATTTCTGGGACAACGAGAATCTCTCTAGGCGTACAAGCCCAGAGTAAGGGCTTGGGGCAAGTCTCTACCATTGACAGGCAGCCCGTGGAAGACGGGAGACGTAGATGCAGAGCAGGTCGTAGGTAGTTCGTATAATGTGACATGGGGCGATGTCTTGGCACGCAGGCAGGCGCGCAGACGAGGCAGACAGATTTCTACCTACCTTACCTTCGATATACCGTAGATACCTGGCTGAGTACAGAGTATATACCTCTGATATCTGTCAGTATCGACAAATCGATATGGAGGTATGGAATACTGCAAGCAAAAGTACTTTACCTCTTAGCATCCATGTTCAGCGCGGCCCAGCGCTGCGCGGGACATGCAGGTACACTAGGATGATTGGCGGGTAACGCAGGTGCACGTGATCTTGAGTGGCCTGGCAGGCAGCCGGGAGCACCTGTCCAAGTCGAAACACCCGGCTTTGGTCGGAGCCGGGGGAAGGAGAGGCTTCAGTGCAAGTGCCAAGTGGGCAGGTACATCGGTACCTCCCGCCAATTCGACATTCCATGGTGTATGGTACATTTCGGACCTCTTTTGCAACGACGCCAACCGCAAATCCGCATCAACCCGCCACGTCCAACCACGCTGCGCAACCCGCTCTCGACAAGCCACCGCGCAAACGAACCGCAGCTCACTCCTCCCCCGTTCCCCGGTCGCTGGCCGCCATCTCGGTTGCCTCGGCGGCGTGCTGTTGTCAGCTTTGCGAACCCGCGACCCTGCTTCGGGCTTGGCTGCTGCCAATTTCCCACCTCGGCGAGGGGCACTGCCATCACGGCTTCTTCTTCCGCCGAACCAAGCATTGCAACCTCCCTCTCTCGTCTGCTGGCTGCGTCATTGTTTTTCGGACGGCGAAAGTGCAAGCTGGTCCTGGTCCATGGTCCCGGCGCTCCTGGATAAGCCGTCGCAGTCCGCAACCCCCCGCCACCCCAGTTGACCGTCTACCTATGAGTCCCATCGACTGCCCGTTGTAGACTCCCTTCGGAATGCCCCCCAAAAACCAACAATCGGCGCCGCAGCCGGCTGCGTCGGCGGCACCCAAAGCCACGGCCAAGTACACGAACAAGGATGGGACCAAGTACATCTCGGTGCCCAAGTCGTCACCTTCCACCCCGCCTGCTCAGCCCTCCCCGACTACGACTTCTTCGTCCCGAGGCGGTGCTCCCAGCAACCTGCCAGCCCCCTCCGAAGCTACTCCCGCGCCTCCCGTCAACCGGAAGAAGCAGAAACGCCGGGCCAAGGCTGCCGCGAAGGCTGCCGCCGAGCAAGAGCAAGCTGCTCCGAATGGCTTGCCCAGCCCCGTCTCCGTGACAGCCTCGCACCCGCTGTCAGCAGCACGGTCGCACCAGAATCCCGAGACATCCCTTGGTAATGCGCCTCCTGGCCATAGTCTTGTTCCCTCTAGCGACCCCCGCTTTGATGGTGAAGACTGGGGTGACGAGACCGAGAGCGACGATGGGCACGACCACTACAGCCACGAGGCTGAATACGGCTCGATGAACGGTTCTACTGCAAAGTCTAAGAAGTCTAAGAAGAAGAAGAAGACGAAGAAGGACCTGGCGACCGAGGTTCTGCACTCCCATCCGTCCGGCATTTCTAAGGAAAAGATATGGAACACGTCTGGCCCGGAGGAGCGAGAGCGCATCAAGCAGTTCTGGCTTGGGCTTGGCGAAGACGAGCGAAAGTCTCTGGTAAAGGTCGAGAAGGATGCTGTGCTGAAGAAGATGAAGGAACAACAGAAACATACGTGCAGTTGCTCTGTGTGCGGCCGCAAACGGACCGCCATCGAGGAAGAACTGGAAGGGTTGTATGACGCCTACTACCAGGAACTGGAATCGTTTGCGAATCAGCCAAACAGCCATCCTCACGGCCCCGGTATGTTTGCCAACAGACGACTCGGTCCCATGACTGGATTGCACCCTCCGGGAAACCCGCCGGGAGCCTTGCCCACGAGATACTCCAACCATCACCCTTCGCATGGCCGCATAGTGGAACACGTGGACAACAACGAAGACGATGAGGAGGAGGAGGAGGATGACTCCGAACCCCTAGAATACGTCGACCCGAGTGACGAGGAAGATTTAGACGAGGATGAGGAAGAGGAGCCCGAGGACATTCCTCGGGACGCATATGCGGCCGACTTCTTCAACTTCGGTCAGAGTCTGACAGTCAAAGGTACGCTCGATGCTGGCTCTGTCCACGCGTCTATGCATTGCAATTGAATAACATGATTAGGTGGCATTCTCACTGTAGCAGATGACCTCCTTAAGAACGACGGCAAGAAATTCATCGAGATGATGGAGCAGCTCGCCGAACGTCGGATGGCCCGAGAGACCGATGACAGAGATCACTATCCGGGAGGCTATGGACATCCAGTCAACGGTGGCTCTCTGCCAAACCCTCATAATCACCCCCCTCCCGAAGAGGACGAGTACGAAGACGAGGAGGAGGAAGAGGAAGAGGAGTATGACAGCCAGGATGAAGAAGACTACGAAGAGGAAGAGGTTAGTCGTGCGGGATCGTGATCTGATCATCTCTGTTAACGCAGTTTAGGACACCATGACCGAGGAGCAACGCATGGAGGAGGGTCGTCGGATGTTCCAAATCTTCGCTGCACGCATGTTTGAACAGCGTGTGCTCACGGCCTACCGGGAGAAGGTCGCCAAGGAACGGCAGGAGAAGCTGCTTGAAGAGCTAGCTCAAGAGGAGACGCAGGAGAGTCAGCGCAAAGCCAAAAAGGCCAAGGACGCCCAGAAGCGAAAGGAGAAGGCCGCTCAAAAGAAGCAGGCCTTGCTAGAGGAGAAGGCGAAACGCGATGCCGCCAAGGCGGCAGAAGATGAAGCTCGAGTGGCGCTGGAGTTCAAGCGTAGCGAAGAAGCCAAACTCAAGGCTGAAGAGAAGCGCAAGAAGAAAGATGCGCAGAAGAAAGCCGAGGATGAGGAGCGACAGCGAAAGGAGTCCGAGCGGCAGCGACGTGCTGTCGAGCAAAAGGAAAAGCAGGCCGAGCAGGAACGCAAAGCACGGGAAGCCAAGGACCGCGAGAAGAAGCTTCGGGACGAGCAACGCCGCAAGGAGTCAGAAGCACGCGAGCTCAAGGAGCGTGAGACTCGGGAACGCCGGGAGAAGCATGAAAAGGACAAGCGGGATAAGGAACTGCGAGCCGCCCAGGCGAAGGCCGAACGTGATACTAAGGAGAAGCTGAGGCAAGGGGAGAAGGCGGCCAAGGCCGGATCTCTGCCAGCTGTGCAAGCGCAGCCACCGCAGCCACCGAAAAAGCAGCATCCTGTTTCCGTGCCGGCTCTGCCCCAGCAACCCCCTAACAGTCACGCCTCACCGCAGATAACGGTTGCTACTCCGGCTTTACCCAAGGCTCCTACGCCTATGAAGCCCCGGTCAGTCTCTCAGGAAGTGGCTCAGCCTGCCCCGCAAGCGTCTCGCTCTGCCTCTGGACCGAGCCAGACGGCATCTCCGCATACGCGCAGCCCGCTGCACGCGAGTCCTGCTCCGATCGGTCCGCCGAGCAAGACGTCATCCGCCGGGCCTCCAGCTCAGCCGTCATCACCACACCCAGGTGGAGTCAAGAGCCCGCCCGGTCTTCCTCCTGGCCCCTTCGACATGGGCATACCCCCGATGGGCATGCAGTATCCTCCGCCCGGGATGCCTCCGATGCAGCACGGTTTTCCTCGAATGCCCGACGCCGGTTTCCCTCCGATGGGTGGTCATTTCCGCCCTCCCGGTATGCCGTTACAGCATCCAGGGCCAGCTGCGCACATCGGGGGTCGTCCATTCCCCGTGCCTTTCGCCCCTCCTCCTGGTTTCCAACACCCAGTCGACCAGCCGATGTCAGGCATTCCACAGGCCTTTTCGTCTCCCGACATGCCCCCGGGTCAGCTTCTGCCACACTCTCGCCAGGCGTCAGCCTCGTTCGATGCGGGCGTCCCCGGTGCGATTCCCATCGGCAAGCCAGCCCCTATTCGCAGACCCGGCAGCGTTGTGCAGGGACGTCGGAGTAACGACTTGTCAGCCGAAATCGAGGACGTGAGCAATCACTTGGGCAGCAGTGCTCTCCTTGACGATTCAGACGAACCCTTCCATGTCGGCAGTGTGGGCTCTTCTCGCCAGGGCACTGCAGCGCCTGGTACTCGGCCTGGATTTGGCGGCCCAGCATTCATGAATCCCGTCTTTGGCTCGCCATTGAACACGGGATGGGGCGGCTCGAGCGTGTTTTCTCCCCCTCCTGGATTTGGTAACACGGCCTGGCCGCCGAACCCAGCATTCGGTGGACCGCCCCATCCCATGAGGACCGCACAGCCTCGACCGGTTGCTGTTCGTCTGATGATCGTCCGCTCCTGCAAGGACCTCCAGAACCATGCGGCCGATCAGGCTGGTTACATCAGCCTGTCTGCTATCAAGGCTCATGTGGATTCCATCAATCCTCCCAATTCCGAGCCTGTGTCCGAATCGGAGCTCCTGGACATCATTGAAACCGAGGGCAATGCGCAGAATGGCGGCGGTAGCTTCGACGCCAGACCCGGCGACCACGGCAAATTATCCATCAGGTTCGACCCGGAGGGTGTAGCAATGTCTCCGTTCCCACGACAGGTCGGGGCGCCAGGCGGAGTTGGCAGTCCAATAGTCGGTGCCGGAGCCAGCTTCAGCCCTCGAAGCTGATGCAGCTGTTCCGATATGATTATCAGCCGGTGCAACCACGCCGATGATGAGAGGCGGTATGGGAGCCCGGCGCAAATTGGGTGCTTCAGTCACGAGACCAGGCCTGTCTGGTACGCCAATTTCTTCCGGTAACATTAGGGCCGTGCTGGGTGAGCATGCACCGGTTCCCATTGTAACAAATAGAATAGCGTATTCTTCGGGCATTTACACGGATAGGGCATTCTTCTTTGCATGGGCAAGGGAGTCCTCTCTCCTCAGGTCTCAATGAAGAAGACATGCGATGCCTCGACCGGGTACTATGCTTGAGACGGCATGCCATTAGCTCAATGAGAGTCTACTGTATTTGTACCATCGACTCTCTTGTCAACGTATTTCTTCCGAGATTACGGGTCTGTGGTCAGGTCTGTAGTCCGCACTCTGAGTCGAGTGTATTCATACAGGTAGGTCGCTGACCCCCTTGGTCCAAATCCAGAGTCAGAGCGTGGCGACACCGGCTGCCAACCACAGTCCAGCCTATTGTTCCAAACAGTGACTGTTGGTCCGGGGTCTCTGAGTTCTGCCTGTCGTGGAGCCCGCCGGCAAGTCAAGGTAAATGCTGACATGAATCACCCTAACTATTTGAGGACATCCTGGCAACAACAATATGAGTAATTATAAAAGTGAATGGGAGGAACCCATGACACATAACAGCTACTGAATGTCGAACTTCGAATAATGGTATTGTTGGTCATCTCCGTAGATCCAGCCACCACAGTACTTGAACTCTTCTCATTCACTTTTATTTCTTGCCGCGTGTCCCCCCGGAAGAATCAAGCTACCAGACCACAGAGTATAACAAGGGTTGCAACATTGACTTGTTTTAGGTCTTGGAAATCAGTTCCCATCACTGCAGAGCATTGTGCAGGAGAAACGACTTTGCAAGAGCCCTTGCCGCTTCCACGGGAAGCGATACCGCCGTGGGCATGTCGTCCAACAACGAGAACAGTCCACCCCTCCTCCACTACGGCAACCACCTCATCACCAATCCCGCCGGCGGTACTGCTGCAGCCGCCGCCCCCCCTGCTAAGCCATCTTCCCGCCGCGCCGTCCCTTACCCGCCATCAGCACCACCACGGGCAAGCAACAACTCTCGCCGCCACCATCAGACATCGCGCGCCGGCAACCCCAACCCCAACCCCAACGCAGCAGCCGACTACTTCTTCGCCGGCGGCGGCGGCGGCGGGGGGCACGACCTGCCGCGGCTGCGGGAGCATATCATCGGCAACAATAACAACAACAACAACAACAACGACAACAACGACAACAACAATGACATCTACCGGTACTATCCGTGGCCCCCAGCAGCAGCAGCAGCAGCCGTCCGCCCCCTCCCCCTCCCCCTACTAGCTCCCGGAGGAGACTACTGCAGCCTTAGGCTGCGGCCGCTACACTTCGTCGTCACGACCGCCTCCTCCTCCTCCTCCTCCTCCTCCTCCTCCTCCTCCTCCTCCTCCGACGGGGTGTCAGGGGGCCGGAGGAGTGGGACGAGGACGCGGATGCGGCCGCTGTACCCGCGCGGAACGGGCCCGAAGCCGCCGGCGGCCTTGGAGATGCCGCACAGGGTGCCGACGAGCGCGCTGAGGGACGGGTCCCTGGGGGACTACTGGGGTGGCGGTGGCGGGGACGGGGGGAGGATGAGGAGGAGGAGGAGGCCGGTGAGGGGCCCGGGGGATGTGGTGCCGATACTGAAGAATACCGGTAAGACGGGGAGTGGGAGGGGGCGGGGGGTGGTGGTGATAATGGAGTGATGAATGGATGGAAGGGTTACCACTACCTAAGTGTGTACCGTAGGGTTCCTGGATCAGAACTACATGCGTGGATCCTGGAGGGAGGGCTGGATACGTGTTCAGATCTCGGCTGGCTGCTCAAGAGAGAGGGCCTGATGAAATACTATGAGCAGCACAGCGGGGGAGAGGCGTTGTGATGCTGAGGCTAATCCGTTTATGAGGCTCTTGATAAGCTTATGATGGGCTCCTGAGCCTAGTATACCCAGGTAGATCGGTTTAGATGGGGAACAATTAGCGTTTGCTAAAACGACCTAGATGCAGAGGTCTGTAGAGGAAGTGGTTTGCTATTTCTCTTTTATTGTCAGGTGACTATTTGCGGCAAGATTTGCTGGATAGGGGTAAGGTGTTCTCACCTCAGCGTATCCCCATCTCCCGATTCAAAGGCTTAGCAGTTCCTGGATCCCTCACTTCGTATAAGGTCTCCCGGTAGTCTCTTAAAGACTATAAATGAAGAGGAAACTACTTCACTGTAGGCATCAGTCGACTAATAACATCTCTAAATAATCATTATTCAGACTGTTACTTTATCGAATAACAAGAAAGGGGTATAGAGACATGCTATGGTCCATTAAGGATCCTGTAAACAACGAAGAGCTCTATTAGAATCAGCATTTCAGAGCAGTTGAAATCAGTCTTTAATTTTCTTGGTTATTGTGCAGACTACAGGGGCTAAGCAATGTTTTTGCACGTGCAGCATTGTTCCCTAGGACTGTAGAAAGAATATAGTACTTACTTCAGTTTTCATGCCTTTCAGCGATTGCAGTACTTTCACGGCAGTCTATTGCCGCTAATGCCTTTTTTGGAGTACTGAAGGAAGTAACTAACCGACCTTGAGCCAGCTGTACTGATGATGTTGATCCAACCCAGCTGCAACTCGCTTGAGCACTGGTCGCCCTACCTCAATGGGTGTTCGACCAGTGCTGTTTGGCTGCAACATATGTACCACGATTCCACTTCTTCACCTGAAAGAATCCTTGCCGTTCAAATCCATCTACCGCCTCTGCATCCCACCTGACCTAGCCGCGATGGCCACATTATAACTTACTTGTTCCCCTTCTCGTCAACCACCTGCCTTCAGTGGTCCATGGCACGGCCGCACCCTACTCTAGGACCTTGTCGCCGCTAGAACCTCATCACGGCTAGAACCTCATCACCACTAGAACCTCGTCGCCGCTAGAACCTCGTCGCCGCTAGAACCTCGTCGCCGCCGCTCTGCCAGTACACTATCACTTCTCGTCAGCAACATGGAGAGCCCCAAAAGAACCTTGGGACCCGCTTCCAAAGGTCCCTTCTTCTACAGCAATGGGACTCTCTACTGCCGTGTTGTTGGTCTCTACAATGACACCTTTGCCGCTCCCCGTGCATCACCTGGAAAGATCCGCGAATTCATCTACAACGGTCGAAGCCCAACTCACAAGGGATATGAGGATCTCTGGACGATCTGCCAGTGCAGGCTCTATGGTATAGCCATTGACCAGCTCCAGGGCACCAGCCTGCAAGCTGCCCTGGCGGAGGCATTCAGCGATGGGAAGGTGAGCCTATTCATAGAAATCTTCACCGTATTCCCCTGTATTTCGAGCTGTCGACCTACTGCAGCACAGAACCTACACCGTTTTGCACGCGTTGGTGTATACTGGCAATTAACCTGCTTGACTGATTCAATATGGCAGTTCAACGCACCTTCCCGCAAGATGAGGTTGCTCGAGCACCGCCTCAAGCATATCGATAAGCAGATTCAACGAAGACGTCTGCAGGCGTGTGCAATGTGGAAGAAGCAGATTGGTGAAGGCAACACCGACCAGACTGCTGTCGCAGAATCCAGCAAGAGCGTGAATCCAGGCACCACTGGCGACATCACCACCGAATTTGCCAACATAGACACAGCACAAGCCGGCGCCGCCCATCCACGGGAGGCAGACGATGCGATACAGGAGCTCCTCCGTGGAGTTGCTGATATGGACATCGAGGACCCAGACAACTCGGATGACTCGGATGACTGGTACACCATTGATGGCACGGAGGCAGAGCAGCTCGTCGGAAACAATGCGGATGGAGGACCGGAGGAGATGCAGCACACGGGCACAGACGCCCTCAAAGAGGAAAAGAGTGAGAGTGGTCACTGATGAAGTCTGAAGCTGCGTGGGGAGATGCCGGATCTCCGAAATGGATTGCCGGGAGCAGACAGGCATACGGAGCACGCAAAAGTTGCATTAAATTGGTTGTCGTTGGGTAAATCTACCCTTGGCGTGCTAGTACTCAACCTGGCTTTGCAAAGCAAGCACTTTAGTAGCAATAGCAATACACACTGGATCTTGAAACTTGTATAGGAATCAACTTGGCTGAGCGAGGTGATGTGAACTGTACGGAGTACGGATTACGGTGTAAGTTATTGCAAGTTGTTGCACCAGGAGAGTGGAACAAGATTACGGCTCTGGGGCATAGTTGACGAGGTTAGGTAATCCACGGGGTACGTACCTTTGTAAATGTGGGTTATCAGTCAGTGGCCGCAGAGCCTCACCAGTCTTTCCTTGTATAGCGGAACCAATCAGATGCCATTCTGACAGGCCTGCTCTCTGTAGAGCTCAAGGGTTTTATGCCCGGGAATGCAGTGAGGACGCGTTGCACCCCTAAACCTTTGATTGGCGTTATTTGATTGGCGGTGCACGTGTGACATTCAAGGCATACGGCACAATGCTTATGACGCGTATGCAGCAAAAGCAAGCTGGCAAGACCAGATGCAGCATGCCGCAGTTCGGGAATTACCAAGGAAAGCACTAAAGGGGGTGGATAAGGATCTGAGCCAACCAATGTCGCAGCCTGGTACCTAAGTACCTCCCTAGGGCCCCCAGAGTGGCCCCCCCTGCCCCCCACGGGCTTCTTTCTGTGCAGTATTGTGGCATTACGTTGTTAGGTGGCTGAGCCGCCACATTCGGCCCGCCCCTGAGATGGGTCCGCGCCGCTTGGACCCGAATCTCTCTGATGACCCGACGACTACTTTATTTTGTCAAGATCCATCTCCCTCTCAACCCACCCTCGTCCGCCGACTGCCCAACCACTCCCATCCTCTCGCCCTCCTGTGCTGCGAAGCTGCTCCCCGCTGCCTCTCCGCGATTGCACTCGAGAACCCGTCCGCAATGTCTGCCGAAAAGGACCGCAAGCTGGAGAGCGGCGCCGCCGCCGCTGCCGCGCCCGCGTCGCCAGCCAACAACATTCATCCGGCGCTCTACATCGCGTATGGGACCCCCGCCCGATTCGAGCGTCGAGCTGATGGCCGAGCGCGGCCAATTGAGGGAATGCTGACTGACTGTGGTCTTTCAGACTCTGGATTGCCATGAGTTCGAGTGTCATCCTGTTCAACAAATGGGTGCTTGCCAGCGCGAAGTTCGGTATGGTGCCCTCCCCCCCCTCTTCTCTAGCGGCTGACGCGGCACGATACTGACTCGATTATGCAGACTACCGTGAGTCGGACCGGCGATGTGGCCACCGCGCGACGCGCCTGCTGACTTGACGCTCCAGCGCTCTTCCTGACCACCTGGCACATGGCTTTCGCGACCCTCATGACGCAGATCATGGCTCGGACCACCTCGACGCTCGACTCGCGCCTCAAGGTGCCCATGAACACGCAGACCTACATGTGAGCTCTGCCTCCAATTGCTGCCTGCCAGCTGCTGGCACCGGGGAACACGTACTGATGGCCGATTAGGAGAGCCATTGTGCCTATTGGTGCCATGTTCAGCTTGAGTCTGATCTGCGGTAACCTGGCGTACATCTACCTTAGCGTCTCCTTCATCCAGATGCTCAAGGTCAGTAACCCAATGCTCATACTGGTGGCCTGTATCCTGTGCTCCGATTGACGTGAGATCTACAGGCTACCAATGCTGTTGCCACCCTTCTCTCAACCTGGGCGTTTGGCATGGCCGCGCCCAACCTCAAGACGCTGTTCAACGTCTCGGCCATTGTGATTGGTGTAGCCATTGCTTCTTTTGGGGAGCTGAAGTTTGATATGTTCGGGTTTCTGGGTATGCCACGCTCAAACTCCATAGCCGGTTCTTGTCTGACAATCTCTGCAGTCCAAGTTGGTGGTGTCATTGCCGAAGCCATGCGTCTGGTCATGGTACAGCGCTTGCTCAGCTCTGATGAGTTCAAGATGGACCCTCTTGTCTCGGTAAATAACCCTTCGCCCGTCGCTTGCGTCCAGGCCCGTAGCAACGGCCTGCTTTATCTCGCACCCTGCGAGGTTCAGGGCTGGTTCCACCACGCTTCTGAACGACATGTGGCTCCGGCTAATTTGCGACTCTTTTCAGGTCTACTACTATGCCCCTGCCTGCGCCATTATCAACGGTGTAGTCACGCTCTTCGTTGAAGCTCCTCGTATGACCATGCTCGATATCACCAACCTGGGCCTCTTCACTCTTATTGCCAACGCCTTTGTCGCGTTCCTCCTCAACGTCTCTGTCGTGCTTTTGGTATGGTTCCACTCGTGCGACGTGACCTGACCTGCACCCAGGCGCTAACCCCTTCAACAGATCGGCAAGACCAACGCCGTCGTCCTTACCATGTCTGGTGTTCTGAAGGACATCCTCCTGGTCATGTGCTCCATGGCCATCTTCGGCGACCCGGTCACCGCTCAGCAGTACTTCGGATACTCGATCGCGCTTGTTGGCCTCGTATACTACAAGTTGGGTGCCGAGAAGGTCCAGGCCATGACGACTGATGCTCGCCTGGCATTGGGTGAGGCCCGTCGAAACCACCCGGCCAAGGTCAAGCTGTTCGTTCTGTGCGCGGTACTGGGTTTCGTGCTCGTCGTCATGTTTGGCTGGTCAAGCAACCTGCCCGAAGCCTCTATCTCAACTCTGAAGGAAGGTGCGGCACGGTGGAGCGGACGCGTCTAGATTGGTCTTGGGCACAGTTCAACATACAGGATCTGACGGCTTGCTGTACGAAACGTACCTCTTCCGTCCCAAACTCGCCAAAGCCTGTACTAGATAGTGGAGAGAGGGGTAGGCATGTGCAGGTATATCCTGAGGCGAGGGATCACACTACGGTAGTACTGGTAACTCCTGCTCTGCGGTGCCTGGAGGTAATACAGTGGAATCAACGATTGTAGTGACTATTGCCGTACCACCGCAACGTTCAATGTTTTGACGGGTCATTGGTCCAATCCGGCACTGGCCAATTACGGCCGGCCAGAATAGAGTTGACTGTCACACCCCGCACAGTGAATTGTGAGGCATCCGTCTGATAACTATCGTACAACGCAACTACCTCAAGCCAGCACGAATCACGATGTCTGGATGCCGGTATTGTACATCGGACGATTCGAAATGGGGATAGCTCAGGTGGTCTGTGCCGCTAGTGAATAGGAGGTAGGTAACGAATGACCGGCGCCAACCAATGGTGAATCAATGGCGAAGCACTGTTACTCAACGTCACTGGGCTTTGCAAGTTGGCCATACTCTTTCCTGCGTCGTTTTACCACCTTACTATAAATTCTACTTATAACCTTGTTGGGAAATGCCAAGTCCCAAAACTCGTCTCCTGGACTCGGAACTCTGCCTCCATTGATCATCGACCGCTGTTCCATCTCTTCCGGCCTGTTGACGACATACCCTACGATACGGACAGCCGCCATGTCGCGCTCCGCGTCTTTCTCTCAGGTCACCCTGATCATCGCCAGTATGTGCTCCGAAGTCCCTCGTCCCCCACTCTTTCCCCAGCGTCTTCGGGGCGGCGCCCCGGAGGCATAAATTGCCAGCTTGGGAGTTTTAAGCTTCCAAGAACACGCGTTGTGGCCCGCCCCCGAACAATCTAGAAGAAAAAAATGGAAACTGACCAGTGAATCGCGCCGCAGTGCTCGTCTCCATGTTGGGCACGTGGCTCGCCATCACGCCGCCGCACTCGAGCACGGAGGCCGCGCCGGCGACGGGCGACTCGCTCCGCTGGCTGCACATCACGGACAAGAGCTTCACCACCCTGGCCCGCGTGCCCATCGGCCTGCTGACGGCGCACGCGTGCGCGCTCGTGTACTACCAGCCATGGAAGCAGCAGCTACAGTTGAAGCACCAGCTACAACAACAACAGCAAAAACGATCGCCTTCTTCATCTTCGTCAGCGGCGGCGATGGTCCTGGGCCCCTACGGCGCGCTCAACGGCATCGACCCCGCCCACTTCACGTGGTCGCGCTCGACGGCGCTCCCGCTGCTGCTAATCCTGTGCGTCGGCGTGCCCCTGCGGCTGGGCCCCTACGCTGCCCTGGGCCAAAGCTTCACCTTCGACCTCGCGCAGCCGAAGGCGCTCGTCACCGACGGCCCGCTCTACTCCCTCGTCCAGCACCCCAGCTACGTCGGGCTGCTGGCTTTACTGCTGGGGAACGCGCTTTTGCTCGGCCGCCTGCGCGGCGGCGTCTGCGCCTGCTGGACGCCGCCCGCCGTGTACGCGACGCTTAAGAGCCGCCGCGCAGGCGCCGGCGTCGAGGCGGCGCTCGCGACCGCGGTGCTGGCGGCGGTGGTGGCGGCGGCCGCGGCGCGAGTGAGGGACGAGGAGGCCATGCTGCACGCGGCGTTCGGACGGGAGTGGGAGGAGTGGCATGCGAGGACGGCGCGCTTCATCCCCTTCGTCTTCTGAGCGGTGCGGCGCAGCCCGCAGCGAGCGCCGTTGAGACCGTTGCCCGCGGCGCACCGGTCTATCCTGGCGGCGGGTACAGCCCACCTGCCTTAGAGTTTCTCGGATCAACGCTCCATGGTCTTGCCTCGTTCGGCGCAGAAATGGATCTAAGCAGGCGTGCTGGTTCGAAGCCGGATTTGCGCAACTCTTTCTTGTACAAAGACCGCCACGACACACCGAGACGAGGGAAGAGGCTCGCAGTGACGCAAAGGGCCGTTGGATGATGGGAGCTGCATTCCATCACAACTACGGGAAGCAACGTCTCTGCGGGAGCTGACGTACACGAAGGCCGCGGGTGTTGCGGGAGCCACTGGAGCACCCCCCACGAACTGCCGTGCTGCAGAGGCTAGAGGCTCTTAGATGCATCTTCTGTAAGGGGAAGTCTGAATAGATAGATGACTGCCCCTTGAGAGTGGGCTGGTGGACTGGTATCTAGCACAGCGTCTTCGGCACCTATTTGTATATAATCAGAGCGTTTGCCTTCGATTGCAGCTTGATAGGTCAATCAAGTATGCCAGCACCTTCTCGTTCAATTAATTTCGCGTCGCAATGGTGCCTTATCCCGGCGCATGCGTGTTCCCGCCTTGAATATCACTACCTGTAACCTGTGGGCTGTGTTCGTCCGTCGTCGGCGGCTACCGTAACTCATATCTGCACCACGAGGCCATGAGCACTCCACGGATGAGATACTCGATCTCGGCTGGAAGCTGCAGTGGGACGACTCGCCCAGTGCGATCAGCTTGCCATATATCAACGCAAACTCGACGGCTTATAGGTACCTTAGGGAGGTACCTCGTGCGTTGCACCAGCTGACTGCCATGTCACATGATTGTCAAGTTGCACGCGTTGACGTCACCCCTGAAGCAGCTTGGCGTGCTTAGGTAATAGACCTCAGGCAGGCAAGTTGCGCGTCCAAGTTCCCCGGCACTGGAGTACCCAACTTCCTATAACTCTCCTATGACCAAGCTTCTCAACAGCAACTTTCCCAGAAGACACTTCTTCTCGATACAGCATCGCAAGCCAACTCACATACTGTTCAAACCACCCACTCGCCAACAGAAACTCGCCACTATGCCTCTCGTCGTGCCCGGTGTTACGGACAACTCTGGCGACAAGACCGAGCAGTGGACCAACAAGCTGGTTGGCAAGACTCTGTCGGACAACTCGCACAGCGAGACGGTAAGTAAATCGACACGAAACGAGCTCACCCGAAGACTTCGAGCTGACGAGCCCTGGCCTTCCAGAATTTCTGCCAGAAGGAGCTCCCCCAACAATGCCGCGTCATCAAGCCCGGCATGATGGTCACCAAGGACTTCCAGCCGGACCGACTCAACGTCCACGTCAAGGATGATGGTACCGTCAGCCATGTTCAGCACGGTTGAATTCATGAGACTTGCGGCAACCAATGTGGTGTGTATGTACGAAGCATCTACAGTACTTACCTACACATTGCTCTATACCTACATGATGCTTGGTGCGGGGGCGGGGTAGATCGTCACTGGTCTGGCTGTGTATTAGGGTCAGGAACAGGCGCAAAGACATACCCCTCATGAGGACATCATAGCGACACCAGTTATTCAAGAAATAAGCAGACCTGGAGTCAAGAGAGTCAAGTGCCATCAATCAAAGCCCGTCTCTCGGGACAGGTATATCTGCATGATGCATCTCGTATTGGATCTTGGGCCAGCCACATCAGTGGCCGGGGTACGTGACACAGGGGTAATCGATAAGATTGACGATAAGCCTTTGCCAGCTGTGCCCCGCTTACCCAGGCCAGTGTGCCCCTCCTCCCGCCATGACCCCTCCAAAACATTCACAAGCTTCATTGAGAACACAGCCGACACCATAGTAATTCTTCGATATATCACCTCATCTCTGCTTCATTACTCTCAGCCGCTCGTTTTGCATTCTTCTCCCAATATATACCTTGGGACAAGTTCCCAAAGTCTTTCCAAGATGTTCAAGAAAGAGTAAGATGCTCTACCCAAACACCCAAATCTGGCTGTCTGCTACTACCGACATCCCCCCACCTCGCTCCCCTCCGCTGACCTCTCGTTCCTCCCGACTTCCCACGCAGCATCCAGGGCGCGCCCAAGTCGAAGCTCAAGTCGTCGGTGCAGCGGGGGTTGCGGCAGTCGCTGCTGGCGACGTACCCGCTGCTGCACGCGCACATCGACGAGATCCTGCCCAAGAAGAGCTCGCTCGAGGCGATGCGGCTGCCGGACCGCGTGACGCTGTACGTGCTCGACGCGGCGCCGCTCTTCTTCCAGTACGACAACAACGTGGCGGCGGGCGGCGCCGCCACGCTGCTGCCGCACCTGCGCCTCGTGCACCGCTTCCCGCAAGCCTTCCCCAGCGTGCGCATCGACCGCGGCGCCATCCGCTTCGTCCTCAGCGGCGCCACCCTCATGGCCCCCGGCCTCACCAGCGCGGGCGGCCGCCTGCCCTCGGGCGCCTTCGCCGGCGAGCCCGGCGCGGAGGGCGAGGGGCTCGACGAGGAGGACCACTGGACCCGCGCCCTGGCCAAGGGCGAGCCCGCCGTCGTCCGCGCCGAGGGCAAGACGGAGGCCTGCGCCGTCGGCTTCCTCGTCATGGGCACCGACGAGGTCAAGGAGAAGGGCAAGGGCCCCGTCATCGAGGAGGCACACTACCTGGGCGACGGCCTGTGGAGGCTCGGCACAGAATAAGCGAGTGGCTGTGGAGGGAGGAGACGGACGAAGGCGCCGGCCGACGGGCGAGCTTTGGGTAGCTTGGGAGATGGAGCAGGGTTGAGGATGGGGTGCGAGGTGCAGATACTCGGACAAGAAGAGACCAGAAATGGCTCTGTCTGAAGACCCTTGGACTTGATATCCTTCTGGTATACCAGCATGGAGCGAGGAGTAGAGGGTAATGAAGTGGCTCTGCTTGACGACCACTGCTTGTATCGTGAGCCACACGATCCGCCATACAGCCCATAGGCTATATATCCTTACCTACATACCCATGATTGCATGCAGGAACTTGTATAACTCTTCATTAAAGGAAATGATTCATGTCTGCAAGACGACCTACAAGGCGGGTCGATCATTCGAGAAAACCCTATCCTGCAAACCTCCTCCACGGTAGGGGAGTTTTGTAGGGAGGTTTGCCAGAGAGCCCATCAAGGATGAATTGTAAATGTATAATGAATGGCAGGCCCAAAAGAAAGGGAGCAGCAATCGGGGGGTAGCGAAGTCTTATCTACTAGGTACCCAGGTGTCGGCAGGTTTTTACAATCACCTAGGTAGCGTTCAGGGTGTGTGTGCATGAGCATGTTTATGTGTGCGTTCGTGCGTGTGCACTCTGCGTTATCACAGTGCTTCTAATTTGTATCCGAGACCGGTATAAAAGTACACCAGGAAAGGGGAAATGGAGTTTTCTGCAGCTATTCAGAACCTGCATCAATGGAGGGGTCAGCGCTGGGCACAGCTCGAGCTGACCGTCCCGGTGGTGCCGAATAAGTGGGGACCCGGAGCCGGGGAAGCACGAAACACCAACCTCATCCGCCCCGGAGTGGGACTACATCCCGTCCGGGGAAGTACCTCCTCCGCTCCAGGGCTGCACTTGCCTCCGATCCGAATCTGCACTTCCTCCGCTCCGAACTTTGACTACATCCGGCCCGGAGACTGATGTCCTCCTCTGGCTCAAAGCGGCCCATAGGTAGCAGAGCCCGCTACTCTATTTTCCACCATCCGTGCACAGCACTGTGCCGGGTTCTACCAGGAGGTCAAATTTGGGACTAGCCAACTTCACAGCCAAGGCTGCTTGTGATCCAGGCCTGGGATCCATCCCCACGCATGCTAGGTGGCAGCCCTGATTAGTGATTATAAACATTAAATCATGCAATGTAATGTTTTACCATGAATGGGCCTTGTGTGGCATTCGTAGCCGATTATGACTGGGCGTCTAGCCAACTATTGTTGTCTAAGCTGAACCAGTCATTTCTACGGAGACAAAGCTGCGATAAGACCACGCTTGTGCATCCCGAGAATCACCAGTCAATAGTTCCAAGAGATGGCGCTCCTGGAAGAAATCACAGCACTCTGATACTTTGGATGACTTTGCTAGAAGGTCAACTTCATCTCTAAATTGTGTTGACTGCAGATTTCTAATTGCACTAAAAGGTTGCGGCGGAAAGCTGCATACTTACCTAGCTACAAGTGTGCCCGTGCGCAATCAACTTTGACTCAGACCAATCATAAACAACGCCGCCGGAACCCCTTGCCTAAAAACGTAATTAGCAAAGTTACTCAACCTCAGCAGCCTGATATCAACTAATACAGGAGCTAGCACAGCTTTTGCCAATACAGCTGTATTCTACCTGTATCTCTAGAGCCTGCGATTATCTAGGGCTCTGGTACTTATGTTGTAGAACCGCCTCTGCGATTGCCTTGGGACATGTTTCCCAGGAAGGTCTATACGCCGGTCCTAGTGCACAGGTACCTATCCCAGTAATACAGTTAAATTTTTGTTGATGCCCGGGATTGCTCAGAAAACACAAATAGCCTCTTGAATGATTTAATGATTTGTACCCCTATAGAACTTGCCCTTATAACAGTTTGGTACCTTGCACCGTTTTATAATCCCGGCCTGAGCGAGGCTATTGTACCTAATCTTTGGTCTAAGATGCAAACTCATGTATCACACGCATCATTCCCGTGCTGACGCACTGTGGCGGTGCGCCCCGAGACCCCGACTGCGCGGCCGCCGGCTTGCTGACTCATCCTGTTGGGTTACACGGCCTCTAGGAGGGTGCTCTAGTGGAAGCCAACCACATATTAGCCCGGCACCTGCATGGGCCAGATGCATGAGCCAGAGGGATGGGCAGAACCCCTCAAACCAACAAAAGGGCTCGTCTCGTGTTACAAGCACACCGCCTTTTGTGTTGACCACACCCCTTACGAACCAGGCATCCAACACCCCTTGCTTGAGGTAGAGCCTCCCGCGACCTGGGGTTCATTTCGTTATCCCATTCGAGACCCCTCCTCGCTCGCCAGTCCTGTTCCTCTTGCCACTGCTTCCCATCTCCCCTTTGCACCTGTGCTTCCCCTGCCACCATGGCGTCCAAACAAAGTGTCCTCATCACAGGCTGCAGTGATGGAGGCATCGGCTCCGCGCTCGCCATCGCATTCCAGGCACGCGGGCTCCACGTCTTCGCCACGGCTCGCGACCCTTCCAAGATGTCGGATCTCAGAGGGCTTTCTAACATCACTACTCTAACACTGGATGTTGTCAAGTCAACAGACGTCAATGCAGCTGCCGAGGCTGTCTCGGCGCAGACCGGCGGTACCCTGAACTATCTCGTTAGTAATGCAGGTTCGTCGTCTTTCATTATGGATAGATCATCAGTATCGCTGCACTTTCTCATGTGCAATCCCCCTCGACAGATACAATCTCCTACTGACTTGAAATAATGCCCAAGGCCGCAATCATTTCATGCCCATCCTCGACGAAGATCCGGATACGGTCAGGCGTCTCTTTGAGATCAATCTCATGGGCCCTATAGCCCTTACGCAGGCCTTCATTCCCATGCTCATCAAAGCCAAGGGCATGGCAGTGTTCATCACCTCGATTTCAGGCTACCTGAACATTCCGTATATGGGTGGGTTTATCTATTAGCCTCCGTGGCGGTGCGCGGGTTGATCGTCTGCCTCAATCATCACCGTCTCCCACCTGTGACATCAGCGTAGCCAGTTTTGGACGCCATTGGTCTTTTGAGCTGCTATAGAAGCGCTTGACTGATTCCTATCTTTAGGCACATATTCGGCTTCGAAAAGATCCCTCGAGATTGTCGCAGAGACGCTGAGACTTGAACTGAGCCCATTCGGCGTCGATGTCCTTGAGATTGTCACGGGTGGTGTCCAAACCAACGGCCAATCGTATTTTGGCGACTTCAAGCTTCCTGAGCAGTCGCTGTACAAATCGATTGAAAGTACTGTTGCAAGCAGAGCTCAAGGCAAAGATGGAATGCCCAGAGCTGACCGGTCGGAGTACGCCGAAGCGGTCGTGAACGAGATCGTGAAACGAACAACCGGGAAGTTCTGGTACGGGCAGAATGCTGAAAGTGTCAAGTTCACGGGTACAGGGCCAGTGCCCCAGTCCGCCATGGTAGGCTCAGTGCATTAATTACCTCGTGCATGCCTGTATATGCTAATTGCTTCCAGGATGCCGGCGCACTCATGGGAACTGGTTTGGATGCCCTCGATTCAAAGTAGTTATATACATACTTACATAGTGGAGGCGGCTACTGCTAACATTTGGCACTTCTTTACTACCTACTTTAATAGACCTACGTCCTATCCTAAGCATTCCGAAACGTTACTAAGCAGAGCACGCACCTAGCGGCTGAGTGACCTTCTCGAAGTACGCATAAAACACGTCTCGAAACTTCGTATTCAAGCTACCCCGCGTGCAGCCATCTAGTCGGCTATTCGATCAAGACCTCGAGCCACAGCGCTGATTTTGGTGCTCAGCCCTCAATAAAGATTATTCGGAAGTTGTCGACTTGTTCTTCACCAACCTGCCCACCGGCATCCAGTCTTACCACCCTTTTGTTTTCTTCTCAAACGGTACGAAGGCCAGATTGTGTATTGCCTATCGAGTCGGCATTTCTTCTCGTGAGCAAGACCCCATCCGCCTCGTCCTTCCGATCTGTTAGCAAGAGACGGGAGCAGCGCAGAAAGAGCGTGGCATCAGAGCCGCCGCCTCCAGAAGAGTAGCAGCAGCAGCAGATCGACCCCTCCGACCTCCGACGACTCGACCTTCAGGAAGTCCCCCGCGTCCGCGCCGAGTGCAAAACCGTCGTCCTGTCCGCCCTGGAAGGCATCGTCCAGGAGGTCGTCGACCAGCGGGACAGATACCGTAGGGAGGCAGCAGCGGCGGCCACCACGCGGACCACCGGAACGTGGCCACCTATGAGCTGAGCCGCGAGAAGTAGAACGCGCTCAGGGGCGCCATTAGAAAGCGTGGGCAGAGACTGCGGCAAAGAACGACCGTCTTCCGAACCGTCCTGCCCGAAACCATCAGTACTTGAGTTCGACAGGAAGCCTGCGTCCCACGGATAATCGGTTCAACTTCTCTGAGCAGTCTCAGTCCCAGAAGATGCATCCGAAACTTCAAGAGAAGCGAGGTTCGAGACCGTGGAACTCTGCGGTTGCTACTAAGGAGTAGGTACCTAGCTACGTATTACCTCCTATACCGCCTGCATCTCTTATAACCTTCATGTAAAGCTTTTCAAGCAACCACGCGTCGCGTCTCCACGCCTTCACACCTTTCCCCATGCCTTCTTCAACCAACCAACTGTCCAATCGGCCAACACGTACCCTGTTGACCCTACCCCCTGACAGAGAGATCACAACATGGACAAAAACAAGAAGCGCCCGGACTCGGCCTTATCAAAGTAGTCGACCGACGATTCAATGCACCCCCTGCTGCTCATCATGCAGCTGAACCCGAGAAACGGCCCCAATCACGGCCTTGCGGTCTCTGACTGGGACGCAATCACCGATGCCGCCCAGGGGGTCTTCCAGGGCCGGTTTACCCGACCTGCCCTCAAGTAAGTAGTAGTTAAACCAAGCAAGCAACCGAACAAACCCCCTCCCTTTCAATCACTAATAAAATCATTTTTCCAGACTTTTGCTCTTCTGCGGTACAATACCAAAGGCTCTCAACGACAGATGAACAACGGCAAGTCCTCCGACATATTCAAGCGGCCACACTGGACACAACTCCCAAGGCCCTTCCACGAAGTCAATCAGTTGAGCTTGCTGCTCAGCTGCTTGGCAGCGCACGCCCAGCCGTCCGCTTCCCAAGCCCAGTCGTCCGCCTCTCACGTCCAGCCGTCTTCCTCGCTGGAACAGTCAGCTCATGCCTCGGACCAGGGCGAGGGCCAAGACCAAGACCAAGGCCACGACACTGCCATTGCCACTGCTGCCGACGATGACGCTGGCCACCAGATCAATAATGAAGACGAGAACAGCAACGACATCATCGCGACCACTTCCGCTGCCCCAGCAGCCAACCCTTCCTCCTCCCTGCCCCCCGTGGACATCTCGCACCCGACCGTCTCGGCCAACGCGGCCGCGATGCGCGACGCCGCCGAGCCGATGATTGGCGAGCACGAGCCCCCTACCGTTATCATCTGCCAGGGATGCACCACCGTTCTGCGCCAGCCTGTCTGTGGCAGCGTAGACTGACTGAGGGCTGCTCGTGCCGGAGAAAGTAGAAGATCCGCCTTTTAGACATTATGTCAAGCCTGCAAGTCTTCGGCTCAGGCACTTCGGCTTCGCGGCAAAAAGCTCTGGAAGATGCTGAAAAGATGCAAATTGCCGTAAAGAGGAATGCACAAGAGCAGGAAAACCCGTCCCCGGGTACCGTTTAATCGAGCTCACCGGTAAAGGGAGCTTTGGCCGGGTATACAAGGCCAACGATCTGAAGACGTCTCATGTTATCGCCGTTAAGATCATTGACGTGGACGCCCAAGACACGCTAAACCCTCGACTTCAAGACACGTATAGTGAATTCCTTAGGGAAATTCACGCCCTCCAGACTCTCAGTGAAAGCGGTGCAGAGAACAAAAACTTATTTTCTACGTTTGGGGCATAGGTCACGACATCATACGGGCGGCACAGCTCTCCGTGATGATATCGTGCGTCTCCGTGGTCCCGTTTACATGGTAGTTGGCAAACTAACTGACCGTTACAGATGACATTGTCAAGAGCTCGAAAGAAACTGAGCAATCTGCTCAGAACCAATGCTCGAGGAAGTCACAGGGAGACAGCTCTTCACCCACTGATGGTGAGGACTCCCTGTCCGTCGTCGCGCGACAGCGACAGCCGCAGCGGCGCGCCGGAGGGCAATGAGAAGAAGAGCGGAGGCAAGAAGGGCGGTGTTGTGATGAAGTTCTTCGGCTTCTTCAAGAAGGGAGGAGATCGTGTCGGGCTCGACGTTGTCGCCAGTGTCGTGGGCGAGGTCGACTTTGATCCTGCGCTGCCGCACGTCACAACTACCCGGCAGCTTGTCCCGTGGACATCCACTGGACGACCACAACGACGACGACGACGCCCGTCACCGACCGTCATCGACCTGATAGTCGAACCGGGTGCAGTCATCGCTGACCCGGCGGAAGCAGCAGCGGTCCCTCGATGCGGCCAAGCCTTCAATGCCCTTGCCGCCGCCGGCTTGTCGCCGTCGCAACCGCCCGAGTTGTCCTAGACGGGCGGCCCAGTTCTTCAGCGTACGAGCCACGTCGTGCCCGAGCCTCGCGTTCACCACAACATTGAGTACAACGGCGACTACAACAGCCCTCAGCCCCGGGCTGCTGCCCCGAGCCCGGCCCCGCTCCCGGGCGGTGGTGCCACGCAGAGCGCGGCACCCGAGGCCAACAACCATTATTTGTTCGAGTACGGCCCGCATGCGGACAGTATCGACCATGATGTCGACGTCAACGCCATCGGAAACCTCCAGCCCATCCAACGCATAGAACCGGCCGTTAACCAGCCGACAGACGGACCGGAAGCAGTCAATACCGATCCAGCGGCAGCCGCAACGGGCCATCGAGGTCTAGTACCTAGAGCTCTAAGACTACTTAGCCGGAACCCGACCGTCGCCGAACTTCAAGTTCCTAGTACTAGTGGGTCGGCGCCCTCTGACAGTTACAGGTGATATTGTCAAGGCCTCGAGAGAGATCGAGCAACCTCCTCAAAGCCCAACGCTCGAGGATAACAATGAGACGGCCCTTGCTATCTTTGTCGCGGCCAAGTACGAAGAGATCAACTGTCCATCCGTGCAGGAAATCGTCTATATGGTAGACGGCGGCTACACGATCGACGAGATCCTCAAGGCTAACCGCTTCATGCTAACCATGCTTAACTTCGAGCTCCAATAGCCCGGTCCCATAAGCTTCCTCAGACGTATCAGCAAGGCGGACGATAATGAACTCGAGACTCGAGTCCTTGCCAAATATTTCCTCGAAGTCACGATCATGGATGAGCGGTTCGTTGCGAGCCCTCCGAGCTACATTGCGGCAGGGTCCCATTGCCTGTCACGCCTCATTCTGATCAGCCGAGGCTGCGGAGATCCTCTTTGAGGGCAAGAGGCGACATGGCCGAGACAGCGGAAACACGGCACAGTGGAAGTACCGTGGCCGAAGCGAGACGGAGGTCCTTGCTAGCGAGCCCATCCCGGCTTGTTGCATACCGAAGCAAGAAGCTGTCTTGAACTTCGAATCCACTGTGTTACTGGAGAGCGAGGATGTCATAACCAAATCGAGTCTGCGGTTAAGTTCAATATGCGCCTATTCAAGTTTTCTCCCAAGGTTATATTTCCTTCCTACATGGACTACTGTATAGAATTCTAGCGTACACTCTCTGAAAGTGTGTTGTCATGATATCCCTGTCGCATATATTACTGCGACGCAACTCTCAAGCTTTCCTGCGGCTATAAGGATTGTAAATTGGGCTGAGATAATAATGCAGTCCTCTGTGTCCATGGTCACAGCCTTTGTCGCTGTCAGATATATTCTTACGACACACTCATTCATAGCAATAGTTTTAAATTTAATGCATCGCCGCAATTATTTTCCTCGAGCTCGGATCCGTTCATCTATCTTTGTACTACTTTGGCTTACTTCGAAACAGAGACTAGAAGTTTCACAATAATTCCGGGCCCGGTTATCCAGAGGAAGCAATTTGCCGCAGAGAGATTTCGATCACGTTTTGGCGATGCTGATATACTCCCACACCTCGTGGGGCCTAGCCATCCTCCGATGCTCTAGAGAGGCCGATTTGGGATACAGTCCAATCTACAGTACAACATCGACACCATGCTCTGCTCGTCGTCCAGGATGCCCACCGAAAAGCCCACAATGTGCAGATTCACTCCAAGGCGTTAGTTGATACATCCTGGCACGGTCTCTATAATGGAATCCATCCCACGCGGACCCCATCCGATACCATTCCTCCGACACGTGTCCGACAAGAGCCTTCCGATCCAAGTCCGACGCGAGCTCTCCCATCCAAGCCTCAGATTGTGAACCGACCAAAACAACCCCCCAAATATGGGCTCTCCAACAGCACCATCTAGAGAAGTCGAATTCCTTCCGTTTTTCCAGATAACCCGACACGTCCGGTATGCTCCAAAGCACTGCTGTCGCGAATCTCAGTCTGCCCAGACGCCAAGGCCCATCCGAGCATAATCGTCTACCTCAGGACCTCCTCCCAGTACTCCGGGCTCCTTTTCGAGCTCTCCCTGCTGACTAGAGATTGCAGCGGAGAGATGAGCACCCCTATCAAGGACAAATTGAAACATTCCGCGGCCGAGGTCTTGGCGCTAGCTTCGTGGGCATCAGTTGCACCGGCCTGACCTACTGGAAACCCTTTCGAACAGACCGTGCCCTTCCGACCCCTCTGAGCATAAATGCGAAGAAGGAATATCAGAGAAATCATTTTCAGCAGCAAATGATCCTCTCAGGCGACCTGCAAACCAACAAATTCCATCAAATTCCGATGACATTACGGAGCTTCTTCTCGTGATACAAACGATTCCCAAGCAGCCTGCGGCTCAGCAAGAATCTCGCAACTGATACTGGAAGATGATATGGATAACTTTGGGAGAAGCACCCAGAGCCCGTTGAAGGACAAGTTTACAGAGCCCATCGTCAAGTAGCCAATGCGCCCTTCTTCTTTTGATACAGCCAGTCACTCTATCTCCATGTATGCAAGGGCCGGATCGGACTGACTGCCGCTTGTATTAGATCATTCGCCGATACGAGGTCGCAGCAAGTCGTACTTCCCCATGGCCGTGCCATTCAATAACCATATTCCGACTTGTTTCATTCTGATGCGAGCGTCTGCTCCGCCGAATCGATCGTTGACTCCGACCTTCCTTGCAGCTTCTTCACCTGGGGGCAATAGCCCAGCTCTAAGCAAGTAAGACATTGCCTCGAGTGTAAGAATCATTTTCTTCCTGATATGGTTGCTGGACGCAACGGCACATCCACCCTCCTTGGCCATCATCAAACCCCCATTTACACCGAGATTCTTGCTGACTCACGAATGGAACCGGTAAGTTAGGTTTCAAGTCTACGCATATGTTTCGTGGCATTGTTCGAAACCGTTCTGCAGCACAAATGCGCGACGGTGGCCAAATATCCCCAGCGATTTCAGTAAAGCATTGCACGAAGAACAAGCGCGTTCCACCACCCTACGGTCATCGAGTACTCGAGGTTTCTATACTGCTCCCGCTTCGACTGACCTCGTTCCCTTCTAGCCTGCTCTTTTACATAGGTAACCCGCTCAATGGAACCCAGAAGACTTTTGATAGACTGTTGTCGCATCAATAATCAAAATTACTTCTAGTACCGCAACAATCGTACGAGGCAACCTTTCTTGTAAGCCTTCTCGACAAAATCCCTTTCCCCATTTACCTAGTATTAGTACTGGAACATATCTGACATCTGAATAGATCAGAAGAATACTGTCTTAGTTGCCCTCGAGTCCATTCCATCGATTACAATCAACGTTGCGAGCGCCCCAAGCCCCCCATTTCGAGCCTCAATCCCATACATCGGTTGTCTCTAAATAAGGTCTTTTCCGACGACCACTTACCCCCGGCCCCCTTCAATGTGGATTCGTTTATAGTCTCCAGAGAAAGGCGCGCAGTGAACCTCCACAACCCTCCCTGGAGGCGTCGGAGCGTGCTGGGCGGGCATACATCTACCATCCAGCAATTCTTGCATCAAAAGGCAGTTATTTGACTACCAAGAGCAGCGATGCGTTGCCTCGACGACATTCCGCATCCAATTTTCCTGAGTACCCAACTACAAAATGATTCAGGCCATGTAGCCTTGCGATTGAGACTGGCGGCCATTTTGATCTCGGGTGGTTCCCAGATAAAAGGAAGGGCTCTCGCAAGGTAGGCGTTCTTTTGTTGAAGACTTTCAAGACCGGTTTTGAATACTCCTTTCCCAAGTATGCTGACCAGAGTTTTGTCCCTAGAGCTGAACGATCCCCGAGTCACAAAAGGTTTTTCTCCACGCCGCCCTGGGCTCTCTCCAACCTCAAAACGAGTACTTTGGGAACATCTCCGAATATTCTCAATTCCTCCCCCAACGCCATTCCCATCGTTTTTCCAAATTCAAAGCCTAGTCAATATTTGGCACAACTTGGAATGCCGAAATAGTCCACCCTAGCTTCCTCGCTACAAGTCAGACCACTGATTACGAACCAACAAGCAACAGCAGGGACCCGAGTAATTTGAGTCGTCGTTCCCATTTGAACAGCAACGCCATTCCAATCTTTTCCAGGAGGCTGCTGGCTCTGAAATTGTATAGGCCGCCTCTCCTAGATCCTGAAGTTACTGATTCTGCAGAGCACCGTCGTGTAATGGGTTAGCACAAGGCATGTGGTTAGCGGCAAAAAGACTACAACACTCTCTGCTTCCAAGATCATCATCCGGAATCCTGTTCGAAAGTAGCTAATCATTGACTCACAGGTCGCGTACCCCCGTTGCCAATTCTCCCTCCTAATAAGTGCTACAAAACCCAACCCCATTGTCGCTGAACTTCACCGTCGTCCGATCCTCTCTGACGCTGATTCCGACTATACCGACTCTCGTTGCCGCTGAACCTTTCTGTCGCTGATTCGGGGCCCGCGCGCCCAGATACTGCCGTAGCCCCTTGCCTGCCTATTTGGCAAGGGCAGAAGGCCATGTTCAACTAGAATAGAAGGGCTTGCTATGAACCAACTGGAACTAGAGATTGCCGCTTCCACGCTAGGTAGGATGCTCCGAAACAAAGTTACAAGCTTAGCACAACAAGCCCAATAACAAACTGGTCCACGGACACTTTTAGAACGTTATCTTGTGTGCTAATGGGTTCAATTTGCGAGATATTTGCTTTCGAATTGTTTTCCGAAGCCTTTTGTGCATCTAATACTCCCAAAAATGGATCCATAATCCGTAACCCTTCAGGAGGGCTGCATGGAGCGCTTTTCCCTCCACGCCCATCACTTAATACGACTAGCTCTCATTCTGCCGCTTCAGAATATTCCAACTCGTTCAAGCCAAAGCTCTCCTTTTTGAGGATTCTTCCCCCCGCCGAGTTTTAACCATGCTGATCCCTCTCGTCGCCAAATCTGCCATCGCAGACTCTCATTGTCACCAATACTTCCTGTCGCTGATGGTGATCGCGCCAAATCTGCCCGTCGCCAATCATACCTGTCGTCGTCCATTGCCCCCTTCACCAGTCGCACCCGTTATCAATTCTCCCTGTCGCCGATTCGCCCCGTCGTCAATTCTCCGTGCCACAGACCTACTCTATCGTCAGCGCTCATATGGCCAATATCTTCGTCAGCAGTCGATTCCAGTGGCCTAAGGAGCCGTGAAGGAGGCGATTACAAGATAGGCAGATTCTGAAGAATACAATGTCGCTGATAACATCCATCAAAATTGAGAAGACGACCTCCTGCCCCCCTTGACAGCGCTGCGCACTCCCTTATAAGGTACTATACGAACGATGATTATACAACTCAACATCACCTTTAGCCAGTAACCGCGTCGCTAAAGGTACTCGGCGTGGGTTGCTTCCCTACTTTGCTAATAATGACCGCCAACGCCAACCTACGCGCCCGTCCCCTTCCTCCCCTTGAAAGAACTTCTGCTGACATCTTCTCATCAGACAGGATTGTGATTTTAAACTCTCCCCATTGATCCCTACCATGGCAGCGCTGCCCGAAGTAACAGAGCCGGAAAGAGGAGGATTGCAAAAGCGCAAAATGTACAAATTGCTCAACCCTCCCGGTCCACGTCGTCCTGGAAGTCTAGATCGCGGAGATTATATCACCAAGAACGTCATGATACATCCATACTTTGTAGGCGTACAACCACAAGGTAGGCAATCAAGTACAACCAAGTCGCCCTGCCTCCCACCCCCCCCCCCCCCCCCCCCCCTCCCTCGCTGCGAGTCCTCGCCTAGGCATCAAGCAAGAGGTCTCCTTTGGTGCGACTGTATCCCCTACATAGTCGATACCCTGCGATACATGACGACTACCAAGTAGTACCGAGATCAAACACTTGCGCGACCAAGGCCGTGATTCAAATTCGACCCACGCTCCCGTGAACTACTCTCCTGCAGCTGAATACTACTCGGTTTATCCCTGAAGAAGGCATCAATGAAGGGCCAAAACCACAATCATGGGAACGCTCTTTGACCGTGTTGTACAGATACGGGCTGCCTGTTCTAGCTGGTGATTTTCCTTTTCTTTCTTCTGCTGGCCCTACCTCCATATGTCTACGATCATCTACACCATTGCCTTGGCCATGATATTGGCAGTTCTACCTCTACTCCGAGTGATTGCGTGGTAGCAATCCTAATGGAATTGCCCTCCCAAAATCAAAGTCTCTTGATAGGGGAATATGGGTTACCACCGTCGGGGTGATTTTGCTGCCCATTTTCTTTGGCTTGAAGGGCATCAATTCTACAAGGCATACATCATAAGTGCCGTAGTAACCTTCTTGAAGACCTGTGGCTCTCCGGAAAGAAGCCTGGCGTCTGGTCTTTGTCGGCTCTCCTGGACGGCAGATCTTGTCGGCGAGGCATCATTGTCGCGCGAGCAGCTGTGAACACCATAAGCAATAGGCAATGTGATCAGCACGCCGATGTAGGTGAGCCAGAACGTACAGAGACTTGAGCAGAAAAAAGAGAGAAAAAAAACCTAAGCTCGAGGAGCCGGTCACCTTGTATACATCATTCTCTTGAGCCGCCCCCCCTATTTACACCATGATGGATCTGGCTGGTCTACATACGCCGTGCTTGCAAACATTACACCTGAGACTGCGCCCTCGACGCTCTACTGCCCACTGACTTCAAGCACAAAGTAGCATCCCGCTCTTTAGGATGTCGGCGAGGCCAGCACCTTACTGCAACCTCGTCGACGACTCCTGGGCCTCCTTCTAGAGTGCGTGGGCAGGCATTAGGGCTGGGATCCCCCCTTGATACACTGCTCGGATGCATATGAAGACCACGATTCTAGATACGTACCTAAGGCCTCACACAAAATCCAATTTGGCAAGCCCAGGGCACTAAGGAAGCCATCGCGAGACTTATCGGCGCTCCCCTAAACTGCAACAGCAACCACCCCCCTAACCTCCCACCTCTCCTCCTCTCTTGCCTCCTTCCTGGTACGTATCTTCTCTATCAAGCCACAGATTGCAACAAATCTTTCGTCCGAAGTCTAGCACCAATGTGAGTCCAGAATCTCTTATCGTATCTGCAACGCTAGCTACCCCCCTTGGCCCTTTTGATCTCTGCGTAACACGAAGCCTCATTTTCTTTTCTCCCACACGCCACCCTTCCTGCCTCGCGTCCGAAGACGAACATATCCGACCAGCACACATTGGTAAGTCTCGCATCTGTTCCTTGTGGCTCGCGCCTCTCCCCTTGCCATCTGCCTACCTACCTTAGTCATCTCGACCATCTGCCAGATCACGCCTCCGTTCCTCTCTTACGCATACCATTCTTCTTTCCCCCGGACCAACAGAAGAACGTTTCTAACCAACGCACACACAGGTAAGTTCTGCATTGATTTCCTAGAGCATGTTCTTCTCTCGTCACTTCTAGTCATCCTGCCCATCTGCCAAACCCACTGCTTCTTTTCCTTCCCACCCACATCATCTTTCCTCCTTCACCCACATCATCTTTCCTCCTTCGCAACAGCAGTCGAGCATTCCCAACCAACACACACACACACACTGGTAAGTCTTGCATTTGTTCCCTGGAGCTTACGCTCTTCCCATTTGATCTGGTCCTTGTCACCTTTCTTCAGCATCTACACCTCCGTTTTCTTTCTGCACACACCATCCTTTCCCACCTCTACTTTCTTTTTACACACACCTTCCTTTCCCCGTGCCTCCAGCTGAGCATCACCATCCGACAAGCGCTGGTAAGTATCACATGTTTCCTCTGGAGCCTGCGCTTCTTCCGTCTTAGCGGTCACCTCTGCCATCTGCCAAGAACACTCCTCCTCCTCCCGCCATTTCCCAGCCATCAACCTTTCCTCTTTCCATTCATCGCACCATCAAGCAGCGCTGGTAAGTATCACATGTTTCTTCCGGAGCCTACGCTGCTTCCGGCCTGCAGGTCACCTGTGCCATCTGCCACGTACACTCCTCCTCCTCCCGCCATCTCCCAGCCATCAACCTTTCCTCTTTCCATCCACCACACCATCAAGCTGACACTCTTTTGCGCAGGTAAGTCATCCACGATCTGCCGCCTCGTCATACTTCACAATCGATACAGTCACTGCCTTCCGCGCTTCGTTTTCTTCCCAGGATCACCTCGTCACTTGCCAAGGTCGGTACTGCTCTTCTCTCTGTCATGTTTTCCAACACCTCCCCTCCCTTTGCTTTTCTTTCCATCGTTCCCATCTTCTCCAGCATTCCGTTCTGTACCACATAGGGCAAGCCACCGAGGCAAGCGCATACGGTCGGCACACCTCTCGCTTTCAGCCCTTCCAAAACAACTCCAGAGTTCCCCCAGGGTTCTCTTCCTTCCTTCCCCATCAAAACAACTCTCTGGGTTCCTCTTGTCAGTGTTCCCTCTACTCCATCAACAGCATCATCGGCACCATCTCCTCTCTTCCTTGCTTGGTCGGTGTCCTGGTTGCTTCATTGCCAGTGTCGCTTTCACCCAGTCCAGCTTCCAATCTTACTTCTTTGGCAACTTGCCTCTCAAGAGTCTCTAGCTAACAGCAACAAGCAGACAACCAACCGCTGACAACCACTGGCAGACCAGCTGACCAGCATCTTATCATCCAAGCCAAGTACTCTACCGACCCTCCTCTTATCCTATCCTGGCTCCTCCATCCCGTCTCGAAGTTGCCCCCCGAGCCGGCCCAAGTCACCCGCGGTTCAACCCCAAGAGGGAAGAAAGAGGAGGAACGACCGATACCCCAGTTGGCTATTTGTCCCAACTCTTTCGCCTTCACCCTCACACCTCCCTGTCCTTCATGCTATACAGCTACTGACTGATGCTGTCGAGTCTAGAAATCATCGCCAGTCTTCCACAATCACCAGATTTCCGACATGTCTTCTGCTCCTCACGGTATGTCTTGTGGCATTTCCCCCTTGTCTGGTCTCCCAAGACATCCATATCCTCCATGACATGTTTCCAACGATCCCACCGTTACCATGTCTACGACCATGGAATCCAAGGCGCCTCCATGACATCTGCCTTGACATCCTGAGCACCATGTCCTGAATCTCGTGTTGACATGGTATCTGCTCCAGGTTTCGGTGTCCGCCAGGACGAGGCCCTCCAGGCCTACGCTGCCGCCGTTGCCGCCGACGCCTTCGATGGCGGCGACGGCGGCAGCGAGCACGGCTCGGTGCTCTCCGAGGGCACCGTCCTTGACGATGACGAGATCTCGACCATCTACGATGATCCGGCTCCCGTCATCCTCTCCCCGTTCCCTATGCTCTCGACAATGTCTACGATCGGCCTCCTTGCGGAGACCTTGAACATGCACATGGACTGGGAGGACCTCGTTGCTCTGAACCTGTTCACTTTCGAAATCCCGCCTGGTTACATGCCCAAGGCCCGCGTCGCAGTTGGGTGAGTTTCCTCTTCCTGCCCCCTGGTCCAATCCCCTGATCTCTCTCTCAATGAGCTTTCATGAATGACCTGACCGAGCGCCTTTTCGCCTCTCTCTCTCTCTCTAGCTCGCTCGTCTCCATCACGATCCACGGCCTCGCGACTTTCATCGTTCACTACGACGCGCTCTCCCTCGTCCCCCTCCTCCAGGGCCTGGTCTGGGAGCATTACGGCGTCCTCACTCTCTGGCCGTCCACGCCCCTGCGCGGCTTCCAGCTGCTCCTGCTCGCCGTCTACGGCGGCGCGTGCCAGCCCTTCGTCATGGCCATGCCGCAGGCCTTCCACGCTTACGACTTCATCGACGCGCTCGCGCTCGCGGACAAGTTCGGCGCCGATGACACGGTCCGCGGCAACCTGCTTTCGCACACGGCGGACTACTTCGACGTGCAGTTCCGCTTCTTCGACCTCGACTCCTGCGGCACGGGATCCGACGGCGAGGGCTTCGAGCACGTCACGCTCCCGCGCCACCACCGCCTGCTGATGGAGCTCAGCCTCGCCTTCCACGTCTGGCGCAAGGCGCGCTTCGTCAACGGTCCCAAGCCCCTCTCGGGCGCCGTCTTCGGCCGGCTGCTGTTCGAGCGCGCCCCGACCGCGTCCATCCTCGCCAGCGTCCACTGCATGCACAAGGCTCTGGTCTACTGGCTGGCCTGGGTCGCGATGGAGAACGGTGACCACCAGTACGTCCCCCCTCTCTCGCTTCGCGAGGACTTTGCTGTTTCCGCTAACGACAGGTAAGGCTCGCGCAACGTGTCACGGATCGTCTTCGTCTCTCGGAAGAGGAGTAGGTAGCATCTCTACCTACCATCACGCGATCGCACACTCCAAGTCTTGCGCTTTCGACACTTTCTTTCGTCAATCGCAATTGAAGGCACCTCGACTTTCGCCTTTCCAGAACCTGAGTCACCACTGCACCAGCATGACTTGCCCGCATTCGATCGATCTCGAGTCTTCCCCAGACTCACACTCAATAACTGACAGCACTTGACCACTCGAGTCTTGTGTTTCGCATTTGCTCGGCGTTTCATCATCATCAGAATCGTTACGTTACTCAGAACTCGCAGAACTCTCGGAACCAAAAGCAAGGCGTGCATTATTAAGGCGCATAATGAGAGAGAGAGAGAGAGAGGGAAGAGTTTTTGCAGCCCCAGCGAGGCATCTGTGTGCATCAAGCACCAGCTCGGACGCTCACCATTGCATTGGCATTATTCTACATACTTAGACACCGACCACAAGGCAACCTTCGAACCAAAGGCTCTGCATAGGTAGATCTCGCCGAATTCAGAGATTTGGTGTCCCCAACTTGCAATCATTAAATGCGTTAACTTGTTCACTGACAGCCCCAGAAAACTCCCTCCTCACAAGCACAGCTGTCAATTCCTACGCCCTTGCACTAAAGTCACTGCTGAAATCTCACAGCGTCCCTCCCCAATTACCAACAACGGCTTCCGACCGTAATTTGCTACCACAGACATAAGCGCCCTCCCCTCAACGTGAATAACGAGCTTCTCACTAATACATCCAGCACCGCGCTTTCAACTTTTTGTTCTTTCTCTTTTTCTATTGATCGATTTCAAGGTACGTACAGCGCAACGTGCCCCCTCCTAGCGGCGCGCGTCTCCTCCAAGCTTGCCCCCCACCGACTCTCTCCCCTCCTCTCTTTCTCACATGCCCGCGATAGCCTCCGGCTGGACCTGGTTATCGCGAATATACGGAATCCCTGTCAGCCTCAGCGCGCGCTCGCTCAGCACCGCATCATTCAGCGGCCACTCGCGCGAGACGTTATCCGGCTTCCCCCCGGGGCGGCGCGCCACGTTGCTGCCCGTGTGCTTGGCGTTGGGCCAGTGGGTGGTGCCGAGGCGCTGGTCGTAGGCGAGCTTCTTGCGCAGCAGGTCCTCCTGCGTCGCGTCCGCGACCGGCATGTAGCACGTGTACACGGCCATGCGGTCCTGGCGCGTCGTCGTCGGCACGTTGTAGTGCGGCGTCCGCGAGTCCCACACGACCAGGTCGCCCGGCGCGCACGAGACCTTGTGCCACGACAGCCCGGCGTCGGCCAGGTACTTCATCCCCCGCTCCGTGAAGCCGTACCACTCGGGCGTCCAGGCCGGGATGCGCGGGTCGTCCGCGTTGTCGATGTGGAATTGGGCCGAGAGGTTGTGCCCGCCCTTGCACACGATCAGCCCCCCGTCGTCCGGCCCGCATGGCTGCAGGTTCACTAGCCCCTGCAGGCACCGGAAGCCGGCCTTCGCGGGGTCCTGTAGTGCGCCGAGGAGAAATCTGTCAGCGACCAAGAAACATACAAACTACAGAACAAAAGGAGAAAAAGGAAAGAAAGCAACATTCTCGGCAAAGTGAGATGGGAGGGAGCGAGAGAGAGGGAGCAGGCAGCCGGCGTACCTGGTCCTGATGGGCCCACGGCGGGTTCTCCGGGAGGTTTGTCCGGTTGGCGAAGCCGTAGTTGATGGCGTCGAAGGAGACGATGATGTCCTCGGTGTTGTAGGCCTTCTCGAAGGCGCCGTACACGCCGGGCTCGCTGCGGATCGCCCAGACGAAGTCCTCGTGGGCCGAGCCGTAGTTCAGCATCATGCCCTTCTCCGTGATGAAGGGCAGCTTGTCCGGGTGCACCGTCGAGGGGTCGTTCCGGTCGTAGCCCAGGTTGCTATAAATTGAGCGCCCCCCCTCCCGTCAGTAACTTGTTTTGCCATCCTCATGCTTTGCTTGAGTATTCCGAAAGCAGCGGCTACTAGGCACTACTCACAATGACTCCAGCAGGCTGTACATCTGGTCGGCGTACTTTTCGGCACGTTCGCGGGGGATGGCGCCCTTGACGACGGCGTATCCGTCGCGGATCAGGTCATCCCGCCAATCGCCGAATTGGGGGTCGCTACCATCGAGCCTGATGCGGCCGTCATCACTGATGGTGACCGCCGGGGCTGTCTCTGTGACGGTGGTAGACATGATGGTACGTGAGGCAGAAGTTGTTGAACAGAAAGAGTATCGGGAGACGGAGAGTTGATCTGCTATCTCTGTCTGACTTGCAGTAGTCTAAATATGTCCCCTCGTCTCTTTAATAACAGAGGTGGTGTTTCAGCGGCACGATGCAGCGCGCCACCGGCTCGGTTCGTGGGCCCCTGGCCCATCGGTTCGGGTTTGTGGAGGGACGGGCCAACCTCCTCGGTTCACTTCCGCGGTGGGGGGTACCTTACCCCAGATCTGCGATCTCCGCCGCCGCCCAGCTGACCAGAAATTTGTGGGGATATCCTGGGGTAGACCCGGGGGGCCGGGGCGGAGGCCATGCAAGTGGCCGTGGCGTTCGGCAGAGGTCTTCGGCTCATGTCAGGTTATGCGTAACTGACTTACGTGAAACGCCCGGCTCCGAGAGGGTTTCCCAATGTGCCGAGGAATGCTGCAGCATGCTGGATTGACAGCTCGGCCGCATCCGAATGTGACGCTTCCGAGTCGTTCTACGACTACCGTACGACGAGTAAGGAGGTCTCCCAGTCAAAAAGCGAGAGATTGGTATGGGCCTTCGACAACTGCTAGAACCCCCTCCTCGTCTTTTCGGCCTGTTCGGCCTGTCCTGCGCGCCACCTGTGATTAAACTCCAGCCCGAAGCAAGACGGCCTTGTTCGTTAGACCTGATATAACGGCTGGTCGTCGTTGACGAGAAATTCGGTACCGAGCATTGACCAGAACTCCTCCAGCGGGACGCCCGCGAACGGGTCGAAGAAGCCCGAGTCGCGCGACTGCGCATTGGGCAGCTCCATCGACGACGGGGAGAGGAGCGCGTTGTCGGAGGACCCGGCCACCCCGTCGGACGGGGAGGCGTGGGAGACGACGCCGTCGCGCGAGGCCGGCGCGTTGTTGTTGTTGCCGACGCGAGCAGCAGCAGCAGCGGCAGCCTCCCTGGACACGTAAGACTGGTAGACGCCGCTGACGCGGTCCCGCAGGATCTCGAGGCCCCGGACGAACTCGGGGTTCTGCCCGGCGCGGCGGTACTGGTCCTCGCAGTACTGGGTGGCCTCGACGAGCAGCTCGAGGTCGGACCGCACCATGCGCTTCTGCGGGTGCTTCAGGATGTTCAGCGCGAGCACGACCGCGGCCAGGAAGGGCTGCGTCACGGTGAAGATCATGGACTGCACGCGGTGGTCGGCCAGCTCGAGCACCTGCTTCACGAGGTTCCGCGCCGCCGCGATCGCGATGTTCTGGCTCTGGAACAGCCGGCCGTTCGAGGGCAGAGAGGTGGGGTAGCGCTTGATCTCGAAGTTGTACGACTGTGTCGAGAATATCAGGGAGGCCCGAAACAGGGTTATCTGGGCCTGGTAGTAGTTGATCGACAGGAACGCTGCCAGGTGTTGGTGGTCGTCTTCTGGGATCGTCTGGCCTTCCTGTCCTGGGCGTATGCTCTCGGGCAGCGAGTTCGCCCAATCCGTGAGGGCTTTGTCCAGCTTCCCAGTGTCGTGTAGAAGGTTGTAGGAGCTCGGCTGGCGCTTCCGGTATATGTGTTCGCTGATCTGTCCCATAATCCGCGACAGGGAAACCCACATGCCAAAGTAGTCCAACGGTTGAGAGCCCGCGGAGCCGTGACGCGGCAAGTGCTGGTCGCAGTCGTAATCGTTGATCGCCGAAGGTCGACCCGTCTCCATCTCCATCAGCTTCTCGAGGCTGTAGCACGTCCACCAGAGCCGGGCATGCAGTTGCAGATCGACCTTGTACCCGGGTCCGGGGGAGGGGCTCTCGTCGTGGAGGGATATGTGACGGTGGAGGCCCATGGAATGCGACATGCGGATCGCCGTTCCGAGGATATGCCAGCCCTGACCTTCTTTGCAGCGGCCGCGAAGTGCAATACATAACAGGAGCAGTGCCTGCACGCTGATGATGTATGGCATGGAAACCAGGTGGCCGTATAGTCCATAAGCCGCCTCCAAATACGTGGTACCCACGTCCGTGATATGCCCTGCAGCTTCGTCGGCGCCAATGCTGATGACGCAGTATATGGTTACTAATGAGGCTATATCTGCGTGAGTGATGACTGTCTGCAAGCCGAAGCCATTGGGTTTGGAGAGAGAAACGCCATCCTGAAGCTGCATCAACCTGGTGATATCTGCCATGATGGTCGCGTGGTCGACCACCGGGTGAAGTGGCCAGACTCGGGCAAAGAATGACTTGACGCAGCGCTCCAGAAGCGGCGCAGGGGGTAAGTCGGGTCGGTTTGGCATGATGGGCAACGCGAGCTCCTCGACCTGTCTGTCCATCAGCGAAGCCCCCTGAACCGGATAGTCCGGTCAGAGTAGAGCAACTCACGTGCCGGATGCCGAATCTGAACTGTTTGCTCACTGGGCCAAGACCTTTCCGACCCAGGAACAAGTCGACGAAGATGCAGAGACACTGCAGACTGCTGCCTCCCAGGTACTATAGCAGAACTCAGGGCTTATCCTATGCGTGATGCGGCGAGAGAGACCGCGGCGTTGCGTTACTGACCTTGACGCGATGGGAGCTCTCGTCCGTATTCATCACGATGTCCGGGCTCGATATGTCTGCTGCCGCGTGTTCGGGCCGGGCGTTGGCGTGGTCTCTGTACGCGCGGAAGAGGAAGGACATGGGCCGCGTGCCGGGCGTGCCCCCCGCGGACTCGTGCTGCGACGAGGTGCCGTCGGACGGGCTCATGCCGAGCGAGTCCAGCATGTGTCCGGACGACTCGTAGCCGTGCGCCATCACGTCGCCGGGCAGCCGGCCGTCCTTGGTGGCCCATTTGCGCACGGCGGCGGTGTCCGGCTTGCGCGGGTCCGTCGTCTCGCACATGTCGCCCCGGAGCCAGCAGTTTCGGCATTTGGGCGTCTCGGCGTCGCACCGGACCTTGCGCCGGCGGCACTGGTTGCAGGCGAGCGAGAGCCGTATCCTCTTCGGCGCGGGCTGTGTCTGCAGCGACTGGTCCACCGTGCTGGACACGTCCTCGCTTCCTGCTGGCGAGCCCGGCGATGCCATGGTCGAAAATGTCGGGGACGGCTCTCGATCATCGGTTCTGGATCTGACCCAGCATCAATACCCAGGGTCCATCAACCTGAACCAGGCGGTCATGATAGTTAGGTACGGTACGGTACTCCCGAGCCCCAGTCCGTCGTCCCAGTGCCAGACTGGGATGGGAATACCGCGATTTATCACCACACAGCCACATGATACAAAGGTCCCCAAAACCAGCCAACGGGTATGTGGGGAGGCCTTGGCCGATCCAACAGCCAAGGCCCAAAGTGCGGGGCCGGGAGGAGGGAAAAGGAGAGGACCCCTGCGTGGCCTGCTCGCCCTGCTGAGGTATCCTTGCCGACGGGCAATGCGCCGTCCCTCCGCCCATGACGGCGTCAGCTGTCTCCGATCCATCGTCGCTTGCGCAGAGCGCCTCCCGAGTCCCGGCAGTCTGGGCTGACGCAGGGACTGCCGGGTAGGTAGCTCTCGTTTCCCAAGAGATATGTCACTTATTGGGAAAACAAGGTAGACCGGTCTCCGCCCTTGTACGGTGGATGGCGTCTGCGGTCACTTTGGGCCCAAGGGACAGACGGTCTCCGCGGCTGGGTGGCGAAGAAGGGAAGAATAGTAATCCAAATTATTCCCATTTGTATACTACGACAACAATTGGGGCACGTTCTCGAGCTTCCGTTCATCCGCATTCTTCAGTCGTGCTTACGAGCTCAACAGGTCCCTCACGCTCATCCCTCTCGCTGGCGTTCCGTTGCGTGGCGCTCGTCTATCCGCGTTGAGCATCAACAGAGCGGCCGATATTTCATGGTCTATCTCTTCTTGTGGTCTCAATGCCGGGCTGGTCAGTTTGGGGTGCGGGTCGAATGCACTACTCGACTGATATGGTGGCATCTGGGCGCCCGAGATTGGCGATGTGCAATTAGAAGCACTGAAGCTATAGTGACGATGTTCCGTCGATATCGACGAGTAGGAATCCTGTCGCCTCCGTGCATCCTGCGCCACCAAAGCAGGAGACACTGAGGAGCTGCTGAAGTGCGCCGGATTGGGTAGTATGGATGGCGACGGGGCTTCAGAATCTGCCATCTCGACGTCTCCGAAACCCTTCTCGCGCATATCGTCGTCATCTCTGCCACTGCATGCCCCCTGATTGTCGTGGGAAGAAAGCCTAGGCTGTGGTAGTGAGGGAGGCGTCGGCGTGGGAACCGGTTCACCCTCGCATTGGGACTTCAGCTTGTGTATGCAGTCTTCCAGATAACGAACGTACTCAATCGACGCCTGAAGCGCAGAGATTAGCGTGGTTGGCGGATCAAGGACGCAACCGACTAACTTGTAAGATGGCCAACTTGTGCATTTCTCCAGTACAGGCCGGTATCAGGCCCTTCAATACGTCAAATTCCTCGTTCATCTTCAGCCTGCGCCGGCGTTCAATAAGACTATGAGCAGTCTTTCTGGCAACCTTCCTCCCTGCAGCACTGGTAGCTGCCGGTTGCTTCTTCTTGGATGTTGAGGTACCGGCAGACTTTGCCGGGCTAGTGGCAGCTGCTGCCGAAGACGTGGTCGCCTGGGCGGCCTCTTCCTGGGGACGTGGTCTCATCTGTATGATCCTGCGGGACCTTGTGGGCGGAGGAGGCAGAGCGAAGGCGTCTTTCTGGGCAGCGGACGAACGTCTCCTAGACTTGACCGTCTCGCTCGCCTGGACAGGGTAGGAGAGTTGAGAGGAGGGCGATACTGGCGACAGCTTGGAAGCAGGGTCAGAGGCTTTACTTGCATCCCCAGGCACCACGGCTGAAGGTGGCAGCTCAAAGTTCATCTTCAATGCCGGCAGCTGATGTGTATGGTCCTGGCCTCTGATCTCGCTCGAGGACGCTGGCGTGGGTGGCAATCTCGTGCGTGCCATGGTGTAGACTTCTGCAGAACAGAATACAGTAGATGTTTCTGTGTCTGTCGAGGCACAATAATGACGATACAACCGCGAGGATAAGCTCGCTGGTGACTCAGGTATACGGAGTACTTCGTATAAGAGTTCGAAACGGGCACTTCGAGTCTGAGAGGGAGTCCCGGGTCTCAGACCCCGGGAGGGGTCTTTGTATATCAAAAGAACGAGTGTCACGCGACAAGGCCAAAGTGGACGGCACAACGTGGATCAAGGGTTGCGGTAAGAGAGCGCGTGAGCGTATCGACTATCACAAACAACTGACGACGATCGTGGCTAGGAGAGGGTCGGGTAACAATAGGTTCAGACTAGTATGCGGCGGTTAGTAGCGACGGCTCGCTGCTGGCGACAGGAACCACCGCATGGCCGCTTCGAGGGCAGCCAACGGTCGGCAATGTCACCAAGACTGGAGGCGAGCACATGTGAAGAACGAGAGATGGATATTGGGCTTGTCGACATCATGGCGAGCACGCGACCAATTTCACCCACCGCATTGGCTGAAGCCCGAAGTGTCCAATCATAGCTCGAGCCTTGAGAACGTGATAGTTCTCGACGCCAATTTATCCCTTAAGAGGTACTTACAGTATATCGGGGCCACACCCTTGTAAACCATATTTCAATATAACGGGAAAGACCCGCGTCGTGTTAACAACGTTGGAAGTAACTTTTCTGCCAACTCCCAATCTCACGACAATTGAGTCTGATTTGTGTCAATATAGGCTCATTGCCCAAGGTATGTCCTGAGTGGTTGTCTGCAACTTCCTGTCCGTAATGGCGCAAGACAGCATAACTTGCGGCCACAACATCCTCCTAAACATGGCAAACCATGATACCCTCATGGTAGCTGTGGAACCTGTCGCTTGATTATGACACTTGATCTGCCCGGTGTTCGGAATTATATCGAACCATGAGTTAGTATTCATTTGCGATCAGTATATTATCAATACACGTCACTATGTGTACCTAAGTATGTATATATTGACTTACGCCCTTGTTGCCTATGTTAGATGTTGTTGAATTGACTGTCTAAGATCGTACGAAAGTATCACAACCGGTATGTGCTTCAGACTCAGGTTGGAATATGCGTCAACAAAAGGGTGATGTTATTCATAGTGATTCTTATAGGTAAAGAACTAAGTCCGTACGTGCGGCCCAAGGTCTGGCCACGCCGTACATATACCTAGGTCCGGCGTGGCTTACCTAAGGTAGCCTCCTACATGACTGGCACCCGTACCAACAGTTGTTCTTTAACTTAGTTAATGACAATTATAAAGTCCTTGCTGCTATTCTAGGGATCTCAATCCACAGTGATTGTAGGTAAAAGTTGAATACTAGGCAAAAACACTTATTTCTGTCAGTTGAGTAGCAACTTGTCTTCGGGTTAGTGGCATTCCTGAACATAGCATAGATAGGAAAACTCTTCGACGAGAAGTGGGATAACATTGACCAACTTCTAGTCTACAGGAATGTAAGCCAGGACACATGGGTCTGCGTTGTTTCTTAATGGACACCTGATTGTTTTCAAGACATGGTTATGCTACCCATGAATCTGTATCTGCGGATATGTGGAGGGAACATACAATAAGCACCTTGTTAAATAGAGAGCAGATAATGGCATATAGTAAGGTGTGCCAAGAAACAATGTCATAGCTAGTGACAGGAGGCCACTGTAGCTAGACGACAACAATGAAGCATGACATCTCATGATCAGGCCCTTGGGCTAAGTAGCAGGCGTACCACTACCCTATATAAGCAATACTGTTGGTAGGCTCTATACAATTATACGGTGTAAGTTGATAAGCAAGTAGCTTTTATATTAACTAGAATGATTATATAGAAGAAAGGAAAGGTAGAGTGTATAAGAGAGGGGAAGGGAGAAGGGTTTTTACCCTTCTCCTTTAACGCGTATACTTGCCCCTTAATTTAACTAGAAACCTATGCCAAGAGATTAGTATTCCCATATTAGTAACTTTTCTTTTATCGTATAAGGGTTTTGCCGGCTAGGTTTTATATATATAAAGGAAAACTTGATTCGTGCGGGTAAATAACTATAAGTAAGAAATAAGAAGTTTTTTATATGCGTATAGCGCATATAAAGTTAATAATAATCGTACGGTAAAGAATAAAAGGTAATAAAATCGCGGTAAGTTATAAATAAGCGCTATTACGCAAAGGGTAAATTAGTCTCTGTACGGGGATAACTTTGAATAAGTTATATATAATAATAAATAAATCGATAACGAGAGATAGGATAATTCCTTATAGGCATAAAAAAGAGCTTTCTCGCACGCTTAAAGGGCTTTTTTTTTTTATCCTTATCCTTTAGCTTTTTCTTATACGCTTTTTCTTCGTTCTTATCCAATTACTTATATACTTATTATTTTCGAATATTATAATATCGCCGCTATTATAAATAATAATAATATTAACGGTAACCAGTAACCGTAATAATAATAACCTCGCCCGAACCCGTATAGGGCTCTTAAAACTCTTAAAAACCCTTTTAAGTATTATGCGTATAATATTACGCAGGCGGGTGCTATAAGGATTATATAAACCGCGCACCCCGATATGCGATATTTTTAATAACGGTATTCGCTTAATATATGTTCTTATAATTACTGGTTAAAATCGTATAATATTAACTCTTATAATAGCCTTTTAAGCGTTAGGTTATATATATACCTTTAATTAATATACCGGTATTTTTATAAAATACCGGTGGTAATTATATAAGTATTTTAGTTTATTTATATACTATGTTAATCTTGCGCCGGGAGGGTAACTAGGATACCCTTTTTATCGCCTTGCGCGGTTAAGTAACCGTATAATTATACTACCCTTACGAATATTATTAAAACCAGCCGGTTTTTTCCGGTTTACCGTATACGCAGTATTATATCGTTCCTGGCTTTGCTTGTAATGCTTACGCTGTGTGTATAGCTTAATCGCGCGCGGTTTAATATATATACCGCGTTTAATTCGGGTTAGGGAATAATTCGCGCGGTTAATTTAAAAAAAATATATTAATAGCTTATACTTATGGTTTAAGGAATAAAATTTATTTTACGCGATTAAAAAAAAGAATTAATTCCCTTTCGTGCGTATATTTTTAAAAGGTTTTTTTTATATATTCGTTATTATACGAGATTTTCTTATTATAGGTTACTAAGCCTTTTTATAAAGGCTTTAACTCGTATAATAAGTATATTAATCGAGATAAGTTTCTTGAGTACCAGGTTCGGGGTTTATTTTATATAAGCGTTTAAGAAATTATCCCTTTTATTAATCTAGCGCACTTTGGATATCTCTTTATTCTCGTATAACTCGTAAAGTAATATAATATTTATTATAAATCGCTTTTTAGTAGTTATATTAAGCTTTATAAGGCATTCGTATAATAATCGTGAATCCGAATAAATAACTACTGGAATTTAGGGGATATCGAGCGTATAAGTAATTTACTAAAGTATAATACTAAGCGTAATCGCGTAATTAAATCCAGTTATTATACTATATAACTCGCTGGCTAAAACGCTCCTTATAACTCTTTTATACTTAAAGGAATTCCAGTATATAATATTACCCTCGATTATAAATTCTGCGTTTATACGCTCCTTTATACCGATTATAATAACGAATCCAAACTAGGAGGTTAAGTCTACGTTATTAGCGAATAAGCTATCCGTAAATATAAATAACTTTATACGATTAAGCTAAAAAAAGATATATTAAAATCCTTTTAACGCATTATATATTTATTATTTTATTCGTGCGTTTAATTTATTAATATTACTCCTCTCGGGCTTTTTCTTTTATACTATAACTAATAGGTTATATATTACCTTAGGTTAGTAAATTAACGAGATATACGCTCCGCGCGCACGCTATAATACGTATTATTATACGGTATTAAAAGCATTAAGGTTAATAATACAAAATAAATTTATTTACCCTTTTTGCGTAATAAGAATACTATCGCCGTCTAAAGTAATTTATACGCTATTAAACTCGATTAGTTTTTTATATAAAAGCTTGGTTTTCGGCTTTATACGGAATTTAGCTACCTAGAATTCCTCCTCTTCCTTACGCGAAAAGGCCTCGGTAATAATACTTAGCATATTATTCGTTTAAAGGCCGGTAATCGCGAAAACAGGGTTATATAAAAAAATACTTTTAATCGTAAAAAGGAGATATAAATCGTATATTAATATTTTTATTCCTAATTGCGTATAATAATAGGTATAATAAGTCTTATACTAATATAAACCAGATTCCGTTAAACCGTATAACGGTCGTAAAACCCGAAGGATTATATCCTTAGGATACCGGTACGCGATTTTTTTAAGGAATCAGAGAAAAATAATTCGGAATAGCTTATTTATAGCTTATATATACGCCTGGGTAATATTATATAACTCGATATATATATTATATAATTTATTAAATAATAATACGAGTATAAGCAAAATGCGTTAACTTATACGCTAAATTATTAATGCTTAAGTAAGGATTTTTTTCTTTCCGGCGTTATTATATCCTTATACGATAAATCTCGATTTCTTGTACGGCTTTATTATTTTACCCTTAATTTCTCGTATAAAACAAAAACCGTAAATCCTTATACCGCCGTATATATTTGGGTTATATAACACGAATTCAAAAACGCTAGCGTTAAATAAGCTCTCGATTTCTTATTTATCCGATTTTTCGAATAAATCTCCGGGGGTTATAATTACTCCTTCTTAACGGAATTATACGGTTAAATTATATATAAATTCCTCCTTTTTTATTACGAACTAATTTATTCGTATAATAATCTTATCCAGGATTTCCTTATCGCTCGTATCCTTATAAGAATTTCGTGCCGGGTAATTACTCTTTTCTTATAAAGTGCGTAAAAGCATATCTCGTTATACTAACGGGACCTAGTTAAATCCCGGGAATAATAATCTCTTAAGGAATAATTCGTATAAACGGACTAAGTATTCCATTATAATATCCAAGGCGGGCACGCGGTAATATAACTTTATCTGCGTATACCTAAACTTTATATAATTATCTAGGATAATATTTATGCCTTTATACGCTTGGATTTTAAAAGGGCCTCTCCAGCCCTCCTTTTCTTTTTATATTATAACTTTTAATCTAAGGGGGAGCTAAAGCATATCGTATAAAGGGCTATTCCGTGCTTTTAACGCTCTTAAAACGTTTGCTTTTATATAAACCTCTTTAATAATTTTTATTACCCTGCGGATCGCTTAAATTCGTATAACTAAGTCTGGAAATAATAAGGAATCCTAAATCGTATAAGGGTATACTCCGAATACTAAAAATATTAATATAAGCCCGTTAGGGCCGGCGGTATTATTTAGCGCCTTAATAATTATTTTAAGAACGGATTTCTTACTTATATAAGGGAGATTATGCTTAATAATATTATACGCATACCTTAACGGGCCGTATAAATACTCGATTTTCCTAATTCCCTAATACGCTTTAATAAGCACTTCCTTATACGTGCTACCTATTAATTACGCGCTATTACGGAATTCCTTAAAAACCAGGTTTATACCGGTATTATACGAGATAATATCCGGGGGGCCTTAATATACCCAGATCCAGTAAGTGTATAACGCTTTTTAAATATTTCGTGCGGATATTAATCGCACGAATTCCACCGCTTAAAATCCGGTTACCGAGTTAATTATATAAAGGATATTCTTCCCGCCGATATATACGATATTAATAATAACCTTATAATTAAAATTATAATTATCCTTAATCGAGAACTTAAATCGCCTAAGAGTTAAGCCGTATAATTAATAATAATAATATATTTTCTTAATATTTTTAAGAACGCTTTATTATATATCCCTATACCCGGCTTTCCTTAAAAGGTTATATAATCGGTCGGCGAAAGGGTATTTAAAGCACTAGTAAAATATATAAAGCTCTTATTCCGAGAATAAAATATCTCTTACCGTATAAATATAAAAAAAAATATATCCCTATTTCCGTATTATAGGTATTATATGGTTTTTATAAATAATTATATCCAGTATATTATTAAAATATGCCTTTAATTTATCGGCATCGTATAAGGAAAAAAGGAATAAAGTTAATACGTTTATAATAAAAAACTTTATATAACTAATTAATATATTAATTTCCATTTCTTTAATCGATAATATAATTTCTTTTCCGCCGAATCGTATAAATATGCCTCCGGGAATCTAAAAAATATTCGCTTCCGGGTTTTTTCGTATATATACTTCGGCTTACTTTTTATTAACGGTTAATACTCGTACGGCTCCTATATCCTAAAAAATACCCTGGTATTCTCTTTTATACATATTCTTTAAAATAAACTAATCCAGGGTACCGTTATAAATAAGGCCTTTAGGTAATTCTTTAATTATATAATAAAGGAAGATTTAATCCGCGAGGTATTAAGCTCTTAATTTTTTACCCTCGTGGTTATGCGATTTATCTTCCTTTTAATCCTCCTCCAAGGAATCGAAATCGTACGGTTCCGGTCCTTTAATATCCTTAATATACGAATCCTAATTATTATTTAATACTAATATAAGATAATATTACCTTATACGAGTAATCTCGTTCTTAAAATACTTTTATAATCGGTATTCCTTTTTACCGCAAATAAAGCACTTTATATCCGGATCCTTATTATATAACTAATGGCTAAAATATCCCTTTCGGGACTTTTTATTATTATACGGTTACGTTCCGGATAATTAAGGTATAAACCGAACTCGTTAGGTTTAAAAAACCGGTAATCGCTTATTATATAAGGTTTTATTACGCGGTTAATTATATTTCCTATTATTATAATATACCGTTATATTTTACTTAAAAGTATTTTACGCGAACGTTCTGGATAAGGCCACGTAAAGGGATACGCGAAGCTTTAAGAATAATACCTTATATATTAACTCCCGTATAATAAATATTAACTCGAATTCGGGTTTATTAGCGTATACGTAAATAATAATAATATATAATTAAAGCTCGCCGTAATATTCGGGGCTAAGCGCGCGCTATATTTTACCCATATAATTAATAAACCACTTTAGCGTATCCGGCTTATTAATACCAGATTAATCCCGAAATACTTATATAAAGGTTATATCCGTTTATACGGTTTAATATATAAAATAATTAACTTCCGTATTAAATTTTATATCGAATAAGGCGTATATTTTATCCCATTATTATAATGGTTTAATATGCGTAAGGAAAAATAATTTTACATAATTTTTTAAAATTATTAGGAATACTGCGTAATATCCGTTTAGGTTAATCCTAATATTATAATAAAGGTTTATAAATATTATTACCTTATTATATAAGATATCGAAAAGGGCCTTAATATAATTATTATGCTTTTTTTATATACGATTAAATATAATGAATTTCGTGGGGTTTATAACACCGTTTTCGATTTTCCTAATAAAAGGAAGGTTTTATTATAACTTTATATTAATGCTTATAACCGGTAATATTCGAATCGGTGTTAATCCCTTATACGGTAAGAATGCTTACTCGGAGGAATTATACGCTAAGGCTAACCTGGGGTAAATATTTAAAGGGAATAATAATCCTCCTTATATGGTTAAAGTTAAGTAAATAAGGGGAATTCTAAGGTATTTAATGCTTAAAATAAGGGTTTATACGGTTAGGGTAATAATTTATACGTTTATTATCGTGGGTTATTACGCGGTAAATTAAGTTTCCGCCGTTTCCGCTGGTATATATACTCGTTACGCGATTAATTACATAATTAATATTATTACCGCCGCTTTATCCATAATACCGGGTTATTTATATACATTATTCTTTATATAAAAGTTTTATAGCGTATACACGAATATTTTATATATAATATTAAAGTATTCCTTAATCCAGCCTTTAAAGTTTTCGATAATATTCGTACAGAGGAGTTTATTAATAATATTATTATATACGTATTCTAATAAGCAATATTTAAGGTAGGTTATATATATTAAATTATCTCGTGGGGTGGCTTTTAGGTCGATATTAATATTCCAGAAATTAAGGCTTATATATACTCTTTATTTATCGATTAAGATACCCGTTCCTTAAGCTATATACTTATACGGGTTTAAAGCTAAAGTACTTATTATAAAGGTATTATCCTGCGTGCCCTTTTATGCGATTAGTTTAAAAAAGCCGCCGTTACCAGGCTCCGGTACCGGATTATAAAAAGAGGTTCGCTTAAGGGGCATAATCGGGAAGGAAACTCTTCGTATAGGCAAAGGTAAGGTTAAGAGTTCCTTATATAGTGAATTTAAATCACCACCTTATTCTTATTCGTACTCTTATTATAACGTACGAATAAGAATTTGGTCTTTTATTTTAGCTTATATAATGCTCGTTACGCCGTCGTGCGAGTAGAAAAACAAGAGATAACGCAAAACTTAGCTTATAAATTAACTGCCTTTTTTATCCTTATTAATTTATACTTATATAATACTTTTACGCCATTGTATAAGCACTAATCAGTATTAATAAGCTCTATATAATTATACGGTATAAGTTAATAAGCAAATAGCTCTTATATTAACTAAAATAATTATATAAAAGAAAGGAAAGGTAGAGTATACGAGAGAGGGGAAGGGAGAAGGGTTTTCACCCTTCTCCTTCGACGCGTACGCTTACCCCTTAATCTAACTAGAAACCTATGCCAAGAGACTAATATTCCCACAAATACTGACTTTAATTCCCCGTCACCCCTATTAATACTAACAACTCATAATATCAGAGCAACTAGGGGAGAAATACAGGAGCCAGCCCAAGAATAACTATTGGTTAGACCTCGATATTTCTATCAAGTAGGCCACTCGTGGCGCAACGTCTAGTTACATGCTTTCCCTGGAGAGACGACTTATGCTCTTCCATCTACCATTCCCGAACCTAGGAAGCAATTAGCAAACTTAAGCAACATACGTAGTCATTCATGGGCAAGTTCCCAGTGCAGACTCCGCGACGGGTTGCAACAACCAACGCCGCGGTGGAGAGCGTCAAGGCAGTAAGACAGGTGGAACTACCTGGTAACCAACACTTGTAGGTTAGGGGGAAAGAGGAATGGGTACACCCTGAGGGATTACTGGTTGGCCGTGATAATTACGCACCCGCTTCCACCTGGAGAAGGGAGACAAGAACGCTTCGGGTAAACGGTGCTGATGTCCCGAACTCTCCTCCCTTTTCCTTCAAGTGACATCCCCAGACCCCCGAGGCTTTCCAAAACGACTCAGTAACTTAACTACGCTACAAACCAATATCTTCGAAACATCACAGCAAGCCCAGATGTTCACTGAACACGGAAGCCGGGAAAGGTCGGGGGGTAGATTATCGCCAGTCCTGCGGGCACTCCTGGGTCGGGTTCCCACCGCCTGACCAACCCTCCTCCGCATTGTCTATCTTCTGCATTTCCCGACCTCGATCGTCAGCGTCTTCACCTAGCTCACTTTTGCCGGGAGGGGCGTCGATGCCAAAAGACGATAGTCCCTCCCACCGGCGTAAAGGCTTGGAGTCTGCAACCACTCTCCTGTTCTATTGTTCTACTCACTAGTGACACCGGGCGGGTGATGGGAGACACTGCCGGCACTTTTCGAAGCTGAGCAATTTATGGCTTGCTTTTAATTAGTACTTCTAGACAGGGATCGGTGTCATATTACGATTGGGGGGCGACAATTCTAATGATGCGTGGCTGCGCGGACGCTTGCCAAAAATGCATGTCTCGTAATCCCAGGCCTGTGTCGCTCACCTCTTGTTTTTGGTATCCTATCCCTTCGGTACACATAGTATCTCACCCTGCCTTAGTCAGGGACTTATGGAACCCTTCTATGCTCCGTGGCACCAATGACCACGATCTCGGCTGTCGCCGTCTCGAATATATACACGCAAATGAGGGTTCCCTCGCCTCAAGACCTATCCTTTCGGTCGATATTTTCACAAGGGAACAAGGTCCATTCTCACCTTCTAATTTGCTCTTCTAAATTGCTCATCAAGCCGGCAGCTCGTTCGTGACGTCGGCGAATGCGCTCCACTGCCGCCAGGCCTCGCCGCTGGCGATGGTCCAGCGCGCGCGCCGGACGCCCTCCTTCCAGCGGCGACCGCCCGGGCCGCGCTCCGTCACTACCTGGCCGTCGTCGCCAGGGCCCATGGAGCTTGTGTCGGCATCGCAGAGCCCCGCGACGACGAGCAGGGCGGCTGTGTTTATGAGCACGAACTCGAGAATAGGGTCATTGTCGGGCAGCTCGCCGCGCAGGATACGGCGCAGGATTTCGGCATTTTCAGCCGGCTCCTTCCCAGGGGAGACATCGGAGAGCGGGTGCGCTGACAGGCCAAAGTCGGCGGGCTCAAGGATGAAGTGCTCAACGTCTACATTGCCGTCTGCCCCATCCTCGACGAGCTGCCAGCACAACGTGGGGCCGGCGCACGATATCTCGTCGAGCTGCTCCATGCCGCAGACGATGAGGCCCTTGCGGGCTCCCGTCATGCGCAGGGCCTCAGCAAAGACGGGGCCCAGGTCGGCACGCGCGACGCCGAGCATGCGGGCTTCAATGGAGTCGAAGAGCGGGTTGGTCAGGGGCCCAAGGAGGTTGAAGACGGTGCGCCAGCCGAGCTCCTTGCGGATGGGCGCCACGTATTTCATGCCCGGATGGAAGACGGGCGCGAATAGGAAGGCGTAGTTGGTGCGCTCGTAGACGCGGGCGATGGTATCGGGCCGAATGCGCGGCAGCTGGGCTGGCTGAGGCGTCATGGACATGAGCAGGTCCGCGGATCCCGACTTGGACGTCGATGCACGGTTGCCGTGCTTGGCGATCATAAGCAGCGCCGAGGCTAGCACGGACGACGTCGTCGAGATATTGAAGGTGTTGTGGGAGTCGCCGCCGGTGCCGACGATGTCGCACTGGGAGTCGGGATCGTGAGTTAGCCACACTCGTTCGGTCACGCTCCTACTGCCATGGGAGACCCGGAGAATGACAGGGCCGAACCAAGAAGGGCAGAAAGCAAGGAAAGAAGGGGGAATAAGACTCACCAGGCCACCAGTATACCTGCCCTCCGGCCTCGCGCGAGGGGCCACGACAGCTTGCAGAGCTTCAGAGTCGATGGGCGCGGCGTGGCTGCGCATGGCGAGCGAGACCTCAGCGAGCACATCGGCGCGGCGGTCCCAGCCGGTGAAGTGCAGAGCGGTTAACAGTGAGCCCGTCTGCACGGGGCTCAGCTGGTTGGTGAAGATGAGTGACAGCGCGGTAGAGATCTCGCGCGCCGTGACTTTCTTCTGGCCCGGGTCGGGCCACAACCGCTGCAGCAGCGGCCGGATGTCGACGACGGCGGTCTGGTCGGCCTGCATGGCGATCGACTTGGGCTGGGACTGTGTGCCGTCCATTGGCTTTTCTGTTCTATGCGTATGGATGTTGTGTATATGGATGTAAATGCGTATGTGTATATCTGTATATGCGGCTCAATGGCGCTGGCGCAGGGCTAAGAGCCGAATGCCCTGTGGTTGATGAAGAGAATTGAGAAGAACTTGCAATATGTGTCACTGAGGTCCATCCCGTCCAGTCTCAGTTACGGCATAGACATACTCCGAGGTGCCAGAACTGTATAATATCGCAGATTTCCACCAATTGGGGGCTTACTAGTAGTAGTCAAGACAATGTTGTAGTAAGGCAGAAGAGTCATAATAAAATGCGCTTTGGAGCTGTGATGGAGCTGAGGAGGAGCATTGGCGGGGTTGACATCCTGACATCCCACCTTTGGGTCCCTCCACCCGCAGTTTATCGATTGGGGGCGCTGGGCGGTGGGACATGGCACATCAGCCTCAGGCACCGTGGCACTGTGGAAACCCCGAGCTAACGGGACTGCGGACAAGTGGGGGCTAGCAGTCGCTGGGGGCCAATGGGGCCAGCTCCTGTGCTTGGGCCGGCCCGTGCACGCCAGCATCAATCCCATCCAGCTTTTCGCGGCCTGGAACGTTGTCGTCGGCGATGTTGTCTGCAGACAGCAAAAAAACCCAGCAGTCGACGACATTGCGGCGACGGGGAAACCCACAACCACCATTACGATCACGAGAGCGGCCTACCTCATTTCGAATTCTGGGAGACCCTCGAGCAACAATCGAAGCCGGGAGTGGGTGCGCCTCAATTGAGCCCCAACTATGTCTCTCCGCGTCGGTCGTGCTGCTTCGCGAGGCAGCGTAGGGCGCGTGCTCCAGGGGACATGGCCAACGTCGCAGCGGACAGCAAACCTGCCTACTCTCTACTCGAGAGGATATGCGACCTCTCCGACGCCACCGTTGCCACTTGGTTCCCTGCGGCTGCCAGACGACTACGTCCCGCCCACGCAGCCGCCGAGCGCTCGAAAACCGGACCAGCGAAAAGCCCAGCTTCTCCGGGTATACACCGCACTCCTCCGCTCCTCGCCCCTGATGCTTTTCTTCCAGCACAACAACCTCAATGCCGTCGAATGGGCTGCGATAAGGCGGGAGCTGCGCGCCGCCCTGGCCGCCGTGCCCGTGCCCGAGCCCGCTGCTGGTCTGGACGGAGAGGGGCCTCTGGACTACTCCCGCGCCGTCGAGCTGCAGGTGCTCCGGACGCGCATATTTAACCTGGCATTCAAGATTGTCGAGTTCTTCAAGCCCGAGGACCAGGCGGAAAAGTCCAACGCCTACCAGCACGACCTGTCCAAGACGGCCTACGAGGCGGCTAAGCAGGCCAAAATCGACGACACCTCGGCATATGGTCAGATCGCTCCCCTCCTTATCGGCCATGTGGCCGCAGTCACATTCCCCACGGTATCGCCGGCGCACCTGGCCGCGGCGCTCAAGGTGCTGTCCCCATCTCCACCGAACTTTCCGGCACCAACGCGGAGGAAGAACCCGGGCTACTGGGAGCCGACAGCGCAGAGCGGCCTCCAGAAGCTTATCCTGGTGGGCGGCAGGGTGGAGGGCCAGGTGTTCGATAACGCCGCCGTCCAGTGGGTCGGCGGCATCGAAGGCGGACTGGACGGCCTCCGGGCACAGCTGGTGACCATGCTGCAGAGCGCCGGCCTGGGCCTCACGACGTCTCTGGAAGGCCACAGCAAGGGCCTGTGGCTGACGCTGGAGAGCAGGAGAACGCAATTGGACGAGGAGGCGAACGGTGGCAAGAAAGAGGGCGATGCCGGCGCCGAGACGTCGGCCTAAACAGCCGGCGTGTACCATTCACAATGTGCCATAGAAACCTGTACAGATGTATACTTAATCAGCATATACGTGTCCGAATCCAGATTAACTCAGGAGAAGTGTAGATATATACCTACTCACATGATAGATAATCAGCATGAGAGTACTACTCCGTACTCAACTTAGGTAGCTGTCTACACCTATCTCCTTAGGCCCCGAATACTGGTTCGTTCCACTTTTCCTCAGATTGGGAGTCCACATATAATTTCAAAAATTAATGCGCAAGTATTAAACTATTTTTAGTACGCGTTTTACCGCGTAAAAGTCGCGTTTTTTATTACGTTTATACTTTTTTTAAGTATTATTCTTTATAGTAAGACTCTTATTATACCGCGAACCTATTATTTTACTCCCTAATCCACTATTATAACTGCATTATCCCTACCTAGTATTATAATTATAACTCTACCTACCTTAGTATTTATTAATTATTATGGATCTCCCCTCCGGTAATTATGCATTTAATACGTTTTATTACTATTATTAGCCGGGTTTTACCTAATAATGAGCATTAAAAGGTCTTAATTTTAATAATAATTATGAGTGGGAATAGGATAACAAGGTTATGGCCTACCCGCTTTACTTAGAGATTAATAAAGTAAAAGTTCTTTTTTTACCACCTAAGGATATCTCTGCCGACTAAAACCCGGTCTCGGTACCTCCCGCTAACGAACCCTTTAACCCTCCCAGGTATCCCTATAAGCCTTCTAGGCCACCTCCTAATCCTATAACCGGTAATAGTATTAAGAAACCATGGTTAAAGCCCTGGACCGCTAAAAATAATTAACCATTCACGGTTTATTCGTATAATTAAATCACGAATAAAATTATTATAACTAATCCTCCCGCTGGCTATTAACCGATCCCTAAATTCTAATATAATAGTAATAGTTACCCGGAAAGAATACTTATTAAAAATATACCCTTTTTACTAATAAATCTCTTTCTTTACTTCCTACCCCTATACCTTATCGAAATATACGTTTAGTATATAAAGGATCGATTCCGTATACATAAGCAGCGAAAACAAAAGAATACGCCGTTCCTATAATACTTAAAATACTACCGGGACTTTACCACGAATCCGGCCGAGATCTACTTATACTTCGCTTTACTTATCTATATAAGCGTATATAAGCAATAAAAACGGACGGGTTACTAAGAGAAAAGCTAAATAGTACCGTTTTATCCCTTTATCTCTAATCTCTTCTCTAAACACCGCTTTAAAACCTTATACCACTACTTCTCTATTTAGCCCCAGGTATTATACGCAAATCATCCCAGTCTTTTTAGGTCTATATTTAAAAAGGTCCGGTTATAAAGCCGTTATATATAAACGGCCTTATTTAAAGCCTGGCAAGTGCTTAACCGCAAGCTATTAGCAAATAAAGCCATAACGAAATTTACTGGCCGCTATAATAACATTATAAAGATAAGGAATAAGCCTATTAAATTAGGATATAAGAAATAAGTGTTAAGCATAAGCGGATACTTCCTTAATTAGGTTTTTAATCTACGAGGTAATAAGGGTAAAAAGATATAATCCCCGGTAAATACCGTAAAACCCTTACCCCTTACGTAAGCAATTATTATTAATTTAGTATTAAAGCTATTAATATTATTAATAAGGTCCTACCACATCTTTATAAATAACTTTTTCACATCCGTTAAGCTTTTTACCTACCTATAAAATAAAAGCGTAGCGGTAATAAGCATAATATTAAAAGGAGTAATTAATTACAAATTCTTTATTTTACGGAATACTAAGAAGATTATTACCTGGGGTATCTTAATAATAAAGCCTTACGCTAAGGGCTATATCACGTAATTCGCATTCGCGGATAATAATATCGTTTATATAATATCAACAGCGTATACTGGGTATAAACCACACCATTAAGAGAAACGGTTAAGATTAGGGGAGGGTTTAACGAATACTTTATAAGCATAACTCCCTTTTAGTAATAAAGTGGTTAAAGTTTTACCCTTACTTAATATTATTTATTAATATAATTATTATATAAATGGTATTAATATTAAGGATTAATTACGTACCGAGTTAAGCCTTAATAACCGTAAATACTAGCGCGGTGGTTAATAGGCTCTTTATTATGATTTTTTATTAGGTTTAATTACTTTTACCTTTTTATAACTTAACGCATTATTAACCAGTGATTTAATAGGTGTTACGCTTATTAACGCGTTCTTTATTTAGCGGGAGTAATACTATCTCTGTAAGCAGTCTCCACGCCGAGACCCTAATAAATATAACGAATCTAATAATCCCGAAAATAATAGCGGTAAAACCAGCCAGTAAACGTTCCGAACCCGATTTTATAAGGGCCTTATTATACGCTTTATAGTATTATTTGCTTAATATAAGATTATAGGGCGAATACCGGCTAATATAAGTAAGGAGGCATTCTGGTTAAAAAAACCACTGCCTAGGCATATACAAGTAAGGTGCAGGAAGCGGGAGACTTATATAGCATACTTAACCGTATTCCGGCTCGTTATAAACCTACCGTAATTAATACGGGTGCCTAGAGTGCGGATTAAGTATATATAGTATAATATTAGCCTTTATATTACTCTATATTATTAAACCCTTTAGCACCGCGGGGTACCGCTAGCGGGTATATTATCTACTAGGAGGGGTTATTCCCGCCCGGTTAATAATTAGGGTCTTAATAATAAAACCGGGGTATTATTAGCGTAATAAATACTATAGGGCCTTAATACCGGCCTTAGTATCGCGAGAGGAAGGGGTTTTTATATTACAGAGGGGTTATAAATGGCTTTATATCATGGCAAAATGGCCGGGCCGGGCCCTATAAAGGGCAGTAGCAAGGTGGCCGGGCCCGGCGGCGGTAAGGTTAATACTATAACGTACGGGTATTACATTAATAGGCAGGGTTATCTCGAGCATTATAAGTATTACATATAATACGGGTATTATATAAGGTTAATACTATAACGTACGGGTATTATATTACTAGGTAAGGTTATCTCGAGTATTACACGCAGGGCATATAATTAGATTTTTATTACGGTATTCGCATTTGCTTAAGGAGCCCGGCCTATTAAATAATTCTGGTTACTTATAATATATATACAGGGCATATAATTAGATTTTTATTACGGTATTCGTATTTGCTTAAGGAGCCCGGCCTATTAAGTAATTCGTAATACGTATAGTTAGATTTTTATTACGGTATTCGCATTTGCTTAAGGAGCCCGGCCTATTAGGAGATTTTAATTACTTGCAATATATATGCAGGGCGTATAATTAGATTTTTATCATAGTATTTATATTTACTTAAGGAGCCTAGCCCATTAAGTAATTCGTAATACGTATAATTAGATTTTTATCACGGTATTTGTATTTGCTTAAGGAGCCTAACCCATTAGGAGATTCTGGTTTAAATCCATCACTTTTATCACTTTTGCAGTAACCGGGCGGTTACTCGGGCCGGCAAGTACCCCCTAACATCTACTATAAAATATCATAATACGCGGTTAAACGGCGTAAATATATTTTATATAGTAATCGCTAACAAATTTATTATCAGAGTATAACCGTTAATAGGACTTAGTAAATTCTTCGAATATAAGGTTTATCAATACTTACCGGCTAAAGGGAGGCTATCACCGGTCGCAGTTAAATAACTATAAGTATAATAAAATATTTAATTAATTTTTAACAGGGTTCCGCATTAACAGGATCGGGACTTCTTAGTAAACGGACCTGTTAAGAAATTACGGTGTGTAAGGGGTGGCACATCAGGATTTCGATTAGCTCAATGGAAAAAATGGGTAAACGCACCAGTATTCGGGGCCTAAGGAGATACGGTACCTCGGGTACCGAAGGCCGGAGGAGTGGTACGGCGCCCGTCCGGTCACGCTAACGAGTAGCAAGCAGGGAAGCTCGGGAGCTCCAGCTGGTCCCTGCATTGTGCCGAAAATAAAGTACGGCGCTACAGGGGATCACCACTTCTCAATCCAAGCACGGCCCCAAGTCCCAACGCCTCCGACGTGCAACGTCCAACATCCAACATCCATTTCACCACCCAATCAAGCCAATTCATGTCGCATTCACGGACCGTCCTCGAGACCAAGACTCGTCCTCACACCTAGCAGGAGGCAAGAGACACGCTGGCTCTACACCACCGACCCCTCTCCGCGGTTCCCCGTTCCCGCGATCGATCGCGCCCACGACCGCGTCTTTCGTGCCTCGAGACCCTTTAAACGCACTTGAGCTCCTATCAGCACCACCGCCGCCGTGATAATGGACTTCGCGCCGTACCAGTCCTCGCCACCCGAGGCCAGCCGGCCGTTCTCGCCACCACTGCCCGGCTCGGGCGCCGCGTCGCCGCGCGCATCGTTCGACCACAGTCGCCCCTTCTCGCCCGCGCGTGGCGCCCGCTCGCCGCCGCCCCTGCAGCACCCCCAGCCCCAGCGCGTCTGGCAGCAGCAGCAGTCCAACAACTACCTGGGCGGGGGCGGGTACGGGTTCGGGTATGGGGGCGAAGGGGCAGGAGGAGCAGGAGCCGGAGCCGGGACTGGGACTGGGACTGGGGCGGCCTTCGTCAGCGAGTTCGACACCAGCCTGGGCATCCGTCTGGACTACGAGGCCGCGCTGGCGTACCTCGGCCTGCCGCCGCTGGGCGCCATCGTGCTGCTGATCCTGGAGCGCAAGAGCGACTATGTGAGGTGAGTGAGGGAGCCAGCCAGCCCCGCTGGGAAGGAGGAGGTGAGGGCAGGGAGTGGGCAGAAAAGTCCTCGGTGACACGGGACCTGATCTACGTCTCCCGGGCGACACTTCTTGACCGACTGAGTGACGGACGGACAGACACAGACGGGCTGACGCGTTTTTTCCAGATTCCACGCCTGGCAGTCGGCGCTCCTATTCACCGTCATCTTCATAATACACCTCCTCTTCTCGTGGTCGACCTTCCTCAGCTGGGTCTTCATCCTCGCCGACATCTGTCTGATGGGCTGGCTCGCCCTGCGCGCCCACAGAGATTCCGACACGCTGGACAGGTCAGCAGCTGCTTCTTTCTTTCTTCCTTCCTTCATCCCACCCCCGGCCCGGCTCGACCCCGGCGGATACGGCGCAAACTTGCCTCTTTGTCAGACCGAGCTGAGATTAAGCTGACGTTGTGCCCTTCAGATTCGAGATCCCCCTCTTTGGCCAGATAGCCAGCCGCATATTAGATGACGAGTAAGCTCAGCTCTCGGACAAGATGGTCTGGGCTCGACCCTGGGCAAATGGCTGGCTGGAGATCCTGGGCCTGGGCTTTTTTCGCCCTGTTACAGTAGTTATACCCCTTTAGTGCCGAGTGCTGCTGTCGGCTGTAATGTTATGAGTGTTACAAACAAGCAGAAATGGGTAGCCCCAGTGTTGGCATGGCTACAGGTAAGGTATCGGAGCCTTGCAAGAGTCCCTGTCGTATTCACTATAAGATAGAATAGTAGTCGAGACAAAACGCTATAAGCTGTCGTTCTTGGTCGACCGACGCGCGGTTTAGGCATGTCACCCGAATATCGGACAGCACATAACAGTGCGTGATAATATATAATTATAGGCCTCGTTAAGCTGGGTTACAAGCAAGAGGCCCCAGGTCATCTGTTTGCAGTATCTTAGTCGTCAATTCGTGTATTCGTGTATGTACAGATTCGTCCCGTGAGGTAATTCAAAAAGACAAGAGCTATTCCAGGAGACGGGACGGCGGAGATAAGAAGCCAAAGCGCGGGCCTTACAACTACGACACCATACCGTTACGCTCTACAGTTCTACTAATAGTCTCTGTTGAATTGCCGTTGAATACCTAATGTATAACTTCAATGAGCAGGGTGAAACTCTATAATTGCCAAGACAATACTATTTAGACTTCATGTTTAGGTGAGTTTTTGAAGATACCTACCTGACAGGACAGGGGGACTCTGGGCGGTTGTTAATGGACTAACTTAGCTTTGACTTAATGGGGAGATGGGTCTCAGTTGATTTTTCTCTAGCCGACAACTGCCAGTTCCTGCCAGCAGCCAACTACATCGTCCCTGTAATTAATAACCATCGACGAATCTCACAAATGCTTCACCATCAGTGGACATTGTCTCACCTCTTGACGGAGAGCACCGGGCGGGCAAAGCCATGTCCATCTTGCTGTGTTTACGCCAGGTAGGTAAGTTACCGGTCAGAGAGATTGATTACCTGGCGACCGTAATTGGCTTGGGAACCCACAGGAACCAGCTGCCCAACTATGAATACCTATTTTTGCGGATGACTGGGAGGGTTTCAAGCCGGACTAACCCCCAGTTCCGAACTTCGCAGCAGCGGACTGGCGGAAGAAGCCCTCGACGTAACATCTATATGCTGCATTCACCGAAACACGACGACCGATTCCCGCGATCTGTGTGGCACATGAAGGCTGCCCCTGGAATGAATAGTTCCCTGCAGAAAGGTTCGGTTTCCCTCTCGTCTTGCCGTTTCACGAGAACGAATAACCAGGTATGATGTGCATCTTGCCCGTGTGTAAAGTTTGCAGAAATCAAAGACAAGGTGAGGCACCTTTCCAAGGACCGATCATAGAGAACCGCCACATTTGTTCATCTGCTTTTCCACCCTCATGGGTAGCATTGCTCCTCACCTGGTGCCTCTGAGGCTCAACTCTGCCTTTGGTTGGATTCTATCGACCGTATTAGACCAACAGTTATCGTCATAGAGCGGTCCTTCAAGTTAGCGACGCATCCAGAGGCATCCTCTTCCTTACCTTCCAGTTTTCCAGCGCGATTAGACGTATCTACCTGTTCGGATTGGTCAAAGCAGCTGCACTCACACAACTTCCTCGTTGGTCAAGACTCTCGCTGGCAGAGGGACGGGCCAAACCCCCGGAATTTCGGCAGGCTCATCGAGCCCGGAGACTTAGGCTGTCGGCCCAAGAGCCTGTTCACCGAAGGCGGCGTTGCGCCGCGTCGAGGACCGTGACACACACACACGGCGCCTCGAGGCATCCACGAGGGCCGACCCGGCCTGAGGCTCCTGCAGACAGACAAAAAAAGCCGTGATGATGCCGACCGACTAGGCACCGGCCGGTAAAGAAGAATGATCCCGGCCCGGCCGTGACGGCCCGATTCCACGCTGCTGCACTGCACGAGCCGCTGTTACTGCCGTCTGGGGTCCTGTGTCCAGCCAGCAGACGGCCCGGGCGACTGGTGGCTCCGGAGGGATATCCGATCAACTGTAACATCGTGTCCGTTTTTGGGGGGCAACGGGCGACTGCAGACTCCTGTCGCAGCGGTCTCGAGATCGAGGGCCGTGGTGGCATACAGAGAGAGTGTAGAGTTGGGATGTCGTGCTGGCTCCGGGAAGAAGGCCGGGGGGTGCGCGGCCACAGCTCGGAAAAGGGGTTTTCAGCTGGCCTCCTTTCGTGCGGCCGGTTTTGGGCACGGCACGGCGGCCCGCGGTCCGCCAGGAGCCGCCTTATCGGTTGGTTGAGAGGCTGGGCAAATGCAAAGTTGCAGAAGCCACCTTTGTCCCTGAATTAGCCATTTAAGATAGAGAGAAGAGGTTGATTCTCTCTTTTCCGCCCTATTTTCTTTTGGCGCTTCTCGCCGCGTGGTCTCCCGCTTAAAATCCTGGCCGTGAAACGTGCAGGTAGCAACGGCCAATTCGAGATGCAGCGGAATGAAAAAGAGCCTAATGACTGGGAGTATATCAGCCGACACCAGGAAATGAAGAGTGGAATCAGGTACGCGAGCCCCGTGTATATGGATCTAACGTTCTGACGTGGGTGTATATTACTCCGGGGTCAGTGTACTGGTTCGTGGCTGTTCTTTGGCAAGTCTCGCTTGAGGATGCTCATAAGATACGCGACACATAGGGTATCGCAGTAATCGGGGCGCAGATGAAGGAGCTTCGCTCGCTAAACAGGATGCCACCTTGGAGGGGCAAAGGCGTCTGGATGCGAGATGCAGCATGTAGGCAGCCTGCCTGGGCCCTGCCATGCCGATAGTCGGTAGCTAACTTACCACCGTGGTCCATCGTGCTAAGCAGAGAGATTCGGGTGAGGGCCGCCCCTCGGGGCCGCCATACTACGTGCCATATGTTTTCGCCGGCATGATGACAGCATTCCGTAGAGGCTAGATGCTGCAGCTTTCCGGTGCTATGGCCGAGCCATGTACCGGCGCATCGGCTTCGCGTTCGTCGGACCTCGACCCTGAAATACCGGGGCGGTTCGAGTCGACGGGTGCGTACATACTTCCATACAGCGGAAGAACACGAGGGGAATACGATAACCCAGAGATAGACAGGTAGGTATCTACCTGAGCAACCGGCACGAGCGCAGTATGAGGCCGATCTCATGCCACATGCCACCGGGGCGGGGGCCCTGGCGGATAAACAGGCGAAACACTGGAGGACGTGAGAACAACAGAGGTATCTTGTTGGAGACGAACTAGGCATGCTGAGTGTTTCCTTTCGTGCGACGCAGATGATCCGGGTATTTGACGGCGGGCTTCCCATAGCATTGAGCCGTGGCGGCGACCTCGCCCTCACGTTTCCGGCATGTAACCCCCTCTGCCATCGACATGCTGGTGGCCGCGTACGGAGAACTGTTCGATGCGTCGTCCCATCGGCTGTCCAAGCCCTGCCGTGCTTGCTTGGCATCTGGGACCTTGGGGCTCAACCAAGGGCCTGAGGTCGTCCCCCCCCCCCAGGCCACAGTTACATCGCCGGAACCGCCAGACGGATGCAGGATGACGAGGAGGTGGTGGGTGGTGCCATGCAGGATGGAATGATCCGTGAATACTTCGGTACCACCCACTCGTCCGGCGGACGCAAGCACGTCGTCGAGCTGTAGACAATATGCAATGATGTCCACCTGGAGGCTTCCGTCTGCTCGCGGGGACTGAGGGACAATGGTAGGGCATAGGGCACTCGACTCTTGAGGAAGAGTAGCATGTGAAGGCGTGGTTGAGAAAGTCCAATAACCACAGTCCAATTTCCAAAAGTACCAAAACTACCTGACAAGTAGTTCAAGTTCGTACCTAGGTATATAGGTATGGATACATGTACGCATAGCATCGAGAACGTTAGGGTTCGATATTTCTGTATGCAGACTCAGAAGCAGTACGACGCAACTTGCAGGTAAGGTGCGTGTCCGTGGGCAAGTTACTGAATGGAAGTGTATCCGGGGTACACGGCGTTACGAGGTTTAATCTCAGATGCTGCTGGATATTTGCGATGGACGTGCTGGCACTTCAGCACGCTCGCCCCCAAAGTCTTGTCGATGGAATCTTGACCGAGATCATCTGTGGCATTGCTCCGTCTTGTTGTGCCTCATCTTCCTCTTAACACTACCAACCTTAGCTTCCCCTTTGAACGACCTACCTACCGTGCGTAGGTCATTTATAGTACTAGTAGTAGCCACCTCCAAATGCACAGGGTATGCATGGAAATCTGAATCTGCCAGCTGTCCGGCTCGATAGATTGCTCGATATACGTATTTGTCATTTTGGCAGCTCGTGTGTGATGTGATACACGCACCTGAAGTAGTAAGGCACTGCAATATAGCACGTTGTGTGCAAGTCGTGGCAAGAAAAGGGGGGTGGGGAGACTCGCTATGCAGCAGGCCTTCCCCAACTTTCGTACCGGTACTCATACAGAGAACGAAGTACGAGTGCCTCTTACACCGTAGCTCAAGGTACCTACCTGCTTACTTGGGCATGGTGGTAACTGTCTGAGGTAAGAGGTATTAGGGAGACTTCCACCCTGCTCCGTTTACAATGGGCTGCTTTGCACATGTATGAGTCGTATCCACGAGAACTGCACCTACGTCACCCGCCTTCTTGGGCCTCGAGGGCCGCTGAGATGGTTCCCAATCTTTAGCCCATGTCTCCGAAAGTTTTTGGAGTCCCAACCATTCGATCTACACGTTGTACAGGCTGTGTAAGCTCGTGTCCCTGACCAACAGGGGGTACGGTAGCATCTACCTGCGAGACAGAGTTGGACTCGCCACGGCCTGCACGCCATCTGCCGCCAATGGTACATTCTAACCTTGTTACCGGGCTGCGCAACACCCCTGGCCATGCGTTCGAGTTGCAGTAACCAAGGAAACAGTGGCTACCGGTAGCCTGTAGGAGCAATTGCGGAGGGAAGGGTCGACAAGAAGAAGAATAGGAAAAAGAAATCAGAAAAGAAATGCAATTGCCCCTGATCCAGAATGCATATTCCGACGATTTTTGAGTGCTCGGGCTGGGCATCCCATATGTTATGGAGCCGGGCACATTCATCTTGACAATTGCTGTTGAATCCCTCTGAAGCATGGCATCAGACACACCAAGTTGTTACGCTAAAGTATACAAAATCGGTACAAAGAGGACTTGTGCAGGCAGCGATAATTGGTGTGAAGGGAAGTACCTTTACTGGTAAATACTTTGCCATACGGACCGGCCATGCAGCCTGAGGGCTCCAATTTTTCTCCAAATTCATTGCAGCGTGCAGTGATATTTACAGCCTGCAGGACGGGCGCTAGTCTGTATTAAGAAGTGAGCGGCCCTGAGACGGAGAAAATTGCAGCTGGATGCGTTGAAATATGGAGCTAACAGGAATATCGGCCCAGGGCCGCGTCCAGACGCACCTCAAACATCGCACCGAGCAGCGAGCAGCACTTGCGCCCAGCACTCCCACCACCACAGCACCACCAGCTCCAGCACCAGCCCAAGTCATCTCATACTAACCCGGCTCCTGCTGCCGCCTGCGCGCATTGTTGCTGCGAGCTGTGAGTCTGCGCGCCTATGCGTTGTGGCCCCCGCTCACCCCCCTTGGGGATTCGCGATCCCTGCCGCCTTCCCATTCCCTTTCGCTCTCCCGTGCCCTCATATCCGCCCGCCGCCGAAGTACCTACACACACCGGACACCTCACTCACATACCTACGCATTCAGGACTCTGCTGCAGCAGCTGCAGCAGCCGCAGCAGCGTCTAGACGATACACATCAGCCCTCCCGCGCCTTCGTCCCGGACGGCAGGCCCCGGGGGGTCTGACGCCCTGCCCGTCCCTGGTCAGGTCGCTTCGGGTTTCGTTCCCCCCCTCCACTCTCCCCCCCTTTCCCCTACGCTTCAGTAGGCAAGCCAGCAGCAACGGGAGCAGTAGCAGCAGCAGAAGCAGCGGCGACGGCAAAGGCAGCGGCAAGGGTCTGTACGCGACGGGGGTACGCGTCTGGCCAGCACTCTGTACCAGCAGCACGAAGTACCTGCGCCAGTAGTTCGTAGGTACAGCAGTACTTCCCTCATCACGACACTCCCACGGCACCACCAGCCGCAGCGCGCCGAATCTGCACGCCCCTGTTCAGATCGTTGCCCCCCATAAAAAATTCAAATTAAAATCAAATCAAATGGCAGAGGCTCAAAGCCAGCCACAGGCTGCTCTGCCTCTGGCCCGATCTCTGGCTCTACCGGTCCCTCAGCCAGCTCAGCCTGAACCTGAACCTGGACCTGACCCTGGCTCTGCCGTTGCCGCCACTGGCGCTGCTGGAGCTGTTGCCGCCGCCGGTGCTGCAATTGCTGAAGAACCAGCCCATCTCCTCCCGCACCACCACGACGACCACCAACAGAAACCAGAGCTACAGGCCCAGGCTCTCGTGCCGCCAGAGGCAGACGCTGACGCCAATGTCTCTCGACCGCCTGGCCACACCCCACTGCCCGCCTCGTCGCAGTCGAAGTCACCCCGTGCAGCAACTGCACCCGCGCCAGCACGAGACGCCGAAGTAGCAGCCCTACCAGAGTTGGGACACGCGTTGGCACAGGATTCGGCGCAGCAGTCTGTACGGGAGAAGGATCCGGCCGGGAATAACGTCCATCACCTCCACCACGACCATCACCAACAACAAGACCAAATCCACCACGACGACAACGACGACCACCACCACCACGACGTCAGCGCTGCCTCCCTGACTGCGACATCGACCTTGGTGTCGCCCGCTTCCTCACCTGACGGACTTCCCACGACCACCGCCGCCGTTGTCCACCCGCCAACATCATCGAGACACTCACCGTCGTCGAAAGGTGCTGCCGATCTGCACATTCGTAAGGAGGAGCAGGACGGCGGTGTGCCCGTACCGGCAGCCATGTCGAATAACCCACCGCATGCCCCGGGTCCTCCCCGGCCATCGCTCAACTATTCCACGCCGGGTGCTTATTCGACTGCCGGCCTGGGCGGCGCTCCTTATGGCTACCCGGGCTCAGCCGGTCCAACACACGATCCGTTTCGAGCCCAGAACTCGCTGCCCAGCATGCGCACCTTCGACCCCGTTCAGCAGCAACATCAACAGCAGCAGCACATGGCGGTGGCAATGCCCATGACCCCGGTTGGCTCGGTCCCCGGGCAGCAGCCGATGTCCTACTACGGGCAGCACGTCCCAATGGGGGGCCTGGCGGGCAATGCGTACGGGGGCTTGCCTCCGGAGGTCCTGGGTCCGCGGTATGCCCTCCCGCCCAATGGCCCCGGTGCGGTTTTGGCAACTGGCCGACATAAAAAGGTAACCAATGCTGGATATGTCGGGGTTGCGGCTGGAGGTCTGGCTGGTTGGTTTACTTACGGGGCTAACCACCTGGCTTGCAGGAAATCAAGCGGCGAACAAAGACAGGCTGCATGACTTGTCGAAAGCGCAGAATAAAGGTATGTGTGTGTTGGTGTTTCTGTTTTGTTTACTCCACTGTCTGCACAAGGTCCACGTGTCTGCTTGTAGCCAGGGAGAATGCTTTGAAGTACAGATGTAGGCAAAGCTGCCGGCTCCCCGATTTCTTCAACGATGGTGATGAGGAGGAGCAGATAGTGACGCTCCCTGGGGCACTATCGTGAAGAGGAAAGGGGAAGAGGACATTCCAAGGCACAAGTTGTGTTTGGAAGAAGATTAAGGCCAAAGGAAGAAGTGGACTCGGAGCGGGTTTTGGGTTTGTGATCAACCCAGACCAAACCAAGTCAAGCTGCCTCTCACCTCGCTTGGGGTTTCGCTTGAGATTGAGCTATCTGCGCTACCCGAAGCGAGCACCTAGCAACGCAGCCCCGAAAAAAACAGCACTAAACTACAAGACCAGCCTCCAGCCTCAATCGCAGCCTCACTTCCCTCACTTATCACTCTCAGCCTCGACCACTTTGGCGATACACGATTGATAACACTACTCCAATTCCGCACCCCTCCTCAGCTCTCTCTGTCTCCTGTCGCCGCCACTCCTGTCGCCGCTCCTGTCGCCGACCCCACCTTGCCATCAAATCAGTTGAAGTCAATTCAATTCCCTGTCCCTGTCGCCGTCCCACCTACAACTTACTTCACTTCATATATCTGATCATCTTTTATCTCATATCTGATCATCTTTTATCTGACTGCGCTGGACCGGCTCGCTTCTCAGCAACTGTTGTGTCCACAGCTGTCTTCGGTGTATGGCTTCATCTCACTGATATACTAATTGTTGGTTGTCCCCAATCTAGTGCGATGAGCAGCACCCGGTCTGCAAGAACTGCCAAAAATCCAAGCGCGAGTGTCTAGGCTACGATCCCATCTTCAAGAACCAGCAGCAACATCCAACCAACATCCAGCCGGCGCCCAATCACGCGTCTTCGCCCTCACCCGCCATCTCGAACGGGCCCCAGGCTCCTCTCGCATCCGTCTCTGCTGGCCCATCGTATGCGCAGCTACCGGCTGTGGGATCCAACAGCGCCTCTCCCGCCAACACCTCGTTTAACCCGGTTGCCATATCCGCCGCCGGTGGTGCCACACACATCAAGAGCGAGGCACTCGAGTATCCTAGCATTGACCCCACGCTAGACGGCGTCTTGACCACTCCGAGTATGTCGGCCTCCTATTTCCCCGCCATGAAACCTGTTGCTCCCACTGCTGTTGATCCCCGAGTACCGGACCCGCCCCCGCCGCATCTGAGAGGAGGCGGGCCCTGCTCTGTGCCCTCGTGTCCTTCTACTCCGCACTGCTTGCCGTCGCCTTACCCGCATCCGACTCCGGCTTACTCTGGCTCTCCAGCACCCAGGATGAGGGTCCACGACCTGGTCGCCATGGGAGGCGCTGCCCCCCCTCCCCTTCGCGAAAACGTGGGCAAGGAGAAGTTGGATGACGTACAGGAACTGTATGTCCAGGTGTACGCGCCCGGTCTGCAGAAATTCTTCGAGTCCGACTGGTACACGCAATCTCCCGGCTTGACTGCCCTGGCGTCCAATATGAGTGTCATTGAGACTGTTGCGGCCTTCCTGCAGTCCGTTTCCAAGACGGATGCAAATGATATTGCAAGCATGCAGTACGCAGCCAATCTGGAGTTTCGTGTGGTATGGGAGCTGGCTGCTCTCGTCTACATCTCCGAATACAAGATCAACGCCGGCGAGCACTTGCCGTCCCCCTCCGACGGCTCGGAGACACGGAATCGTGTCCTGGTCTTCGAGACCCTGCTCTCGGGCGACTTTCTCGACCAGAACCTGCTGCAGGCACCGCTGTCCACGCTCGAGAACCCGGCCAACCCTGAGTACTTTAGAAATAGGGAGTTCAAATTCTGGTATTGGCTCGCGGAATTCTTACGCGTCAGGGACCAGCCGACCGTCGACTCGACACCGCAGCGCGAGCACATATTGGCGCAGATGCGTGACATACTCGACGGACGCGAGAACCGCGACGTGCTCTACTCCATAGCCGTTATTCGCACCTTGGCCCCCAACTTCCCTCCCGGCTCCTCTGCGGCCAACCTGCCTGACCACCTCGACGAAAGCGATCCGCAGAGCAAGCTGCATGTGGCCCGCAAGTTCATTCAGGATGAGTCACAGGTGAACACTGGCACTACTAACGTTGTCCGCCGATTTGCCGAGCTCGCCGTTCGAGCGTTCATCGTACCTGGGAGTAACGTTACTCGGCGTCAATGACGGCCGTGTGCACACAGTAGCACAGCATCATGATTTGTACGACTACATATACCCAAGACGTCTCCGACTGCTGTCGGGGGTGTCACACTCGATACCGTTGGACCGATCCAATCGTGTGCCGCCGACCGCGGGTTCCGTGGCCCCAACCCTTTCGACGGCGCTCTTGAGGTTTGGTTCGGTATCAGTCGTGTCGGCGTTAATGGAGGAAGTAGAGTGCGGGGGTATTTCGTCTTGCGCAGAGAGCCAGGCGAATGGGATATATCAGCAGGCGCGGCGTTCAATGGACCATAAAAAAACCCCGGAGGGCATGGGGCATGTTGCGTTAACTTAGACGCTGTTCAGATATGATGTACGACTACCACCGCCGGACAGGGGATCTCGGAAATGGATAGAACGGGGCATCGGGGCATCTATCAATGTCAAGGGCACCTGAGGAAATGGTAATGAGGAACGAAGACTTGTATAGTAATGTCAAACAAACAGGAAGACATGAGCTGATGAAGCACCCGGTCTGTATATACGAATCCGAGACTTTCCCATAACCCCCCGGATCGTCCTAGTCAGCTCGTTGAGGGTCGATCCCGCACCAGCTTGATAGATGCAAATGAGCCTGGTTGGCAAAGAAAGGACGGGGAACGGGCTCAGAAAGTCAGACCAGCAGCCAGCGCCATCCGTGGACAATGTCTTGGCGGGGTGATGTCGGCTCGACCGCGGACGTCCTCACGATGGTTGCTCCGAGCAAAAGGGTCGACACCCATTCATATGGCGTCGGCTGGTTGTGGCGTCTTGAATCGCGGAGGCCTAGCTTGGCTTGGCCGCGAGGACGTCCGTTTGGGGAGTGGGAGTAGGTCACAGCGCCGAGTACCCTCCGTCTGTTGGCGAGGAGAGACTGCGCGGAATCATTTTTCACTCACACGCACACGCACTCTCTCTCGATCTCTCCCTCTCCGTGCGTGTGTGTGTGCGCGTGTCGCTCCCCCCTACCCGTCATCGAGGCGTCCCATGTCCACCACGGCATAAGGAGGCGAAAAAGACTCGATTCCCCTGAAACTGATTATTACCTAGACTCGATCCCTCTCTCCTCCCTTCAACATGCTGTCTAAGTAGCCACCCATCAAGTACCTTAGTATGTAAGCAACGGTTTGACGTGGTCGACTGCTCTCGCTGCTTGGCAGCGAGCGGACCTTGTGATTTGAAGCCACCCGCTTTCGCCCCTGTCTTCTTATCAAGGAGACGGAGAGAAAGTGACGAGAGGGAGAGGAGGAGAGAGGAGGAGAGAGGAGGAGAGAGGAGGAGAGAGGAGAGAGGAGAGAGGAGAGAGGAGAGAGGAGAGAGGAGAGAGGAGAGAGGAGAGAGGAGAGAGGAGAGAGGAGAGAGGAGAGAGGAGAGAGGAGAGAGGAGAGAGGAGAGAGGAGAGAGGAGAGAGGAGAGAGGAGAGGAGAGGACAGGACAGAGAGAGATGAGCCAAAGCCGGTTCACCGGTGTTGCCCATTGGTACTCGACTGACATCTTTTCTCATTCTGCTCCCCTATAACCCTTCCCCTCCCCTTTCAGCCTTCAGGTCCAGGTCCGGGTCCGGTCGGTCAAACTACCCGGACCATGTTCACGACGCCATAAGGTAAGCAATCATTGATACGAGACATAAGTATCACGACCGGGAGAGTCGGCGCGGAGACACGCGAGACAGGCGTCGGTATGATCTGGTCGTCGAGACAGAAGCCCAAGACAGCTTTCTATTCTCTATGGCAAGTTCCGGTTGACGGACTTGGAGGGCGACGCTCTCTACTGGCCGCCTGTATGTATGGTATGGTTGACCGATCGGATCCTCTCTCTCCGACTCCTTCAAGAGTTGTTGTAAAAGATCAAACGCCATGAGGGGAATCATGCATCAAAAGCCAACGCCCTTTGTTGAAAAATGTGACCGGCCGACCTCCTGTCCCTTTTAATTCCCCGCCGCCCCCTGTATATCGCAACCCATTGCCAGCTGATGCCGCAGATCCATGCATGTCGAAACACCGCCGGCTGCCCGACCGTGATGATTAAGTTATTACAGCGAGTTTAGTAGCGGTAGCTGCAAAGCCGTTAGCTATGTCCCACGTGGGAAGAGGATATCAGAGGGGATAGACATACTGGTCGCTCTTGAAAGGACCCTCGACGTCAAGGCCGAGGTAGTCACCCTGCACCTTGGTGAGGGCGGTGAGCTCGACATTGCAGTGGGCCAGGTGCAGCTTGGCAACCTCCTCGTCGAGGATCTTGGGCAGGACGTAGACGCCGATGGGCAGCTTCTCCGTCTTGGCAAAGGCGACGTACTTCTCGCCGAAAGCCTTGTCCTGGGCCTTGAACAGCATGATCTGAGCAAGGACCTGGTTGCTGAAGGAGCAGGACATGACGAAGGACGAGTGGCCGGTGGCGCATCCCAGGTTGACCAGGCGACCCTCGGCCAAGAGGATGATGTGACGACCGCTGGGCATCAGGAAGCGGTCAACCTGGGGCTTGATGTTTTGCACGCTCTTGGCGTTCTTCTTCAGCCAGGCAACGTCGATCTCAATGTCGAAGTGGCCGATGTCTGGGACAGTTAGCAAACAGCAGCCGAGACGGAAAGCCCGGACCAGAACATACTGCAGACGATAGCGTCGTTGGGCATGGCCTCGAAGTGGTGCGAGACCAGGATGTCTCGGCAGCCGGTGGTGGTGACGAAGATCTGGCCAATCGAGGCAGCCTTGTCCATGGGGATGACCTGGAAGCCGGCCATGGCAGCCTGAAGGGCGTTGATGGGGTCGATCTCGGTGACGATAACGCGGGCACCCATGCCGTGCAGGGCGGCGGCGCAGCCCTTGCCGACGTCACCGTAGCCGGCGACGACGGCAATCTTGCCGGCAATCATGACATCGGTAGCCCGCTTGATGCCGTCGATCAGCGACTCACGGCAGCCGTAGAGGTTGTCGAACTTGCTCTTGGTGACGCTGTCGTTGACGTTGATGGCAGGGACCAGAAGCTTGTCGGCCTTCATCATGCGGTACAGGTGGTGGACGCCGGTGGTGGTCTCCTCGGAGACGCCGAAGCAGTCCTTGAGCATGTCGGGGTACTTGTCGTGGACGAGGTGGGTCAGGTCACCGCCGTCGTCGAGGATGAGGTTCAGCTTCTGGCCATCCTTGAAGGCCGTCAGCTGCTGCTCCAGGCACCAGTTGTACTCCTCCTCGGTCTCGCCCTTCCAGGCAAAGACGGGCACACCGGCGGCGGCAATGGCAGCAGCGGCGTGGTCCTGGGTGGAGAAGATATTGCACGACGTCCAGGTGACTTCGGCGCCGAGCGAGGTCAGGGTCTCGATCAGCACGGCCGTCTGGATGGTCATGTGCAGGCAGCCGGCAATACGGGCGCCGGCGAGCGGCTGGTCCGCGGCGTACTTCTTGCGGATGGACATCAGACCGGGCATCTCGTTCTCGGCGAGCTCGATCTCCTTGCGCCCGAAGGCGGCCAGAGACAGGTCGGCGACCTTGAACTTGGATGCGGGGGCAGACATGATCTGTCATGGGAGTGTCAGCGTCTGGATGCAGTACTATCGGTTGCGAATTGGCTAAGAGATGTGCGTCTGAACCTACCTTTGGTATTCGGGGATCGTGATGCTGGAGCTTTGGAGGAGGAATTAGTCGAGACAGAGGTGGGATGAGGGTGAGCGATGAGATTTGCAAAGAGAGGGTGCAGAGAGGGGAGGTGGAAGGGAGAAGGGATGCGGCGGGGAGAAGAGGGCCGTTCGGATTTTCAAACCCCTCCTATCCGTATGTGCCCCTCCCTTGCCAGGCCCTTGCTTACCGTACGTACCCGTTCAAGATGACCAGCTCTGATTGGGCCTAGTCCATCCAGTTCTTTGACTGCTCAGCGCTGCTGACCCGGCAATTAGTGTGACAATAGGTACCGGTGCTGTTGCTGCTGTTGCTGCTGCTGCTGATTGGCCCTCTGAGCTCAGTGCGTCCGAATGGAGCAGCCCCACAGTTCCGCGCTCGCCGCCACTCCGCCGCTTCGGCAGATAAGTTTGGTCGGCTCGGCGGCGGCACTCATCAACGAAACGTATGTCCTTTCCTTCCCAAATTCGTGATATAAACAAGAGGCGGTGGGTGGTATATTCTCCAGCCAAACGGACGGTTAAGCGTCTACGACAGAATTTCTCGGCTAGTCACTTAGGTACTCTAAGGATCGGATAGAATCACACCCCGACGGGTAAGTGATCTGCTCTTACATACAAACGTACGGATAGGCGAGTAGTAAGATATCAGTGGCTACTCGACTCCTTGTTGATTGGGAATTAGCAGTACTTTACCGAGAAACACAGGAGAACCTCCCAGACAGACCCGCCATGTTCCCCAGGTATACGAGCCGTGCCATCATCCGCGTGAAGCGCTTGCTCTTCATCACGACAGGTGCGGGCAGAGAGTGAAGTCGTCCCGCAGAGCACAGCGATATTACTGTATTCAAATGCACCGAAGCGCATTGGGCAAGTGCCTGGTATCTATCACCACACATAGCTTACCCGACATTCCTCAGAAGCTCTCATTACAGGGTTTCTGCTCCTTGCCGCCCCCCGCAGGGACTGACTTTTCTGCTTATGTCACCATCCGGCGCCAGGGCCGGCCTGCTCACCGGCCGCCGTCCGAGTAGTTGACCAGCAGATCAACGCCGACCTCTCTGGAGGCGGAACTATTTTTGCTCTATGCGGCCCCTGAGTATCCCGGATCACCAAACGCCGTGCCAGATGCATCAAGACTAAAACTCCATGCTGCCTCTCGATCCCCTGCCTCGTTTTACTCTGGCAAAAGGTTCCCTCTGACAGCAAACATCTTGGCGCTGGTGCTGGCTGTGAACCCGTCAACCTGCTTGCTGTACTGCTCCACCTGCTTGGCGTTCAGCATGCCCTCCAGCCTACTGGGCTCCTGGGGCAGCTTGAAGATGCGCTGCCACTCGTCCTCCGGAAGCGGCTGCTGCTTGGCCGCCACCCGAGCTGCGTTCTCGGCCTTCCGCTTGGCCTGCCAAGCCGTGATCTTGGCCTGCTCGCGCGCCAACTGTCTCTGGTAGTACTGGTGGTTGTTGAGCTCCGTGTAGTGGGACTCGATGCTGTCCAAGAGGAGATCGCACGTCTTCTCCAGGAACGGGTCGATCGACACGTCCAGAATGTCAGATGACGGGTAGAGCGGCGCCCTGACTGGATTGCGCTGGAGATCGGCGAGCGAGGCGGGCATCCCGACGTCAGCCCCGGTTGGAGTGGCAGGTATTTGGTGGAGGAATGAGGTAATGAGGTGTGAGTTATGAAGCTCGATGGGAAGCTCGACGAGGATGTCCTTAAAAGACATTTTCGACTTCTGAAGACTGTTATGAGTTAGCGCCGAGTGTCTCTCGCAGCGGGTGCGTGGTTCATGCTGACCTCTCAGTTGTGAACTTGCCCTCCTTATAGGCAGCCATGAAGTTGGGCGTCAACTTGAAGGCGCGGAGGCTGAGCGCGCCCTGGGAGCTCCGGCTAACGTCGTGGACCAAAGCGACGGTCCGGTCGTTTTCACGCTGGTAATAGTACTGGTTCTCAATAAAGCTCAGGTTGACAAAGTTGCCCATGGTAGCGCTCGTGTACCAGCCAACGTTGTTAGCGTCGACGTTGACTTCCTTAAGGTGGCGTATCATCTCATTCTGGTATGTCATGTTGGCCTTGGCTCGGGGTGCGGCGGACGCAAGAGCAGATGCGTCGTTCTGGTGAGCGCCATCCGCGTTGGAAACATCGACGGTGGGAAACGGGAACGAGTTCGTGATCTCCAGGAGACCTTCTCTGTGCATTCCGACAATGGACCCAGTTGCGGTGGTAGGGAAAGTGGAAGAGCAATGCTTGACGATTTTCATCACCACCTATCCAACCCCAGAGTCAGCTGGCCTGCGGGTTATGGGCAGCAGATAGATGCCATACGTACCAAGGACTCCACCTGAACCGACTTGAACGGCGTGTCTCGGAGTGAATCTGCCATCGTGACTAATAGCTGGAGGGTCAGATTCCTGTTGGGCTCGGCGAGGCAGCTGCTGCGTTGCTGATACAGGGGCGACGCGCACCTTTCGAGATTTTGAGGGTTTGGTGGGATGCGGTTTGTGTGGGCGGCAGAGAAGGCGGGGGCCAATGGCAGAATGTAACTTATCTGCTCGGGTTCCAATTCTGACTGGTGCTTATCTAATCGGCCAGCTGCGGCCGGGCCGAGTGCGACTTCGATGAGCAGAGACTTCTCGGCAGACTGTGGAACGCGGGGTACTCAGCCCGTTAGAAGAATGATAAGTATCTCTACAGTAGTCAAGAATGCACTAAGCAGAAGAAGCATCGATAGAAGCATACCTGTCCTGCCTGTCTGGCAGAGGTTAAACATCCCACCCCCAAACCCCCACGCTTCGACCTTGAATGCGGTCACCTGCCACGCCAACATCCCACAAATAAACTCTGGAAGAAAGAGCCTCAAGTTGACGTCGTGTCTTCCCGAGACCTGCGAGTACAGGTTCTTCTGGGTCACATAGCACGTTGTCCGGCCAACCCAGGCTGCTCTGCTGGCTGGCATCAATGTCCTTATCCCCCATCCGGGGCGAGGGAGTCTGGGTCGCCGGCACACGGACAACTAAAAGAGAGGACTCAATTTCTGTCGCTACCAGCTGTCTAATCCCGGTCTATTTCTCCCGTTTCTGATCTATCATTGCGGCAACGCCAACCCCGGAGCCCGCGTCACCTTGGCTGCTCTGCCTGCTCGATCCCATTCGTCTGGCACGCACAGGCAGCTGGAGATGGACTCCTTGTATCTCACCGCCCGACCCGGCCGGCTTGCCACTCGACGATGCTACCCCACTCGCCTGCACTCGCTCAGGCCCAGTCGGTAATCTCCCAGCTTTGCAGCGAGTCTCGAATGATAAGCCTGTGCCGGTCGATCTTCCAATGGGAATACAACTCCCGGGCTGCCGCTGCTGCTTGTCGATGCGCCGGACCGAGTCCCCCTTTCCTTGCCTCCTCTGGCGACCTCCACACGCAGGTCGCAAGGTTCCGTCCGTCTCTGTCAGGGTCGCCAAACCAGTATCTGCACCCTGTCAGCTCACCGCCAGCGAGATGCGGCCTGACGCGGCGAGGGGGGCCTGTCCTACTTCAGGAATCCGCCACTTGCCATCGCCTCGGCATGTGCTGCCTTGTCGAGAGCCCCCAGTTCTGCGTACACCGTCGTGGGCGGGATCCGTGATCGGAAAACGACGATGTAGAACGAGGTCTCCTTCCAGCAGTGTTCACGGCCCCGCACGAGCTGCGCCAGTCTCTCGAATACTTCGGCCCAGTTGAATATGGCCGCATAGGGTGCCGTGGCATAGTCAGGCCGCTGGCATTCGAGGTGGGCGAGGGCCTGAGCGAGGAGTGCGCTCTCTGTGTCGAGGCTGGCCAGGTCGAGGAGGTGTCCCTGTTCGACGTAGGGAGAAGAAGCCATGAAGCGCGGCGCAGTCTCGTGCATTTCTGGCATCGGCGTCTCAATCGGTTGCACTGAGATGTGAGATTCGTCCTTCCCCGGAAGACGTAGGGTGGTAGGTCCTGGGATGTCACGGGCAACATGGTGAGTTTCCATGTTGCCTGCGCTTTCGAACGCGGCGCAGTCGATCTCTCTCTTGCTGTGAGTCCTTGAAGATATTTTGAAAAAGATACTGTTAACCCTATAACCCTAAAAGATCAGGCAGCTCGCGCAATTCCTATTGCGTGAGAATTGAGAAGTGCACGTGGGTAAAATAGTGTGGCGCCATCAGGCTACTGACACGAGTACACGGCGACGCAACGGCTTGGGGTTAGAGTTCAGGATGGGTTTTATATTTCAGCAGCGTGCAACGAGACGACTAATACAGTTGTCAGGAAAACGCTCAGGCAAGTTCACTGTTCGCAAGCGAAGCGAACCTATTCAACCCCAGCTCTTGCGGTCAGCAACCCTGGCTATCATGCGTCTGCGTCCTCGGCATCGTGACTGGGAGAGGTCCCAGCAAGCTAGCTGCATTAATCGCGTCGAGGACAAGTCAGCCCGCATCTGTACATCATCTCCGACTCACTACCTACCACAGTATGCCATTACGCCATTACGCCACGTCCCTAACTGCCCACTCGGGCTATGAGTGCCATGTCTCCCGTCGACGAGGCTTGGTCAGGGTCAGCGGCCATATGACTGCTCAAGCCCATGGCGTGCTATCGTAGGTTTCCGGCCGTGGTTACACAGGTCCAGACAGCTTGGATATGCCTCAAACTTCGGGCAGTCCGTCACCACAGTCCCCAAGCGAGTCCCCACTGCATGGCACTTACTGCGCAGGGCTAACTGCCCACGAGTCTGTACCTGTTAAGCGAAGTGTTCTGTGAGGTATTGTATGCCGGCACCTGCGTGGCCTCGCTGTCAGGCGATCGGAGCTCTCTCGGAGTCGGTAGCATCTGCAGCCTCTCCCAGTGGCCTGAAGCAGAGGCGAAGTGCCCTGCCGCGCGACACAGACGTCGTTTGCCGCTATCTATGTCAAATATGGCGATGATCGGAAGCCGCTTCGAGCACGGCGTAATCACTGCCGAATCAAGCTATCCCGGAGACAGCTGGAAGTACGGCTCGGGCTGGGCTCGGCTGGAGCTCAACGGGCGGACACGGTCGGCTTGCCTGAAACGCCAAGGTCGCGAAGTCTTCTATACGCCAGCCATCACCATCCGTCTCACCGAGAATGTGGGCGCAACTGCAGAGCCACTGGCTTACCACACCCGTCCATGAGAGCTATCTATCATCTATGGCTCTGCCGCTGGTCCGGAATGGTCCGGGAATATGCGTGGCGCTGTTAAGCTTCGTGGCCGGTGCTGCCGTCTGCCGTCTGCCGTCTGCCGTCTGCCGCCTGCCGTCTGCCGCTTGCCGTCTATCTCACTTCTTTTCTAGCCCCCCCCCCCCCCCCCTGCTTGTGTGCAGCTCCGAAACCGGCTACGCCAACTGCATGGGCACGTGTAGCTTTCCTATGGCCATCTGCTCAAAAGACAATGGGTTCCCTCGTCGATTGAGGACGAATCATCCTACCGGTATTGTAGGGTTTTTAGCGACTGTCTGCGTATTTTTGAAGTTATTCTCTACCGACACAGTCGAGTTCCCAGATGAGACTGAGCCCCATCATGGCCGCCACAGAGTTACGGCTCGGGTATACCACTTGGCTCATGCTCATGCTCCTGGAATACCCTTTCGGGACGCTTGTAATGATCGCTGGTTGGAGAGATAACATCAAGCCGTCGAGGGATTGAGGCATGATTTCCAGTCACCGCAGCGGATCACCTCCAGCTCATCTCTTCTGTTTCCGCCGTATGGAGTATACAGGCACAACAGGTACATTACGCTCTGACTCCAGCCGGAACTCTGGTGGCGCCTGGATTTCAAGGAATTGAAGCGCAATCACCGGGGTTCCAAGTCCTCGAGCATCGTTCCCGCGTTGGAGTCAGTGGAGCAAAGATATACGGTAGGTAGGTGAGACATGGTTCATAGCCAACGAATGACTCATGTTGGTCTCTTGAAACACAGACACTGGTCAGCCACCATCATGGACACCGCCACACATTTGATTCATTCTTTTATTCTTGTATATGGTACCCAGGACACGCTGCCACGTATCCTACGTATTCTGCTTCGTCGCCGGCCTAGGTAGAATGACCAGGTGTCAGAACTGCGCCGAGCTGAACGTGGACTTTTTGCGCCACTATAACCTCCCATTCCATGAAAGCCTCACGTCTCTGAAGGCCTCAGTCGAAGCCGGATAAGCCTTCGGCAGAATACTGACGAGGCCTCCCTCCAAGCCGTGCTGGCGGTCGTGTGCAAAGGATGGCCACGACCTCGTAATGAGCGATCCGTATTATGTATGCGCCAACAACCCAATGAAAACCAGCATTTGGTATGTCGATCTCTAGGTAAAGAACGCGCCGATGTATATACCAACGCCAGAGAAACGCCCGAGTTGCTCCAATGGAGCCAGCCAAAAGAAGCGAGACAAATTTTAATGATCGTTGACGTCCTCGTCGCGCCCAGGATACATGATGTCCTGCTTGACGACGGCGCGGATGTGGCTGTAGAGCACGAAGCAGTACATGGCGAGCAGGCAGACGGACATGCCGGTGGTGAACCAGAGCACGACCTCGTTCTGCAGCTCCTTGCCGATGGTGATGGAGGCGAGGATGAGGCCCGTGTTGGGGAAGACCATGGCCCACCAGCCGAGGTGGAAGTACTTTGGCCGGCAGCTGAGCACGGCGACGGTGGCGATGCCGAACCACCACAGCGCCAGCGCCCACAGGAAGATGCCCGTCACCAGCGCCAGCGTCCGCAGGATGTTGGCGTCGACGATGCCGTCCAGCTCGCGGTCGAAGCCGTCCGGCAGCCCGTTGGCCATGCCGATGAGCGCCAGCGCCGTGAAGGCGGGCGGGCCGACGTTCATGTAGAGGCCCGGTCGGTGCTCGCGGTTGGGAAGACCTGTTTTTTGGTACGTTATCATGTTAGTCATCGATTTCGTAGGTAAGTAGGTAATTTGAGGTGTTCTCGACGCGCATGCACATACCCGCTTGCATAAGACGGCCGATCATGTGCGAGTACATCATGAAGGCGACCGAGATGCCCAGGCCCTGGCACGTGAGGCCGGCGGAGATGATGGGCATGGCGGCCATCTCCATCTGGGTCTCGGCGATGACGGACGCGATCGTGCCCGAGAGCATGATGGGGAAGATGGGCAGGATCCAGGTGGGCATCATGGTCTGCAGCCCGAAGCTGTGGGCGGCGAAGACGAAGCTGTACTGGCCCACGGCGACGATGAGGGTGACGGCGACGTAGCCCCAGAAGGCCGTCGCGACGGCCCACTGCAGCGTCTCGTCGTCGGCCGGGATGGCGTAGCGGTGCGTGCCCGTGATCAAGGTGGCGAGCGTGAGGAAGAAGGTGGGCAGGAAGAACCCTTCGCGCTCGTGCGAGACGGAGCGGTAGAAGTCGCCGTGGTGCATCAGGAAGCGCGCCAGCATGAGGCCCGTCAGGAGCGCGAAGATGATGATGTTGACGATGTACACGACCAGCCCGATCTCCTTCAGCCCGGGGAACTGGTGCGGCTGCGCGAAGATCAGGAGCGCCAGCCCGCCCGTGCTCATGGGCAGCGTGAACCAGGCCCATGTGAAGTGGTGCAGCCGCTGGCGAAAGCCCAGCTTCGGCCGGTTCGGGTCGTAGGGGTCGACGTGATGCTCACCCGCCCCGTGCTGCTCCGAGTGCTTCTCCGCGTCATGCTCGTCGTCGCCCTCCTGTAGTATCGACGTCGCCGCCGAGTTGGTCAGCGTCTGTGCGCCGCTGGCTGCCTGGTGTTGTTCATAGTCGAATCTTGCATAGCCGGGTCCCGATTGTGGTGATGGAGGCAGGGAATAGGCATGTGTCTCCGCGCTGCTCTTCTCGTTCTGTGTGTGCCGGCCCGACATCATGTCCATCTTGGGCAACCCCTAAGAGGAAAGCCTCTGCTGCAGATATCGATCACAGCCCAGTCCAGAAAGCCGGTTGGTATTAGATAACAATGAATGGCTCGAAATGAATATGAATCAGGGCTTCTGAATGAACAAGAAAAAGAGATAGACCAAGACAGAAAGATGACAGAGAAAAGCTCAGGGAGAGGACCGGTCTCTTTTAACTTCGACGGTATCTCGTCTACTGTTCTCCTTACCCACCGGTGCGATTTTCATCGACCTCTTGGACGGTGAAGCCAAGAAAGGAGAAACACTCTGACGACGGCGGTGGAGACATAACAAACCCAATGGTCGACAATGCGTGGAACGCCCAGAGGGGGGTACCGGAACGGCATCAAACAAAATTGGGAGAGGTCGTCGTGGTTCGTGCTTGTATTGGGATCCTCGCACGCCTCGCGCTTGGCTACGGTAGTCTGTGCTGGGCATGTGAGATGATCTATGATAATGTGGCATGTGGCCCTGGCTAGGGCGTCAGCTCACTCACACACAGCACTGCCGAGTCTTGACCGAGGCGGGTAGTAATATCATTAGCCGTCAACAACGGTGCGGCGACAACCTCTTCCAGCTCTTTGCGTCGATACGGATGAATACTGGCGATGCGTATTTTCTCATCATGCACTTGCTGTTGACAGAGATACCGTCACTGGCCCAGGCCTGCTGCCTGGCACCTGGGTGGCATCAAAAATAGAAGCGGATAGACGACGATCAAGCAGTGGCAAGAGAGGATCTCTGTATACTCCCATGCGCCTTGGGGGGTGGTTGGCAGGGGCTCGACCGAGCGAGCGGGAGTGAAGGCCAGCACGGCACGGCACTGCACCGGAAATCTCCCGCCGGCTCCCGGGGCCCAATGAGAGGCGCTCGAGAGGCGACAGAAGGGGCATTCCCGTCTCGTCTCTTTCGTCAAGATCGACTGGACAGTGGACGGTGCCTTTTCTAGGCGGGGCTTGGCGCCGGGTAGGCTGAGGCTGTCGGCCGTAGCCAAGAAGCCAAAGTTGCTGCTCAGCCTGGGGGGCCCCCACGGTATGGGACGCTCTCAGCCATCACGGACTTCGGGCCAAGCCACATTCAAACGTGAAGTTGATAGAAGTTGGTGGGGCGGATGAGGTCAGTCAATGGCTCAGACGAAGGATACCTATCGCCCCTGGTCATTGGTGCAGGACCATGACTGTGTGCTGTATATATGCTCCTCAGGCGGATGTAAAGACGCTACTTCGTATCGAACAATAGATTGCACAACCAACGATGACGAGATTACCGATTGGCATGGCAGGCACTACTAGACAGGCCCGTGTGAGTGTTGCTGCCCGAAGCCTCACGCCTCTCCGCTTCCCCGCGGGAGAGAAGATGGAGTTTAGGAGAGAAGATGGAGTTTAGCAACAGCTCATTGGCTTGTTCATGGGATCTGCATGCAAATGCCATGAGTACTCCGTACTTCTCCGTACCACTTACTTTGTAGCTCCGGCACAGGTCCGCCGGTGGAGCATTGGAGACCCCGCCGGAGTCGCCGCGACGCGGACCCTGCCATCCGGGGCTTGGCCTTTGTCCTTGGCCTTCAGGGTCCGTCCTGGGTCTATTGTCTGCAGCTTCAAAACAAATATTGTAGGTAAACAGCGCCAGTACCGAAGACTACACGGACCGATCCACATGTAATACAGTCTCTCGCGCGTCTGGTTGAGCGCTCGTGGCGCTGCATCAGTCGTGTTTCATGCATGTCTGTCCTGTTTCTCCAGGCCCACCGACGATCCAGACCGTCCACGGTGGTGGCGGACCGTCGACGTCTCTGGACTGTCAACGCTGACGATGCGCCACAGACAGGTAGGTAGACAGGTACCGGCAGTGGCTCGGCACTGCCACTCGCCCGCCATCGTCGAGCAGTGCCAAGCGCGGTACTCGAAGCTCCTCTGCGCCGTCAGATGAACCAATGCCAGAGACCAAGAGCGCCCAGTCTCGCCAGTCGATGACAACACAAGACATGGGGCTTGGCACAATTCCAATCTGGCTCAGCCTCCGGATGAACGAGCAGCCAGGGCCGCTATCAGGCACCGGCGAGCGGCGGCGGCAACAGCACCAAGGACGCCAAGGCGACACGCTGACACGCCCATTGCAATGATAAAATGACCCATCTCAGGAGACGCCATGCCATAGTCTTTATGATGATAAGCCACTTGGCAAGCACTTGGCGGTTAGGTATCAACTTCATTCAGTGGGCGGCGGGCGTCCTGTCTGGCCAGCTGCCGGCGCTACTAAAACAGAGCGGCTTGTGTGGCGACGAGGAGGACTACTACCTACATGGAAATGCCCTCAGGCGTTGTCGACGTCGAGTCACGTCACCAGGGAGTGGCAGCCGGAGCTGTAACCGAAGCCGGAGCAGGAGCAGGCCGGGGGACGGGACAGGTCGGAAATATCGGCGGCGGGCAGTAAGGAGGAGGAGGGGAGGGGGCAGCCGGCGCCACGACAGCAGTGAGTGTGATGGCGGCGGTGGGATGCCTCGACGTCGCGGTCAGGTCGATAGGCCACGTCGTCGTCGTCGTCGTCGTCGTCCACTGACTGCTGTTAGCCACGGCGGCCGGGACGTGACTGCTGCTGGGCGCTGGCGCTGACGCGCGACGAAGGGCCGGCTCTTGCGTAGGGACGATGTCGGCGACGGTGGCGCCTTTTCGGCGGCTACGTGTCGTTTGTCCGTCCTGGAGTGAGCCGTGGAATGCTGGGCCGGCCCCGGGCTGGAGGTCAGACGATTCTCTTTTTTCCCCTTTTCCCCTCGCCTTCCTCGCCCAGCCAGACAGCACTGGTCAGATGCGCATCCGCAGGAGGCGATCGAAGATGGAACCACCTGGCGCATCGAGTTCGCCTCGACGACCACCATTTTCCATCTACGTGGCTCCCGCCTGGGGATCCGAAGCGGACATGACGACGACGACGACGGCCACGACCAACGGTACATGGCAGACCATAAATCAGCAGATGGGCACAACGGGCTTCCTGTCAATTACGCTCGTATAATATATACAACTGCTACTATAGCAGGGCCGACTGCAGTCCGGACCTTAATGGCGACGAGATCTTATAGAATACAAGCCTGTGCCAGCCGGCCACCACGGGCTCCGCCAAGCTGTCGGGTACAGCCGCCGGCCAGAACTCTTGATGCCGAGTCGGCTCTGTGGCGTCCAGGTCGAGATCCTCATCCGGCGTGCACCTTTCTATTGTAAAGTGTATGCTTCATCAATATAATTGATTTGCGGATCTCATTGTATTTGATGATCGGCGCAGCCTGCCTGGGCGTTGGCTTGGGTCGCAGGTGTTCGCCTCTTCTTCTAGGATTGTGTTAAATGATATCTTTCCTCCGGCATCTTGGTCACTATTGCAAGCTGTCGTCTGTGTCCTCCCGCCCTCGCGTGAGCCACACCTTGGCCACCTCGTACATGCCTAAATAGAGGCCGCTGCCGACGGCCGTCCACTGCAACTCAATGAGTCAGTAAACACTCAGCTAGGAGGATTTTTGTTTTTTTTTGCTCTTGACCCATAGTTTGGGAACATGTCTTGGGAATAGACAATTTGCAAAGGGGGAAAGAGAACGACTTCTGGGTAAGCTCACCACGGACCGCAGTAGAGCACCGCGGAAGAGTCCGCGCACCCCACGCTCGGCGATGACCTCGCGCGCCACGGCCAGGCCACCACCGCGGCTCTTGCTGTTGCTGTTGCTGCTGTTGTGTCCCTTGGCACCTGAGCGACCGGCCGTCCTGTTGTTCGCATCCTCTACTGCGTCGCCACCCCCACCCCCGCCCCTACCACCATCACGCCCAGCCATCAGCATCATGCGCGTCTTGACCACGTCCATGGGCGTCGTGATCAGCGCCGCGAAGCTGCCCGCGAGGCCCGCGCTGGCGCCCGTCACGACGCCCGTCTCTAGCAGGCCATTATCATCGCCCCCGCGTTCTCCGCGTCCCCCTCCCCGCTGCTGCTGCTGCTGCTGCTGCTGTCGCTGTCGCCTGCCCTTCCACACCCTCTCGCGCATGTACTCGAAGATGGGGAACTGCAGCGCCGTGAAGGGCAGGTTGCGCGCCACGAGGGCCGAGTAGCCCGAGAGCAGCCTGCGGCCGACGGCCCCGACACCCCCGTTGCCGCCTGTGCCGCCGCTGCTCAGCTGGCGCAGGGCTTGCAGCGAGGTCGACGCCGAGGGCGCCGCCGATGACGACGGACCTCCGCGCGGGGCTCCTGCCCCTGCTCCTGCTCCTCGTCCCCCTTCGTTCTTCCTCTGCACCTGCAGCAT